>OY728146.1:277267011-279667011 GCA_963277665.1 Viscum album
GTAGTCACTGATTCATCTAAGCTGTCGAACCCACATAGGATACTAGACCAGCTAAGCTGTCAGACCTACATAGGATACTAGACCAACTACTCTGTTGGACCCACGTAGGATACAAGTACAGAAGTCAAACTGTCGGACCCACGTAGGATACAAGTACAATAGTCATCGTTGTCGAACCCATGGAGGATTCTAGTACAGTTTTTGTCGTCGTCGAACCCACTGAGGATTCCAGTACGGTAGTCGTCATCATCGAACCCATAGAGGATTCCAGTATGATAGTCATTTCTAATATTAACTAATTAATTATTATTTATTAAATATTATTTAATGATTATTTATAATTATTTAAATAATTACTATATTTCCACTAATTACTAATTATTATGAATTTTTAATAATTGTTAGTATTTTTAATTTTTTTTTACAATTTATTAAAAAATTTCAACAAATTATCTACAACTATGTTTAAAATAAATATTACTTATTTTTAATTGTTATTGATTTTTCCTCAAAAAATGTATAACATTATTTTATAAAAAATGTTTTTCTTATAAAAAACGTTTTCTTAAAATGTTTTATTCAAATTGATTTTCTCGTCATCTTTATAAAACAATAATTTTCTATTTATTTCATATGTTATATATATATATATATATATATATTACATAATTTCTCAATCAAATTCGTATGCATGCGTGCATGAATCCATCAACCCTTCAATCCATCCATTCATTTACTCATCCATCCATCCATACATACATATATACAAATATACATACATACATACATACATACATACATACATACATACATACATACATACATACATACATACGTACATACCTACCTACATACATACATACATACATACATACATACATACATACATACATACATACATACATACATACATACATACATACATAGATACATACATACATATATACATACATACATACATAAATACATACTTACTTACATACTTATATACATACATACATATGTACGTAGGTACGTACGCACCATCATACTTACATACGTACGTACATACTTACCTACTTACCTACGTACTTACATAGGTACGTACGTACCTACATACATACATACATACCTACATACCTACATAAATACATAAATACATACATACATACATACTTACGTACGTACGTACGTACTTAGGTATATTCATACATACATACATACATACATACATACATACATACCTACGTACCTACATACATAGATACATACATAGGTACCTACATAGATACATAGATACATAAATACATACATACATACTTAGATACCTACATACATACATACATACATACATACATACATACATACATACATACATACATACATACATACATACATACATACATACATACATACATACATACATACATACATACATACATACATACATACATACATACATACATACATACATACATACATACATACATACATGCATGCATACATACAAACACACATACATACATACATACAAACAAACAAACATACATACATACGTACATACCTACATACATACCTATATACATACATACATACACACATACATACATACATACATACATACAGACATACATACATACATACATACATACATACATACATACATACATACATACATACATACATACATAAATACATACATACATACATACACACACACAAACACACATACAAACACATACACAGACACACAGACACACAGACACACAGACACATAGACACACAGATATACATACATATATAAATACATTCATACATACATAAATACATACATACATACATACATACATACATACATACATACATACATACATACATACATACATACATACATACATACATACATACATACATACATACATACATACATACATACATACATACATACATACATACATACATACAGACATACATACTTACATACATACATACATACATACATACATACATACATACAGACATACATACATACATACATACATACATACATACATACATACATACATACATACATACATACAAACATAAATACATACACACATACATACAGACATACAAACATACATACATAAGTACCTACCGACATACATACATACATACATACATACATACATACATACATACATACATACATACATACATACATACATACATACATACATACATACATACATACATACATACATACATACATACATACATACATACATACATACATACATACATACATACATACATACATACATACATACATACATACATACATACATACATACATACATACATACATACATACATACATACATACATACATACATACATACATACATACATACATACATACATACAGACATACATACATACATACATACATACATACACACATACATACATACATACACACATACATATAGACATACATACATACATACGTACATACATACATACATATATACGTACATACATACATACCTACAAACATACATATATACGTACATGTATACCTACATACGTACGTACATACATACATACATACCTACATACCTACATATATACATATATATGTAAATACATACAAACATACATACGTACGTACGTATCTACATACGTACATACATACATATGTACATACATACATAGATACATATATAGATACCTAGATAGAGAAATACCTACGTACATACATATATGCATTGATAGATACATACATACATACATACCTATGTAGGTACGTACGTACGTACGTACCTACCTACCCACCTACCTACATACATACATACATACATACATACATACATACATACATACATACATACATACATACATACATACATACATACATACATACATACATACATACATACATACATACATACATACATACATACATACATACATATATAGATATATGCTTTGTATATTATTTGTGATTTGTATATGCACCCCACCCATGTCTAGAACCTTGTTCCGTCAACCAAATAATTTGGGGGTGTTCTTACCAATATCCCGATGGTGAGGATGGATGGTTGGATAACCCTTCTTTCTGGCTCTCTCTTATATACAATTTTATATGAACAGACTGTGACTTCTAGAAGGTAAAAGTGAACTACTGGTGATTCTTAATAAGATGAGAAGGTGGCTATAATTGGGGTTGTACATGTTAGAAGTAGGAAATTCGGTTGATTACCTTCATGATCATGATACATTACTATTTTTTATGGCTGTGGATATGATTTGATGACCCGATTTCCTTTGGGTGAGATGTGATCTGTTGGACTAGGTGTCTTCAGGTGATATGTTATGTAATGGGTAGAGTGTCTTCATGTGATATTTGATGCGGGACAGAGTAAATATTTTTATTTATTTTAATTTTAATTTAATTTTTTAATACCACTAGTGTTTTTAAGGGTAATTGTCAAATTTTATTGTTTTAGAACCATTTTGAGCATAATTTCAAAAATGGCCTAATTTTGGATTTTAACTATTTTAACTTATTTCTACATTCTAGATATAAAATTTTCAAAAAGGATCCAAATTGAAAAATTAATCTATTTTACGTTTCCTTATTTGTTGAGATTATTTTAAATTTAATTGACTAAAATCTCAATCTATCATTTGAAGGCCAAAAATCGGCTCACAAATTAGGATTCAAAATCATTGCATAGATTTGGAGATTTGTTTGATGTTAGGATAATATATCATAAATGGATGATCCAATTGAGCTGAAATTTGATATGGATAAACATAAAATCTGGAATAACATATTTTATTACTATGGCCATGTGTGATTAATTATTTTTCAAAGTCAAAATGGCATGGAAACTTGGTGAATTGTAATGAAAACTGTCATCCAAGATAGAATAAATTTGTAGATTAAATAAGCTTTAACTCTATATAAATGTGTCCAATGAAGCATAAATTTTGTGTGTCAACATATTAAACATAGTTTAATATCTTTCAAGAAGAAACATTTCTCAAATATAGTAATTAAGTGAGTATACCAAGCATAAAATTTTGGATAAAAATTATGGAGCCAAAATATCACCCCTTTTTCCTATAAAATGTATCCCATCTCATTTTCAAAGGGATAGAAAATTAGTGTCCATTTTCAGAAGGTTTAGAGGATATTTTATTCTTAATTATATTTTTATTATTTTAATATATATTCTTCTTCTTCTTTATACCTCATTTACTCATTTTTACTTTTATTTGTTTCTCCCACTATGTTCTCTTCTAACTCCATGCGAATAGGAAACTAACCACAACATTTGTTTGAGGGATTTAATGGTGATTGATTGAGTTTCAATGAATTTAAATTTAATAATATTTATATAATTATGAGAATTTAGTTGGGGGATTTATTTTACTGTGTGAATTACATATTTTATCTACTGTGGAGTTCTTACCATTCATCATTCCATTCACTTTATAAGTCATGCATACGATGGAGTATGTCTTAGGTAGTGATGGCCAGGGAAGATATTTACTAGTCAGATTTAGGAAGATTATTTCCCCACATGAATAAATCTTAGTGTTGGTCAAAAAAATTTGAATGAAATGATGTACTGTGAAAGATCTTGATTACTACATTGAATTAAGTATTTAGAATATTTTAATGAACAATTATATTAATCATTATGATCTCAAAATAATGAATGCGTTACTTTTTTTTTATAATATCATTGTTCGAAAATTAAATATATATATCAACATTTCATGCATATTTTACACTCCCCATATTTATAATATTTAGTTTTATGTTAATTATAATTTAAATAGCGATAATAGAATTTTATTGCTGAGTAAGTTGGATCATTGATATTGAATCTGGGTGAGTAATATATTGCATTCTTAAGTTAACAAAACATTTACCAATTATTTGTGAAAATTATTATGCATCAATTTAGTACTATTTCATGTGAGGCACAACACTTTCACACAATTTTTTTTATAAAAAATACAAAAAAACCTAAATTTCAAAAACTTAAAAAATATTATTTGTTCATGATGTATTTAAATTAAAATTATTCAAAATAGAAAAACCAATCTCAATTTCATGGAATTTGAGAATAAATACATTACTTGGAGAGAAAAATGGAATGGTTAATTAAATATGTACATTCATGTCAAAAGAAACAAGATCCTAATCCAAAACCAGAAGAAGGGTGAGTGGTGGAAGATATTTCACCAATCATTTTTATGCTAAAGAACCTGAGGTGGTTGAGAAAAAACTACTAAAGTAATTAATAACATCAATATACACTCAATAATTTATCATGGAGGACCATGAATAACACATGAAAGCTGGTGAATTAATGGGAGATTAACATTTTTTGGAAGAATCTTGGAATTTCTTTGTTTAATATAGATTGAAACTTGATCTTCCCATCATTGATAATGAAAAAGAGAAACCCCAATACCTCTATATTTCTTTGAAATATATTGATTAAGATACACCTACTGATATTTAGTTACCCATGGTCCTACCTGAAGAGATAAAGTTTCATGATTAATTACTTTAAAGGGAATATTTCTTTATTAATTCTTCAAGTTTTAATCATATTAAAGATGATTTTTTATGATTTCTCATGTTATGCAATTTTTGACCTAACAAAAATAGAGATGGGCTTGGATATTATGAAATAAGTCATAAAAGTAGTGGATAAAGGAAAATATTTTGAGAATATGGTGTTGGTGTGACTACCTACTTTACAAAAACTTATATACCTTATGGAGGAGGAAACCATGGAAATCAACTAGGTGCACCCCTATTTTTTCCCCTCCCACTCTAGACATAAAATTATCACTTTCTTCATTATTAGGGGTTGAGAATTTGATTATATTCTTTGTGGATCTCCTTTATTGGTGTTTAATCAGGGAAATTGGTAAAAGTCACATGTGGTGGTTTATCTCATTGAAACCACAACCACCATCAGATTGGGGATAAAATTTTACTACTGCCTGACTTGGGGAAGTAAAAACCTAGAACCTAATTGGTGGTCTAAACCAATAATTATCCATTTTATTTCCCATTTTTATTTATTTTTATATATTTTCTTATTTTTTTTGTTTATTTTTTTTTATTTTTAAAAGTGGTACTAGATCAGATCTTAACTCAAGGCTTCCACTAAAAAATAAATAAAGTTGTATCATTCCTTTTCATTATTTTATTTTATACTGAATTAAAAATATCTATGAATATATTTCTTGATATTATTTGATATAAAAGTGTTTATTAAATGTAATATGTGTGGGTAATGGATATAAATTTACTTTTTAGGAATTTTTTATGTGCTTCCATTTTATTTTTTCCTTTTTTTTTCATGTTTTTTTGGTGTGTTTTTCAGATTCATGAGCTAAATCAAATAATTATAAAATTTTTACTATCTTATTTTTTTAAACAGTTATTTATTTTAATTTTTGATGATTTAAATTAATTATGAATGGATTTTTCTCTTTATTTATAATATTTTCATTTGATAATGTTTGATTGATTGCGAAACTCATGCAAACTAGTACTATCTGAATTGAAAATATTATGCTACACGAAAGGTTTCTAATACTTTTTGAAATATTATTTACATTTGTATTTTTCTTGAGTCCTGCCACATTTTGTGTTATCCATAAATTTATGTTGTTCTCCTTTTCAAAGTTTCTAGTATTAATAGAATATTTCAAATATTATTGACGTCCATTTTGAAATCCTTTTTTATATTTAACTCTAATTTTATCCTACCCTTTCATCTGACCTTTATTAAGATTCTAGTATCCATGAAATAACATATAGTGACACTATGTTTTCATACATTATCATTACATAACATATTCAGAATACTTAAAACATTATAAAAATAGCTTCCCAGAGATTGTACTAGTCTAGTGCCTTTGGAAACATGGAAACATAAACACTGGTACATAAATGAGCTACATTATCTCCCACTAGGTTCTTTATGACTAGAACCCTTATTTGACACATCAAAAATAATATATATATTCATAACCTGGGGGGAAGGAAACATAAAAAAGGGGTGATCTCAAATGCTTAGTATGGGTAAACAAGGGATATATAAAAGCATAATCATGAGCACAAGGGTATGAGAACATGATGATGAAAATAGAAGATCATACCCTGCATATAAACGATCATATACATGAATCATGGCATAAATATTGGTAGTTTATAAGACATGAATCCTAAGGAAATAAAGAACATAATCTATGCAAGTACAATATAGGAATAAAACATTGAATTGTGACAGACACATAATTATATATAATAATTTTCATAGTTGTCAATGAATTGCTGCCAAGACCATCTTAGTGGGAAAATGTCTTTACTGAATCGAGTTCACACCCTTTTCCATCCCTGTATTTCCAAATCAAGTTCACCCCTCATTACAGTCCTGTAATACTAAACCGATTTCATCCCTCATTTCATCTATGTCTATCTCATGAGATATAAATCATTACCCAATGCACTGGAGGGACATATAGGTCCCACACATCTCATAGTGAAATCATACATACATGTTCCACAAGATCATAAATAATAATATCCTATCCCATGAAATGAAATATGTATTACAAACATGTAATCATATCATAACCTATGAAAAAATACAGGTTTCAAAATCATTTCATCATAAACATAACCCACGAAAAGAAGTGGGTTTCAAAAGCATATAACCCATGAAATAGAAATATGTTTCATAGTCACCATGAAATAAAAACATAATCCATTCAGAGAAATAATATGTGATGTCCAAGAACAAGATTCCACTTAATGGGTTCCCCGAGCCTAGTGGGCCATATGGCCTCAAGCACACATCCGAAATTGTGAGAGGCTACCGACTAGTAGCGAAGGCCTAGAGTGTGTCCGTGGAGAGACTATTCCCACATTACCAAAGTGTAGTTAGGTGGATACATATAAACAGAGGTAAATAGTAGAAGAAATATAAGTAAACATGAGGCACAATGAAAAATAGAGGCAACAATAATAATAATTGAAATAATTGGAATAACATACAAGGATACAACAACTGAAGATGATATGTCATGTCACTAGAAAACTGGAAAACATGGATACAAGACATCAGGTGCAACATGTTCCACAAAAGTATAATGGAAATAAAAAGACTATCCAAGCATACAGAGCTTAGGCTTAGTTATCTGATATCAATATCAATATTAAAACGAAAGTAATCAAGTGTTCTAAGCCATATGCTTCCCTTTATCAATACCTACATTTATGTAATCTACTCTATATAAAAAATGATTCCCAATGAGGGTGTGAGATAAATCTCAGTGGGCCACCACCAAAAAATGTCTATAACATCCATCCTATGTTACAGAAATGTGATAGTGTACAAGCATGCCTATATAAAGTAGTACAATGTAGCTAAATACCCAAGTACATTCTTCATCCCTCGGTTGGTGTATAAATGCATAACCAAGTCATTATTTTATTTCACTAATTTATAAATAAGTCACACGTTAGAAATAGTGAAGGTTCTATGTTTTAAAAAGGAAACCATGATTTATTATATTTAATAATGATGTTCCAAGGTAATGAACAAGGAAACATAGACCTGAAGGGATTCTAACTCAGTAGTATCTGAGTCTAGCTAAGGGGTTAGAGTGTAATCCAAGGATCATGTTCCAAGTCATTCCAAAATAAGGCACCAACTGAATCCAAGGTTATCATCCAAGGTAAAACAAGGATATGTAGTGATTGGGTCATATTAGATGTAACCATGGAACCTACTTTTTAATACTGGATCTAAGGAGTGTATCCAAGGAATCCTTTAATGCTATGTGAGGTATCCTATAGTATCATACTAGGCATCCAAGAATAGACAAGTGTTGAGATCTATGTGGGTATCAACCTAATAAAGCCATATACATGAATCAGAATTGATTTCCTAAGTCCTCATGGTATTCCATGATAATAATTAAAGTAAATCTCAAGTGAGGCCACTCTTATTTATTTATGAAGTCATGTAATATTCCATTTAGTTCAAGCCTTGCCTTTCATTAGTGTCATAAGGTCAAGTAGAATGAAACCTTTATTAATTCTATCTAAGTCATATTCAATAACTAAGTTTCATTCCACTACCTTCCATTAATGTGGTAAGGGGTTCTATTAACATACAACCTTTTAATCATTTACATTTAATACGGTTAAGTAATATACTTAGTATACTTTACAATTTTCTTTTCACATTTAATTATCAATTTGAATCACTTACCTTAGGTGGGTCAAGTGGAAGGTACATGGTAATTTACATTCAAAACTACATGATACAATAGGAATTTATGATAATGAGGCCTACTATTAGTGTGGTCAAGCTTGATCACATCCGAACGATGGCTCAAAAGTGTCAAAACAATAAAAATAAACTTTTTAATATCATCCTACAATGGATATTGGGAATTGTGAGAATATCCAACAATAAATAATCACATATATGAAAAAATAATAATCATATAGTTCTAATTATTTTAAGCATGACATATAAAATCAACAAACAAAACCTGATGAAATCGATGGGCCCTACACAAAAATTCTGAAATCAACAAACTTGAGGGAAAAGTTATATACCACCCACCTTAGAGTTGTATGATCCTTATCCTCTAATATCGACCCCTAATTTGGATTAGAATGGATTATATCTGAGAAAAGGGGAAAACACTCACACCTTGACAACTAGGCTGAGAGCAAGAGAGGAGAAGAACGACTAAAAAAGACTCAAATAATTCCTATTGCACATCCAACGTGACTAACAAAATCACGATCGGATCTCAGACAAGGGATATCTTCCAATCCCAAGATTAGGCCTTCAAAGACCTCCAAAAGGGAATAAAATTAGGTAAATCCTATATTAAATAAAATTAGGAGGAAAGAGGAGGCTAAATTAGATCATTAAGGAAAAAATAGTAAAATTCCCCAATATTTAGCTTATGCATAGTTTGTCCGCACAGTTTGATAAACTGTGCACAAACCATGCATGGGTACTTGGGGAAGAGGGAAAATTTCATGGTTAGGTTACATGGTTAAGTAAATCACATGCCAACAGTATGGTAAGTCTCTATCCAAAAACATACCACCCGCATAGTTTGGTCTAACTGTGCGACATTCTCATACAGTTTACTATAAACCACAGGCTGGGCCTGTATTCCCAAAAATCTAGGTTCTGGGCTCTAAAAAATCCCTAGACACCCTCATTTCCATCACTAACTCAATAGACATCTAAGATAGGTCCAGAATAAATAATTAGACAAATATTTAAAAGATCCATACCTGAGTGAAAATCAGGGTTCTTAAAGAATATGAATGGAAACATAAAATAAATTTCCCTATAAATGAAAGCTTAACACCAATGGATGTTATCCTAGATGGGAAATAATTTTTAAAGATATTTTAAAAGAAATTTCCTGAGAAAAATATCATTTATTCATTGAAAATTTCTTTTTAAAACATAAAACCTTTTAAAAAACATTTTCTTTGAAAATTAGTTTGAAACCTTATAAAGGAAGCATTTAAAACCATAAAACGTTTTAAAAAAATTTTTCCCATGAAAATATACTTCAATGATCTTTTAAAAATATTTTTTTTGAACATAATAGTTTTCTGACCGAAGAGAGAGGGACAATCAGATTTTACATAAAACATTATCTTAAGTACCAATGAGAGGAAATATGGTACCAATACATGATTATATCTGGAATAACCAGAGAATAATAAAATTCATGAGTTTTATTGAGATATGGATCATCATATTTCATTAATTTAATCATAATCATAATCAATCTCTAAAAGTGAGGAGATATTTTCAATAAACTCTTATCACTTGGTAACTTGGGATCATAATATCCATGTATGAAAAGTAAATTAAATGAATTTTAAAATATCATTAAAATAATGAGATTCATGATATAACTTGTAAAATGGAAGTATATACACCTCTAAAAAGAATTTAGGTTCAAAACAATTCATGAGTCTCAATGAAGGAAACTTGAGACAAAACTATTTTACCAATTTGGTATCTTTTGAAACGTAAACCACATGAAAGAAAGATCATAAAATGGATATATGAATACACATAAATTTAATTATAATATATATATAATACATTCATGGTAAGTAAATACACCACATAAAATAAGTGATAAGGTGATTAAGGCATGTATCTCACAAAAATAAAATGTAAGATGAAATCCCCTTACCTTATGTATTGACTCTCATAAAACTCATTAAAACCACATGTATAATAAATATAAATTTATTATACATATTTCAAATTACCATATTATTATATATAGTACCATATATGGTTTTATTACAACCTTATATTACCCACTTGTTAACCATCCTATGTTAAGGTTTCACTTTATATAATATTCACATTGTTCTTTACAAGTATCTTAATTTGTTACATCGCTGGTCCTTATAATTATACCATGATTCTAGAATGAAAACCATGATATAAATATCATACATATAAATTATATTTTTATTATAATAATCTATATAATATATAAGTATAAAATTAAATACACCGTTCATGGATATGGTAAGTCTTATGTATGCATGAATGTTATTTCTATTTTATTGTCCTATTGAAAGAAAGAAAAAAATGACATATATATATATGTATATCATTATTATAGTAGATTTATGATATAATATATATATAATATATATTAATTAAACCTATCATTAATACAATCCATGTACTGTATGAATGAATCATATTTATTTGAGGGGGCAATAGTCCACACTTCTTCAAACAAAATTATCGTATTAACACCAAATGTAAAGTAAAAATATATGTGTTGTAAAATTAATAAAAAAGATTTAATAAATAATAAATATAATATATAAAATAAATAAATATATTTTCTATCATATTTTCCACGATGAGAGGCGGTAAAGGAAAAATGAACAAACATCATTTAGTGAGGCAGTAGTTCACCGTACACGTAAACATTATATTTGTTTCCCATTAGATGAAGGTGTGTGTAAGATTAGGTTGAACCCTTATCATAAAAAAATCATAGTATATCTAGGATACTGGTTTTTTAATACAATCATGTAATAAAGAGAGTGGAGGTGGTGGATAAAGAAAAATAAAAGAAAGAATGTTGAGAGAAGGCGTTACCTCTTAACCGAGTAACTCCATTTGGTTTGTGCCAAAATGATTCCTTGGATTTCCTTCTTCCAAAGATAAGGATTCTATAAGGAATTTAGGGATTATTAAAATTTTATTTGGAAGAGATTTTCTAAATAAAAGTGTTTTTATCGGTGCAAAGAAGAGTTAGAGGTGGTGGCCTTTAATAGGGAAAAGAAAGGACACACTATATATGTTTTAAAACATGTTAGTTATACCGACGTTTTTACCTAAAAATAGTCATAAAAAAACCAACCAAAATAAATAATTTATGGTTATTGGACTAATAATGTAAATAGAATGTTTTTGGACAATTTTCGAAGTCATTTTGGGTCTTAAATTTAAGCTTTAGTCCTTTGTTAAACTTAATTTTACCTTAATCGATGTAACTAATTTTAATTACTTTCAATAATATTTTTAGAAAAAAACTATTTTTAAATTACTAGACATTATAAATTACTATTATTTAAAATATTTAGTCATATTTTCCAAATTCTAATCATATATGTTCCTAAAATTAATTTAAAAGTAATCCTGTAGTTAGGTGGACCACACTTTTTCTAAAGTAAAAATGATCAAAAGTTTGCTAAGTTTTTATATACAATATCAATGTGAAATTTGTTCAAATTAACTATATTAGATTAATTTATAAAAATATAATACAATTAAACTTTTAAACAAAATTAAAATAAAATTTAACATTATAAATAATTTATATGAAAAAATAGTTTTGAATTAAAGTGCTATATTTTTTCACTATTCATTCGGAAATGAAGTTTCTCAGAAAAATCCTAACAATTGACAATAAGATAATTTAAAAATTATAAATTCAAAAATAAATTTTATTTTATCCAATTAAATTTGTAAATGAGTCTAAAATTAATTTTATTTTTTTATAGAAGGACATTAAAAGAAGTTTATTCGAGAAAATAATACTTTTAAACATATACAAACTTTACGAAAAATCATATGTTTCATTATAAAAAAGTTTTATTTATATAAAAAAATTATAAACAATGTTTTAAAATTATTTATTACTATTCATATAAATATGTTTAGCAACTAGGTTTTAATTATCTCGTTTAAATAATTATAACAATATAATGATGTTTCATAAAAACATCAGTGTTGCATGTAATGTATGAAAAATTGGTGTTGCGTTTAACATAAAACAAGTTGATGTTGTGTCAAATGTACACTGAGTTTATGTTCCATGTATCATACATCAAGTTGGTGATGTTTAACATACGCCTATTTGGTTCCATGTGAAAGGAATGTTTGACTTAGTGCATTGCAAGACATAAATGAAAATTTAATTTATTTGAAAAAATGATCCATAAAAACTCATGGTGTCATATAACTTGTTATGAATACACATTAAAAAAATTTATTCCTTTCCAACATTCTCTATAAGTTTAATACATGATTATTTTTGAACCCAAGTTTAGGGAAGGAAGAAGATGGACTATATTTTTCATTCGTGAAGAATTTGTTTGAGATGAAATAAAAAAAGTGTTTTCATGTTTATTGTTTTTCGGTGGAAGAAATTTCAATATGGAATTATGGATGGGTATCCCAAATATCATTACAAATATGGACCATATTTTCACAAATATTTTATGTTGTAAGGATACCTTTCTTTTACTCAAAAATATGATTCTAAACAAAAATCAAAATCTAAATTCATGATGAAAAAATACTAAAAATTTCTGAAAAGAGGGATGAAAATTTTAATTTATGCTCAAAATTTCAAGTGTGAACTTAAAAATAATATAAATATGTGATTGGAGGTGAATAAATTTCATGATGATTGAGGATCACACCATTCTTTAGAAAAACTATTTTCATATATTTACTTAACTTTAGAGGTTAAACCTCCCCATTTTACCTCAGATGTTTTTACATTTAAAACCTGGAAACCCTTAGTGTCAAAAAAACCATAAAATTACCTCATTATTGAAATATTTTTGACACTATTAAGTGGATATAATAGTATGATAAAAAGCTTATGAAGATCACACATGTTCTTGAGAATGAGAAAAACTCCACAAAAAAAAGTTTGAGGGAAGATAAAAATATTTTTTCAAGGATAAAGGTATGATATTGAAATAAGGATTAACATGATATTGAATGGATTTTTATTATTTTTAAGGATTTAAATAATTTTAAACCATTTATGAGGCATGATATTTTCCTTTATATGATAATTGATTCGTGTCGTCATTTATGCTTTGGAAGTTTGTTTTAACCTTGGTATTAAATGATTTCTCAGGAGTGCAATGTTTACGTGTAGAGGAATTGATAAAATAAATATTTTTCAATTATTTTAATTTTAATTTAAATGTTTTTAATCTCATAAAGTGTTATTTTAATAGAAATTATCACATTTTATGGGTTTAGAATCATTTTTGTGCTTAATTGCAAAAAATAGCCTACTTTTGGATTTTAGCTATTTTAATTTATTTCTGCATTTTAGCTATAAAATGTTCCATTATAATCCAAATTTCCAAATTATACATTTTTAGGTTTATATATTCATTGGGATTTATTTCATTATTCTATACCCAAAGATAAATCCATCATTTGAAGGCCCAAAATCTACCCACAAACTAGTCCTCGAAATCTTTGCATAGATATGGTGATTTTTGATGTTGATATAATATATCATAAATGCACTATCTAATTGAACTAAGATTCATCATGTAGTAATGTAACATCCTATGAAACAACATTCATTACTCTTTCCATTCATGTTTACTTCTTTTTTAAGGTCATATTGGCATGTGAACTTGTTACATTGGAATACAAACATCCATCCATGATAGAATAAATTTATAAAGTAAATTAGATATAACTCTCTCAGCCTATTTTCAATGAAGATTAAATTTTTTAGGTAAATAGATAATACATAATATAAAATATACCATGCATAAAAATTTCTAAAATTCAGCAATTAAATGTGGATACCATGCATAAAATTTTAGAGGAAAAATCTAGAGCCAAAATGTTTAACCATTTTGTGTGTAAAAATATATCCCATATCCTTTTGAAAGGGTTGAAAAATTAGTTCCCATTTTTTGTATTTTTAGAGTTTATTTTTTGATCTAGTATATTTTTATAATTTTAATATATATTATTATTCTTCTTCATACCTTATTCTATCATTTTCTACTTTTATGTGTTTCTAAGATTCTGTTATCTTCAAACTCTATGAGAATGGGGAACTAAGTTTGATGTATGTATAAGGGAGATAATGGTGATTGATTTAGTTTCATTGAAATTCAATTTAAAAATACTTATTTACTTATAAAATTTTGGTGGTGTTTAACTTTATTTTGACGTGTGATTTCCCTATTTTCTCTACCATTGAGTTGTTCTTCTCGTCTAACATTCATCCTTCCCTTCAATATCCAAGTCATGCATACAATGGAGTATGGATTCAGTACTGCTGGTAGGTGAAGAGATATCCTAACTATATTCATGAAGATTAATTCTACTAATGAAGAAATATAAATGTTGGGTTATTAAATATTTTAATGAGAGGGAGTAGTGTTACAGATCTTGATCACCACATTGAATTGAGTATCAATAATATTTTACTGAATATTGATATCAATCCTTGTGATCCACTAAAAACCAATTTCTTACTTATTTATTTCTAAATTCATTTCTTTAAAATTTATTATATATATATTTATATTAACATTTCATGAATATTTCAAACTCATACTCTTTATGTTATTTAGTTTCATATTAGGTTAGAATTTAAATAGTGATAATAGAATTTCATTTTTGTGTAAGTTTACTCCTAAAGAACTACATTACTTTTGAACTATATTTAATTCTTATGGAAATATAATATTGAATAAAGATCCACTACAAATACCTAGGTATCAATTTGGAACCATTTACAAGGAGGAATGATACTTTCACACACTTTTTTACATAAAAATACATAAAAAACAATATATTTTAAAAACAAAAAAAACATTATTTATTCAAGATGAATTTCAATTTAAATTTTTATAAATGGACTAAAAAATATCATTTTCATGTAATTTTGAGAAGAAATATTTGACCTAGAGAGAAAAATGTAACGATCAACTGCATTAATAACATCATCCCACAATCAAACATTACTCAAGGAGGTCTATAAAAAACACATGCATGCTGATGCATTAATGGGAGATAAACATTTTTTTGGAAGAATCCTAGAATTTCTTTAATGGAGAAAACCTAATATATGATCTTAACATCCTTGATAATGAAACATAAGAACCTATATACCTATCTATTTCTTCGGAATATGATAGGGAATACACACCGACTGAGATTGATTTTCCAATGGTAATGCCCGAAGAGATAAATTTCCATGCTGAAATACTTGAAAGGGAAGATTTATTTACTGGTTCTTAATGTTTTAATCTTATTGAAGAAAAATTGTTTTTTGAATTCTCCTTTTATGAAATTTAAGACACAACACAAATGGAGTAGTACTTATATGTTAGGTAAAAATTCAAACAAGTAATGGATAAATAACAAGGGTTATAAAAGCTGGTGGTGGTGAAACTACATTCTATACAACAAATTGTATACCATATGGAAGAGGACACCCTAGATGTCAATAGAGATCACTAACATATTATTTTTACTCCCACTTTGGACCTCAAATTATAACTTTATTCATTATTGGGGGTTGGTAAACTTATTATATTCTTTGGGGTTTTACATTCTTGGTGTTTACTCATGTACACTAGTAAATGTCACATGGGGTGGTTCATCTCTAATAAACCACAACCATTATCGGATTGGGGGTAAAACTAAACAAATTTCTAAATAGGAGAAGTAAAATCCTAGCACCGACTTCGAATCCAAAACTAAGAATTATCCATTTTCATTCCCATTTATCTTCATTTTTCATTATATTTTTCATTTTTTTCTTTTTTTATAGTTTTAAAGTGGTAGCATATAGGAGTTTAACTCAAGGCATCCACTGAAAAATAAATCATGTTGTGTATTTTCTTTTAAATATTTTATTTATTACCCAATTAAAATTATGCATGAAAATATTTATAGATCTGATTTGGGCTAAAAAGAAGTTATTAAATGGAATAAGTATGGGGAGATATTTCAATCTCTTTTTATGAATTTTGTGTCTGATTGTATTTTATTTTTAGTTTCTTTTTCTAAAATTTTCATGTTTCCATTTTTTGGTTTGTTTTTTAGATTCTTGAGCTAAATCTAATATTTTGTAAAATTAAAAGAATATTAATATTTTTTAAACATATATTTATTTTAATGTTTTAGTATTTAAATTATTTTGGAATGGATTTTGTTTCTTTATTTCCAATATTTTCATTTGATGATGTTTTATTGACTATGAAACTCATGTCCACTAGTACTATCTGAATTGAAAATCTTGCCCGACATGAAAGTTTTATAGACCATTTTGATATCTTATTCACATTTATATTTACATTTAGAGTTTTTATATGTGTGTTTTGATCAAAAAATTTCTATTATTCTCTTTTTAAAATTTTTTAGTGTTCATGGAATGTGTTAAGTATGATTGAGGCACATATTTGAAATCCCCTTTTCACAGTGAACTCTAATTTTTCCTATCCTCTCATATAACCATTATTAATACCCAATATTCCATGAAACACCTTGTCAGTTTTAAAAATTAAAACCCATTTATCCCTTTAAAACTTCCCCAGAAGTAAAATACATGATTATTTTTTAACTCAAGTGTGGGGAAGGGAAAAAATGTGTTGTATTTTTCCTTCCTGAAGAATCAATTTTAGAATAAATGAAAAAAGTTTTTTCCATATTTAATTATTCTTTGTTGGGATAAATTTCATTATAAAAATATATATGGGTGGCCCAAATATCATTAAAAATCTGGGTTGGGTTTCCACCAATATTTAAAGATCAATAGTTTCCTCTCTTTTCCAAAAAATATAATTCTAAAGAGAAATATAGATCTGAATTCATGTTTAAGAAATGTTTAAAATTAGGGAAAAAGGGAATAAATTTATATTTGATTCTGAAATTTACAAGTGTTAACTTTCCAATAATATTTTTTTGAGGTGAATAATTTTCAAGCTAATTGGGGAGCACACAATTCTTGAGGAAAAATATTTTCATGTATTTACATCACTTTAGAGCATAACCCTCCTCATTTGATCTCATGTGTTTTATATTTAAAACATAAAAACCCCCAACCATAGAAAAACATATGAAAAATAACTCATGATTGAATCATTTGTGACTCTATGAAGTGGAGATACTAGGATTGTAGTAAGAATATGAAGATCATTCATGTTGTTGATAATGAGAAAAAAATAAACAAAAAATATTGAGTGAAGAAAGAATTTTTTTTTCGAGGAGGTAGGTATGGTATTAACGTAAGGATTAACATAATATTGAATGGATTTATATTATTTTTAAGGATTTAGGTAATTTTTATCCATGAAGGAAGCATGATATGTTCCATCATATTATAATTGATTTGTGTTGTCATTTATGATTTGAGAAGCTTGTTTTAACCTCAACAATAGATGATTACCCAATAGTGAAATATCTAAGTGTGTTTTAATTGAAAGAGAAAATATTATCAATTATTTTAATTTTAATTTTAATGTTTTAAATCCCAACAAAGTGTTATTTTGGGGACAATTGTCACATTTTATAGTTTTAGAAGTATTTTGATATCAATTGGAAAATTACATGATTTTAAATTTTTGATGCTTTAATTTCTTTTCATATTTTGGCCATAACATTTAAAAAAATGATCCAAATTGAAAAAATATACTTCTTTATATTTTCATGTTTTTTGTGATTCAGATTAGGATTCTGGATCCAAAGATAAATCCAACATTTTAAGTCACAAAATTATCTCATAAATCAGAACTCAAAATCCATGCACAGTTCTAGAGATTTTTTATTTTTGGATAATATCTCATAAATGGACTATGAAATTGAGCTGAAATACATCATTTGATAATATAGAATTGGGAGGAATAAATTTTTTTACTTTGGACATGTGTTATTATTTATTTTTCAAGGTCATAATGGCATCATAACTTGGTGCATTAGAGTACGAACATTTAGCTAGTACAAAATAATGTTTTTATGTAAATTGGTTATAAATCACTCATTATATGGAGAATGAAATTGAATTTTTTTGGGTATATAGATAATAAAAAATTTCGAAACTTTAAAGAAAAATCAATCCAATATTTTTTCATTATCTGGGTCTACCATGCATAAAATTGTAGAGTAAAATTCAAGAAACAAAATTTCACCAGTTTTTCCTTTAAAAATGTATCTCATATCCTTTTCAAAGGGTTGGAAAATTGTGTCCATTTTTTTAGTTTTATAGGTTCTTTTATACTTCATTATATTTTTATACTTTTAATATATATTATTTTTCATCTTCATAACTCATTCACTCATTTTTTATTTTATACGTTTCTTCCATCGTGTTCTCTTTTATCTCTATGATAATGTGAAAATAACCTCAAAGTTTGTTTGAGGGAAAGAATAGTTATTGATTAAGTTTTATTTAAATTAAATTTCCAAATATTTATTTAAATATTATACTTTCAGTAATTATTAAATTGATTTCAGTGTGTGATTTCCCCATTTTTATGGCCTTCGAGTTCTTCTTCTTGTTCATCAATCATCCTTCCATTCACTATCTAAGTTATGCATATGATGGAGTTTAGATTGTGTAGTGAGGGTCAGTGAAGATATATCTTATCCAGATTTAGGAATATTATTTCTATACATATAGATATATTAATGTTTTGGTAATAACAATCTGAATGAGATGGTGTAGTGTAACAGATCTTGATCACTACATTGAATTGAATATCGATAATATTTTAATGAAAAACGATATTAATCATTCTGATCCCCTAAAAAAAATTTCTTACTTTTTTATTTATATATATTTTTTTCTAATTTAATATATATATATATGTCAATATTTCATTTATATTTCAAACTCATCCTCTTAATATTATATGATTTTAAATTAGATAGAATTTAAATAGTGATAATTTAATTTTAATGTTGTGTAAGTTTCCTCCTCAAGAACCACCTTAGGTGTGCACTATATTTCATTATTAGGTAATTAAATTAGTGATTTATTATATGTGAAAAATCCTAGTGCATATATTTTGAACTTTATAGGGGAGGCATGATATTTTTACCCACTATTTTCAGAAAAAACAGAAAAACCATTAAATTTAAAAAAACTAAAAAAAATTATTTTTTCATGGTATATTAAAATTAAAATTATTTTTTATGGATGAACCAATATCAATTTTAATTCATTTTAGAATAAATATAGGACTTGGAGATAAAAATATAATGAAAAATTGAATATATAAATTCTTGTTAAGAGAAACCAGAACCTGAGCCAGAACCAAAACCAGAATGATCGGTGGAATAGATTTCCCCAATCATTTTTTGTTAATGAACCTGAGCTGGTTGAGAAGGAGATACTAAAGGAATTAATAAAATCATGACAAAATTTACTATTTCTCAAGGATGTCCCTAAAGAACAAATAATACCAGATTCATTAATGGAAGATCAACTTTTTTTAGAAGAATCTTGGAATTACTTTGCTGAAGATAACATGAAACTTGATCTTGCAATCATTGATAATGAAAAAACTTCACGTCTCTACTTATCTCATTCTTTAGATAATTATGAGGAAGATTCAAATGATAATATTGAGTTTCTATAGGTCCTTCTAGAAGTTATTAATTTCAAATTTGACATACTTAAAAGAGAATATTTATTTATTAATTCTTTATGTTTTAATCTTATTCAAGATTAATTACTTTCTAACTTATCCTTATTTAAAATTTCGACACTTCACAAATGGAGTAGGCCATGGATGTTATAGGAGAATTTATAAAAGTAAAGGATAAAGAAAATATATAGATAATATGGTGGTGGGGTGACTACCTCCTCTACAACAACTTGTATACCATATGGAGGTGAACACCATTGAAGTCAATTGGGAGCACCCCTATCTTCTTTTCCCTCCCACTATGAAACTAAAACTATCACTTTATTAATTATTGGTTTCTGGTAAATTTCTTATCTTATTTGGGTTTCTAAATTATTTTAGTTAACTCATGTACACTGATAACATTCATATTTGGTGGTTTATCTCAAGGAAACCAAATACCCCATTAGATTGATGATAAAATTATACAACTACTTGACTAAGGGAAGTAAAAACCTAACACCCAATTGGGGTTTTAAACCAAGAATTACCCATTTTATTTTCTATTTAACATTATTTTTTCTATTTTTCTTGTTTTTTTGTAGTTTTAAAGTAGTTACAATTAGGATCCTAAGTCAGGGGTTCCACTGAAAAATAAACTAGGTTGTGTCTTTCCTTTTATTTTATTTTCCACTGAATTAAAATTATATATGAAAATATTTATTAATATAACATAATATAAAAAGGTTTAATAAATGGAATAAGTGTTGGTATAGGTATAAAAATTTATTTTTATGAATTTTTTGTGTTATTTAATTTTATTTTTCATTTATTATTTTGAATTTTTCATGTTTCCATTTTTATTTTTGGTTTGTTTTTAATATTCTTGAGCTGAGTTAGAAACTTTAGAAAACTAAAACCATCTTAGTTTTTTTGAAAAATTTATTGATTTTAAAGATTTAGGATTTATATGATTAATGAATGAATTTTGTTTCTTTATTTACATTTCTTTCAATTGATGAAGTTTGATTGACTATGAAACTCATATGCACCATTATTATCCAAATTGAAAATATTTCACAACATGAATATTTATAATTTTTTTGACATATTATTTACATTTATATTTTTATTGAGAGTATTGAGACATGTTTTTTGAGAAATAAATTTATATTTTTATATTTTTCAATTTTTTTAGTATTCATGGAATGTGTGAAGTATGATTGAGGCACCACTTTTTAATTCCTTTTTTATGTTGAACTTTAATTTTGGACTACTATTTAATCTAACCTTTATTAATCCTATAGTATCCCCTTTCTAACTAGATATATAAGTTAAATTCATGATTATTATTTAAGTCAAGTGTGGGTGAGGGAGAAGATGAGATGTATTTTTCTTTCCTAAAGAATCTGTTGGAGTTGAAATGAAAAAAAGTGTTTTCATATTTATTTATGATTTGGTGTAAGAAATTTCATGATAGAAATATGGGTAGGTAGCCCAAATATCATTAAAAATTTGGTCTGGATGTTCACAAATATTTAAAGATCAAAATCTTCCTCTCTTTTCCTAAAAAATATTATTCTAAAGATAAATCCAGATATGAATTTATGATGAAACAATCTTAAAAATAGGGGAAAAGAGGGAAGAAAATTTTCATTTATGTGAAAAATTCCAAGTGTCAACTTCCCCAAAAAATAAAGATGTGTTTAGAGTTGAACCATTTTAGAGCTGCTCGAGGAGCACACCATTCTTGAGAAAAATTGTTTTCATGTATTTGATTTAATTTAGAGCTTAACCCTTCTTATTATGACTCATATGTTTTTACATTGAAAAACATCCAACCCTCAACCTGAGAACAACCCATGCGAAGGACCTCATGATTGGAACATTGATAACTCTATTAGGTGGAGATACTAGGAGGATAAAAATCCACTGGATATCACACATGTTCTTGAGAATGAGAAAAAATCCACAAACAATCCTTAACTGAAGAGAGAAATATTTTTATAGGGGGGTATGTATGACATGAATGTGAGGATTAACATGATATTGAATGTATTTTTTTGATTTGAGAGGATTTCAGGAATTTTTATCCATGTAGGAGGCCTGATATTTTTCATTATATGATAATTGAGTTGTGTAGTCATTTAAGCTTTGGGAATTTTGTTTTGACCTTTGTATTAGATGATTGACTAGGAGTGAAAATGTTAAATGTGGATGAATTGATAGAGTAAATATTTTCAGTTATTTTACTTTTGATTTCAACATTTTTAATCAAAAAAAGGTGTTATTTTAAAGGAAATTGTCAGATTTTATTGTTTTAGAAGCATTTTGAGCATAATTGAAAAAAATGTCCTAATTCTGGATTTTAAGTCTTTTAACTTATTTTTGTATTTTGGCCATAATTTTTTTGAAACGAATATAAATGGAAAAATTATTTTTTTAGTTTTTCTTTGTTTATTGAGATTCATTTAATTCTTCTGGACCCAAATCCCATTCTCACAATTAAAGGCCCAAAATCTACTAACAATTCAGGCCTTGAAATCTTTGCAAAAATCTAAATATTTTTTTTATATTGGGATAATATCTCATAAATAGATGATCCAATTAATCTAAAATCTAGCATGGAGTCAGATAAAATCTATATTAATAACTTTTATTATGCGTATAATGTCATTGTAACTCGAAGCATTGGAATAAAAATAACAATCCAAGATATAATAATTTTATGGAGTATATTGGTAATAAATATCTCTAAATGTGGAAACTTAAGCTTAAATTTTGTGGGTTAACAAATGAGACATAGTAAAATAACTATAATAAAAAAGACTTTCCCAAATTCCATAATAAATTTAGGATTACACACACAAACTTTTAGAGGAAAATCCTAGATCCAAAATTTAACCCCTTTGGCCTATAAAAATGGATACCATATCCATTTCAATGGTTTGTAAAATTAGTGGAAATTTTTTATAGGTGTATAGGTTATATTATGTTGTATTATATTTTTATATGTTTAATATATATTAGTCTTCTTCTTAAAACCTCATTAAATCATTTTTACTTTTATGTGTTTCTACTACTGAGTTTTCTTCTAACTCCATAAGAATGGGGATGAAACCTTAGAGTTTGTTAAAGGGATAAAATCATGATTGATTTAGTTTCAGATAAATTCAATTTTAAAATCTTTAATTAATTATATGAATTTTTTTGGTGGTTAAATTGATTTTAATGTGCAATTTTCCTATTTTCTCTGCCATCAAGTTCTTATTCTTGTTCAACATTCATCTTTACCTTAACTATATATGTCATGGATATGATGGAATATAAATATACTAGCGATGTTTGTAAAATCAATATTCTATATGGATTCAGGAAGTGTATTTCCCCACATATAGAGATCTTGGTGTTTGGGCAATAACAATTTGATTGAGATGGTGTAGTGTGACAGATCTTGATCACTACATTAAATTGAGTATCGAGAATATTTTAATGAATAATGATATCAATCATTATGATTACCTAAGAAAAAATTTCTTACTTATTTATTTTTAAATTCATTTTATTAACATTGAATTTATATTTATACATATATATAAATATTTAATTCATATTTCAAGCTCAACCTCTTTATGTTATTCAATTATATATTAGAAATAATTTAAATAGTAAAAATAGAAATTTGGTGTTGTGTAAGTTTCCTCATTGAGATAAAACCTAAGTTTACATTAGATTGCATTCTTAGGTAAATAAAATATTGATTGGGGATATCTTAAAAATCCATATAAATAATTTTATGGACTAGGTTCCTTAAGGATATATGTGATTTGATAACCAAGGAGTGTTTTAGAAGGGTTATTATAAGGAAGAGATGAGAGCCCCAAGATGTTTGAAATTGGGGAATGACAACAAAAATCCAATGGGAAATTGGTGAATGATACCCTTTTTACATGGATGTGTTATTTGGTGAATATGCATAGTTGAATATGGGATTGGTTAGTTGAGATGCTCAGATGCTGTTGGATCTACTATTTTATCACAAGTGAATTAGTGTTCTCTTTTTCACATTTTCATGTGTGAATTTGTGTGTGATTATATTAATTAAACTTATATTATCACCCTATGTATATATAAACTATTATTTAGGTTTCTAGTGGAGCTATGTGGACCGTATTGGGAATTAGTTGCTCGAACCTTGGAATTATTATTGTGTCACTACTATAGTATTTTCTTTTGGGTGTTTGAAGGTTTTTATCTATATATATTTACTTTATTTATATATATTTTGTTATGGTTATAGTTTATTTTGTTATATTATATAATTGATTTTTTTTGGTTTTATTCCCATATTATCATCTTATATTATAGAGGTAAATACTTCCCATAAGTGTGATTTTTATACCCTTGGTCATTGTCTCCAATCTAGGGCCTACTAGAGGTGGTAGTCAGGGGCTATTATCCCTATTCCTTTATTTTCAACGTAGGAGGGTTACCTTTGGAGGGTGGGGGTCAGGAAAAAAATTCTCAAAAGCTTCCAATATGTGTAATCCAATCTTATTATACTTAATACAATGAGAAATAATTCTTGGGATCCTTCTTCAATATTCAAGATATTTTTTTACTTATACTTCAACATATTGACATTAGACTTGAGGAATAGTAAATGTTCATTAAAAACCATTGAAAAAAATAAAACACATACAAAGTGGGATAAAACTATCATCATTTATATTTGTTTTCAATACCCATATAAAAATTTATTTCAATATGTGATTTCTAACCATTACTTTAACCATTTTCTCCCCCCCTTTCTTAGCAGTCTTCCATTATTTTACTATTTACCCCTTATTGATAAGAAATACAAATTCCATTGAGTGATATAGTATCATATCATTAATAAGTAATGGGAAATAAAGTATTTCACTCTATTTTTACAAGATCCATGTTTGGTGTACAAAATAAGAGGGTTTCATTTAAAAAACAGAAATATCCATCATCAAAAGAATATTATACCCATTAAAATGAAATAAATCATAAAGTATATTTATGGAATGATCATGTATTTTTTAAAATGAGATAACTAATTTAATAAATATAGTAAAAAATTCTCATTAAATATGTCAACCTAAATTTCCTTCACCCACTTGAATACACAAATTATAACATTCAAAACATAGTATGTTTTACAATAGTCTTGGAACTTCTTTAGTCTTTTCCTTTTATTCCATTGATTAAAATTAATATTTACCCCTCAATAATTAGATTTTATTATTTTTATTAAGGATGATGATTTAAATAATACATAAAATTTCAAATAAAAATCCATTAAGAACATTTAATAATATTTTGATTTTTATGATATGGATAATTCTAGATTCTTCTTCAATATTCTCTACTTTTATCCCCCTCAAGAAGACAATCCTCATGATCTTCGACATGGTGGATCTATTACATAAATATATTTAAATAATTTATAAGTAGATAATGAACAAAAATATAAAATATTTATGTGGTTGTTAAAATTTGAAAAATTATATAGTAACTTTATCAAGGATGTTCTTTTCTTCATTTTTTATTAAATTACCATTTGAGGGATCAATATACAATGACGTACTATTTATTTTTCTATCCATTTTAGAAAGTTTTTGCTCTTTATTGGGCCCCCCACATGTGAATAATATTCACATTAAATTCTATACATTATAAGTACACAAATACAATAACAAAATATATGATAATAAGGTGGATATTCTTACTCCTCAATGTGAATAACAAGGTTGATAGGATTTTATTGACCTAGTTTCTCTATTCTTTTAATCCTTCATGCATCCAAATATAGATGTAAAATATGATTTTTTATGTAGTATGGTACTCTTGACATCCTTCTTTTCTTTTGGTGGAGAATCTACCTTTTAATCAACCTTTATAATTAAAGTATCTTTAAACCTCATTAATGACTGTTCTTGTGTTGGAATAATGGTTAAAAAACCATTATTATTTTTTCCATAGTTATTTATCCTTCCACATATTTCATCTTAAACTATAGAGTAATCATTTTTTGATAAGATCTATTTAAATTCAATATCTACATGTGGATTCTATTTCTTCTTTTTAGAATGAGAATTCACCTATTATTCCTATAATGTATTTTCCCTTTCTAAATCCATTTTCTAGTTTAGTAAATAGTATTTTAGAATATAAACAACTTCTATGGAGTTTCTATGTCTTCATGGGTATGTTACCCAATGATCTATCACCTGTCCTCACTAACTTATGTGTTATTTTTTTCCCAATTTATTTTGATACAAGATGATGTAAACATACATCACTTGTGTGACCACAACCATTATAAACATCACATATATCTTTAAGTACTATAAATTAGTTTGAGGTAGATATATTATTATTAATCTATGGATATTGATTATTTATAAGACTTATTCACATGAAATGGGTAGCCTTTGTTCTTCTAAAATGAATGTATTGTGCCAATAATATAGTACACAACACCCAAACGTTTTGTAACTCCAACAGTGAAACACAAACCTTGATCTTCTTCTCAAAATTTATTATTTTCTATATTTGAAAATATTATAATTTTAGGCTTTCTCCACCCATTTTTATGACCTTATTAGAGAACCAAACCCTTTAAAAATTATTCTATCGACCATAGACATGGTGGCATATTTTTCATCTCCTTTACTCATCAATATATATACACAGTTTTTATAAAAAAAGTTTTGTTTTAATGAAATAGATTTAGTTCAATAATTACAATTTGTAATGGATGGTACCACATGCTTCAATAATTCCTGAGAATAATAATCAATGGATCCCAAGATATTTTTACCCCACATTGAAGTATTTAATAATAAAAATATTCCTTTAAAACATGTGTGGTGGTGTACTTTCACCCATAAACATATTTTGAAGACACTTGCTGAAAGGATATAAGATTTTATATTTATGATATCATGTTTTAGGAATCTCGTATTGAGAATGTATCTCTGATTATAAAAGGTTTTATTTTGTCTTTAAAACCCTACTTGACCTTCTAAACATCATAATCATTAATTCTTACTATTTTTTCAATATTAGGTCAGTTTTCTTAATGTAATTTTCCTTGATATCTATTTTAGCATTATTTATAGTAAAATATTCTTAAAATTCATTATTCTTGTCTACAATACTTTCAATGGATTTATATTTATATAATATTTATTCTAACAAATAATTTCTGTCCTTGTAAAGTTTTACTTTAATCTTAGTTATTATTTATTTATATCATTAAAGAGTTGCAAAAATAAAAGAAACTATTTCTTTTGGAAAACAATGTTGAAATCTGTTTAATATATCAACTGATATTTCATGTGAATTCATCTACATGTTATCACTTCCACTGACACTTAGATATTCTTAAAGATATTTTTCAAAATAATTTTCATATACCACTTGACAACTTGAATTCATTTAATCTATATAGGTAGAGAGACTGTCCTCTACCTTAGTGAATGAAAAAACCAACTGAACTACACTAACTCTAGACCTATATTATTCGACATTATTTTGTCGAGAATCTAAAACATATTCTTAATTATACACGAGGGAAATATTCTTTAATATAATTTTATATTTATTTTACCTATTCATTATGGTCTTGGATAATATGGAATTTTGATCATAAATATACAAATCTCTTCAAAAACCATACTTATTTGTAAATTTATAAAGATAATCAAATCTTTTAAACTCAAAAAAATTAAAAATAGAGAGTATAATAATAGGTGAATCAAGATCTAATACCAATAATATAGATTAATTAGGGATGAAATGAATATTGGTAGGGGTATGAATCAGTTTTGGTGAATTTTAATCCCGTTTAGACTTTTAATATGTTTCCTTTTTGCCCTCTTTACTGCTTAATATGATTTATTCTCTTGTTCTCTATCTTCGCCTTCATTCTTGGATAAAAAATATCCAAAACACACACGAATAGAGGAAATATTTATTTTTTACAAGGTTTAACTACCAATGTGATAAGGATAATACTTGGTCTAATATGGATTCATTCATGATCACACGAACCACTAAACTCCTCACATGAGAATTTGTAATGAACTGAACTCGTTCAACCCAACCCATCACCAGAGAAGGACTGCCACATAGCCCAAAGAATGTTCTCAATCACAATGAGCTGGTGAGAAGCACTGAGCATAACCAAATATCTCTTGGTAATAGTTTCACTATTGGTAAAATGGAATGACCCATCCCTGAAATGGGACATCCACACCAATATCATCATAGAAAACAACATAAAAAGGAACACATAGAGTATGAAATAAAGACTAAGTATATACCCTATAAAACAATTTACACCATATAAAAAACATTCCATAACATTCTATATAAATGGTAACTGTAGGAAAAAGAAAAAACACTAATGGAAAGGAAGAGGACCAAAAAAGGATAATACATACATCCCAATGGGTATAAAACACCAAAAAAAAAACTCCACATGACCCAATACCTAGGAAACCACATCTCCTAAATAAAATACTAGAAGGGGGTATTTAATAATATTCACCCCAATACATGGTTTAATTCCCATACTCGTGTCCTATAAAAAAAGATTCTACACACCCCTGAAGACCCATGTAAGGTGTGAATCACATAGTCCAATATGATATCACTATGAATCTATTTATGGATTTTTATCCATGGAAATAAATAAAAAAGTTTGATTTTTTTTTCAAAAATAAACCACATTTAAAACATCCCATCTTAAAATAAACCATTCAAATCCCTTCATTTTTCCATTTCAAACAAAACAAGTTTTCAAAAAAAATATATCAATATGAATTAAATAAATAAACAAGTAAATATGAAAAAACATGGTATTAGTATGATCAACACCACCATTAAACCAATAATAAAAAATGGTTATAACATATCAAGTCACATAAAAATGTCCCTAATAAAATATAAAAATAATATAAACCAAATCTGGAATTAGTAATGTTCACTTAGGTATGTAACCATTAATCTTATCATGAGTGATTTTAACAAGTTTTATAGCTAGCTAGGGAATAAAGGAAGATGTCGCAGTATTCTCTAGGCCCAAATCTAAGTGCTCACATAGTCTCTTAGAAACCAATCATGGAAGATCTCATGGTATTCCTACACACATTATCTCATATTCCCTTAGAAACTGTAATGAAATCTCAGATACACTTTCCTATGAAGGCTCACATGGTTCCTCAAAAAATCCTCTCACTCACACCTTAGTTAACACATGTTCTACTCCATGCCACAAAACCACAAAACATGTCCCACATAATTCAAAGACACATCATAATCCATTTTCATAATCAAACATTCCCATTTCATAAAAAAACCTTCAAAAAGGTAAAACTATTTATAAAACCATTAATAAATCCATTTTAAGCAATAAAATCACCTTTGATCCATTTTATCAAACATTTGGTGTGCATACAAGCCAATCCATTTAGAAAATCAACTTTAAAGCACCAAATTTCGAAATCAAGCTAAAAATAACCAAAAATTGGGATAAAAATCGGATGTAAATTAAAAAAATTATAATTTTAAACAACACAAACCAAAGGAAATTATAAAGTTAATGGTAACCCTTGAAAAACACACTTAAATAGATACACCTACCTTGGATTCAATCCAAAGCATGCCATCTAAAAAAACACCCAGAATAGGTAGAAAAATGATTCACAGACCTAATACATAATAAATAGAATAGAAACCCCTATCAAACACCTTATATTCATCCAATACCACTTTAAGGGTTCCACACTTCCACAAAAATGGAAGATAAAGTAAGAAAAAGTGTTAATGAAGGATAAAATAAAAACTATTTGTACTTAACACAATTAAAATAACCATAAACTGATGATAATCCACCAATAAAGGAGTTTGGAAGCTCCACCACCAAGGATAAGGGGTTTCACTTGATGGTCAGAATAAATGAGGTCCAATGAAAGTATAAAATTAATAGGGGAAAATGGTAAATTACAAAATTTTAAGTGACCTAGACAAGCAGTAATGTTTTGCCACATGGTTTATCAAAGCATGCAATAACCGCATGGGGCTACTATCTCCCCAAAATTTAAGCTGCATGGTTTCCCCTAGGTATCACATGGTTTGAAAAAATATACTCAAACTATAAAAAACCCCACAATCACCACATTTATCCCTCTCATATTCTAATCCAAATTGTTATAAAAAACATGTGCTCATTGTGTGACTTTTTTATCTTCTAAAAAAACCCATCTTTGACCCTCGACACCTGTTAACTCCATGAATGAACCAAAACATAAATAAAACTCAAAAGTAGATGTACTAGTGACATTATGGGTGTCACAAACTCCCCACCATGCCACTTTCTTCCCACAGAAGGTCTTCAAACATCCAAATAAGAAAATAGGTGAGGCTACTACTCCTTCACCTTTTCTTTCCACTCCCACATATCATGGAAATTTCCACCATGATACCAGAGCACATAGACTAATTGGATCTAATTACCATGGAGAACCTTATCCTGAAAATCCAGCAGGCTACTCCATAATGGTGGCATCAAGATCAATTTCTATGTCTTCCCACTCAAACAAATGATATGGTTCCATATGGTATCTCTTAAACTTTTAAACCAGAAATATTTCAATGATCAAGGTCATCCACAGTGGAAACTCCACCTAATAGGATAACTTCCATAGATGATCAACAACATGAAACAACCCAACATAACATGACACTAGCTTACCCAACTTACCAAAACAATGATTAAATAGTCAAAATGATACCCATAGAAACACTTGGTCACCAAACTAAAACATTAAAAAATGATGATTATGGTTGGAATATGACTTCTAGAGACTTTGATCTTTCATTAACCATTTTTTAATCATCCACACAATCTTAGTCATCGCCTGGATGAGAATCAGTCCAATAAAGTAATTCTCTCCCACATCAGACTAGTAAAAAGTGTATTGACCTAAATTTCCATAATACAACTCAAATGGGTCTATCTTGATCATGGTATGATAACTATTTTTATAAGAAGACTTAGCCAATGACATGTTACTTTCCCATGAACCACCAAAATCCAGAACACACACTCTCAACATGTCCTCGATATTCAATATGTTTAACATAGACTGACCATCCATCTATGGGTGATATGTGGTGCTCAACTTCATCACAGTTCCCATAAATATTTGGATTCCCTTCTAGAACCAGAAATTAAAACGATAATTCTTGTTATAAATTATCATAGAGGGAACTCTGTGAAGCTAAAAAGCCGCTTAAACATACAAGAAACTAAGGTCCTCTACCTCCATTGACTCTATGATGGGTAAAAAGTGGGTTGATTTTTTTAGATGATTAAAAATAATCCATATATAATCTTTCCCACTTAGAGTTTTAGGTAGACCAATCATGAAATTCATTTAGATCCCATACCACTTCCATAATGGAATCAGAAGCATATAGGACAAACTGATTGGTTTTTTATGTTGATATTTGATCCTATGGTGGGTTAATCATTTCTAAACAATTTCAACCACTGCATGTATCATCCTAGGCCACCAATATCAGCCTCTCAAGGTATAGAATATTTTTCCTTGGGGTGAGTGGCACTACTGGAATAATATGCCTCATGCATCACTTCTTACATACAGTTCAATGGAACTGCCATCCACCTTTGAATGAGGAGAGAAAAATCCAAAGATATAGACCACTCACTCGAGATATCCCCACCATTTAAATCATTTCTTATCTAATGGAACTCAAGGTTGATATATTTTCATTCATATCCCGATTGATAAGAGAGATATTTACTTATACATTGTACAAGAACACCCACTCTCCATCATCTTATACTTCTAAACATGGATCAAAATAAAAATTCATCAAGCCCCACTCATCTGGTACCTCCCAAAAGGAATACCCTAGAAGCTTACTTCTCAAATCATCAATGACTACAATAACATTTTTTGGTGTATAAGAAATACCGAAATCAAACGTCTGGCGTCACACCACCAAATATCTATATTTGATGCTTTGGAAAGAAAAGGGTACCCTAGTTCAAGTAAAATTTAATATTTTTGTACTATATTCTTACTGAATGATTGTAAAATAATTTTAAGGGGTTAAACCCTTCATCAACACCATTCCCCCCCCACAACCTTGGAGTCTTCACCTCTTATTTTAATAAAAATATAATTTTCAATTAGTCACTATAAAATTTTCTCCAAAGTGATAGTGTCACAATACCTTTAATGCTTGCATCAAAACTACTAATTCTAGGTCATGGTTGGGATAATTAAAGTCATGTGGGAAAAAATAACTCAATATATAATCCACCACATGTTCACATACATCATCACACATCCGAAAACCATAATAAAAGTATCAAAATAAATAAAATAAGTTCTTTTAGGCTTGGGAGGAATCAATACTGGTGTTTATTTCAAACAAGTATACAACTGGTCAAAAGAAATCTAGTACTTCTCATCCCACTCAAACTTCACCCCTTTTTTGGTCAAAGATATTAGGGGAGAATATATCACGTTGAAGTAACAAATGAAAAATATATAATACCCAACCAATCCTAAAAGACTATAGATCTCAAACACATTCTTAGGATTCTCCCAAGACATGAAAGCTCAAAATTTCTATGGATCCACTAAAACTCTAAATTTGGAAATAAGATGGCCTAAAAATTTCACTTATTGAATTTAATACTAGATTCTGTAAAACATAAAATATAGAAGGTGATCCCTCAAAACACCAAAAAACTCTAGATAGTCAACATGATACTCCTTAATTTTGGAATAAACTAAAATTTAATCCATAAACATGACTAATATAGAGTCCAAAAAGTAGTGGAATATTTGATTCAACAACATCATAAAGACAATTGGGGAATTTTTAAGCCTGAATAGAATAAAAAAATACTCAAAGTGTCTATACTATATTCAAAAGGAGGTATTTGGAACATCCTCTTACAAAAAACTCAACTAGTGGTTTATGGATCTCATGTCGATCTTTGAAAACAAACGTGATCCCCTGTATTGATCAAATAGATCATCAATTCTAGGAAATTTTTATTTATTCATTATAGTCACCTGGTTAAAATTATGATAGTCTATGAAAATTTGGAGGCTCTTGTCCTCCCTCTTTGAAAATATCACTGGTGAAGACCAAGGTGAAATGTTGAGATAGATAAATTCCCTACCATATAGATCCTCTATCTAGACTTTCAAATATTTTATTTTGGTAAAATCTATTTTGTAAGAGGGAAAGAATATCGAGATAATCATATGGAGTGTATCTATAGTAAAACTGACCTATTTTTAGGGAGGAAACCCAAGAAAATTACTCAAAAACACATCCATGTACCTATTCATGACCATTGGAATATCACCCTCATAACATTTATCAACAGTATCAAGGAAAAAGATTGAATGTTAGCATGAGATCAACCCCATTTCTAAAGAAACATGCTCTACCCATCCAGATCATGGATCCCACTCACTTTTAAATACATGAGAGATCCTATCGGTAGTATGGAACTAGAAACTATAGTGATAACAATCATCTGACACCTTGAATCAAATCAACCAATCTCTACTGATGATAAGATTGAAAACTTCTAGGACCAGAATAAGGACGTCCTAGATGAATTCCATGCTACCTACAAAAACATGATAATAAGGGAACCTAAATCCTTGTTCCTACTTCCTACCCAATTTGGTTATAAAATCCAAAAAGTATGACATCAAATCAACCAAAATACCCAAAAAAACTTTATTAAATTACGTTAAATTAAGGAATGTGATGAATTAGTGTTAAATAAAACTAATTCCATAGAAGATGTGATAAATAGAGTACCTCTCACAATGGCTGAACCAAAACCTGAGTCCAATGGAACAACATCTACTACAAGGATACACAGTGGATTAGAACAACATTGTATATTATTTATCTAGTGAGAATATCCCTTACCATGAGGGTGAGATACTCCACACATGGAATCCTATGACTGAATATGATATCCTTTTAAAAAAGTGGATCCCACACCGCTCCCCCTTGAAGACAACTGATAGAGGAACTGAAGATGACATTGACATCCAAACTGGTAGAATTCACTTATAGTATATGAGAAATGAAGTGTTATATTTCTAGCCACCCCAAACTATTTACATACAGTGGGTTACACTATGAATAATACACATAAGTTGAACCTGATGACTACAAGATAATCTTACCATAACCCCCCTAAGACTCATCTTGCTCAAACTTTTCCCCTAAAAACAAACATTGACTTTTCCCATTGAAGGACCACCAATGAGACCTGTCTTACCATTAAAAATAGCTTATTCCATAGCTACCTTATGATCCACCCTTGAATAGGTTAGTAAATAGAGTAGAATGAGTAGTGATCTGATATATGGCCTCAATACCATCTCGAAATGCTGATCCTTGAAGTAATAATTTGTGAGGATATCTAGAGAAGGATGCAACAATACAATAAAATAAGTCACATAATCCATCACCAAAATATACCCTTACAAATAATTCAATAAATCATTGGCATTATCAACCCTCAAGATCCTTGGGTAGAACGTTTGATTGAATTCAACCTTGAAATTCATCCATGTTAGATCCTCTTTCCTACTCAAGAGTACCATTAACTCCCAAAACTTACTACATAACCCTTCCAAAATATACATTGTAGATAAATCTTTAGAGGTATGAAGGGTCTTCAATAACTCACAGATCCACTCAATATGATCCAACCACCCCTCAGGATTATTAGGTCCCTTTTCACTCCAAAACACTAGTGTATTTTTTCTTGTAAACTCTTGATCATGGGCCATGGTCTATATGTAATCCCATCTATCCACTTGATCCAAGGATTGGATAATACTAATTAATGAATCCACTAACATTAGATCAATAGGAGGGTTAACTTAGAGGGATTTATCTACACCACACTTTCTATGCCTATATTAGGTTATTCTAGGAGGCATCATCAATAAGACACATAAGAAAAGGCTGCATCAAGCCCAATTCAACCTCAAAATACATCAAAAAAAGAAAAAGGAAGCCACATCATGGGAAAAAATGTCAAAAAATAGTATCCCAATTCACTCTAAATGAAAAAGGAGATAAAAATAAAAAATATCAAGCATTTACCACTATGCATAGTTTGGCTGTTGGGTTTGGAAAACTATGTGTTGACCATGTAGGTGTCATGAGAGGTTGGAAAAAAAAGATGAACATGATACACACAGTTACTACTAACCATGTTCACTAACCATGAACCTCTTCCTGACCTTATTTTTACCCCCAAAACTCCAAAGGAACCTAATATTTCCCCGGATCTCAATAATAATTTATAAATTCTTAAAAATCATTAAAAAATCCCATAACAATGATCAAAACATAACCAAAATCCCATAACACCCCTAGAAACTTGAGGTTATACATAAAGAATAGTTCACCAGACACTCCCCCATTCCTACCACCCATATCCTGATGGTCTTATCTCCAGGCTACCATTGAATGCAAAATAATAATATCCTATGATACCATTTTGTAACAAACTGACATGGCTGGATCTGACCTTTCACCTAATCAGTCTTACCACATGAAAAGAAGAGTGTTCTAGATCTCCATGTGATGGTGAAAACACTGGGTATAACTAGCTATCAATTAAGAGCAATTTCACCACATGTAAACTAGAATTAACCATCCTTGAAATGAGGAAAACACACCAATATCATCAGTGTCAACAACATAAAGATTAATATCCAGATTATGTAATAAAGAATAAGAAAATACCACAAGTAACATAATAAAATATACACAAAACATCCCATAACATGACGTATACATTTTATCTCTAGTCAAAACAAAAAAAAACAAAAAGGAAAAGGAAAAAGAACAAAAAAGGACTATATATACATCTCAATGAGTATAAAATACAAAAAATGACTCCACCTGATCCCATCCCTATTCGATCACTTCTCATCCAAAAAACACTAGACGATGATAATAAATAATATATACCTTGGTACATTATGTCCTTGACCTTACACGTGTCATGTAAAAAATAGTCTACAAATTCTCTATGGACCATGTAGGGTGTAAAAAACATCACCTAGTAGGAAAAACCATGAATATATTTATGTATTTTACCCATGTAAACCAATAAACCAGTTTGAAACCACTTTAAGAAACTAATCCAGATTGAAAACATAGCATTTTAAAATAAACCATTGAAATCCCTTTGGTATTCTATTTCAAACATAAAATGTTTTCCAAAAAATTTCTTCACATAGATCAAATAAATAAACAAGACCAAAAGGAACAACATGGAATAGTCCATTGTAATACCACCATATAAAAAATAATAAAAAATGTGAATAACATATAACATCACATCAAATATAACAGAAATAAAATTCAAAAATAATATAAAACAAATCTAACATGAGTAATGTGAACATAGTTATCTAATCTTTAGGCATATCATGAGTGAGTTTAACAAGTTTTCTAGACAAATAATAAACAATGGATACTCTCATGATCTTCCCTATTCCCAAATCCCAGAGTTCACATGGTCTCTTGAAATCCAATCATGGAAGATATCATGATCTTTCTACCCAAAGGATCTCATGGTCCCTTCCAAACCAAAATAAAATCTCACACATTATTCCCTTAAAAGGATAAAATGGTCCCTCAAACAATACCCTCACTCACAACCCAGTTGACCCATGTGATACTCCATGAAACACAAACACAAAATATGTTCCACATAAATAAAAGCCACATCATATGCCAATTTCATAATAAAACATTCCCATTTCCTAAAAAACCATCATCATGGTAAAAACTTTTCTAAATTAATTTTATGAATACATTTTAACCCATAAAACCCCCTTTAAGATATTTTATGTAACACTTGATGTGCATATAAGACACACCCATTGGAAAACCCACTTTAAACAACCAAATTTTCAAATCAATCCACAAAGTGCAACGCACATGGGGAAAAAATAAACTCTAAATAAAAAATGGAAATTTGAAAAAAAAAACCAAATGAGATTATAAATTTAAAGGTAATCTAGGGAAAACACCCTTAAATAGAGACACCTACCTCTGATTATGTCCAAATATTGTCACATCCTTAAACAACCACATGGAAGAGGTATAAAAATGTATCACACACCTAATCCATAGTAAATAAATATAAATCCCCATAACACACCCTATATTCGGCCAACACCACCCCTAGGGTTCCAAACTTTAAAAAAATGGAAGAATGAGCAAGAAGAAAGGGGATAAAAGGACAATACCCAAATGATTTTGAATAAGCTCTAGCCAAATCACTATGAAATCAATATAATTCACCACTAAATGGGAGTATATGTTCCACCATAATGGAGAAGGTGATTCACATGATGGAAGGAAAAATGAGGATCAAAGGAGGGATTAAATCAATTGGGAAAAATTATGAACTACCAATTTTTAAGTGACCTGGATAGGATGCTCGATTTGGATGCACAGTTTGTCAAACCATGTGGAAACTATGTGGTGCTACTGTATTGCCAAAATTAGTGTTGAAAATTTTCCCATGGGTGTTACACTATTTTGAAAACCACACTCAAACTATGAAAACCCCACTATCATTACTTACAACCCTCTCACATGGTTATCCACATGGTTAGACAAACCACATGCTAACCATGTAACATCCTCCCTCTTCCAAAATATTCCAATTTTCAACCTAAAATTCTCAATAACTCCAAGAATTAACCAAAATTTAAATAAAAAAATATATGAAATACTAGTGACCCAAAAAGTGTCACAACTCTACACTATAGTCTCCTAATAATGTGTGAGTTTGAATTATGCACTACTTGGTTTTTTAAATCTCACACACAGATTTATACCTCAGCTTTACAATGATAGAATAGGTTTATGAACAAAATATTCTATCACCAATTTAGAAATACATAATCTATTTATGTGCTTCATAGGTCATCTTCCACTTTTATTACTTACACAGAAGTATGCAAGCACTTCCTTTTTATATAATTAGGTGAAAAAAATCCATTCTTCTTTTATATACACAATATCATATACAAAATTTCCTCCTCCATAGTATGGTAGATCCTAATTGTTTTATATAGGAAATTCACTTCAACTAAAATGAAAGCTGAATGTTTATAATGACATGATTCTCAGAAATTTATATCTCCAATAAAAACACTTCCAATCACTCATGAAATGCTTTGTGATTTTTCCACCATCATAATGTTTCAAAATGTTATTTAGAAAACACAATTTTCTTATATGGAATGGAGATGTGAACATGGGTGTCTTAGTTTTAAATGATTACAATATCTCTAGTGCTATGAATTTAATCAAACTCATAGGATTTTTGAGTTACCATTACACATGAATCCGATTAATTTTATGTAGCATTCTAAATTTGGGGACTTACCATTATTTAATGCTTTATTTCATTTAAAAAATAGTGTATTTCAGTATAAACCTTGAACAAATTTCCTTTATAGTGTTAATAAACCAAACATGGTAGGATAAAGTTAACATTAAATAGATGAATACCTTTACAAATTGAAAAATATTCATCATAGATATATATATTTACTCATTATAAATACTCTAGGGAACTACAATATTAAAAATCATTTTCATTTAACATAAATAAATCATCTAAAAATTCATAAGGTAAGAACTGTGATTCTTCTATATAAAATATGGAAATAAACATCACAAAAACTTCCAATATTTTTAATCAAATCTTGATTTACTTAATATAATGTCATATAATTTGTAGGATACTTCTTCAATTTCCCATAATTTATTATTTATATATTATTCAATAAAGTTACATTGGTCTTCATGAACACTAATTGTTCATTTAACAGCATTGAAAATAAATAAAATAAATCCAAAGTGGGATAAAAAAAGAGAATCATGAACTGGATCATCCAACCTTTCAGAGACAAGTTTATAATAGTCTTTATAGAAGAAATCCTAATTTATTAAGCATCACTGAATAATCATGAAAATAATTTGAGGATGGTTCAAAAAAATTACTTCGAGAACACTAGGTTTATAGAAATCTCTTATAGTGTTAAGTTTAGATTAGAGAGATTCACTATGTGGGCCATGTTATATCAGAGGATAATGTTTTTTAAGACTGAAAAAATATTAATTCCAAGTTAATATATGATCCACCCAAGAGATATTATGAGTCAAGGATTTTCAATAGGCTGGTAGGGTGTTATTATAGGCTTTTAGAAGAAAATTGTTTGATATATTAATGTTTTCCAACATATCCAATGTACTTTAGGACTTTATGATCCCAAAAACACTTTATATTGAACTGATGATTTTATTTTTAAGTGTGTTCATAAGTTTTTTATAATTACTTAATCCATTATACTATTAGTTTTAAAAATTCTTGAAGTTTTCAGAAATTATCCTAAGTATGAAAAATCACGTACATGAGGAAATAAACTTTGAGAAGATTCAGCTATGTCGAGCAATTAGCCATGTTAACTAGATACATGATGGAATATCCTACATGAAACAACTACGTCACAAAATTATATTTGTGAAAGTAAAATATGTTGAAAATATATCTTGTGCAAAAAATCAGTTATGTAAATCAAATGACTATATAAATCAGCTACATGGTGAAATCTTATATGTGATTTGGACACATGTTTAAATCAGATACATGATTTGGATACATGATTAAATCAACTACATGGTTCTAAATGAATAATTTTTTCATTCAACTATGTTCAATTTGGATACATGATAAATAATTCTATGTGAATACTTTGTATACCTAAATAACACCTATGTAATTTGAATATGTTAGAAAATTAACTATGTGATGAACAACTACGAGAATCAATTTAGCTACATGAATTCAAATAAGTGAAATTCTGCTATGTGGTGATCCAGAATTAGTTATGTTATTCTGTAATATGATATTTATTACATTTGTTGGGATTTTATTTAATGTTAATGCTACAATTCATGAATCATATATTAGATTACCTCTTTATATTAAAATTCATTTTAATATGTTTGAATGTATTGAGATAATAAAATAGTTAAAGAATAATTTAATTTTTAGTCCTGTTGTCATGGAATTTTCTAGAAAATTAAATCTAAAATTTAATTCCAAGACTACATTTTAAGGATCTAATGTTTTGAAATTAAAATAGAATTATTACACTTATTTTTAAGTACAGTGAATAAGATAAATATAGAGATCCTAAAAAACAATAAAATAATGAGATTTATCTCTCTATTTCTCAAATATTTCATGCTACTACTCTATTTTGATCTAAAGAAGAAGAAGATTAAAATAACCTAAATTTTTTCTATCAAGATCACCAGAGGAGTGAATTTTGAGTTATTGACATTAAAATAATGAAGTCTTAATTTCATTTTTAAAATAGATGTTATGAATGGCAATAGAAAAGGTATGTCTACTGTAATATCTCACTACTTTAATGGTGATAATTATTATTTTTGGAAGGCACAAATGATAATTTACTTGAATACAATTAGTTAAATATTTATCAAAAATACCTAAAGCATTATGAAATTATGAATATAGAGCTTGAATCACGATATGTGGATACTGAATCCAGATGTTGCTTAAAATCCAAATCTATAACTAATATCGTATAAGGAATAATTCTTGATGAGTTCCATATAGTTTCAAAAGGCACAAAAGTTCATGAAATGTGCACTACTATATAATTAGTATACAAAGGCACTAATAATGTAACATAGTTTAAGTATAATATAGACAAGAAAAAATTTTATATGTTCATGATTGTTGATGGAGAAACTATAAATCAAATGAATGGATAGTTAATAGATATTGTAAATATAATATTTCATCTTAGAGCCCTAATTTTTCAACCTGATCAAGTTTTGAAAATTATCAGATTATTTCTATCTAAATGAAGTGGAATATCTGCTTCCATTGGGTAATATATAGTTTTCAATGGTTTAAAAAAATTAAAGTTATTATTGAAACTATTATGATGTACAAGGTGGATATATAAGCTTAAGATAAAGAAAATTGATTTATTAATATAGAGATTGATACTCTGAGAGGATAAAATTTAAAACATAATAAGAAAATAAAAGAAATACCGATGGTTGAGTCACACGATGAATATTCCTCAAATATTTTTGGTTCATATTGTGATCATTCTCATTATAGAAGAAATTACAAAAGGTTTTATAACATGATAAATCATTTTAAGAAGCCCTTTAATAAGTATAAGAAAAATGAGGTAAATTCTAAATAAATTAGATTATATGTGTGTAATTTGATAAAGTATATAAATATTTAATTACCTTATTTACAAGACAATAATAATTCCAAGAAAAAGTATTTAAATAAGTTTGTATATAGGAATAAATCCATGAAAATCCATGAAATAAACATGGATTTCTTCTTAAGATTTTAGTGATGATACATCTTCAGATATAGAATCTGAAATTTTTAATCAAAAGGATAATATGTGCTTTATGGAACACTCAGATGTTGTTTATTATTTTTATTCTTCTAAACATGAATATTAATGACAATACAAAGACTTATCCCTTAAATAATTAAATATATACTATAAAACAGTTGAAACAAAGTATAAAAGCTCGAAAATGAAAACATGTTCAAGAATTTAAAGATGTTACATGTGTTTATAGAAAAGTTAAAAATTATTTATATAATATACTTTAAAATAATAATGTCAAAAAAATAATTTATTAATTGGAAGACATGGTGAAAAACTGAAGTTTTATAAAAACTGTGTTGTGCCTAGTTCTAAGAATAAAAACTTTTTAAAAGTTACAAGTTTCACTATGAATAATTAAGGAACTATGATAATAATTATAGTTTAAGAAACTCAATTTTTTTTGGAATTAGGCATTATTTTATTTCAAATTTTGGTGATATATTTTCTAAATAAAAAAATAGATTTGGGCCCTCAAATATCTAGTTTCATACATTTATAGACTCGAAAGAATATGGGTACTAAATAAATGTCATTTATGATTTGTATTTATAGGGAAAAATATCTAAGTACATCAATGAGAAATGGTATATGGATAGTGGATGACCATGACATATTAGTGGTTATTTATCTAATTTTCACTCATTATAAAAAATTTGTGGAGGCTATATCACATTTGGTGGCAATGATAAAGGAAATATCATGGGAGTTGGATCAGTTGGAAATCAAAGTTCCATCATCATAAATAAAGTTCTTTATTTGGATTGGTTAATGAAAAATATGATAATTATTTTTAAAATTTGTGATGAAGGTAACTTTTTTAATTTTTCAAATAATTCCTATTATATATTAAAATATTTTTTTTTTAAGTTTAAGGAACCTTGAACCCAAAATTTATATACTTTATATCTCAATTATTTATGTAGAGAAAAATAAAATCGTTTAAATTTTGAAGAAAATGAATCATGGATTTGGAATAAAATATTTGGACATTTTAATGTCTACCATTTGAGAAAATTATCCAAAAGGAATTTGGTTTCATATTTACCTAAAAATATATTTAATAGAGATAGGCTATGTGATTCATTCCAAATAGGAAAGAAATACATGTCATCTTTTAAACAAATTAAAAAGGTTGATACATCTAGACCCCTATAAATTTTTCACATGGATTTTTTTGGCCATCTAGAATAGAAATTATGAGAGGGAAATATATTGTTTATGTATTAGTTGATGATTTCTCTAGATTTAGTTGGGTTTTATTTTTGAGTTTCAAGAGTTAATCGTTTTTTTAAATCGGTTTAATAAGAGATGGATGCCAAAATTATTTATTTGAGAAGTGAACTTGGAATAGAATTTGTAAACCATGACTTCAATCATTATTTCTCAAAAAAATAAAACCAAACATACTTTTTCTATCCGAGAAGACCTCAAAAGAATGGTGTTATTATGAGGATAAATAGTACTTTGTAAAAAATTTATAGAAAAATGTTATATGAATTAACTTTCCCACACATTTTTGGTTTAAAAAATAAAATACAACCTTTTATGTCATAAACATAGTTCTAATAAGACCTATTTTGTAGAAAACACCTAATGATCTATAGAATAATAAAAATCAAAATTTTTTATACTTCAAAGTATTTGGATAAAATTTTTACATATAAATACCAAAGATAATATTGGAAACTTTTATCCAAAGGATGATGAAAGTACCATTATTGGGTAGTCAGCTATATCCAAGGAATATGGAGTTTTCAATAAAAGGTCAATGATTTTTGAAGAATCAAATTTTATGATATTTTATGAAAGTGGACTCTTTGATTACATAATGAATCAAGTTGATGAGGTAACCAATTATTTTAAAAATGCGAGTCTTGAACCTTTCTTTAAAACTAAAAGGGATGATGATTTGGAACTTTATTTTGGTGAACCAAAGACTAAAATTTAGATACCAATGAACCATAAAATGTGCTTCCTAGAATTCTTATAACCCTTAAAAACCATCCCTTAGAAACTGTTATAGAAATCTTGGATAAATGGATTAAGACTAGAAGATGTTTTAAAAACCTTGTAGAAATTTTTACCTTATTATCTCAATAAGAACAGAAAACTATAGAATAAGACTTAGTTGGCGAGGGTTGTGTTTTAGATATGAAAGAATAATTAAACCAATTCTTGTGAAAAAAGTATGATAATTATTTAAAAGTCTTTCTTATTACCCTTTTATCTAAAAAACGGGGTTTTAGAAACAAATAAGATGATTAAGTTGTGATCAGTATGAATAAGGATAGACTAGTATCAAAAGGGTATAACCAAGGGGAATGTATAGATTATGAAGAAAACTTTTCACTCATAACTAGATTATAATCCTTTAGGCTTATCCTAGACTAGGTATCATACATTAATTTAAAATTATATTAGATGAAAGTAAAATATTATTTTTTAAAATGGTTTTCTTATGGAGGAAGTTTATATTGAAAAAACCTTTTAGTTTTGAAAATTTTTGTTTTCCAAATTCTTTTTTCAAAATTACCAATCCTATTTATGGGATTAAAAAAACCTAGAGCTAGGTACATACAATTAATTTATTTTCTTTTATATAATATATTTTTAGTAGGAGTGTAATATCCTAATCTTTTTAATAAAACTTAATATTCAGATATATTGTGGTGATGTACTCTTTGGATCTTCAAATACAAATTTGTGTAATAAATTTTCAAAATTCAAGAAAAATAATTTGAAATAAACATGATGGGTGAGTTATATTATTTTATTGGTTTTCATATTTATCAATAATAAATTGGGGATATGGATAAATAAATGTAAATACATACATGACTATCTTAAAATTCTTGTAATTAAAAGAAGAAATGTACATACAACTTCTATTAAATCTAATGAAAAGCTTGATTTGGATGAAACTTTGAACCAGTTGAAAAGATATATAGATAAGAACAATTGGATGTCTACTATATTTGACGTCTAGTACACCACACATTATGTTTTTAGTATTCTTATATTCTATATTTCAATAAATTCCAAGGAATATCATTTGAAATGTGCCAATATAATTTTAAGATAATTAAAAATAATAAATTCCATTTTTTTACCTTTCCCAAAAAATGAATATTTTGATTTTAATTTTTTTCTGGATGATGATTTTAGTGGTTTTAGACTATATAGTAAGATAACCTAAATAAACTTTTATTTTCTTCGTATGTCTCTAGTATCCTATTCTGGTTAGAAACAAAACTCTGTTACATTATCCACTATTGAAGAAGAATATATTATTACTATTAGTTATTATTTACAAGTGTTTTGGATAAAACACACATTAAGAGATTTTCGATTCCAATATAATCATGTCTTAATCAAATGTGATAACACTAATGATATTATCATTTAATGTAATATTATAAATAATTATATAATGAATAATTTCACTTTTTTTACCTTTCCCAAAAACTGAATATTTTAATTTTAATTTTTTTGGGATGTTGATTTTAGTGGTTTTAGACTATATTGTAAAATAACCTAAATAACCTATTATTTTCTTATTAAGTATCTAGTATCCTATTCTGGTAATAAACTACACTCTGTTACATTATACACTATTGAAGTAGAATATATTATTGCTATTAGTTGTTATTTACAAGTGTTTTGGATAAAACACACATTAAGAGATTTTCGATTCCAATATAATCATGTCTTAATCAAATGTGATAACACTAATGATATTATCATTTCAAGTAATATTATAAAAAATTCTATAATAAATAATATAGAATTGGGGAATCATTTTGTGAGGAATCAAACTCAAAAAAGATATATCTCCCTAAAATTCATTGCTACTAAGAAAAACATAGAAGATATTATTATATAGCCCCTTGAATGTGGATGAATTTATTTTATTAAAAGGGAATTGGGGAGATTTTATTTTAACTAATTTTTAGTTTATTTAAATATATTTTATCTTAAAAGTTTTTTAATTTTAGTTTTCAATTTAAAATTATAATTCCCTGACTTTAAACATTACATAATCTTGAGTTTTGATCAAGAATTAACATTGCTGATCTTTTTTCCTTTAGAGTTTTAGAGAATTAGGACATAGCTATTACAAAACAACTCGAATTTATACAAAGTGGATAAAACTACAAAAATATCCATTTCTTCAACAATATAAAACTTTTAAAAGTAAACATGATTTATTTTTCTAGATAAAATTTCTTTTGACTTCTTTCTTTTCTTTACTCATCCTTATACCCTGTGAAAACATTTTAAAAACTCAGGATCAGAAAAAAATCTCAGAATAGAATATTTAATTAGGAGAGAAAATGTTAGTCTATGAATATTTATAAACCCATGAAATCATAAGAATTATAAAAAATTTCTAGGAATCATAAATCATAGAGGTAAATTATGGCATCCTTATCATACTTACATTGTATCTTTATCAGCAAAATAGGGAGTAAACTTCATGGTTACATTTGGAATACCCATCGCAATATATTCCCTAAACCGCTTAGGAGAAACATTATTGTTTAACTCCGTATCATTACCTAATTTTTTGGATAGATATCACTATCTAACCCACCCTCAGTTTATCACGGAACCACCCATATAGGTAATAAATGCACATGAACCATAACCTAATGATAACACATAACACATGCATAAAGGAAAAATAACATTTCCACATTCAAATCAAAAGATATCATTTCAATATAGTGATATAATCAGTCCATTATCAAAAACATTTTCAATACCAAAATATTGGAAAATGGAATATGGTATTTACTTTTCCTTTAAAACACATTACGACTTTTAGAGGAAGCTAAATACCAAATAATGGTCACGATAATGGAAAGGTGGGCATTGCCGCATACATTAAAAGAAAATTCATTTTTGCCGTATAGTAAAATGATTTGTAGAAAAAGATTCCTTTTGAAAATCATTGAAAGATATTAAAATTAAAAGGGGTTTATTATTCACTATATAAAAGAAAGAGGTGTATAATTTCAAATTATGCCTCAATGAAAGTAGATTGAGATGAAGTACCTTACAAAGATCGTATCATTAGTTTAAGTATAAATCAATGAAATATTTATGTGGGAAAAATATAAATACAACCATTATAAGTGGATATTCAGTGTAAAATAATCAGGTGTCATTCACATATATTCTTTGAAAAAAAACCAATGACAAGGATATTTAACTCAATGAATAGAAATTGTGTTAATATTTACCTTACCTTGAGTCTGAATCGTCACTTACAATAATTATATTCCTGAATAATAAACATAAGTTAACTAATAATTTCTTTAGAACCCTTTTCATTTTTATTATTCCTTTTATATCACTTATTACCATGTTATAAAAATTACATAATTATTTATGTTTATATTAGATGTTTTGTTGATATTCAGTACTTGAGTCAAAAATGAACATGGTTTTTGATGTCACTAGTCCATTTGGTCATAAGTCCATCATCTCAAGAATAATATTCATGAAATAATCATCATTTTTTTAAATTAATCATACTTCTTAAATCAAACCATTAATATAGTTATGAAAAATGAACAACGTTATATTCATGGGGTTAGTAGGTCGTACGTACGCATTAGTAACGTTTTCATTTTTCATTGATCATTATGGAAACATGATAATTATTATTTTAACTTTAAAGAATGATAATAATATCATTGTAATCATAATAATAATTTAAATAAACACACACAGACACACACACACACACACATATATATATATCATATAAGTGATGCGGTGAATAAAAACGATTCACATTGCTTCATGGAGGTGATAGTTCACATGTATGCACAGATAATGTTTTTGTTTTTATGTGAATGGAAGGAAAATAATTGAAATATTATTCTTTTAAAATGATAAATATGTAATTAATATCACATATGAATATTAATACCATCATTATAACTGACCTTGATAGACTATAATGGAAAATGAAATAAATCAGTTTGTGGAGGTGATAATTCACACGTACGTAGGAACAATTAATTCCTTTCACATTTGATGGAAGTAGATATGGATTTAAGTGATGATATTAAAAAAATAACATCTATAAATATTTATGATACTGGATTTATTATATCATCATGGTTGGAGGATACTTGAAGGAATTGGAAGAAGAAATAAAATTGAAATACTTAAAGAAAATGAAACCTCTTCTTCGGTTGATCACCCTTGAAGAACACCTTAACACCTCAAAGAAGGATGTTCTGCCAAAAATAAAGCTTCAATAACGTGGGGAGTGATTATAGTAAGGGTTTAGGTTGGATATTTTCTGATCAAAATTTCTTTTAATGTATTATTATTAGAGAAGAGTGGGTACCTTTTTATAGGGTAGGGGAGGGGCACCCTTCGAAACTCTTAAAATATTAAATTAATATAAATTAATTTTTTAATCCAAATTATTAAAACATGAGATATATTGAATATAGGATGAGTATTTCTCTAAATCATCATATAAAATAAATTTTATACATGTATTTATTTTATTTAAAACCTAATTTGTTTGGTTTACCCTTAATTATTCTCTTTTAATTTTAATTATAGTAACCAAATTTTAATTATTAGAAGGATATTAATTTCACTTATATGGGGTGAATTTCCAATAATTAGGTGCTTAATGAAATTATATACATTATAATAGTCAATTTAGTAAGGATTTTAAATAATTTTATAATTTAATAATTTTATAAAACATCAATTATGTCTATTTTATACAATTCGTTTTATTGAATTTAAATAAAATAAAATTAGAGAGATAACTTCAATCCAAAGAATTTAATAGTATTATAACATTTAATATTCACCTAGAAAAATATTTTATGAAATAAATTAAGTCAAAAATTATTTACTTGAATATTTATAACATAATTTATATGATTTCTTTATTAATAAAGTAATCACCACATCATCATTATGCAATAATTAAATTTAATTATTAAATATCTAAAAATTATAAAAAATACCATGATGTATGAATTTTTTTTAAATTTATAATGAAAATTTATATTAAAATATATCACTTATATAAACCCATATTAAAATTGTTTTAATAAGAATATTTATGGTCATAACATATTTTTCTTTAAATTAAAAGATATAATTGTTATAATCACACCCAGGTGGCTTCCAAAGGCCAAATTTTTATCCCAAGGGTTTTATTGGTTATAAATATCTCATCCAATAGTATTAGTACACATGTTAGGGTATTTTTATATTATCATAATATTATATTTACCCATATTTACTTGATTTACCCTTTAACTGTGGTAAATAAAAATAATTACTAAAGTTACTATTCATTATGTCCAAAAATAAAAGGGACCTATTTGCATAATTTTTAAATTATGATTACAAATATGGAATCTATTTTTAAAAATTAAAAACCCAAAAGTTGGAGTAATTAATTTAAAATTAAATCCTCTTGTCAAAATGAGAAAATTTGTTTTTTTTAAAGTAAAAACCATCAAAAGATTAACATGTGTTTATCTCAACTTTCAATGTGAAATTACTTATAATGACAACCATTTGATTAAATAATAAAAACCTAACATAAATACACAGTAAAAATAATTAAAATTATAACATAACTATATCAATAAATTGGACAAAAACACAGTTATGAATTAAAATGCAGTATTTTTCAGTGTTCATTAAATATAAATTTTATCCGAAAATACCAAAAATTAAACCAAAGTAAATTTTTTATGTCCCCCTTCGAAGGAAGAAGTTTATTTTTTTCAAATATAACTTATAAATTTTTCTAAAAACTATATTTAAAAAGGGTTCTCCATCAAACGGTAGTAAACATTTCTTTTTTGAAAAATATTTCTTTTATACATAAAATTGATCTTGTTCATATATTGTTTCTAGAAAAATATAATATGAATTTTGAACATAAAACTAAGTTTATATTTTATTAATTTAGTCTAATATTTTATAAAAATAATTATTCTCATTTAAATAGTTTTTTAGGAAAACACATCCTTTATATTCAATTGGTTTTTTTATTTCCATTTACAATAAAATTGTTATCCAATGGATCATTTTATAAACATGTGTAAACCATATTTTCATAATTCAGTTAATATTCTTAATTACCGCCATTCAGATAGATAGGTAATAACGGTAAAATTTAAATAATAATATTTATTTGTTCGTTTAAGCTTAGTGTAACGTATCATATACGCTATTGAACCTAATGATTCTTTCTTAAAAACATAGGATGTTACATCCTCCCCATTTAGTAAATTACATCATCACAATTTTAATTTGTGGTCAGTAACTAGGGTATGACTTTTCAATATACCTTTATTGCAATCCCATATCGAAAAAAGGGTTAATAAAACTTCCACTTTAAAATAAAGAAATAGAATTATGAAGGTAACCCAAGATAACACATACTAGGATTCCATAAAGAAAAAAATAGATATGGAAGAAAAAATAAGTGTCATGTTATGATGGAGACTGATATAAAACATTATTAGGAAAAGTTAACAATTATAAACCACAAACATGTGATGGGTTAAATGGTAATTGATTTCATGGTAGTAAAATTAAAGATAAAACATTTTTGATTTAAAATCCTTTTAATAAAGGTGAGGAATTATTTTACTACATGGAATAAGAACATAAAGAAATATAATTACTTGTAATGTAGAGTTTCATCCATTAATAAATTTCTACCACAAACTCAACTTTTCTGCAACTGATGAGTACTCAAGATGACCTGGTGACACCAGAAGAACTATAATAAACTTCTATATAATCACATAATCCACCAAAGATTAAATATGTATTCATAATATCTTGAAATATTAACCAAAACCAAAAAGGTTAAGATAAAATCAGATAATTTTACCAAAATAATAAACCATTATATGATAAATAAATACATTAATTTCCAAAATTCAACATTGAAACCCAAATTTTAACATTGACCATTCAACAAATAACTATCCTTGAAATATTTCAAAATAATTTAATTAAAGATTGAAACCCAAAAATCAAACAAATTTGATTAACATATATTCCATGATAAAGTTTAACATTTATCTCCAAATAACATCATATACTCTGGAAGTATCTTACCAAAAATGAATTATCCTAATCACATATTCTCTAAGTTAGGTTAATAATTTCTGTAAATAACATGAATCTACAAAACTCCACAATAAAAACATAGATTCTTCCAAAATATAAATCAACAATTACTCCTCAAATAAAATATCATAGTATTCTATTTTATTTAGTTATATAGGGTTCTCGAAATAGTGAACGTCTTTTAAAATAACAGGTATCACTCCGTACCCCAATCATTTTACATTCCCAAAGATATCCATTTGATAAAAAATAAGTTCCCAAAATCAACTTATTATTATTTCATCAACTAGATTAACTAAAAGATAAAGTCATACTGACTAGGGACTTCATGTAGGAAAGTGGTAGGCAATTCACCCTTGTCTCCCTTTGGTTGTGGGTTTGATTCCCATGGAATTTTCAGACGTGATGGGTTATCACCCATCCTTAAAGTTGTCCTTTTTTCTAAAACTATATAATTATTATAACATCCACCAAATGAGATAATGTCCATAAAAGTAACCATAACATGTTTTAACCCTAAATGTTGTCTTATACCTCTCATTTTCATCCTAACTCATAATGACCACAACATCTCAATTCATGAAGACCTATATATATATATCGAAATATTTATTTTCACCTCCAAATGATTTAATAAAACTATTCCCAAAATAAATAACACCAGACCTAAATCATGGAATCCATTGGAATCCATTGTCATTTTTTTCACATAGATAGAAGGTCCATGCATTTCAAAAACGATCTAGAGTTTCTTCAAAATCCCTTGCTTCCTATATCCAAATACACCTTTTACAAAATGGGCCATAAGGAGTTCACAAATTTTTTTTTGGAAAATATTCATGTTTGACATATTATTTAAAAACATCAGATAAGGCTTTCTTTTTATAAATCATTCGGACCAAGTTTGAGTTGAAACATTCAATTAATGGTCCTTTTAACATACCATAAGTATGTGATGAAAGACTATATTTTAAAATCAAATACAAATAGTTTGGGAAAGGGTCTCCTTCTTCTGTTGCATTCTAAAAATCATAATATGCTTTGTAATAATGTGATGAGGTAAAATGTCTAACAATTATTTGATAATATTTATCTTCTTTTTTGAAAATATGAGAATATTGAGAAAATAAGATTTGATTAAAAATAACCCATGATCTATGATTCCATCTAGGTATTTTGGAGGTGTTTGATATCTCAAACAAATTCTTGAAAGTGATTTGTATGTAAGAAAAAGTTTTAGAATCATCTGGATATGACTTTGCAATAATTATTGAAATAATGTCATCAAGAAGAGATAGAAATGTTGTTTTAGATCCTCCTCCTTCCATTTGTAACAAAATTTCCGTGATCTAACAAAATTATAGGATAGGAACTTGACCCAAATAATAGACATATAATGTTACCATATGTTTAACCAAAACTTCTAATCCCTAAAATTTTCTAAACCAACATTTGATACCAACTATAAGGCCCCAACCTAAAAAATTACATAATATTGAGTTTTAATCAAGAATTAACATTGACGATATTTTTCAGTTTAATGTTTTTTAGAATTAGGACATAACTATTACAAAACAACTAATATTAATGCCAGGTGGATACAAATACCACAATATCCATTTCTTGTACAATGTAATTTTTTTCAAAGTAAACATGATTTATTTTTCTTGATAAAAATATATTTGAATTATTCATTTCCCTTACCTATCCATATACCATGTGAAATCATTTTTATAACTTGGGATGAGCATAAAAAGCTCAACAAGGAATATAAGATAAGGAAGGAAAATTTTTTTCCATGAATATTTATAAACCCATGAAATCATAAGAATCATAAAAACTTTATAGAAATAAAAAATCATAAAGGTAACTTATGGCATGCATATCATACTTAAATTGTATCTTTCTCAACTACATATGGAGTAACCTTTATGGTTACATTTGAAATACCCATCATAGTATATTCCCTAAATCTCTCAGTAGAATCCTTATCATCTAACTTTGTCTTATTACCCAATGCATTGGAGAGCTATCACGAGCTCAACCACCCTTGGTTTATCACGAAACTACCCATATAAATAATCAATACCCATGAACCATAACACAACCATAACACGTAAAACATGCATAAAGGAAAAATAACATTTCCACATTGCAATCATAAGATATAATTTCAACATATTGATATAGTAAATAAATTCTCAAAACCATTTTCAATACCAAAATACCAAAAAATGGAATATGGTGTTTAATTTTATTTTTAAAAATATTACATCTTGTAGAAGATTCCAAATACCAAATAATGGTCACGACGACAGAAAGGTCATTGTCGCCATGTATGTTAAAAAAACATTCCTTTTTGTTGGTTAGTAAAATGTTTCATAGAAAAATATTCCTTTTGAAAACCATTGAAATAAATTAAAAGTAAAATGGGTTTATTATACACTATATAAAATAAAGAGGTGTATAATGTCAAATCATGCCTCAATGTAAGGAGATTGAGATGCAGTTTCTTACAAGGATCATATAATTAGTTTAAGGATAAATAAATTATATAATTATTTGTGAAAAATATAAATACACCCAATATAATTGGTTATTTAGTGTAAAATAATCAAAGTACATTCACACATATTCTTGGAATAACAGAACCAATGACATGGATATTTAACTCAATGAATTGAAATTGAATTAAGATTTCCCTTACCCTGAGTCCGACTCATCACGTAAAATAATTATATTCCAGAATAATAAACTTTGGTTTACATATAAATTCATGAGAACATTTTTCATGTTTATTATTCCTTTTCATATAACTTATTACAATGTTATAAAAATTACAGAATTATTTATGTTCATATCGAACATTTTGTCGATATTCGGTACTTGAGTCAAAAATGAATATGTTTTTGATGTTGCAAGACAATGTGTTAATAAGTCCATCATCTCCAGAATAGTATTCATGATATAATAATCACTTTTATACATTAATAATAACTTTTAAATCAAACTATTAATTATGGTTATGAAAAATGAACAATATTATATTCATGGAGATGGTAGGCCATACGTACGCATGAGTAACATTTTCATTTTTAATTTATCATTATGGAAATAAGGTAATTATTATTTTAATTTACAGAATTATAATAATAATAATATTATTATAATAATAATTTTAATATACTCATTTAAACCATACAAGTGATGTGGTGAATAAAAAAAATTCACATCGCTTCGTAAAGGTGATAGTTCACATGTACACACGAACGACATTATTATTTTTATGTGCATGGAAGGTAAAAGATAATTGAAATATTATTATTTTAAAATGATAAATATGTTATGAATATAACATACGAATATTAATTCCATCATTATAACTGATCTTGATATACTGTAATGTAACACGAACTAAATCGGTTCCTAGAGGTGTTAATTCACATGTGCGTGTGAACAATTAATTCCATTCCAATTTGATAGAAGTAGGGATATATTTAAGTGATGATATAAAAAAATATCATTATATTTAAGATACTATATTTATTATATCATCATGGTTGGAGTAGACTTTAAGAAAGCGGAAGAAGAAATAAAATTTAAATACTTAAAGAAAATGATACATGTTCTTCAGTTGATCACCCTTGAAGAAAACCTTAACACATCAAATAAGGGTATTATTCAAAAAATAAAGCCTCATGAACAAGGGGAGGGATTATAGGATGGTTTTTGGGTAGATCATGGATGAAACAAATGGCTTTGAAAGTGTGATTATTAGAGAATAAAGAGTTCTTTTTTATTGGAGAGGGGAGGGGTACCCTTGGAAACTCTTAAAATATTAAATTAAAATAAGTTAATTTTTTAATAAAAAAGATTAAAACATGATATATGTAGAATATAAGATGCGTATAAGTCTAAATAATCTCATAAAATAATTTTTATATATGTACTGATTTTATTTTAGTCCATGTCTTTTTTGTTCACTTTTAATTATTCTCTTTTAATTTTAATTCTGGTAACACCATTTTAATCATTAAAATGATATTAATTTAACTTATATAGGGTAAGTTTCCCATAATTGTACAATTAATGAACATTCAGTCCTTATAATATTAAATTTATGATTTTAAAATATTTTTATGATTTTAAATAATTTAATAAATTACAATTTTTATCAATCATCAATCATGCCTATTTTTACACTATTCATTTTATTGAATTTAATTAAAATGCAACCAGAGAGATAACTTCAATAAAAAGAATTTAATAGTCTTATAACATGTCATATTCACCAATAAAAATATTGGATGACATAGATTATTTCAAATAATATTTATTTTAATATTTATAATATCATTTATTTGATTACTTCATTAAAAAAGCAATTACTGCATCATCGTTGTGTCATAATTTAATTTAATTATTTAATGTACAAAAAATATGAATAAAATAAAAATAGGTAGGAAATATTTTTTTACTTATAATTAATATTTATAGTCAAAGATATACCCTATATTAACACATATTAAATTTTTTTTTATTAAGAATATTTATGTTTGTAATATATTTTCCTTTAAATTTAAAGATATAAGTGTCATAATCACACCCAAGTGGCTTCCAAAGGACAAATTGTTATCCCAAGGGTTTTTATGGTCAGGAATAACTCATGAAATAGTATTAGGACACTTTTTTAGGTAGTTTTATATTATTATAATATTATTTTTTACCCTTATTTACCTAATTAACTCTTTAACTGTGGTTAATAAAAATAATTACTAAAGTTACTATTCAAACTGTCTGAAAATAAAAAGAACCTATTTAAAAATTTTGGCCATTATGATTAAAAATATAGAATACTTTTTTCCTATGAAGAATTTTATTTTTTCAAATATAACATATAAGATTTTGAAAAACTATATTTAAAAAGATTTCACCATCAAAAGACGGTAAACTTTCCTTTTTTGAAAAATATTTATTTTATGCTTAAAATTGATTTTGTTCTTATATCTTGTGTAGAAAACATATAATATGAATTTTAACCATAAAGTTATGTTTATATTTTATTAATATAGTTCATTATTTTATAAACACAATTATTCTCATTTGAATAGTTTTTCACAAAAAAATCATTTATATTCAATTTGTTTTTAAATTTCTATTTATAATAAATTTTTCAACCAATGAATCATTATAAAAACATGTGTAAAACATATTTTCATAATTTAGTTAATACTATTAAATACCACCATTCAAACAGCTAGGTTATAAATATTTTGTATAAGTCAAGTGGGACCAAATAAGGTTTTCAAGTTCTTTATTGGAGCCTCTCCTTCAAGAAGAAAGTTGTGAAAGATCTGGAAGATGAATGGAAAGTTCTTTATAATTTTATCATGATAGGGATTTCCTAGAGAGATGGAGGGATGGAAATATTGTTTTTTCAGGACATGTGCCTCTTATATTTCCTAATTAACATTTTTATGTTGAATTTGGATTAGTAGATAATTTATTTTATGCATAATACTATCAAGGGAATGTGAATTTGAATTAATATTCCATTTAAGGCTTATCTAACTTGTGATAAAGAAGAAGGAAGCTTACATGAATGGGAAAAAAGTTGTGAAAATCCCAAGAGTAACCCCTTTTAGTTGTTCTCTTGAAGACCATTGGCTATAATTTGTATGCTACTTCAAATTACTTAAGGCCCATTGAATATAAAGTTGTAATTAAGGTGGTTATACAACCTACCGTATTAGCTCAGGGGGATTCATCCCAAACATTACCACCTAGGTATGAAACATATTTTGAGATGGTTCCTTCTATGAAGGTGTAGAAGTCAGTATTTTCTAGATTAGTGACTCAAGTTTCAAGGATCAAACCTTCTATGTAATAAGAAATACAGATATTGGAAGTTAATGTTTTCAGAGCTACTAAATCAGTTCAACATGTTGAGCAAGTTTTTGAGACAGCTGATATAGCTCACACAGAGAGGCCAGTTGAAACTATTCTAAGTATGCCATGTGATGAAGAAAGAGTGTTACCTAAAGTTATGGTTGAACATCAGATAGCTGATCAAATTACTCCTAGACCCCCTACTCAAATAGATGGATATGGGGATACAATATTGGAAGAAATGGGTGGTCTTTCCCATACTCTAGTGGTCACTCCATCACCACATCATGTTCCAGAGTATCCACCATGAATTAGTAAGAGATGTGAAATTTATGATATGGAAACCATTGACTCTAATATTATTACTAAACTTGATAATAATAGAGTAGATTATAATTGGTTGACAAAGGTGTTAATATATTTTAATGATGAAATCAGATAGCTCAAAGAGAATTTAGTTCCAAGTATAGATTTTGATAAGTTGATTGAGATCCGATCCAGTCAAACAGATTTGATCAAAAATTATTCAACCTATTTAGCTTGTGAAACCTGTGTCTTCTAGTGTGTTTATATCAGTAGTTGAATTAGTTAAAGATCAATTATATAGACACAATTACTTATATGCTACCAAGTATAAGGTTGATGAACTAGGTGTTCTTATGGAATCTAAAGGATAATTGATTTAGAATCATCAAAATTGTTCCATATGATATATATTAGAATTAAGATAATGAAATTAAGAATTTTATAAAACAAATTTATGCCAGATTATATACCGTGATATGTATAGTGGCGTGCCATTTTTATTTTATGAAGAGGTTTATTCCCTCCCACAAAACCTTTTCAGAATCTTTAGTGGTTCTTTATATTTAGACTTAAATTATGTATCCTCTTATATCCAATCTTTATAGTGGTATATTTTCACACCTATCCAATTGTAGGAGTTTAAAAATGATCTTCTAGCTATGTTCCAGAACATAAGAGAAGTGTTTAGGGAACTTTTTGTTGGGATTGATGTGTATTTGAATAAAATGGTTTCATATCTTGAAGAATACATGAATGGTAATATAAAATATATATTGGGTGTTTCTTAGGATTTTATAGGAAATATTTACAATTTTATTGGTTATGTATACAAAAATTCAATGTTTTTAGGTATTCAATTCAAGATATATAAGGATGTTAAAGGTTTGTACATAGAATCTTCAGAATAATATTCCAATTACTCAGATTTTGAGTAAACTCTTTCTATTCTAGCTTCTCTAATAGGAAAATATATTATTTTTTACAAGCCTCTCATGATTATCCATTTAGTGAAACCCGTTGATACTACTCCTAATATACCTTCTCTTATTGCACCTACTGTTACTTATACTAGTACCTCAATTCCATAGTCTTCTTATAATGACATTTATGTTGTAGATCAAGTTATTTTAGAATATATAGACAATGTGGATCATAAGGTAACATATTTTAAAGGCAGGTTGACCAGTTTCCATGTCCGAGTATACTAAATTTAAAAGAATCTAGATTTAGATCCTTCAGTTTCTTCGTCCATTTCTTAACCTACTTTCATGATTATTTAATCATAGATTTTTTCTACTAGGTAAATTGAATCCTTTAAAGGAATTATAAACAATTATTTTACAAAAAAGTTTCAAAATTCGTAGACAAGACTCTAATTCTATTATAGATTTCTGTAAATAAAATATCATCAACAGAATTGATATGTGTGAAGATGATCTATTTTATCGTAAAAGAGAAGAAATATCAAAGCCACACCTTCAGATTCCTTTATCTATACTAGGAAGAGATAAGATACAGTTTTTTACATGTACAAAGCATATTAGAAATAAAAATCTCTGTTGATTCTTCCCTTTCTGAATAACTTTCTTGAAAAAAAGATTCACCTTTAGGACATCCAATTAAATTGGAAATTATTCCTATAGGTTCATATAATTATAGTGTGGCTTCTGGAAATCTTGAAAAATTTCTCAACCAACCTACACAGAATCTAAGAGATAGATCAGTAGTAAGATTTTCAAACTGTGTTTTTGTAGAAGTTGGGAGAGTTGTTCTACCACCAGTGATAGATCCTTCATCCACCTCTTCATCCTTTCCTACCTTCATGAAACCACAACCCAAACCACCATAGTTTTTGAACTTATCCATAATCTAGGATATTTTGAATATGTATTGTATATGTACTTATTTTGTTGGAGTTTATTCATTGTATATTTATAAAAATTCCAATCATTAATAACATTATTATTTATCTATTTATTGTTTCTTTCTTAGTAATTTATTTTTTCAATTAATGTGTTTATTAATAATTGTTTTCATTTAATGTTTTAATTAATTACTTATTTTCTTGGATTTTTTATTTTCTATACTTTTAAAAATTCTATCTCTCCTCAATTATCATTTAATTTTTGTATTGTACTTAAAAAGTTCATCACTCAAAGTGATAAATTAAATATGTTTTCCTCTCCCTAACCTTTCTTTTTAGTGATGAAAAGGGGGATAAATTTACCCAATGGGGAGAAGTAACCTTGTGAGGATAAGTGTCTATTTAAGGGGGAGAATAAAGGTAAACACAAAATTTTAAAAATTAATATATATAAGATATATTTTCTGAAAAGTCTTTTAAATATTTTAAAATTTTATATTTATTGTTTAATGGTATTTCTAATCATCATAAAGGGGGAGATTGTTGGACTATTATATTATTCAAATATATCCCATATAATTTATGTTTTTATGATTTATTAAACCCTCCATATGTTACTAATTATTTTTTGAAGTGTGTTCATCAATTTTGTATCATTATTTAATCCATTCTATTATTAGTTTTGAAAATTATGGTTTTTTGATGAAATTTTCTTATGTATGGAAAATCACCTATGTGAGGTAATTAGCAATGTCAATAATCTTCAATGTTGAGTGATTAACTACATCAATCAATTACGTGAAGTAATCACCTATGTGAAATAGATACATCTTGAAAATTACTATGTGAAAATCACCTATATCGATGAATGACCTACCTGAGAAATCATCTATGTTGAGAAAATGACTCTGTAAATCGGCTACATAGTGAAATCAATCTTATTATTTGGATACATGGTGAAATTAGCAATGTGGTTCCAAATAGATACATGATTCATTCAACTAAATCTAATTTAGGTACATGAACAAGAAGTATACTTGAATAATTTTGCTATTTGAATAATTCCTACATAATTTTACTATGTGATGAAATTGGCTATGTTAATATTGACCACATGAACCTATTTAACTAAGTGAATTCAAATTAGTTGAATTTTACAATGTGGTGATTTTAAATTAGCTACAATATTTTTCAACCCACTATTTATTATCATTGGTGTACTTTTAGTGGAAATTAATGATACCCTGAAAGAATTAAATATTTTATTACCTCTTCATGGTAAAATCTATTATAAAAATATTACAGGTATCGAGAGAATAAAATATTACAAGGATAATTTAATATTACATTTTTATGAGGTATTTTCATGAAAAGGACATATGAAATTTAATTCCAAAACATTATTTTGTGGATCTAATTCTTTTTATTTAATCTATTTCAAGCTAAAAAAGAATAATATTTAAATTACCTACAACTATTCAATAAATATCATCATTTTTATGTTTTATAATACTCTCCTCGAGTTTCATTTATTTTTTATATTTTCTCATGGAGATTTCTTCTCTTATATCATTTTATTATATAAACTGTGAGATTTATTTTTAAACATTAATATTATTTCCTTATGTTGTATGTTTAAAGGTTATTGTTAAATGAACCTTCGAGGATGGTGTTTGAAATCCTTGTTGGAACCTGATAAAAAATCCTAGTATTGTACCTAGTGTCTAATGCTTTAACTCTACCATGAAATCCCTGAGAAAAGGATTGTAATTCATCTATAAAATTATTGGTCGAGTTAAGATCACTATGCTCTAGGAGTTGAGCATTAGTGGAGTGAACTAGTGTATTTTAGTTCCCAACACCACTATAAATCTATGGATTTTGATTTTCTTTCTTCATTATTTTATATATGTTTATTTCATGTGTTATTAAAATATTAGAAGTTATTATTCCCTAAATATGGTAGTTTTATAATCTAAGAAAATTTCAAGAACTCAAATAGCCAATATTTATTTTTAATATATATGGTCTTTGACCAATATAAATTTCTAAGATCATGACATTATTAACTACCCAGACCCAAAATGGGTAGGTCATTATTTGTTTTGAATGATGTTTGAAGGATTTTGATGAGCTGAGGAATATATTGACTCAGGTTCCTATCTTGAGACTTATAGAGGAAGGAGTTGAGAACATGGTCTTCTATGATGAATATTAAATAGGGATTAGATGTGTGTTGATATAAGGTAAGGAGGTGATTGCATATAGAAATAGGTAGTTGGAAATCCATGAGAAAAATTACATGACACATGAATTAGATTTGAAATCAGTATTGTTTTCCCAAAAAAAAATGGTGGCTTGAACTCCTTAGTGAGTGGTTTTTATTATATTCAGATCACAAAACTATAAGGTCAAATGATTTTATGTCTCAATTACCAAGAGAGACATTTCCTACTAGTGGATCCTTCTACAATATTCCCTTCTCCAAGAGTATATACTATCTTAGAGTCATAATCCTTCATGGACTCCAAGGAGTTACTCTATGTCAGGTCGAGATCTTTCTACATGATGATGTATTGAGATATTTATCAGTAATAGTTTTTGGATGGAATTAAGATAAGTATTTAAAATTTGATTTCGTAATTTTTCACCTATCAATAAGTAAAGTTAGAGAATATGGTTCTCGTATTTTTGGTCCAAACCCTCATAGTTCTAAAATATAAGTGGGATGAAATATCAATGGATTTTGTGATAGGGATTCCAAAACCCTTGAATGGAGACAACACTATTTGTATTATCATTTACTAACTAAAAAATTCATCCCACTTAATTTCTTTATAATAGAAGAGTTTTATAGATAAATTGGAGAACTTTTACATAATATAGATCATTTTATTGCATGGCGTACCAGTGAAAAGTTTCTCCAATCATGATACCCAATTCATGTCCCATTTTCTGAAGGGATTATAATAGGTTTTGAGGTCTTAGTTTGGGATAATAATAATATTCCAACCCCATATTGAAGGTTATATATAGTGAACTATTCAGGTTCATGAGGATATTCTAATGGATTTCATGTTGGAATTCGTCTGGAGCGAGGAGGATCATTTTCCCTTGGTGGAGTTCTCTAAAACAATGAATATCACTCATATATCGACATAGATACATTTGAGGACCTATATGATATACCTTTTATATCACCCTTGTACTAGTTGGATATGGGTGAGTCATCACTCATGGTTTTGTAGCCGTGTAAGTAATGATATAGAAGGTATAGGTGATTCATGAGTAGATAAGGACCAATCAAAACTATTAGAAGTTATACACAGATTGTAGATAAAAGACTTTAGAGGTTGATGATGGAGACCATGTGTTCCTGAAAGTGTTTCTATAGCATGGATTATGGTGGTTTATTTAGGGTATCATTATTTATTTTATATTCATCGATCCATTCTAGGTCCTGTATTGGGTGGGAAAGGTTGCTTATCACCTATCATTGTCCCCATAGTTAGAATGAGTGTAGATCATATTTGATATGTTACACCAGAGGTGTTGCATACATGATCCATCATAGGTTATTTAAAGAGTAGAGCGAGACATCGAAGACAGTTATGTCTTTTTAGAGTACCCAACAATGATTGAGGATTAGTAGAAGATGGATATTTATAGTAGAGAAATTCTATTGGTGAGCATCCTTTTTTAGTAATAGAACCTTTAAGAGAACTTGTGAGAGTTTGAGAGCTAGATGCGAGATCATTAAACTCACCTATTATAGTGTTTTATGATTCTCGTTGAGAGAATACTTAGAGGCGAGGAGGGTGTAAAAACTTCATTTTTTTTGTGTTTAAGCCCTTTAAATATTATTAGGAATGGTGTCAAATTTTATTATTATGTGGAAATAGATTTTTAATATTATGAGAACCCTGATATTGGCTGTATAATATATATATATAAATATTTTATTATTCCGTATGCACATTTTTGGAAATCATGATATATCATCTAAATGAGGGATTAAATGAGAAATCTAATACCGTGGTTGAGTCAGGAATGAATGGTTCACCCTAGATGAAGAATAAATTCTATTTGTATCAATCTCGATGATATTGTAAAGTAATGTAATGATAAAAAAGACAATAAATTGAATAATTAATAAAAATTGTTTAGTTATTATATTGATTTAGAATATCTGTATTTAATATTTTTTATCTCTAGGGTTAACAACATAACCCTAAAATATTTGAGAACTACTATAGGAGAGGTCTTTTCATTGGAATTAGAGAATTTTTGGATCGATGAAGAACTTATTGAGATCCCCAATGATGTTAGTGTAAATTCAATCATTATAAAAAATTGGCCATTTATTTAGGTAGGACATTGTTATTTTTTGAATTCATTATATTTATAAGAAATAATTAAGTATTTTGACTGATTTTAGGTAGGAAATTTTTTAACCTTTTATATCTATATTTTCCATATAGTGGTTTTTGGTTAGGTTTTTAATGACCACAATATAAATTCACCTATGTTGTTTTATATATTTCTCTAAAATTACTTTATGTATTTCTCACTGACAATGATTTAATATGATATTTAGATGATATCGATCTTATTCCAATCATGATCAATTATTGGACCAAAGATTTTTTATTGAGATCAATTATAGAAACCATACTGCACATAAATATAATTTTTGGTGATGGTGAAATCATGAGTGGGTGATGAAAAAAAAATCCGATTTCTGATTGGAGATGCATGAGGGTAATTGGATTTGACAAAAATCTTCATTTTTGGAAATTGGTGGCTAGAAATTGAGCTCTAATGCAGTTTTATCCATGAAATATGAAATAAATGAATATTTCAGAATGTTTTTTGGGGTGAGTTTGACTATTGGTATGAAGAACACATGGTTAGAATTGAATCTATTTTAGAAAACATCACTACATGATGTTTAGTTTAGAAGAATAGACAATACCATTTCCTAGAATATTTGAAATGTTTTTAAAATATTATCATTTATTTTGATCAAGCAACATAGTTAAGTAGATAGTTTGTATTGGTTTTATATGGTATAAGTATTTTGATTACATTATGTTACTTATATAACTATATTTGAATATCTTTCGAAGTATAATTAATATATGTGAAGATAACTACAATGTGAATTTAGCATCCTATTGTGCCTAAGTACAAAATTTCATCAATATATAGATAGATTAAATAAGATAATGATCTAGTCATTAGAGGATGTTCTAATAGCATTAATTTTAGATTTTGATGGATCATGGATGAATTATTTACCATTGGTTAGGTATCAATTGGTTAATATTTTTTATAATAATAGTTATCATATATCCATTATAATGAAACTATTTACAACAATCATGAATGGCCCTAGTGTCCACTACTATATTTGGTCACTATTGGAGAGTCAACTATTAATGGACCATTATTTATAGAAGAAAAAAATTCTTTATATATAATTTGGAATACCATGAGAATTATGTAGAGTATAAAAAACAGTATAAAAACTGAAGGACAAGAACATTAGAGTTTTTTGTTTGAGATCATGTATTATTAAGTGTTTCATTTTATAAAATAAAATCATATTTTTGAAGTGAAATTATGGAAAAATATAGATTCATTAGACTATTTGAAGTGTTATGATGAATAAGAGAGGTAGCCTATCAGTGAGAACTACCTCTAAAAATAAATAAGGTCTATGATGTTTTTCAAGTGTCCAAAATTTAAAAGTATTATCATTATACATTTTATGAAGTTTATTTGATTTATCATGAAATTTAGGAGGACATGATACATTTTTAAATTATATATATATTCAATATATCCAATATAATTTTATATGTGCATCAATTATTTCATTAGTGATAATTTTTTAGAGGAACTGTAGAATAATGGAAGGTACTTGGGAAAGTTTTTCATGTATGAGAGTACATTATCCTAAACTATTCGATTTTATTTTATTGTAATAGTGGTATGATGTAATGATGGATTTTAAATTTATGGATGTTATTTGGGAGATTATTATCCGTTATTCATTATGATGTGTATATTTATGTTTTTCTAGATGTGGAGTTTTAAAGGTGGGGGCAATGTGGATACTTATATATTTTTTTCTTAGTGTTTGTGAAATTTATTAGCTTATTTTGTTATTTTTAACATAAAAATGTAAAATGGAAATTTTATCGGTCATAAACTAAATTTTTTAGTGTTCCATTTGACCTATAAATTGATATTTAACCTATAGTTAGTAAATTTCTATGATGTTTGTTTTTTTTGGTCAACATTGAAAATTTATAAGGAATTTATTCTATATGAATGGTGAAAGTACATTATAGATATCCTTGATATTATGACAATATATGGGGATAATTGATTAACAATTTTTTAAGAGAGGACCACTACTTACGAAAAAGAGACCCCCGTTCCTAGAAATCCTAAAAGACCCATATATTTAACGAGAACCAAAATTTTCAAAATCTGGTAAGTAATAAAGGAATTATGTAGCCTAAATAAACGAAAATCAAATGATAGAAAGATCACCAATTGACATGTGGACCTCCTCTATATGAATATTTTCACCTGATAGGGAGAGTTCCACTTGATAATGGGAAAACATCTCCATGTAAAGACCGATCACTAATAAGGAAGAACACCTGTATAAAGGGACCATTATATAAAGTAATTAATAATTTAAGGTCCAATTATTGAATAGATAAACCACTGCATGAATAAATTAGTATAACTACTAGTGTAAACCTGACACTTGAAGGGACCAATGTAGCTTCTTGTGTGAATCCAACTTTCCTACCAACATGAGAGTCTTGTAGTTTCCAAACCCATGAAAGGAGAATACCAACTAAGAAATTAAAAAAATTAGTGGTAGTAAGAAATTAGGCTGATTTATTAGCCACTAAAAGATTCTAATAGTCATTGTTATAATATATAATTTTCACGTGCTTCATTATTCACAAATACCATTTTTAGTAGAATTCACATTTTGAAAATTATTTCACATTATGATTTTTATTCTTTCATAAAGTGAACTATTAATTAGTAAATATCTTAACACCTCCTAAAACACCAAATTTTCATGATTTTACATTCATATTTCATTTTTATGTTTCTTATTACATTGTGAACAAATCATAATTTTGAAACACTTAAACATTCACATTGGAAGACCAAATGTTGGTGCCATTGTTGGACCCAAGTAAGTAATATTTTCTCTAATTCTATTCTCCCTCATTTATCATTTTTCAAATCAATCTCTATTTTTTTTTTACCTTTTTTCATTTTTTGGCACATGTGTACCTATACCCGTGACCAATAAAACCATCTAGTTTGGGTAGATAGTCATGGGGTTAGAGAGTCTAGTAAACCTAGGGGCCTATTTAAATTAGATCCTAATCTTCCTAACACTCTAGATTCAAAAATTTATCCAATTCTAATGGAGGTTATTAAAATAAACCAACTCATAAACCTGGGTGGAAAACAAAATGGAATCCCAAATGAGGCAGCCCCAAACCTGTGGAATGCAGTCGATCGAACAATGAATGACTACCTTAGACCATCATAAAAAAAATAATCCTCTTAAATTTGGAATAATACCCTATGATAATATAACTATGCCTTCAAACCTCATGTACTAAACCACCTTCCAACCTTCCATGGTATGGAGTTAGAAAAGTCATACCTTCATGTCAAGGAGTTCAATGACATTATTGAATCCATGTGCCCACCACATTAATATGAGTCATCTAAGATGAGGATATTTCTTTTATCATTAAAGTATCAAGAAAATAATTGGTTAAAAAATATAATACCTACATCAATCCTCTCTTGGGACTAATTACAAAGATAATTCTATAAAAAATATTCCCCCCATCACAAAACAATTACACTTAAAAAGAGAATCAAAAACTTTTTCAAAAAATAAGGGGAGTCATTTTTTGAAACATGGGAATGGTTCAAAGACACCCTCAACATGGTACCTCACCAATTATTTTAAAGCCCAAATTAAGTTTGAATATTCTATAATGGTTTGGGTCTTTTAAACAAATAATCCATTAAAATGATGTGTAATGGAACCTGAAAAAAATATCCCCAAATGATTCTTACGAGTATCTAGAAGGTCTAGTTGAACAAAAAAACATAGGTATATTCACATTACTATGAGAATCCGCAAAACATTAGTGTAAGCACACTCTTAGGGATCATGAAAGTCTCAGAGAAAACATTCTACACCCACTAGGAAGGTCGATGTGATCTATCTTTAGAAAGTTTCATGAAATTCAAACTCGCGACCCTGTTTTTACAATTTCGGAAAGACATGACCACAAAAACAAAAAATACAAAACTATACATTTCAATAAGGATGTTATTTTTAGAGGACCACCAACACCGGTCAATTATATGAACTTTCAAAAGACATAGTAACAATGGGCCTTCAACCCAAGGTACATTGACCTTCCATGATTTTATTAGAAACATAAACAACAACCCAGTCAACCACAAGGACCAAACCACAGTGAAACAGAAAAATTTCAAAACCATAACCAGTTACAATAAAAACTAATATAATACCAACATACTCCTATACAATATTAAAAAACCATCAACCAAACCATTAATGAACAAATCCAAGAACCAAAGTATCCTCCTGGGATAAACCAACCTGCACAAGCCCCAACCCAAACTGCCCATCTCACAATCCTCGATAACTTTTGAAAAAAATAGAGAAAATGAAATTAGAAGTATCATATCTTTAAAAATTACTATAAAAAATAAAAATTAAAAAGGAAACCATGAAAACTAAAGCTATAACATCATCAATATTAAGGGGATAATCGAGTTACACACAAACATCTCATGAATCAACTAAAAGTATTGACTATCTTAAGAAGTGGGAAATACATTGAAAAACTTAAAAAAAACAATTAATGAACCATTGAAATATACATAATCACATGAAAATGATTAAGAACCACCTATAGATTTTAGAAAACCTAATGAAAATGTGAAATCACCACAACCTCACCAAATACACAAACAACCAACTTCTTTTCCTTAATGCATGAGAAGAAAATATAAACTAGAACTGAATAAAAATTTGAGGGAAATATTCTCTCAAGTTAAGATGAAAATTCCCCATATTTATGAAATCTAGACCATTCATGAATACTTAAAGTACCTTAAGGACTTGTACACTTTTAAAAGAAAAAGTTCACATCAAAACCAAGTCCTTTTGGCTGCTAATTAGAGTACCACCATTCAAGGGACCATTCATCCAAAGTATAATGACACAAGATGTCCTTAAATAAATGTTGAGTTAGGAGAGAATAATGTTTTCAAATACCATTTTGATCTATGAGATGGTGTGAACCTCATTACATATTCCATGTATTGTTAGTTAGGGCTTAATGAACTTCGACCCACATCTATAACTCTTCATCTTACTGATCGTAGTGAATGAGTTTCAAAGGGGGTCTTAAATATTTTTTTAGGGAAAGTTGAAAATTACCTTTACAGTAATAACTTCATTTTCCTTTAAAATCAACCAATATTAGGTTATATGGAAAAAACCCCATCATCTTTGGTCGTCCCTTCTTATTAACAATCAACACATCCATCCGAGTTATGAATAGTAACATGACAATAACATTGGAAAGATGATCATCGATCTAAACATTTATAATTAACTCTAAAATTAGGAATGATTAATAGGTTCATGAGGTAAATTGGATAGGTATTATAGATTTTGAACCAGATGAACATTGCGGAATCATTGAAGTATGTCTAATTCAAGATGAGATTAGTTTCCTTTGTTTATATGAGGTAAAATTTTATACTTAGCCTGAATCACTTTTAGAAGACTCATTTGATGATTTATTAGGGTCACTAATCAATTATAAAATTAGTGAAATAAAAAACATTGAGTCTATACCCATTCATGAAACTGATCTAGCCAATTTGGTAGCGGAAAATACAATTTAAAAGAAACCAATTCTGTCAAAAAATTTAAAAAAAGAAACCATGTTCAATAAAATGTACCATCCTTATTTTGAAAGTATTAACCAATTAGATCTTGAATTTAATTTCCTAACTTCATCACTCAAGTATTCATTGTTATGGTATATTCTAGTCTTTCCTATTTCCATTTCTTCCTCTCTTTATGACAATCAAAAGATGATGCTTCTGGATTTCCTAGTAAAGAGTAATAGAGAAATTGGATGGACCCTTTCAGATATTCCTAGGATTGTCCCACTCATTGGAACTCATAATATTGTTCTTGAATCTAACTATGAATCTTGTCTTCAACCTTAGTGGAGACTCAATCCCAATCTTATGGATGTTATAAAAAAAATACCTTCTTATGTTTTTTAAAGTGGGCATCAAGTACCCCATTTTTGAGAGTGAGTGTTTAATCCCAATTCAAGTTGTTCTAAAGAAGGATGGAAGCACTATAATCACCAGTGAGGATGGTGTTCTTATCCCCACAAGGGTAATTAGTGGAGTCATAGTGTACATTTACTGTAGGAATTTAATCTAATGCACTAAGAAAGACCATTTCACATTACCCTTCATTAATCAAGTCCTCGAGTGAGTGGTAGGTCATCAGTTATACTGTTTCCTAGATGGATTATTAGGGTATAATCAAATTGAGGTCTCATTATAGGATCAAGGAAAAAACTTCACATATCTATTTTTCACTTTCACCTTAAAGTGTGTCCCCTTTGGGTTATGTAATTCCCCTGGAACCTTATAGTGGTGCATGATGGGAATATTCTATCACATGATGGGGGATTGTTTAGAGGTCTTCATGGATGGATTCTTTATATTTAGGGATAAATTTTAGGGATTTAGTGCAAATATTGAAAGATTTTTTTTCATGATGAGAGGATAATAATCTCGCCCTAAATTGGGAAAAAAATCCATTTCCTAGAGAATGACTTATTTGGGTCATCTAGTCTATATTAGAGGGATTGAAGTTGATAAATCTAAGGTTTATATCATTCTTCACCACCCTTATCTAAAAACTGTCAAGGAAGTGAGTCCCTTATTAGGACATGTTGGTTTCTATAGAAAGTTAATTAGGAATTTCAGCTCCATTTCTCCACCACTTTATTCTCTTCTAATGAAATATTCTCAATTTTTATGGATAAAAATTTGTGAGGAATCATTCTTGACACTCAAGTCATGTATTATCTCTCCAACTATCATTAAAGATCCTAATTTGAAACTTCCATTCAAACTCATGTGTGATGTGATTTACTTCACTATTGGAGCTGTCTTAGGATAACATTGTGATAAAACTTATTGTGTAATTAAATATTCCAGTAAATCCTTATATTATGAAAAAATCAACTACACCACTACCGATAAATAGTTACTTGTTATTCTCTTTGATTGAGAGAAATTTAGGTCCTATATATTTGGATCCCCCATCATTATCTTCACTCATCATTAAGATCTAAAATAAATTTTACAAAAACAAGACTGCAAGGCTAGATTGATTAGGCGGGTCCTTCTTCTTATTCTTTATGAATTTTATTTAACCATTAAGGATAAAAGGGTGTTGAAAATTTTTTAGCTGATCACCTCTCTAGGATGGAATTGATAGGAAAATCACATCATGTTTCTTTGTTTGATTCAATTCCGGATGAGAACCACTATTCTACGAGTGATTTCCCATGGTATTCTAACATAGCTAAGTAGTTTGTTATTGGTGTCATTCCCAAATTCTTCAGGACCCAATCCAATACGAAATTCCTTTTGGATGTCAAAAACTATTTGTTTGATGATCCATACCTCTTCAAGTTATGTTCCTATAAAATCATTAGGATATGTATTCTAGAGTATGAATAAGATTCCATTATAAAATTCTACAATATAGAGGCATGTGGAGGAAAATTTTCCACAAATAAAACCAATTCAAAGGTCCTACAAAGTTTTTTTATATTGGAATAACCTACCTAAGGATTTCTATAAATTCTACCAAAGTTGTACCTAGTGTCAACAAATAGGATCCATAAACAAAAGGAATTAAATTTATCTTACTCCAATTATTGTTGTTGAAATCTTTGATTCTTGGGGAATAGATTTCATGGGATCCTTTACAAACTCTAGGGTATATCTCTACATCATATTAGTGATTTATTATGTATAAAAATTAGTAGATTCTATTACCAAAAAGTCTAATGACCATCATATTGTGATCTGATTCTTGAAAGAGTATTTATTTTATTGATTTGAAAATCCTAGGGATATTATTAGTGATTATGGAACCCATTTATACAACTATACCTTATTATAACTCATGTATAACTATGGTATATATCATAAATTACCCACTTACTTTAATCCTCAAACCAATGGTCATGCTGAGATAGCGAAAAGTGAGATTATGAAAATTCTTGAAAAAACTATTGATCCCTCTAGGAAATATATGTCTGAGAAACTCTTCGATTCCCTTTGGGAATATCACACTAATTTCAAAACAATCCTAGGAATGCTTCCATATAGGTTGGTTTATGGAAAGGAAATCCATTTAACAATTGAAATTGAATATACGTCCTTTTGGGCATTAAAAAATAATGAAATTTGACATCTCTTTGGATGAAACAAAGAGGAAATTAGATCTTAATGAACATAAAGAACTTCTGATAGAAGATTATAAAAATTTAGGGATCAATAATTCTAGAGTTAAATCCTACCAATCTTCGAATCTCAAAGTCAAAGACTTTGAACCACAAAAATTTGTTCTCTTTTATGGTTCTAAACATAATTTACACCTAGGAAACTTATGGTCTTGATGGTCAAGTCCATACATAGTAAATCATGTGTACTATTATGGGGTAATAGAGATTTAGGATCCCACTAGTGGTCATACCATCAAATTAAATGGTCATAGGTTAAATCCATTCATTGAATCATTTAATAAACATGAAAGAGAGGAGAAGCTAACTGGGCCATCCTATGAACTAGAAACAATTTGACAGATTTATGGTCCAAGTCATGCTAACAAAATTAAAAAAATCAGTTTTTGGGAGGCAAGCCGGCCTTTACCTATACAATGAATCAATGTTTTATGTTTCAAAATAAACAGGTATGTTTTTTATATTTTACATTTTTTATTTGTTTGTTTTTGTTATGGTAACCTCTTGGGGTTTCCATAGTTTCTAATTTGGATTGTGTGTGGGAAAGAGGGACTATTGATGTTGAAGTAATTTTTTCTAGGGAAGTCACCCACATCCCAAAATTCCATATCATTCTACCATCCACTATGGAGAGTATATGAGTGACATGGGGATTAAAGGATCTATTTATTGTGGAATGACCTTCTTTAGTATACCACCAGGTGACATGATTCCATAACTCATTTTTAAAATTTTAAATTTTAAACTCATCTACTCTACCTATACCCACTTCTAAATATTCTTTTCTTTTAACACAAGGGAGAGTGTTATTCTTAGTTGGGGGGATCAAAGAAAAAAATTGTTTTTGTGTGCATAAAAAAACAAAAAAATGGTTTGAAATGAAAAGAAATGCGTGTTAATGGAAGGGAATATTTCTTTAACCTTGAACATGACAATACAGATTGAAAAATTTCAAACTAAATATCAAATATTTTTTCATGCCTTGATTCTATTTTTAATCCATGTATATGTTCATGAGTATATATTTTTGAATGTGTGGCTATTTGATGTGATTTTTCACTATTTATATTTCATCTATTTAATAAAAATAAAAAGAAGCTCATACTTTAAATTGTGGGGTATTAGTTTGAGTTCTTGTGGTCCCATAATAAATAACATAGTTTTTGCGATCACTTTAATTTTAACATGAGTATTGAAAAAATCATAATAATCAATAATAATAATAATAATAATAATAAAATTACATGTAGAGCAATGGATTGACCTAATTTCTGGATTTCAATAATTAAGGATTGTGACTCTATATTTTTCTAGCCCAGATTTGGGAATTTTATCTTTATTTTTCATAATTTAAATTTTATTTTTGATTGAGTTAACCTGAGATGATGCCCAATTATGTCAGTTTCACTTGGTTCCCTAAGGTGTTTGAGCCTAAGAGTCATTGGAAAAGTCTTGCTAAAGGGGTTGACTTGATTGAGTTCAATTTAAATTTCTATAGAAAAATTGGAAAAAATAATACTTATCTTAGTATTACAATTTGATTCCTCCAAGAGATTTAATCTTTCCCCCCCTTGAATAAAAATTAACCCCCATGTCTATTGTGTTGCACAATATATCATCGTGCTTAATTTAAATTGGATGAAATTTAGCGATGAATTTGAACAAAGGAATGTGCATGGGATTGGGATATTCTTGTGAACCTATATTTTGTTAAAATATTTAGACGAGTTGCAAATTTGATTGGTATGATGTCTTTTTTTGAGCATTGTATATTAAAATGTTTTTGGCTTAGTGAATTAAAATTACATATTTTGAGATGCATTTTTCATGGGAATAGAAAAAATCAAGTTGGTTTTTGTTATTGGCCACTAAAATTAGATAATAGTTATTATTATAATATATAATTTTCATATTCTTAATTATTCATAAACACCATTTTTAATGCCTTTTTCAATTTGAGCATTATTTAACATTATGATTGTAATTATTTCTAAATGTGTACTATTACTTGGTACATATTTTAACACATACTAAAACACAAAATGGTCATGATTTTAGTTTTATATTTCATTTTTAGGTTTCTAATTTTCTTAGGAAAAATTCATACTTTTTGAGAACTGTAAGATTCACATTGGATTACCACCATTTTGGACACTCAACCCAAGAAATTTTTGGAAAATTAAACATGATAGCAGCCCAATAATATCATTGTAGTGATCATGATTTAATCCCAATTAATATAAAAAATTGATGGTAGATATATTAAATCATGAATAACGTTTATTTCAACAATTACCTGATATTATTATGAGTTTTTAAGAGAGTTTCATGTAGACTAAGTTGAATATGAAATTATGGAACAAAGTCTATAGTCCAAAAACACAACCCACCATTTTGATCATATCTATGAACCCCAAATTTAAATTTGGATGAAATGTTTTAGGTTGTTTGGAGAGATAGGGCGATTAAATTTCTTCTTATTTGGACCACCCAAATTCTTCTATATTGAAGCTCATTTTGGAACCTCTATTTGGTGGAGGTAAGCTGTAATGGATTTTTTTTCAATGGTGGAAAATTCTTCTCTCTACTAACATTCCACCTACCAAGGACTGCCATCATTAATTGGGGTGTCTTTAAATATTTTATAATTTACCCAAGTATTAAAAAATTACTATTTAAGGTATTTGTGGTGAATTATTAGAGTAATTCATGGTGTTTGTTTCATTGTAATGTCATGTTGTCGCTCTTCCATTGTAATCACATTTCTTTCTCATGTAAGTTGTACAATTCAACTTATTTTCTAAATAAAATTTAATCTTCTACTCTTATTATATTATTATTCATCTCAAATTGAAACCTTTGATTCATGGTGTGGAATTATTCACACCAAACCTTGTGATATTATTTACATAATGGTGGAGTGATCGTTATTTCATTGTTTTTCATTCTTCAATTCCCCCCTCATGAGTCTACTTCCCTCTTTTATTGAATAAATAACATAAATGGAGGGATAAACCTCTTATGTTTTGATGAAAGGAAGTATCAAGGGTCTATATTTGATATTATTTATGACTATTTTAATGTTTGTTAAGTTATTTATTTTGGAATTTCATTTGACTATCTTAATACATCTTTATCCTTATTGAATTTTAAGGCCCAAAAGTTCAAGTACTAATAAGAACCTTTACCTTGGAGTGTTCATAAAATTTTTACTCAAAGTTTATAGGTGATTATAATTAGGTCTGTATTATTATTAAACCAATAAGTGATGAAGTTATTTTGATCTCTTTAAATGAAACACTCTTGAGTATAACGAATTGAAATTGTTAAAAAGGAATTTCATATAATATATCCCATGTATTAACCTAGGATCAACTATTTATCATAAATTGAATTCACATAGGTATCTTAGTATTAATTTAAACTATATAAAGTCAAAATAATATTTCCACATTTTATCCAAATCTACCTCTTAGAATATATGTGTCTTTAGGTTTATTGTTAGGTCTCCAAGGATTCAAAAACCTAATTTGAACTAAAAGCAACCACTTAACCCTAAAACATGGGTGTATTTAGGTGATACTATTGGTCTAAACACATATTTTTTAATCAAATGTGTGAGGTCCTACTATAATATTTTATCAAAATATATATAAAAACTAGTAAAATACATGAAATATAAAAAATGAATAAAAAATAGATACCAAAGAAACACTTAAGGATAAAAAACTATAAATTTTGAGGGAGAAAAATTTAGAAAAAATTATACTAACTAGTAGATAAAGAAATTACTTAGCAAAAATACTTATTCAAATTAAGTAGATAAAATATGAATTTAGATTCATTAGATCTTAATGTTTGAAGGATAACCATTATGTTGAATTGAATCCCTCACCAAAATGAGATCAATGTGTCCAATAATGGGAAAATAATCTGTATATTATAAGTGGAATTGTCTAATTATTGATATTAATCATGATTTTAATTATTGGAGGAAGATAGGATAATTTCTTAAATGATTAATTTCCATCATAGAAAGTGATATTCTCAAGTTATTCTATTTTAAAATTTATCTCTCTATAGATATTCTAGAAAGAAAAGGATATTCCCTCAATGATGTTAAGATTCTCATCTATCACCCCTAATACTACATGTGATGGACCTCCCCTATGATTACAAATCACTATACTATTTTATCCCATTCTTGATATGAAATAGGTTTTAATGTTTCTTTTTTTAATTTCCCATACATGGGGAGTTAAATTGATGGTCAATGGCCATTTATTGGAAATAGATAAATAAATAGGTATAAAGTTAAGAATGAATAAATATTTTACACTTATGTATTCAAAAATCATATTATGGTTTAGGTCTTAGATATATCAAAAAACAATTTCCATCACCCCTATAAAATATAATTTCCCCACTTCATGAAAGTTAACCTGGTTTTAAATCACTTATAGATACCAAAAAAATATAAATGGAAGTATCATTACCAAATAATTTCATAAATATACCTTCAAAAAGATTCATTAATGCATAAAAATATTTATATATTGAACTTGGAATCATAGAATTTTGATACTATCATTAAATTGTATCTATACTGGGTCAACATTAAAACACTTTAAAAATGAATGATCATTGTAGAATTGTTCTGGAACAGTAAAATAACACTTATAAAGTATAGAAAATTCTATTTTCTGTAGAAATTATATAAAAATTCATGAAATCATTGAACAACTAATATATAATGATAACAAAATTATTTAGATTACAATAACCCCCAAAAATATTGGAGAATGTTGAGAGGTTATTTTCCTATAAACTACTTTTTATAGATATGGAAATCAAAGAGTAGTAGATGATGCCTGAAATTTATCTAGTAAGTTATAATAAGAGGAGAGGAATGTTAAGATACATATTTATGTTGGGGATAAACACAAATATATGTATGATAATATTTTCTATTCATAAGTCTACATAAAAAACAATTTTTCCTAATAACGTTTCCACCCAAATTAAAAAGGGAAACCATTATCTAAGGTACTGATGTCTCTAACTACAATATAGATCTCCTACATTGGAAAGAAAATATTATTCTAGTAAATTAATTAGAATATTTTATACTCAATATATCAAATTAAATTTTTGATATTTATTTTTATATATTTAATAATTGATTTCAAAAAAATCTAACTATTAAAGGGGAAATTAAGATAAAGTTTTATTAATGAGGTCAAGTCATCTAATTTTTGAGAGTAATAATTTCTTATAAGTTAAAAAAAAGTTATTAAATTTTTATATTATCATCATGAATAAGGAAATAGTGTTCATTATGTGAAAAACAATCAATGATAATGAAAATGAATAATAGAATGATGCATACTCATGAATATTTTATTAGTTATGATCCAACTAATTTAGAACTATTTTTTGACAATAAAATAAATATTTTCATTAATTATAAAATTTTGAAAGAAAAATAAATAATTAGAATAAATGTAAAATATCACCATTATTTTAAGAGATCAAATTTAACCACTATAAAAAATGGGAGTATCATAAATAAAGGAAATATGAGATAAGACTAGAAAATTACTATGGTTAGTGAAATATTAAATATTGTTTGGACATTTAATTCCCTTTTAATCCCTTTCTAAGTGCCTCAAATACTAGAATATTTAATAGGGGTGGCTGTGGATCCTTTTTTAACCCCATTCATGGGTATAAAAAAACAAAAGGTTTATAGTTAATGATCTAACATAGACTAGTTGAATTAAGATCATTCATCATTAAGTGGATATTATTAAGAGAAAATCCAAATCATTACAAGACCCCCTAAATATATTTATATGAAACACTATCAAAGACATAATTAATAATTTTATTTGAATATATCATTATAGCATTTTATTTTCCATCCCAACATATAAACAGTCTCTAAATCCAAGAGGGAGATATAAATAATTGATATTAATTATAAAAAATATATTTTTTCAATAGATATGATGGGATGTATGACTTTAAAAATTCTATTTTCTTGGTTGTTTGAGAAAATATTTTTGATAAAACTTCACATAATTGTTTTTCCTAAAATCACTTTATTTAGAATGAGAATAAGTTTTCACTATAAATATCCCTCAAGATATGTTTATTGAAAAAAATATTTATCATCCCTAAAAATATATTTAATAATCACCTCCAATAATAATCTGAAGAAAAAAACAGAAAAATAAATAGGGAATGATTCATTTCTACCATAAAAGAAAAAACTACCTACTTAACCTCATTTTTTATATATATCCCCTCAAGGTATGGTCTTTAACCTCTATAATTACTTTAGGGATTATCTAAAATACGTGAAGAAAAAATACCATATCCATTTGGAAAAGAGATGGAAAATATAGATTTATATCTCTTTGATATAAGATGAGTCCTCTAACCTTTGATCAACAACACTCTTAATACCCTTTATAGAGAATCAATGAATCTTATAATGAATTTATCCTAAAACTATTTTGTGTTAGATTCACTTTATAGATTAATATTAACTATGAATTTTTCACTCTATAATGATTCATCCTTTTCAAAATATTTTTTATAGAGGACTTAGGTCTTATGGTGTGTTTCAATGTTATTAATAACAGGAGTCAATTCATCAAAACTTTCTATCTCCATTACCTTTTACTAATGTCAGTGAATAATTTTTAAATATTCCCTAAAGTGAATATTTTCCATTCAAAGAGATTGTTTTTAAAATTATTTTGTTTTTTGACACAACCATTCATACCATATCATGGATATGGTGATCCCAATCACATTTTTACTACATTATTAAAAGATTCATTAGATACCCATATTTTTTATAATTTTACTTCCTTAGTCCATCACCAATCCCCTAAGATATTTTTATGATTAATGGGGTATGGTCTAAAGTATTTTATGTAGCTTAACCATAATAATTTCTCTAAAGAAATTATTGGATTATCATTCACTAAATATCCCACTATGAATTTCAAAACCCTACCATTGGATATTTTTCTTTTAATTGTTAAGGGAAAACTAAATAAGTTGGTTCTAAAAATGTATTTTTAGATATAAATATAGAAAAAAAAATAAAAAACTAGTTATTAAATGGAGAGTAATTACATTTATATTTTTATATTTAAGTAATAAAATAAAAATATTCCATGATAATCCCTTCCTCATTCATTTATTAGAATAATGAAGAGGTAAAATCTTGTATCATATATCTCTCATCCATAGTGGTTTTTATCATATACCACCATCTAGAATATTATATATGTAGATCATGAATCATAAATCATGAATCATGATATAGTGTATCATTCCTATCCATTTAGAATAAAATATCCTAATTATAAAAAAATATCTTTCTTGAGTTTTTATACTTATAATAGGTTAATGCTAATTTAGATGTAAACTTTTGACTACTTGAATTAACCAAAATGTTACTATTAAAGTGAACACATATAAATTTTCATGAAGAATCATCATTTTTAGTCATTTATGAAAACATAGAAGACTTTAAATATTCTAGTTCAAAAATTAAAACATTAAAAATAGGATAAAGATGAACCTTTTAATTATTTTTTTGGAAGATATCATTGTGATCGTAGTGTATGAAATGATGATATTTTTTCCATTACATTTCCTTATAATAATAATGGGGATTTATTATACTAAAAAATATAAAGATAATTTATTATTTAATTGAAAATTTATTTCATTCAGATTATCCTTAAGTCTTACCTATGATATAATTTGTTGGGAAAAAATCCCTCAAGGTAACATTGATCTTTTTTATGGTGTTTGTGTTTGTGGACGAAGATGGTTTGTTTGTTGACAAAGAGGGTTTAATTAGTGAGTTGTTGTGTTCCAAAGATATTGTTGAAAAACAATGTTGATAACAAACGATGACGATGTATTGGACGATCTGGTGGCGGTACAAAAAGAACAGATCTAAGGTGGTGCCATGGTCTAGTGTTTGCCAAATTTTTGGGCCTCAAAATCGAAAAGTGGGGAAACATTTTTTTGGAAAAGGAAGTTGTGGCATGATATTAGGTGGTTTGGAAACCTGTGCACATGGCATGTTTCAGGATCAAAATATTGAAAAATGGAAAAGAAATGAAGTGAAAAAAGGATTCGAAGTTGGGCTAAATATGAGGTTGAACGAAAGAATCGTGCATTCCCAATGCGACATCAAATAGGGTTTTATGCGTTCAAAGAGAATCTTGCGCAACACGATGAATATTACATACAAGGGTCATTGATGCCTATAAATTAGAGGTGACCCCCCTCATTTGTAGTAGCTTAACACTTAGAGTGAATCCGAGGATCGAATCACGTAATAATTTTAAGCAAATGGAGTTGTGTGAAAGACTTTGAGTTGCGCACAAGATAAGAAAGTTGCATGTAAGATTATAGTTTCATATTAGATTGAAGTTACATGCATGGGGTGTTGTGCGACAAAAGTTGAATCTTGCATTCTGGGCAATAAATTTACACATAATACACAATATTTTTTGTGTGAAAGATTTGTGGTTTCCCAGTAATATTGCGGTAAAGTTGCATTCATTAGTGAATGAATGTGGAATGTCAATAAAGCATCTACATATATTGGGCGATGAATTCATTTGAAATAATTAAGAGACCTACAAGTCTATAAACTGTGAGTGGATCTTCTGAAGAATTAGCGAGCACACTGTAGTCGAGAGAGTAGTGAGATTTCAAATTGTGTTTGGTTATAAACCAGGAGGGACATGGAGTCCACTCCAAACATTGTAAAAAGTAGTGCGCTTTTAGTGAATTTGGTGTATCAACACATCACCAGCGTATTTTCATTGGACGAAGCCCAATGAGGGTGAACCAAGTAAATTTTTTGTGTCCTCTACATCCTTATTTTCTCATACTCTACAATGGGAAAGATAGAGAAGAGATATTTTTCTAACAATGAAACTAGATCAATAGGGGCAGTTGTTTCAATCTCTCATACCTTGTTTCACCCCCTCTCTCAAGGTATCTTACCTAGTGGACCTAACATAATTTGAGTATAATCTCCCCCATATCTAAAACAAAAACCCGATTAGTGTTTAGTGATAAGATAAGATAATATTTCTATATATAATATAAATAATTTCAATATATTATACTGTAAATGGGTGAATCCATCCACTTAATGGATGTTAGGGGGTCCTCATTTTTTATCTAAGCCTTGAGTTTCTCCCCCATGATATGGATGATTATATAAAGTCATAGTAGTAAGAAATTGGGGGCATAAAGATATATAAAAATCCTTAAAAAATTCCTTAGAATACATCAATCATAGATAAATTCCATTAAGTAAAGAATAGTTCAAAGGAAAAGTATCAAGAGGGATAGACACCTATTACCCACACTAATTATCCGCGGGGATCCTCTGTTGAATAAACCTCACCAAAAAACATGAATTGAGATCATAAAGTGATAAATATTAGTCTGAATCCAAGTGACTGATAAAAAACTTGAATAATAGTATGTTAAGTAGTTCTTATATATGTCACTCTATGAAATTAAATGTCTTTTACACTGAATAAATAAAATTTATGTAATATTTTTTGTAATATCCATAAAAAATAAATTAAAGGACTTGATAAATTAATTGTGGGAGATTCCACCCAAAACAATTGTCCACCAATTTTGAAATAGAAATAAATTCCACCAATTTGAAGATATAAATTGGAAGGATAGATAAATAAATTTAGATCAGGATAATTATAGACCCACTATACATTTTAAAGTTTATAATCTATTTAAAAAATTGCATATAGTATTCTGAGATCATATTAGAACCCAAAATTCAGTAATGATAATAATAATTATTAGAAAGAAAATTTAGTTTGATATAATGGTCATCTATATATCCAATATCAAATCCCACAAATATAATGATCACAAAAAGAATTATTCATCATAATGTGGGTGGTTATTTCCCACCTCAAAAAAGTGACATGATTTCTATTTAATAGATTAATAGTGGTTTGAATGAAAATTCAGTGGTTTAATTCAAGGTTTCTATGTTATTAATGAGTCATTTTATTTGAATAATTAATTATATGATAGGTTTTATGATATATACATAATGATCTTGGAGACTCATTTCCCTCACAACTAAGAAATTCTCTTATCTTATCTTTTGGTGGATTTCATAGAGTCCTTCATTATAGGTAAATTAATGGTAGTGAAAGATAAATGTGATTTGAGAGATAAATAACGGTGGTTAAGAATCAATGTAAATCATGGAATCAAGGTTGGTGATTTAATAAATAAATAAATAAATAAATAAATACATATAATTTTTTCATTTATTTGTTTTTTATGATTGGTAATTTTTTTATTAATCCAGGAACATATTATGTCACAAAATTAAAAGGTTATATAATAGAAAATATTTAGTGTGGAATAATTGACGCAAATAATTTTAAAAAGGAAGATTTTAAATTAAAATTATATATAAATAAATTATTATATATTAATAAATTTACGATTTTTTAAAGGAGGTAAATAATTTTATTTTACTTATGATGAATTTAATGGTAATAGTTTATTGGGTTTATTTCTCAATTTTTTTTAAAATTCTATAGTGGTATTTTTTTATGAAATGTTATATTTTCCCTCAATGTGACGTTAAACCCAATTTTATGACTTATGTAGTAGGGTCATTCTAATTGCCATAGAGTATATTACACTAACTAGTAAAAATCTACTTTCAAACAAAATATTAAATTAGGTCCATGTGAAACCTATATGGGTCATACCAAATCATTATAGGCCTATCCAAGAGATACATGAGTTTCATTCCACGCACTAACCATCTTATTCATTCTAATTATTGAAATGATGGTGTGTAAGAGTACATGAGTGGGGTAAAACTAGATGAATAAATTACTAAAACTCTAAAAAATAATTTAATAAGCCTCTCTAATAATGTTGTGATTTATTTAAATTAAGGTATAAATGTATAATAGTTTATTTTTATATAGAGTTATATTGAGTGATGATTACAATATTATATAGCTAGTGATGATATTATAATTTTTTTGGGGGTTTCTATTATATAATTTTTTTATATTGATACTAACATTCAAGGATCAATATTATTAATGTACTAGGTGAGAGGTAAGTTTGCATTCTATGTTGGGTTATTATCTCCCTTGGACATTTATTTTGTATGGAATATGTGGAAGGGATAAATGTTAGAATAGATCATGGTGGTGTTTATCCATTTAAAATCTATTAAATTTTTGTTTGAATAGTGGGATTTTAGATCTATATTAAGCATATCTATATGACCGTATAAATATAATGATTCAGTATGATTTTATTATGGGTGTTTTTAGAGTATATCATCATTTTATTATTATTTTAATCATGTATATGTTGTTGTATTCCTTTATGGTCTATTTAACCTGCACCCAACATTAAATTATTGATGTATTATTAAATGGTCAATCTATTTCCCCTCCAATCTCCTTTATTGATGATGAAATTGATGATGTGGTATGGAATGTTGTAGATATTGGGATATTATGGTTGTGAGACAATATATTCAACATTTTGAATTGTGGTGATGAATCATTTAGTAAATGGTAAGTGAACCCCAATTCATAAATGTCATTTATTTTATATTATATTTTTATATCTTGTGATTGGGGAAGTAGTCCTTCCATGATATGTGTGATAAAAGATTCATTTTTAATTACCATAGGATGTCACAATCATACATGTTGCATTTTATGAGTTGACTTTGATTAGTGTGAAGACTATGGAGGTGGTGATAATCTTGATTATGATGTTTAACATTTTTCTTTGGCTCTGTTGGTGAATGGTGTCATCCGTTTTTGATTTTGGAATGATGTTATGAAAGTTTTTTAACCCCATCCTATACTAAATGTTTTTTTATTTTTATTTTATTTTAATAAAGAGGATTTATCCTCAATATGTTTCTAATTTTTTCTTGGATTCATTAGTATGTTAAATTAACATGGGAACATGATAGATTCAGGGCAGAATCAAATATCCAGAGATATAAAAGAGACTTTCATTTATAGTTATTCCACAACATAGGGTTTATATTATTATATTACATAAAATTTATTTATTATAAATTATCTATTTATTCATTATTGTCTTATTTTTTTCTTAAATTTTTTAGTTATTTAAAATTTTCATTTAAAAGAAAATGCCTTCTATTTATCTGAATATACTCAATACACTAGTCCCCAACCCATAGTCCATAGAATTCATTATTGTGGTGTCATCTCTCAATATTATGACAACCTAGGAGGAGCCTTGGTGAGGTCAAGTCATAACATGTTTAATGTGTAAATGGTTGATATTTTCTTTATTTTTAGTTTTAATAACTCTAAACATCCATTGAATGTAGAATATTTATTAGTTAGTTTTCATAGAGTTTCTTCCCATGGATTATATTATGGATGAGGGGCATAATTTGAATTACAAAGTGAGTCAATTTTTTTTTGGATTATGTTCTTGTAATTGATATTGATATTTTTGTTATTATTTTTAGGTCTTATAAAGAAGACATTGTTGTTCTTTTATAGGTTTAACCTATGGGGTAATTGGTACTCAATAACCCATGTTAATGATTGTTAATATTCTATAGAATAAATGTATATAGGTGATATTGAAATTGATATTTGAAAATCTATATTAGAGTTTTATCAAGAGATATTTTTTCTTGAGATATATGGTGATCATTTATAAGTAGTCATTAACTTTTTTTTGAATAACGATGAATTATTTTAATTGATTTATTCATATTACCATATCATGGTAGTACACTTATATTAAAATATTGAAATTGTGATTCCATCTAGTTAGATAGGATGTTTCATATTTTTTTATTAAGTGAAATTATTGGTTCTCTAATTTTAGAAAATTAAGAGTTCCACCAATTCTTGGAATGATGAAAATTTTTCAATGGGGAGGGAACACAATATTGGAACCCAGCTCATATCACTTCTAGCTTCAGACAATGCTTAAATTCCTTGAACCATTAGCATATGAATGCATATATATCCTTATAATCATTACATGTTGGATGTTTAGCCACACTATGCAATGCGTCATGTGGATTTCTCGAAGAAGTTAGGCACCCAAGGCGGTCGCCAACATTACTTGGGAACCGAGCTCCTATTTTCTATATAAGAACTCTAAAACCCACAAATTTCAATAAAAAGAGAAAATAAGTGAATATGAGTGTAATAAAAGTGAAATAGTGAATCATCAACAACACTTGAGCACCCCAGATCGACACATAGCTCCTCCGAAATCCACTTTAGGAGAGTTTCAACAATAAACCATGGGGTGTGGATGAAAAGAAAGGCTAATTTCACCTTTAAATAAATATGAATATTAAAATACCACTTATCCCCAATCATAATAAAGATTATGGTAAAGACTCTTCCAAAATAGGTTGATTAAAGGGACCCAATAATGTCATCTATGATCTCTATCCATCTAAAAATTGGTGTTCCAAGGTCTTCATTTAAAGTCCATGGCTAGACCTAGGGGTTATCCATTGATCTCTATTCTCCCAATCCCTAAGGTAAATGTTTCCTTGGATCTCCAAGTCCTCCATCTCATGGATCATAAGTATCTCTTTAAAGATCCATGCATAGTTAATCCCAAAGGATTTATTCCTAGGTCTCCTACGTGGGTGCCACTTCACTTAGGTTACTCACCAGGATGTCCCATATTTCTATGAAACTCACTTGGGTGACAAATTTTCCTAGGTGACATACTTGGGAACCACCTTTTCTTAGGTCACATACCTAGGATCTTACCTACCCAGACTTACTCTATATCTTCTCGAGGAACATGATTGAGTTATACACATCAGTATGCACCCAATCAATCATATATTCCTTTGATAATGAATCTCTCTCAGTTTTCCTCCCTAACTAATAGGGGTCACAAGGTGTTTGCAATGACCTATTCCATTGATAAAAGGGTATATATCATAATGATTCATGTGGATCATCCCTTGGATCATGATTCCCATATTTAATTCCTTATATCAACTATACCATTGGCCCCAACATTTAATGGTCTCCTTTTGGCCACTCAATAATCCAGATACTCAATTGGGCCTCCTCCTTAGGTATAAGCCTCAACTATATCCTCATTGATGTTTTCATATTCATGTATACCATTATTGATCCATATAAATATGGGCTTCCCATCCATAATCCCCAACTCCTTTTCTATGTTCTATATTCTATGCGAGACATTATTTCTCAAAGGGTCATATTCCCTGTGAGTCCCTCCACCTTAATGGGTTGTATTCCCTATGATCCCCTCCACATCGATTAGCTGTATTTATTATTATTACCTCTATATAAATGAGAAATATTCCCTAAACGCCCCTACCTCAATGAGAAATATTTCCCAAAATTCCCTCTACCTTAGTAGGATGTGCTCACTGTGAGGCCCCTTACGTCATTGGGAAATATTCAATATGATTACCACTACCTCAATGGGTTATATTCCCCATAAACACCACATTACCCTCTCCTCTTTGGTTACCATCATACATGATTAACCATGAAAGGGTTACCCATGAATAATACATTCTCAACATCATGTGGTCTCCACTTTCATGATAAAAAAATTCTTACCACATGAAATTAAACTACCTGGACTGGTCCTTCCATAGGAACATAAATTGTTCACCTAAAATTAAATAATATTTGATTCTTATTAACCACGATACATTGGATGTGTCAGTGATTTTCAATCCCAATAACTTATATCTTCATATATTCATGATCTTAAAAGTCACATCATCTTTTCATGGCTATACGCACTTACAAGTCACCATAGTGGTCCTCATCACCTAACCATAAAATGTATGGTGTGTCCTGTTAAGCACCCCAAAAATAAATATATATAAATTCTCTATTTAGGGATACATAGAAAGCCTATTTTATGGGTCTAATACAAAATTAAAACTACTTATAAACTCCCTAGATTAAGATAAATTATATAGTTCACGTCTATGCTTCTTTAAACCATTGTAGAACCAACTAGTAAAATGAATTTCTTCAATAGATCACTTGCACTGGGTAACTATTAGTAATGTTCTTAATAAGAATGATTTATGAATAATTCTTAAATATATAATATATTTCTATAATAGACATAAAAATTAAAAATCTAAGAGATGAAACCCCATCATATTGATAAATGTGAACCTAATATGTCACTGATAAAGGCCTTGTGACCATATTATTTTGAAAAGTAAGTCTTCCCGGACTCAAAACTTCCCGGGTGTGGAGGAAATTTAGAATTATGTTTTTGAACCTACCATGAATCATTTACTCTGAAAAGAGATTTATTTACCACTCTCTTTCCTATGATCATCATTAATGGTTTTTTGTGGTTTCCTTTTTAGAACATGATGGGACCCCTTCAATCCAAATGGATTCATCAAACACACCATAAAATTCCAAACTTTATAGAAAAACATGTAGTGGTTATAGGGAAAATTAATAAAGTGTATGAAACTGGATGACATACCATGTATATTTTATTATTGGAACATATCTTTTGGCCCCATATCGTAATAGGAAACTCTCACCAACCCAACACCTTCATCTCCAACTGGTGAGTTCCATAGTGTGGAAGTACAATCTGAAAAGATCTATCATAGATCTAAAGGTATATCATGAAATACTATTGGAAATGAATCCCTAGTTAAATCATATCAATGAATATTTTTTGAGATTCACATGGCCCCTTATTCCATGTCCAACCACTTTAAGATCCCTTTCCCATAGAGTAACAATATATGCATACCTTATCATAAGGGGATGGTAGAGGATGTCAATATTACCCCTACACTACTTAAGAGATACTTAGGAGGGATCTCTCTAGTTATTTACTTTATTATCATCTCCAAAAATCAACCTCTGAGGCTTACACTGAGGAGGTCACCTCAATGATCTAGGTCCTGGATGTTTGAAGAAGTTTACCTAGGAGGAATACCCACCAAGAATAAATAATGACTTCACCTCAGAAATAAGGGAATATTAATCTTCTTACCTATAAATTTCATCAGCATATCCCTACTAAAGTTGAGATTATAAAGAATGATCAAATTCCCAATCGTGTTAACATATATTGAGCCTATATACATATTAAATTAGTAGTATAGAATCAGTATTATACCCTTTTTCCTGTCCAAGCTTGTGAGGACCATCAACATATTCTGGTGGTGACACGGGAGTGGGATGATATCCCTAACCCCACCGAAGCCACTCATCATTATATTTTGATGAAACACACAAAGAAAGACAATATTATTTTCCATTAATAATAATATCATTGGTATATATGATTAATAATATAGGATTATACACAAATTACCACTCTATCTCATGATTCCCATCAAAATATTTTAATGGAAATCAACGAGGTGACCAAAATATTTACCCATTCTCAAGTATCTCTTTATCATATTCCGACAGAAACCATGAAATAGGTCTATATACATATCAATAACCACAATGTATTCTAGTGTATCCAATTTATGAAATATAATATGTATAATATCCAATCTCCCATACTGAAAGATCATTAGCATATTCTAAAGACTACTGAGGATCTACCTAGGAGGTATCCCACTCATAAGGGTAACTTTCCATTCTATGAGACCAAGAATGTGATTAAGGATATGAACCTGGTCACTTAATAAAGGATGTATAGAAGGATGTATATATAAGGGAAACATATAGTCTAGGTGAAAGCTTTTATTCTTCCCCATTGACAACTTATATTCTTGAGGTTCTTTAGATTCTTTTGATAGAAGACTAAAAATCCACTAGTTCCTTATCAACCTAAGTGTGTAGCTATTGTAGAGGGGGTACTCCCCTATGATTAGTAAATCTAGATGGCCTCCCTAATTTAATCTCCATAGAGGTCCACCCCATTGAAATATGAATATCATGCATTATGGTCATCATGATATAATTAGTTGTAGAGGTCTTCCTCAAAACATGAAGATCATAAACCTCTGAGCGGCTTCTATCCCTCATTATTTCCTATTAGGTTTCCTCGATGGTGCCTAGATGGCAGGATGATGGTTTTCCACTTCTATATTTTTCATCCCCCTTTCCTCCCTCCTTCATTATCCCTCCCCCCTTCTTACTTTCTATAGTTCTCCTCACTCCTTTCTTTGTTAATGTTTTTCCCTGCTTTGTCATTCCAGTTCAGACCATTTTACGGCCTTTCCCCAGGTCAAAGCCTTCATTTGTTCTTCCCATATTCTATCCTCCTAGTTGTCATGTTTCAAAGCCCACTTTATTCTATTGCTCCAGTTTTTTTAGAGAGATTTGGTATGTGTATACTGAGTTGCGTGGGTTTCTAAGGGATTATTTTTCCTTTTTTGTGGCTCCAACGATCCAAGTTGGAGACCTAGTTGAGGTTGAGATTCTCTGGTGATGCCCAAGCCCGATTTTATCACTAACCTGGATTCCAGTGCCTTCATTTTTCTCCAAGTTGGTCTTCCATGGTGGTTTAATGGAATCTTTCAAAAGTATAGTTTGATTGGTATACAGTGTTCTAGGAGGCGCTTCCACTACTGGCTTCATCTTGAGCTGCAGTGGTCCTCTATTTTTTTTGATTATTCATAGGTTCAGTGTTAATTCTGGTATGTGTAGAGACAAGTGGTATTTAAAGGTGGACATGGTTTATTTCATATCTGTTTTGTTTTGTGTGATGATGTTTGTTTCTTTTAGTGGTGACCACTTTTGGTGATGGATCTTGGAAACATCGTTGGTGTTTTGGTGGTGATGATGGTGAAGGTTTCTTCATTATTTTTATCTGGTTATTGGATATGGTGGGTTTGGGAAATGATGATGACATTGACATTATCCCATTTTGATGAAGTCTGGCAATGAGAATTCATCTATCATGCGTGAACATGGCATGTGATACCTTTGGGATACATTTCTTTGTTATTGGATGTTTTTTTCATTTGGATTTCTGTATTTTGACATACGTTGTTTTTCGGTTCTTGCTGGTGATGTGGAGACAAAAAACATATGTCAGAGAGCGTGACTGATGTTCATTTTTTTGGTGGTCAATGCTAGAATTCTGGTATGGTTCATTGATCAATGACAGAGATGATACCAATATAACGATGACATCGAGTGGTGATGACGACATAGATAGTGGTGTCAGTGATGATGGCAGTGTTGGTTTTGAGGCAGACACGTGATGAGATGGGTGAAGAATTTTGATATTTGAATTATGGTTATTTTTTGAAGGCAATAATGACATTCTTGGATTAGGAGTGCTGTTTGATTCGAAATTCGAATTTTGAATTTGGTGTTTTTTTGTTAGGGTTCACACTTACCCCTTAAAAGTTTCATTAGAAAATACCAAAAATATGGATTGTGGTGGTGTGAAGATCATTGTTCAAGAAGGTACTCCCTTTCCATCACATCATAAAATGATAACTATGAAGTCCCTCCCTAAGAGAACCAACTTAAAAAATATGAAGTTACTAACAATAGTTTATGTTTTATAGGTTCTCCCTTTGATTAATTAAAAATTAAATTTGTATTCCCTTCCCATGATGGTGAACTATGGAGAAACAACCAAGGTGGTCCTTCCCATAGTGCTCATTTGAAGGTCCTCCTAATCATGACTTATCTTCTCAATAACAAGGTCATCCCCATGTTTAATTTTATCTGAGTTATCCCTCATTAAAATAGGCACTCAAGAAACTAAGGATAGCTACATCAAGTGCATCATCATTAACCAAAAATAACTCATCCTAATAAAAATATAGTATGAGGTGAAGATCATTTTTTGTAGCTACCCCAGGTCTCTCACCCTTTGATATAAGTATAAAAATTCTTATTGAATCTAACCCTATAATTTTTTTTTTGAAGTGACCTTTATGGTTAGATTAGGTCAAATATCCCCTCATAGTGTAGGAAGATAATTTTATAGTCATGTGGAGAGAGCTATCCAATGATAGAATAATGGTCATGTTCGGGCCCATCACCACTCCCCAGTATGATATTATATGGTCAATGAAAGAGGAGTATATACCCTACATTAGTCACAAATTGTGGGTGACTCTCCACCATATCAATTCAAAGTACTTGTCTTATGGAGAATATTTTAAACATATCAATATGTTGGATGATTTTAACTATAGTTCTGACATTTACACCTTTTTAATGGCCCAAAAATGTAAGTCAGGGGAGTCATATAGGTGTATCAAACATTCCTACCTCAGTATCATTAATTTTCTCCACCAAGTGATCAATGATTCCACAAATGATGTGTATATCAAAGGGTGGGGTGACTATGGAGCTCTATATCTAATCCATCCCTCAGACTAGAAGAGATCATTAGGGAATGTACCATTCATTCTCATCACATTAGGCCATGTATTAAGCCCTAGATCTATATATACTTGTTGGTTTATGAAATATAATCACATCATTCCTAAATGAATGAAGTGGAATAAATAGCGAGAGTGAGTTGTTAACAGACTCCTACACAGGGTTGCTAATATAGTGAAACATGCCTCTCATATAAGGAATGTAAAACCTACATTCCGAAAGAAACCCTCAGAAATAAGAAAATATCTCTCAAAATAGGAAATACAAATATCCCATTCTTTAATAGAGGCTTGAAAGGTTAATAAGGTTGTGGTAATAGCTACCTTAGTATAATTATAGGAGAAACTACATCCCATAAGGCTAGTGGTTTTTTCCTACCACCACCACCCCTTGAATCACCAAATATATACTAAATCCAATACATGATTATATTATAACAAAATAAACCCAAACCCATTGTTCTAGGATAATTATTACCTACTCCCCATTCTATAAGGATTTTGGTGTTCTCTAGGTTGGGAGGAACATCCGAAGAAAGATCCTTATAATATCTTCCACTTCACAATCCGTCTCCATCATTAAGAGAATACTTTACACAAGAGTATGAAGACTCCCTTAGGATCACTATCCATAAAATACTCTATGGGTATCAATGTGGTGATCAAGATAATCATTATAGAGACTATAATAAAAAATATCCCCCCCAATAAAGTAGATATCAATGAGGATTATGATTTCTACCTAAATGGATATTCAGATAATGATAAATCCATTTGAAAATATAATGGGAATATGATCTCCACTACATGGTTCAATTTAGTGATTGTCATTAGCATATAACATAGATCATGACACTAAATCAGATGAGAAAAATGAATTTTCTTCTATTCCAAATATGGTTTACATCAAAATGCATGATGAAGGTGTATTTAACCAACAATAGGGGAAAACTCATGATTTGGTATATCTTACACACATTTAACTATTACATCCACTTAACTTTTTAACCAAATATAAAAGGAAATTCATGAAATTATTCCATTCAAAAATAGATTTTCCCTCTTCTAAGGAGATTATTTATCAATATGAAACTTAGTTGGAAAAGTTCAAGTGAATAAACATTATTTTTCTCAATAGAAATATTTTAATTGAGAACAAATCCATGGTCGAGGAATATACACCACCCTTTAAAAATATTAACCCTAAAAATTATGGATCTTATCTATCATTAAGAGTGTATTCTAGTCATTAGGCTAACTCAATCTATGAAATCTAGTCTACCTGACCTCGATGGCTGAGTACTATCAAGAATATCATCTATTAGGGTAGAAGTCACCATCATTTCAAGAAATAAACCATATATTAACTCAAGATATCCATTAGTGGTTGAAATGGGTGAGACTACCTTATTAGTTCCACTAACCACCTCTACTTGATAACTGGTTCAAGAGACTATCACATAAGAAATTCTTTACTATAATGAGTCCCTTGATTCTTGAATGGAATGAATGGATGGATGAGATGAAATAATGTAACCAATGAGGAAACTATACATTGAATGGGTGAACTTGAGTCCTTATCTACCTAAAATTTTTAACCCTAAATTCCAAATATTTATTAGGATGGGAGATCAAGAGTATCATCTCATACACTTATAATGCCAATATGTCCCAATGTTAGGAACACCTACGAAGATGTAAGCAGTAAATCTCAGGTAATTCATGAAAACCTTTGAGGGACAAGTGTTTATAAATTATAGAAACCTAATAGGTGAGTTTATAACAAGTTGGTAAGATATTATGTGATATTTAATATACCAATTTAGATTTATTTTGAGGAAGAAAATGATTTGTGAACCCTTGAACTTCAGGAAACAGAAAAAAGAGCGGGTCTTAGACTTCATATGGTGGTGGAAAGGGCCGACCTACTTCCTGAATATGAATATTATATAAGAGTTATAGTTGGAGATATATATAGAAAATTTTTGTGTTGATATATATACTCATAACTTCCCCTTTAATTAAACTAAGGGTTTCTAAGATTTTTTAGTATATTCACAATGATTGGAAGATTTCATTCAGTGCTCCAAGGATAATATGAAAACCCATTTCTTAATACACTTTAATTCAGGATTTATTACATAAATATACACAAATATAACCCAATATGATCATGAGTCCTAGTTTATTTGGGAAATTAGGTACATATAACATAACAGGAAACATGGGTACAACATTATTATTTAATTTTTTTGAAACATTCCCTTTTATTCCTTGGATCTTCTAAAACTGCATCGGATAACCTGGGGACATACATAACAAATGGGTGATCTATAAAGACCATAAAGGGAATAATCAAAGAATATAATGAGGTAAATAAGTAAATTTGAGAGAATAGTCATATAAATGTCACATAAGTGGCTTTATAATCATAATCTTGAATAATGAGGCATGATATAATATGATAATATAAAAGAAACATAGGAATGTGAGAACTCCATAAAACCTGAAATCATAAACATAAGTCAAGTATAATCACCAATAAAACATAACATAGTGATATTAGGATAAAATCCCATGCACCATACATGGAATATAATGAGATAAAAACATTACCCAATGTATTAGAGGGCTATAAAATTCTGGCCCCACCTATTATTTTCATATCATGTACATGTATATGTGTGCTAGATAGATTACACAAAAAAAGGATTTATTTAATCAATTTTAAATCAAATTTTAAGAAGTGTTGGTTACATACATGTAAATCCATAATAATCGAATTTTAGTTACAACAAGGTGAATACCCTTGAGTTTAAATGGATATGGGTATTCACTATACAAATGTTTGGTATGTAAAATCATATGATAATTTTAGCAGAATAACAGGAGTAAGTAAAGGTTTTTATAAGGGGTGAATTAGAGATAAGGGGTTCTATAATTATCTAGTAATCATAAGGATAGTAATAGGGATGTGTAAAAATATATACCAAATTTAACAATTGTAAATCAAAAGGCCTGACATCAAGAAGGTGCTTGATTAAAGAGGAGAATGAGAGGATCCCTTACCTTGAGAGGACACTTCTAAAAGCTTGATAATAGCTTATTAAGAGTTTGGGGGAACCTTAGGAGCAATATATAATTGTAAGGGTAGATTCATGTCATTATTTAAGTGTTTTTAGTGAAGTTTTATTGGATTTTTTGTGGGTTTATATAGAAAAATAGAGAAGAATTATTTATTAATTTCCAAACATAGGTTTTGGACTCTATATTATAAACTAATAAAAAAAGATTTTTTCATGCTTTTTACCATGGTTTCAACAAAATAAAAGTTATTTTCATTATTTTAAAAGTATAATAACCGAATACATTAAAATAATTCCCTTTATGATGTGGAAGTGAGTCATGTTTTTAATGAATTGATTTTAAAACCATAAAATATAATATAGGTTTTGAAGGATTCAATAACTGTTTATAAAATTAATAAAATAAATTCAAAAACTAATTATTTTAAAGGGGAAAAAAATTTCGGTCTTGGATACCTTTTATGGAATATATTTCATCATTTTAGGTCATTATGATGTTATAATATATATAGTGTATTTATACTGTATTTACATTTTACCAAAAATTTTGATTGTATGAGAAAATTATGAAAGATTCACCATAAGATAATTTATACATTGTGATTTTTAAAATAATATCTATTTAATCAAAATAATTTTATAAATATTAAAATTGATACTTTATGATAAAAAATATGTATTTATTGAGAAATAATTGTTTTTTGACAATAACCATTTTATGATCTTTAAAAAAATTACATCTAACAATGTAATATTATATTATAATTTATATGTAATAAATATTATTTAATAATAATATTTTATTTAAATATCATTTATTTCAAAAATTCTTAAATTCTTAACAACTACTTTCTTAATAAACATTATAAATTTCTCAAAACCACAATTTGCGTTTCATCGTATCAAAATATAATTTTTATCAAAATAATTATTTAATAATTTAAAAATTAATATTAAAAAACGATAAATATAATTTTTTTATTAAAAAATATAAATATTTATACTGTGAGGGTCTAGATATATAACCCTTTTTACAATAGTGAATTCCCTAAGGGTAGGGTGTACGCTGTTGAGATTTTCATGGGGTAGTTCGGTAAACATTGTTTGTGTTGTCATCTCTATGAGTTTGAACTTCTACCATAAATGGTTTTTATTAAGCATAATTTTTTTAATCTTGTATTGGTCTTGGTTATGTGGAAATCCCTATAATTATATCTCCCTTATAATCTCTCATAAATAGTCTTTATAGAGTATGATCCTACTGGTCGAAGCCATCTTTTCTTCTATCTATATCAATTGGTATTTATGAAAAACCATAATATACTAGTCTTAATGGTCACTATAAAATGGATATATTATCAATGGTTATGATTATTAATAGTACTTTCAATCCAAAAAACTATAACTATCCAAAATTACCAATTTAGTGCATGCATTATATATATATAGATTACTTGATAAGGAATTTATTCACTAAAAAGGGTAATTTAATTTATAACTGTTTGGGTCATTACTTTATTACCACTATAGAAATTTTAACCTAAAAATTTTCACTTAATACACTAAAATAGGTGAGGGTAATTCTATTTCATATCATCTTTTGGTTATAATGTTTCTTCCTCGAACTTTTGGTTTTTCTAAAACACTTTGACCAGGTGAGTAGTCTTGTTTCTTAGAACTTTGTCACTATGATCTAAGATCATCAACATTTAATTCTTGTATGAAATATCATTCCCAAATGGTACTAAATATACATTTATTACATGTTATAGATCTTGTATGTAATTACTTAATAAGGATACATGGTACACATTGTGCACTTGGGATAATTAATGTGGGAGTGCTAGTTGTTAGGTTGTCACTCCAATGTGATCAAGGATATCAAAGGGGATGATATATCTAGGAATAAAATTTACATTCTTCAAAAAACTCATAAGTTTATTAAACCATTATATATGAAGGAACACCTAATCTATGACTTCAAAATCTTGGACTCATCAATGATTTTTGGAATCGTTTTTCTGTCAACTTTGTAAAGACTTCATATGAAGATGAATTGTTTAAAACTTCATTTTCATCTCTTAGATAATATCATGTCCTATTATAATCCACTCTGAAACTTCATCCCAACATGTTGGAGTCCAACACCTCCTCCCATATAGAGCCTCATAAGGTGTAATTTGAATGATATAATAATAATTGTTTTTATATGGGAACTCCTCTTGGGGATGTTGTTTATACCAATATCCTTGAAAATCAATTGAATGTGATATCAGAATATCCCCCAAAGTTTTAATGGTTATTTTAGACTAACCATCCATATGAGGGTGATAATTAGTGTTGAATTTTAGTTCTGTATCCAATGCCTATTGAAGGATTCTCGAGAACCTTGAGGTAAAACTCAAATCTTGATCAGATAAAATAGATAGTGGAACTTAATGAAGGTTTACCACTTCCATTACGTATATAATAGAAGTTTCTTTGATATATAATTATTCCTTGATATTAATTAAATGTGTATAATTTGAAATGTGATCATCTACCACCCAGATGGTGTTATTTCCTTTAGGTTTCTTGGGGAGTCCTATGATGAAATCCATGGTTATGTTTTTCCATTCACGTATTGGTATGTGAAATGGTTTCATCACACCCTTATACTTATATTGTTATTCCTTGACTTTTTGGTACACCAATCATTGAGATAAAAACTCTGCAATATCCCTTTTCATGTTATCCCACCAGAAGTTTTGCTTCAAATCCCCTACATCTTTGTTATTCCTTGACGAATAGAGAAATATGATCTATTAAAATCATCTAGAGGTTATCTATTCAGTTATAGTGTTTCTATGACACATATCTTGGTTACAAGCCTTATAAATACATCTTCATAAAAGTTAAAATCTTTAATATTCACTAAAATCTTTTATTGAAAATCATAATCTTTCTAGGACTCTTTGATCCTACCAAGAATGAATGGATGAGAAATTATTTATGAAATGTGTTTTAATGATCCTTTTCTAATTCCCATTTTTATCCTTTACATGTACAATAATATTGGATCTCCTGTAATCCTCATCATGGATAGGGTTGTGAGATCCATTATACTCAGAGAATCCTCCACTTTTTTACTTTCCCAGAATGGTAATTGATTAAAATATCATTATCCTTGACCAGATATAACCACTTTCATTAGTGCATATTAAGCTTATTTTGGTTAAATATATACTTAAGTATTTTATGATCTGTGTATATGTCATGCTTTTCTCTATAGAGATAATTTTTCTAAGTCTTCAGTGTGAAGATCACTACTTCCAATTATAGATCATGCACTCGGTAGTTCTTCTCATGGATATTTAATTTATGGTAAGTATAAGCTATAACTTTTTCATCTTGCATGAGTATTTAACTGAATCTCTTTTATGATACATCACTAGAGTTAAAAAATACTGCCCCACAAGTGGGTAATTTGAGCACATGTATAGGGATCATCATATTATTTGTCTCTTTAATGTTTTCTTCTCATTCATCAGTCAAGACAAACTTTATCCCCTTTTTAGTAATCATGGTAAATGGGATTGAAAATTTTGATAAGTTTCTCATAAAATGAATATAACACCGAAAAAATCCATGAAAACTATGTATTTTCATCATACATATTGGTCTAGGCTATCCTTCAATTACAAAATTTTTTAAAGGATCCACAAATAACCATTTTTTGGTGATAACATGTTCAATGAAAGTTACTTTATAAAAACAAAACTCACATTTAATGAAATTTTCATATAACTTAGCCTTTTACAAGGTCTTCAGTACAATATTTAAATGCTCTTCATGTTCCACTTTGCTTTTGGATTAGATAATAATATCATCTATAAAGGCTACCACAATTTGTTCATGGTAATACCTAAAGACTCTATTAAATAAGTCTTTAAATATTTTTATATAATTAGTGAGTCCAAATGGAATCATTATAAACTTGTAGTTCCCATAACTTGTATGAGAAATTAATTTTGAGGATATCATCCTTCATTATGTTTACTTGATAATATTGCTAATAAGTATCCAATTAGTGAAGTATTGTTATCTACTAAGTTAATAAAATAATCCATCAATCAAAAGAGTATGATAATTCTCATTTATCATGATCTTGTTGAAGTTTTGATAATCAATATAGAGTAACATTGACCCATCCTTCTTCCTGACGAAGAGGGCCGATACACCCCATGGTAAATCACTTGGATGTATAAAAACATTATCAATATTTTTTTGTACTTGTTTATTACCATAGTTTTTTCCCATGGTTTCTATGAGAGGGGTGATTTTAATTTTTTTATGGATAATAAATGGTCACAAGAAAATAATTCCCATGGTGATGTGGCAGTGAGTCATGTTTTGAGATAATTAATTTTAAAACCATAAAATATAATATAGGTTTTTTCAGATTTATTAAGGGTTTATAAAATTAATAAAATAACTCTAAAAACACATTATATTAAAGGGGAAATATAAATTTTTTAATGGATACCTTTTATGGAGTATATTACATCTCTTTTGGTTATTTATGATGGCATCATACATACTGTGTATTTTTTCTATATTTATTTTTCCCCAAAAAAATGAAACTATTTCATCAAATTATCATCATTGGATAATTATGACATTCTTATTTAAAAAATAATATTTTTAATCAAAAATAATTCTCAAAATACGAAAATTTATACTTTTAATTTAAAAATCTTCATTTAATAAAAAATATTGGTTTATTTAACAATAACATTTTTCCAACCCTTATAAAATTACATTTGAATTTGTAAAATTATATTATAATTTAAACTTAATAAATATTATTTAATAGTAATATCTAGTTAAAATATCAATTGTTTCAAAAATTATTAAATTATTCCCAAAGTGTGCCTGATAGAAACTATTTATTTCTCAACAATAAAATTTCTGTTTCATCATATAAAAACATAATTTTTATCAAACTCAATATTTACTAATTTAAAAAGAAATATTAAAAAGGAATAAATATTATCATTATTTTATTAAAAATAAAACATAAAAATTTATACTTTTAGGGTCTAAATACATATCCCTTTATTACACCAATGAATTCACCAAAGGAAAGATGTGTGATGGTGAGATTTTGATGGGGTGGTTTAGAGAACATGGTTTGGGATGTGATATCGATTTGTTTAAACTTCTATCATAAATGGGTTCACTCATGCTTTAGTTGTTGAATCTAATATTGGTTTGGTCAAGTCAAGATTACATTGATGCTATCTCCCTCTGAAGCTATGATAAAGGGGCTTTATGGTCCGTGGCCCTACTGGTCGAGACCATCACTTCTTCCATCGATGTCAATTAGATTTTGTTATAATATTTAATATACTAAACCTAATGGTCACTATACATTGAATATATTATTAATAGTTATGATTCTTAATGTTCTTTTAAATTCAATAGATTATAACATTCCAAAATAAAAAAAGTAGTTCATTTTTTTTCTATAGCTATATTACTTGATAAGAAATTTATTACTTCAGAAATGGTATTTTATTTATAAATGTTGATTTCATTATAGATAAATATTGTCCAACTCCAAAGGTTTGTGCGAAGAATCCAAATATAAAAGAAACTATTATAGTTACTCTCAAGAAAAAACCAATTCCAACTCTAGTTCCCAAAGAAACTCAATATAATTTATTTCTTACTCCTAAAATGAAACAAAAATAATAACACGTTCTTTTGGAGGATAGGAAGGAGAAAAGTAATTTATTGTTTGAGAATGAAAGAATAAGCTTTAATCTCTTCAAAATGAAAAATTTATAAGGTTCTTCATAATTTCCTTGGAGAAGGAATTGATCAAAATTATATGGAACATGAGAATAAATGTGGTCAATATTAATGATTTTCTAGACTATTTCATCTACCACCGGATGCTGGGGAATAATATTTAAGTATTCTTTATCTTCAAGGACATAATCTAGAAAATTGTTGAATCAGAATACACCATTTTTTGGTTAAACCTCCAACAAAGGTGAATTGTGTTTATTCCATTTGTAACGTCCCAATTTCAGAAGCCACCCATAGGTTCCCCTTACCCGGTTGGTCACATGGACCCAAGCACATTTCCCGAATTCCAGAGGCTTCCGACTAGAACTGAGTGCCTTGGGTGTGATAGTAGGGAAACTATGCCCACATTGGCAGAGTACACAACAGATGTAAAGAACACATACAGTAGCGGAAGCAGTAAATATCCAAAAACTGTAAATAGTAGAAGACTAAAATTATAAAAAACTATAACACACATATATATGTATGACATAATTCATAATACAAATGTCTTGAAAAATAGCCAAACAAGTCACAATGTTGGAAATACAATAGTGCTAACCAAAGTACAAAAGAAAGGTAAATAGATAAACTCCTCAGTATCGCAAGCCATAGCTTGGTCCCATGCTCTCTAGCTCCACAACAAGTCAAGTACCTAAGGTAGAAGGGTGATTTCCCTTATCTATACCTTTAACAATATAATCATCATGGGCCCAAAAGCATGACCCCAATAGGGTGTGAGACTAAATCCCATTAGGCAACCACCTGAAGATCTATGCCTAATAGTCAGTGATTATATGGAAGATAAAAGTATAGTAAACAGTAAACAGTAAACAGGAAGGTACTCAATAGTAAACCGTCCACAGATCAATCAAGAAATAGTGAAGCAATAGCTAACGACAATAGGTAACCCTCTAGGAAGTACTCACAACCATCCCCTCTGGTCCTAACTAAGAAGTACCAACAACCCTCCAGGCAGTACACTCAGCCTAACCCCTTTGGTTTGGTCATATGAAAATTATAAGACTCTTTGAGGAAGCTCACTCGGTCAATTCCCCTTATAGTCTAAGGTAGTCAGGGACTCTCTGAGGAAGATCACACAGTCAATTACCTATATAGCCCCAAGGTCAAGAAACTCTCTATGGAAGCTCACATTGTTAATTCCTCTTACAGCCTCAGGTTTTTCATAAACACTCCGAGGATGCTCACACAGTCAATACCTCCTATAACCTACGGTAATCAGGTGATTCAAACAAACCAAACAGAGACTCTCTGAGGAATCTCACATGGTCTATCCCTGTATAGTCTAAAACAGTCAATAAATCTCTGAGGAAGATCTCACGGCCTATCCCCTTATAACCCAAAGTAATCCTAGTCTCTCTGAGGATGCTCACTCGGTCAATCCCTGTATATCCTAAAGCTCAAAGACTCTATGAGGAAGCTCACTTGGTCTATCCTCTTTTAGTCTATAGCACCAGGTTATCACGTCCCCAGGTAGGTCAATGCATATTAATGCTATATGGACGAAGTAAACCTATATAACTACTTGGATAACCAGTCTAAAACATCTCAAGCATGTCAAAAAACAACACTCCATCCTACGATCAAAGGGCATGGAAAACAGGTAAATGACCAATAGGATAAATAGGACCAAACAGTTGTAAATAGAACAAAACATGAGTAGAACATCCAAGGTATAAAAATCAACCCAAAACATGTCCAATTTACCTCTACACAGTCATACAAGCATGGTAGGAAAAAAACATGGGTAATATGGTAAACACACACTTCCCAGTTCAAGGGTATGAGTATAATTTGCACATAATACTCAAAGACTTCGAACGGAATGGTACAAACCATGTACCTTGGGGTTAGGATATCAATATTCTTGAATCAATATTCTTGAATCTCTATAAAACATCGTAGATCTATGAAAACGCATAAAAGGTTTAACCCATGATAACATGGAAAAGAGGAGGAATTGGAAAATGATGCTCCAGATGAAGGAAGAGCTTACTTCTGTGGTTCCAACACAATTGACGACAGTTGATTCGGAGAACAGATGGAGGGTTGGGGCTCAGAGAAGTTTCAGTGCCGTAAAATTTCTCTTGTTCAAACAAGACCTAGAAGAAGACACCTCTGATAATCAGACGCAAACTCAGTTCATTTAATGAAAAAAAGTACATGACATGTACTTTTGGAGTACACGACATGTACTCACCTTTTCTGTACTCCGCATTAAGTAGCATCCACATCACCCCACACAACCGTGTGTGTGGCCATGACATGGCCAGCACATAGCCTCGCATGACAACGAAATACACAGCGTGTACTCATAAAGTACACGATGTGTACTTCTAAAATTCCCTGAAACTCCTATTTTCTCCAAAACTCCAGAAAAAAGAAAAACATACCTGAAAAGAAGGTCCGGGTTCTTACAAGCTTCCCCCCTTAATGAAATTCAACCCCGAATTTCCCTAGAGAGGTATATAAGAAGAAACCCTCAAACATCTCGGGCCACTGAAATCGTACATCGGCCTCCCTCTCCCAAGTCTCGTCTAGTACTCACCCGTGCTACCATAGAACCCGTACCAGAGGAACATACCGGCCATGGAGAACCTTCGAACTACGATAAAAAATCTAGATATGATGCTCCTAAAATGATGCATCCGCTTCGATCTCACCCTCCTCAGGTTGAAAGACATGAGACGATTATGAAAAGTAATGTGGGAGATAAGAAATGTGGAAGACATCGTGCATAGCTCAGTACCTCTTAGGTAACTACAACCGATAGGTAGCCGACCCAACTCTCTATAACACCTCAAACGGTTTGACGTACCTTGATGAAAGCTTACCATGTCTTTGAATCCTCTTGTGTCCCAACCTCAGTGCGACATGCAGGAAAACCCGATCCCCAACCACGAACTCCAGAGGTCGTCTCTGCTGATCAACATAAGACTTCTGACGAGACTGCGTAGTAGCCATCCTCCTCCTAATCAACTCTATCTGCTCTGAGGTCTCCTTAACAAGACGAGGTACAAGCAAAGCTGCCTCTCCAGCTTCCAGCCAGCATAAAGGTGATCAGAATGACCTATCGTACAAATCCTCATAAGGTGCCATTTGAATAGTTTCACTATTGTTGTAGAAAAACTCCACAAAAAGGTAAATAATTCTCCCAAGAACCTCCATAATCCAGGATGCATTCTCAGAGCATATCCTCATGTACCTAAATTGTATGTTCTAACTAGCCATCTATTTGGGGATGGTATGATGTACTCAAAAGTACCTATGTACCCAAAGCCTTATGAAGCCCCTGCCAAAATGAGAAGTAAAACCTGCATCCATGTCTGAAACAATGGAGTGTTGAACTCCATGCAGACGTACAATCTCTCGGATGTACAACCACCCCGGCTCATCAACACGGAAGGTCTCCTGATTGTCCAGAAGTGAGAATCCTTCGTGAGTCTATCAATGACAACCCAAACTACTCCATTCCCTCTAGGAGACCTTAGCAACCCTGTCACAAAATCCATTACGACGTCGTTCCACTTCCACTCGAGAATGGGTAACTACTGTAAAAGCACCGCGGGTCACTGATGCTCCACCTTCACCTGCTGACAAGTGGAACACCTCATGACGAAACTAGAAACATCACTCCTCATACCTGGACACCAATACTGATGGTGTAGATCATGGTACATCTTAGTGATGCCAGGATGAACTGACCAAACTGAGTAATGAAACTCCCGCATTAGCTCCTCATGTATGTCTGTTGGCACCCATACACATCCTTGGAATTTTAGGATATCATCCTTGCCAATGGTCCACCCAGGAATAGGGTCCTCTCCTGACATGCTTTCCTATAGGACTAAGCCTTCAGAATCTAATAGCTTCCTCATTCATACTCAATGAAGAAGGGTAGACGTAAGAGCTATAGAAGATAAAAAAATCTGCCCCTTCCTGTCATGCACTTCCAAATGCATCTCGGAGAACATAGCTATAAGCTGCCACTCACCGCTGGCCTAACAAAACTCATTCACTTGAGTTCTCCTGCTCAACGCGTCAGCCACTACGTTGCCTTTCCCAGGTGTATAGGCAAGATCAAAGTCAGAGGATTGAAGATACTTGACCCACCTACACTGTCACAGATTCATATCACGCTGAGTGAAGATGTACTTGAGACTTTTGTGGTCAGTAAAAACCACAAAATTCTCTCCCAGAAGATAATGTCTCCAACAACGTAAGGAATGAACAAAAACTTTATACTCCAAATCATGCATCATGTAATTCCTCTTGTGTGTTCTTAACTTCCAAGACCCGTAAGAAACGACTCCATCTCCCTACATAAGCACAGATCCTATACTGATACCTAAAACATCAAAGTAAACATTATAGCCCTTGCCTGGCTCTGGAAAGACTAGTATTCGTGCTGAAGTCAGCCTCCCTTTCAGCTCTTCAAAGGCTGAATCACAAGAATCTGACCATAAGAACTTTTCCCCTTTCTTAGTCAGATCTGTCAGTGGTGCTTCTAAGCATGAAAAGTCCTGTATGAAACATCAGTGGTATCTAGCCAGCCATAGAAAACTCTACACCTCAAAGACGTTCTTCGGATTCTCCTAGGAAACTACTTCTGTCACTTTCTCTGGGTCTACTGGCACTCTTGTTTATGAGATAACATAACCAAGAAGTGAATCCAGTCCATCCAAAAGTGGAATTTTGAGATCTTAGCATATAGCTGATGCTCCCTAAGTGTACTCAAAACGATCTCAAGATGGGTATCATGCTCGTGTTGAGTGTGAGAGTACACCAAGATGTCATCCATGAAAACCACCATGAAGGAATCCAAGTATGGATGGAACACTCGATTCATTAGTCCCATGAAAATTTTAGGTGTGTTTGTGAGACCAAACGGCATAACCATATACTTGTATAGACCATACCTGCTCATGAAGGCTGTGAGAGGTATATCAGATGGTATAACGAGCAAATTATGGTAACCAGATGTCAAGTGGATCTTTGAGAACACCTGGTCCCCTCGAAGCTGATCAAAGAGATCATCAATCCTCGGCAAGGGATATCGGTTATTGACCATCAAGTGGTTAAGCTTCCGATAATCTACACAAAGCCTGGGTGTGCCATCTTCCTTCTTCGCAAACAAGACAGGTGAACCCCAAGGAGAAGTACTAGGTCGGATGAAACCATTGGCCTGTAACTCCTCCAACTGCTTCTTGAGCTCCTGCAACTCAGGTGTACCCATCTTATAAATAGGAATAGACACCAGTGCTGTTCCTGGCACAAGCTCAATTGAGAAGTATACCTCACGCTCTGGAGTCCTACCTGAAAATTCCTTTGGAAATACATCTCTGAAATGATCCACCATTGGAGGAAAGTCTAACTCTGAAGTCCCCTGGTCATCCAGATAAAGACTAGTAATCTGGGCTGTAACCCCTCCTATCCCATGATGCTTGGGTCCTGCTCGACTCGCCTGTACATCCCACTCACCCAGATGAAGAAAATATCCACCCTCTGGTGATTTGAAACTCACCCAGCGGTGATACCAATCGACGACTGCCTGGAAGGGGACTAAGAAGTCCATTCCAAGAATTAAATCCTTGCTCGTCATATCTAGGACATAGAGGTCCCATAAGAAGTGTCACCCACCCACCTCTAGAGGGAACTCCTTGCACTGATATGCACTAGCCTTCCTAACCCCCAATAGTGTGTCTAGTGTCAAGATGTCGGTAGAAGAAAAGATTCAGAGACTAAGACACTCTACAATAGCAATAGAGATAAATCTATGGGAAGCCCCTATGTTGAAAAGAGTAGAAGATAAAACTAAGGCTACTAAGATCGTACCTCGAATGGTGGAAGGTCCGAGATCCTGCTCTTGCTGGGTTTGCTACAGTGAAAAAGTCTGGCCTGCTCCACAACCTTGTGACCCTACCTGACTGTTCTGTGCAGATCCACCCTACTGTCGCTGATAGACCGGTGACTGACCACCTCAGCCACGACCTCCAACTCATCCTGAACGGCCAGAAGAAAACTAGTTCCCAGATTGGTGAGAAACCGGTGGTGATACTCCTAATGGAGGAGTCATAGAAGAACCCCTATCTCCGGCTGCTGGAGGGAAAAACTGACAAAAACGCTAGAGATAGCCCATCCTGCCGCAAGATCGGCACTCCATCAGGTCTCTCGGGCAACATGGCCTCATATTCCCACTCCCACCACACTGGTAGCACACCACGTGGCTACTAGAAGGTACACCCTGCCTACTCTGATCTCCTTGAGAAAGCTCCCTGCGGTGCTTCCTACTATCAGCAGGAGGAATACAAACTCTGGATGTCAAACCACCATGGATCACTAATCCAAAAACCCTTAGATTGGGATCTGTGATCAGCACCTGGTTGACAATAGAGGATATCGAAGTCAACCTGAAGATGTTCACCTGGGAATATATCTCCTGCCTGAGACCGTCCTCAAACTTCTTATCCAGGAACAACTCATCACCTACTGGGATAGGTGTGAAACTCTGCAACTCTATGAAACAAGAGGAATAATCTATCACAGAAAGAGTACCCAGCTCTAAGATCATGAACTCCCAAGCTCGGTCATCCCTCAAGGTATCTGGGCAGAAGTAATTGTATAAGATTGGCTGAAACTCCTCCCATTCCATATTCTGGTGGTGTTCTTCCAGAGATATGACATCCCACCACCTCTTGGTGGAGTCTCAGAGCATGTAGGTCTTGAGCTTCACCCTCCTCTCTCGTGGTACCTCAAGATGCTTGAAGATCGTCAGCGTGGCTTTGGGACATGAATCTGCAGCCTGAGGTCCTCCTCCTCCTAAGAAGGTTGGAGGATGATGCTGCTGGAAAACCCGCATCAAATTATCCATCGACGAGGTAGGAGGCTGCGCTCCATGAAAGGTCTGCATCATCCACAAAAAACCTTCCCTAATCTATCCATCGATGCCTGCAACTGGTATAACTGCTGGTGCCAAGGATGACACAACAGGAGGATCTACAGGAGGTCCTTGATTAGCCATATCTAGTGTATGATCACCATCTAGAAACTGGTGTACAACTAGAGGACGTCTCAGTTTCATAACTTTGAAAGGTCAAACACACACCTTAGACCAGTATTGTCAAGGACTGAAACATAAGAGTACAAGAAAGGAAAAAGAGAAAGAAACATTCATGTTTTACAAAACATAACTAAACGACGTGTATAAACACTACACGATGTGTTCTTTTAAGCCATTCGCATGGGCGTGTACTTCTCCCACAACTAGTCATGTAACGCCCCAACCACACAACATGTTTTTCCCACACACAACGTGTACTTGAACTCTATTCCCTTGCCCGAGTCTCCTTACATGGCTAACCCATACAATCCTCTTAACCCTAGACCACACGGCATGTACTATACATGTTTCAACGACCTGTGTTGTTAGTTACATGGCTAGATACTCAGTTCACTCTACATGGCATGCTCCACGTGCACACAAAATGTACTTGAAGGGTTTACCTGACCCGTGTTGTTCGTGACACGACCGGGTACCTAGGATACATGACATGACATGTGAAATCAAGACACAACATGTGTAGTCGAAGTTTCATCCATCTGTGTCGTTAGTCACAGGGGTAGACACACGGTCACTACAACAAGGCATTTACATACCGTACACGTCATGTTCGTGAAATATTTTTCACAACCCCATATCCCTGCCCACACAGTCAGTGACATGGTTAAAAACTACAAAACATATATTTATAAAGTACACACCATGTATTCTGGGTTTTTTTGTGCAGTTGCCTTGGAAATTGCTCCGGAGCCCATAAAACACAGAACACAAGCATTGAGGTGCCAAATTCCGATCAATGATGGCCCATACTCCCCGCTAATAAAATATTGACATCTCATACATGTCATATACAAGGGAAACAAGTCAATGATCCACCAAGTTTTGATTCATGTGGAACCATAACACCTCAAGAATCAAAATTTGGCATTCATTCAAACAAGGCCTTACATATATCTATACTTATCAAAAGTAGGTATTCAGTCAAGCATCTATCACAAATGCATGAATATTCTACACATAATCAATCACAACAAAATGCAATCTCTAATTCACCCAAAATGGTATGAAAAAAATTCATGACATGTGATTTCTAGCGAGTGTCTATATAATGAATGAGATGGCATACCCTCATCTCATCAGGTTGTGACAGAAATAGAACCCCAATAAAATTAATAGTAACAACACAAAACCTATGAGTCACCCATCAATGAAAATCAGATCAATTGTAAACTTGCAAATCCAGAGGAAATTGAAATAAACGAGGTAGATTGAATTTTCCCTATACACGGGTTAGCTACTCTTAGGAACAACTTATTACCAAGTACCTATTCCATCCTATCCTTGGATATAGGCTCCAAATAGTAAGTCAAGAGAAAAGAATCCTCTGATACCACTTTGCAATGTCCCGATTCCAGAAGCCACCCAGAGGCACCCCATACTCGGTTGGTCACATGGCCTCAAGTGCATTTCCCCAAACACCAGAGGCTGCTGACTAGAAAATAGGGCCTTTGGTGTGATAGCGGGGAAACTATTCCCTCATTGGCAGAGTACACAACGGAAGTAAACAACACATACAATAGAGGGAGCAGTAAATATCCAACAATTGTAAATGGTGGAAGAGTAAAATAATAAACAAATGGAGCACACATATATATGTATGAAATAATGCATGATACAAATGTCTAGGAAAAAATCCAAATAATTCACAATGCTGGCAATACAATAGTGCTAACCAAAGTTCAAAAGAAAGGTATACAGATAAACTTCTCAGCATTACAAGCCATATCTTGGTCCCATGCTCTCCATCTCCACATCAAGTCAAGTAACTGAGGTAGAAGGGTGATTGGCCTTACTTATACCTACAACAATATAATCTGTTTGGGCCCAAAAGCATGACCCAAACATGGTGTGAGACTAAATCCCAGTAGGCAACTACCCGAAGATCTATGCCTAACAGTCAGTGAGTATATGGCAGGTAAAAGTACAGAAACAGTAAATAGTAAACATGAAGGTACTCAGCAGTAAACAACCCACAGATCAATCAAGAAACAGTGAAGCAACAGCTAACCGCAACAGGTAACCCTCTGAGAATTACTCAAAACCATCCCCTCTGGTCCTACCTAAGAAGTACCAACAACCCTCCAGGTAGTACACTCAACCTAACACCTCTGGTTTGGTCATATGAGAATTGCATGAATCTCTAAGGAAGCTCACTCGGTCAATTCCCCTTATAGTCTAAGGTAGTCAGGGACTCTCTAATGAAGACCACACGGTCAATTCCCCCTATAGACCCAAGGTCAAGAGACTCTCTGAGGAATCTCACTCAGTCAATTCCTCTTAGAGCCTCAGGTCATTCATATACTCTCTGAGGAAGCTCACATATTCAATCCCTCCTATAGCATATGGTAATCAGGTGATTGAAACAAACAAAATAGAGACTCTCTAAAGAATCTCACATGGTCTATCCCTATATAGTCTAAAATAGTCAAGGCATATCTGAGGAAGCTCTCATGTTATATCCCATTATAGCCCAATGTAATCCTAGGATCTTTGAGTATTCTCAATTGGTCAATCCTCGTATAGCCTAAATCTCAAAGACTCTCTGAGGAAGCTCACTCGATCTATCTTCTTTTAGTCTATAGCACCAGGTTCTCATGACCCTGGGTAGGTCAATGCATAATAATGCTATATGGCCAAATTAAACCTAGGGAACTACATGGATAACCAGTCTACCAAATCACAAGCATGTCAGAAAACAATACTCCATCCTACGATCACAGGGCATGGAAAACAGCTAAATGATCAATAGGCTAAAGAAGACCAAATGGTTTAAACAGAACAAAGCATGAGAAGAACATCCAAGGTAAAACAATCAACCCAAAACATGTCCAATTTACCTCTACACAGGCATACAATCATGGTAGGAAAACAATAGGGGTAATATGGTAAACACACAATACCCCGTTCAAGGGTATTAGTGGAATTTTCCCATAATACTCAATGACTTTGAATGGAATGGCACAAACCACCTACCTTGGGGTTAGGAGATCAATATACTTGAATCACAAGGCTTGAATATCATTATAATGTTTTATATATACGAAAATACATAAATCTTTTAACCACTGATAACATGGGAAAGAGGAGGAATTGGAAAACTATGCTCTAGAAGGAAGAGATTACCACTACGGTTCCAACAAAATCAACAACGGTCGATTCAGAGAAAAGATGGAGGCTTGGGGGATCAGAGAAGTTTCAGCACTCTATGGTTCTCTTGGTCAAATGAGACCTAGAAGAAGACACCTCTAGTGATCAGACGTGATCCCGGTCCATTTAATGAAAAAAAGAAAGTACATGGCGTGTACTTTTGGGGTACTTGGCATGTACTCGCATTTTTTGTACTCCGCTTTAAGTGGCCTCCACATCACCCCACACAACCATGTGTGTGGCCATGACATGGATAGAACACTGCCTCGCGCGACAATGAAATAAATAGTATGTACTCATAAAGTACATGACGTGTACTCATAATGTACAGGACATGTACTTCCAAAATTTCCAGAAACGCCTATTTTCTCAAAAACATTTGAAAAAGGAAAAACATACCTGAAAAGAAGGTCCGGGTTCTTACAAACTTACCCTTTTAAAGAAATTCATCCCCAAATTTCCCTAGAAAGGCGTAGAACACGAAACCCCAAACTGAACTAGCCACTGTGATCATACATCGGCCTCCCTCTCCCAAGTCTCATCCTGTACTCACCCATGCTGGCATAGAACCCATACAAGAGGAATAGACTGGCCACGAAGAACCTTTATACTGCGATCAACAATCCGGATAGGATGCTCCTCAAACGATGCATCTTCTTCGAGATCAACCTCCTCTGGTTGAAATACATAAGATGGGTTTGGAAAGGAATGTTGGAGTTGGGAAACATGGAAGACATCATGCATAGCCCAGTACCTCTGAGTTAACTGGAACTGATAAGAAACCGGCCCAACTCTCTCCAACACCTCAAATGGTCTGACGCACCTCGGTGAAAGCTTACACTATCTCTGAATCCTCTTGTGTCCCAACCTCGGTGCGCCACATAGGAAAACCTGATCCCCAACCTCAAACTCCAGAGGTCGTCTCTACTGATCAGCATAAGACTTCTGACGAGACTACGCAGTAGCCATACTCTTCCGAATCAACTCTATCTGCTCTGAGGTCTCCTGAACAAGACGAGGTCCCAACAAAGATGCCTCTCTTGCTTACAGTCAGCATAAAGGTGATCAACATGGCCTACCATACAAAGCCTCGTCAGGTTCCATATGAATAGTTTATTGAATACTATTGTTGTAGGAAAACTCCACAAGAGGTAAAAGCTTCTCCCAAGAACCTCCAAAATCCAGGACGCATGCTTGGAACATATCCTCAAGAACCTGAATCGTACGCTCGGACTGGACATCTATCTAGGGATGGTATGCTGTACTCAAAAGTATCTATGTACCGAAAGCCTTCTGATGTCCCTTCCAGAACCGGGAAGTAAAACATGCATCCATGTATGAAACAATAGAGTGCAGAACTCCATGCATACGTACCATATCTCAGATGTACAACCTCCCCAGCTCATCAACACTAATGGTCTCCTTGATCGATAAGAAGTGAGAAACCTTCGTGAGTCTATAAATGACAACCCAAACTGTGTTGTTCCATCAAGGAGACCTCAGCAACCATGTCACAGAATACATCGCGATGTCTTTACACTTCCACTCGACAATGGGTAACTGCTATAAAAGCCCCACTGGTCGCTGATGCTCCGCCTTCACCTGCTGATAAGTGGAACACCTCATGACGAAACCAGAAACATCCCTCTTCATACATGGACAACAATACTGATGGTGTAGATCATAGTACATCTTGGTGACACCAAGATGAACTGCCCAAACAGAGGAATGAAAGTCCCGCATCATCTCCTCATGTATGTCTGTTGGCACCCATACACGTCCCTAGAATCATAGGATATCATACTCTCCAATGGTCCACCTAGTAATAGGGTCCACTCATAACATTCTTTTCAATAGGACTAGGCCTTTAGAATCCGATAGCTACCTCATTCATACTTGATGATGAAGGGTAGAGGTAATAGCTATAGAAGATAGAAAAATGTTCCTCTGTCTGTCATGCAACCTTAAATGCATCTCAGAGAATAGAGCCATAAGATGCCACTCACTACTGGCCTCCCGAACCACCTGTATATGAGTTCTCTTGCTCAACGCGTTAGCCACTACATTGCCTTTACCAGGTGTATAAGCAAGCTTAAAGTCAAAGGACTGAAGATACTCGAGCCACCTTCGCTGTCTCAGATTCAGATCACGCTGAGTGAAGATGTACTTGAAACTTTTGTGGTTAGTGAAAACCACAAAATGCTCTCCCAGAATATAATGTCTCCAATAGCGTAAGGCATGAACAATAGATTCCAACTTCAGATCGTGCCTCAGGTAATTCCTCTCGTGTGGCCTAAACTGCCGAGACCTGTTAGCAATGACTCCATCTCCCTGCATATGCAAAACTCCCATCCCAATACATGAAGCATCATAGTAAATAGTATAGCTCTTTCCCGGATCTAGAAAGACTAGTATCGGTACTGAAGTCAACCTCCCTTTCAGCTCCTGAAAGGCAGACTCACAAGAATCTGGTCATACAAACTTCTCCCCTTTCTTAGTCAGACATGTCAGTGGTACTGCTAAGCGTGAAAAGTCCTATATGAAATGTCTATAGTATCTAGCTATCCCTAGAAAACTCCGCACCTCAAAGACGTTCTTAGGATGCGCCTAGGAAACTACTTCTCTCACTTTTTCTAGGTCTAGTGACACTCCTGTTTCTGAGATAACATGACCCAAGAAGTGAATCTGGTACATCCAAAAGTGGCATTTTGAGAGCTTAGCATATAACGGATGCTCCCTCAGTGTACTAAAAATGATCACAAGATGGGTAGCATGGTCGTTTTAAGTGTGAGAGTACACTAAGATGTCATCCTTGAAAAACACCACGAAGGAATCCAAGTATAGATGGAACACTCGGTTCATCTATTCCATGAAAACTATAGGCGTGTTTGTGAGACCCAACGGCATAACCATATACTCATATAGAACATACCTTCTCTTGAAGGCTATGAGAGGTATATCAGATGGTCTAACACGCAACTGATGGTAATCGGACCTCATGTCAATCTTCGAGAACACCCGGGCTCCTCGAAGATGATCAAAGAGATCATCAATACACAGTAAGGGAGATTGGTTCTTGACCATCAACTGGTTCATCTTCCAATTATCCACACAAAGCCTAAGGGTGCCATATGCCTTCTTCGCAAACTAGATAAAATAACCCCAAGGAGAAGTAATAGGTAAAATGAAACCCTTGGCCTGCAACTCCTCCAACTGCTTCTTGAGCTCCTGAAACTCAGGTGTAGCCATCCTATAAGGAGGAATGGACATCGGTGCCGCTCTTGGAACAAGCTCAATTGAGAAGTCTACATCATGATCCGAAGGCAAAACTAAAAAGTCCTCAAGAAAGGCATATCTGAAATGATCCACCACTGGAGGAAAGTAAAATTGTGAATTCCTCTAGTCATCCTGATGAAGACTAGAAATCAAGGCTATAAAACCTCCTAGCCCATGATGCTTGGTTCCTTCTCGACTCTCCTAGACATCCCACTCACCCCAATGAAGAAAAGATCCACCCTTCGGTGATATGAAACTCACCCTACGGCGATAGAAATCAACGACTGCCTGGAAGGGGACTAACCAGTCCATTCAGAGAATGACATCCAAGATCATTATCTTTAGGACATAGAGGTCCCATAAGAAGTGACACCCACACACCTCTATAGGTAACTCTTTGCACTGCCGTACAGTAGCCGTCCTAGCCCCCAACTTTGTGTCTAGTGTCAAGATATCGGCAGAAGAAAAGATGTAGAGACCAAGACTCTCCAAAACAACAATAGATATAAAGTTATGGGAAACCCCTATTTCAAAAAGAGTAGAAGATAAAACTGAGGCTAATAAGATTGTACCTAGAATTATGGATGGTCCGGGATCCTGCTTCTATTGGGTCTGATCCATTGCAAAAGTATAGCCTGCTCCACAGCCCTGTGACCATGCCTGAACACTCTGAGCTGATCTGCCCTGCTGTCACTGATAGACCAACTACTGACCACCCAGACCACAACCTCAACCTCAGCCTGAATGGCTGGAAGAACTCAAGTTCCTTGACTGGTGAGAAACTGGTGGGGATTATCATGAACGTAGAGTTATAGAAGAAAGCTTGTCTCCGGTTATTGGATGGAAAAACTGACAGAAACTCTGGAGACGGCCCATCCTGTCGCAAGATCGGCACTCCATCGGGTCTCTAGAGCAACATGGACTCATAAGACCACTCCTCCCGAACTAGTAGAACACCACGTGGATACCATAAGGTACATCCTGCCTACTCTGATCTCCTTGAGAAAGCTCCCTACGAGGCTTCCTGCTATCAATAGGAGGAATACTAACTCTGTATTTCGAACCGCCCTGGCTCACTGATCCAGAATCCCTCAGATTTTTCTTTGTGATTAGTGTCTGGTTCATGATAGAGGATATGAAAGTCAACATGATGATGTTCACCTGAGAATGGGTCTCCTGCCTGAGACCATCCTCAAACTTTCTAGCCAAGAACAACTCATCACCTGCTGGGAAAGTCATGAAACGTTGCAGCTCCGTGAAACGAGAGGAATACTCCATCACAGAAAGAGTACCTTTCTCTAAGCTCATGAACTCCTAGGCTCGTTCATCCCTAATGGTCTTCGGGTATAAGTAACCATAGAAGATACATTGAAACTCCTCCCAATCCAAATTATGGTGGAATTCCGCCTAAGAGATGACATCCCACCACCTCTTGGTAGAGTCTTAGAGCATGTAGGTTGCGAGCTTCACCCTCCTCTCTAGTTGTACCTCGAGATGCTTGAAGGTCGTCAGTGTGGCTTTGATCCACAACTCTGCAACCTAAGGTCCTCCTCATCCCGATAAGGTGGGAGGATGCTGCTGCTGGAAAACCCACATCAAATCACCTATTGACGGGGCAGGAGGGTGCGCTCCCTAGAAGGTCTACATCATCCTCAGAAAACATTCCCTACACTATGCATCGGTGCCTGCAATTGGTATAACTGCTGGTTCCAAGGCTGGAACAACATGAGGATCTATAGGAGGACCATGATCAGCCATATCTAGTGTCGGATCACCGTCTGGAAACTAGCGTACAACCGAAGGATGTCACAGTGGTATAACTCTGAAAGGTCAAATGCACTCCTTAGATTAGGATTGTCAATTACTGATACATAATACTACATGAAGGGAACAAGAGAAAGAAACATTAAAGTTTTACAAAACATAACTACATGGTGTTTATAAACACTTCACGACATGTTCTTTTAATCCATTCACATGGGCATGTACTTCTGCCACAACTGGCTGTGTAACGCCCAACCACATATCATGTTGTCCCCACACACAACGTGTACTTGAAATCTATTCCCCTGCCCGAGTCTCCTTACATGGCTAACATACACGTTCTTCCTAATCCTAGACTACATGGCGTGTATAAACACCAGACTACATGTACTAGAAAAGTTTCAACGACCCGTGTTGTTAGTTACACGGCTGGCTACTCAGTTCACTCTACACGGTGTGCTCCATGTTCACATGGTGTGTACTTGAAGGGTTTCCCAGGCCCGTGATGTTTGTGACATGGCCAGGTACCTATGTTACATGACACGACATTCGAAATCATGACACAGCATGTGTAGTCGAATTTTCATCCATCTGTGTCATTAGTCACATGGGTAGGCACACGGTCACTATAACACGGAGTGTATGTACCGTACATGGCGTGTTCCTAAAAGATTTTTCACAACCTTGTTTCCCTTCCCACACACTCAGTGACAAGGTTAAAAACTACACGGTGTGTATTCATAAATTACACACTGTGTATTCTGGGTTTTTTCGGTCAGTAGCCTCGGAAACTGCTCCGGATGCCAGAAAACACAGAAAACAAGCATTAAGGTGCCAAATTCGGATCCGTGAGGGCCAATACTCCCCGTGAATAAAATCTTGTAATTTCATAGATGTCATATATATGGGAAACAAGTCAATGATCCACCACGTTCTTATTTATGTGGATCCATAACAACTCAAGAATCAAAATTTGGCATTCATTCAAACAAGACCTTACATATAGTAATACTTATCAAAAGAAAGTATTCTATCAAGCATCTATCACAACAGAATGCATATTATACAAAAAATCTATCACAACAACATGAAATCACTAATGCACCCTAAATGGCATGGAAAAAATGCATGACATGTGATTTCTAGAGAGTTTCTATATGATGCATGAGATGGAATACCCTCATATCATCGGGTTGCAACAGAAATACAACCCTAATAATATCAACAGTAATATCACAAAACACGTGAGTCACCCATTATTGAAAATTAGATCAACCATAATCTTGCAAAGCCAGAAGAAATTGAAATAAATGAGGTAGATTGGCTTTTCCCTATACACGGGTTAGCTAGTCCCGAGCACAGCTTAATACCAAGTACCTATTCCGTCCTAACCCTGGCTATAGGCTCCAAACAGTAAGTCGAGAGAAAAGAATAATCTGATACCACTTTGTAACATCCCTGTTCCGAAAGCCACACAGAGGCGCCCCATACCCGGTTGCTCACATGGCCTCAAGCGCATTTCCCTGAATTCCAGAGGCTGCCGACTAGCTGCGAGGGCCTTGGGTGTGATAGTGGTGAAACTATGCCCTCATTAGAAGAGTACACAGTAGAAGTAAACAACACATACAATAGAAGAAGTAGTAAATATCCAACAACTGTAAACAATAGAAGAATAAAATAATAAACAACTGGAGCACACATATATATGTATGAAATAATGCATGATACAAATGTCTAGGAAAATATCCAAACAAGTCACAATGCTGGAAATAAAATAGTGCTAACCAAAGTACCGAATAAAGGTAAACAAATAAAATCTTCAGCATCACAATCCATAGCTTGGCCCCATGTTCTCCTGCTCCACAACAAGTCAAGTACTTGAGGTAGAAGGGTGCTTGACCTTAGCTATACTTGCAACAATATAATCTGTTTGGGCGCAAAAGCATGACCCAAACAGGGTGTGAGACAAAATCCAAATAGACAACCACCCGAAGATATGTGCGTAATAGTCAATGAGTATATGGCAGGTAAAAGTATAGTAAACATTAAACATTAAATAGGAAGGTAATCAGTAGTAAACATTCCACATATCAATCAAGAAATAGTGAAGCAACAACTAACCACAATAGGTAACCCTCTAGGAAGTACTCACAGGAATCCCCTATGGTCATACCTAAGAAGTAAAAACAACCCTCTGGAAAGTACACTCATCCTAACCCCTATGTTTTGGTTATATGAAAATTATAAGACTCTCCATGGAAGCTCACTCAGTAAATTCCCCTTATAGTCTAAAGTAGTCAGGGAATCTCTGAGGAAGATAACACGGTCAATTCCCCATATATCCCCAAGGTCAACAGAATCTCCGAGGAAGCTCACTCGGTCAATTCCTCTTATAGCCTCAGGGCGTTCATAGACTCTCTGAGGAAGCTCCCATAGTCAATCCCTTATATAGCCTATGGTAATACGGTGATTCAAACAAACAAAACAGAGACTCTCTGAGGAAGCTGACACGGTCTATCCCCGTATAGTCTGAAATAGTCATGGACTCTATGAGGTAGCTCTCATGGTCTATCCCCTTATAGCCTAAAGTAATTTTAGGATCTCTGGGGATGATCACTCGGTCAATCCCTGTATAGCCTAAATCTCAAAGACTCTTTGAGGAAGATCACTCGGTGTATAATTTTTTAGTCTATAGCACCAGGTTCTCACGACACCGGGTAGGTCAATGAATAATAATGTTATATGTCCAAAGTAAACCTACAGAACTAATTGGATAACTAGTCTACAAAACCTCAATCATTTCAGAAAACAACACTCAATCCTATGATCACAGGGCATGGAAAACAGGTAAATGGAAAATAGGATAAACAGGACCAAACAGTGGTAAACAGAACAAAGCATGAGCAGAACATCCAAGGTATAACAATCAACCAAAAACATGTCCAATTTACCTCTACACAGTCACACAAGCATGGTAGGAAAACAACAGGGGTAATATGGTAAACAAATAATACACCATTCAAGGGTACCGGTGGAATTTTCACATAATACTCAAAGACTTCGAACGGAAAGGCACAAACCACCTACATTGGGGTTAAGAGATCAATTTACTTGAATCACGAGGCTTTAATATCCTTAGAACGTCATAGATCTACAAAAATGCATAAAACATTTAACCCATGATAACTTGGAGAAGAGATGGAATTTGAAAATTATCCTCTTGAAGAAGGAAGAGCCTACCACTGCTGTTTCAACGCAATCGACAACGGTCGATTCAGAGAATAGATGGAGGCTCAGGGGCTTGGAGATGTTTTGGTGTTGTATAGTTTCTCTTGGTCAAACTAGACCTAGAAGAAGACACCACTGGCGATCAAACGTGAGCCCGATCCATTTAATAAAAAAAATAAAGTACACGGTGTGTAATTTTGGAGACATGGCCTGTACATGACTTTTTTGTACTTCACTTTAAATGGCCTCAAAATCACCCCACATGACTGTGTGTGTGGCCATGACACGACCAGCACACGGCCTCACATGGAAACAAAGTACACAATGTGTACTCATAAAGTACACAACATGTACTTCAAAAATTTCCCAAAAATCCTCATTTCTAAAAAAATCCAGAAAAAGGAAAAACATACCTAAAAAGAAGGTACGGGTTCTTACCCCAGTCCTCAAAGGATGAATGAGAGTGGAAGAAAGTTACAAATAATAATGTATAGAAATTTTATGAATGGTTTATTAGGAAATTATTTAGTTATTAAAACACCATACTCAAGGAATAATTGAATATTTTTGTTTTAACCCTAATTCCCCCATGGAATATATGATGGCATCCTTATCATCATGACCTTATATGATTTTACATTATTAGAGTTTATGGAAAAGGGAATTAGAGGAAGACCCCTTACTGGGACCCAAGATGATCCAGACTCTCCAAAAATTATTAACCCATCCCTTAGAGGACATGTTCTACCATACCAAATGGGATTATCATCAGAGGAAGAGTCAGGATATGATTTTATTAATTTTATCCCCTTGAATAACTCCTTTAACAATGAGGATGACATATATAAACATATATTCCCCACTAATAATCATCAAGAGGTTACAGAGGTTGAAGAGTTCAAGGAAGAAAAATTCACGGTGGGCCATGATGTTTATTCATCATTTTTTTAATCTATATATGTTTATGAAACTAAAAGATAGGAACTCTAGTGAGTTCTACAGGAACATCATTCTATTTTTATATCATTCAAATATTTTCCAGACCCAATCATACAATAATACTAATTGATAGATATGAAATTTTCCATCCCACATCAAGGATTGGGAAGATTAATTCAATTAACCCACAAACTAAAATATATGTCCCAATTTTAGTTAGGTAAAGGAGATGCTAAACTAGTTTTACTTATCCATAAACCCTAGTCTATAAGTATGAAATATTAAAGAATCTATCCATCAAATAGACCAAGTTAACAGTCTTGGATGTCTTTTATCTATGAACAAAAATTAGGGGACTCCATTGAGTGATTTTTTGGCCCTAAAGAGTTTGAGGTTAGAAAGGTTATAGAATAGGAATATTATGTAGAGACTACCAAATCCCACATAATCATTTTCTTTACAAAATAATACTGGTAAGATGTAATACTTGGGAATATATAACCCTTTTATATATCTAGAGAAATCTATGGAATCAATATCAATTTATCCTTAGTTGATAATGTATTTGGGTTCAAAATCATTCTAATCCAAAACCTTTGGTGATGGGGATATAGTGAAGTTGACTTGCCTCCATCCAACCCAACAATCCATGGATATGTCCAGAGAGAAAAAATATCCCTTAAGAATACCAGGTTGAAGAGATAATTTGAAGAACTTATTTATAACTTTAAATCCATGTTCATTTACTAAGACATGGATTTAAACATATTTTTGGGAATACACTGGATCCATATACATGAAATAGTGCTATCGTCGCACTACCAATGCCTGATGTAATATGTTAAAGGATATTCTAGGGAATTGTATAGAGATAGTTACTTCTTTGAGTTGTAATAATATCAACACATATATTTAAGGTTTTATAAATTGTAGGGGAATCAAATGATAGTAAATAAACCTATTTCGATTTCTACCCCTAACGGAATGAAAACTAATCCAATCTTTCCATGGAGAAAAATCAGTGAAGAATTCATGTTTCCCATCAATCAAATTGAGGTGAAAACTCCCATTCTGGGATGCTATAAAGTCACAAGGTTATCATTATATAATGTATTAAAGAACCCAATAACTATATTCAAATATGATTTCCAAGATTACATTTCCATAAAACATATACCACTATTGAAGGAAATTTTTTCTATAAATTCCATGAAAATAAACCTTTTTCTTGAGCATTTTTACCTAAGGAAAAGTATATAAATAATTTGGAAAATATATCCAAGGCTTTTAAATAAGAATTATATGAATCCAGGAAGAAAAATAGCATAAGGGTTTGGCACATTCACTCCCATACTCATGGTTTTGATTTCATCAGATGAGAAACACCATTTAACAATTCCACTATATCATTTAATAAATATAAAAATACCAAGCCATATTCCATTTTATACAATATCAAATAAAGAGAAGAAAAGTAATAATAATACCTCTGGGATTCCCATCCAAAATTTTATGATGGGGTTTCAACCACAGTCGATAAACTCAAATAGATTAATATTAGTACAAAGGAATATTCATGACCTATATTGATTAATTACACTATAAACCCTGAGGAACGTGATATGTACTTTCTCTTTTTGAAATAAAATTGATATTTGTTCACATGGAACAATATGTAATATCCTAGTTTATATCCTAATTTGTAACCCTATCATCTATGTTTTCCATACAACCACCAATTTAGAGTCTACATTGATTTTAGGGATCATAACCAGCACTATCCTATGGATGATTTCCCCATTTAAATTAAGGAATCTTTTATTGATGCAGTGAATGAATTATATAACTCTTTCTTCAAGGATGGATATTTGGGCAATAACCAAATCTAAATGGTATATAAAGACAATTATTCCATAACATTTTGAGCACCCGAAAGGTGTATGTAACTACCATGTAATTCTACTTTTTCTTGAAGAATAATGGTTCTATATAACAACATTAAATGAATCATATATTCAAGTCCATATAGTGGAATACTTTATAATGATATGTAGATGATATTGTATTCAATTCTCTATGATTCTATGAGCATTTATCTGATCTTAAAAAATATTTCCAAAATTTTCAACAATAGAAAATAAAGAAGAACCCCCTAAAATAATCTTTTAGATAAGGGGAATTTAGTGGCTTCATGGTATCCCATAATGAAATCTATAATGAACCCAAAATTATTAAGGTGATACTTGATATGCCACCTCTTTGAAATTTCAAATAGTTGATAAGGATATATTAATGTATTGATTATATATTAAATTTTCTATCTAACATCTCTAAGAAGTGTAATCCCTTTACAAAGATGAAAAATAAAGCGGTTAACTAATAGTGGTATTGAGTTTTTTATAAATCATTCAATGATATCATATAGTATCTCATTTATCAACTATTTTTAATACCACATATGTAAGGGAAGCATATCATACTTTATATGAAAAATATGAAGCATTTAATCATCACTTTTATTTAACAATTTTTTTTAGGGATGTATAATATCATTTATTATCTTAGTAGTTTAATATGGATTTCTAATACATAATATTAAGTCATTGAGAAGAACCTTTGAATTGATCTTCATAGTATAAAATCTAAGACACTACTTGCATCTAGAAAAAGTTAATCAAATCACTTGTATTGATATGATCATATATATCCTCCTTCATTCAGCGTTAACATGGTTTATAGTATAGTGAGAGGTTAGTTTTACAATATTTTGAAATCCAATTCATGTCATAGAAGGAAATAATGGGGTAAGAGTTAATAGATTTATTTATAATACACCCTATCCCATAGAAAACATTTTAAGACATAGATTTCCATAATTAAGAGGTTTTCTCCATCTATAATAACTCCCAATAGTGGGAGTAATACTTTTATGGTCCCTCTAAGAACCCAATGGGGAAAAGTATGAAAAACATGAAGATCAACCGGTTTGATAAGGTGATTATATTCATTACCCAAAAAAATGATTTTGTCTTATTCTGTTGTACTATTAGAAGGGTACACTAAAAATGAGGCAGAGTACTAGGCCCTTATTATAGGATTGGAATTTCCCATAAATATACCACTTAAAATATTTAATATAAAGGGTGAATCATATTTGGTGATCAAGTAAATCAATGGTGAATATTATATTAATAAGGAAGAGTTTGTTACCTTGCTAAATTATGTACAAGTGTTGATGAATGAAATCCCCATAGAGTCAAAATTGTTTCATGTTTTAAATTCATAGATATTATAATAAGATACAATAGTTAATGAGTATATGACCCTAGAATATCTGGACTAGGACAAGACTGTCATTCACAACACACATCTTAGGGTGTTCACTACATTCATCAATAATTATATAGAAGAAATTAGTGAAATTAATAGCACCCTTACGTTGGGATAACTAATATTATAATATAAATAAGAACTTCATGTGGAACGATTCTTACTATTACTTTATAATTAGTGACATTTGGATTACCTATACCAAAACGAGCTAAAAATATCAATTTCATCTGAATTTTCATAATGTATAGTCTCCAAATTCATGATGTATTTTCTACACCATCCATATATGGAGAAATCATATATAGATACCTAGATATCATATATTGGCTACCAGTATTAAGCTTAATATAGTTTTAATCCTATACTATAGTAAATAATGAAAAAATATTAGAACCATGTGTTTCTTGATTCCTGTAATCTTAGGATACATAGTGACACCTGAAGGTCAGAACCCGAGTCCAATAAAAAACAACACCAACTATAGTCAGAGTTCTTAGGATCTTCATTCATATTAGGACACTTACAATAACCCAACACCAAGATATATCCATAATCATACACTTGTTACACATGAGACAGATATGTTCAGAGGATTCCATATAATAACTACATGTGACTTCATTTTATTACCTCATAATACATAGTGATTCTTGGATTCCTCATCATGTTATCGGTTAAAAATTTCCATCAATTTCAATACCCACTCCTAACATGAGGTTATTCTTAATAACAATAGGCATTTCTACATTAGATATTATGTTGGGATGAACTAGTTGAAATTGTACTACCATAGTCTCTAGATCTCCATGGTCAAAATTTTACAACCTTAAACTGAATTATAAAAACAACCAAAGGATCATCAGTTTAAAATATTGTAAAAGGTAGCCTGATCAAACTAATATTATAAACTTTATAATCAATTTAGTTACATGGATTAATAAAAATTTAGAGTGAAAAATAAAAAAGTTAAAAAGCTTCTAGGTTCCACCATATGAACCTAGTAAAAGTTCAGCTACACTCACTGGACCCACTGATCTGGGAAAAAGTTAGAGAAGATCATCATTACCCCTTTCATATAAGATTAGACTATTCCATAGGTAAATGTTAGTTCAGTGAAATGACATTTCTTTACATGGCGAAGAATATCCCATTAAGGTGTATATATACTAAATCCATATCATTCAATATCCCTTTACCTTGAGAGTGTGTTCAATAGACAGTGCTTTAAAATTTACGGTGCTTTAACCCTTCTTGATAATTCACTTTATCCCTAAAACCTACTTTATTACTTGAGTTTTAGAATCATTATGGACCTTTCTTGGTTATTGGTAATGAGTGTATTTGACTTATAAAGTACACATATACTTGGTAATGATATTAATGCTTCTATATTCAGTATGTTAAATCAAAGGCACATTTCAACTAGAGGATAAGGTCCTCTAACCTCAAGTGCCCCCAAAAGTACTATCATGGAACACATTATTCAATTATTGGTCAGTATTCATACTAAGTATGTTTATCACAACCCATAATTTCTATATTCAAATTTTTGAAGTTATCATTTAAATATTTCATAATCAAACAATTTAAGTGGATTCAAATTCACTAGATGCTACACACTTGTGCATTGTTCCCATTTTCAAAGAAATATTATGACATCCAATGCTTATACCCCCTCTATATCTAAGTAAACATCTTATATGAAGATAAAAATTCAATGAGTCAAGATAATACTCTAGGAAATCATACCAAAACTATTTTTTTCTTAATTCTTATTATTCTTGGATACATCGTGACTCCAAGATTTATTACCCAAGGTCTATATAGAAGATCTTTTCCCTACTCAATCCTAGTGTAAGGGTTCTCCTTAGCTAAATCTAAGACTCCTATAATGGCCCTGCATGAGGATAAAATGATTCCATTTTCCCATATGTATGATTCAGATATGTGAAAAGAACCTACACAGATGTTATTATCATTTAACCTTGAAAAAACATGCAATCTATGTCCCTATCACATAATGTTTAACCATATGAAAATTTGTTTCACCCCACCAGACCTTAAAATTTATTAAAGTGGTCCATTCTATATAACCTAGATTTACCTATATGATTTCCAAATCCATGTAAGGGTTCCCAACATATGGTTTCTCTATAAATATATGATAGAAAAAATTACACACTTCCATAAGGATTATATTATAGAGTTTGAGTTTCCCATACTTACATAAAATTTACTACCTCCGCCATACACTGGGGTACTATCTTGTAAGGACCAAAGTTCCTATTCAAGTTCGAATTCTAGATCATAACATAAAAATTCCTCATATAAGAACTACGTATGGATTGACACTTTCTTCCATGGGATACATAGTGATGCCTGATATATATATATATCAATCCCAATCATGGATCATTATCTACTTTAACTCTCTATTAAACATTCAATAACAAATCATTCTTTATCATTTTTGTAATGGAGTATTTCAATCACCACTTAAATATCTTATTCCATATTAAACCATTCATGATTTAAGTGATTATATCACCATATTTCATTCATGGAAACTATTAATGATCATGTTTTTCTCTAAAATGACACATATTCTTTATAAGGATATTCAATACACTATATTCGACTTTATAAAAAATGAAATATTTAATTCTATGGGGATTATCCTAAAACCCCATGTTTCCTTGAAAAAATTATAATGGAACCCATCATTCAAACAATGTTCAGTGGTCATACTCAATATACTCACTATATCTCATCATTTCCTAATTTAGATACCTATTTTTGTGATTTATATCATATTTATTCCGTATTCAAAATATATTGGGAGATCCTTATTTTATTTGTCTCATCTGGGTTGTTACGCCCTCTATCACCCAGTTTGAGGACCATGAACATAAACTACATGCACCCATATATGATATCTCCTATAATATCATTGAGTTCTACATTAACATAAAGACTGTCTCTCCATTTATATATAGACCATATAACCTTTTGGGCAAGGTTGAATGACCTTATTATCCATCCACCTTTTCATTCTATACTATGCAATCTAAAAATCCCCAAAAAAATACAGTCTAATCATTATGACCTTAAAATAAATGAAATTACAATGTAGCTATCTATAATAGTGGAATTGGGATTCAACTCAAATTAATCTATCCTTTCCCTTGTGGTTTGGTATATTTCTTTATCTTTGGGTCAAATATGTCAGAACAGATTTATTGGTCTCACTACTATGGCTTGAAGTATCTTAAACTACTATAGGAATGTAAAATATTACTCACCAAGATAAAAACCCATAAAGGGAATCATCATAAAAAGTCTAATATCTATTCACTAGACATTAAATTTTCATACAATATAATAAATTTGAGAGTTTAAGAAAAATAAGAGGCACAAAAATTGTTTTTTTAAACTTATAGAGGGGAACCAGAGTAAAAACTGAGTTTCTTCCCATTAAGACTTTCTTATTCAATGGATTTTGGAAAATAAAGGGTGGAAATAAAAAAGGAAACAGATTGTGTAGGTTCCAGAATATACCTAAGAAATTTCCAAAAATTTAACCTAGTTTCCTCAACCAAGGATAAAGTTATAGTGGCCCTCTATTCATCACATATTGTCCCAGATGAATTGTGAGAAATGAACAAAAAATGTAATTTTAGGATACTTGATACATTTTGAATATAAAAATCCTCATTTTAAAATCCCTTTCATGATTATCATTATGTTGAGTATATCAAAGCTCCCATATCTGAATGTACTAACCTTATCTTACGATGATGGTATATGTTCCACCATATTTTGATCACTTATATTCATATAAGCACACTAGTATAGTAGGAAGCCACACCCATATCCAAATGGGTTAACTGCAGATTGTAGTGATGGTATATGTGTCTCTATATCTATCCCACCTATATATATCTAAGATCACAATTCCATAAGTAATTCATCCAAATTATCTAACATTGGCTTATTGTGATGGTATATATGCCACTATATTGAACCTGCAAAAATATATCTATGAACACACACTCAATAGGAAATAAATTCATGAAATCCTTTATCACATGAAATTTAATTTTATTATAGTGATGGTATATATATTCCTCCATATTCATCCAACTTATATTAATATTATGGTACATGTTTAAATGATTATGAATTGATTCATGCATGTCATTTTTTAACTCAAGAATTTAGAGTTTGTTATTTATGTGGAAAATTCCGTACGTTGTTCTAATGGGTTTATTTATCATGTTATTACTCTTATTGAGATACACTACTCCTCACAAATTGATTTTGATGTGACATCCACAAGATGAACCATTCTCATGATGAGATACCAATGAATGAATAAAAAATTGAAATGAAAGAAATCTGGTTGTCTTAGAATTATGAATGAACTGATGTGTGATGAGAGGAATTGATTGGTTGATGGATAAATACATTCCTGGAAGCTTCAACCGCACCTATGGGATGTATTTTATTGAATCTAAAACTAGTTATTGATTCATTCAATTGATGATATCATGTATGATTACTAAATTTGGAATGTGATCTCTCATTTCTTAGATGTATGCATTATGTTCATCTATATATGTGGCTAAAGAGCCCACATAGTCATGTAATTGTGATTCCTAGGAATTTTTTCAGGCCATCCGCATGGTAGTGTAATCCATGAATTTCTTATGGTTGTTTATGAAATTGAAAGAACATAGATCTGTCTATCGAGTTTCCAATTTCACATGGACAACAATGATTCAATGGAAAATAGAGTATAGATATTGACAGTCAAATCCTCACATCCATATAACCACAATCATTAGACACGAGATATCCTCTATATGTTGCATTTGATACCCTACAACCAACTAGGTTGTTCTTTCAATTTATGATATATTCGTAGGATTGAATATTAAATAATATATTATCACATGATGAATAATCTTTAATTTTCATTAATGTGATAATGTATTAAGATTATCTATCCCATCTAAAGGTCATTGTGGTTCCCCAATATGATGAGAACCTTAGAGTGATATTAAAATATTCAAAAACATGTATTCTTTTTCTAGATGAAATTTATCTGATGGGACATAGATGATACAGACTATCAATTATTGTAGGCTCATAATAAATTGAGACTTATTCTCATGAAGTTCATGCTTGATAATCTCTAAGAGAGGAGGTTATGATAACTAACCCACCTATATAAATTATGCATGTTATATGTGTCATTGGTTATTACTATCTACAAACACATTTATCAGTCCTTATAAATTGATAATATTACCAATTAACATAATGAGTCATGTACTTAGATATATTAATGAAATAAATGATTAAATATGATTTTGGTGAGGTAGGATATATTGTGTTAATTGCATTTTATATGATATTAATGAATAAATTAAGACAATATTTTTCCCTTTTGAGTTAATGGATATAGATATCTCTATCAGACTATCCCTTTGAAATTGAATAGTCAATTAAACCCATGGTCATAGTGTGATGTAAAATTTTTCATTTTAGGAAGTAAAATAAATATAAATCAATGAAATAGGTTTATGATATAATGTAGGAAACCGATTTAATGATATATGGAGACAAATATATTATATTACATGATGAATTTATATCAAATATTTTTTTTCATTATAAAATTGACTTCTTTCTCTATTGGTGCCTTGAATTGTTTCTAGACTTTGATTGTGGAATTTTATATTGTTTACTTAATCCTGTTAAGAAAGAGGACTAAATGATCACACATAAATAATTTCTAGAATCTTTGTTAAATTCAATTTTTGATTAATAGTTTTAATAAATATTATTTCTCTATCATGATTTAATAGTTATTCAGGATGTGTTGATTGCTCTAAATTAATCACTAGTTGTCAAAATAATATATATTGGAGTTGAATATTAAATAAAAATTTATTCACAAGGTAATTTATAGTTATGTGAATATATAATATTTATTTATATCTTATTTATGTTCACAGTAACATATAATCATTTTTTTACCTAAATATTAAATAAATTTTTATTCACTAGTTAGTTAATATAATATATGTTTATATATTGAAAAAATAATACAGTGATATATATTTATTTATTAACAGATTTATATTATTCTAGGTATGATAAATGATGTGGTGGATTGATTGGATAAGTTAAGGGTCCATACAAAATGATATTTAAATAATCCATGATTTTAGCACATGTGTGGAAGATCATAATAATAATAATCTACTTAAGGTTTTATTTAGGATTAAGATATTCGTTAAGTGTTTGTGTACAATAAATTAACTTTCTATCCAATGTATACAAACCCAAATATATAATTTAAGAGGATATAGGGAATTGTATGAGAAATATATTCTATAGATAAATCTCTCTAACCAATGATATAAATTCTCAGTAATTATTTTAAAAACAAAGAGAATCAATCCACCTATTCTATATCGAGATATAAAGAGTATAATATAGAGTCTTTCAAGTAATAAATGATTCTTGTTGTGATCAATTGATAATGAATCAAGTGGTTTGGATTGTCTATAAAGTAATCCATAATTCCAAGGGAAATGTTTCAAGATTCATGGAGCATAGGTGGATACCTCTAAAGGTATTTTATTCTCATATTCTTCATGGAAGAAACCATAAAAAATCATCCGAACTGATAATAAATAAATAAATAAAACCATAGGTCATTAATTTTTTATAAATTAATTATAACATATATGTGAAAATATCCACAATTAAAATATTATAGGTTTTCATTCATCTTTTTATTAGAATTTTATTTGAACAAATCTATGATTTTTTTGGTAATGGTCTTAAGCTATTCCACATTATAATATAACCATCACCACTCTAACCATATCAGTAGTTGGATCATAAGTGATCAAATCATTGATTTTTTATACCCTTTCACATGCCAGTCGATTCATTGTGGTATCTTGAATATGAGGTGTTACTTAATCTTATGGAATTAGGATATACTATATAAAATGGTAATTTATTTAGATGGCTTACATAGCTAACAAATATGTTATCAATACTAGATTTAAGACTCTCATGTTAACGGTTATTATCTAGAGAATTATTATAAGATCCTAACCATTCTAAAGATCTCTCCGGCTCATTTTAGGTACTCTTTTACCCTTGTTTCTTGCAAAACTTATTTGGGTTTTACCTTAGGGATTTTTTGGGTGAAACATGATAATTTTGGAAGTTTTTTGATGAATAAGGTGAAGTGCGAAAATGTTTTCCATAACTTCATGCCCATCCTAGAAAACCATGAAAATCTAAATAAATGTGATTTGAATGGTTGGTGCATTATTTATCAAACCATGTGCCCTATTATTAGAAATCGTGCACCCCTAAGATGAGGCACATGGTTAGGTGTCACAGTTTTCTAAACCAAGAACCCCTATCAAGGAAACTGCATGCTTGGTTTTTAATCCCTCGAACAATTATTTAAAAAATAAAAAACCCCCATGTATTAACCCTAATATGACTTGACTTGGAGATAAAATTTTCCATCTTTTTTGGGATCTCTTAGATAGATTCATAGGCCTCTTGAACTCTATTATTGGTGAATCAAAGATCTGCTCGAAGGATCCGCTCGACTTCTATTATGTGATATCTTTCCATTTGGATTTATCTTTCCCTCATCTCTCTTTCACTATAAAGAGGAAATTTTTATCCTCTATTAGTGATGGGTTTAGATCTAAGCTATGATAGACCCCAATCTACTAGATTGTGATCTAGGTTTTGCTTCCATATCGTTTTGTTTTTTTTTGTGAAATTAATCATTCTAATTCAATTTTTTGATTTCTCATTTGGTCAACGATCATCAATGATCCTAGGGTAGGTTGTCTGATTATAAATTCCCAAAGTCTTGATTTCAATTACATGTATGTAATTATGAAATTTCTATTTTAAATTTATAAATTATATCTTTAATTGATTTAATTAATTGGTTTATTAATTAATAATGGATTTTGGAATTGATTGGTTAATGTGGTTATGAAATTGGTCAATTGATGGGATTTTGGAAGTGGTAGATTAATGGGATGTTTAATTGTTTAATTAATTAGAATTAAGGTATGATTGGATTAACCATAAAGGTTTAATGGTTTATATGATTAAATGTTGATAAATGATTTAATATAGAATTATAATATTTTTCCATATGAATTATGGTGATGATCCTTTTTTATTTAATAAACTAAAAAAGGTATAATTTAATGAGAATTTATGATAAGAAGGATAATGATTATTAATATTGATGTATATTAAATTATGATATATGTGATATTGTGATATATGTGATATACATGTTTGGGAAATATACTGATGCTTCAAAATCCCATATGCGATTGATTGATATACATGTGTTGGATATGGAATGATGTTTCAAAATCCCATATGTGAGAAAAATGAGTTGTGGGACACAAGTTGATATTTGAAATACCCATGGGGTGTTAGACATGGTGTTCTAGGCCCAAAATATTGGCATTAGAATATGGTTCCATGTAGCCATAATATGAATTGAAATTAAATAGATAATGGAATCCCATGTTATAGTAAATTGTGATTCCCTATGTGGTATGTTTCATACTATGGAATAGTTTGAAGAAGCTATTGATGGATTGAGTTTCATCATGAACCCATGTAATTTATGTAGTTAATTAAAGAACAATGAAATGTGATAACTTATTACTTTACTATAATTTATTAAAAATAAAAAAATACACTATTATAGAGTCAATATTGTTTTAGATTCTATTTATGGTGGCCTACAATGTTGGACTCACACGCTACTCGGGTTTCTTAATTGGCACTTGGATAGGATTCATGTTTGCAGTTTAGGATAAGGGTAAGAGCCCTATGCTAGATGGATGAGTTGGGATATATCATCGATGAGTGAACTAGATGTGATGTCAGTACCTTATTAGGGAGTTATTAGTGTGTATTTATTTTGGTTTTTGAATATTTAAACTTGAAACATATATGGCATGAAGTATTTATTATTTTGGTTCGGATATTTTATTCATGTTCTATTCATCATGTGATACCATTATTAATCTAGTTATGGTTATTAAAATTTTGTTACTATTTATTGGTTTCTGTAGTTATGATTCATTGATAAAAAGGGTATATCCTTTTTATAATGTATTTTTGACCCTCACTACTAGTCATTAGCCTTTGGTATATGGGGAAGTATGCCTATGGTCATGTAGCAAACTAGCTCAGGGCACCGATATGTAGAACCTGGGTCGGGACATTACAATGTCGTATAAAACAAAATGGTTTTATTTTATTTTCTTTTTTTATTACTATTTTGGAAAAGGTAAATACGATGTTAAGATGAGTCAGGCCATGGTCAAGAGATCATGAATATGAGTATATAACCCATGTACAGGTGTAAAAGACAATTTCCCAGGGTAGGATTGTTATTATTGATGTTTCCTATTACAGTTTGATATTATTTCACCTCAAGTGATTCACTTGTGGGATGGTATTATGATTTTTCTGAGATTTTACTCATGTCATTGTATGGTACGAGAGGTGTGTATACATAATAATTTTAAGAACCTAGGATATATGTGGCATGCATCATTTTAAGTATCAATAGGAAATAATGTTTTGGGTAAGTTGTTTAAATTAAAAATTCTTTTATTTATTGTTTTATTTAGATGAATCTGGTGCCTAATATAACAATTTGGAAATTTTAAATGATACAAACTGAAATAATTTAAAATGTATAAATGGGTTATTAATGATAAAGTTGAGCTATGAAAATGTTTACCATATGCGAGTCATGACCTAGATGAGGGATAATTGAGGGTAGTGATAGTGCCTTGGTTTTGAACATATGGAGGGGTATAGAGGTTGACTTGTTATGGATTATGTGAATCAATATTATGTAAATGTGATAATGTTGTGTAATGTTTCCAACAACATGTGTTTGACATTGTAGAGATATGCCTCCATGACGACGCCTTTTGGTAGGATGACATGAGGAAATGGAAAAAATGAACCTCTAGTAGAAAAAAAAGAAGTTACAATAGTTCTTAGTGAGGAAGTCGAAGATACGTTCCATGCTATCATTTCTTGATATGTTTTGTTTATGGAAAGATACCCAGGATGGGTTGTGAAGAGTATGTCTGACTTGACATGGGAGTTCCAATTGTAGCACCCTTTGACTTTCACCAGAGAGGGTGGACCTGAGGTAGCTGAGTTCTGGATTGATTCTATCCAAACGATCCTTGACCACCTAGAGACTCATGTGGATAAGAGAGTCAAATTGAAATCTTATATGATACGTGGTCAAGATAATCCCTAGTGGGACATATAGACTTGAGATGGAAAGCATGAGAATATGGAGCTGAAGGAATTTCAAATGAATTTCTTAGTTCACTTTTACACAAATTCTATTAGGTAGGAGAGGTAAGTAGAGCTGATGACGTTAAACCATGGGAGTATGTTTGTGATGGACTATTATAGTCACTTTAAAAATTTATAGCACCTTTTTCTAGAAATGAAATAGTATGAGGATACTACATCAAAATAGTTTTAGGATTTTATTAAATGTAAAATTATGTCTGAGGTAAACATATTTTATTTGAAAAATCTTTCAGAATTGCTGAATCAGGATCTCATTTCTAAGGAGAACCAAAAAGAGGATTCCAGTAGAGGATAGTTTATTTTTACTGAATGACCAAGAGGTGTGTATTACGAGAGTAGGAAGCATCTATTTTAAAACAAAAACTAGGGAGATCATAAGTAGAGTGGCCAAGGGATGGAAAAATTACTTAAGACCATACCAGAGTGACCTACCACCAATGCGATAGGTCGAGAGACAATCATAGATAGTGTCCCTGACTATTGGTAGAGTTCCTATCTTTCATCATAATGTGATATCTACAATTATTCTTATAGGCCGAATGCCTGATGGGTAGTGATGGAGTAGTTAGGAAGAACCAAAGTACATGAAGGGGGGTCTTCTACACTGTATCAGTATGCTAGTTATAGTTCAACTAACAATGGTTTTCGATGCAATAGATGTGGTACTTCATGGAAAGATAACCCGTATTATCATAGTGGTGTAGCTGGGGGGAGTCAGTCTGTACCATATGGAAGAGGGGTCAGAAAGTTTCATGCAGTTCAACATACACTTGGATAGCAAGGATGGACCATCAATAATTAGAGGTACTATCATTATATGTTTTATTAATTATAGTTTGATATTTTCTACTACTTCATCTCATTCTTTTATATCTAAAAAACTGGTGAATGGGTTGAGTTTTATGTAGGAGTTTGTGATTAGGGTTATAATGATTGAAAAAACATTGGGGGTATAGTTGAGAGACATCTATTTGTGAAAGGGGTTTTCTCTCGAGGTTGGGGAGTATCATTTCCTATGGGATCTCTACATTCTTTATTTTCTATGACTTCAATTAATTTTGGGTATAGAATAGTTGGTAGTGTACTGAGCCAAAATTGATTGTTACCCTAGGAGAGTGACCATTACATATCATGAAGGTGACAATTATGTAGATATTAGAGAGTGAGATATCCAGGCGGGTTGTGCAGGGCCAGTTCATCAACAACATTGGGAGATCACTGCATAGGTTGTAAGATTTTTGTTGGATGATGTGGGTGTGAAGCATGATATATTTTCACCTATAGTGGATCCTTTTTAAGATGTGTTTCTTAAATAATTATCAAGGATTTTACCTGATATGGATATGGAATTTAAAATTTATCCCATGCCTGAATATGAGCTAGTTTCAATTCCCCCATATAGAATGGAAGTAATAGAGAATCTAGAGATTATGAATCACTTGGAAGAGATAATGGATAATGTGTTTATCCATCATAGTATATAACCTTGGTGTTCTCTAGTTTTGTTTTCAAATATGTTTTATGAGACCTTGTTCTTATGTGCTGAATTACATAAGTTTAACTAGATGATGGTGAAGAAATGATATACTCTTTAATGTATCAAAAATATTTTTGACCAGTTGAGGGGAGATTGTGTTTTCTATAAGGTTGACTTGAGATTATGGAATCATCAGTTGAGGGTTCTAAAATGTGATATTCCAAAAAATTATTTTAAAATAATTTATGGCCTTTATGAGTACATAATGATGTCATTAAAGCTAATGAACACTCCTTTTGTGTCTATGGAATTGATGGACTAAATATTTTAACCCATAACTAGATAAATTTTTGGTTGTTTTTTTGGATAAAATTTTGGTGTACTCCAAGACCCATGATGATCATGACCAATATATTGACATCATCTTGAGTACACTGAGAGATCATCGGTAATACGCCAAGCTATCTAAGTTCCAATTCAATATTTATCAAGTAAATTTCTTGGGTCACATCATCGTATAGGAAGGTGTGTCTGTGGACCCAATGAAGGTGTGTGTATTTGTTTCTTAGGAGCATCATAAGAATGTTTTTTATATCCATAGTTTTATGGGGATATAGGGATATTATCAGAGGTTCGTATAAAACTTTTCCAACTTGGAAGAACTACTTTAGGGCATGACCAAGAAGGTAGTTAAGTTTGAATGGTCTAGATAATGTGAGAATTCATTCTGAGAGTCGAATGAGTTCTTTACTACCAATCCAATTTTAATCCTACTTGATCTTGGTGAAGAGTATACATTGGTTTATGATGAATCTAGGATAGGACATAGAGCAGTGTTGATGTAGAGGGATCTAGTTGTCGTGTATGGGTTATGGTAGTTGAGGCCACATAAATATAATTACCCTACACATGATATTGAGTTAGTTGTAGTGGTTTATGCCTTGAAGTATTGGAAATATTATGTATTGAGATAAAAGTTTACTACATATACCGATAACATGAGATTAAAGTAAATCTTTTTTTAAATGATACTTGAATCTCCAATAGATGATATGGGTTGAATATGTGTATTCATTTGATTTTTAGCTACCATATATACCAAAGAAGGGAAATAGTTTTTTTGACTATTTGATCATGAAAACTCAAAATCAAGTAGTTCCGAAGTCTCTTTCTGAGTGGAAGATCATGAATTTTATGGATGAGATTCATATTTTGGTTTAGGAGGGCCAGAAGAAGATGACCCTCATATTAGTATAAGTTGAATCCGCACTTTTGAGTCTGGTTAGGGAGAGGTAGTATGAGGATCTGGAGTTTTTGGTCTTGAGAGAAAGACTTAATGTTGGGGAGTCACATTCATATTAGAATATATATGAGGATGATATCATCTATGTGGGGTCCATGTAGTTGTGTATATGTGTATACAAGAGGAGATAATGTGTGAATTTTGTTCCTTGAATTGAGTGGCACATCCAGGTTTGAAAAAAATGTACCATAACCTACATCGAAAATATTGGTGTTTTCCATGAAAAAGGATATCTTAGGGTGCGTGACATGATGCTACACTTTTCAACAGGCGAAGGTTGAGAATCAATAGCCTGGTGTTTTCATAGTTTCTCATTATATAATGGAAGTGGGATGAATTTACCAAGGTCATTTTGGTGGGTCTCAGAAGGACACCTCAAAAGAATGATGAATAGAATATTTCTTTCCTATATGAGAGTCTTTATCAATGGATTAGTTTATGGAATTTTATGTTGGAAAGATAGTCCATCTGCATGGGGTTACTTTGAGTATAGTTTCAGATTGTGACTCATGTTTATCTTCACACTTCTAGAAAGGTTTGTATATGGCCCTTGGTACATAGGTATTTCTAGGTATGGATTTCCACCCAAAAACAGATGGGTAATTGGAATGTACTATATAGGTTTTGGAGGATACAATCATAGAGTGACTCCTTGACATTAGTGGGTCTTGGGAGAGAAACCTATCACTCACTGTGTTCACTTATAACAACAATAATAAGGAAAATGTTCAAATATAACCATATGAGGCTATTTATGGTAGGCCATGAAGATCAGCTCTATGTTGGATAGAAGTGGGTGAGTCGGAGCTATTGGGAACTAGTATCATGAAGAAGATGACATAGTAGGTTTAGATAATTCAAAAAGATATGGCCACATCTCATAGTATAAAAAATTCATATGCTAATAGTGGTTGATGACCCCTCGAGTTTATAGTGGGTGATCAAATGTTACTTTGCGTGTCACCATGATTTGGTCACCATAGGATTAAAAGGTAGGAAATGTTGGCACCTAGGTTTGTTTGACCTTTTGATGTTGTGAAGATAATCATGCCAGTTGTATACCACTTAGATCATCAATATAATTATGGTTCTATGCATGATGATTTTCATTTTTCACAACCTCAGCAATATCACAAAGACCCTTATCATGTGATCAATGTTGTTGATATCGAGACCGATGCATACATTGAGGAGAGTATGATACATGTTTTGGGTCATAATGAGAAAGTGTTATAGGGAAATATCATACCAATAGTTTTTATTATTGTGAAAAAATTGTTGTGTTAAGTAGGAATCATGGGAGAGAGAAGTGGATATACTGGCTCAGTTGTCTAATATTTTGTACTTAGAATCTAGGAGATGTATGAGAGTATAACATGAGGATGATCTACTATAAGGTGGGTTGATTGTAATATCCCTACCTTTCTGGGGATGTATTTGGGTCATTTTAGGTACTCTTTTACCCTTGTGTTGAGCATAACTTGGTGTGGTTTTAACTTGGGTTTTTTTAGTGAAATAGGATAATTTTAGATGTTTTTGGAAGAAAATGGGGATGTGAACTATTTTTTCATGGTTTTCCTAAACTGTGAACCCAACCCAGAAAATCATTAAAACCCAAAAGATGAGGCACACAGTTAGGTAGCATGATTTTGAAAACCATGTGCTCTTACCCAGGAAACCATGCATGCAATTTTTGATCCCATGAAAAATTACTTTAAATTTTTTAAACCCCTTATTATTAACACTAGTTCGACCCATCTCAGAACTAAAATTATTCCTTTGTTTTGGGGAGATATAAGAATGATTACTAGGCTTCTTTAACTCCATTCTTGATGAATCAATGACATGGTTGAAGGATATACACCTCTTCTAGTATATGATATCTTACCATTTTGATTTCACTATCTCTGATATCTATTTTTAGATCATGTTGAGTGTTTTATACTTCATTTTCTATGGGTTCAATATATTTTTTGATAGATATTAATTTGTTTGATCTTGATCTAGGTTTTAGTTATAGATATTATTATTCATTTTGAAATTGATCATTATGTTTCAATTTTTGGGATTTCTGGTTTGGTGAATGACTGTAAATGATCATCAGGTAAGTTGTATATTTATCAATTCCCATCATCTTTATTTCAATTACATGTATGTAATATTGAAATTTATATTACACATTTAGAAATTATATCTTGAATTGAAATAACTATTTTTCTAATTAATTAATTAATGGTTTGTTGAATTGATTGATTAATGGGGTAATGATATTAGTGAATTGATGGGATTGTGGAATTGGTTGATTAATAGGATGTTGAATTGGTTGATTAATTGGAATTAAGGGATGGTTGGATTAACATTAAAGGGTTTCTGGATTATATGGTTAAATGTTGATAAATGATTTAATGGTGAACTGGCATATTATTCCATGTAAATCAAGAGATGAACCTTGATTGTTTAATAAATTGAAATGACACACTTTAATGATAATTCTTGATAAGAATGTTAATGATTGTTAACCTTGATGTATATGAAATTGTGATATATTTGATATTATGATATATGTGACATACATATATGGGACATGAAATGATGTTGAAAATTTCATATGTGATTGACTGATATATGTGTGTGGGACCTGAACTGATGCTTCAAAATCCCATATGGGATAAAAATGAGTTGTGGGACACATAATGATGCTATAAACAACCACATCGTGTTAGACATGGAACTGTAGTCCCAAAATATTGGAAATCGATTATGTTTCCAAAAATCTGTAATATGATTTGAAATTAAATTGATAATGGGGGCCCATGTTATAATGAGTTTTGATTCCCTATGCGATATGGTTCAGACTTCAGCATTGGCCGAAGTATGTATTGATGGATCAGATTTCATCGTGAACCCATTTAATTTATGTGTTTAATTAAGGAATAATGAAATATGATAACTAATTAATTTATTACATTCTATTATTTCCACAAATTCATACACTTTTATAGACTTGATATTGTTTTTGGTGTCATTAGTGGTGTCCTATTTTATAGTAATCAAACCCTACTCCGGATTCTAGATCAGTACAAGAATAGACATCATATTTATAGGCTAGGGTAAGGGAAAGATCCCTAAGTTATATGGTTGAGTTCGGATAGAGCATGGATGAGGGAACCAAATGTGATGTTAGGACATGCTTGGGGAGTTTTCAGTGTGTCTTTATTTTGGGTTTTTCATATTGACACCTGCAACATATATGGCATGACATATCAACTATTTTGTTTTGGATATTGACTTCTTATTTTGGTAATCCTGTTACAATGGTATTATTCTAGTTATGGTTATTATCATTTATTTATTGTTTATTTATTTTCGCTATTGTTCTTTTTAAGAGGGTATTATCTCCCCATGGTGCATATTAGACCCTCACTACTAGTCCACAACCTTTGGTGTACAAGGATGCCCAACTAGGGTCATGTAGAGAACCAGCTCAGGGAACCGACATGTGGCACCTAGGTTAGTACATTTAAAGTATGACTATCATGGGCACCATGAAAATTTGTGGCTATATATACCTTCAGTGATGTTACATGAGAATCATTCCATGGGTTCTCATAGACCATAAAACCATGTTTTATAGTGGAGGTATCTCCTTCATTAATTATGGATCCTTTATAGATAACATTATCAATTCAATATATTTCATCCTAGACTTATTATTTATCCTAGTGTAGTTTTATATGTGTTCATGGGGTGAATCCTATCATTATTATTTTAGGATAGTGGTCAATATATGATCAATACTACTCCATAGAAAGTGAAACTGGATAATTAGTTGGTGATAGATTAATTGAAGTTCCAATGTCCATTTATGTAAACATCTTTCAAAGATGAAACAAAACCCTGGGATGCTATTCTATGTGTACCTCAAGGAAAGGAGGAAATATGTTATCTTATAGAAACTATAATGGGTGTATGAACCTATGAAACAAATATGTCTCACATATGGGGACACACCAAATTTCTCCCTAAGAATTCCACCCAACAACAAGACTTAGTATGAGTGGACATCCACTAAGATAGTAAATTTATTCATTATCCTACAAACAGAATCATTATAGGGGTAAAAAATGGATAATAGTTACCTATTATGTAATCTAGATCATGGGAATCCATATTTATTAGTCATATAACCCATGATATCTTAGAGAGTAGACATACAAGTGAGTTGAGGTTTAATAATTATATTTGTTGAGACATAACCAGACACCATATTATCCAAATTTTAAATAATTGGATTAGGCTCCAAGTATTTTGTTGAGTCTCTACCCAGTGAACTTGACCCATCACTTGGTAGACTCTTCCCATGTTTTTCATGAAAAGGTTCACTTGTATCCATACGAATGGTTATCTTTCCATAATAAAGGTTGTATCCCTCACCCTAGTACAATGATATTATGGAAGTAGTATCAGAACATTAAAAGAAATCACTAGGATTCATAATAACCAAAGATCTAGGATCATCTATGAGTTATCTTGGTAAACATACAATATCTATTGAGTTTCATAAACCATTGATCAGTATTTTTTCTGGGTACCACTGGAATTATGGTTTAGAAAAGTCCTTGAAAATTTCACAAAAATTCTTGAACTATAAAAGTATAAGAATATCTTTCTTTAGGTAATAAAATATATATTTATTGATGAGAGAAGTTTTTTTAGATCACATTGAATAAATTTAGTAAATCCTTCTCTAGAACAAGAGTTCACTCAACACCATTGATGTTTTTGTGAGTGTGGAAAAACTTACTCTTCATGTCAGTAGGAAAATAAACTCCCTTAATCCTGTGAATATCCTAGAGATTATTCCTACTTCTCTATAAAGTAGGGGAATGTATTTTTTTGAAGCACCACTGAATAACCAAATCTAGAACAAGATCAGGATGATGATACACTAATAATAGATCATTCAAGATGTCTCTATAAAGGCAAATGAATCTTAAATGGTCCATCAACTCAAATCAACTTGTATTTACCCAATACAACAATGAAAACTATTATAATAAATTTATATAATGGATAAGGTTCTATTGGTCACTCTATCCTTTCCAAATATTTCATATAAAACATTTATTTATGGTCAGATATACTTTATGCTAGTCACTTAGTACTACTAGATCATGGAAAATGTTGTACACAAACTAATTTATAGCTTCATAGATTTTATACTCATTCCAAGACATGGACACTCAAATGATACCACATGACAAAAATATGTTTTAGTGGAAAGATAAATGTGTATTCTCAAAACAAGTTCTTTAGTTGAATAACCAAACCCATATAAACGATGTATGTTTGGTTGTGGGAAATTTAATAGAGTTGATCCAATAAGACTTTAGATAACATTTTATCATAACCTGGTGAGATTTAATGGGATGAGTTCAATACCAATAACCATTTCTTCTATAAGTGTAGCCACAAAATTATTTAGAACCCTATTTAAAGGTCTAGATACTTTCATTAAGTTATATTGAAATTATTATCGTTGTTTTGATGTCGTGAACCAATCCTTCCAGACCCAGAACTAGTCATCCAAGTTGATCAATGGAAAGACCCTAGAGGCATTCTTGATCCTCCCAGGATGGTAACAAGAAACAAGGGAATCAATATAGACAATGGGAATGGTTTCTGTCAATAAAATAAAAAATGAAATCAAAATAAATAAAAGAACAAACCAAACTAAATATGGTTTTCAAGGTCTACATAATTTACATTACAATAAAAGTTACAAAAAACTAAACAATGATCTATACCTATAATTCAAACTAAACCCAACACACAAGACATATCCATGTGACCTAGAGGAACACTCTTCAATATATAACCAACTATCACACAATAAGATCGAACTGAATCTAGAACCTGCAATAGAAGCTAAAAAAATAAAATATTATAGGAATGAGTATTAAAACATAGAAGATTAGACCGAATATTTATATTCCCAATGAACATTATATAAATAAAGAAACATTAATTAGAATTTTTGAACTATTATGTAAAAATAGATGTTTTCCCACACATTCATTTAGAGAAAAAAAATCACGATCATAATTCATTTCCATAACATTTTAAAACAAGGCTCATTATTGTAAGGAATGTTTGGTTCATAGGGGAGAAGAAAAAAATGATACCAATTAGAGACTTTCCTTTTTCATGTTTAATGGAAAATAGGAAAAAAACTTATTCTTTGAAAACATCTTTCTTAAAACCCATCTAATGAACCACACTTTCACAATCTATCAAAACAACACTAAAACCAAGCACGAGAATTATGATTCCACACAATGATGTTAATTATACTAATGGTGCCAGAAATAGTGGAACATAAGAAATACCATGGAACTCAGAGGAGAACCAGAAAATACTAATACAAGAGAACCCATCCCTAGTAACATGGAACACATGATTAAATAAAAAACTCCCAAACTCCTAGCCACCCTAACTCAGGATAGATAGAGGGGACCAATCCCATATCAATAAACCCAAATATCCACTAACTATGAGACACTTGTTAGAGCATGAACAAAAAGTTTAAAAAATGTTCTAATAATTCCTCTTTACTATGCTAGGTTCCCATGCTATGTTAACAAAGGGGTTTTCCACACATTCATAAAACAAGACAAATATATATACCACCGTACACATAATAGAAATTGGAACTACACAGACCACCCTAAGGAGAAGTCACTACCTTACAAAAATAATTGCACAAGGGAGGTCCCATAATAAGGAAAATACAATCCCTTGATCAACCAATAAGTCAATAATCACTCCTGAAGGGGTTTTCCGAATGAAACCATTTTAAGAAAAATTCCAAATGGGACAAACACAAATTTCACAAATCAAGCCCTTTAAAACATCCATAAAAAACCATTTTCAATATCAAAACACCTTAGAAAACCATTATTGGAAACAACAACCACCATTTAAATATAAAACAATAATTTATAAAACCAAACAATTCCCTTTTAAAAACCAAAAATTATTTAGAAGATCCAACCAGGAAAGTAAACAAGATTTTCGTGTGCAAAACCAACAAATCCACATCACACATTCAAACCAATTATAAAAAAAATTATTTCACAAGAAACAATCATATTAAGATTTAAACATCACTATTTGATATTTAATAGAGTTGAAACAAATCACGTAATAAATGAAAACAAAACTTTAAAGAAGTGGTGCAATGGGATCCTACCATGATCAATGAAGAACTTACAGAATCCGGTGCAAAACCTCATTAACACCTCAAATTCACCCAACGGGGATAAATCAAACCTCAAGGAAGCCTAATATGGAAAATCCCACAATAATTGAGCAACCCTATCCAATAAAATTATAAAATATGGCCATCGAGGTTAGGGATGAAGAGAAAAAAAGGAGAGAAATCAAGGAGGAGGAATAAATGAACCCTAGCCTTTTGATTCGGAATAAGAAACACCAAGAAAACTCCTTAAATCCCTCTTAGAGGGTATTGGAGTTACCAATATCCCCCATGGGAGGCGCATAGTTTAGATGAGGCGGATTAAGGGAAAAAGAGGGGTTAGGGTATAAAAAGTGGGGATAGAGACAGTCATTTTAATGACTTTGACATGCTACACTGTTAGTCTGCATGGTTTGTCAAACCTTGCAGATACCATCTGACTGATACTGCTGAGAAATAGTTTGATCACATAGCTACCACATGGTTATTAGTACCATATAGGTAGGCCATGCAGTAGCTACTATCTTACCCAGTAGTTTCTATATGGTTACCTAGGCTGGGCAAACAGTTACTTCTAATCGTGTGCTAACTATGCGCCAGGGCCTACCCACCCCTAAAACAATCATTTTCAACAAAACTAAATGGGAAACTAAAAGAGGTGAGCTAGGATAAGAATGGAAAGAATAAATAATCCAAAAAATCAAACCCATAACACCCAGTTCTTGAGGAAATAACCAAAAATATGACTCGAACTGGGAACAAAGATGAATTCTAAAACCCGGGTGTGACAATTCTCCCCATAATAATGCTACCAAACCCAAAAATCCAAACCAAGGATTATAATAAAATCAATACCCGCTACTTCTTTACAACTCAATGAGATTCACAATGAATGATAACCAAAGTGAATATAAAAATATAACCAATAAGGAAGAGTTAACAAAATGAACTTGGGAGACCCAATGGACTCCTCGCTAAGTGTCACCCGCCCTCAAAAGCTAAACAACACCAGTTGACTAATCCAAAAGGGGATATGAATTTCAGGACACCAAATAAAATCCCAAAAAATTACACCTCAAACATCATCAAGCGAAACTCATACCACTCACCCTAAACAATGAAGGAATTCAAAATCTTATTTCACGGGAACCTTTGTAACCTTAATTAACAAAACTACAGGAATATTCCCATTCCAAAATTCACCCAAAAGAATTACACAGAATATAGTGGCTCCATAAGAAACCATCCACCACCAAATTGATACTAGGAATAGAACCAAGATACCAACATGGGGAGGCCTTAAAAGACTCCCCACCATAAGTGATAGGTTCACACTGCTTTATTTTGAGGAATTTCATTGAATCCCATAATGGGTCTCCCCACCATAAGAGCTGTTGAGCTTTAAAGGACGCGAGAACCTACCCTTGAGAACCAAAAAACCCTACCACAAGGGGAGGGGAGGGGAGGGATGTTCCCAAATAATGGACCAAGAAACCCACAACTGGAACTTTATACCAACCCTTTGCATCCCTGGATAACCAGAACTGAACCACACTCGATTCACAATGGTGGGATACACAAGGGCCATAAAAAGGGAAAATCACACTCAGTGGGATACAAACACTAGGATTTTATTAATACTAAATGACTACACCTATCCATAACCGAGGGAGAACTTGTACACCTAACTAGGTCACGACATGAAAATGAGGTTCTCACACCATTTTCCACTGAATTAAACCACTAAAACTAGAATAGCTACACTGGAGGATTGAACCGCATCCATCATCTGCACTAAGGATAGAGATTAAAACAAGGACATTCACACCATCAGGGTTCTCCTAACTATGCACAAAATTTACTTTGGGACCTATGGCTGGAGTTATGATGATAAAAGCATCTTATACCTCACAGCCATACACTAGAAACCCTTGAATGGAACTTCTCCTTATGATGCCACAAGCAACCGTACCACCTCCCAAACAAATCCACCATAACCCAACACACACCAAGGTTCACTCTGCATCACTATGTAACTTTATCCTGACAGGGACTTAGAAGATTCACATGCATAATACCTTTCACCTCAAACGAAGAACACGATAAAAAGGACACAAGGGAAAACATTTCCATCAGAAACTATGATGTTTGGAATTACTTAAGGAATGATATTCTTATATCAAAATATAAGTCCTAAAAAGGCTCCACAACATCCACATTTTTCATTTTAAAGAGAACACAACACTTCCATATGACACCGAACATGACCCATGAAATTGAAGGAAACATTACAGGGAGAGAGATCTTAAACCCATGTCCGAACCATCACATGATTCCAAAATCACAGATATAATATCCCCTTATGACCAAACTCACCACCATGGTGGCCTATAATGACCCTAACTAGAAGAAAATATTGAATGTTCTACATATCCTTTTGAGGATAGCAGATAGCACTGAAAACTTTATACTGAGTGTCCCCACCTTTTAACTGGGGATTTACCTTCACTACTTATAGATTGATCCTTCACACACAATCATGCCAAATTCTATCCTCAACGACCCAGGCCAATTGAGAAAGTAATTATTCCTTCCACCTCCCTCATATATTCCCTCCCACTGTGAGTGTATCCTCTCAACCAAAAAAAGGAAAGGGGTAGATTTTAGTTCCAATTTCCAAGATGTAAATCCTTTCATTGATCAACTGTAGGGTCTACAACTTTGGAGGTCACCCATGACCACATTACTAACATACAATTATTCTTCCTGGGGGAGAACTTTAGGCAATGGGGAAAAGCTAAAAACCAAATCAAATTGTTCCATTGGCCAAAACATACCACTAACAAACACCAAAATGCAAAGGAAACTATCACTGAGGATTCCAGAAACACCTTCCAATAAAACCACCTACAAAAGTGTAAACTATAAATAGTAATATAACTGAAGGAATACATAGGATCAAATTCTATGCAATTGAAATTCTGAAATCATAAGAATACACACCACACAAATTCTTTAAAATAAATAACATTTCGAGTTACAATAGGATTTGTGGGTTACAAACTCACTGATGGCATCCCATGGAGTATCACACATGCATATCCTTTTGACATACCAGGAACCCATTAATTTTATCACACATTCCCATTCATGTGGTCAACCATGGAAACACCAAAGTTAAAACAAAACATTTTCCTCCTTTCAAAACAATGAATTCAACCCACATCCCCATTTAAAAACTCACCAAGCATCTTTTCAAAAACCACTAATGACAAAAAATAGAAAACCAATTTAAAACTCCTAAAACATTCCTAGAAAAATAATATGAACCATTCTATTTAAAATCCATTTCAAGACCTCGAAAATCCCTTCCAAAACATTTTACCCAATTTCTAGATTTAGAAAACATTCCAAAAATTAATTAACTGCACAACCAAAACCATTTTTGGACTCTACACCATTATTTTCAATGCATCCCATCCCATTCAAAACCATTTCTAAATACCAATTTGTCTGATTCAAAAAATTTCTCAATAGTTCAAAACATCCCTTTTAACCACTTCCATTTTACCCCAAAAATTCATTTCACAAAAACCCAATTTCCTAAATCCTACTTAAAACATGTCCTGAAAATCCATTTTCCACTATCCAAAACAAAATCATTACCTTTTTAAATTCAAATTTTTAAAATTCCAAAAAAAAAATTCAAAAAAAAATCTAAAATTATGAAAGAGACAAACAATTCACAAAGGGGAAACTAGTGTCGATGGGTGACTTGGCCATATGGGTGGTGGCCATATTCTAATCACACCACCATCACTAAGAGAATTATAGGGTAATTCCTTAGCTCAACATGACTTTCTATGACCTAAAATCTCACAGAGGCTACTTTCCTAACCCTATTTTCATTTCCCAACAACATGCAATCCACAAAAACAAGAAGACACCAACATACCCGGACATCCCATGGTAGCCCAAGGTTAAAAACGAGCAAGGGTTCATGAATTCCTCCCCATTGATACACCTCGATCCCAGAAATATTACTCTTTCTACTATTAAATCCCTCAAATAAGAGTGGGAACTATAAAAATAATGTCCATAAAAATATCTGACCTGCTCCAATACCATTTTTTCATGAACTAACCTAGGTCAACCTTGAACTGGTAACCTAAGCCGGTCCCTGGAAAGTTCTGAGAGACATTACCAATCCTCCTGGGATGGAGAAAAGTTCCAAGGGCATTAATAGAGACAATGTTAATGGTTTCTCCTAATAAAATAAACAATGGATGTAAAAAAAATAAAATAACAATCCAAACTAAATATTTTTTTCAAGCTCCACATAATTTACATTATAATAAAAGATACAAAAAATGAACAATGAGATATACCAGACATTCAAACTGAGCCTAATACCCAAGACATCTCCATGTGACCCCAAGGGTCACTCTCCAATCTACAACCCACTATTGTCCAAGGTGATTGAACTGAAGCCAAAACATGAAACAGAATCTAAAAACAAGAAAAGACTATAGACATGAGTATTAAAACATAATAGGAAGGCCCAAATAATTCTATTCCCAATGAGAATTCTTAAAACAAACAAACATTCTCAGAATTCCAATTTTCTTTGCTAGGTTCCTATGCTATGTTCATAAATGGGTTTTCCACACATTCCAAACAACAAGACATACATATATATACCACCATACTCATCACACAAACTAGAACACCCTAGCCACCTGAATGAGTAGTCCTTACCTTAAAACAATTATTACACACAGGAGGTCCCATACCGAGGACACTACCATACCATGATCAACCAACAAAGAAAGACTCACTCCTGAAGGGGTTTTCTAAATGAAACCATTTTAAGAAAAATTCCAAATGGGCCCAAATTCACTTTCAGATATCAAACCCTTTATAAAAAACAACACACAAACCATTTTAAAAATCAAACTAACTTAGAAAATCATTATTAGAAACACGGATCAGAATTTTAATGTAAAAATATAGTTTTTTAAACAAATAGTTTCCCTTTTGAAAACCAAAAACTATTTAGAAAATCAAACTGGGAAAGTTAACAAACTTTTGGTGTGAAAACCCCACCAAATCCGCATCACACATTCAAAGAGATTAAAAAAAATTATTTCATAAGACAAAATAATTTTATGAATGAAACAACACTTTAATAGTTAATAAAAGTGAAAAAAATCATCCAATCGATGAAATCATAACTTTAAAGAAGAGGTGTAATGGGATCCTACCTCGATCGATGATGAAATTCCAAAATCTGGTGTGAAACCTCATTCACACCACAACTGCACCCAAGGGGGGGGGGATAGAACAAACTGAAAGAAAACCTAAGAAGGAAAACCCAAAAAATAAAGTAACCATATCCATGAAAATTGGACAACATGGCCACTAGGGTTAGGGAAACAGATACAAAAATAAAGAAATCAAGAAGGAGGAAGAAATGAACACTAACATTTCGATTCAGAAGGAGAAACTCCAAGTAACCACCATAAATCCCTATTTTAGATACTTGGAGGTGAGAAAATCCCCCTTGGTAGGTAAATTGGTTAGAGGAGGATGAATAGGGGAAAAAGAGGGGTTAGGGTAAAAAATGGGGCAGATTGAAAGTCATTTAAATGACCTCGATAGACCCCATAGTTAGTCCACATGGTCTATCAAACCGCACAGATACCATGTGACCACGAATACTGAGAAACATATCAACCAAATGGACTACCCACATGGTATGAATAAACATGTGGTAGCTATTAAATAGCTATTATATCCCCTAGGATATTCTATAGGGTTACCTAGACTGGTGTTCACGGTTACTACAAATTGTGCGCTAACTGTGCGCCAGGGCCTTTCCACCCCAAAACACACATTTTTACAAAACCCAATGGTAAAAAAATGAGGTTAATTAGTCCAAGAAGATAAAAATAAATACTAAAAAAACTCAAACTGGTCACACCTGGTTCCTGAGTAAATAATCGAAATGTCGACCCGAACTGGGAATGAAGATGAATTCCAAAACCTAGCTGTGACATTTGATATAAAGGAAATCATAAGGAATAATTCATTAGTATGGGAGGATGGTGCATTTTATGTAAATGTGTAGGAAAATGTATCACTAAATGTGAATTTTTACCAATCCCCTCATGATTAGGTCACAATTCCCTATCTTGTAACACCACAAGCTTCCATGGTACGCTTCTCTTTGAATAATCCAATAGCTTGCATTGTATGCAACTTTGAGTTCTATCACACCACGACCAATAAAAATAACCATTATGAATAGTAATACCCATGTTTTGAAATTTTATAATTTATATTTTAAAAAATAGACTTCATTTTTCAATTCGTAATATCAAAATTAGATTAGGGTGAATTTTTGGTATTTTCCTAAAAATTTTAATTTTTGATTAATAGTAAAAAACAATGCGTTATTGTTCAAAAAAACATTTATTTAAATAATAATAATTATTATTTAAATTTATTTTTAAGTAAAATATATATACATAATTTCTATATTAAATCAATATAATTAATTGGAGTATTTTTATAATAATATTAGATGTATAAAATTTTATTGATTTTTTTAACTTCTTTTACCCACCTTCTAGGAACATTTTCAAATTTCCATAAAATGTAATTTTACTGCTTTTGTTAATTTAATTTCAAAAATAAGAGAGAAACAGTTGAAATTAGTAAGTAAAATGTTGTTCAATAGGATGAAAAGTATTTTTGGGGAATAGTAACTTTTGAATTTTATTTACCATAGTTAAAAGTAAATAGGGTAATTAAAGGTAAAAATGATATTATGATTACCATAAAAGATGTAATAATACTGTTTGATAAGTTTTTTTAGACAAAAATAAACATAAATAACAAAATATTACCCCTTTGGTCCAATTTTATTTGATTAGGACATTTATTATTATTTTATTTAAAGAAGAGTTAAAAGTGTTAAATTAAATGTTTAATAACTACACCATTTTTCATATATTCTTATACATAAGATAAGTTATAATATAAATATTCATTATAAATATAAAATTATTAAATACATAATGGTATATTATTTATAATTTTTAGACATTAAATAATTAAATTTATTTATGACACAATGATGATGCAATAATTACCTTATTAACAAAATATTAAAACAATTGAAATTATAAATAGAAAAATAAATGTAAATTGAGACTTTTGATGCATTACAAGAATTATATAGGTTAATAGGAAATTTAATGGTTTATTTAATGTATTTTTTTGAAGTAATCAAGTTTTATTGACATTTACAAAAACCAAATACTAAATAGTGTCAAAATTGACATAAATGAGTTTTCAAAAAAAAATACTATATTATTAAATGATATATTATTACTAAAAATATAAGTTTAAGCCAAAGTACTTATATAATGATAGATATGTCATCAATTATCCACTTGAGTTTGATTGTAATTTTATAGTATGTTTATTAAATATGTAATATAAAAATATGAGAAGACATTGTAAAAGTTAAACAATTTAACTAAGAGTTAAATATAAAAGATAAGGTTAATATGGTGAGATAAACATATCTAAAACCAATTTTTGAGAGTATTTAGACCCATACCAACCTTATCCTCTAAATAAATTCATTTGAAACCATTATAAACTGAAAATGAGTTTATAATAAAATAATATTTCATGATTTTCCTAAAGTGACCCTCATCTCTCTTATAAAAGGGTACTTCCCCTTCTCTTAATTTTACACCTTCAAATCCATTTGTCTTAGACAAAACCTGCTAAAATATCCTCCGAAATACCCTAAATATATCCTAGAGTCCTTACTTTGATCATAATCTAACCTAAGGATCCCTTTTGATCAAATAAAAAGGAAGAACCTGGAGAAGAGGTAATTACTCCATCAACTATTTCAAAGTTCTTTTCTTCTTCCACTTCCTATATCATTGTTGTTTCCATTCTAAAATAACAAATCAAGTAACTTCTACATACTGAGATTATCTTATAAATATGGTACAACCATATTAAATATTCTATCCATCCTATGAATGATATAGTCACAATACGTGCGTACGTACAACATACCATCTCCACGTCGTGGTGTAGATTGTTATTCAACACGTCATTATTTGGATGTGTATAATAATGAGTATAATTGATGTAAATAATGAATATAAAATTTTAATTATTCTTTATATATTATATAACATCAATTTACATATGATTTTACCACTAATAGAATGATATTGTCGCTCGTGTGTACGTACGTATTACCGTCTCCAGGATGTGATGAGATTTCATTTCCCATCGCAACCATTAAAGAATAATTTTTATTTGATGATTAAAAACAATGTTTAAGAACATAATATAATTTTTTATATGAATCAAATACATCCTATCCATAAAAAACATGACTTACGTAACAAAACAGATAAAGGAAAACGAATCAGTTAACACCTGAAATAATGATACTACTGAAATATTATTAACAAAGCAATATTAGAATCTCATATATGATATCATATTTATGTATGTGGTTATTTTATAATTTAATAACCATTATTTAACTATTATATAGGAATATATAATACCCTCGACCAAATAAAATTACATGGTAATAGTTAATTTTACAATCAATTTATTATCCAAGGTTGTTTACATGTAAGTATCTATTGGGACCTCTTTATCATTCACATCCGTGTTTCTTAAAAATGTATTTAAAAACATTTTTAATATTTACTAGACTATGGGATAAAGTAATTTATACCCTCATTTTACTTTTTATAAAATGTTTTTAAAGGAATCCTTCCATCTCTTTCCCAACAAAGTACATTATGTCCTTTTTGACAACTTAAGGAAAGAATGTTTTTAACTTCTATGGTGAGTGTGGCTATTTTCTGCTGTTATAACACTTTAAAAGGCCCCCCTACAATCTTATAAGAAAATTTTGAAAATACATTTTTTCTTTTATAATTACATGACTTTTAAATGATTTCAAAATAGAAAGAGTTATTTATCTCAGATAGTTTTTATTTCATATATATAAACATCCATTCTAAGATTTTAAGTTTGTTTGAAGTTGATTTATTATGATACAGTCTTCCATATTGTATTTATGGTTTTGTGATATGTTTGACTATGGATGTGATATTTTTATACAATTTATCGTTTATGGTTAATGTATTAACATTTTATATGCTAGTTTGAATAGGAATGTTTATGTTATGTTTCAACCTTTTCATATGAAGAATGAATTGGACTTAGTAAGAGATGGGTGAATCCTACTATATCTCCTTGATGCATCTACATGTCTCCTAAGAAAAACTAGTGCCTTGGCATAAGGCCTTGACAAAATATTATTTGTATTCTTAACACGCGGGCTTGACTATGTGGTTATTATTTCCAACATTATACATTCCATCATTATGAAATTATCTATTGATATTACATGTGATTATTTGATTAGTAGAATATCAATGTGAATTAGTAGATGGAATTATTTGATTTATCATTTCCATATGATGCTGAAGTTTATGTTTAAAAGGATTTTGTTTTAGTCTTATAAATTTCATTAAATTTTTATACTTATTTATGATAGTTTCTTTTATATTGTTATCTTTTCTGAGAGTTTGAGCCCACCCCTTTCTTATGTTTTCTTTTTCCAAGGATGTGAAGAAGTATATTATGATTAACCTACAGGGATATGTTAGAGTATATGAGTGTGTTCAAAGAGAACACAATGTTGTTTTTTTATTTCATGATATAATGTAAAACGTATGTATGTATCTATTACTTCCAAGGCTACTAAACTAATCGTTCTTTCGAGAATAGATATATTTTGATCATTCCAATGTTATGTAATAATGCACTGACTCTGGGTAACTAGGGTCAGGGAGGTATAGTTGGTATCATAGGAAGTTTACTACACACATTGGAACCTATATTTAGAAAAACTCTGATTAGAGAACATTACCCAAAGATAGTCTTTTAGGATTAAAATAGAAGAACTTCTTAGAATTTTGGTAATGTAGAGATTTTGTGAATTTTATAAGAAATACATCCCTGTTTGGATACGAGCAGGTAGAGGTGGATCTGGCACTGAAGTACCTAGGAGTGAAAATTTCGACAAGGAGTTTTGGGCTTGACCTGGGGTATCCTGGTACATGAAAACGAGCCTTGTTGCACTCTTGGTTACAAAAATCTTGAGGGATATGCTTATGATAATTCACATTTTCTTTACAAATCATTATGAAGGATTTTTGAGTAAATACTTCCTCAAAGAAAACATTTATTATTATTATTTATGTACTATATTCATAAACTGTTCAATTTCTATTAGGTATTTTAACAGTTTGGAATTCTGTATTTCGATTCATAAACTAATCTAGTGTATACCATTGTTTAGAAATAGTGCCTAGTGGAAGGAATGGAAACCGTATCAATACATGTATTCCATGTAGGGATTTCCCTCCTACTCAAGATAATTATAGTGGAGCAGATAATGCAACTAGTGTTGAACAACTTATAACCATACTAGGAAAACTCACTTGGGTTATGAATAATAACCCTACCCATATGAAGCACCCTGATCCAAAATGCAGAGGATCAATGTTAGACCAATTAATGAGGAAACAATCAACAATATTCAATGGGACTAAAAATCCATTTGAATCTAAGAAATGGATAAGTTCCTTAGAGAAAATATTTCATGCTTTGGGGAGTAGCGAAAGGGAAAATGTTTTCATGGAAGTTTATCGCCTCACGGGAGATGCAGATCAATGGTGGGAATTAATTCAAAACACAAAAGAGGATGAAGAAGTATCAAATATGGAATAGAGGGTGTTTAAATAGATTTTATTAGAAAAATATGTTCTATATGACCATCGAGCAGAAATGGACAGACAATTTCTGAGTCTGAGGAAAAAGGAGGATGAGAATGTCGCAAAGTATGAGGATAACATTACAAGGCTAGCAAGGCAAGCGACAGATTATATACGCAACCCAAGGAGTAATATTGATCAATTTATTGATGGGTTAAAACCATTTCTCCATTGAGAATTAGTCTCACAATCCTTCTCATCATATGAATATATTGTATCATGTGCTATCAAGATAGAAAATGAATTATTTAAGTCATATGAATTTAAAGAAAAGCAAGAGAAGAAGAGATTTGTTAAACACTCTGGAAATAAAAATTAGAGGAAGAAGGGAAAATTTAAATTTCCATCCTATAGTAAATGTGGAAAGAAACACCCCAATACTTTCCTGAAGGGAATAAGAGTATGTTAAAAGTGTGGTGAAAAAGGTCACCAAGCACGTGATTACAAGAGAAAGAAAGAGGTTGTGCCTTTGAGTAGGGATCTTGCTTCGTCGTCCTCTGATGCCCTAGGTTATGCCTGATCCGACGCATCCCCTCCTCGGCCACCCCCGGCCAGGGGAGGAGGAGAGTCTTCTTCCTCCTTCCATAACCCCTCGTACCTCGGCTCTCGTGCCATTAACAGATCCCTCCCTGCTTCCCTTTTCCCCTCCATTCTCATCAGCCCTAAAGTCCACTCGCTCGTCGATGGTGTTCCAATGGATTCATTCTCTGCTCTTGAGTTCACTAATTCCTCCGTGTTGACGAATCATTCATTGGTCACTCGTTTCGTTATGCAACAGCCCGCAGCTGATGCTTTCGACAGTTTCATCGCCAGCCAGTGGTAGCTCCAGGACTGGGCGATTGTTGGGCTCCTGGATTGGAGACACCTCCTGATTTGCTTCTCGTCGGAAGAAGACCTCATCAATGCCTGGGATAGCACTCCACAAGTTTTCTCAGGTATGCAATTTTTTCTCTTCTGGTGGTCATTCAATTTCCACCTGAGAAGAGACTCTCCTACCTCGGCGATTTGGATTTCGCTCCCCGGCCTCCCCCTCCCATTTCAGAATCCAGCGATTCTACACTTGATTGGTAATATCTTGGAATGGTTCCTTTGCGTGGACCAGCAGACGAACGTCGTTATCCACCCGATTTCACCTCAAATCTGTGTCGAAGATGATGTTTTCAAGGACCAGTTGGAAGCCATTGGCATAGAGATTGAAGGTGAGATTCGTTGGTACCAAAATCTCATCTATGAATCATGGGTCGTCTTCTTGTTCTTCCTGCTTCCATCTCGTTCACGATGTTTCCAGCTGCCGGAACTGGTCGACGGGGGTCTCTTAAGTGGCATTAGATGAGGGTACGCTTGGTCAGGCCATGGGGGGTGGTGGAAAGTCTATCTCGGTTGCTGAATTTCCAGGTCACTATGTTGATGAGGATAACCAAGGAGGTATGAGCACGAATTTTCCCTTGGTTAATGAAGAAGGATAATCGAAAAAGAGGCTTATAGAATCTGTCCCAGTTTTGGAGAAGGTTGTTCATTGGGTGGAATCAGAGAGAAATCCCCTGGTTTTAGATGTTGTCAATCGTTTGAAGAGAGACTTGGGTTTAGCCACTCCTGTTGTGCAAAGGGGACCAGTGGAATCTGATTTGGATCATGTTGCTGCTGGTGTTGTATGGGATCATGAAGCTGGCTATAACTCAGCTGGGGAAGCTCGAATGGGTTATGAGAAAGGGCCAGAGGGCCCCAAGACATCTTCTTATATGGAATCTGTTCTTGCAGGACTTGAGAACAAAGGATTGGCGGGTCCTCGGGTTGAGCCATATCCCGTGGATATTTCATACTCAAGGAATGTGGTTCTGACTATTAAGTTATGAAACCGTTTTGAGAGCTTGGAGGATGTCTGGCACATCCAGGAGGCTGATAGGGAAAAACTTCGCAATGAGGAGAAGGGTATCCTGCAGGAGGAGTCTGGTGATGACTCTTCTGGCCATCTATCAGGAGTCACTGATCACGTGTTCTGTGGTAGAGACACTTGTAGTCCGAGGAGGAGAAAAGGCCAGCGTGGTCAGAAGAAAGGACATAAGGACTATTCTTACCTACCTTCACCAATGGAGACCCGATCTGCCTGGAAAGTGAAGGCCCAAGTGAAGGAAGGGGTTCCCAACTCCAATGGCAATGCATCACGAGCAGGAGGTGTGGCAGCTCCAGTTGAGGGGTCAGCTCCCATCAGGAATGTACAAAATATTTCTTGCACGGATGATGAGCAACCTATGGAGCTACTACTGCATTCCAGAGAATAAGTGGAGGAAGAATCTCTTGTAACCGGTGCCTCAACAGATGAGGGTGCTAAAAAGATGAAAAGGACTATTTGGGTGGACACCAATAGAGAACAGAGGGACTGGATCGACAAGCAAAATTACATCCTAGAAAGAGGTCTCAAATTGGGGAAAATAAACACAGAGGAATACTTGCAAGCATGGGACAAAAACTGGTGCGCCGATTTGAAGACCTCATAAAGGATGATCCAGAAACATCGGTAAGCTCTTTGTTCTGGGAACTTCTTAAGGATGAAAATGTCAATAGGCTTAAATTGTCCTTTAACAACTATGTTTTTTCTTAGGGTTTATCACTTTTTCCTTAAACGTGTATCTGGTTTATAATAAAAAAATGAAGTTGGAATGTCCTAAGTGACAAGGAAACTTACCTTAGAAAAGGAAAATGGAGCAAGGCCATGCTTAAGCAATAACTACTGCTGAGGTTGAAGCTCTGAATAACATAGTGGTAGGTAATTTAATGGTTCCCTCAAATTTATCCAACACCTTATTTGATTTTATATCATTAAATAGTTTCATATATTGCTAGTTTTCTAACAAAATTAGATATTTACAATTTTATTTAACAATATATTTTAGTCAAAACTCTAGGGGGAAGTATCATTGCAACAAAGTTTTATGAATCAGTTCCTATTAGGGAATATAAATGTGCTTTATCTAATGATCTCATTGTCATAACTATGATTCAATTTGATATAATCCTTGTTATGGATTGGCTTTCATAGCATGATGAGAAAATTTATTTTAAGAAGAAGGTGGTTAATTTTTTTGAGGATGATAAGGAATACCTTATCATTAAAGCAGAAACATGACTTTCAGATTATTATCAAGATTCACACGTAGTATCTATACTAAATTAAATTATTGGGGAGGAAAGGAGTTAAATAACCATGGGTGAGGAAAATAATGTTCAAATAGATGATGTACCTACTGTGTAAGAATATTCTGATGCGTTTCAAAAGGATTTACCTGGACATCCTTCAGAATGAGAAATTGAGTTTTACGTTGACTTAATTTGTGGTTCAGGATCCGTATTGAAGACCCCTTCTAGAATGGACACTGTGGAATTAGTGGAACTAAATAAACAAATAGAGGAATTTATCAATAAAGGATTTATTCTACATAATGTTTCTCTATGGGGATCCCCTGTTATTTTTGTTAGGAAGAAATATGGATCTATGAGGTTGTGCATTGACTATAGGGAGATCAATGCTATAAGAACAAAGAACTAGTATCCCCTAATTCACATTAATGATTTATTCAATAAAAATCATAGAGCTCAATATTTTTCAAAGATTGACCTCAGATCTTGATATCATCAGTTGTGTGTGAAGAATGGAGAATTTCTAAAAACAACATTTCGTACTAGGTATGAGAATTACCAGTTTCCAGTAATAAATTTTGGTCTGACTAATGAACCATATGTCTTCATTAATCTAATGAATATATCATTCAAGGAATATATTTATGACTTTTTAGTGGTATTTATTGATGATATATTGGAATAATACTAATACTATGAAGATCATGACAATCACTTGTGCACTATTCTATAAATTCTTAGAAGAAATGAATTATATGAGAAATTTAGCAAGTGTGAATTCTGGATTTAGAAGATTTCTTTTCCTGGACATATTTTCTCTAAGGACGGAATCACTATTGATCCTTCAAAGATAGAGGAAATCCAATAATGGCCAGCACCAATGAGTATAATTGAGATAAACTGTTTTATTGGTTTAGTAGGTTATTATCAGCGCTTCGTCCAGAATTTTTCCTGATTGGTTAAACCATTAACCAAGATCACAGGTAAAAGGGTTAATTTTTTTTGGAAAAAAGAGTGTGAAGGATGTTTGGAATAATTGAATAAAATATTAGTCAATTATTCTATATTGACTCTACCATCGGGGAATGATGAGTTTGTTATTTATAGTGATGCTTCAAAGAAATGACTGGGTTCTGTACTTATGAAGAATGATAGTGTTATTGCCTATCCATCACGGTAGCTATAAATTCAAGAAAAAAACAATCCTACTCATGATCTTGAGTTAGAAGTTTTAATATTTTCATTGAAGATTTGAAGACACTATCTCTATGGTGAAAAATTTTAGATATACACCGATCACAAGAGTTTGAAATATATTTTACCACAAAAATAACTCAACATGAGGTAGAGATGATGGCTTGAACTACTCAAGGATTATGATTTCACTATACACTACCACTTAGGGAAGGAAAATAAGGTGGATGATGCTTTGAGAAGAAAAGATCATGGAGTTTTGAACAAGATGAAAGTTGAAAGTGATCCTATGTTCATGGATCTAGTAAAGATGGATATGGGAATAATCATTGAAGGTGAAAAATCAATACTTTTTCAAATAGTTTCTAAACCATATTTACTAGAAAGGATGAAAATTTCTCAGACTGATGATGAGAAGTTTCAAAAGAAAATTAATGCTGTGAATGATGAGATATTGATTAACTTCATATATGAAGATGGAATTTTTAAATTTGGGAGGAGGCTTTGTGTTCCCAATATACCTGATCTAAAAAGGGAATTGTCAGATGACGCTCATAGCTCCAATTTATTTATACACCCTGATAGCACTAAGATATATAGATATTTGAAGGAATATTTTTGGTGGGACAACATAAAGTGGGATATTGCTGATTATGTGTTACGATGTATGGTTTTTCAACAGGTTAAGGCTAGAAGACAACATCCTGGAGGAGTAATGCAACCTCTTCCCATGTCTGAGTGGAAATGGTATGATATTACGATGGAATTTGTCATGGGACTACCAAATACTCTTAGAAGGAATGATGATATATGGGCCATTGTTTATTTTCTTATCAAGTCAGCACATTTTCTTGCTATTAGAGAATATTTACCACTTGAACATTTAACAAGACTATATAATGAAGTTGTAATAATTCACAGAGTACCCCTATTGATTGTTTCTGATCATGATCCCCATTTTACATCAAGCATCAGGAAAAGTATTTAAAAGTCCATGGATACTGAACTTCGTTTGAGCACTTCCTACCACCATCAATCCAATGGACAATAAAAACAGACTATTCAAACCTTAAAAGACATGTTGATATCATGCTCACTTGACTTTCAAGGTATGTTGGATCAATATTTACCTACGGTAGAATTTTCCTATAATAATAGCTTCCATTCAAGTATTCAGATGGCACCATATGAAGCATTATATGGAAAGAGATGTCCTACACCAACTTGTTGGGATGATATTAGTGAAAGAAAACTCATTGACCCAAAACTTGTTGAGGAAATAATGGAAAATGTGAAGATTATCCAAACCCACATCAAATCAGCTCAAAGTATCGAAAAGAGCATTGCTAATAATGGAAGGAGGGATTTATATTTTCAAGTAGGAGATCATGTTTTCTTGAAGGTATCTTTATGGAAGGGTGTTGTATGATTCATTAAGGGTAAATTAAGTCCCAAGTATATCAGACCCTTTGAAATTCTAGAACGAATTGAAGTTGTATCTTATCGTTTGGAAATGCCACCAAGTATCTCCAAGGTTCATGATGTGTTCCACGTATCATTGTTGAAAAAATACATGCCTGACCCAACACATGTACTCACCTATGAAGAAATAGAACCGAAACCCAATCTGTCTTATTGTTAAGAGTCTATCTAGATTCTTGATACCAGAGAACATGTGTTGAGAAACTGGATGAACCCTCTAGTAAAATTTCTATGGAGAAACCATGAGATGGAGGAGGCAACATGGGAACTCGACAAACTTATAATGAAGAACCACCCAAATATTTTTATACAGTAATATTCTAGAAATTTATAGGACGAAATTATTTTAAGTATGTAAGAATGTAACACCCCAAGCTTATACAATACACTTCTCCTTGAATAATTCAATAGCTTGCATGGTACGTAACTTCGAGTTCTAGCGCACCATGACCAATCAAACTAGCCATTATGAATAGTAATTCTCACTTTTTAAAATTTTATAAATTTTATTTTTTAAAATGGACTTCATTTTTGGATTCGGAATATCAAAATTATCTCAGGGTTAATTTTTTGTATATTTCTAAAATCTTTCAATTTTTGATGAATAGTGAAAAACACTGCGTTATTATTTAAAACCAACTTTTATTTAAATAATTATTTTTTTATTTAAATTTATTTTAAATTCAAAATAGATACATAATAACTATATTAGTTCAATGTAATTTATTGGAGTCATTTTATAATAAGATTAGATGTATAAAATTTTATTGAATTTTTTAAACGTCTTTTACCCACCTTCTAGGAACATTTAAAAATTTGAATAAAATGTAATTTTACCACTTCTATGAATTGAATTTCAAAAATATAAGAGAAATAGTTGATATTAGTCAATAAAATTTTGTTTAATAGGATGAAAATAATTTTTGGTGAATAATAACTTTTGAATTTTATTTAACATAGTTAAAAGTAAGTAGGGAAATGAGAGGTAAAAATTATAATGAAATTACCAAAACACATTTACTAATTCTATTAGATAAGTTTATTTTTACCAAAATAAACCTAATGAATAAAATATTATCATTTTGGTCCACTTGGATTAGATAAGGACATTTATTATTATTATATTTAAAGAAGAGTTAAAAGTGTTAAATTCAAAGTTTAATAACTAAACCATTTTTAATATAGGGTTCTACAAAAGATAAATTTGACTATAAATATTAATTATAAATATAAAAAAATTCCTAAATCATGATATTTTATTTATAATTTTTGGATATTAAATAATTAAATTTATTTATGACCCAATGATGATGCAATAATTATCTTATTAACGAAAGATTAAAATAATTGATATTATAAATATCTAAATAAAGGTAAATTGATACATTTGATGCATTACAATAATTTTCTAGGTTAATATTACATGTTAGGGTTGATTTAAGGTATTTTTTTCCATGTAATGATGTTTTTTTTGACTTTCACAAAAACGAAATACTAAATAGTGTCAAAATTGACATAAATGAGTTTTTAAAACAAATACTATATTATTAAATGATATAATATTCCTAAAAATCTAAGGATTGGCCAAAGAAATTATTAATTATATATATTTTATTAATGAATCACTTGAGTTTATCTTGGAATTTTATAGTAATTTTATTAACAATATAATATAAAAATACAAGAAGACATTATAAAAGTTAAACTATTTAAGGAAGAGTTAAATCTAAGAGATAAGGTTAATATGGTGACATAAATTTGTCTAAAACCTATTGGTTGAAAGTATTTAGACACATACCCACATTAGACTCTAAATAAATCCATTTGGAGGCATTATAAACTGAAAATGATTTTATAATAAAATAATATTTCAAGCTTTTCCTAAAGTGACCCTCACCTATCTTATAAAAGGGTACTTCCCTTCTCTTGATTTCACACCTCCAAAGCTATTTGGCTCAGCCAAACCCTACTCAAATATCTTACCAACAACCCTCACTTCATCCTAGAGGCCTTAATTTTATCAGAATCCAACTTAAATATCCCTTTTGATCAAATAAAAAGAAACAACCCGTATAAGTGGTAATTACTTCATCATGTCTTTCAAAGTTTTTTTCTTCTTCCACTTCCTATTTCTTTGTTATTTCCATAATAAAATAATAAATAAAGTACCTTATAGATAATTAGATGTTATTATAAATATGGTAAAACCATATTCATTATTCTATCCATTCTGTGAATGAAAAAGTCACCATACATGTGCATATACAACTTATCATATCCATGTCATGGTGTAGTTATTTATTCAACAATTCATTATTTGGATGGGCATAATAATGAGTATAATTTATGTAAATAATGAATATAACATGTTAATTATTATTTATATATTATATACCATCCAATTACATACTATTACATCACTAATAGAATGATATTGTCGCTCGTGCGGACGTATGACTTACCGTCTCCACGACGCGATGAGATTTTTTTCCCATTATAACCATTCAAGAATAATTTTCATTTGATGATTAAAAATAATGTTTATGAACTTAATATAATTATTTATATTGATCAAATACATCCTATCCATAACACACATGACTTGCGTAACAAAACATGTAATGGAAAATTATCGGTTAACACCCAAAACAATGATACTATTGAAATATTAATAACAAAGAAATATAAGAAGATCATATATGATATCATATCTACGTATGTGGTTATTTTATAATTTAATAAAAATTATTTAACTATTATAAATGAGGTTAACATACCATCGACCAAGGAAAATTACAAGGTAAGGATTAATTTTACAATCTCTTTATTATTTGAGGTTGTTTATATGTAAGTATCCACTGGGACCTCTTTATCATCCACATCCTTTCTTCTTAAAGTTGTATTTAAAAATATTTTTAATATTTACTAGAATATATGTTAAATTCATTTATACCATCATTTTAGTTTTTATAAAATGGATTGAAAGGAATCTTTCCATCACTTTCAAACAATGTACATTATAAATTTTTTGACAAATTCAAGATAGAAGGATTTTTAACTTATACAACAGGTGTAGATATTTTCTGCTGTTATAACACCTTCAAATCATAACTTACAAGCTTATAAGAATATTTTGTAAATAAATGTTTTCTTTTATAATTACATGAGATTTCCAAATAGAATGTTATATTTTTCTGAAATTGTATTGATTTCATCTATGTCTACATCCTTTGTCGGATTTTACGTTTGTTTGAAGTTGATTTATTATGATACAATCTTCCATATTGTTTTGAAGATTTTGTGATATGTTTGACTATGGATGTGATATTTTTATACCATTCATGGTTTCTGGTTAAAGTATTATCATTTTTTATTCTAGTTTTAATATGAATGTTTATGTTATGTTTCAACCTTTTCATACGAGGATTGAATTGGACTTAGTAAGTGACGGGAAGAGCCTGCTATAGCTCCTCGATGCATCAGTAGGTCTCATGAGACAAAATAGTGTCTTGGAATAAGGATTTGAAAAAATCTTATTTTTATTCTTGTCTTGAGGCCTTGACTATGTGGTTATGATTTACGACATTATGCATTTCATCATTATGAAATTAGCTATTGATATTACATGTGATTATTCGACTAGTAGAATATCCACCTGAATAAGTAAATGGAATTATTCAATTTATCTTTTCCATATTATGCCAAATTTTAAGTTTAAAAAGATTTTGTTTTAGTCTTATAAATTACCTTAAATGTTTATTCTTATTTATGATATTTTCTGCTATATTGTTATCCTTACTAAGCATCTGAGATCACCGCTTTCTTATGTTTTTATTTTCCCAGGATGTGGAGAAATATATTATGATTAACCTATAGGGATAGGTCAAAGTATTTGAGTGTGTTAAAAATGTACACAATGTTGTTTTCTTATTTCATGATGTAATGTAACTCTTATGTATGTATATAGTACTTCTAAGGCAACTAAACTAATCGGTCTTTCGATGCTTGATCTCTTGTGATCACACCAATTTTATGTAATAATGCATTGAATCTAGGTAACTAGGGTCATGGCGTTACAAGTTTTCTATGCCTTCAGAAAACTGAACAAGTTATTAGACAGTCATCCTTTACCTACTCAGTAAAAAGGGTTTTAAAATACCATATTTCCATGCCCTATAACTTAAAATATAATCCTATACTCTATTAATCGAGACCATCACTAAAACATTTGTTGAGTTGAGGACTGACTGAGTTCAACACATGAATTATGTGAAAAGAAAGTACAAAATCTTTAAGATTCCATTAAGACATTAGTGTGTGTTGATGGAGATTGACCATTTCTTATACTAATAAATTCACACTAACTAATTCATGATGAAGAGAGTGTGAAACCACTCCATCACCAAAGTTTTTGAAATAACCCAAACTCGAAACCAGATTATATATTTACCTATTTATCATATCCTATTCTGGGGGGGGGGGTGGAATCAAGCATTGTATGTTTAGAAAATTAGAAATTGCCTGACTCCTTGGGATGATATAATGTTTTCAAATGGGAGTGGAATCATTATAGGAACATACCTCCTATCACATCTAGATTTAGACATCACGTTCACCCCATAACCACATGATACCCATGTTCCAAACTCCCATTATTAATGTATCACATTCCATGATAATCCCTAATCCATGATTTTTCACACATCATACTGGATGAAGATACACACCCAAATAAGTTTCTTACATTATTCAAGGGTATAATTAATGTTTCCTATATAAAGACCCTAGAACCAAAATTTTGATACACTATGAAGAAATGTTTGAAGGATAGAAAGATAATAATGAAGTAGAAGATCCAAAAACACCTGAGTTCTTGATATCTATGATTAGATCCTTTAAACCCCCATCAAGTGATTTTTGATTCTAAAATATGAGGGAAAAGGATGAAAGGGTAACTGTGTCTTTAATAAATATGACTATTAAAAGACCACTTCTCCCTGACCATCATCAATTTTAGTGAAAAGAACCCTTCTGTAGAGGTGTATTAAAGAGACCTAGGTGTGCTTTCCATGTTATCTATCTATACCAAAATTGGTATGCCTAGGCCCTCCTTGAAAGGTTATATCAAGATCTTGGGGGCCACCCAATTGATAACTAGTTGACCTAGGTCCCTTGGGAGGGATGCCATATTATCTATGAACAATCCTTTTTGTGGTGACTATGTATCCCTATAAGAAGCCACAACTAGGTCCTCTTAAAGGTTCTTCACCAAGGTCATCTACCTAGGAACCACTTCACAAAGCTTACTCACCTGGATTATATGTATGATTTAGTTACTCACTTGGGAACCACCTTCACCTAGTTCATTCCCTTTGGAACCACCTTCACTCATGTAACCTACCTACACATGCCTCCTCCATTGAATCCTAAGGAACATGAATGGGTTATGAACATCAATATAAACCCCCTAAATTATGTATTTCTTTGATAATAGATATATCCAAGTTTTACTTCATAACCAATACGACCCTTAGGGTCTTAAAAATATATTATTCCATTAATAAAGTGGGTCCATATTATAAGGATACAAGTGGATCTTCTCTTTTCACATGATTATCATCCTAGACACCTCATATAAATCATTCTTTCTGTAATTTTAAAACCCTATATCCATAATATTATTAAAAATTATAAGGAATTTGAAATTACTCTTTGGTGGATCGTACATTTTGAGAATAGGATTCAGATCAATATTTTGAGATTTCAAGAATCCCAATATGAAAATTTTAAAATATTTTGACACATGAGAGGTGCCTCAGGTTATTTGGAGAGTATATAAGAGTTTTAGGCAGAAATTTTGGATGTTTTTAAAGGAATGTTTCCACGTTTCATGGTATCAGAGAAATTGGGAGACTCCCTGAGTGTGAGGAGTTTTCAAGTTTTATTTGTATAAAACATAATTAAAAAAATGGTTAAAACATAGTTTAGTTTAAACTATTAAGATTCTAGGGTTAACTTTTTAAGGAGTATTAGACCTAAGTCTTAGCACATAGTTTGTGCACAGTTGCAGATAAACCATGAAAAATGTTGCAGATTGAGACACTATCAATTTTCATGGTTGGTGTATGTTTTGGTAATTTGTGAGACCCAAATATGTAACTGTATTATTTCTTTGGAATTTTGAACTTCGCTGTTGGTTTAATGTTTGTAAAACCATATTTTTTAACCACACAACTAATTAAAGAGGTAAAATTATGATTTCACTCCTAGTTCTTTAAAAATTAATTCCCCTCTTCTCCCCCCCTCTCATGCATGACCAAGGGGATTCTCCCCCCCCTTCTTTTTGATCCCACTTTGATTTGGGGTGTTCTTGATACTATTCATCATCAATTCAAGGTATGATCCATATCTTTCTTCCTATATTTTTCTTATCTTGGGTTTTATATTGATTTAAGGTGTTTCAGTTTAAGGTTTTGGTTTTTATTCCATAAGAGCATGGTGGAATTGACCCATAGGGATTTGGAATTCATGCAGCCTAGCTGAAGAACATCTCGAGGGGATGTCTATATGCTGTTGCTTTCCATTTTTGTGAGGTATGTTTCCACATTGAATTTTATAATAATTTCAGATTAAATTAAATTAAATAAGTGATTAATTAGGCATTGATGATTATTAATTTTACCAAATTTAGTGCCAAGAGTGTTTTGCAGACCCTATAGGTGTTGTTTGTCATGGTTCTAGAATGAGAGTGGTTATAAATGGGAAGTTAGACATATTTTGCACAATTTTTTAATTTAAATAACTAATTATAATTAGTTATAATTAAATATTTTTTTATTTTTGGCGTGGGGTATGATCTTGGGTGGTGGTATGGGCTCAAACGAGGCTTAGATGAGCTAGGTCAAGGTATTATAAAGAATGGGTTGGGTGTTAACTCCTTGAATAATGTAGGTAGTTCCATGAACAAGACCCTATGATTTAGGATTCTTTTTATCGAATGTTATATGTGTGGTCATGCCACTGAGGGAAATGAATTTGACAAAGAAAATTCTTAAATTATAAAAAAAAGTGCTAAGGAAATGGGGGTTCTTGGTACAAACCTGATTGTCTTCACCACCGATGGATAAAGCCTTTAATAAAATATATTACTTGATATGAATGGAAGTAAAGGGGTGATAGACAAATGATTGGTGTGACATTTTGGTCCTTGTACAGGTGCCTTGGTGACCGATGTGTAGAGGAATGGTGGTTGGTTGGAGTGAGTGCCCCCGTAAGTCTAATTGAACCTAGAGATTCCATAAAGTCTTCTAGATAGCTAGGATGAGACTGTGGCGAGTGACCTTCCCCTTGGGTAGATTTCTTAATAGAATGGGTGTGATGTCCTGGACCCGGCTGCCCCTCAACCCAAGCCCCGAGCCCGATTGGCCACATAACCCCTGGCTTGTCTCCCCATAGGCCAGGGGCTGCCGACTAGTAGCAGGGGTGTAATGGTAAGTCAGTGGGGAGACTGTACCCCCATGTCAGAGTAAACAGTGGTATAACATAAAATGAACAAAATAACAGAAGCATAACCAATGGATAAACAGGAGAAAATGGGAAACATACAAACCAAACAAAAGAGGTAAGGAAACCCTGATAAATATACAAAAGCCTCATAGGCAATGTCTGGTACAAAATGGATGCATGGCATGCTGATACAATGGAAACAGATGGCAAGAATGCTATGAAGTAATAAAAAAAGAGAACAAATGTAGTCCACGAGCATCCCTAGCCATGCTCTATCCTCTGCTCTGGAACTCTAGCTAGAACATACATGTATCAACAACCTGATGTCGGCCCTTTGCCCCAACTAGTACCTAAAGTAGTAAAGTCTACAAGGGTGCCCAAAAGGCCGCCCGGGTAGGGTGTGAGACAAGTCTTAGTAGGCCACTACCAATGATTTCTACGTTTAATTCAAATAGGTGTTCATAGTAATAGTGAGCAATATAGTGCAAGTAAGTAAAATAATCAATAAACAACCCTCCCACTCATGTCCCAAAAGGGCACCTGGCGGATCTACCTGCCCCAGCTCATGGCTAGTAGTCTGAATGAGTCACCTGATTATTTAGATATATATATATATATATATATATATTCATATATATGTATATATCATATGTTGGGTAGGACCAGGACGGAACTCACGGACGTCCTTAACCCATGGGCAACGCTCTTGATCCTACCCCTGGCCCAACCATGGGGAAGCTCTAATGGTCTATCCCCGACCCGAAGGCTTAATAATTATTCAAGGGAGCTCTCACAGTCCACCCTTAGCCCGAAGCCATAACATAGAGGAGCTCTCACGGTCTACCCCTGGCCCGAAGCTATATCATTTAATTACAGGAGCTCTCACGATCTACCCCTAGCCCGAAGTTGTATCATAGGGGAGCTCTCAGAGTCTACCCCTGGCCCGAAGAGCAATCATTTAATTAGTGTAGTTTATAATGCATACACATCTTATAACATTAATATCAATAAAACATGTTATTTCCATCTCACAATATCACATAATCACATTTCAAGAAAACATGCATTTAAAATAATAAAAGGGGTTTAGGCTAACTCATCCTAGCAAAGACCTAACCAAACCATCCCATTTTCCTCACATGGAAAATGGATTTCAAGACATATCCATAAGGTCCAAAGGTGAAAAAGGGATAAAACTCAAGGTATAACACCTATGGGTGTCCATACCTGGTCCATACGGTACCCAAACAACCAAATGAGGGTAGTTACCATAACCTCTTATCACAAGGGTCATTTAGACAATAAGCAGTCAATAATAATAAGAGTTTTGGCGAAAGGCAAACCGTGACACGACCGTATAAACCCAAAAAGACAAAAACCCAAAAGGGGAACACATGACCACCTACCTTAGGGCTGTAGACATAGGCTTACTTGATATTGACCTCAGATTTCCAATAGGTTAGGAGAGATCTGAGTTCTACTCCAATGCCCTAAAATAGGGCATATGAGCCTGCATCAAAATAACAAGAAGGAAGGCATGATTTGTCGAGGAAGAAGGGGTGCATGAGGTAAGCCTTACCTTGGCCTTTCCAATGCTTCCGTCAGATCAATGAATGAACACCGGGGGAAGAAACCACAAGGAAAATACAAGAGGAGAGGGTTTGGGTGCTCAAGGAGGAGTTCTTCCTCTGTTCTGTCCACTGGAAGAAGAAGGAAATAGATTTAGGATTAAATAGAACTTAAGGAAAAAATGGTAATTTTACCCAGAACTCGGTCGTACGGTTTAGGCGCACGGTTTAACAAATCATACGCAAACCGTGCACACTTCCCTGCCTCTAGAAAAAGTGTCGCACAGTTTAGGCGCACGGTTTACCCAAACTGTGAGCAAATCATGCGCACCTCCCTGCTTCGAGACCAAAGGCTGCACGATTTATCCAAACCATGCGCAATCCGTGCGCCCTTGTCTGCAAGTCCATTTGTCAACCTCCCGGGCTCCGAACAAGCCCTGGAAACTCCCCTAACCTTTCTTAGGATGTTACCCACATTACACGAGCTTAAAGGAAGATTTTTAAAGCAAAACTAACGATCTGAAGCTTTGCCAAAGAGTGGTTTCTTTACAACCTCCCCTCCTTAAAGCAACTCGTCCCTGAGTTGGCCTTCCGAGGGTAAAGAGGTGTCACCAGCAAAAAGCTCCAGCCATTGAGATCGTATATCAGCCTCCCACTCCAAGGTCTTGTCCTGTACCTGGTCGTGCTTCCATAGCACTCGTACAAGAGGAACAGACCTGCCTTGATGTGTCCTCACGCTTCGGTCGACAATTCACATCGGATACTCCTCGAAGGAAGCATCCATATCCAGTTCAACATCATCAGGATGAAACACATGAGTCAGATCTGAAATGTATTGGTGAAGCTAAGATACATGAAAAACATTGTGCATGGCTGGATATCTCTGTAGAAGTGCAAGCTGGTAAGCTACTGTTCTAATTTGCTTCACCACCTCAATGGCTCTTACGAACCTCGATGAAAGCTTACCCTGCTTCTGAATACATCTCTGCCCTAACTTGGGTGAGGCCTTCAAGAAAACCCGGTCCCCAACCTCGAACTCAAGAGGTCATCAGTACTTGTTAGCATATGACTACTATCTAGACTTAGCTGTCTACATACTATTCCTAATAAGTTGTATCTGCTCCATAGTCTCCTGCACAAGACATGGTCCTAGAATAGCTACCTCCCCTGCTTCAAGCCAACACAAAGGTGAGTGACAAAGCCAACCATATAAGGCTTCATAGGGAGCCATATCAATTGTAGTCTAGAAGCTATTGTTATAGCTGAACTTGACAAGAAAAATGTGTTTCTCCCATGAACCTCCAAAATCGAGAACATATGAACATAACATATCCTCTAGTACCTGTATAGTCCGCTCAGTCTGTCCATCAGTCTGTGGGTGATAGGTCGTACTCAAAAGTACCTGCGTAACTAAAGACTTCTGTAAACCCTGCCAGAACCGAGATATAAAATGAGGATCTTTGTCCGAAACAACCGAACAAGTTGCTCCATGAAGGCGTACTATTTCCTTAACATACAGACTTCCCAAGTTATCAACTGTTAAGGTCTCCTACATAGGTAATAAAAGCGCAACCTTCATCAGACGATCAATGATAACCCATACTACATCATTGCCACGAGGTGACCTGGGTAAACTGGTTACAAAGTCCATAGAAACATCATCCCATTTCCACTCCGGAATAGACAATGGCTATAGAAGCCCTACCAGACACTGATGTTCTGCCTTCTCCTGCTGACAGGTGGAACAATGCCTGATAAAACCGGTTATCTCCCACTTCATGCTAGGCCACCAGTACTGTAATTTCAAATCACAATACATTTTGGTGATGCCTGGGTGAACTGCCCATGCTAAGGCGTGGAAATCCCCCATCATCTCCTCTCTGATGTCTGCTGGGACCCATACACACCCACGGAACAATAAGTTATCACCCTCATCCAGAGTCCAATCAGCAGAGGCATCATCAACGAAACATTCTCATAGAACAAGGCCTTCCAGATTTGATAATTGTCTTGCCCTGACCCATTCCAAAAGAGTAGACGTCACCGCTAAGGCTGAGAGAACAGTTTGACCCTGACCCTCCTGAACCTCAACATGCATCTCTGAAAATAGGGCCATCATCTTCCACTCCTCATTTGATTCCTGAACCACTTGCGACTGGGTTTTCCAACTCAGCGCATCAGCTACTGAATTTCCTTTCCCAGGAGTGTAGGACAGTTCGAAAACAGAGGATTGCAAGTACTCGACCCACTTGTGCTGCCTAAGATTCAGATCTCGCTGAGTGAAGATATACATGGGGCTTTTGTGATCAGTGAATACCAAAAAATGCTCTCTCAACAAATAGTGTCTCCAATAGTTTAGGCATGTACAATCTCCGCGAGCTTGAGGTTGTGCGTTAGATAATTCTGTTCATGAGGCTTTAACTAACAAGAACCATATGCAACAACTCGCCCATCCTGCATCAAGACAGCTCCAAGCCCAACAACTGACGCATCACAATAGAACGTATAAGCCCTGCCCGGCTTCAGAAAGATCAATATCGAAGCCGATGTCAGTCTTCCCTTCAGTTCCTGAAAATCAGTTTCACAAGGTTCCGACCAATCGAATATCACCCCCTTTTTGGTAAAAGATATAAGCGGTGCTTCTAGGCGTGAAAAGTCCTGAATGAATCGAATATAACATCTAGAAAGCCCCAAGAAACTCCAGATACCGAAGACATTCTTGGGTTGCTCCCAAGAGACTACAGCACTCACCTTCTGAGGTTCAACTGAAACTCCAGACTCAGAAATAATGTGACCCAGGAAGTGAACCTTATTTATTCAAAAGTGGAATTTACTGAGCTTAGCATATAACTGATGCTCTCTTAGTGTATTCAGCGCGATCTCAAGATGGGTTACGTGGTCGTATCTTGAGCATGAATAGACTAAGATATCGTCCACAAATACAACCACAAAAGAAACACAATACGGGTGAAAAATCCGATTCATAAGATCCATAAACACTGTAGGTGAATTCGTAAGCCCAAACGGCATGACTAGGTATTCATAGAGACCATACCTACTCCTGAATGCCGTACGAGGTATTTCTAATGTCCTAACATGCACCTGGTGATAACCCGACCTCAAATCTATATGGGAAAACACCTTCGCTCCTCGGAGTTGATCGAAGAGGTCATCAATTCGGGGTAAATGATTCCGATTCTTAATATTCAGCTGATTGAATTTACGATAATCCACGTAAAGGCAAAGGGTACCATCTGCCTTCTTAGAAAAGAGAACCGGTGATCCCTAAGGAGAAGTACTGTGACATATAAAACCTTTTTCTTTCAGTTCCTCCAACTGACTCTTGAGCTCTTGAAGTTCCTTGGGTGCCATCCTATAAGGAGGAATGGTCACTGGTGCTGCTCCTGGTACCAGATCAATGGTAAAATCCACCTCTCGCACTAGAGGTATACCAGAGATGTCATCAGTAAAGACATCTATGAAGCGCTCCACTATAAGAGGATACGCAGTGGGTTGTATCCCTTGGTCATCGAGATAAAGACTGGAAACCTGTGCCGTGACACCACACAACTTCTGCTATTCGGTTCCTTCTCGTGTCACACTAAGATCCCATTCCCCCTTATGCACAAGTGTGTCACCCTATGGAGATGTAAACATCACCCTCCGACGATATCAGTCAATACGTGCTCTATAGAGAACTAACCAGTCCATCCCAACTATTGCATCAAAATATGTCATCTCCAGAACATAAAAGTTCCAAACGAAAAGGTAACCGCCCACCTCGAGAGGACAATTCTGAAAATGGCGAACTCCCTCTGAACGGACACATAACGGGGTATTTTGCGTAATCACACCGTGAGACGACTCAACGTCGAGGCCCAAACTCTCCGTGATAGCCTCCGATATGAAAGAGTGAGAAGCACCTGTATCAAAAAAAGAATATACCAATTTAGAGGCAACTGAAATCGTACCTCGTACAGTAGATGACCCGACATACTTCTCTTGTGGCGTAGGCTTGACGGCATATAACTGGCCGGTACCACGACCCTAAGTCATAGCCTGACTACCCAGAGCAGACCCGCCATGCTGGTGCTGAGAGTCATATGCCTGGTTTCCTCTGCCTCGACTGCCGACACGACCTGATCGGCCGCCAGTATTCCATCCACCTGACTGACATAATCATACCGATCCAGCACCAGATTGTGGAGTAGGTTCAGATCCCTACTCACTAGGCACTAGAGAAGAAGTCCTCCAGAAATGTTGAAGGTGACCCATCCTGCCACAACCTCTTCATTCCACTGGGTTCCACGGACACTACGCCCTGAAGTGTCCCTTCCTCCTGCACTGATTGTAAATATAAGAACTATCAGTGCTGGGAGCCTGACTGCTGCCTCCCCCACAAGAAAAACTCAAAACGTCTCTTACGCCCTGAAGAATACCCACTGAAAGCTTTTGGTGCTGAACCACCCTAGTTCACACTATCCACTTCCCTCAGATTCCGCTCAGTAATCATAGATTGGTTAACAATCTCAGGAATATATGTCAACCTGAACACATTTACCTAAAACCAGATGGCGTAACTCATCCCATCCTGAAAACGCCTAGTGACCATCAGATCATCGACAGCTAGCGACGGGGAGAAATACTGCAGGCCGGTGAATCGGGACGACTACTCCATAACTGTCATGGTCCCCTGCTATAGGTTCATAAACTCCCTAGCTCTATTAGCTCTCAAGGTCTGGGGAAAGAAAAATTCCTAAAAGGATACCTGTAAATCTGCCCAGACCATGTATCCTTGCTGTCTCGACTAAGAGATGACGTCCCACCACCTTCTAGTTGAATCACGTAGCATATAAACGGCTAATTTGACTCTCCACTCAGGAGGTGTCTTGAGATGTTCAAAAATGGTCCGAATCGCCTCCAGCCAAGAATCTGCAGTAAGAGTTCTTCCATCTCCCGAAAAATTTAAAGGATGTTGTAAATGAAACTTGTGGGTCAACTCTGCTATATTCAGGGTAGGTCGTACTCCAACTTGCATACTCTACGCCATCCTCAAGAAACCTTCACAAAACTGGGAATCAGCGCCCATCTCAGGAATAACAAAAGGAGCCATGAGTGGCTCGACTGGAAGATCAACTAGCGGCTTAGGGCCCGCCACCTCAAGAACATGGTCGTAGTTTCCTTCAGCGCACACGACTCAAGGACGTCGTAGAGGCATAACGCTAAAATTCCCAACAAACATTTTAGAAAAGGAATCCAACAAATTAATGGCTGAACTCTAGAATCTAGGACATGTATTATGCCTTCCTACCTCTAAGATCACCTACCCACACCTAAAAGGGGTCTTAGCAAAAAAAGAAAACATTCAAAATTTTCCAATCCAGTGATATGGAATTTCCCATCCCATAAGGTCCCATACTCCTCATGAACTGAAATATGAAACACACTTGGATGTCATTTCTCATTTACTTGAACTAATCATGAATTTAAATTTCCATTAATGTAAAATATCGGTTTAGTTGGAATGTCATTTTTCGATCCATAAGGGCCCATACACCTTATGAACCAAAGAGTGACACCCACTAAAACCACATAATTTCTCAATACACAATAAGCATGAAGGGATATTGCAAATGCACATATATAAACAAGGCATGGAAATAAAAAACAGACAATGCTCGCTAAAAATTTAAACGTGGCATGGAAATATGGATGGCATGATCATATTGTGTCTATCATGATGCATGTTCTAATGCATAACACTCATTTCATCGGGTCGAACCATGAAATCCAAATCCCAACATTGAAAATATCAATAACATCACACAACATGTGAAGCACCCAATGGTGAAACGGTATCAACAACAAATAGCAGAATCGATAACAACATAAAATAGGAAACTTGGCCCATACCCCGTACATGGGTTTGCGATGCCCAGGAACGACTCATAGATAAGTCCCTAAGCATTTCCATTATCCAAGTCTATCATCACCAAATAGTAAAGCATGAAGAAAGAAAATCCTTTTATACCACTTTGTGACGTCCTGGACCCGGCTGCCCCTCAACTCGAGCCCCAAGCCCGGTTGGCCACATGACCCCTGGCTCATCTCCCCATAGGCCAGGGGCTGCCGACTAGCAGCGGAGGTGTAATGGTAAGTCAGTGGGTAGACTGTACCCCCATGTCAGAGTACACAGTAGTATAGCAAAAAATGAACAAAATAACGGAAGCACAAATAATGGATAAACAGGAGAAAAGGGGAAACATAAAAACCAAACAACAGAGGTAAGGAAACCCTGATTAATATACAAAAGCCTCATAGGCAGTATCTGGTACAAAATGGATGCATGGCATGCTGATATAATGGAAACAAATGGGAATCATGTTATGAAGTAATACAAAAAGAGAACAAAAGTAGTCCATGAGCATCCCTAGCCAAGCTTGGTCCTCTGCTCTGGAACTCCAGCTAGAACATACATGTATCAACAACCTGATGCTGGACCTTTTCCCCTACTAGTACATGCAGTAGTAAAGTCTACACGGGTGCCCAGGAGGCCGCCCGGGTAGGGTGTGAGACAAGTCTCAGAAGGCCACCACCAACGATGTCAACGTGTAATCCAAATAGGTGTTTGTAGTAATTGTGAGAAATAGAGTCCAAGTAAGTAAAAAAAGCAATAAACAACCCTCCTACTCAGGTTCCAAAAGGACACCTGGCGGGTTTACCTGCCTCAGCTCATGGACGGTAGTTTGAATGAGTCACCTGCTTATTTAGAGATAGATATATATATATTCATATATATATATATATATAATATATTGGGTAAGACCGGGATGAACTCCTGGATGTCCTTAACCTAGGGGTAGTGCTCTCGATCCAAACCCAGGCCCAACCTTGGGAAAGCTCTCACGGTATATCCTTAGCTCGAAGGCTTAATAATTATTCAAGGGAGCACTCACAGTCTACCCTTAGCCCGAAGCCGTAACAAAGGGGAGCTCTCACGGTCTACCCCTAGCCCGAAGCTGTATCATTTAATTAGGGGAGCTCTCACGGTCTGCCCCTTTCCTAAAGCCATATCAGAGGGGAGCTCTCACAGTCTACCCCTGGCTTGAAGCATAATAATTTACTTAGCATATGTTATAAGGCATACACTTAATATAACATTAATATCAATAAAACATGGAATTTCCATCTCACAATATCACATAATCACATTTCAAGAAAACATGCATTTAAAATAATAAAAGGGGTTTAGGCTAACTCATCCTATCCAAGCTCTAACCAAACCACCCCATTTGCCTCACATGGAAAATGGTTTTCAAGACAAATCCATAAGGTCCAATGGTGAAAAAGGGTTAAAACTCAAGGTATAACACCTATGGGTGTCCATACTAGGGGTCATATGGTACCCAAACACCCAAATGATGGTAGTTCCCATAACCTCCTACAGAAAGGGTCATTTAGACAGTAAGCAGTCAATAATAATAAGAGTTTTGGCGAAAGTAAAACTGCAGCATGACAGTATAAACCTGAAAAGACGAAAACCCAAAAAGAGAACACATGACCACCTACCTTAGGGTTGTAGGCATAGGCTCACTTGATATTGACCTCATATTTTCAATAGGTTAAGAGAGATCTGTGTTTTAGTCCAATTCCCTAAAAATAGGGCATATTATCCTGCATCAAAATAACAAGACGGAAGGCAAGATTTTCTGAGGAAGAAGGGGCGCATGAGGTAAGCCTTACCTTGGCCTTTCCAATGCTTCCGTCGGATCAAGGAACAAACACCGGGGGAAGAAACCACAAGGAAAAAAATGATAGGAGAGGGTTTGGGAGATCAAGGAGGAGTTCTTCCTCTATTCTGTCTGCTGGAAAAAGAAGGAAATAGATTTAGGATTAAATAGAACATAAGGGAAAAATGGTAATTTTACCCAGAACTCGGTCGCACGGTTTAGGCGCATGGTTTACCAAGCCGTGTGCAAACCGTGAGCACTTCCCTGCCTCCAGAAAAAGGGTCGCACGATTTAGACGCACAGTTTACCCAAATCATGCGCAAACCATGCACACCTCCCTTCTTTTAGGCCAAAGGTTGCATGGTTTATCCAAACCGTGCGCAAGCTATGCGCAGGCCGTGCGCCCCTGTCTGCAAGTCCATTTCTCAACCTCCCGGGCACTGAACAAGCCCCGGACACTCCCCGAACCTTCCTTAGGATGTTACCCACATTACACTAGCTTAATGGAATGTTTTGAAAGCAAAACTAAAGATCTTTACCTTTTCCAAATAGTCGTGTCATTACAATGGGTGCATGAGACTGACCTTGGATGACCCTAAGAGGAGATATGGGTAGGGTGTCTTATCTTGAGACCTATGTCGAGGAGTCTTATTATATGTGGTCAGTGAGGCTGATATTTTATGATGATAATATTGGGAGAAATCATACCTTATAAGTTATGGGAATCATAATAAGATATGAGAACATGATATGGGAGATAAGGTGGGGTGTACTAGCAGAGATAACATCTATGAGTCCCTGGTATGAGTTGTTGACCCATGTGAGAGGGTGAAAGTGGGAATGAGTAGTGATGGTGACAAGTGTCACCTTATAATGAAGATCAACAATTTGAGTATGTTACATATGGGGGGAATACATGTTTTAAACATGAGAGTGTGAACTTGTTTCTATGACGAGTTTGGGTAGATGGAAAATCTAAATGAGACACATTAAATGGTATATCACAAAAGGGATGTTCTACCCCTTTTGGATTCATGTTATTCAAAGGATGAATATGAATATCAGGGTTTGTATTATACCCTATATAAAAATTGGATGTCCTAAACAGGATTATTGGATCCCCAGATAGGGGATGCAACCCCTCACATAGATTTAGATACTGTAGACCTCCCTAATTAGGAGTCATCTTCTAAGCCTGTATACTAGCTGGCCATCCCCTAGGTGATTATATCATGTATAACGAGTGAGTCATCCCACTGATGTTTATCTCATGTATACTAGGTGGGTCAGCACTTGGGTGTTTATATCATGTATAATGCATGGGTCGGATCTAGGTGTTTACTTCATTAATAAGGGGTGGGTTGGACCTAAGTTTTCATCTCATGTATCCTAGATGGGTTTACACCATGTTTTTTATCTCGATTAAATGAGGTTGGTCAGACCTATGTGATTACTTCATGTATACCATGTGGGTATCCCTCGGTTGTTTTCCTCATATATATTGGGTGTGTCATCCCTGGGTGTATATCTCAATAATACTTGGTGGGTCAGCCTCATGTGTTTACCTCATGTATACCAGGAGGGTTAGCAATGGATGATTATCTCAAGTATACCAGGTTGGTTATCCCTTGAGGGTTTATCCCATTAATATCGACGGGGTTATCCCCTAAGTACTTATCTCGTGAAAATTGGGTGTGTCAGACCCCAAGTGTTTATCTTCTATATATTAGGGAAAATTGTCTCTGATTCATTATATTATTCTATAAAATTAGCTGACACAATTATAAAAACTCTAACAGTAGCCGAAGAAGCTTGGGCTGATGTTGATATTAATGAAAGAAACCTAGGATCAACATTGGTTTTTTATTTATTCTTTTTTAGATCTAATTTATTTATATTTTGAATAAATCACATATATATAGTATATTTATTGGTTTTATATGCATCCACATTTGTGGTTCCATGTTGAGTTGTCCTCACACAATGATCAGGAGGCTAAGGACCATCAGTACCTGAGCCTACTTCACTGATTGTGGATTCAAGTTGGGAAGTAGGATAGGGTAACATGATCAAGCACAATAACTTAAATAGGATTGGAAATCAAGATGATATAAGGGTCAAGGATTATAGTAGATCCCACTGTGTTTTTATTCCATTATTTATTTATATATCTGATTATCCTGGTGGGTGGTTACTACTACTTTATTGAATGATTTCACTTTCATTTATTATTATTGATTATTGAATATTTATTTTATGCACTATTTTGGTTATTATATTGTATAATTTTAGGTTTATTTTTCAATTATTTTTCACTTTGGTATGGGGTCTAGTCTCTCCATGGTTCTTCCCTAGACCTTCTATGTAGTTGGAAGCCTCTAGTTCATGGGGAGGCATGCCTGAGGTATAGTGTCCCTTGACCTATTTACAGTTCACATTGAGTCGGGTCAGCATGTGAAAAGTGGTATCAGGTAAGAGGTCAATGTTCATGAATTATAACTAGCATGAATGATTCACATGAAAGATTCCTAAATGTGAGTAATTGATATCTTTTATGATGGGTTCAAGTTGTTTGAAATGTTAGCAACAACTTATATGGTGTTTTCCTGTATAACTATGAATGAAATTATACTCAAATGGAACAATATATATATATATATATATATATATATATATAAATTTGATGATATTTAATGTGGAAATATGAAGAGATACTTGATGATGATAGATATATAGTCCCTTGATGTATGAGATGTATAGGGACCCCTAATAGGTTTTTACATGCATTGGATACCTAGATGATGAATTAGAATAGAAAAATGCCCATTTATTTAAAGTGTTAAAAATATTCTATATTGGTTTTCCCATATATGTTATTAGAGTAATTTTAATCCACCAAACTAGTTTGGATACATTTATTTTAAGTGGATCATTATTGGGTTATTCTTGTATATATATCTGTAATTGTATATATGTACGTGATCATATAGTGCTTAGTCTGATGTGAAGATGCTCATAGAGAGTGGGTGACATGGAGTGAGTGGTTGGTTTTTTTGGGTAATGTATGATGTATATTTGTGAGAACCAAGATGGGTAGGATAAAATGTGAATTACCTAGGGATACTTGGGATTGGATCTGAGATGTTATAGTGACCCATACATTTCATACATAGATATTACATCTAATTATATGAATATTCGTCATATAACATAATGATCCATGCTATAATCTTATTGGTCAAGTATTTTTGGAAACATAGATACATAAATAACCAGTTCATAAGTGAACTACATCATCTCCAATATGTTCATTATAAATATCTACCTTCTTAGACTTATCATAACTAATACCTTTTTTTCATAACATAAACAAAGGGAACATAATAAGGAGTGAGATCGGATGATCTATAAGGGTAAACAAGGGAGATATTAATGATAACATAAATATAACATGAGAATAAGGGTAATATAACATGAGAATAAAATTTTATAACCGTACCCTATATATGATAGATCATAATCTAGATTCATTACATAAATCTTGGTAGTTCATAATACATGAGTCATAATGGAATTAAAGAACATTCACCATGAGATAATAACAACAACATAAGACCTAAATTTTTAGTATAAAAATATTCGTAGAAAATAATTTCTTTATTAGTTAAGGAATTCATCCAAGACTATCATGGTGGATTGGATTAAATCCTCATTCCATAGTCAAAGTTCACTCCCAAGACTATCATATTAGATTGGGTTCACTCACCATTCCATATTCAAGGTTTACTCCCATAATTATCATAGTGTATTGAGTTTACTCCCCGTAAAATAGTTTAGGCTCACTTATAAGACTATCTTAATAGATTTGGTTCACTATAAATTTTATATTTGAGGTTCACTCTCAATACTATCACCGGGTACAAAGCTCCTTATTGATCTTTGTTTACTTTTGATTCCAGTCCTATTTATCTAAAAAGATATCCATATATATAAAATTAATTAGAGGGATTTATAATTATTGGCCTACCCAAAACATAATAAAAACTATACATATGTGTTCCATAAGATTATAAATTATAAATGGTAGAAAAGAAATAGGTTTTATAAACATTTTATCATAACACGACCTTGTGGAAAAGAAAGGGGTTTCATAAACATTTCCACATTTCATCATAGAATAACATGTGGAAAATAAATTAGTTTCATAAGAATATTGTCATAATAATAATAAAACATACATATAAATAATAAGGATGGAATCATTAGATCATATCCCTATAAAATATTTGGCAACATCAAAGGATGCCATCTTATATGAAACTGCCTTTAAAAAGATAACTTAGAATATTTTATGAGTCAAATATTATCTTCACATTGAAATAAATTATATAAAATATATAATTTTCCAAATATTAAATAAAATACTTTATATGAAAATTACATTAAATCATATAAAGTAATATTAAAATAATTTATCAGTTATGATGGCAGTAAATCCCATTCATTCCGTATAAGTTAACATAAAAAATTTATTTCTTGTTTTTTTTAAAAAAGTCAAAAATTAATTCATTTAGAAAATGGAAAGAAGATTCATTTTAAACCATAATTTAAAATGACATTCATGAGTAAAATTTACTTTAAACAATAATAGTATCATATTATAATATTAAAAAAATTATTGAAAATATTTTTTGATAACATTGACATGGAATAAAAGGGTTTTCTACCAAAGAGAAAAATAAAGTCAATTTTTCTTAATAAAATTATTTTTGACTCATGAATATTTAAAGATGGGAAAATGAAAGGAAAACATTAATTATAGAAAAATAACCATATTGGAATAAAATTCATGAGTTATTTAGTGTTTGATAACAAAATATCATTAATGAAAGCTTAATCATAAATAATCTAGAAAAATAAAGAGATCCTAACATAAACCCCTTAAAACTTTGGTATATATTGAGTCATCTGATCAATAAAATAGTAAAATTGAATAAAAATTTAAATATAATGAAAATATAGAGACTCATGTTACAAAATATCAAAGGGAAAGTATATACAGCACAGAAAATAAATGAGTGGGAAATATGACATATGTATCCCAAAAATAAAAGTGAGACCATGAATCCATTATCGCAGGTCTGACTACCTTAAAATGTGTTAATTAATCATGTATAATACATATAGAATTAATATAAATATATTAAGAAAAAAATAATACTATATATAATAACATATATTATTTACTTATAACTTTTTATAAAATGTTTATAAAAAATTCAATATTAAAATAAATGTTCTGGGTGACAACTGGTTTGTTTTTCTTCCATGTTTTAGTTCAATGGTTTTTGTCCTTGTAATTTGATCATGGTTATAGAATATATAGAATATTAATAATGGTATAAATTTCATATATATTCCATATATTTATATATATTCGGATTCATCACAAAAAGTAAAGATAGAAAATTGAATTACAATATTCCTGGAGACGATAGGACGTACATATATATAAACTCTGATATCACTTATCGACAGATGGAATGAAAGAAAAGAAAATAATAATTAAAATTTTAAGAATAATTATTATTTCATATAAATTGAATATATTATTCAAATATTTTCATATTACCTTATATTTAATGTGAAAAATAAAAACTAATCACATCGCTTCGTGGAGGTGGTAGTCCACACCAACATGTGAGTGGCGTTATATTTTTCCAACAGATTTAAAGTTAAGAAGTTATATATCATATTTTAATTATAAAAAATTTAATATTTCATAAATAATATATATATATATATATATATTAAATCAATTATAATAACCATCCATAAAATATGACGATTAAAAATAAATTGTATCGATATGTGAAGGCGTTAAGATGTATGTACACACGAGAAATACTTTCACTTTCTGTTTGATGGGAAAGAGAGTGTATAATGGTGGTATTATAATCATAAAAAATTTATGTATATTTAGGATACCAAGTTTATTATTTTATGATATATATTATAGATTTATAGGATGTAATAGAAAAAGTAAAAATAATGTGATCAGTTAAAGCAATTACCACTACTTTGAATGAAATACATCATATCTTCCATTAAGGACTATGGGGATGATATTTATAAGATACTAAAACCACTAAAATGTGTACATAAAATTTTATAATGTACTTTTTCTGGTTTTTTTCATGTTATAAGGCTCAATGTGGGAGTGGTTTCCTTTTATAAGGGTGGGAAATGGCACACTTAGAATTTCATAAAATATTAAAATATAATAAATTCATTCTCAAAAAAAATGTTTAAAGCTTTTCATGAATTTGAATGCAGTGAATATATGGTCTAAATAGAAAACATAAAATAAAATTTAGATAGTTTTTAGTGTCATTTTAAACATTATCACCTTTATTTAACTCCTTCATTAACCAAGTATGACCACATACACAGTAACAGCTGTTTCAATCTTAAATGGTTAAGAATGATACCATAAATAGAAATTTAACTCCAAAATGGACCATAAATAATACTATCAACCATATTAATTTAACTTAGAAAAATATAATAATTTTATAAATTAAAATAATTTAATAAAATATTATTTATTATAAAATATCATTAACATAAATTTTGGAACTATTCATTTAATTTGAATTTAAAGACACGATGACAAAGATGGAATTAGAAAATAACATTCTATCATTTTAATAATATTTAATATATAATTAAAAATTTAATTTAACATAATAATTTATTTAAATTTTATTACTTTTAATATTTTTAAAATCATTTATTTTATTTTTCTATTAATCGAATAAATACCATGTCGACACTGCATTACCATTTAAAGTTATTATTTAATTACAAAAAATTGGAAATAAATTAAAATGATAAAAAATGATTTATATTTCATTTATACATTTATAGGTGAAGTTATCCTTCTTTTATCCTTATTTATCAATTTTGTAGATATTAAAGTCAAGAGAGTAACATTTTGTATGTATTCTTTTAATATATTAATATTGTGGTCATAATCAAAGAAATATGGAACCAAAGAACCATTTATTAAAGAAGTATATGGAAATTTATGATTAATTCTCATTAAATTGGATAACATAAAGTGTTAAATAAATTTTAAATCCGTATCCTCAAGTTTTTAACCCTATTTTACCCATTTTACACTTATCAGGGTGACAAACATTTAATATGCTTACTCTTCATATTCACTAAAATTAAGAGGAGAATATCTAAAAAAAATCGACCTCTTTATTAAAAATATGACATTAATTTTTCTCAATTATATTTCAATAATTGGATGAAATTAATTTTAAATCAAATTCTAAAAATTCAATAAAAACCATTTTTTAAGAAAAATAAAATTTGAGCGTAAATCTATATTTATTCTTATTCCATGCGTAGAAAAAAAATAGATGAATGTGAAAACGTTTAATTAAATATATAATTTATAAATTTCATTGAAATAATTCATCAATAGTGATTAATTTAATTTATTAGGATAAAACCCAATGCGTACATAAAAATAGTTTTCAAAAAAACATCTCTTTTACTAGTTATTTCTATTTTCATTTAAAATAAATTAATATACAAAGAATTTATTTTATGTAAGTATAAACCATAAATTTCTCAACATTTAGTAATTAATATTTATTTTCACCAATTCAATTGCTAGGTTATAACAATATACTATGTTATGGTTCATTTAATCTTGGGGTTGCATGTATCACAAGGCATCGAAGAAATTTTTATTTGAAGATAATATTTTATAAAATATAGGTGTGTCACATTATACTCCCATAATAGAATTTAAAACATTAAATTCTATCACTCTAATAAAACAAATTTATGATATATCTATTTCATCACATCCTCAGGTTACCAAGTAGTTTTTTTAATTTCTAATTCCTCGATAGAACATTTACTAGGTATGTAGTCATGTTTTTTGCGAAATATCTCCATGATAAAATATTTATTCTATTTTTTCTACATAGAAAAGATCATACTCCAACAGTATGACCTCCAAGTTTAGTACATGTGATGGATCAAGTATATATTTCCTTATGAGATATACATAAAACACATCATGAACTTAAGAGGGGTTCAGTGGAAATTCCCAAAAATAAGCTACCATCCCCCCATTAATCAAGAATTTCATGGGGTAAAATATACATTATGATAAAATTTCCTTTATTTATAAATATCATAACCCTCTGCCATATAAAAATTTATAGAAATATCTTTTCACCAACATTAAATTACAGATTTCACATATTATTGTTGATATAAGTTTTACATTGACTTTCAGGCACCTTGATGTGATTTTGGATAGATATTAATTTATCTATTATTTACTCAGTTGGGTTAGGCCCCAAAATATTTATTTCTAAAACTTCATCCCAACATGTTGGAGTTATACACTTATTCAAATATAGGTATTCACAAAAACCTATTTGAATTCTCGAGTGAGAGCTATTATTGAAATAAAATTATAATAGAGGATGGTTTTGATAACAACCACATTTTAAATCCATAAAAAGGTTCTTAGTATATACTCTAGGGTTTTATTTTTGATTTAAAACAATCCATCTATTTGAGGATGATAATCTATACTAAAACTCAACTATGTTTCCATAACTTGTTGAAGAATTTTCTATAAATTCAAGGTAAACCTCATAACTTGATCCGATGTAATAAAATTTGGTACTCCATGAAACCTTAACAATTACTTAATTTAAATTCTATTAAGATGGAAAAGATATAAATATTCGCCTATAGAAATGAAATGTGCTCACTTTTTAGGGTGATCGACTACAAACCAAATAGAATTATGGCCTTTATATGTTTTGGGGATTCCATTGAAAAAATCCATGGTGATGTTATCCCATTTCTATTATAATAAGGGTATTAGTTATAAAATCACCTTATACTTATATCTCTCATCCTTAACTTGATAACATACCAATCAACGAGATAAATACTATGAAATATCCCTCTTAATTTTGTCCCCCCAGAAATACTTCTTCAGATATCTATATATCTTCATACTTCTAGGATGAATAGAGAATGTCGATGTATGAGAATTATCTTATAAGAAAATCATGGTTTCTAAAACTTATCATTCTATAACAATCATGGTTGAATTCAAAAACATTTCTGACCTTCTTATAAATCTCATAACCTTCCTTCTATGCCTATTTAATCTTCACATAGATAGATGGTTGAACACTAACTTGATCAAGATAAATTTTATTACCTTCCATTATTATTTCTACATTCATTATGTGTGAATCTGAAAATATTTTATCATTTTTTATCCTCATCATTGAAAATCTAGGATAATCATTTTGACTCAAATCATCAACAACATTGTTCTCTTTCCCAGGGTGGTAGTGTACTAAGAAATTATAATCTTTAATAATCTATAAGAATTTTATATGGTTCATATTCAACTATTTAATCATGAATATATAATTTTTCATTATATGATTAGTATATATATGACAATTTTATCTATTAATATAATGCCTCCATATTTTTAATAGAAAAATAAATATAGTTAACACTACAATATAAGTTGGTTAATTTTTCTCATTAACCTTGAATTTATATAAGGCATAAGCTATCACCAAGTAAATAGAAATGGGGGTACACCCCAATCCCTTCTTGAATGAATCACTATAGATTATTAATCCTTATCTATTATAGTGTAATGAAACCATAGGTGTGCTGACTGACCATCTCTTTTGTTCCCTAAAATTTTCTTCACATTCACATATCAAGAGGAACTTGGCTCCATTGTGAGTTAACTTGGAGAGTGGATTATAAATCCATGATAAATTATCTATAATGAACAGATAATATCCATCCAAACCAAAAAATATTTATATCTCATCTATAGTGGTCAGTCCGGGAAAATGTTCAACAAATTCAGTCTTTTATGGATCCATAGATATACTCTATATTGAGATTATATATAAGGCCCCAGCCATAAACCTTACTTAATCTTGAGTTATTACAATATTACACATTGAGGATCTTTTCAGGTTTAGAGTTTTAGAGAATTAGATCTTAAAACATGCATTACAACCCACATTAAAACAAAGTGGTTACATAAAGATAGTATTCTTCATTCCCATCATTGGAAACATATTTAAAATAAAACATGGATTCTTTCTTGACACTTCCTTGACACTATCATCATATCATGTACCTTTCCCTTGACCTGTGAAAATCATTTCAAAAAAAAACTTGGGATGAGCATAAAAAGATCAGTATGGGTTATAAAAACATGGAAAGGAAACATGAGTTCATATATACATAAGAATGAAATCATACTTTACCCATAAAACATAGGCACTTTAATATACCTCATAAAATCATGAATAAATCATAGAAATCATAAGACATAAAGGTAACTTGAGGCATTCATAACATTATTACGTAGGGAGTAACCCTCTTGGTTACGTTTGGAATACCCATCACAGTATATTCCATAAATCTCTTCGGAGAAACCTTAATGTTTCACTCCTTCACATTACCCAATGCAATGGAGAGCTATATCGGGCTCACCCACCCTTAGTTTATCATGGAACCACCCATCATCATAATAATGCCCAAGAACCATAACATAATCGTATCACATAAAACATGCATAAAGGAAACATAACATTTCCACATTTCAATCACAAGATATCAATACAACACAAAAAAAATTGTGAAAACCATTTTCAATACCAAAATAAAAGAAAAGTAAAACATGGTATTTATTTTTCTTTTAAAAAGAAGGTATGGCTTATAGAGGGAGCCGAAACTCAAATAACGGTCACGACGGCGGAGAAGTCGTTGTCGCCGCATACGTACGAAAAAAACATTCCCTTTTGTCGTTTAGTAAACGCTTCGTATAAAAAATATTCCTTTTGAATAAACATAAGAGTCAATGTGGTTTATACACCGTATAAAAGAAAGTTGTGTATAAAATAAAATATGCCTCAACGAAAGGAGATTGAGACGAAGTCCCATACCTCGTATCCGAATTGACCCGACCATTCATTAATCTCCTGAATAATAAACTTGAGTTAATCTCTACTTGATTATGAACCTTTTTCAGGTTCATTATTCCTTTTATACCATGTTATGAACATCATGTAATCATTTAAGTTAATAATGTTCATTTTGTCGGTATTTGGTTCTTAAGTCAAAATAGACTTCTTACACATAAATGTTGTTAATTTGGTCAAAGGTTCATTATATCCAGAATGATATTAATTATTTGGATAACATATATATCATATATATTCATCATATACATGTATTTATAATATTACATCACATTTAGAGGTAAGAAATGAAATGCAGCGTTCATGGAGACGGTAAGCCGTACGTACGCATGAACGCTACTTCCATTTCTATTTCATATTTTCTGGAATGGAATCATAATGATATAAGAGTATATTATAATTCCAGTATAATAAAATATATAATATCATTAACTTTATCCTTTACACATCCCACATATGGTATTAACGAATCAAATCACTTTTAGGGGGCAGTAGTCCGCACTTCCTAAAATGAAGATATCGTGTTTACCCATAATGGAAACCATAAAGGTATGCCGAAAATGAAAAAAACAGAAGCTTAAGGAAAACATAAACATATTATATATCATATATAAAAATAGTGACATCATAATGGCCACCTTTGAAGGTGTTAAATGAGTATTGAACAATCATCGTTTCGGGAGGCAGAATTTCGCCATCCACGGAAACAGTATGTTCTTTAACCATTTGATGTGGTTGTGTGAGAGTGTAGCTCAAATAAATATTATAACAACATCCTAGTATATTTAAGATACTGTTTTGTTACAAAATAAGTAAATAAAAAGAGTTTAGGGGGTTGGAGAAGCAAAATAAAACAAATGAACATGAGAGAATGAATTACCTTTAAAAGTGTAACTCCTTTTGATTTGAGCCTAAAGGGTTCCTTTGAAAGGTTTCTGCCCAAAGGGAATCCTCTAGGATGAGGATAGGGATGTGGAGAGAGTAAATGTGCAGGGGTTGTCCGAGAAAAAGGCTTTAGGAGTGTGTGAAATGAGGTAGAGGTGGGGGCCTTTTATAAGAGGAGAGGAGGGGCACTTTTGGAAAGTAAAGAAATATTACTTTATTTGAAACTGTGTTTCGGTTTTAAAAGGTCCCACATTGATATAATTCATGGATAGGGTGATTAGGGTTCTAAATACACTCATACAATTGGTTTTGGACATGTGTAGTTTATAGATTTTACATTATCTTTCCATTTTATTTAAATCGTCAAATAATGATGTCATCGCTGCATCATTATTATGTCATAAATAATTTCATTTATTTAATGTCTAAAAATTATAAAAAAAATACTATGATGTAGGAAATCTTTTTAGCTTTCCAATTACTATTTATAATCAAAAATCTTATCTTTATAACCCCATGTAAATTTTTTTTTCGTAAAACATATTATGTTTTTGTCATTTTTACTTTTACATTAAATAAAAAGTAATTTATGTCATTTCTCAACCAAAGTGGATCCATGGGGTCCCCAAGTTGACTCATGGATTTTATTGGTCGGACATGACACAAAAAATGAGGGTAGGACATGTGTCAAGCTCATCTTATTTTATTAAAGCATTATTTTTACCTTAAACTACACTAATTACCACTAATCGCGATTAAGAACTTAATAAGTTACTATTCACCAAAAAATTATTATAAATTCATTGAACCACATTTTACTTCTTAATGACAACCATGTATGTCGGATTTTTTTAATTAAAAACACAATGATGGAAAAATTTCATTTAAACGGAAAATCAGTCTTTATAAGTACCACTTAGTGGTTTCACTATTCATCAAAAATTGAAGTTTTTCAGAAAATTACCAAAAATTCACCCTAAGCTATATTTGATATTACAAATTCAAAAACGAAGTCCATTTTACAAAATTAACAACATATAAGTCACATTAATTAATTTAATAATTAATTCCCACTGTCAGAGCAAATATCGTGTTTTTATGAAACAATAAGTATCAAAAGATTGACACTAGTTTAAGTCCAATTTCAAAGTGAAATTGATTCCAATGACCACCATTGGATTAAATGGTAAAAATATATTCATATTACACATTAAGACCAATTCAAAAGATAATCTAATCATATAAATAAATTAGATTAAAAAGCAGTTTTGATGTAAAATGCAGTATTTTTCACTATTCATTAAAAAAATGAACATTGTCAGAAAAATACCCAAAATTCACACAAAGTAAATTTTGATGTCCCAATCATAAAGAATAAGTTTATTTTGACAAACATAGTTTATAAAATTGTCAAAAGATAGATTTAAAAAGGGTTTTCCATCATAAGGCAGTAAAACAATCTTTTAAGAATATTAGTGCATTCCATGCTTAAGATTGGATTTATTTTCATTTTAAGCCTCTAAAACACTATCTTAATAATTAATAGACATAGATAAAAATATCTATTACTCATTACTTACTTGGGATGTTACATCCTTCCCCCCTTTAGAAAATTGCGTCCCCACAATTTATTTACTTATCGAATAAATGGGGGTACTTATCCCTCATTGCATTTTCAGATTCCCATGTTGCCTCTTCAATCATGTGGTTTTTCCACAAAACCTTTACCTGGTGAATCACTTTATTCCGTAACACTTGCTCCCTGTGGTCAGGAATCTGGACCGGTTGTTCCTCATAAGATAGGTTCTCTTCCAGCTGAACTACCTCTGGGCTCAAAACATGAGATGGATCTGGCATATACTTTCTCAACATCGAAACGTGAAAAACATTGTGTACCTGAGATAAACTCGGAAGTAAATCCACTCGGTATGCAACTGATCCAACTCTCTCCAGAATTTCGTATGGTCCAACGAACCTTGGACTCAACTTTCTTTTCTTACCAAATCTCATCACACTTTTCCATGGTGATACTTTGAGAAAAACATGATCACCCACCTCGAAAGATAGATCCTTCCTCTGGTTATCCGCATAGCTCTTCTGCCTGCTATGAGCTGTTCTCATGTGTTTTTGAATCAGCTGAACTATTTCTGCCTTCTCTTCTACCAATTCTGGTCCCATCAACTTCCTTTCACCCACTTCATCCCAGAAAGCTGGAGTTCGACACCGCTTCCCATATATTGCCTGAAATGGTGCCATCTGTATACTGGAATGAAAACTGTTATTATATGAAAATTCAACCAAAGAAAGATGTTGGTCCCAACTTCCTTGATAATCCATAGAACAATCTCGTAGCATATCCTCCAATGTCTGAATTGTTCACTCTGACTGCCCATCTGATTGAGGATGAAAAGCTGTACTAAAATTTAATTCAGTACCCAACGACTTCTGAAGGCCTTTCCAAAAGTTAGAAGTAAACCTGGGATCACAATCCGATATAATGGAGAGAGGAACTCCATGTAACCTGACTATTTCTTTAAGATACAAACGGGAAAGCTAATCAAGAGAGAAAGTATCTCATATAGCAAGGAAATGAGCATATTTGGTCAAGCGATCAACAATAACCTAGATTGCATTATTACCTTGAGATGTCTTCGGTAATCCCACAACAAAGTCCATGGATATATTCTCCCATTTCCACTCTGGCACTGGTAAAGGCTGAAGCATCCCTTTCGGTAACTGCCGCTCTGCTTTAACCTGTTGGCATGTCAAACACTTCACAGTAAAATCAGCAATGTCTCTTTTCATTCCATCCCACCAGTAATACTCCCGCAGATCTCTATACATCTTAGTACTGCCCGGATGAACTGAAAATGGAGAACTATGAGCTTCACATAACAACTCTCTCTTCGAATGTGAATCACAAGGCACACACAATCTCTTCCCAAATCTCAAAACACAATCGTTATCAATGTTGAATTCAGGAAACTTACCTTTCTGAACCAGCTCTACCTTTTTCTGGAACTCACTGTATTGCTTCTGTTCTTTCTTGATTCTATCTGATAGAGATGATCTCACTGATACCTGAAACAAAACAGAAGAACTTCCTGCACCAAGAACTTCTATGCCAAAGTTCATCAGATCCTTAACCAAAGGATCACGTTCCAAATGCAACATTGTTAATGAAGCATTAATTTTTCGACTCAAAGCATCAGCCACTTTATTTTCTTTTCCCGGATGGTAATGAATTGTACAATCATAATCCTTGATTAATTCTAGCCATCTCCTCTGTCTCATGTTTAAATCTTTAGGAGTGAATATATACTTTAAATTTTTTTGATCGGTATATATTTCACACTTTACTCCATACAAATGATGCCTCCAAATTTTTAAAGAAAAAACAACAGCAGCTAATTCCAAATCATGTGTAGGGTAATTTACCTCATGAGTTTTCAACTGTCGTGAAGCATAAGCAATTACCTGATCATTCTGCATTAGGACACAACCAAGTCCTTTCAATGAAGCATCACTGTATATAACAAACTCACCATTCCTGGAAGGTAGTGCCAAAACTGGAGCATTCACCAATCTTATTTTCAATTCCTGAAAACAATCATCACATTCTTTTGTCCAGATAAACATAACACCCTTCTGAGTTTGCTTAGTCATTGGACTAGATAACCGTGAAAAATTTCTAACAAACCTTCAGTAATAGCCTGCCAAACCAAGGAAGCTACGAATCTCGGTTACATTTGTGGGTCTTGTCCATTCTTCCACAACTTTTGTTTTTGTAGGATCAACAGTTATTCCATCTTTAGAAAAAATGTGACCAAGGAAAGAAATTTTTTGCAACCAAAACTCACACTTGCTGAGTTTCCCAGACAGTTTCTTTTCTTTTAAGGTTTTCAAGATAACCCTTAAATGTATTTCATGCTCCTCTTTACATTTAGAGAACACCAAAATATCATCTATGAAAACCACCACAAACTTATCCAAGAACTCATGGAAAATTCTATTCATTAAGTCCATGAATACAGCAGGTGCATTGGTTAGCCCAAAAGGCATTACTACAAATTCATAATGGTCATATCTCGTACGGAACACGATCTTTGGAATATCTTCCTCCTTCCCGATCTCAAGTCAATATTTGAAAAGTACTGAGCTCCCTGGAGCTGATACAACTTCATTTGATGGCTCGACATCTACTAAAGTTGCTGCAAAAGATTTCACCACCCCTTTCTGCTTGTAGTCTAACTACTTCCCATCACTCAAGATCTTTGTAGGACACTCATTTGCATAGTGACCCATCTCATTGCACTTATAATATTTCACTAACTGTTAATCAAATTTGTTCTTACCTTCAACTTGATCTTTTTCAGTGCAATCACGAGCCTTATGTCCCATATTACCACATCGGTAGCACTTTACAGAATTTAGAAGACATTCCCCAGCATGCCTTTTTCCACATTTATCACAAACTGGAAACTTAGTTTTCTTACCATCAGACTTTTTTGAAGAAATCTTACCTTTCTCCTGCCACCTTGGTCTCTTCTTCTGTTGGTTGTTATAGAACACTTGGTCATCAGAAAACTCCATTTCCACCTTCTCAGCACATCTAACAAGCTTTTCATAACTTTTAAACTCACGAGAAGCTAATTACCTTCGATATTTTGGCTTTAATCCTGAGTAAAAAGGATTGATTTTACTATCAAGGTCTCGGATAAAATTTGGAGCATACCTTGCCAAACGAGTGAACCTTTCTTCATAGGCAGCCACTGAGTCTTCCTCTTGCCTCAATTACAAGAATTGTTTTTCCATCCTAATTCGAACAGCCTTAGGAAAATACTTCTCAAGAAACATACCTTTTAATTCATCCCAGTCAAGAGCATAAATCTCATCGGCATCCCTGATATTTTTAACCATAGACCACCACTGATCTGCTTCACCCTCCAAACGGTAAATAACAAGACTAACCTTTTGATTGTCTGAACACCCCATGACATCAAAAATCTTCTCCAGTGCTTTAATCCACCCTTCAGCTAGCACATGGTCAGATGATCCTCTGAATGATGGGGGATGTTGCTTCATGAAATGTTCCACCACTGACATGTTCCTCTGCGGCTGATCTGGCTGATCTCGCGCTTGGATACCACCACCGTTTATAGCCTGAGTCAACTGCGCCATTACTGCAACAAACTGCTCAGTTCCAATTCCAACCATTTCTGGATGCTGATTCGGAAGGTTATTTCCTTCTGTATGCCTTCCTAGCACTGCTTCCCTGTTTCCTCTGCGGAAAATCATTCTGAACAAACATGTCTTAGATGAAGCAACATGGTAATCTTCAAATGCTATATCATTTCAAAAAAAATATTTTTGGATAATAATTTAATAGAATTCTAACTCCTAAAGGTATCTAAACCGACCTCTGATACCAACTATAATGCCCCAGCCTTAAACCTTACTTAATCTTGAGTTATTACAAGATTACACATTGAGGATATTTTCGGGTTTAGAGTTTTAGATAATTAGATCTTAAAACATGAATTACAACCCACATTAAAACAAAGTGGTTACATAAAGATAGTATTCTTCATTCCCATCAATGGAAACATATTTAAAATAAAACATGGATTATTTCTTGACACTTCCTTGACACTATCATCATATCATGTATCTTCCCCTTGACCTGTGAAAATCATTTCAAAAAAAACTTGGGATGAGCATAAAAAGATCACTATGGGTTATAAAAACATGGAAAGGAAACATGAGTTCATATATACATAAGAATGAAATCATACTTTACCCATAAAACATAGGCACATTAATATACCTCATAAAATCATGAATAAATCATAGAAATCATAGGACATAAAGGTAATTTGAGGCATTCATAACATTCTTACGTAGGGAGTAACCCTCTTGGTTACGTTTGGAATACCCATCACAGTATATTCCATAAATATCTTCGGAGAAACCTTAACGTTTCACTCCTTCGCGTTACCCAATGCATTAGAGAGCTATATCGGGCTCACCCGCCCTTAGTTTATCACAGAACCACCCGTCTTCATAATAATGCCCAAGAACCATAACATAATCGTATCACATAAAACATGCATAAAGGAAACATAACATTTCCACATTTCAATCAAAAGATATCAATACAACACAAAAAACATTGTGAAAACCATTTTCAATACCAATATAAAAGAAAAGTAAAACATGGTATTTATTTTTCTTTTAAAAAGAAGGTATGGCTTGTAGAGGAAGCCGAAACTCAAATAACGGTCACGACGGCGGAGAAGTCATTGTCTCCGCATACGTACGACAAAAACATTCCCTTTTGTAGTTTAGTAAACAATTCGTATAAAAAAGATTCCTTTTGAATAAACATAAAAGTCAATGTGGTTTATACACCGTATAAAAAAAGTTGTGTATAAAATAAAATATGCCTCAACGAAAGGAGATTGAGACGAAGTCCCATACCTCGTATCCGACTTGACCCGACCGTTCATTAATCTCCTGAATAATAAACTTGAGTTAATATCTACTTTCTTATGAACCTTTTTCATGTTCATTATTCCTTTTATACCATGTTATGAACATCATGTAATCATTTAAGTTAATAATGTTCATTTTGTCGGTATTTGGTTCTTAAGTCAAAAATAGACTTCTTACACTTACATGTTGTTAATTTGGTCAAAGGTTCATTATATACAGAATGATATTAATGATTTGGATAAAATATATATCATATATATTCATCATATACATGTATTTATAATATTACATCACATTTAGAGGTAAGAAATGAAATGCACCATTCATGGAGACGGTAAGCCGTACGTACGCATGAACGCTAATTCCATTTCTATTTCGTATTTTATGGAATGGAATCATAATTATATAAGAGTATATTATAATTGCAGTATAATAACATATATAATATCATTAACTTTATCCTTTACACATCCCACATATGGTATTAACGAATCAAATCACTTTCAGGGGGCGGTGGTCCGCACTTCCTAAAATGAAGATATCATGTTTACCCATAATGGAATCCATAAAGGTATGCCCAAAATGAAAAAAACAGATGATTAAGGAAAACATAAACATATTATATATCATATATAAAAATAGTGACATCATAATGGCCACCTTTGAAGGTGTTAAATGAGTATTGAACAATCATCGTATCGGGAGGCAGAATTTCGCCATCCACGGATACCGTATGTTCTTTAACCATTTGATGTGGTTGTGTTAGAGTGTAGCTCAAATAAATCTTATAAAAACATACTATTATATTGAAGATACTGGTGTTGTTACAAAAGTAGTAAATAAAAAGATTTTAGGGGGTTGGAGAAGCAAAATAAAACAAATGAACATGAGAGAATGAATTACCTTTAAAAGTGTAACTCCTTTTGATTTGAGCCTAAAGGATTCCTTTGAAAGGATTATGCCCAAAGGGAATCCTCTAGGATGCGGAGAGGGATGTGGAGAGAGTAAATGGTCAGGGTTTGGCCGAGCCAAATTCTTGAGGAGTGTGTGAAATGAGGTAGAGGTGGGGGCCTTTTATAAGAGGAGAGGAGGGGCACTTTTGGAAAGTAAAGAAATATTACATTATTTGAATATGTTTTTCGTTTTTAAAAGGTCTCACATTGATATAATTCGTGGATAAGGTGATAAGGGTTCCAAATAAACTCATCCAATTGGTTTTGGACATGGTTAGGTCATAGATTTTACTTTATCTTTCCATTTTATTTAAATCGTCAAATAATGATGTCATCGCTGCATCATTATTATGTCATAAATAATTTAATTTATTTAATGTCTAAAAATTATAAAATAAATGCTATGATGTATTAAATCTTTTTATCTTTTCAATGACTATTTATAATCAAAAATCGGATCTTTATAACCCCATGTAAAAATTGTTTTCGTAAAACATATTATGTTTGTGTCATTTTTACTTTTACATTAAATAAAAAGTAATTTATGTCATTTCCCAACCAAAGTGGATACATGGGGTCCCCAAGTTGACCCATGGCTTGTCTTGGTCGGACATGACACAACAAATGAGGGTAGGACATGTGTCAAGCTCATCTTATTTTATTAAAACATTATTTTTACCTTAAACTACACTAATTACCACTAATCGCGATTAAGAACTTAATAAGTTACTATTCACCAAAAAATTATTATAATCTCATTGAACCACATTTTACTTCTTAATGACAACAATTTATTTCAGATTTTTGAAATTCAAAACACAATGATGGAAAAATTTCATTTAAACGGAAAATCAGTCTTTATAAGTACCACTTAGTGGTTTCACTATTCATCAAAAATTGAAGTTTTTCAGAAAATTACCAAAAATTCACCCTAAGATATATTTGATATTACGAATTCAAAAACGAAGTCTATTTTAAAAAATTCAAAAAATATAATTCACATTAATTAATTTAATAATTAATTCCTGCTGTCAGAGCAAATAGCGTGTTTTTATGAAACAATAAGTATCAAAAGATTGACACTAGTTTAAGTCCAATTTCAAAGTGAAATTGATTCCAATGACCACCATTGGATTAAATGGTAAAAATATATTCATATTACACATTAAGACCAATTAAAAAGATAATCTAATCATATAAATAAATTAGATTAAAAAGCAGTTTTGATGTAAAATGCAGTATTTTTCACTATTCATTAAAAAAATGAACATTGTCAGAAAAATACCAAAACTTCACACAAAGTAAATTTTGATGTCCCAATAATAAAGAATAAGTTTATTTTGACAAACATAATTTACAAAATTTTCAAAAGATAGATTTAAAAAGGGGTTTCCTTCATAAGGCAGTAAAACAATCTTTTAAGAATATTAGTGTATTCCATGCTTAAGATTGGATTTATTTTCATTTTAAGCCTATAAAACACTATCTTAATCATTAATAGACATAGATAAAAATATCTATTATTCATTACTTACTTGGGATGTTACATTATATGACCCAAAAATGAAACTCTTTTTTACAAAAATACACAATTTTTATATTTTTTTAATTGACTATCCTTCATGAGGGTCATCAGTACAATCCTCAAGTGATCTTCATGATCTTATATTCTATTTGAATATATAAGAATAAAATCTATAAACACTACCACAAACTGATCATGGTAATATATAAAGAGCATATTCATTAAATCCATAAAGATAGAGGGGAAATTAGTAAGACCAAATGGTGTCAAAATATATTCATAGTTTCCATAACATATATGGAATGATGTATTAGGTATATAATCATTCTTGACCCTCAATTTATGATATGAAAAATAGAGGTCAATCTTGGAAATTTGTTGAGCTCTGTTTAGTAGATCAAACAAGTTATCAATACTGGGTATATGATACTTGTTATTGATAGTGATATTGTTAAGTTCTATATAATCAATGTATAGGCACATTGATCTATATTTATTATTAAAAAATGAATAGTCACACAAAAAAGGTGACATTCATGGATGAATTAATCCCTTATAAATATTCTATAGTGGTTTCTTCTTTTATACTGTAACTCAATTGGGTCTATTCTATATGAAGCCTCTGAAATTGATGTAGCACTAGGTATGTGTTATATTTAGAACTCAACCTCATGATTTACTTGAATACTAGGAAAATATTTTAGAAATATATTAAAAATCTATTGAATAATAGAAATATCATAGATATTGATTTTCTCTAAAACCATTTGAGATAAATACCCATTTTTGAATAGGAATCATGACCCATATAATGGATGTAATTTTAATTAGATGATTGTTTTTATCATTGAACTGAGTAGTTGGGGTTTGGCTTAGTGGTAAGAACCCTGTAATCCTATATGAAAAATGGGGGTTCAAGACCCATTGGCCACAGGTTCTGTAGCAGCACTGTAGCGGCACTATAGTAGTGCCGACACTGTTGATTGGCGGGCACTATAGCAGCGGAAGGGCACTGTTGCAGCGGCGGTACTGTGCGGGTACTGTAGCAACCGGGTTACTATTCACAGAATGACAATTCAGCCAAAAATTGGGCCTACGGGCTATGTAATGGGCTACAAGCCCACTGGGCCTTCGGGCTATGTAATGGGTCTCCATCTACCTTGTTGAAATAGGTCTTTGATTTGCTTTAATAATAAAATGAGGCTTCGGCCCCAACCTTTTTTAAAAAAAATCATTGAACTGATCGATGATCATAGGTTGGTTTGGAATATAAAACATGACCTACATTACTTATGAATTTATGATAACTTTTTGTAAACAAATAGAATTCATTCTAAAAATAACATCTAATTGAACTAGAATGAGAATAACAAGATTTAAAAGAAGTGAATTCCCATAAATATCAATTAGAGAAGAATCACAAACATGATATGTGATAATAATACCATAAGGGGGTTTCACTACTATTTCTACATCTAATAATTGAGGTGGTACTATGACACCCTTAGAAAATACTTTTGATATAAATGAGTGGGTAAATCCAAAATCAAATAAGACATTAACAGTTCTAGAGTAGATGGTATGTGTACCTTTTACCAATAAATTATCACAATCCCCATTGGAAATAGAGATCGTATAGAATTTACCGTTATCTATAGGATTAAGTGGTTTTTGATGTTTATAATTTTCATTAACCTTTGTGTTTGAGTACAGTTTATCATAATTACCATACTCCTTTCATTTGAAACACTAAGGTGTGGGAAGTGTATTCTATGGTGGGTTTCTTCTATCATTAGATAACTTGTTCACATTACTATAAAATTCAATTTCTTGATGACCTTCTTTTACAAACTTCAAACATTTACCAATCCCTTACAAAAATTTCAACCATGTTTCCTTCAACACTTCAAGCATAAAATACTGCTCATATACTTCTTTACATTTTTATTTTGAATTTACTTTAAATCCTATCTTTATTTTACTATAAAAAAAGTGATATGGAAAGTTAACTATAATATACATTTAAAACATGATTGAACAATTAAATAATTCTTTATATCTACTAATTTCAATTATGGGTAATTTCATTTAGAGACTCAGTTTTAATAAACTGAAGAATTAATCAACCTTACTTTTACGTTAGATGATAATACCAAAAGCGTACCTCACAAGTCTTGTTAAATTTTTCTCATAGATAATAATAGATATATAATCCTTTTAAATTATCACAAGGAATTATTTATCCATTTTTATATAAATAATATTAGTAGATTACTTATTAAAAAAATAAGCTCTTATACTCATCCCACTCCATACAGTTAATTTTTCCCACCATCTCTGGTTCTTGATAAGAATCCACCATTGATATTATTCTCTAACCAAATGATAAATATCAAAAAAAAATTCCATATAATGAACTCTGGAGAATTGAAAATATATTTGTAGTGGTACGGATCAATTTTTCAATAAGTAGTGGATCAACGGTCAAATAGAAATAAGTTAGGTGTTTCCTCATGAAGGACACAATATAACATTGATCTATTCTTATCTTGTTTGGAAGTTCATCATGATTCTTATTATGAGAAATGTTTATAAAAATAATAATAAATTTTTTATTCCATATCCCATAAAATTTGGTCTCTTAGGAGTACAATCATTTTACTGTTTGCTACATTCAGCAATAACATGATTCCTTCAGGTTCCATCCATTGATTAAAACCAAAAATCATAGTGTGGGAAACCATAATCATAGTGGGAAACCACATAATAATGAGAAATTATTTATATGATTTAAGAATAAAAAAACGTTCTTTTAAATCTATGAAACCTTAGGTTTACCCTAGTCAATCCATGACCATTACCAAAACTATAGGACGTTACCCAATACTTATACTTATCCCAAGGGTTCTCACTAAAGTTTTATAACACAAGTTTACAAAGGTAACTAAAACTTGATCTAATAAAAACTATAGAAACACAAAAATTTGATACATATATATTAGATCTTGTTAGAAAAATATTCATTACGTATCATAACAATCCATTACAGAATCATATAGTTATAGCATATTTGGAAACATGGATACATAAAAAACTGGTTCATAAGTGAACTACATAATCTTCATCTGTGTTCTTTATAACTAACACACTTCATATACTTATCATACACAACACATTTCTTCATAACCTATGTAAAGGAATAATAATAAAGGATGATATAAGATTCTTAATAATGGTAAAAAATGAGATATCAATGATCCCTTAACAAAACTTGTGTATAAGGGTATGAGAAAATAAGTATGACATTTGAAAACTATATACATCATATCATATATCATAATCCTGATTCATGGAATAAAACTTGTCAATTTATAATAAAAAAATCATAAAGTAATCAAAGAAAATAAGTCTTGAATCATAAAATTGTTATAATACCTAGATTTTTGGAATACACAGAAGAATTGAAAATTATTTCCTTATTATTGAAGGATTAATTTTGAGACTATCATAGTCGTTCTAGTTCACTCCCCTTTATATAGTCAAGGTTTACTCCTAATACCATCACAGTGGATTGATTTTACTCCAATTATATAGTAAATGTTCACTCCCAAGGCTATCATAGTAGATTGGGTTCACTAGCCATTATGTAGTGACAGTTTTCTCCCAATAACATCATAGTGGAAACAATCCCTTAATGAAGTATGTTCACTCCCCATTCTAGTCCCATTTATCTAATGAGATATCCATATTTACCCAATGCATTGGTGGGCTATATAATTATGATCCCACAATAACAAAATTAAAATCAAACATATGTGCTCCACAATATCATAGATAATATCCCTTATAAAGGATACAATTTTTCATAAATAATTCATCCTAGCATAACTCTATAAAAGAAATGGGGTTCATAAACATTTCATCATTTCATCATAGGATAACCCGATGAAAAGAATTGAGTTTAATAAAAAAAATTTCATTATAAAAATTTACCACCTATAGAAATAATAAGTATTGCATCATTGTATAATATCTATAGAAAAAATTAAGTAACATTAAAGGATGTCATCTTAGATGAAAAATTACTTTAAAATATCACTTGGAACATTTCTTGAGGAAAATACAGTATTTATGTTAAAACAACAAATTTAAAAATAAAACATTTACCAAATATTAAAGAAAACATTTTATATTAAAAGAAACATGGAAAATTATAATGGAATATTCAAATCATTGAGCAGTTATGATGGTAGTAATTCTATTAATGTTGTATAAGTTATAAGAAAACATTCTAGTCATACCTTAACAAAACAAAGTAAAAAAGCACCTCATTCAAAAAATGAAAAGTAGATTCATTTTATTTAAAAAAAACTAAATTTTTGATAAAAATGAGTTTTATAAATACTATTATGATATTAAATAAATTCTATAAAACATTTTTAAAAAACCTTTACATGGAAGAAAAGGATTTTTGACTGAAGAGAGAAATAAAGTCGGTTTTCATTAAAAATAATATTACTGTCTCTTAAGTATTTAAATAAGAAAAATGAAAGAAAAAAATGTATTATTAAATAATAACTAGATTAGAGTAAAATTTATGATTTATTTTAGGGTTATATCATATAAATTTATCATCATAAATGTAATCATAAACAATCTCAATAAATAATGAGATTATAATATAAAAAATTTTCCACTTTGGTATCTTTTGAATTGTAAGAATCAGGATAAAATAAAAAAATTAGAAGATTAAATATCATTAAAAATGATAATATTAATGATAGAACATATCAAAGGTTTATTATATAAACCACATAATAGAATCAAGTAGTTAATATGGCATATGTCTCCTAGAAATAATAGTGAGACTAGAAATCCCTTACCTCAGGCCTGGATTCCTTCACACATGTTAAAAAATATTGTATATTTCATATTTATTTATTATAAATATTTTCTAGAACCATTATAATATATATCATACAATATATTATTTATTTATAACCTTTTATTACCCATTTATTAATAATTCTTTGTTTAAATCACTGTTCTAGGTGATAATTGCTTTGTTTTTCATGTATGTTTTGGTTTAGTAGTTTTGTTCTATGAACATTGATTATGGTTCAATAATATATATAATTTTAACCATGATATAAATTTAATATCTTTTAAATATATATATATTTTCTATTTATTCATCCCTAAAAGTAACGATAGAAAAATGAATTATACCATTCTTGGGGACAATATGTCATACATACGCATGAACGTCGTTTTAACTTTTCTATGGGTCAAATGAAAGAAATTTGATTAAATATTCACCTTAAAACCATTATTATATCATATAAATAAAATATATTAATAAAATACATCCTTATTATCATCCTTAAGAAGAAAAAATTAAAAAATGAATCATATCTATCTATGGTGTTTGTTGTCTACATGTACGCACAAGCGACGTTGTTATTTTCCAAAGGATTGGAGGGTAAGAAGGTAGATATGATATTATCATTATAAATTCATACATATTCCATAATTATAGTATAAAAACACTAAATCCATCATAATACCTATCCTTGAAATATGGTGATGAAAAATTAATTATATTGATATGTGGAGATGGTAAGCCATACGTACACACAATTGATACTTTTTCTTACCATTTGATGGGAAAGAGAGTGTATAATTATGATTAAATAATCATAATAACAGTTAAGTGTATTATTAATACTTAATTTATTATTTCATGATAAATATAATAGATTCATGGGAGGTAATATAAGAAGTAAAAATAGAAATTGATTGGTTAAAACAATTACATCTTATTTGAAATAACTCCTTTAGATCTCCCCTTGAGGACCCCGAGGATAGTCTTTTGGTGATAAAAAAACTCTATAATTCATCTATAGAATTATATAAGAGATAAATGTAGTGTTTTTTGATCTATAAGTCTCAATACATGGTAATGAAGAGAATATAGGGGTGCTGTCATGACCCGTCCCAGTGGGGCCCGAACTACGACTCCCCATGCCCATCTCCAATAGGCCAGGGGCTGGTGACTAGCACCGAGTAGGAATATCACTAACACAGAAGGCGTTTCTGATGTACCTTTATGAACACACATGTCTCCAAGCACACAAAATTCTTAAATTTAAAAACCAATAAGAAAAAAATGCATGCATACCACTATATCCCAGCTACCAAAGTAAGACCGGAAAGTAATGGAAAGTGAAATTGGGCCAAATACAATCCCACTAAAAGAATTATGTAACCAAAAGTCCAAACTATAAGAAAAGGTAATGAAATAATTTATATAGACATAGGAACACCTTGTCCTTCATGATCTCACAAAGCTCCGTCTTGTCCTGGTCATCCTAAGACTCTATCAAAAGGTCGCTCGTCTTTAGAAAAAATGAAATGTGTGGGAAAATCACGTGAAGTAGTGAGTATAACAATACTTAGTGAGAAACCCTCAAAACACGAAGAAGTACTCAAAGAAAATACAGAATCAACTCTAAATATGTATATTTCTATAACACATATAAAAAGAATATCTAGATATACTCAATCCAAGACAAAAGTCTAGAGGTAAGTCATAACTAACACATACCCACACTAGGGATTCAGTCTGATGATTCTATGAAGAACTCATCCCGGAGAACACACTCCTCAGTCTGATAGAACTGATGAAGTCTGTCCAAGATGTTCTGTTTGTTGAGAACCATAATGAGAGAGAGATACACTGATAGATCTGAAGTGAGAGATACAATACAACAGATGAGAATCATAGCTAGGGCCATGGGGTGATACCCACAACTATATCTGGATCAACCCACTATGTAATTAATCGACGCCTGGTGAAGTTTTTCATGTCAAAAAAATGAAACTACCTAGGGAATATATAATTAATAGAGGATCCCACACTGGTCCTCTCAAGGTATTCCAATTACTATATCCAAGAAGTCTAGAAGAAGGTATCATACTCCTATCAGTACGAAATGATACTTGCTAAGCTTCTGGGAAGATATAAAGGGAACAAACATTAATGAAATTTGTCCAGGGTATGTTGGAAAAGAGATTAAATCGATGTATAAAGGCATTCATGGTGTTTTTTAGGGTCACACACTGTGTTCCTTAACCTTAGGTACTTACCATGTATAACGAACCTTGTCATTCAAAATTGTGTCATATAGAACATGGGTACACATTATGTAGAAGATGTTACACCCCATGTCCTTCCATCTGGGGTCCACCCATGTACTTCATCTGTGTGTGAGTACACGGTGTCAACTTGTCTGCCTCTTCCCATGTACTGATATACAAGGTATCCCATTTTCTTAGTCTAGGACAAGCCATGTGGTGGGGTACACACTGTGTAGGAAACCAAAGTTCTCCACCTCATGTCTGTGTATCTCTTGAGATACACAATGAGTCTCAAGTAAGGGCCTACATGCCATGTAATAGGGTCACATGCCTTGGGGAATTAAAATATCTACCATAACTCTAGCCACTGCTCAGTAGGGGCCACATTCTGTGTAATTTAGATTACACACCGTGCTATTAACGATTTTCTAGAATCCTCCTTTCATCCTTTACACACTTCAGTTGATCTCTCAGATCCCATTTTAGTGATCTTTTCATCTCAAAACTCAATATCGAGGGTTACCTCACCACCCTAACATAGTATCGAGGTGTTTTAGGCCTTCAGTCATCTCACAAAACTGTTTTAAATCCATCCAAAAAAACCACTCGAAGAAATATATCTCCTAAATTGGTTTGATTCATCCGTCGTCATTGCCGTTACACCTCCATTTGGTCATCCCGATATTGGATCTTCAATTTCTGATCATTGCGCCATGAAAAAAAGGCACAATGATTATACTTTCATCACCCACAAAGAATAAAGAACATGTTGAACACAAGGGGGAAAAAGCACAAAGAACGAATCTGAGGAATGAACCTCAGCTATTGTTTGTTCTGACCTTGATAAATTCCCATAAGAACGATCAATAATCAAAACAATTATCTACCTCATAATTCTTGAAATTAATCCCATCACAAAATAATGATCAAACTGCGGATCAACATGTTCATTTGTTGGTTCATGTTCATCATTGAATCCAATAATGGAGAATGAGAAATCAAAACAACATTCCTTAACTTTGTTTTGGATCGCTCTATGATAAATATTTTGTCATTGCATCTCCATCATTAGTGAAATCTATCAAGAACAGTGTTTGTCGATCATCAATTTTTGATTCCATTGTTGTTTTCTTGAGATGTTTCTTTAGGGTTCTCTATAGAGACTCAAGGGAACTTTCATGGTTATGAGTCTAACCCTGGGTCCCAACCTAGCTATTTATTTAAAATAAAATATTTCACTGTTTTTTTGCATTGACATAATGTTAAATAAAAATAAATCTACAATTTATTTGGTTCATTAAAATGTTTGAAAAATGATTTTCATTCCCGACCCATTTTGGAAGATGTTAGACCTTGTCTAGGGTAATGTTTCTGCTTTGAATGCAATATTTCCACCCAATTTATGATTTGAGAACCTTTTAGATGTTATTTTACTTTTCATGGAAAATTGTTCATGCATGCTCTTTAATATCTTAATATTATTAAAACATTGATTCTGGTCACAATGGGCCTCATAATCGCATGTCGTCTTAGTGGATGGTCTCAAATTAATTCCATATAATATTAAAAAATAATATACAGAAAATATATAGTATTAAATTATCCCCACCTTGGGAATTTATGTCCCCCAAAATCTAAAAAAGGGATACTCAAAAATATGTGGGCACTGAGCAGGCATATGAGCCTCATGATCCCAAGTGCTATGCAAGAGATTATCATGCTACCACCAGACAAGTAGTAAAGGAATTGATCACCCACAAGGAATCCTCTCATGTTGATCCTCAATCTGTAATGGTACTCCGCAATAGGCTCTCTATCCTCAATGTCCAGCTCTCCATAGGTGATGAAATTTGATGGGTCATGCATGTACCTCCTTAGCTGTGGCATGTGGTAGATGTAATCCCCATCGAGGTGAAACCTGACGGAATACCTAGTATCCTTCCTCAAACTCTAATAGACTTCTTCACCAATCAACATAAGGTTTCTGATGTCTCCGTATAGTCTTTATCTGCTCTTTAATAATATGAACCTTCTCGGTAGTAGCTTGCACCAACTCAAGGCCCATGAGTACTAGCTTTTCTGGGCCATTCTAGCAAAGTGGTGACCTATATGTTTTCCATTACAAAGCCTCAAATAGTTCCATAACAATGGTGGAATGGTAGTAGTTCTTGTACGTGGACTCCACCAGTTATAGGTGATCCTCCCAACTACGAATAAAGTCCAACATGAAAGGTCACAACATGACTTCAAGGACCTGAATGGTCCACTCTGTCTGGCTATCCATCTTTGGGTGAAATGCCATGCTCAAGAATAACTGGGTTCCAAATGCCTCTTGCAATACCTTCCAGAAATGAGATATAAAAAAATAATCACAATATGAAACAATAATTGATGGAACTACACGGAGTCAAACAATATTCTATACGTAGATGCGTCCCAAGATCTCTATTGACCTCTACTCTCAGATAGTTAGGAAATGATCAGACTTGGTGAGCCGATCAACTATCACCCAGATGGAATTGTGTCCCCTGGATGTACATGGTAAATATTCCCTAAAGTCCATCAATATTCCATCCCACTTGTATTATGGAACCTCAAGGGTTTGATCTAAACCCACTGGATCCTAGTGTCTATCCTTCACATTCTAAAAAGTAAGGCATCGAGAGACAAAATTTGCAACTCCCTTCTTCATTTTTGGCCACCAAAACTAATAGGGGAGGTCTTGGTAAATCTTATCCTCACCAAAATATACCTCCAAATGGGATGTATCATACTCACATAGAGCGTCCTCCCATAATTCCATAGGTACTACTATGCATCCTCCTAAATGGATGTGGTGATCCCCCCTATTCAAATATTCATTAGGAGCATGCCCAATGGATATTGGGGCACATAGAGTATTGTAGTCGGTATCCACAAGATATGCCTCCCTGATTCACTGTAAGTGTAGAGGGGTAACAACTGTAGACTGGTGGAAATCCTCTCCATATCCATCTATAATAGATAACTATAACGAGGCCAAATGCCCGGATGCGTCATTCATAAATTGTGAACTAGATCTCCTACTGAGAGCATCTTCCAACATGTTCCCCTTCTAATGAGTATAGACAATATGAAATTCAAAGTATTGGAGGAACTCTACCCATCACCTATATCTCAAGTTCATATCCTTATGAGAGAAGATATAGTTGAGAATCTTGTGATCAACATAGATAATTAACTAATCACCCATTCGGTAGTGTCACCACATCCTCAATTTGAAGACTACGACTAATAACTCAAGATCATGGGTTATGTAGTTCTTCTCATGTGGTCTCAACTAGAGTGAACTATAGGCAATAACCATATGCCTTTGCATCAAGACACAACCAATTCCAGTTCCTAATGAATTTCACAACACTTTGTACTTTACACCCACCTTTGGTAACCTCAAGATCAAAGTGCTCATCAAAATTTTCCTCAACTACTGAAAATCCAATTGGGACTTCAATTTCCATGTGAAGGGATGTCCCTTTATAGTCAAATATATCATCGGTGATGATAACATGGAGAAAACGAGTATGAATCTCCGATAATAGCTTGTTATACCATATAAGCTCTGTAACTCCTTCATACTCATAGGTGGATCCCAGGCTAACACTGCCTCAACCATGACCGGGTCCACAACCACTACACCCAATAATATAAAATGTATCAGAAATTGGACCACATGATTTTAGAACTGACACTTTGAGAGTTTCCTATAAGGTCGGTGCTCTCAGAGTACCTCCTTAACCATACTTATGTGTCTCATGTGCTCTACCTCAGATTCCAAGTACACAAGAATACCATTGATGAAGACTACAACGAATTGGTATAAAAAATAATGAAAGTCCTGGTTCATGAGCCACATGAACACTTCAAGGGAATTCATCATGCCAAAAGGAGTGAACATGAACTCATAGTGACCGTAACGACATCTGAAATATATCTTCGGTATATCCTCATCCCATACTCACAACTAGTGATATCCTAATCAATGGTCAACCTTCGAGAACTATCATGCCACTCTCAAATGATCTAATAGGTCATAAATCCGTGGTAGTAGATACTTGTTCTTAATTTTCACCAAGTTTAAGTGCCAGAAGTCCAAACAAAACCTCAATCTCCTGTATTCCTTTTTGGAAAACAAAACTAGGGCTGCCCATGGTGAAATATTGGGTCTCATAGAGCCCTTCTTCTATAAATACTCCAACATCACACTCAGCTTAAAAAACTCTATTGGAGCCATATGAAATGCTTGTGTAGAAGTCTATGTCTTCCAGAGGTGTAAATCAATGTAGAAGTCTTCCTCTCAGTGGGGATATAATCCTAAAATATCTTCAGGAAAGATGTCCTCGTACTCCACCACCACCACTGTAAACTCATATCTCATAACATCTACTGCACTTTGGGTCATGCTAGACAACAGATGAGTAATCAATTTCACCCTCCTATAAATTATTCCATCATGTGTTTCCCAGGTTTCCTTTTCACCAAAAAAGTAAAACATCACTCCATACCCACAGACACACAACACCCTTCGCCTAAAATAGTCAATCTAGAAATTGAATGTGGATAAAAAATCCATACCATGAATGCCATTATACGACCTCAACAATTCCACCAAGTGGTTCCAACTGAAACTCTAACCTCTAAGGGTTAGGTCGCACTATCAGCACAAATGTTTGACCACCAATTCTTTTCCAGTAGGTGTCTCCAAGTGTAATAGTTGAGTCAACAGTTTAATCAGAATCTCTAGGTCTCGAACAAGATATGTGGTGAGAAAGGAATGACTATAACCTATGTCTATGAGTACTAAAACTAATATAGAAAAGACACATATTGTACCTTGAATCATTCTCAGATCCCCTGGGTCATATTCCTCGACCGCATGCAGTTATACCCGACCTATCCTCCAGCTCCCTCAGCCTGGCTTTGTCCACCTGGGGGTGGTGGTGGTAACATGATGAAACATTTACCACCTCATACTTCTCTCCTTACTCCTATGCCACATTTTCCACCCTGCCAATCTACCTGCTTCTATCCCTATCTATACCTCAATGGTCTATCTACTGTCACCCTATCAGAAGCTTGGCGGGTTAGACAATCTCGAGAAAGTTTTCCTTAACCATCAAATAAATATAAACACCTCTCCATCGGCTGATTGGACCCACCTTAGGAACCATATACTATAGATCATATATTCTAGGACCTCCTCCTTAAATTTCTACCACATCCAGGTTCTTGAGGTTGATATCATCTCCTTACTAATGAGGTCTCTACACATGCTCACCCACTGTTTACTATCATTGGTTGTATCTACTTAGCCAAGAAGATTTTGACAACCAAATATTTCTCAAGAACCCCATCATAAGTCATAATGCCTAGAGGGATGATTTTGGCTCAGATATCTCTACGTGGACCTCACTTGAAGGTTCAAGACATGAGGTGCTGATCTCTAACTATATACATTGAGTACCTGAAAAAGTATGTGAACATCCATGAATAATCATCCACTACCATGCTACCATGCTAGAGCTTAAGTAGCTCATGCATACATGAAAATCTTAGCATAAGTAGTGAGAAATACTCTCTGAAGTGGTTCTTGAACTTTTTCAATGAAAGATTCACCTCATAGTGAGTCTTGATAGCCAAACTCCACCATCTCCCTACTAAACTGTTGGGAAAGATCACTACCAAGACCACCATATGATCCATTGTTGTATTGAATAAATGAAAAACTCAATTCACCACCTCAAGATAGAACTCAAACGCCTAGGGGTCAAGCTCACCTCGGAACCTAATGGTTATCGGTCTATGAAAATTGTGAAATGCACCAAGCCAACGCTTCTCATCTGCCAATATTATGGGTACCACCTGCTGCTCCACAGGTGGGGATATATCTGGTGAAACCCATGGAGGGAACATATGGGGAACTGGTCCCTATATCTAAGCCTCATCACTGAGGGGGTCATCCTCATGATAGAGTTACTAAATCCAAGTTGGTAGGAATCTCAAGGGTAACCTATAAGAAAACAAGATTTACCACAGTCAGTGAGTATATCTAGAGAGATGACTCAAGTAGGGAATAGAAACAACAACACATTTCTATATGAAACATGCTCCATTACTTTTTTTTCAAACATTTTTCTCATTTATAAGTCAAAAATAGGTTATCAGAGTCCTAGTGTATGGATACAATGGTCGCCCACACCAAAATTGGAGTCCCTGGCCTGAAATCCAAACTCGAAAAACATAACATTGTTTCCCCAAAACAATATCACAAACTCCCAGTCCCAAAGTAGAACTGACCATCTCTGATACAACTATCATGACCTGTCCTAATGGGACCCATGTCGTGACTACAGAAGCACACCTCCAATATACTAGGGGTTGGTGACTAGCACTGAGTAGGAATATCACAAACATGGGAGGCATTACATATCTACATGTATGAAAAAACACATATCCAAGCCCAAAAAATACTGAAATGTAAGAACCACTATGAAAACAATGCATCAATACCACTATATCCCAACCAAAAATATATGGGAGAAAAGTAAAATAAATTGAAATTGGGACAAATACAAGTCCACCAAAACAAGTCTATAACCACAAGTCCAAGCTATAAGAAATACTATTGGGACTTCTGTCTTTAGCCATAGGAACACCTCGACCAGAATGATATCACAAAGCTCTGTCCGGTCCTGATCCACTTAGGACTCCATCAAAAGGTTTCTCGTTTTCACTAGACACGACACATGTGGGAAAAGCCTATGCATGGGTGTGTATAAAAATACTTAGTAGGACACTCCAAAACTTCAAATAAATACATAATGGAAAGACATAGTCTTCAATACAAAAGTATATGTATACAACATATATAACAAGAATAACCTGATATACTCAATCCAAGACCTGAAGTCTAGAGTTAAGTCATAATTACCAAATACCAACACTAGGGATTCAAACTAAATATTTTATGAAGCACTCATCTAAGATAACAAACTCCTGAGTATGATTTCACTGGTTATTTCCATCAGATAAGTATTATTCTTTAGGAACCTTCATGAGAGATAGATATGCTGATATATTTGAAGAGAGAGATATGACACAATAGATGAGGATCACATCCAGTTCCATGAGGTGATACAAACAAATCTATTTATATTAACAGGATAAATATAGGATTGACACCCCATGAAGTTGGTCAAATCAATACCAACAACTCTACCTAGGGAACAATGAATGAATATTGGATCCTACACTGAGCCTCTCAGGGGATTCTAATGACTATATTTGAGAAGGCCGATTGAAGGGATCATACCCCTATGTGTTGGAAATGATTCCCACCAACCTTCAGGGAAGTTATAAAGGGAATGAACCTTGATGAAAAATATACAAGTTATGATGGAAAAGAGATTCAATCCTTATAGAAAGTGATACACAGTGAGTAGTGGGGTCACACAACGTATTCCATGACCTTGAGTACTACCTATGTACAAAGGCCCATGTCATTCTAATATATAACATGTATAAGATGGGTGCATGATGTGTTGAAGAAGTCAAAAGTTGTGTCCTTCCATATAGGGTCTACCTGTGTACTACAACCATGTGCCAGTACATTGTGTCAACTCGTGTGTCGCTACCCATGTACCAGTACATGGGGGAGCCCGTGTACTTGGTCTAGGACAAGCCATGCGGTGGGGTAAAAGCTGTGTAGACAACCCATGTAGTCAACCCCATGTCCATGTATCTCTCGAGATACACACCGAGTGTGAGTGAAAGAGCCTACATGCCATGTGAAAAGTTCATATGCCATGTGGAATTTAACTATCTCTCATAAACCTATCCACTACTTAATGGGGGCTATATGATATGTAATCTGGATTACACAATGTGATATTCATGATTATCAAAAATCCACTATTCTTCCTCCACACACCCTAATTGACCCCTCCGATCCCATTTCAGTTATCTGTTCATATATAATGGCTAGATCTAGGGTCACCTCATCATACTAACACCGAATCAAGGTGTTTCATGCCTTATTCCAACTTGGAAAACCACTTTAAACCCATATAAAAAACTTCTTGACGACTGATATCTCTTGAATTGCTTCAATTCGTCCGTCACTATCCACTTCCAACCTCTGTTAACTTGTCTTGGTCTTAGATCTACAATTTTAGATCATTTTCCTATGAAATGAAGGCGTAATGATCATTCATTCATAACCCATGAAGAATGAAGAACACGTAGAAAACATGGGTGAGAAAAATAAGAAGAATGAATATGAGGAAGAAATATCAGTCATTGTTTGTTTTAGCCTTGATCTATTTCCATAAGAATAATTAATAATCAAAACAATAATAAAACCCATAAATCACGAAATTAAATTCATACCACAAGAACGATCAAAGAGTGAATCAACCAGTTCTTTGGTTATCCCAAATTTTTCATTAAATACAAGAATGGGGAAATAGAAATAAAAAAACATGTCTTACCTTAGGTTTGGATTGCTCACTGATGAAGATCAATCACTATGTCTCCATCATTGGTGAGATCCATCAAGAATGGGATTCATCGATCATTGATCTATGATTCTGTCACCATTCACGTGATAGGTTTATTTATGGTTATCTCTGGAAGCTCAAAAAAACATTCAAGGTTTTGAGTCTAACACTGGGTCCCTACCTAGCTGTTTATTTATAAGAAACAGTGTCTCTGCATTGCTGCATCAACATAGTGTTAAAATAAAATAAATTCATAATTTATTTTATTCATTAAAATGTCGGAAAATGACTTTTCACAGCCTTTCTTCACCAGAAAATGTTAGGACTTTATTAGGGTAAATCCATTATTCTAAACTCAACGGTACCCTAATATTTTCTTCCAAGCACCCATTTAGAAGTTATTCTATTTTTTCTAGAAAACTATGCGTGCGTGCTATTTAATATTTTAGTATTATTCAAACATTTATTTCGGGCACACCATGCCTTGGTAGCACAAGCCATCTCAGTGTTTGGTCTCTAATTAATTCCATATAATATTTAAAAATAATACATACAATATCTAATAACATTATAGGTTACCTTTTATAAAGAAGTAAGTGGACACACTTGGAATGTCAAAAACGATTAATATATAATAAAGTTATTATCAAGAAAAAACGATTCCAAATGGAAAATAATTTTAATAAAAAATGTATAAGATAAAAATAAAATCATCTATTTAAATTTATATAGGTTTTGATGTCATTCTAAAGCTTATCTTTCTAATTAATCATGACATTAGCCATTCTTGAACTTAACTTTGGTAATGACTATTTCAATCGTAAATGATTATGAATGTTACTATAAATGGAAAATTAAATCATAATTGGACCATGGTTGATATTGTAAACTATATTCCATTAATTTTTCCAAATATATGTTTTTTTGAATTTTAATTCATTTATGGAAATATTATTTTTCATAAAATATTTTTTATATCGATTTTATAATTATTTATTTAATTAGACTTTAAAGACACCAAGACAATACTGGAATTCAAATATAATTTTTCAAATATTTATAATATGTCAAATGTATCTAAAATATTCATGGAAAACAATAATTCACTTAAATTTTATTAATTTTAATATTTTTAAAATTATTTATTTTATTTTTCTATTAATTTAATAAATACAGTATTGGTATTGCATAAAAATTTAGGGTAGTTATTCAATTACTAATAATTATAAATTGGTTAATATGGAAAAAATTATTTATATTTAAAATAAAAAATTTATAACCTAAATTTTCAACTTTTTATCCTTATGTAAAAAATTTATTGATATTGAAGTCAAGGGATTGATATTTTGTGTTAATTATTTTCTGAAATTAACATAAAGTCCCTAATAAAAGAAATATTGAATAAAATGACCACATATTATATAATTATATGTAAATTTACTAAATCCACTCATCTAATATGATTAATAATTTTTTTAGAAAATTTTAAAGCATTATCCCAATGTTTTGAACTATATTTTAGTTGTTTTACCCTTATCGGTCTGACAAAAATTGAATATGGTTTCTATTCATACTAAAATAAATAAAAGGAACCTATTTAAATTTTTCTGAAATCATGATTCCAAATATTGAATCCATTTTTAAAATCAATTTTCTATAAGTGGAATAAATTCACTTTAAAATAAGTTCACAAAATGCAATGAAAACCATTTTTTTTGAAAAATATTTTTTATGTGTACAAATGAATTTATTTCTTTCCCATGACTAGAAAATTAATTAGATAAATATTAATTTTTTTATTTAATATATAATATATAAATTTAATTAAACTCATTTACTGATATTTCTTAATTTAATTTATTTAGAAAAAACACGTTACACGCATAAAAATAGTTTTTCAGAAAAAAATATTGCTCAATTAAAAATTATTTTTATTTTAATTTTCAATATACTAATTAAAAATTAATTTATGTTATAAATGTTTAATTTTTATAAAATTTATCTAGTACTATTTATATTCACCAATTTTGTATCTAACTTATAATGATACAATATATTATGGATAATTTAGACTAAGGATTGCATGTTTTGAAAGATTTCATATAAATTTTTATTTGAAGGGAAATATTTCCTTATATATTAAGTTGTCATAGATTTATCCCATGTGATTTGGTTTACATGATATATGAGCTATGGGTTAAGTGGGAGATCCTAGTTCACTTGAGATATGACCCATGGAAGGTGAGCGTAGTGCTATGAATGAGATGATATGCAATATAGATGGGCAACCATAGAGTGGTGGGTTACCCTAGGCTTATTAGCACCTTAGTGGTGGGAACACATGATTATGTTCCTTTCCCTAATATTATTTCACATAAGGTTCTGTCGTATATGGTAAATCCATATAGATACCTTAGGGTTTTAATAGAAAAGAACCTTGAGTACTTGTGTTTTAGTGTCAAAGTTTAGTTTTTCAGGGTAGGAGAAGTCAGCTGTCCGAGCCTATAGATTTTGGATTTGATTCTAGTGGTGGAGAGTGGATGAACTCTTGATGTTATGTTTTGATACCCAGTTGAAGGTAATCATGTGGTATAATTGGGAATGTGTAAATACCCTGATTTTTATGAGGAGTTCCATGGGTTCTATGGATGGTTAAAATTAACATGATGGAGGAGCATAAAAGGTTTTTTAGGATATTTATCCATGTAAGATGAGGTAAGATTCATGGGGAAATGTGTCGAGTTGATAGATTTGGTTGTGTGAGAGTGTACACCCATTAATTTTTGATGAGGTAGAGATAGGATGTACTAGATATGCACAATGCAATAATGTTTTAAATTGGTGAGCATCTGTGTGTGAGATGAGGGTTGATGGGAATTATGAATTATAGTGGGAATAGTTTCCCATATATACGATTAAAATGGTAAATGTACATCCATAGTATATGATATATCATAAATGGATTGGGAGTGGTGGTATTATCGACTTGAGTATGGTCCGTGGAATGTATCACCCAAAAGGCATAAGGTGAGAGGTTAATTGTGATTCACCATGGCTCAATATATAGTTTTTTTATATGAGGGTGATTTCAATTGATAGTTCATTGTTTTTCATTGTATAACATGCTAAATATTTTTTACGATTAATGGTTTAACCATGGAATGTCACTAAGAGTTGAGTTATATCTCCCATGTGCATGTTTGGGTGATCATAGAGTACCATTTGGTTTAAGGTATCATGATTGAGTAAACGAATAACATGTCAATGGTTGAAGTTAGGTGTTTTTATAAAAATTAACCTATATGAGTTTTGACTATAATTTTCATATGCGTTTGGATATGTTGGGATAGAAATTGCATCAAGTACATGGGCGGTGGATAGTTGTCTTGTTTGGTTTGAAATCAGGGATAAGGATGGGTACCGACTTTTGACTAGTGTTCTCAAGTGTAATTGGGTGTGTTGACATCAAGACCATACTTATTAGGTTGGTATACTTTTGAGAGTGTATTTTATAGTCTCTTCGGATTATGTGGAGTGCCATGGGTCTGAATTTTCCATTACGAGTTGAGTACTATGGTGGGGATCACCACAAAACTAGTGATGAATCATTGGTGACATTGTGATATCTTGAGATGGACGGGTTCATTCAGAACCATATTTTTATTTTAATGATGGTGGTAAGTATTATCCTAATGTTTGTTTAATTGGGTTTCTTATGTATGGAATTTCATGTCATGAATGAATCTTGATTTCAGAGGCTGGATATACCCATTTGTTTGTAAATCGCGAACCAACATGGGTCGTGAGCAGAGTCAATTGGACATCAATACTTCTCTAGGATGAGAAGTGCTATAGTGGGGAGTTTAAAAAACCTTATCTATAGACATTTTAAAATTTCTATGCAATTTGTATTTTACATTTGGTGGATGATAATTTTTGAGAACTCATATTTGGATCGATAATAGAAGTGTTTGATCATATCAAGAGGATATTTTTTGATATGCTTTGATGTTGGAGAGGTTGCTCAGGTTCTAAAATGAGTATCAAGATCTTTTGGTTTAATTTTGGGCACTTTTATAATATTCCTCCCATGTACATGGTTTAGTGTGCATTGTTTAGGAGAAACAATGCCATACCTTGATTTATATGAGGTTTTTAGTTCAATTTGTATAGAAGATGGCTGATGAGAAAAGTTGGTAGATGGTTTAGGTTAAACTATTCTGATTTAAGGGTAAACCATTTGAGGAGGTTCGAATCCAAGGGTGGGCATATTATTTGCATACAGTTATAGACAAAGCTTCCAAAATATTGCAGACTGAGAGAATACTAATTTTTATGACTAGCACATGGGTTGGTATGTCATGTGTCCCAGCCATATGAATGGGGTTTTCTTGGATAGTTCCTACCAAATGGTCGGTTCACAGTTTAAAAAAAAAATCAACCAAACTATGTGTCTCATTAAATAGGAAAAAGTAATATTTCCCCCTCCCAATTTTTTAAGAGGGAAGCCCGCTCTTCTTCCACCCTTTATCACACATGGTTAATGGAATTTCCCCATCCTTCCTCTTTAACCCCTTTGATTTGGGGTATTATTGTTGAAATTTATCATTGATAAAAGGAATGATCCTCCTATTTATTATTACCTTGTCCCTTATCTTTTGTTATTTTCTTGATTTTGGGTGTTCTAGTTTAGGGTTTTTGTTCTGATTTCAACAGATCATGGTTGAATCGACTGAGAGGATGAGGATTTCATGCATCATAGTAAGATAACTCTCATGGTGATGTACACATACCATCACATACCATTTTGATGAGTTAAGTCCCTATGGTAAAATTTATTAGTATTTTGGATTAAATTAAATTAAATTGGTGAATAATTGAAAAATTTTGGTTAGATATTTTATTGAGTTTATTTATAGATGTGTGTTTCAGACCATGTAGTTGATCTAGGTTTCAACATGACAGTGGTGCTCGGTGGGTTGTTTTGTGATTATTAAGAGAATATTTATTTTAATTTTTTAATTATAATTTATTATAATTAATTCTATTTTTATGTTACATGTGAGTAAAGATATAGGGTGGTGGTACAAACTTAGACAAGAAATTGATGTGCAAGTCCAAGATATTGTAGATCTTGTCTTGGTTGGTAACTCTTTGATGGGGGCAGGTAGTTCCTTGAACATTTTCTTATAGTTTATGTTTTCTTATAGAATGTGATACACATGTTTAGGTAACAGATGGTGATGACCTTTGTTAAATAATAATTTTATTTTAAAATTAAATTCCTAAATTAGATGAACAAATTTCCAAGGCCATGATGATCCTTGTCACTAACCTAATTTTCTTAGTTATCTATAGCTGAGGCCTTAAATAAAATGTGTGCCATGAAATAAATATACCATAACAGGTGAGATACTAATGATTGGAGTGATGTATCACCCCACAGTATATGTACCTTTGTTCCCACAAAGCACATGAATGATAATGGGTTGGAGTGGGTGTCCCTCTTTGGCCTTGACAAACCTAGAGATTCTATAAATTTTTAGGATAGTTGGTATTATCATAGGGTGGGTGATCCTTCCCCTTGTCCATACTTCTTGATAGGATGGGTGTATGATACCAACAAATGATGGAATTGAAAAAGGTGATGGGTAGCATGCCGTCTCATGAGACTATGTTGGGGAGGTTTCTTCTACATGGCCAGTGAGGTCAGGACATGACAATAAAAATGTTAAGGGATGTTATGCCTTTGAAGTGATGGTCTTGGACCTGAGACATGAGAACATGATAGAGGATCCTAGGTGGGGAGTAATAGTAGATATGTTACATAGGGGGACATTATGGGTGCCCAGGTGATGTGTTGATCATAGTAGGAGGGTGCAAGTGGTAATGGGTAGTAATTATGTCAGGTGTCTCCTTAGAATCTAGATCAACAATTTGAGTATTTTATGGCCATCAAGATTAAATGTTTTGGACTTTAGATATGGAATTTTTTTATGATATGGGTTTGGGATGATGACTCACCATAGAAATTCATGTTAAATAATATTTCATGAGAGGGATTTTCTATTCCTATGAAATACATATTTTGTAAAGGATTCCAAGGATTCCCATGGTTCAGATTGTGCCTTTGATAAATATGGTATTACTTGGATAAACTCCTTAGATTCATGGGTAGGGGATATGACCCCCATAAAAATTTGGATACTATGGTCTTCCCCAATTTTTTGTTGGCCTCTAATTCTATATATCGAGTGGGTCATCCCTTGGGAGTTTATCTCATGTATACGAAGTGGGTAAATCCCTAAAGTGTTTATCTCATGAATAATTGGTGGGGTTTTTCCTAGGGGTTTACGACATTTATACTGAATGGTTCATCCCTGGTTATTTTTCTCATGTATACCGAGTGATTCATACTCAGTTGTTTATCTCATGTATATATTGTGGGTAAGCTCCTAGGTGCTTATCTCATGTGTACTGGGTGGGTTATCCCTAGGTATTTACCTCATGTATACTGGATTATATATCCCCAAATTTTTACCTCTTATATAACAGGTGAGTTAACCCTGATTGTCTATCTCATGTATACCAGGTGGGTAAGCCCCGAGTTTTTACCTCATGTATATTGGGGGGTTCAACACCAGGTTTTTATCTCATGTATACATCGTGGTTAAACTTTTGGGTGTCTATCTAATGTATATTTGATGGATCATCCCCAAGGTGTTTATATCATGTATACCAGGTGGGTTATCACTCGAGTGTTTATCTTCGTTATACCATGGTCTGCCATCCTAGAGTGGATATGTTGGTTGGAATGATTACACTAAATTCATAGAGACACTGTGAGATTTTCCAAATAAAGTTAGGCTAACCCAAGGATTAATGGTAGAAATAGGGGATTACTAGTATTTCTTTATTTATGCTTATAAATATATTTTTTATTTGTATTTTGAGCATTTCACATATATAAAATTAATTTAATAGTTATGTGTGAGTCTCTGTTGGTGGTTACCTATTGATTTGTACTCACATCCTTCTTGGGTGGCCATGGAATTTGGGTACCCAAGAAGACTTCACTGATTGCATGTTCAGGCTATGAAGGGGCCTGAGGTAGCATGATCAAGAAAGATAGCTTGAGTAGAATTAGATATCAAGTTGTGGTGAGGATTATGAAATGTTATAGAGACTCTTGTATTTTAATTATATGCTTTACTTTTATATATGATTGGATCAATGGTTGGTCATTACTTTATGAATATATTCTTCAACATTAATTTTTTATTTTTAATTATGGACTATTTCTTCAGTGTGATTTTATGGTTATTATATTTGATTATTCATATTTTAATTATTTGTTATTACACACTATGATATAGGGGTTTAGTCTCCCCTATTACCCCCTATAGACCATTATATATAGTATATAGTCTTTGACATATGGGGAGGCACACATAAGGTGAAGTCTTCCTTGATCTGGTTATTGTTCATTATGAGATAGGTCGGGACATGACAACCCCGTCATCTGATGGAATAGTTTTTTGTACTCAATGATACAAAGATTCATATGTCCCTCCTTATTTAGCTCTAATCCCCAACCATATCTTCATTTATTATTCCTCTATCAAGTTCCACATCAATGACCCATACATATATGGTATGACCATGCATAATCTCAAACTCTTCCTTAACGTGAAATATTCTCTATAAGTTATTATTTATAGAAGGTTCATATTCCATTAAAGTACCTACAACTAAATGGTTCAAATTCTAATTGAGTCCCTATACATACATGGATATATTTTGTGATAATCTATCTATCTAAATGTGAAAAAAATCATGTGAGTTTACCCACATAAATATCCCATATTCACTATGATTCCCTCTACCTCAATTGACCACATTCTCTACGAGTCACTCTACCCCAATGGGAGATATTTCCCATTAGTCCCTCCACCTCAATGGGGTATATTACACATGATTAAAAACATACCCACAATTTTATGGTTACCAACATACATGATAAACCCAAAAGGTCCACCCATTTATAAAGGCTAATCAATCTCTTGTTATCACCCCTTCGAGATACAAACATCCTTTCTATAGGATGTCAAACTATATAGAATAGTAATTCCAAAAAACATTAAATTTTACAACATAAATTACATGAGATTTGATTCATATTATTGAGGATACATATGATGCCTCTCAAAGATTCAATCCCACTACCCTATATGTCTCAGACACATGACCTTAAAAGGCAGATCAACTAAGCTTGATGGAATGCCCTTAAAAGTAACCATTGTGGTCCTCAAAAAATTATCTTAAAATTCATGACATATAACATTAATTGGAACCTAACTATACATGTTTTAATTCCTTTATATAGATATATGGAAATATGCTTTCATGGGCCAATCCTAACTTCACAACACCTACCGCCTCCCTAGATAATGATAAATAATAGAGTTCCTAGTTGTGACTCTTTAAACCACAATATAACCAAATAGTTAAATGAATGGCTTCGATTGATCAATTTCATGATGATAACAAATATTAATACTATTATTGGGAAGGATTCAAGAATACATCGTAAATATTTAAGAGATTACTAATATAACAACATATAAGTTTAAAAAACCTATAATTTTGAGTTTAATAGAAAGGAATGAATTTTCATATATTCCTATGATATTTTAGGTTTTGAGTTTTAGAGAATTAGGAAAATATATAAAAAATTTATAATACAAGCTGTACACTCCCACTCAAATTCCATTTTTTTCATGAAAATAGAATTCTAAAATTTAAACCCCCATTTCATCAAAACACGTCACTTTTATTAAGATTAATCCCCATAGTATAAAAAAAGAACATATTATAGCCTAAAATTTTATTTAATACCTATGGTGTTTTTTCAATCATGGGATGATAATAATAAATATTAGTAAAGGACATTAAAAGAGTGTAAACTCATTAGTACATTTGAAAATTCATGAAAACTCATAATAACATTTGCCTTATTCATAATAAACCTTAGGTTAAAATAATTATTTACTTACCAAATAAATAAAGTTTTTTTCCAAAATATATCAAAAAACATTTAATAAGAAATAATAAAGTAAAAATAATAATCATGAGGGGCTCTTTTAAAAATTTAGAACTCTAAAAAACATTTTCTTGAGAATCATAATTTTCACCCTTAAAAAGAAATTTACCTCTAAACTTAAGATCTTTATTATACCTTAAGAAATCAAAAGACTTATATTAAAAATAATTTTTAATAATAGAAAATTGATATTGTTTCCTTGTGAAAATGTATTCATATCTCTATTGCAACAACATTTATAGTCACTCTTACAAATGGAATAACCTTCTCAGTTAATTCCAACCTATATTCTCCAAAGAACAAAATAACTACCCAATGCATTTGAGAGCTATATTGGGTTTACCCATCATTATAAATAATGTACATGGACTATGAAATATATAAAATAGATATAATATTTCATTTATATCTTAAAATATCATAAAATATCCCCTTTTATACACATGCAGATTTACTTTTGGGCTTCACATAAAAATAAGTATAAAAATAATTTTCCTTAAAAAAATTTAAAAAACATTTACCAGACTAATAATAAATAATATTTTATTTAACCAATCATGAAATATTATATTTGAATATTATTAATGAATAATCATAAATAATATAATAAATCTTGTTCATGTTGTATACATTAAAAAATATTCCTTTCACACTTTGGTAAAAATATAAATAAAATGCATTCAGAAAACTTTAAAAAGAATAATTTAAAAAAATTTATAAATAAAGTTAAAAATGGATTAAAATAACTTTTAAAATAAATTAAATTATATTAAAAACATACATTAAACATTTTAATTAACATATATATGGATGAAAAATAGAAGAAACACTTTAAAACTTTTAAAGTACGGGTTTGAAGAAAACTCTCATACAACTTTTGTAAATATTTAATAAAATGTTCATTGAAGTATATAAATTATAAAGGATTTATAAAAAAATTTAATTTGAGTAAATTAATGAAAAAATGAAAACATATGGAAGTATATATAATATAAAAAACATATGTGTGTTAATGATGAAATAAGTCTTAAATAAAAGAAATTGACATACAGAATATCTTACCTCGTCTCCTGAATTGTTTCGTACATAATTCAACTATTATATAATAAAATTGAATTAAAATTATAATTTATTATTAATAATTTTCATGTTAATTACCTTTTTTTACCCCTATTATTTCATTTATTACTATGTATTATATAGTTAATAAATTGGTTATGTTTTTGTTGGTTGTTTGGTTGAGAACATAAAAATAACTCCATTTCCATCACTATGGTCAAAGGGGTTATGGTTAAATTATTGACATAATCATAAGAATGTTAAAATTATTATTTTTATAAATAAAATATACTTATATAACCATTGATATAAGGTTTTCATAAAAAATACATCACATCATTTCATGTATATAGTACCATATGCGCACATATAAAAAGTGTTTTCATTTTTTAACTAGGTAGAATAGAAAAAATAAGAAATTATTATAATTTTAATAAATAAAAAATAAATCAAAAATATATTATATACTACTTTTATCCATTATTTTAACCATCCATTTTATTCAGTTATGAAGAATAAAACACATCACTTCATAGAGGTGGTAGTCCGCATGTACGCATGAGCGAAGCATTCATTTTCCATTTAATAGAAAAGGTAATATAAATGTGATTTAAAATTATCATAAAAAAATTTATTTATATTTGAGATAAATTATTTTATTATATAATAATGATTATGATAGGTTTGAAGGAGGAATAATAATCAATGACCTTAGAAGAAATATGCTAAGACTTATACCTTCTCTTTGGATATCCTCATTTCGATTGAGCTTAAGGCCTTTCAAGGAGAGTTTTATAATCATTATAGAGTCCTAGAGATGTGGTAATGGATATTTAGTTATTTATTTTACTATATTTTATTTATAGTAAACTAAACATGGGTTTCATTTTTAAATGGTTGAAGTGAGTCCCTTTATATAGGTATATATAAACAACATTTAATGTTTTTTTAAATTATTAATGTTATAAAAGTAAATTTAAAAATTAAATTTGGAATATAAATAGAGAAATAATGATATGTCAAAATATTTTCTTAGGATAATTTTGAAAATTATTTTTATTTTAATGAATCAAATATAAAAAAGTTGTATATTTTATTATTAATATTATTACACAAAATATAATAAAAACTATTTTTGGAGAAAATATATTTTTGATGTATAAACTGAATTTATAATCCTTCCTTATCTAGTAACTACCATTATATAAATATTTATTTATTATATTAAATATCTTATCAATAAATTTCATTAAAACTATTCATCTATAGTGATTAACATAATTTTTTTAAAAAAAATACATTGTGCATATAAATAAATTTTATAAATAATATCTCTTTTAATCATATATTATCTTAACTAAAACTAATATCTTATTTCCTAGGAAAAAATAAATAAAAATTCATTAAGAAAAATTTCATCAAATATATTTTATAACATGATAAATCCTATACATACTCTTTAATAAAATGACTAGGTTATAATAATCATATTTAAATAATAATATTTTAATAGTATAACACTATTTTTATAAGATTAATATATCATGTGGTACCGAAAATCGAACAAAATAATCTTTTAAAACTAAAATATTTGGGTTTTAAATTCTACCAAAATTATAGAATCATATACTCCTTATTTTAATTTTATACAATGAAAATGAATTTATCATACCATCGTAAAAAAATCATATATATATTTTTTCATGTACATTAATTTATTTTTCAGGAGAACGAAACTTATTATTTTAGGAGGGCATGTGCCTCTACAAGACTCATACTAACATATGAGTTTCTAAAAGCATCACTTTTTAGTTTAGTGTTACTTTTCACACAAGTCTGGATTGATTTAAGAAATTATTTTACCATTGAGACTGATATTTTAAGAAAATAATCATACTTGATTTATGTCCACCTCATAAGTGGAATTTTATCACTAATTTTAGATTCAATCAGATTCTACTTATATCATATAACTTAATCCACGAAATGAATATTCAAGATGAATTTTTCAGTTCCAAAGCACTAAAATTAACTTTTAATAGATCATATGACCCCGAAAAGGAAAGTAATTTATTCCCCATTCCTATTTACATTAACAAAAACAAAAACAAATAATTTTCACAAGTTAAGATGATATCCAAATAAAGAAAATCTAAAATAATATATAAAGCCTCAATAATAACACAAAATTCTAAATTTAAAAAAATCCATGAATAACTAACCTTAATAAACTTCAAAATATGCTGAAATAAAATTTAAACCGAAATATCAAAAATATTTGATCACGTTTTCTTCTAAGATCAATTTAAGATTTATCTAAAAAACATTAATCACTCTTAATGTAACATACCAAAAATCAATATCCCATAATATCCATATGATCCCTTAACACTTCCTTCTTAAAATATAAATATCAATCAGGTCATGTGATTCATTATTATTAATTATATCATGTTTCCTAATTTAAACATAAGAAAAAATGTTAAAATAACACATAAAGTTTATATTTTATTCATAGTTTATTCATTTTCATCATATGACCTTGATAGAAATTTATTCAAATGATATTTTTAATATTCTTCATGAGATTTCCTCTTATGAAATTGATTTTCATAATGCACATAATCCCCTCATTGGATACACATTCTTATTTATTTGGGTGCTTCTTCCCACATTATTTATGTTTTGAAAGTTGAATAAGTTTACCTTTACGATATTTGTCAGCTGAACTTCCATGAAAACCCATTTTTTTCTTTTGTTCAGTCAGGATACTCAACCAGGTTTAGGGTTTTAATCATAACTTGTGATGGTTCATTAGGCATAACCAAAAATTGTTTCACTCCAGATCTTATACCATTTGATTTCTCATTCATGAAGCCGCCACATTTCTGTTCATATCCATTTTTAACATAGTTTATATTGGTTCCATATATTTATTAAAACCAAAATATTTATTATGATTATATTAAATAAAAACATAACAACCCATTTTATGAGGATAAACACTAATATACCATTAATCAAGAAATTTTTTATTAAAAAATTTCTATTCATAAAATAATAATTATATTTATCTAAAAAATAATAACCTTTTGTGCTAATAATATACTCTTAAATTATTCTCATATAACATATGACCTATAATATTTTCTATAACCTTTCTATGATACCTACTATAATAGACCATACCTTGAACAACCCAAAATTACGAGTTTAATGTAAAAGATTGATTTTTCTTACATTCCCAAAATATTTTAGGTGTATATTTTTATATAATTATGGAATAAATTTGTTGCATATCAATCCTTTACAATAAATAGTGTACAAATTCAGTCAAATTCCATTTAAAAATAGGTTTCTTAAATTTAAACTACTATTTAATTCAAAACACATTTCTTCTTTTAATATGAATACCCTTAGCAGAAAGATAGAATATTTTATTATTAATATGCATCCTTAATATAGTTAAAAATATTCGAAAACTTGGGATTAAAGAATACAGAATAGTAAGAGATATAAAAATAAATTAAACCCATTAATTAATTTGAAATTCATGAAAACCCAAAAGAACATATTCTTTTTTCATAATAAACTTTGAGATAAAATAATGATTCACTTACCCAAGAAATAAACTTTGTTGCATAAATTTTTCATAAAATATTTTAGAAGAAACTATAGAGTAAATATTATAATCATAATGGTTTTATTCAAAAAAAAGTGCTCATGAATTGTTTTTTCATGAAAACATACTTTCCGTCTATAAAAATTGGATAAACATTCCTTAAACATAATTACATTATATTACCTTAATAAAAAAAGTAATTCATTGTAAACTTATATTTATGCATAAAAAAATAAAATAAATACTCTGAGGTATCATCTTGATATAACTATTATAATCAATCTTATAAATGTTATATCCTACTTGGGTAATTATAATATATATTCTATGACGAAAAAAATTATTATCCAATGCATTAGAGAGCTTTATCAAGCTTGATCATCATCATGATGAACATAAAAGGACAATAAAATACATAAAACACATATAAGATTTCATTTACATCATAATATATTATAAAATATTTCCTTTAACACATATAAAGAAGCATGTTTTGGATTTAGGTAAAAACAATGATAAAAATCATTTCAATTTGAAAAATCATAATTTGAAAGCTTTCCAAAAAAAGAAGTAATTTTTTTACAATAAAACACGAATAATTATAGAGGAGTATTATTAAAAAAATAAAAATAATGATGGTGGGTAATTCTATTCAGGTGTTATATGTTAAAAAAGATACATTTCATACTTTCATGAAAATGTTAAAAATAACCCCTTAATAAAATTATAAAATTTAATATTATAAAACCTTCATAAAGAAAGAAAAAATTGGTTTCAAAAAACTTTGAACATAAATTAAATTATATTAATAATACAGTAGAAATATTTTAATGAATATGGATCTGGAGTAAACAATGAAAAAAACATTAAAACTTTTAAAATAAGGTTTTGATGACAAATCCCATATGTATTTGGTAACTTTTGAATCAACATAACATTGAAGGGGAGAAGATGAAAAATATTAGTAAAAAAATGGAATTTAAGTAATGTAATGATAAAATATACAAATTAAAAAATATATATCACAAAAAAATACACTTGGTGATAATGGAATAAGTCTCAAAGAAAGGAAACTAAGATGATAAATTTCTTATCTTGAGTACCGACCCATTTCGTACATAATTTAAATTATGAATAATAAAATTGTATTAATTTTATAGTTAATAAAGAACCATTTTAAAGTTAATTACCTTATTATTAATACTATTATTCCATTTTTACCATGTATGAAATAGTTATTAAATCAGTTAAAATTATATAAGACGTTTTGTGGTTATTTGGTTCATAACTTTAAAATAAATTTGGTGTATTGACCATGATTAAAGTTTTTATGGTTATAGAATATATAGTAACATAAAAATTTTATAGTTATAATTTTTATACATTATATATATATTTTTAACTATACATTAAAAGTTTTTGTGAAAAATGAATCACATCATTTCATAGAGACAGTAGTATGTATGTATACACAAATAATTTATCTAATGGGTTTAAAATAAATATATTAGATAATAATTTAATTTTAAAGAATCAAAATTATGTCATAAATATAATATATATTCATTTTATCCATTATTTTAACCATCCATATGAGTTGGTGATGAAAAAAGAAACACATCAAATCATTGAGGCTGTAGTCCACATGTACATATGAGTGAAGTGTTTACTTTCCAATGGATATAAAAGTGATGGAAAAGGTTTTTACCATTAAAATAATAAAATTTTATTATATTTTATATACATATTTTATTATATAAAAATAGTTATGATAGTTTTTACTTATGTAAAATAAGAAAAAATGATAGAAGAATTCATTTAAAACTTATAATTCTTATTTTGATATTATCCTTTTGATCGAGCTTAATCACTTTAAAGGATAAGTTTATGATAAATCTAGGGAATTTTAAATGTGAGAATTTATTATTTTAAAGGATTTGGGGATTATTTTTTTAGAGAAATTTGTACATGAGTTCTGTTTTTAAATTGTTGAACCAAGCCCATTTTTAAATGAAAAAGTTAATGGGATTTTAAAAAATTTTCAATGTTTAAGGGGAATTAATGTAATTTTAAAAATTAAAAAGGGAAAATAAATTGAATATTCATGATTGGATAAAAAATTTAAAATCCAATTGAGTTAATATTGTTTTTTATGAATTTAAAATGATTTTAAAATTATTCTAAAACATTAAATATCATTTAAGTTCATTTTCAAGAATTTTCACATCTCATGAATTTAAAGGCATAAATATAAAAATGTAATTAAAATATAAATAATTTTAACACCAATCATCTCTTAAAATTATCCAATAAATTCTTGGTACACCATAATTCTTCCAAAACATATTACTTTTATTGTTTCTAAAATCAAAAACTAGATTTTTCTACAACTTACATAAACACTGCATCGGCGTTGCGTAACTATTCAAGGTAATTATACAATCAATATAATTTAAAAACAAATTAATATAATAAAAAAATTAATTAATACTAGAAATAAAATTTTATAACCCTTTATAACTTATTTTTATCCCTATTACAACATATTAGAGATATTAAAGTAAAGAGACTCAGATTATCTAATTATTATATACATAAAATAATATTAAAGTCATAATCAATGGAAAGTGGCATAAAATTACCAAACTTTTAAATATAAGGTAATGAGGCTATAAATATTATCATTAAATAATAAGTAATATTATATATTCGGACCTTATCACAATGTTTTATCCTTAATTAACATGTTTTACCCTTTACTATGGTGACAATGTTTTACCAAGGTTACTATTCATTATGACCAAAACAGAAATTGAGATGATTAATAAATTTTAACATCCAGATCGTAAATATGAAATCCATTTTTCAAGATTTAGTTTCTATATGTGATAGAAATTTATTTTTAATATAAGTTCATAATATGCAATAAAAAACTATTTTGATAGACACTAATTTTAGGCATAAAAAAGATTTTAAACAAAAGTCAAGTATAATGATAATTACTATTTAGTTAATTGTATAATTTTTAACAAAATTAACCTTATGTGAATTTTATAAAAAAATACAAAACCAAAATGAACATGAAATTTTCTTTGATTAAAAGAAAAGAAATTTCAATTTCGACAAAATCAATATTTTTCATTATTCACCCAAAAATCAATCTTTTAAGAAATTACTCTAAAATTTATCTTAAGATTATTTTGACATGATAATTAAAAAAAATTACAATTTTATGAACTTACATTTATTAAATTTATATAAATTAATTATAATTTCAACTCATAAAATACAATAAAAACCATATTTGAAGAAAATGTATTTTTGAAGTAAAAAGTGAATTTATACTCATTACTGATCTTGTAACAACTATTGGATTAATATAAATTTATTTTATTAAATAAAATATCTATAAAGTTCATTAAAATAATTCATATATTATTATTAAATTAATTTATTTTGATAAAAAATACATTGCACACATAAATATGTTTTCTGTTAAATATCCTCATTTATCAGATACGATCATTATTAAAATTGAGTCCATATTTCCTAGGAATTAATATATAAATTTGTATTAAGAAAACATTATCTACATATATTACATAAGGAATTTACTTATGTTTATACCCACTAATCTTATGGTTCGATAATTACACTCATATTTGAATAATAATATTTTAATTTTATATCATGGTTCATTTTAATCTATGTATTTCACATGGTAACATAGTTGAAAATAGTATTATTTTTAAACTAAAATATCCTGGCGCAAAAATCTCCTCTACATAAAGAATCTTTTCAGGGAATTTTAGTTTTTTATCTAAAAATAAATTTATCATAACATAGTAATAAATTAGATATATATATTTTATCATGAACTATAATTTCTTGGTCATAACCAGGAAACATATTATAAAATAAAATAATGTACCTTAATTAGACTCATACTTGTATACGTGTTTCTAAAATCATACCCTGATAGTTGAGTGTTACATTCCATATAGACTTCATATATTTGAGAAATTATTTTACCATTTTGATTGAGATTTTAGGAATATATATATATATATATTCTTTATTTCATTTCACTTCATAAGTGCTATTTTACCCTTCATTTATGTTTTGATCAATATTCACTTCAATATCATCTCTTACTCTAGGGAAATAATATTTGAGATGAATTTATCATGCGTAGAGCACTAAAATTAACTTCTAATATATCACAAGATCTGTAAATGGATAATAAGTTATTGCTTCCATCTTTAGACTTTAGCAAAAACCAAAAAAATTTAGTACAAGTTTTTATAATCTACATATAAATAAATACTAAAAAATCTACAAAGCCAAAAAAATAACACACAATTTTTAAATTAAATCATTTTATAAATAACTAACCTTAAAATTATTCAAAATTTTCCATCCCAAAATTTATACAAAAAATCAGAAAAATTGGATCACATATTATTGCATTATTAGTTTAACATTTATCTGTACAAAATAATAATCACTCATAAAGTAACGTACTAAAAATGTATATTCCCTAATAATATAATCTCCAAAATATTATAATTATTTCCATAAATAATACAAATCACTATAAATCCATAATAAAATCATACAAGCTTAAAAAATATAATTCAATCTTTATTACTGAAACAAAATCCCTTATTATTCCAAGATTTTTCCATTTACTTTAACAATATAATGTTCCTTAAATATTAAACTTCTACAAAAATAACATTAATCACTTAATAAATGAATTGATTTTATTTTAATTGTAATCTATATGATAAAACCTATGTTCCCAAAATTTAATAACCCTTTTATCCTATTAACCAAAATTAACTCAACATCAAAGACTATATTAACCCTAAATGCTATCAATACCTTTCAACTTATGTCTATAAAATATAAAACCATTATTCCCCAAATGAAATTTTCATTAAATTCTAAGTTAATATTAATGATTACATATACCTCAAACATCTGTTGAAAATCAATAAATGTATCCCAAATTAAACCCATTACTTAGAACATAAAAAGAAAATTAAATCTTTTATTCTTATTATTATCCTCAAAATTATCAACCTTTAAATAAAATACCACTACATCGTAGATACTAAAACCTTATATGTATAAACTTCAATCATTCCATGTTCTTCATAATCCTTTTGACTAGATTTTGCATTTTATTCCATAATAAATACTTCATAAAATAAATAATATGAATCATTCTCTAAGATTCATCAATATCATTCATATCACATTTCCTACATTAAAAAAAGACAGAGATGTTAAAATAAAACATTAATTTTTATATTAATCATAGTTTCTTAATATACAGCATAAAACAAAACTAAAAATTTATTAATTTGATTTTTTGATCTCTTTCATGAGTTTTACTCATAAGACATTGATTTTCATAAGGCATATACTCCCCACATTTGAAACATATTTTTTTTCCTTTGAGACAATTCTCTTGGTGATTATTCCAATATTTTAGAAATATTGAAAGTTTAATCCCTTTACCTTAATTATATTTAACACCTAAAGATCCATGAAACTCCATTTTTTTATTCGGTGTTCTAGGAATGTCACCAAGGTTTAGGTTTTTATTCATAATTCAGGATAACTAGTTTGGCTTAACCATAATATTTTTCATTCCAGATCATTTCCCATTTGGTATCTCATTCAGACAACCAACACATTACCATTGGAATTTAGGAAAAACATGGTTCTATTTATTTTTATTCATTTACTAAAACAAAAATATTTAGTGTGATTATGTAAAATAAAATCATAATAAACAATTTTTTTAGGAGGATAAACACTATGATATCCTTAACCGTGTAGTCTTATACTAAACTCTTTACATCGTTCCAAAAGTAACCACAATTATATATAATATACAGAAAATGGAGGTTAGAGACATATTTTTTACTTATTCCCAAATAACATCTTAACCTATAATTTTATTTAAACACTTTCTCTGATACCAATTATAACAACCAATCCTTAAAAAATCCATAATTATGAGTTTAATAGAAATGATTAAATTTTCTTACTTTTCTATGATGTTTTAGTTTTATAGTTTTAAATAATTTCGAAATATCATTACATATAAAACCCTTATAAAAAAGTGTACTCCTCCACTCAAAGTCCATTATCTTCCCAGAAAAAAAATTATTAAATTTAAAATTTCATTTCATTTAAATTACAACCCCTTTATTAAAGATAAATCCACATAACAGGAATATTAACCTTATTATAGTTCTCAATTTTGCTTAAGCCCTATAATTTTTTTTAAGATGTGGTTTGTGTAAAACAATTATAATTAATTGATATAAAATAAAATAAACCTACTAGTCCATATAAAGCTTTCTAAGAACCCATATGAAAGTTTTATGTTTTTATAATGAACTTTGAATTACAATAATCATTTAATTTCCTAGAAGATCATCTTATTTGCCTAAATATTTAGTAAAATATTTCATAATAAATCATAAATGAAAAATCATAATCATGAGGGTTTTTTGAAAAAAACATAACTCATAAAAATATTTTCTTTAAAAACACACTTTCCACCCTTAAAAGGGTTACCGATTTCCTTTTAAACATTTTCTCATTATCATAGCTTATGAAATAAAAATACTTCTATGATAACCCATTTTAAATAATAAAAAATATTTTTTTTATATTAGGAAATCATATTTATATCAAGTTTTCAATCACTCTTACAACCACTCATACAAATTAAATAACTTACAGGGTTAATTACAATATATACTATTTAGAGAAAAAAATCATTAACCATTGCATCACAGAGATATATAGATATCAAAGATCATCATAAAAAATATATAAAAGGAACATAACATTAATAAAACACATATAATCTTATGTTTGAAACATAAAATATAATAAAATATATTATTTAACACATGTGCAGAAGCACTTTTGGGATTCATGTAAAAATAAGGATAACAATAAATTATCTTTGAAAACTAAGAAAATAATTCCCTAAATGAAGGATAAATGTGATTTTATTTGGAAAAAACTAAATGAATATAGGTAAATATTATAAAATAATAAAATTCATTACTAAATGAATTTATTTTATTATTGTATATGTTAAAAAATAGATTCATTTCAGACTTTTGAAAAAAATGTAAATAATAAATCATTTAGAAAACCTTAAAAGAATTATTTTAAAAAATTCATATAGAAATTAAAACATGATTTTAAATTATTTTTCTAATAAATAAATTCTTATTGATAACATACTTAAAAAATTTTATATAATAAGGATATTGAGGAAAAAGATAATAAAAACTTTAAAACTTTTAAAATAACATTTTAAATAAAAATCTCATTCGACTATAGAAACATTTGAATAAAAATAACATTGAAAGAGATAAAATGAAATGTATTTAAAAAAAAGTTAAATTTCAATAAATTAATGATAAAATTTATCCTTGTGTTATTATATATACAACATAAAAAACACATGTGGTGAAAATGGAATAAATCTCAAAAAATGGGAATTAAGATGAGAAATAATTTACCTCAAGTATAGTCTCATTTTGTTTATTATTTAACTCATGTAAAATTAAATAATATTAATTTAATAATTTATTATATAAAATTTTAAATTTAATTCTATTATTATTTTCAATCTTATTCCTTTAATTACCAAATCTTATATAGTAACTAAATTTGTTAGTTTTATATCGGTCATTTTGAGGTTACTTAGTTCATAACATCAAAATTAATTCGGTGTGTTGAACATGGCTGAATATTTCATGGTTAAATAATCAATAAAATATTAAAAAATTTAAAATTATAATATGTATACATTAAATACACTTTTATAACCATTTAGGAGATTTGGTCATGAAAAGTAAATCATATCATTTCATGGATATAGTAGTCTATAGGTATAAATGAACATTATTTTCATTTTTATACGAGGTAGAAAATTAATAATGTAGATAATATTTTTATATTATATAATAATAATAATGTCCTAAATATCATATATAATCATTCTATATATCATTTTAACAAGCTATTGGGATTAGTGATGAAAATCAAGGCACATCACTTCATGTATATGAACAAAGTGTTAATTTTCCTTTGGTTGGAAAAGGTGATAGAAATGGATTTAACATTAAAATAAAAAAATTTATATATTTTTTTAGATACTGATATTATAATATAAAAATTATTATGGCATGTTTAAAGTATTTTTAAGAATAAATAATCTTATAAGAAATCAGTTAAGCCTTATGCCCCTTCTTTTGATATCCTACTTTCATTCGAGTTTGAGGAAATTGGTGGAGAGTTATATTATCAATATAGGGACATATTAAAATTGTAATTTATGTTTATAGAGGTATTTTGGAAATATTTTTAGTGAAAACCAAACTTGATCTGTGTTTTGAAATGGTTTAAGTGGGTCCATTTTTATAGGAAAAATCAATGGAATTTTCACAATTTTTAATGTTTAAGGGTCCTGAATATAATTATAAAAATTATTAGTGGTACATAAAAGTAACATGAATTACAGAACATAATATTTACCATCCACTTGATTTAAGTTATAATTTTTATGATTTTATAATGATTTAAAATAATTTTTTATCATTAAATATCATTTAAATTAATTTTCAGGACAATTCAAATATCATATATTTAAAGGAATATAGATAAAAATAGAATTTGAAAATAGATATATGAAAAACAAATAATCCATTATAATTATCTTATTAGTTCATGTAAGTACATAATTAATCCAAAAAATATTACTTTTAATTTTTTTAAAACCATTTGGTCGATTTTTTCAATTATTTTCACAATCAATAAAGTAGTGTTGCGTATAAATTCAAGGTAATTATTCCATGAATAACACATAAAAATAAATTTATAACATAAAAAATTTATTCATATTAGTAATAACCATTTATAACCATTAATAACTCATTTTTATTATTTTGAAAACATATTAAATATATTAAAAGAAAGAGAGTGACATTTTGTAATTATTCTCCACATAAAGTAACATAAAGGTCATAATCAAAAGAAAAGGGGTATAATTTTACCATATTTTTCAAGATAAGATGATAATTTTTAAAATAATATTTTCCAATACGAATTAATATGATTTTTTGGGACCTTATCACAAGTTTTTACATTAATTATCTCATTTTACCCTTTACCATGGAGATAACGTTTTTACCAAGGATACTATTCATTGTGACCAAAACATAAATCAACATTATTACTAAATTTAAACATCCAAATTAAAAATATGGAATCCATTTTCCAAGATTCCAAATCAATATGGAGTATAATTTAATTTTATCATAAGTTCACAAATTGAGATGATTTTTTTCAGAAAAATACTCATTTGAAAAATAAAAATGATTTTAACAAGATAATATATAATGATTATTTATTGGATCTATAATCACTCAATTCAAATGATGTATTCATATTCATGATTTTTATTCTATGTGTGGTTATACTCATATATTTATTTCAGTTTTTTAGTTTTATTTTAGCATATTCTTATTACGGTTTATTCCCCATCATTTCAAATCGACCCTCAACTAGATTCAGTCATCCCATTATCTATTTGATTTAAGGGTATATCTATTTATGATTCAATTGGTTTTAATTTCTTTGATTAGAATCTTATTTCATAATCATGATCTCAAAGGGAGTTATCATTAAGGGTGGATTTAGATGTCATATCTTGTGGTCCCATAAGGTCTTGAAGATGGTATTCCCATCCTAGAGTGATGTTTTTCTATACATCTTAATCCAATGGGTACCATATGATCCATTATTCACATAATCTCTATAAATAAAGGGTTGTTATGTTAGTTCCAATTTGTTTTTGATACAATTTTTTTTTCTCACAATTCATTTGGCGTGGGGTGCAATAAAGATGATGTTTGTTTGAGGTTTTATTTTTTTGTCTTAAATGGATATTGAGGTATTTGATTTATAAAAAATATTTTATGGTTGAACTATTTATGTATTTCCTTGTTTGGTTTTGATTTTTTTAAATTCATTATGTAACATACCTAATTTTTCTTTCAGGTATGTTCTTTGGTTTATCCTGTCTTATCTTTTAGCTTTGATTTTTTTGAGTTTCAGAATCATAGGAGGTGTTCTGTGGCATAGAGATGGTTTTATATTATTTATGGTGAAAAACGAGAATCACCATGGCTATGGTGTCCCTTGGAGCACCCTGAGTGAAATTGGAAAGGCCATAATGGGAATGGCCTTCTATTATTCACCTTTTCAACCATGTATTTTATAACCTCACCATAGTCATGGTGGGCCAAAACGCCCTAGATTTCATCATTAGGGCATGGATGATTGCGTATTGAGAGGATCAAATTTGGAATGGTTGAACAACCATTTGAAATCCTAGGATTGTTACTTTAGTAATAAATAAACTTAATTAAAGGTTTTAATGAGTCTTTAAACCCATATTACTTCATTTAGATCTGTCATTCTATATCCTTTCACTACATTTTTATATGGGGCATGTTATTGAGGCGAATTTTGGGAGTTCCAATTTTTGTAGAAGGAGATCTGGTTCCCTTTCCCTGATTCTTATTATTCCTTATTTAGATATCAATGAAAAGAAATTATTGGTTGGTTTTCCTTGACTATTATGTGAGAATAAATAAATATGTATGCTTTCTGTTATTCTAATTGCGGATCCATCATTGGGTGTTTAGTGATATCATAATTGAGTTAGATGGTTTCTTAATGCATTTCATATCAATTGAAACCACTATTTATTGATTAAGTTGAAATGGATTTACAAATTATTTACAAATCATGATTTGATATTATTCATTTTTTTTGAAATGGCATGGTGTATGTTAAATCTATTATACTATGAATTTTCAATAATGTGGTGATTTTTGGAAGATGGTTTGAAATTGAAATGAATTATTTAAAGGATGATTTTGTTGACGATTATTAAGAAAGAAAGTCATGGAATTTTTATAATTGAATGAGTTTTTCAGAAATTAATTTAATGATGGGTTTTGAAATGAAATTGAATTTTTAATGATTTATTTAGGACTAATTGAATTAATATTGATGAAATATATTTTAAATGATTGATTTCTTCCTTGATTGATATCTTTTAAGGACATGAGATCCTGGTTTATTAAGAAGAATTATATATATTCTAGGCATATTTCAATATACCTTGAAATATATGTATAATGTGAATTATAACTAAAATTGATGATGGTAGGGAGTTCATTCATTGGGGTGGACCCCTATCCCCAGTAGTCTTGGGATCTAAGGAAGTGTGTGTACCCCAAGACTCATATTTCACCAAGAATATGTGGAACCATGTGACTTATTCTAACTAACCTCAAGTATTATAGACATGTATCTATGATTTAAAAGTTTTAAAATCATTTATACATGTCACTGATTGTGAAATTATTTTTTCATTCATTTTTTATAAGAATTACTATTCATTATTATTTTATGGAAGTTCTCATTTATACAGTTTTAGTACATTCCATTAAAATGATTTGAAAATCTTATTTTATAAATAATTTACAAAACTTTACCATGCAATGTATTATTTAAATTAATAATAATTGGTTTATTTGATATGTATTTCTTATAGAATTCTTGGTTATATCCTGTTTGGAATGTTTTTATCACACTCAGCTTTTTTACTTTGAGTATTTGTAGACATTATTTTTCCAGGTCCATTAAATGGGAACGTACGACCTGGATATGGAGTGTGTTATTGATAACAGGACCTTGGATGTTGGTGGTTATCAATTGAGTTTATGATCAAACAAAAACAAGTATATCTTATGACGATGACTTTGATGGTTTATATGATGACATGGAATGATGTACTATTTTTTGAACTTCCTCTTATCAACCTATTAAAATTTTATATTGATGACTATATTAGAATACCGAATATTTGTGTTTTATTTTTTCTATTTTCATTGATACATATGGATAATTATTTCCCCATGATCATTTATTGATTCCCAGGTGCTAGTCACCAGACTATGGGGATCTAGAGTTCCATTTGAGTCATGTCAAGGCTGATTTAGGTACTAGTGGAGTTGGTATCTAGGTTGGATCATAAATAATTGGTGTCAAATTGATTTTTCCCCATTTTTGGATGTGGGTATGCAGTTTGGGATATCTTGATATATATGAGACCTTATTATAAGGACTTATGGAGTAGGTTATGAGTGAGTTCCTGGATAACATACATCATAACAAGCATTAAGTTACTTTGGGTGGTTAGGAAAAAATGAATTTGGTAATTTTACTTGATCTGATTTAAGATTTTTCCAAAACATTGATTATAGATTTATATTCCCATGATGTGTTCTTTCTATTAGAGTTGATGTTCTTATGTATCTTCCTTATTGTCTGTTGATGTTGTGTAGTACGATACCCCCATTAAGACATATGAATAAGCTTTAAGAGGGTGCTAATAATTAAAAATAAAAGGAGAACCCTTTATCATTCCAAAATCTCATATAGGTTGTATTGGGTGTGTTATGAGTTATCAGTTTTGGATCTACACCTGTCCCCACACATGCTACTAGGGTCAAACCTTTAAGGGATGATAACATTAATCATCCCCTTGATTTTCTTCATCCAAAATACCATCCTTAAAATAAAATTAATGATCTTCAATAGGCATTAGATTGAATAAGAAATATTGAGTGACAATTCATGTTCTTAAAGAGGCCAAATTCCATTAAGGTGAAGTGTATTGTCTTCAATCTTGAGGGTCCTAACTATACATGGTGGGGTTATATGTTTATGGAAAATAATAATGATTTTTTGGAGTGTAAAGTCTTAAATAATATTTTTGTGAAGAAATTTGGTGAAAAATAGATGGTATTGGATATATCTATAGAGTTATAAACCTTCCCCAGGGTGATAGGTCGGTGACACAACATGATAATAACTTTTTCAAACTATATCAGTTTTCAACTAAGGTGGTGTTAAAAGAGTATCTAAAGGCCTGAATGTTTGTGATGGGTCAAAGATAAAATATCCAATATCTCTTTTTATACTAAATCATAAATATTATAATAATTTTCTAGATAAGTATTTAGTAGGGGAATTTAAATTAACTAATTTTTCAGGGTTGGATGGTGTTCTACTTGATCATGGTGGAAATATTATCAACTCCCTTAAATTGAACAGGAATCAAAATGAGCCACATGATGGAAATATTACTGATGGTCCTTGATAACAATATTCCATATCTACTACAGTGTATAGTAATCTTCCACTGAATTATTTTCACTGGGGTATGTTTGGGAACTCAAATCATGCTACCATGAAGGCACCAAATATTTAAAGCTATGTAAGTAATTAATAAAACTTTTAGAGGGTTTTACATATTTTTACAACTCCACATAGTGTTAAGGGATTTTTAGTGCAAATATTATCCATGGAGTAGTTAGATTCTTCAAGAAAAATGGGGTTCTAGCCACATGCATCTAGAAAGAAGAAACTTTATATAGTGGGAAAGTCTATAATAAGACATAATTCATGTCTTATGACTGTAATAACATATAAATTTATTTTTTCTATACATATTCTTGTTTAATTCTTAGTAACATAGAATAATAATAAACACATACTTGAAAAAAAATAAAAATTTATCTAAAACATTAAGAATGATACATTCAACCTACAATAATATCCAATAAAATACCAAAAATTAAAATGGGAAAACAAATAGAGGATTTATTAATTAATTTATAAATATGTGGATCACCTTGATCCCCTATAACTACCACACCCATCAATAACACTATAATAGAGAAAAAAAATGTTGGTGATGGAATATTAATTTTAGAAATGATATTGAACCTTGATAAAACTAATGTGAATGATAATGAATGATAATGGTGGTGTATTTACAGGATGATTTGTCCATTTGAAATTAATAACATTGGGTAATAATATAGGGGGAATTATTATTGTTGTTTATATAAGCTTCATTAAATTACTATTAAGATTGTTGTATTTTTTATAATTGTATCTAAATTATATTAAAATATGTCCTATGATAAATATTTTAGATTTAATTAAAATTTAATCTCATGAGATAATATTTTAATAGAGTTTATATATGATGGTATAATTTAACGAACTGTTGAGTAATTCTTATAGTGGTCATAATGTTTATTATGTATTAAAAAAATTTATTTTCAATAAATTTTTATTTTTATTTAGAATATAAAATCATATTATTTAGAAAACTAGTTTTTTTTAAAAAAAATTAAATTTTGGGATAAACTCTTCATAAATAACATCATGGTGAGTTTTTAATGAATTTTTTTGATGAAGTTTATTTTTAGAGAAAAAAAATATTGTTTTACATGTACCATTATTTTATGACAACATTATGTTGTAAACATGAATAAAAAATTTATGAAAAATTTCATTAAATAAAAACCTCACTTAATAAGTATAATAAATGAATACCAAAAATTATTTTTAACATAGAAATTTATACTTTATATTTTGCAACATAAAATTAGATTTTTGAGATAAAAATATTTTTTGGATTCAGTGCATTAAATGGTTTAGCTAAAAGATTAATTTCTACTTGGGATAAAATTTATTTCCAAAAACTCCCATTAAAACATTAATAATCCATTAAATTAGTTGTAATTTATTTCACCCATAGGTGGTTGTATTATATAATAAATTAACCAATATTTCAACCCTTAAAACCACCCTTCCATAGGTATAAATATACACCCTTTATTACATTACTCTCAACTAAAATCCCATTGAGCATGAATTTACTCTCTATATCCCTCTCAAAATACCTTATAATTTGTTCCTAGGCTTCTAAATAATATCTATCTATCTATATGAAGAATCCCCTCAAGGTAAGGGTTTCTATAATCCTTCATTTTCCTTTTTAAGTAAAATACATTGTTATATCATTTTTTAAATTCTTTTCTGTTCAAATAATACCATGATTTTAATTATAAGGTATTATCTTTCATCTAATATTTTTTTTATGAGTGTTATTCCATCTCATTATAACATTTCAATAAGTTAGATCTATTTTAAATAAGGGTTCCTCACACCTCCACCCCCATCACTTTTGTGATCCTTATTAATTTATTTTTATTTGAAAGGAAAATGTAACTATGGATAATTTTTATAATTTCCTTACTATGTTATAAATAATAGACAAAAAATCCCTCTCATTAGACTAACATTATAATCCTTTATAATTCTGAATATTTTTTATAGGCTTAAAATCATTCTATGTTTTTGTAAAGAAAAATTTGAGTAGTTTTATTAGAAACTACATCCTTTCATTGCTACTAAAAGTGGATGTAGATCTAATATAGATTTAATTATAGTTAATAAAACCTAAAAGACAGGATTTGGTATTCAATTGATCATCACCTTTTTCATGACAAAGAAAAATTACTGCAAACCTGGTTTTACCATCTTAAGGGATATTCTTGGATGATATACATGTTATTTAAAAATAATTATAAAGGATTTATCTATCATTGGATTGGTCTCCCTAGATTTTACACATATATTTATAATATATTTCACCCAGATATTTTTATATATTCATTTTTGGTGAAAATATTATTATACCATATAATACTTTATTCTATATATAAATTTAAACATCATTGATAAGTTTCTCTATGTTGTTCATTCAATTAATATTATTACATCAAATTATTCAGTTTATTATTGATTTAGTTAGAAATCTATGTGATAGGTGGGGACAAAAATTATATATACCCCAGTGTAGTAATAGATCTCACAGGGAAACTAAGATAAGGTAATGGGAACATCCTTAGCTTTTATGTAATAATTATTTTAACATGTTCATGAAGGTATGATCATGATGTACAACATTACGAAATCTATTAAATATATTTTTAGTTATTATTAACCAAGAATTTATTCATTTTTATGTTATCCATGTATTTATTTATGTTATTTGATTCATTTTTATGGAATAAATCAATTTATTAATTCAATCCCAAATGTTTTAATTATAATAGATTATACTATATGATACCCCTTTACCGAACCTCTAAGATCACCCCTTTATATTACTTTCCATTACCACTGGAAACCAAGAAGATTTCAACATATGGAAAATGAACTATCAAATAAACTAATATTGTTTCATGAATTTAGATGATGTATGTAATGTATATTTATATATCTTGTATCTTAATAATAGTAAACAACTCAATCATGTGCATGGAGATCTTTGTATTATTTACCATTATAATAAAATAATAATTGGATATTGGAAATTGGATTAGAGGGTCATTGCAGTTTGTATCAGATACAGTTTAATAGAAACCTCCATAAATAGATCTAGAATAAAATAGTTATGAAACATAAACCCAAGGAGTAACCCATATTATATTCAATAAATATTTTAAATTTACAAGAAATGAAATTCATATAGTTTTTATACACTAATTAAATACATACTATTGTCTAAAAAGAACATGTAATTGAAGGAAAAACCATACCAAGAACCAAATTCAATATAGGGATTTCCATCTAGAGAAAGTCAATGAGAATGGTGTTATATCAAATTATATTATGACTATATTAAGGAAGTTGACTTAGTTTATGACTAATAAACTTTCTTATTTAGAAAACACTATTTATCCATAACATGGTGTATCAATGTTATACCACATTATGTTATAGAAGGATCCAACCTTCACTGAAACCAAAAAAACTATTAGTGTCTGAATAATGGGTCCTGTCACAGTAGAAATTATTAATTTCGTTGTGATGTGATGAGAAAGATAAGGTTGCAATGGAGTTATATTATTTAATGGGAGATATTGTCCAGTTGTAGTCATTGATTCACACCAAGAAGGAAGAATAGATAATGGACAATGAATGGATTTAATTTAAGGAAATATAATTTAAAATTACATCCCTCATGATAAATGAGAAGACATAAAAATGAAATACCTTAAATTAACAAAAATTTAGGATTAAGTTGTGGAAATTTATGAAGTGAGATTTACAAGGTTCTCAAGGCTCACTACTGATGATGTGTAAAACCCAGAGAGAATGCCAGATCAATTCTTTGATTGGATAAAAAAACCTTTTGAAAAATACTAGTTTAAAAACATTCTTCATATTAGGATATTACAACTAGTGATATCATAAATAAGAATAAATTCTTCATGTCTTATATGTTTTAGGGTAAGAAGTAGGAGAATAGGTTGTGTAATAACCCAAACTATTATAAATAAAATTTCCCTTTAGTTTAAATTTGAATATCTTATTATTTATTATAGTTATAGATAAAACATTCACTTATTTTGTTTTATTATATACTATCATATTTAAAATACCTTTAATCATATTTAACATTGATAATATATACATTGAACAGTTATCACATGATTATTATAAATATAATGTTTTAAAAAATCCAATTGACACAGAAAAAGGAAGTGATAGACTCACCCAATAGGTTTATTCCATATGAATCCCATTTATCAAATATTACAAGGGAGATATAATCACTAGAATTTCTCCTTGATCAATCCCAATAGGAGATCCAATAACATAAGCATGAGAGAAACCATTTATGAAAGAAGTTGAAGCTCATCTAAATCAGGAACCACACCATATTTTCCCAACCACCCCAGGAAAGCCTCACCATCACACACCTTACCCTTAGAGATTTTTCTGGTGTAATAAAGGTATTTAAATCAATTAACAAGAAATATGAGTATGTACAGTTTTTTAGAATAATTAATATATTTTGATCATATTATTGTAAATTTATAAATGATTTTTATTTTGACACAATAAACCGCAAATTTTAATTTTAATTAGTATTAAATTTCAATTAATACATTTATTTTTATGAATTAATGAATTTTTGAAACAAATAATATTTTAATTAAACAATTTTGTTAATGTATTTTTATCAAATATTAGCGAACATCTAATTTTTAAAAAGTAAAATGTAATTTTTATAAATATTTGAAAATTGTTATTATAAGAAAACAAGTATTTATTAATAAATATTGATTATTATTTTAAAAGTGAAAACAAAAGTATTTATATTTTCTTGGATAAAATTAATATTATTTTTGGAATCATAACATTGATAATACCCAAGGGTGAATTTTTCATAATTTTATGAGATAATGAAATTTTCACGTAAAAATTAAATACTATATAAATATATGGTGTGTATTATGACATAATAATGACCCAAAAGTGATGTAATAAATACTATAAATGGTAAAATCACCAAATATACGTTTCCCCTTTAAATAATGTGATTTATTTTTTTATTAATTATATAAACCCTATATGAATCCTCCAAAACCATTAATATATTTTTAGTTTTTAAAATAATTTCTCTAAGAGTATGACTCACTTACACATTAGTTAGGGTATTATTTTATTAATTTAGGACCTTGTAAATATAAAATAAGGAAAAAACACCAATATTTTATAAATAAATAGAAATAATAATGGTATGTTTTTTGGTTTTGGTTATTTTATTATATATAGCCCAAAACCTATGTTTGAGAGTTATTAAAGAAATCCCAACTCTTTTCCTATATAAACCTACCCAATACCACATTTTTATATACCCAAAATACATTTAACATGTAATTACTATTCCATACACTCTTTAAATTCCTCCCAAGGTTCCCCCAATCTCTTAAGAAGCTCCTCCCAAGCATTTGGAGTCACACACTCAAGTAAGGGATCCCCACCTTTTCTTCTTTATTCAAGTTTTATTATTATATTACACCTTATATTTACACATAATAATGTTTGGATATATCTTTACATGTCACTATTACTAACAATTTTATGTGAAGGTAATTTGATGCCACTTTTTTCTCATCAACCAGATTTATGAATTTTTTAGTGATGCTATTAAAATTCCAAAATTTTACTGTGATTTTCAATGCCAAAGCAATTGTATAGTGAATATGATACCCATTTCATATCATTGGCGTTAAAAATTACCCAATTATACTTATTTTAAATGGGAATTATATGTATGTATTCCACCTATCGTGATCCTAGAATAAAATATGATGATAAATGAATCCATTTTGTATAGTCTATCTAGAACACTTAAGCATGATAATGAAATGAATGTGATGGGTGAGCTCGAAATTATATAGCACTCCAATGAATTGGGTACTGTTTTGACTTGTGAGACATCATGTTTGGACATGGAGTGAACCTGATTACTTTATGGGGATCTTTCCATCCTGATTTCTTGGAAGTTATCCTCAACCAATGTTTATTCCGCAATGTTTTAAGATATTTCCACATTTCCCAAATTATCATTTTATATCATGTATTAATGTTCATGTTTTCTTATTCTATTCCCTTTTTTAATACCTTTATATGACTATTTTATAACATGTATTTTTTATTTTTATGTTATTCCATGTTCATTTCCAATATTGTGCTTAATACGTCACCCCTTTCTTATGTATGTCCCCAGGTTATCCCATGGAGTTTTAAGTGCGAGAATGTTAAGGAAGTTTTCAATAATGATGTTTTTTTTTCTTATTTTAAATTATTATGTAATATACCTAATTCACAGAGACAGTATAAATATCAATCTTATGGGTTCTATTATCTGTACTAATATATAATAAATCAAGTATTAATCTGTAACAATGAAAAAGGTTGTTATAGTTGGTTTCAAAGGAATTGTTTAGTTATTTTTGGGATTAGGATTAGAAAATTATAGAGAAAAACATATGGATAAGACTATGTATAAGGAAACATCCCTAAATTTTGGTATGTATAGATTAAGTGGTTTATCAATAAAATAAATTCCTTTATGGATGTTACAAGTGGATGTGGCTCTAGAAAATATGTATATAGCGGTAAAACCTCAAAACAACACATTGAGCTAGGCTCGAACGAGAACTGGTTCATGGAAAGAAGCCTTGATTCACACCATGTTTGAAACTCTGAGGGGATATGATTTTTGAAAATTAATAATCTCACTGTGAACCATTATTAAAGGAATAAAAACTTACTATAAGATTACATGTTAGGAAATATATCATGGATAACCTAGAATGAAGCCAATAAATTCACAATTTAACAAATAAATTTAATTTATTAATTATCCATTTAATGTCACTAGATTAACCTTTATATGTTTATTAGTTTAAAAATAATCATACCTAATTTTACTTGTATTATATCCAATGGAAAAAATAAAAGGAATCAGGTAAATAATAAATGCAATGGGTAATGCAATGACTTCCCCAATGAGATGTCCAACCCAATGGGAGCAGGAATTGTGAAATTTATAATTATACTCTATTAGCTAACCCAGGTTTTGACTTGAAACCACGATTAAAAGGAGTTTCAAAATCCCCCTAGGAGAGAACAAGATGTTATTGAGACCTTTATGAAATAATGGCCTTCAACTTTCAATGGATCATTTGACCCCTTAATCATGAAATAGTGGATGAACTCCATTGAGAAGATCTTCCCCATCTTTCAATGTTCTGAGAAAGACAAAATTCTTCTAGATTTTTATCATATAGAGGGAGAAGCTTATCTGGGGTGGACATTTATTGGGAATATGAATCCTGAGGAAGAGATCAAATTTATGAGGTGGAAGGAATTTCAAAAGATGTTCTTGAACTCTATGTTTTAAAATGGAAAGTGATTTCATATCCCTAAAGGAAAAAATGAATAATATATTAGAGAATATGAGGAAAAATTCACAATACTTGCATGGTTTTCCTCTGACTTTGTTGTCATCCCTGAATCCAAGGTTTACCTCTTCTTTTTCAAAATAAAACTTAGCATATGAAAAGTCATATCGATCTGGGAATTTTATAACTATGTGTAAATTGTCTCATTTTCCCTCAAAGTAAAAATGGAGATCATGTAACCTCAAGGGTATTATGGGGATCAAATAATCTCAGGGTAAGTGGAGTTTAATTCTGGCTCTTTGTTGAAAAAATCTAACAATGCCATGAACTTTCAACATACCACTAGTAAAAAGTACAGAAAGAAGTACACTAGAAATTTCTATAGGGGAAGGAGGAAATTATTTAGGTATGGGGAGGAAGGATACCTAGATAATAATTTATGACAGAAGAAACCTACTAATGAGATGGAGGAATGGAATTCTCCAGTCAACCATTAACGCTTTGTTCATTTCTTCAACTACATGGTACTATGGAACATTGCAAACCATTGTACTATGCCAATGGTTTTTGAAGACTACAAAAAACATCCAAGAGAACAAGGGAAATATTTGTCCATCACAACCATTGATGTGGATCCCAAAAATTAAGTAGTGATAGGTATGTTGGTTATTCATTCAAGAATAGAAAACCTACATTTTGATTCTTATTCTACGCATTCCATTATATCATGAAGGTTTAGTAGAAATATGGAAACACCACCATAAATCATGGATGTATAGATATTTGTGAAAATTAAAAATGTGGTAATTACTTCATCCTATGTATATAACTCATACCCTTTCAATATTTTTGGAATAAAATTACTAGTGAAACTTTTCATACCCCCTTTGGTGTAATTTGATGTAATTATGGGTATGGATTTAATTTACCTATATAGATCCAAAAATAAATTTTCACAAGAAGGAAATTACTCTATTTATTGCGAATCATCCCCCAATTATGTACAAGTGTGAGGTGGATGATGAATCTTTTTTAGTACCAACATCTCACAAATAGATATTATTTCCCAATAAGAATGAATATCTAGCTCAAATGATTGAGTCTATGGAAATAATCATCCTTGAAGACATGCCCATTATGATGGAATAATATGATGTGTTTTTTGAGGAATTGTCTAGCCTTTATGCTAGTTGGGAGATTTAATTTTCAATCATGCTTATACCTAGGGAGTTACCATTTTCTAAGACACTATATAGAATGTATTTTTTTGAATTTGAGGATATTAATAAGAATCTACAAGAGAATATAGAAAAGGGATTTATACACCCAAGTGTTTCACCATGGGGTGCACCGGTCCTATTCATAAAGAAGGACAAGTCAATGCACCTTTTCATTGATTATCATGAGATCAATAAGATCACGATAATGAAAAAGTATCCCCTACCAAATATTGATGATATTTTGATTAGATACATGAATAATAATACTTTTTCAAGGTGGATCTGCATTTGAGATATTATGATGTTAGGGTGGAGAAGTAGGATATTCCCAAGATTAATTTTTGTACAATGTATAAGAACTATGAGTTAATTTTAATTCCATTTGGACTCACTAATTCTCTAGTAATCTTAATGGGCTTTATAAATAGTGTATTTAGGGATTAACTTGAAAATTTTTGGTAGTTGTTTTTGGTGATATTATCATATACTCCAAAAGAATGGAGGAGATTGAAGAGCATCTGAGCATTATTCCAAGAACCTTATGAAAGGATAATCATTATTCTAAGTACTGTTAATTTGAGTTATGGTTAAATGAAGAATCATTATTGGGGAATGTCATCATAAGAAATGTGATATATATAGGACATTAAATGTTGAAATAAATTGAGGGGTGGTTGAGGCCAACATCTATGATAGATATCCTTATTTTCTTGGGATTAGCTGGGTACTATCATCAATTTGTGAGAGATGTTTTGTGACTATGAAACCCTCTTACCAAGAAAACTCGAAAGGGATTAAAGTTTTCATGGAATTATGAATGTGAAGATAGAATCAATGAGTTGAAAATAAGGATTATCACTACACCTATAATCAAACTACCCACAAGCGGATTACTTTTCATGGTATTTAGTGAATATTTGAAGAAGGGTTTATGTTGTGGGTTAACGAACAATGGAAAAGTGATAGCCAAAGATTAAAGGGAGTTGAATATTCTCAAAAATAACTACCCAATGAATGATCTAGAGTTGGATACAGTGATATTATCTTTGAAAATATGGTGATAATATCTTTTTAGGGAGAAATGCGAAATATATATAGGTAAAAAATAATCATGTATATATTCCCATAGAAAGAGATTAATATATTCCAACCAAGATGGTTGTAGTGTTGGATCGATAATATGATAGATATGATACTAATTGTTCTATCAAACTATGATGTAGATACTCAATATACAAGAGGGGGGTGAATTGTATACTTAAAAATCCTTAAGTAAATTTTGTATAAAAAATTTCACAACACCTCTATGTTCTACTAATTTTCTTGATTCCAAAAAAGTGATTCCGGAAATGAAACTAAAAAAAGTTTACAACCACAAATATTCTACCTTAAAGCATATAAAATCCTATTTAATCGGACTACAAGTTTAAGGAGGTATAAAATAGTTATACTTTCCTCAACAACCAAAATTACAGTGGAAAACAAAATTGAAACACTACAAGTAACAAGTAGTTAATATTTTAACCCAAAGATAAGGGTATCCAACAAACTTGTATAAATGTCCCTTGATTTATACATTAAAGAAAATATTTTTTACCCAAAACCAAGTAAGACCTCAATCCGAAGATTGGTATCTGTCTTGTTATCCCCGCAAGCCCTCAATTTGTAAGGAAATCAACACCTCTGACTTCACAACTCGAAGTCTCTGATTTTAAGGAAATTGCACCTCTAAACAAGGAAATTCTTCCCAAAACAATGTTTAAACAATCCAATCATACTTTCTGCATGAATCCTGAGAGTCTTTAGGATCCTCCCTCTCTAGAAATCTCTTAAACAATATGTATGAAATTTCTACCAAAAGTTAAATTACTGAGCTCATTCAAATGAGATCTTATTTATAGGCACAAGTTCAATGGTCATATCCCTCCTCCAACGGTCATATTTTTCCTTGAATTTTGAAGGGACCAATACATGTGTCACGAAAACAACAGTTAGTTAGAAACTAAATGAAATACATCGTTTTATAAGTGTAAGCAAGAATATGTTTACATAAGAATATTAATTTTTTGGAATGTAAGCAAAAATGAAAGTTCAAAGTATAGCCAAAAATACAGTTGGCAAATAAAATACCAGGATATTTGGATTCTATTTTCCAAGGAATATAGAACCTGAATTCTATAGAATTCTGGAGTTTGAATTTGAAGGAAATTTAGAATATCGATTCACAAGTGTAACACCCCAAGATTTTACGAAAAATATTTTTTTTAATTTCATTAATGTGTTGTGTTGTACGCTACACCAAAATTTGCTTCCACAACACGCATCCCTGACTTGGATTGCATTACACGCAAGCGCGACCTTCCATGATAGCGTGTGTTGTACGCAATACCGAGTTTCGCTAAACAACGATATGCTATTAAAATATTATTAAAACTAGCCGTTATGAATAGTAATATGCACGTTTTGAAATTTTATAAATTTTATTTTTGAAAATGGACTTCATTTTTGGATTCTTAATATCGAAATTATCCAAGGGTGAAATTTTTGTATTTTTCTGAAAGCATTCAATTTTTGATGAATAGTGAAAACACTAGGTTACTATTTAAAAACCGAATTTTTATTTAAATAAATATTTATTTTATTTATATTTATTTAAGGTCAAAATTGATACATAATACATATATAAGTTCAATGTAATTCATTGGATTAATTTTTTAATAATTTTAGATATATAAAAATTTTATTGAACATTTCATCGTCTTTTACCCACCTCCTAGGAGAATTTGCAAATTTACATAAAACATAATTTTACCGCTTCTGTCAGCAGAATTTAAAAAATTCGAGAGACATGGTTGATGTCAGTAAGTAAAATATGGTTCAATGAGATGAAAATAATTTTTGGTGAATAGTAACTTTTTACTTTTATTTACCAGGGTTAAAAGTAAATAGGGTAATTAAGGGTAAAAATGATATTATTATTACCCTAAAACATGTAATAATTATATTGTATAAATTTAATTAGACCAGAAACAACCTTAGGAATAAAATATGACCATTTAGGCCCACTTGGATTAGATTAGGACATTTATTATTAATTTATTTAAAGAAGGGTTAAAATAGTTAAAATCAAGGTTTAATAACTAAATAATTTTTAATATAGGATTATACAAAAGATAAATTCTACTATAAATATTAATTAGAAAGATAAAAATATTTCATACATAATGGTATTTTATTTGTAATTTTTAGACATTAAATAATTTAATTTATTTATGACACAAAGATGATGCAGTAATTATCTTATTAATGAAATATTGACATAATTGAAGTTATAAATACCCAAATAAATGTAATTTGAGACTTTTTATGAATTACACTAATTTTATAGGTTAATATGACATGTTAGTATTGAATTAATTAACTTTTTTAGAACTAATCATTCTGTTACGATTTTCACAAAAATCAATTACTAAATAGTGTCAAAATTGACATAAAATAGTTTTTAAAACAAATATTATATGATTAATTTTTATTTTATTCATAAAAATATATGGTTCGGCCAAATGACTTATATAAAGTTATATATATTAATAATAAACAACTTGGGGTTATTTTGGCTTGTTATAGTCAGTTTATTAACCTTATAGTGTTAGAACACAAAAAGACACGGTAAAAGTAAAATTATCTAACTTAAAGTTAAATATAAATGATATGGTTAAAATAGGAACGTAAACTTGTATAAATTCTATTGGATGAGATTATTTTGACCCATAACCACCTTATATTCGAAATAAATCAATTTGGAGCTATTTAAAACCGATTTTGGCTTTATAATAAAATAATATATTTAGTTTTTCCAAAGAAGCCCCTCTCCTCCCTTATAAAAGGGCACCTCCTCCCCGTCTTCCTCACACCACTTTGAGCCTTCAAGCTCGGCCAACCCCTGCCACTTTCTCCTATCCACTTCTCTAGATACATCCTAGAGGTCCTGGTATTTTTCAAAGACCAATTTTAGTGCCCAAAAAGGAGGTCTCAAAGAAGAGCTTCAAAGAAGAGGTAATGTCCGTTACCGATTATTTCAACTTTATTTGTTCTTCCACTTCTTCTTCTTTAGTTGTTTCATTATGAATTAATAACATCAGTATCACTCATATACTTATATGTTATTATAAGTATGAAACTACCCTATTTCACCATATATCCATCCTACGGAAAATGAAATCACCGAGCGTGCGTACGTACAGAATACCGTCTCCACACCGTGGTGTAATCTATTTTCCACCACCACCTTACTTGGATGGGTATAATGGTGTAAATAATGAATATATAGGATTATTTTAAAGTGATATTGATTCTGAAATAGTATAAATACACTCCAATACAATTCCATGATCATGGGAACGATATCATCGCTCGTGCGTACGTACGGAATACCGTCTCCATGATGTGATGTGACTCGTTCTACATGATTTTCATTACATAATTATTACATAAATAAATTTAGTGAATGAATATGATATATATTACACTAATAAAATTATGTAAATGTGGTATCTATAACCTAAAATAAGAATAAGAATTTATTCGACAAAACACGCATAAGAACAAAAAGCAATAAACACCCGAATAACAAGTAATAATGAAATATTACTAATAAGAAGCTACGAATATGACCATATATGATATCATAACAATGAGTATGATTCATTAATAAGTAAATGAAATTATTTAAATCATTATACATGAGGTTTGGACACTTACGAAGAAAATCGGACATAAGGTAAGGGAAAAATATCACAATCTCATTTTTATCCGAGATTGTTTATACTTTGGTATTTACTAGGGAGTATTTTATCATCCATATCCATGTTTCTTAAATATGTAATATTATTTCCATCCACCTACAATTGTTTAAATCCAATTTTACCATTCGGTGAGTTTTTAGTAAAAGATATGAAAGGAATCTTTTGTCGTTTTTTGTACGAGGTACTTTTTGACTTTTCCGACAAAAGTTTGAGAAGAATGTTTTTTTAACTTATACGGAATGAATGTATTTTAAAAAAATTATTTCCAAGAAGCTTCCTTTACATGTTTTCAAGTTTATTTTTAATCAACTTCTTTTAGTTTAGAATTTTATGACATGTTAAGAAAGGAAAAGTGTTTTTGAAGTAGAAAGGATATTTTACTCAAGAATGGAGTTCAAGTGTTTTATCAAATTTATTTTCCATCTAAGATAACAAAGGGTTCTGTTTCTATCCCTATTATTAAATTGATTTGATTATGTTGTGATGGAATTATTTTTATGAATTCCTTTATCTTATATGAATTTTTTTATGATGTCACGATGTTTAAGATTCCCCTTTTTATTTCATGGGTTATGCTATGATGTATGGTTTATGATTTTGTGGAAAAAATAAGAATGGAATAATTATGAGATGGGTGGGACCTATATCTCCCTCCAATTAATTGGGTAAAGATTTTATATCTCATGAGATAGACATGGGTGGAATGGCTGGTTAAACCGGTTCAGTGAAACAGGACTGAAACGAAGAATGAACTCGGTTTAGAAATAGACTTTGTCCACTAAGATAGTCTTGGAAATGAGTCTTGACTAATAAGAAATGATTCTCTATGATTATTTTTGTATGACAAAAAGATTTATGTTTTAAGTTATGATTATTGTGATTACATTTCACTACCATGATTTATCCCATGTTATGAAATTATGATCTCTTTTGCAGGGTAAGATTTCCAAATTGTTATGTTCTTATGAATATGATGTGATTGATATTTCTTTTGTTTACCCTTATTGAGCATTTGAGCTCACCCTTTTATGTTTTCTTTTCCCCAGGATATAAAGAAATGTTTTAGGTATGAAAAAAATGGAAGATCTTTATGGGAGATATTGAAGATCTTTCACTACGATTAGAACATTATATTCCGAGTTTCCAAAGACACTAAACTATTATGGTCCTTGTGTGTGTGTTTTTGTAATGTACTAAGTATTCTTCAAAATTAATGTAATGTCCATGTACGTCAAGCTTAGGGTCTCTACAGTTGGTATCAGAGGAAAGGTTTAGTCAACCTTTGGAAACTAGGATGTGAGAACTTTAGTGGGATCCCTAGAGATATTTCTATGGTATGTCTAGGGATGTACCTAAGGCTAAGTATACGTTATAGTCCTAGAATTGCGCTAACCATCTTAGAATTAAACCTAAGATGTTAGATATTGATGGTACTCCCCCGTTATTATGTTGTTTTCCGTAGCGTGATTTTTGTCTCTCACAATATTCTTTTTAGGTTTTAGACGATGGCCGGAACCCGAAGGAACCATATTGATCAATGTAATGGACAATGCAATGATTGTCCTCATAAACAAACCAACGTTATGGGAGATGGAGTGAAAAATATTATTTCTATACTTACACAAGCTATGAATCATTTTGGACTTCCAAATGAGTAGAGAAGGGAACAATATTATATTGAGTCCTTCATGAGGCAACACCCACCTTCTTTCAGTGGGTCTTTCGATCCACTTGTTGCCGAACAATGGATCAGAACCACTGAAAAGATATTTTCAGTTCTTCAATGTTCTGAAAATGATAAATTCATCTTAGCAGTATATTGTTTGGAAGGTGATGCTGATCAATGGTGGAATCTTATCAAGAATATGAGGCCAATAGTTGAAATTGAGTCCATGGAATGGGATGCATTCAAGAACATATTTTTCAAAAATTACTTCCCTCGTATTCTCCAAACAAAGATGGAGAAAGAGTTTCTTGAACTAAAGAAAAATGATGATTAATCTGTTGGTATATACGAAGCGAATTTTACAAGGCTTGCAAGGTATGAATCTGGCTTTATCATCCAACCTGAAAGTAAAGTTGATCGATTCTTCAGTGGCTTAAAACCAAATCTTCGAAGGGCATTAGCTATAAGAGACTTCAATAGCTATGAAGAAATTGTTTTCTGTTCTATTAAGGTAGAAATGGAAGTTGGTGTTACATATCCATCTCATGGTTTTTACAATAAACGAAAGATGGAGTTCAATGAGAAATCTCAGAATAATGGTGAAAAGAAGATGAATGTTTCCTTATGCTCAAAGTGTGGAAAGAAGAATTGTGGAGATTGTCTTAAAGGGACTAGAAAATGTTTTTTGTGTAGAAAAGAAGGTCATCGAGCAGCTGAGTGTCGAAGTAATGGAAAATGGGTTGCTAATGGTGTGAATAAAGAAAAGACTACAGATAACGCACCAACAACACCTCAATGCTTCACGTGCAATGAAATGGGGAATTATGCTAATCAATGCCCTAATCCAAGGGTTAATGATGATCGACATGAGCAACCACTTAAGGCAAAGGAAAAAGGGAAGTCACATGCGATCACTATTGGCGATGTTGAATATGACAACGATGTGGTTGAATGATTAAGTGTTTATGTAATGGGATTACAAAAAAATGTTGTATATAGTATCGTGGAATATTGGAATATTTATGTATTGGTCTATTGTGGTTTTCAATAATTTTATGGTACCGGTAACCATGGAAAGTGATTGAGATATTTTTGGTAAGAAGATGATATGCACATAATGAAGGGATAAGAAGATAATGAGATGTTTGATTGTATTCATGAGCTCATGATTGATATAAGGACTAAGTGATATCATGGATTGAGTATAAATAATTTTGGGGATTTTGGTTTGTGGAAAGTGTTAACTTTTAACTGCATTCATGTTTTCACTAAGGTTCAATGGGTATTCATTCTTCAAGATAATACATGATTAAGGTATTCACATGTTTGTAATTTTACCAACAAGATATATCTTATGATATATGGGGGATAAATGATGGCATTCACGTGATTTTTATGTGACATTTCAAGTAATCATTTTCTTTATACTATGAGCTTCGACCGAAGTATTTTAGATAAGCATAAAGATTGGAATGGATTATGTTGGACATAAGTTAGTATTGTTTAAGGATAGAACTTTTTTTGATATTATTGATGGTATGTTATCGTAATATAGATTTAGAAAAAGGACAACCTGCTGGACGGGCGACAGCCCATCGCGTCAGACAAGGCTGTTGGAATCGATCACACAACCGAAGTGCGATTGACCTTTATCGCCTAGCACTGGCCTACAAGAAGTCCCTGGTTAGTAGAAACTAGTTTTATTTTATTATGCGGTATGATATATTAAGTATAAGTTCATTCTTGGAATCGTATATGATTAACCCCACTATAGATTGACTTATGTATATTTGGTAACTTTTTCTAACCTTTTGTTTGAAACAGATGGAATGACCCATCATTCTATCACATGATCTATTAACACTTCATGAATAACAAATTCAACTTCATTTCTTTAAGAGATGAAGTGGAAATTGTTCAAAGCACGAAAAACAGTGAGATTGTACCAAAATAAAGTATGTATTTATTCTAATTCAAATTCTTCAACTTTAGGGAAATGATCTTGAAAACCAAAAATGTTGTCCTAGTTCCCTTATATCCGATGAATCAGATGATACCCTAGATCATCACAAATTTATGGCTTTGTGATTGTTGGATTTTTCATAGCCATGTTCTCTACCACTCTCCATCAGAACATGACGGTTAGATTTCTCTTCCATATCCATATTTTCACCTATGTTATCCTATGTGGAAACCCAGTGATTAGTTAATTTGGGTAACCGTTACATTTCATACATTAGTTTTTAAAGCCATTTTTTGGTTTCCTTTTTACGATGTGGGTTTCTATTAAAGAATCTTTCGAGTAGTAAACCATTTATAACCTCGACGAATTTCGAGGGAGAAATTCATTTTAAGGGGGGTAGAATGTAACACCCCAAGATTTTCAAAAAAATATTCTTTTTAATTTCATTAATGTCTTGTGTTGTACGCTACACCAAAAGGGGCTTGCACAACACGCATCCCTGACTTGGCTTGCATTACACGCAAGCGCGACCTTCCACGATAGCGTGTGTTATACGCAATACCGAGTTTCGCTAAACAACGATATGCTATTAAAATATTTTTAAAACTAGCCATTATGAATAGTAAAACCCACTTTTTGAAATTTTATAAATTTTATTTCTGAAAATGGACTTCATTTTAGGATTCAGAATATCGAAATTATCCTAGGGTGAAATTTTGGTATTTTTCTGAAAACTTTCAATTTTTCATTAATAGTGAAAACACTAGGTTACTATTTAAAAACCGACTTTTTATTTAAATAATTATTTATTTTATTTAAATTTATTTAAGGTCAAAATTGATACATAATACCTATATAAGTTCAATGTAATTCATTTGAGTAATTTTATAATAATTTTAGATATATAAAAATTTTATTGAACTTTTCACCGTCTTTTACCCACCGGCTAGGAGAATTTGAAAATTTACATAAAACATAATTTTACCGCTTCTGTGAGTGGAATTTAAAAAATCCGAGAGACACGGTTGATGTCAGTAAGTAAAATGTGGTTCAATGAGATGAAAATAATTTTTGGTGAATAGTAACTTTTTAATTTTATTTACCACGGTTAAAAGTAAATAGGGTAATTAAGGGTAAAAATGATATTATTATTACCCTAACACATGTCCTAATTCTATTGTATAAGTGTAATTCGACCAAAAACAACCTTAGGAATAAAATATGACCATTTAGGACCACTTGTATTAGATTAGGACATTTATTATTAATTTATTTAAAGAAGGGTTAAAATAGTTAAAATCAATGTTTAATAACTAAATAATTTTTAATATAGGTTAATACATAAGATAAATTAGAGTATAAATATTAATTAGAAAGATAAAAAAGATTTCCTACATAATGGTATTTTATTTGTAATTTTTAGATATTATATAATTTAATTTATTTATGACACAATGATGATGCAGTAATTATCTTATTAATGAAATATAGACATAATTGATGTTATAAATACCCAAATAAATTTACTTTGATACTTTTTATGAATTACACTAATTTTATAGGTTAATATGACATGTTAGTATTTATTTAATTAACTTTGTTCGAACTAATCATTCTGTTATGATTTTCACAAAAAATAAATTACTAAACAGTGTCAAAATTGACATAAAATAGTTTTTAAAACAGATATTTTATTATTAATTGTTATATTATTCCTAAAAATCTAATTTTCATCCAAATGACTTAGATAAGGTTATATATATTAATAATAAACAACTTGGGGTTATTTTTGCTTGTTATAGTAAGTTTATTAACCTTATAGTGTAAGAACACAAAAAGACACGGTAAAAGTAAAATTATCTAACTTAAAGTTAAATATAAATGATAAGGTTAAAATAGGAACCTAAACTTGTCTAAATTCTTTTGGATGAGAGTATTTAGACCCATAACCACCTTAGCTTTGAAATAAATCAATTTGGAGATATTTAAAACCGAATTTGGCTTTATAATAAAATAATATATTTAGTTTTTCCAAAGAAGCCCCTCTCCCCCCTTATAAAAGGGAACCTCCTCCCCCTCTTCCTCACACCACTTTTAGCCTTCATGATCGTCCAAACCCTACCACATTCTCCTCTCCACTTCCCTGGAGACATCCTAGAGGTCCTGGTCTTCTTCAAAGACCAATTTTAGTGCCCTAAATGGAGGTCTGAAAGAAGCGCTTCGAAGAAGATGTAATGTTAGTTACCGATTCTTTCAACTTTATTTGTTTTCCCACTTCTTCTTATTTAGTTGTTTCATTATGAATTAATAATATCAGTATCACTCATATACTGATATGTTATTATAAGTAAGAAAGCACCCTATTTCACCATATATCTATCCTACAGAAAACGAAATCACCACGCGTGCGTACGTACGGAATACCGTCTCCACGCCGTGGTGTAATCTATTTTCCACCATCACCTTACTTGGATGAGTATAATGGTGTAAAGAATGAATATATATGATTATTTTAAAGTGATATTTATTCTGAGATAGTATACATACACTCCAATACAATTCCACGATCATGGGAACGATATCATCGCTTGTGCGTACATACGGAATACCGTCTCCACGATGTGATGCGGCTCGTTCTACATTATTTTCATTACATAATTATTACATAAATGAATTGAGTGAATGAATATGATATATATTACACTAATAACATTCTGTAAATGAGGTATCTATAACCTAAAAGAAGAATAAGAATTTATTCGACAAAACACGCATAAGAAAAAAAAACAATAAACACCCGAATAACAAGTAACAATGAAATATTACTAATAAGAAGCTAATAATATGACCATATATGATATCTTAACAATGATTATGATTCTGGAATAAGTCAATGACATTATTTAAATAATTATACAGGAGGTTCGGACACTTACGAAGCAAATCGGACATAAGGTAAGGGAAAAATATCACAATCTCATTTTTATCCGAGATTGTTTATACTTTGGTATTTACTAGGGTGTATTTTATCGCCACATCCATTTTTCCTCAATATGTAATATTATTTCCATCTACCTACAATTGTTTACATCCAATTTTACCCTTCAGTTAGTTTTTAGTAAAAGATATGAAAGGAATATTTTGTCGTTTTTCGTACAAGGTACTTTTTGACTTTTCCGACAAAAGTACGAGAAGAATGTTTTTTTAACTTATACGGAATGAATGGATTTTTAAAAAATTATTTCCAAGAAGGTTTCTTTACAAGTTTTCAAGTTTATTTTTAATCAAATTCTTTTAGTTTAGAATTTTATGACATGTTAAGAAAGGAACAGGGTTTTTGAAGTAGAAAGGATATTTTACTCAAGAATGGAGTTCAAGTGTTTTATCAAAATTATTTTCCATCTAAGATAATAAAGGGTTCTGTTTCTGTCCCTATAATTACATTGATTTGATTATGTTGTGATGGAATTATTTTTATGAATTCCATTATCTTATATGAATTGTTTTATGATGTCACGATGTTTAAGATTCCCCTTTTTATTTCATGGGTTATGCTATGATGTATGGTTTATGATTTTGTGGCACACATAAGAATGGTATCATTATGAGATGGGTGGGACCTATATATCCCTCCAATTCATTGGGTAAATATTTTTTATCTCATGATATAGACTGACTGGAATGGCACGTTAAACCGGTTCAGTGAAACAGGACTGAAACAAGGAATGAACTCGGTTCAGAAATGGACTTTGTCCACTAAGATAGTCTTGGAAATGAGTCTTGAATAATAAGAAATGATTCTCTATGATTATGTGTGTATGCCACAAAGCTTCATGTTTTACGTTATGATTACTGTGATTACATTTCACTACCATGATTTATCCCATGTTATGAAATTATGATCTCTTTTTCATGGTAAGATTTCCAAATTATTATGTTCTTATGAATATGATGTGATTGATATTTATTTTGTTTACCCTTACTGAGCATTTGAGCTCACCCTTTTATGTTTTCTTTTCCCCAGGATATAAAGAAAGGTTTTTGGTAAGAAAAAAAGGGAAGATCTTTATAGGAGATGTTGAAGATCTTTCACCCCGATTAGAAGATTATATTCCGAGTTTCCAAAGACAGTAAACTATTACGGTCCTTGTGTGTGTGTTTTTGAAATTTAATAAGTATTCCAAAAAAGTAATGTAATGTCAATGTACTTCAAGATTAGATTCTCTACACAAGAATTCAGAGTCTAACCTCATAAGACTTTGGAGTCTGAATTCAGAGATTTTAGAGTCAGAACTCATAAGAGTTTGAAGTTTGTATTCAGAGAACTCGGAGTCAGAACTCATAAGAGTTCGGAGTCTAAATTCAGAGAACTAGGAGTCATAACTCAGAAGAGTTTGGAATCTGGATTTAGAGAACTCAGAATCAGAACTCATAAGAGTTCGCAGTCTCAATTCAGAGAACATGGAGTCAGAACTCAGAAGAGTTAAAAGAAAGAATTCTAAGAACTCAGAGTCAGAACTCATAAGAGCTCAGTGTCTGAATTCAGAGAACTCAGAGTTAGAACTTAGAAGAGTTCAAAGTCTAAATTCAGAGAACTTGGAGTCAGAACTAAGAAGAGTTCAGAGTCTGAATTCAGAGAACTCAGAGTCAGAACTCAGAACCTGAATTCAGATCTTGAAAGCAGAATGCTCCATTATCTAAGTATTATATGATTCCGAGGTTTTTGATATGAAACTGAATTTTACACTTAGACAATATAATGAAAAATGAAAAAATTTATATGGATAAATTTCCTTGGGGAAGGAATATTTTCCTTATGAAAGAAAAACACAAGGTAAAATGAAATTTTCCTTGAGATAAGGTGTTTGTGATTTTCAAAACATGAGGAATGGTAAAGTCATAAGGAAACATTGTTGAGTCAACAATATTCTCAAATAAGAAGGAATGGAAAAGTCATATGTAAAACTTATTGACTCAACAATCTCCCCATTTTTGGAATGCAAAAACATCCATACGAAAAAGAAAAAAAGGACATAGAAAATACTTTTCTATAATTTGAAAATAAATTTTATCTCCCTTATCATATGGGCCATGGTGTATATGACTAACTCCCCCTTAGGCTTTGGAACACTAAGGATCATATTCTAGATTTCTAGAATGATATTTTTCGTTATCTTGAATACGGAAATATCTGTAATGAAAAAACCCCCTTAGATAAACTCCCCCTAACTTAGGGATATTTATTCTTTACTTAGTATTATTTTTCCTTTCTCCCCCTTCGTGATTTTCAAACAGAAATTGAGGGAATGGAAAAGAAATTATGGTACCTGAAAGATTAGTACAACAAATCTAATAGAAAAGAAACCAAAAATTTCATTATTATTAGAAACAATTTTTCTAAGGAATAAAATTACAACAAATGATCAGATTGCAATAATGTTATCCTTCCTTTTCTTTCGGCAACAACTTATTGACTATAGTCTTCAACTTTTTGAGCTCCTTATGATCTTCCTCTTCTCACTTAAGAAGCTAATTCTGATCCTCAGTTTTCTTTTCTAAAGCCTCGATTATTTCATCCTAAGAGTTAAGAGCCTCTGCGAGAGCCTTCAGAACTTATTCTTTCTTTGCAAGATTTTCTTCCATCTCAATCTGAAGATCTCTTACTCTATTCCATCTTTGGGAAACAAAATACAATTTCCCATTCAGATCCTTCACTTCATGAATCTAATAATTTTGTTCCAGAGTTAACTTTTGGTCAAAAAATGGTTGTAAGAACCTTGATCATACCATCTTCAATATCAAAAGCCTCTTTTACACCATCTTGGAACTCATCAATTTCCCTCAAATCCTGAACTGTATTCTTTGACCAGCCAACCATTTTCTTACAGGACCTTTTTTGGGCATCGTAGTTAATGAAAAAATTATTGAAATCAGCTTCAAGCTTTACACACTTATCCATCACCATGGAAACTGAATCTGATTTCTGATTTAGTGAGTGTTGAAGGATCTGGAATTTATAGTCTATGCTTGGGAAAATCAGAATTGTGCTAACTAGCTTATTCCATATCTGGACAATGGAATCACGTCCAAGGTATGATGATTCAGAATCTTAGACTTTTCTTGGTAAGGCATCTTTCTTTATCTCAACCAGTTTCCTCTTTGAAGATCCATCAACTTCCATTTTCTTTAAAACAACTTTTGTATGTGTATCAACAACCACCTATTTCACCTTATTTTTTCTCGGAACGGCTTCCTCATCTAAAGATTCATGTTCACTATCAGACAACTGAACAATTCTATCTTCATCTACCTTCTCCTTCTCAGCTCCTGCCTTAGCATCTTCAGTATGAATAAAATTATGATTAAAAGTTTCTTCCTCAGACAAATTTTTCACTTCAACTTCATCTTTCTCATCCTCTTCTTTCTGATCTTTCCCAGGTGTAGCAATCTTTGAAGATTATGCTTCTGAAGTACATATTGAAAATTTCTGGAATGGAATTTCTTACTCATGGAAGTCTTCAACTTGATTAATGTGATCTTTTGTGTCACCACTGCTCTCAACTTATTTTTCAACTTCTTATACTTCTTCTTCTTCTCTTTTACTTTTTCGGGACTGAAAAACTTCTTCCCAGGGGTTTTAGGTAAGGGTTCTACCAAGAAATATTTTGGTACCAGGATATTCTCAGATTATTTCTTAGTATCCCTCAGAAGGGATTGCACTATCTCAGCTTCAGTCATCTTCTTCTTTTTCTTCATTTCTTTAGCTAACATTTCAAGCTCATCAGGTGTCTTCTCTTTCAAAGCCTTTGCTTCTACATGATCCAAGAAAAACTGTGTCTCTCCTTCCTTCCTATTTTTCTTATCTTCCCTCCACTTAGATACAACCTCATCTAGATAGGATTTTTGTTTCTTCGATTTTGGAGGAGCGGATTGAGCTTCATTAGCTTTTGGGGTTTTCTCCTCCTCTTATACTTCATTCAACTTCCTCTTCTTTCCAACATTTTTAAATGGTTCAGCCACTTCTTGTACCTATGGAATAGCTTCAGATTCTTATACTGGCAAGTCATAAAATTCATTGGAGTCTTTGGAAAAACCAATGTTCATCCTCTTCTAATTATCATAGCTGACTAGCATGACTTTGCAGTTACTTGGCTTCGAACTGCACGAGATTTTAATAGATTTTAAGTACCAAATAATCAACTTAAAAAGAATGTCCGAGTAAATGATAATCTGATCCTTTGGATTTCCATTCTTGATATTCTCGATCATAATCAGAATATAATTAACCAAAATAACCTTCCTCGAGTTCACCAGAAAATCTATGATGTACATATAACTCTTCTTCAACGTGTCCTTGTCACGTTTTCTCGGAATGATAAATACTTTAACCGATAATTCAAGGATCTGATTATTTGTAGAGAGGTGAGCAATCATCAGAGTCTTTACATCAGTAAGACCGAGGCACTCTATATAATTCAACTTTACAAAGCTTCCTTTGACAGCCGGAAGCTTGTGGGAACAGAATTCAGCTTCCCCTTCATATGGAATACCAACTAAGATGGCTTCCTTAGTATATGAAAGAGTATAGGTCTTTCCATAGCTTTAGAAGGAAAACTTCTCTCTACCTTCTTCCTTGAAGGAACTAACTGATTTACAAAACTCAATAAAAAAATACAGATATACCAAATTTTGATCCCCTAGCTTCGATATGAAAACACTCTCCCATCCATTACATTTTATGTTCTTGGAAATGATTGAATCATACTTAGCGAAGAAGTTAGGATGCACCAAACTTTTTCTATATACATGCCAATCAGATATTGGCTTGATAGTAGACATATCTTTCTGAGAGGATTCTTTTAAAGATATTTGGAATTGAGATATCTTTGAAAATCTGGAATGATCTTATGTAGAAAGGCAGAACTTAAGTACACAACATCTTGAGATCGATGTGGGACAACCATTGGGGGGGGGGGTCCTTTATATAGGCGTTAGAAGCAACAATTCATCTTCCAAACTCAATTCAATGGCTGAAAATCCTTCTAATCTAATCTGACGGTCGATATGATATCCGTAAGGAAATCTTGGTAGGATCTAATCTATTGAGGTTTTTAAAGAAAATCATTTGGATTTAAGGAAACTAGAATCCAAATTTTTTTAAAACCAAATGAAAATGCCAGCAAGTAAATGATCATTACAAAAAATTTAGAAAGGAAACATACCATTCAGATTTCATGGAAGATTATTCATATTTTAGAAAAATCTTTTTGAATAACTTTAGATTTCAAAAATTTGATTATGAAAAATAAATCTGAAAATGAAAATCTCCATTACAAAACTTTTGAGTATGAAAATATTCATTACGAAAATTTTTAGTTTGAAAATCATTATTATAAAAATTTTCAGAATGAAAATCTTCATTAAGAAAATTTTGAGTATGAAAATCTTCATTACAAAAACTTAGAAAATCTTCGTCATGAAAACAATCATTATGAAATATTGGAAAAATCTGACAATGAAAATGTTCATTATGAAAGATTTTAAAAATATGACTACGAAAATTTTCATTAAGAAATATTTGAAAAAATATGACTATAAAAATTTTCATTATGAAAGATTTGAAAAATCAGACTACGAAAATTCTCATTAAGAATGATTTGAAACATCTGACTATGAAAATCTTCATTACAAAAAATTTTAATCTAACTAAAAGGAAAATGTACCCCCCCTATGAAAAATATTTTATTACTATAAGGATATTGGTTTCAACAGAAAGTTAACAAGGAATATTCCATTATGGTTATCATTACTAACTTCTGATTTATGTATTCAAATCTATCAGAGGGTAAATATTTTGTGAAAATATCAGCAAGTTGATCTTGTGTTCTAGTAAATTGAAGAATGATATCCCCTTTAGCATTATCTCTAAAAGATAATTTTCCTCATTTCATCTTGATAATATTTTCAAAGTAGTTTTTATTACTAGTCATATGCCAAGAACATCCACCATCCATGTACCAAGTATTGTTGTTGGTACTTTCTTTATTTTCAAGAAAATAAGAATGTTAGACTTTCAGAATCCAAACATTCTTGGATCTTGAATTGTTAGACAATAAAAATTTGGGTATCCACATTTTTTAGAAAAATAAGGTTTATGAAACCCAAGATATTGAACATTATTCAAAGAAAAAATTTTCTTCCAAAGCCCACCACTTTGACATTTAGTACAAAAAGGGGCTCTGGATGGAAAAAAATAGTTGTTTTTGAAAATAGGTTTTCTATGAGTATAACCCACTCCAGTAGTATTTCCTTGAGTTTTGATTTGAGAATGAATCTTGTCAAAATTTTCTTTACCAGAAGTAAATTTTACAAGAAGTTTTTTCAGGGAATATATTTCAGATTTTAGTCTTATAACTAAATTCCTATCCTCATAAATTATTTCCTTGGAGTTAGATTTTTCCTCAAAAACATTTTTTTAAAAAAAATCATTCTTAATATCTTTAGAATGTTTTTCCTTTTCATAATTTACTTCCTTAAAGTCTTTAGAATGTTTTTTTAGAAGCTCATATTTATCTTCAAGGTCTCTAGAGAGGCCTGAAATCTCTTTTGTAAGAACTTCTTCCCTAGTTTTTTTCTCATCTAATTTCTTAGAAATTTTACAATATTTTGCTTCTAACAACTAGGAAAATCAAGATAATTATTCATAAGAAGGTATTTCTTCATTATCTAAAGATGAAGTATCTTCATTAGAAGTAATATCTTCCGAATAGTAATTATTATCAAGAGATAAATTTGTTAAAGCCTCGCCAGAACATACCTTGGCCATAAGACATGTATTTGGGAAAGAAGTAGTAATAATGAATCAAAGATTTTTTGTGCTGATGATTCATATTCAAGAAGATTCACTTCTCAAATTGTCTCCACAGCTAGCACTCCAAGTAATGTTTTCTTTAATACTTTTATTGTGCTTGGAATGATAGAAATTCTTCTTGTTTCTTTATGAATTCATTTCCTTCTTTGCCTTGTTTTTCAATAGTGGGAAATCATGTCTAATATGACCTATTCTTCTAAATTCATAACAAGTAACTTCCCTATATTTATTTTCTTTATAGTCTCTCTTCTTGAACTTATTCTGATAGTTCATTTGGGCTATTATCTTATTCTTTCTTCGAGCAAGATTATCTAATTTATTCTTAGAATTTTCTGTATCACTTGATTCTGACTGAATAGTAACTTTCTTTGACTTTGATCTAGTCACCCTTTCTAGAGTCTTGGCTTTCATATGTTTTGAAGTAGTTGTAAAAGAAACTCCTCCATTCCCATTCTTATTTTTGACATTATCATCATCTCTCTTAATTCTAGTCTCATACTGAAGAAGAGTTCCAAACAGCTCATCTATGGAAATCTGGGTAACTTTCATGTTCTCATCAATTGTTGTCCTCTTGGATTTCCACTCATTTGGCACGATTTCTATGATCTTATCTACCAGGGAATCATTATCTAAACCCTTTTTCTCCCATAGACTGTAAGCTATTCATGATATTCATAAATCTTTGCTGAAATTTTCTTATAGGTTCCCCATAAGGAAAGTTAAATCCATGGTATTCAGCTCTCAACATAGATCTTATTGTCTCTTTAACTTTATAATTACCAAAATGTGTAACTTCATGTTTTTTCCAGATACTATTTATAGATTCACATTAAGATATTTGACTATATATTTTCATAGTCATGGAACATATCAATGTATTTATGACTTTAAAATTTTCTTGATATATTGATTTCTCCTGATTATTAATAGTTCTCAATTCCTTATCAGGAATCTTATAGTATCCTATCAGCATTAGGTAGTTATCAAATATAGTGTTAATAAAGAAAGTGTTTATCCAATCTCTCCAGTACTCATAATAATTTCTATAAAAAATAAGTGGTCTGGTATGATTTAGATTGTCAATAGAACCAATATTTAAACCTTCCATCTTAAGGAAATTCTTTCTACAATAACATGTTAGTAATAATAATTTATATACCAAAGAAAATATCTTGAGCAAGGAAAATATAACTAGAGTATCTCTAAGAAAAATTTGAATCCAAACTTTATGAGTCTAAAAATCTTATTAAAAAAAGAAGATTTATCTTCTGAATCTAATCATGAGATTAATTCAGATTTAACCAAAGATCTAAAACCAATTGTTAGATTGGTTTAGGGTACAAGGTAACCTCCTCTGATACCAATTGTTGGATCGATAGTATGATAGATATGATACCGATTCTTGTATCAAACTATAATGTAGATACTCACTATAAAAGAGGGGGGGGGGGGGTGAATTGTATACTTAAAAATCCTTAAGAAAATTTTGTATAAACAAAATTCACAACACCTCAATGTTCTACTAATTTGCTTGATTTCGGAAAAGTGATCCAGGAAATGAAACTAAAAAAAAAGTTTACAGCCACAAATATTCTACCTTAAAGAGTATAAAAACCTATTTAATCAGAGTACACATTTAAGGAAGTATAATATAGTTATAATTTCATCAACAATCAAAATTACTATGGAAAACAATATTGAAACACTACAAGTAACAAGTAGTAAATATTTTAACCCAAAGAGAAGGGTATCCACCAACCTTGGATAAAGGTCACTTGATTTATACTTTCAAGAAAGTCTATCTTTCCCAAACCCAGGTAAGCCACAAATCCGAAGATCAGTATCTATCTTGCTATCCCCACAAGCCCTTGATTTTGAAGGAAATCGGCACCTCTGACTTCACAACCCAAAGTCTCTGATTTTACAGAAATCACACCTCTGCACAAATCAATTCTACATGAAGCAAAGTTTGAACAAGATGTTCAAACTTTCTACACAAATCCTGAGAGTTTATAAGAGCCTCTCTCTCTAGAAATCACTTCAACAACATGTAAGTAAGTTATACCAAAATATAATGTAATGACCTCATTCAAATGAGGTCTTATTTAAGGCCAAACTTTAATGGTCAACTCCCTCCTATAACAGTTATATTTTTCCTTGAATCTAAGAGGGACCTGTACAGGTGTTACTCAAACAACGATTAGTTAGTAAATGAATGCACAACATCATTTTATAAGAGAAAGCAAGAATATGGTTACATAAGAATATTTATTTTTCAGAATGTAACTAAAAATGAGTGTTGAGAGTCTAACAAAAAAATACATTGGTATCTACAATATAAGGATATTAGGATTCTATTTTCCAAGGAATTCAGAACCTTAATTCTATAGAATTCCAGAGTTTGAATTTCAAGGATATTCGGAATCTAGATTCACAAGAATTTGGAGTCTGAACTCATAAGAGTTCGAAGTATGAATTCAGTGAGTTCGAAGTCAGAACTCATAAGAGTTCAGAGTCTGTATTCAAAGAACTCAGAGTCAGAACTCATAAGTGTTCAAAGTGTGAATTCAGAGAACTCAGAGGCAGAATATAGAAGAGTTCGAAGTCTGAATTCAGTGAACTAAGAGTCATAACTCATAAGAGTTCGAAGTTTGAATTTAGAGAACTCGGAGTCAGAACTCATAAGAGTTCAGAGTTTGAATTCAGAGAATTCGGATTCAGAACTCAAAAGAGTTCGGAGTTTGAATTCAGAGAACTCGGAGTCAGAACTCAGAACAGTTTGGAGTCTAAATTCAGAGAACTCAGAGTCAGAACTCAAAACCTGAATTCAGATCCTAAAAACAGAATGCTCTATTATTTAAGTATTATTAGATTCTGAGGTTTTAGATATGAAACCAAATTTTACACTTAGATAAGATAATAAACAATGAAACACTTGGTAAGGATAAATTTTATTGGGGTAGGAAATTTTTTTTATGAATGTAAAACATAGGGTGAAATAAAATTTTCCTTCAGATAAGGTGTTTGTGATTTTCAAAACCTGAGGAATGGTAAAGTTATAAGGAAACCTTATTGACTCAACAATCTCCCCAAACATGAAGGAATAGAAATGTCACAAGGAAACCATATTGACTCAACATGTAGATGATCATGGACTATGAATTCTCAATATTATTCCATCCAAGTGAGTGGATAAATTATAAGATTCTCTAGTTGGAAAGGATATAAGAATTCTATCATTGATAAAAATTGGCATGGATTAAATTTTATTCGATATGGAAAGGATGGACATGGGAATCATACAGGAGGGAACATCATCAATAATTTCACAAATGATTGGTAAACCATCCCTTATAGAGAAGATAAAGGATGCTCAAAGTGATGATGTGGTAATTTAGGAGAAAGTGGGAACTATAAGAAACGTTAAATCCTCAATGTTCAATATTAATAAAGAAGTAGTTGTTAGATTTTGGTTATGGCTATATATACAAAAAAATTATAATTTAAAGGTTGGGTTGTTGGATGATGCGCATAGTTCTACCAACTCTGTCCATCATGGAAGTAAAACAATTTATCGAGATCTTTGTGAGAACTATTGGTGGGACAATATGAATAAATAGATCATAGAGTATACTTCAATATGTATTGTATGTCAATATGTGAAAGAGGAAAGGGAAAAAATCCTAGGGGATGATGTAACCACAAACCATACCTATATGTAAATAGGAAAACATAAATATAGGAATTTTCATTAGTCTTCTGAATAAATAATGCAGTAATAATTCTATATATGTTGGGGTGGATCTTCTTATAAATACTGCACAGTTCATTTGTTATACAAGAGGACTTCTCAATTGATCAACATTTAAGGATATAAATTAGAGATATGGAAGGGTTTCATGGAATACCAATATCAATTATATCTGATCAAGACACTATAATTTTCCTCCATGTTTTGAAAGAGTCTCCAATACGATCTAAATGTTGAGTTAAATTTTAGCACGAATTATCACCCCCAAACCATTGGCCGATCTAAGCAGACAATCCAGACATTTGAAGACATATTGAATAAATTCTTAATTAAATTAAAAGTAAGATAAGACTAAAATATTCTTATGGTTCCGTTGTCATACTATAACAGTTTCTAATCAAGCAACGAAATGGATCCCAAAAAACACCTTTATGAGAAGAGGTTTTGAACAACAACATGTTTGGATGAAGATGGGGAATAAAAACTGCTAGGTCATGAAATGGTCAAGGAAATTATTGAAAAGGTTATGAGAATTTAGTATCACATCAAGGTTACTTAGATTTGAAAAAATATCTATGCTGACAATCCTTAAAGAGACATAGAGCTATATTTTAGAGAAATTATATGCCTCTTCATATCTCCACGGAAAAAAGTAGTGGGATTTGGGAAGAATGGAAATCATAGTCCAAGATACAATGACCCATTAAGATCCTTGATCACATGTGAGCAATGGACTATCAACTAGAACACCCACCCAACCTATCACAAGTAAAATAAGTATTCCATGTATCCCACTTAAAGAAGTACATACCAAACCCCTCACATGTACTCAATCTGGAGGTGTTACTATTAGAGAATTATATTTCTTAAAAAGTTAAACTGGTGTAAATCATGTATCACAGAGATAATGTTATACAAAATATGACAATGCACCTTGTCGAAGTGCTATGGAGAAACCAAAAGATTTAAGAGGAAACATGGGAGCCATTGGAAGTGATTAAACATAATTACCCTCATCTGTATAAGTGTGGGGAATGAAAATTTTGTGGGTGACATTGTTGAAGTGGGAATATTGTAACGACCTAAAATGTTATAAAAAAATTTCCCTTTTGTTTTAATTGAAAGGTCTTGTTAAGTATTATGGTTATAGAAAACACATGTACTTATATGGTTTTATTCTATAATATCATACTTAAAATACAATTAAGCATCTTTAACAATGATAATATAGCTGTATAACTATGATCACATGATTAGTATAAATACAAGGTTTTAACAAATCTAATTGACATAGAAAAAGGAAGTAATGGATTCAACTAGTAGTATCATACCCTATGAAGTGCATTTATAAGAGATACTATGTGAGATAACATCATGGTTATTTTACCTTGACCAATCACATGATGATATCCAACAAACTAATCATGATCAAAACCATTTATGGGAGAAGTTCATGCACATCGAGATCATGACCCAAACCATGTTCGCCGAACCACCCCATTAAAGTACCACCATCAGACAAATTAACATTAGTGAATTTTCATTTGTATTAAATATATATGTATCAAGACCCAAAATATATGAGTATGTTCATTATTTTTCATTGAATAATAAATATATTTTCAACCTATTATTGTTACTTTATAAATTATTTTTATTTTGATATAATAAAACAGAAATGCATTTTTAATTAGTATTAATTTTCAAATAAGAAATTTATTTGGATGAATAAAATGATCTTTAAAATCAATATTATTTTCAAAAAATATTTTTATTAAATATTTTTTATTAAATATAAGTGATCGAATAATTTCTAGGAAGTCAAATGTAATTTTTATAAAGGTTTGAAAACTGTTATTTTGAATAAACCCATCATTTTTCAATAAATTTAAATTATTATTTTCAAATTGATTCAATAAATATTTAGAAAATTATTTTTATAAAATGATTTTTTTCAGAATCAGAATTTTTAAATTATCCAGTGGTTAAATTTTCATAATTTTCGGAGGCACATGAATTTTCTTGTAAACATTATATACCGTATATATGTATGGTGTGTATTATGGCATCATAGTGACCAAAATGTTATGTAATAATTTCAATAAAAGGAATAAAAGACCAAATATATGTTTTAAATTTTAAATAATGTGAATTTATATTTATTTTATTAATTTTATGAATCCATTATGAATCCTCCAAAACCATTTTTATATTTTAAGGCTTTGAAATCATTTCTTTAAGAGTTTGAATCACTTTCACATTAGAAGGGGTATTATATTATTAATTTTGGAACTTGTACTTATAAAATAATAAAAACTACTCCCATTTAGAAGAATACATTGGAAAAAACCATGTGATATTTTGTGGATTTGGTTATTTTATTATATAATGTCCAAAACCAAAGTTTAAAAAATATTAAAGAAATCCCCACTCATTTAAAATATAAACCCACACAAGATCCCAATTCTCTTCACTAAAAATAATTAGAACATATACTTACTCTTACCTTCCCTCACTATAGACATCCCAAGGTTACCTAAAGATATTAAATAGATCCTGAGAAGCATTTTGTGTCACACACTCAAGTAAGAGATCCTCACCTTTTCTTCTTTATTCAAGTTTCCTTCTTATAATATCCCTTATATTTATAATTCATAATATTGGGATATGTATTTAGATGTTCCTATTACTTAAAATTTTAGTTTAAAATTATGAGATAACCATTTCTCTATCAAAAACCCATTTTATGAATTTTCAAGTGATGTTGTTATGCTACCGAAATTTCATTGTGATTTTCCATGAGAAAAAAATTGTGTTGTGAATACCATACACATTTATATTCAAGGGTGTTCAAATTTATAAACTTATAAAATATTTGAATTGGTATATGAATGTATATATTCCATACTCCAAGATTTTAGAATAATTTTTTTTGATTAAGGAATCCATGTTTTATGATATATGTGGCATACCTAAACATGAGAATGAAATGAAAGTGACAGGTGAACCCGAAATTATATAGAGCTCCAATGCATTGTGTAATATATATTATCATGATATTTCATGTTGGAAAATTAAGTGAACCTTATTACTATATGCTAAATTTTCCATCGTGATGTCTTAGAAATTATCCTTGAACTATGATTATGATTTAGTGTTTTAATATGTTGCCACATTTATCATGTTACCATGTTATATCAGGTCTTATTATTCATGTTTATGATAATCACCAATTTTCTAATTCATTGATATAAATATTATCTAACATGTATTTTTTTATCATTATTTTATTCTATTTTTATTCCAAATACTAAGCTTTACATATCACCCCTTTCTTATATATATCGCCAGGTTATCCCATGCAGTTTTAAGTGCGATCATGATAAGGAAGTTTCCAATAAATATGTTTCTTCTCCAATTTTAAATTATTTTGTAATGTTCATAATTCCCAAATACACTATAATTATCGATCTTATGGGGTTTTATAAAATGTAATACCATGTAATAAATAATGTATTAATGTGTAATAAATAGTAGGGTGGTTATAGGTTGGACGAGCACCATGTAGGAAGTAACTTGGAAAAGGAAAATATAGGAAGGATGAAATTCCCAATATGAAATAATTATGGGAAGAAGGACCTATAAACATTATTAAATGGAATGTGAGTCTGATAGTAGTATAGATACAATGACAACCAATCTCATTAATGTATGGTTTAGAGAGAAGTCACTAATATATAATTATTTTATTATATATATGTTGAACATTATCCAAATCAATGCCCCATGAATAATGGTAATTTGAAAAAAATAGGACCGAGGAGAAAGGGTGATATTATGTGATTTATAATACAAAATTTAATGTTTGTAATGATGCAGTGAATGGTAATTTGTTCATAAAATAAAAATTATTTTATTCTTTATTTGATTTCAGGTCATAACATTCATTTATTCCATGTTTTATAACTGCATTAGATATTTACCTAACATCATAAGAAGAGTGTTATAAATCAATACACCTAGAATAAATCTTATGGAAAAAATATATGTCAAATAATCCTCAATTTGGTACATGAAAATACCCTATTTTAATATTTAATTATTATAAATATGATATACTTTGATATAATACTTTTCATTAAATAGATTTCAAAATAAAATGAAATAATTTATTATTGAGAAAAGAACTTTAAAACATTAAGGATGTTACATATTCCCTTGTTTTTTGAGTAGAGAAATAATTACCCAAGTATTATTTAAAACATACATATATGTAACATCTTAATGAAATCCTTGGTGATGGATCAATGAATGAGAAGTATGTTATAATAATATATGACATATCTACTATGACAGAATATATCGATATACTACCAGAGGAATTACCAAGACACCATACTGATAATGAAGTTGATTTATCTATTGATATTATTATAACAACCTTATATTTTATGATATAAATCTCTATAAGTAAATTTTATTTCTTTTATATCTCTCTTTAAATGCATCCCTGATTATAAATAAACTCTGTTATAATATTGAAATATCATTATTTAATGGGATATTTATCACATTGATATTGGAATGGTAGGTATGGATAAAACTAACTGAATTATGAAAAATATATCATTTTCACATGTATAATATGAATTCATTGGTTATCAATTGATAATAAAAAAATAAAAAACATTTAAAGTAAATGTGATGTTTTTATAAAAAAACATCCTTACAAATGCAATGTGTTTTAATCTTAGTAAATGATATTAATAACTATTAGTGAATTAATTTAAATAAATTTATATTTTATATATTAAATAAAAAAATTCAACTTTAAACTATTGTTTTTTCTAGAAATGGGATAAGAATAAATTTAGTTCTATACTTAAAATTTATTTTTCTAAAAAACATTTTTCATCACGTTCTGTGCACTTATTTTAAAATGGATATATAGAACTTATAAAAATAGATTTTTGATAAATATATTCCATATTTTCAATTAATTGGAATAAATTTTGGTACTATGTATCATTTTTTTGTCACTATGAATAGTAATCATGGTAAGTATTTGTCACCTTGGTAAAGGTAAAATGGGAAAAGAAGGGTTAAAACTTTAAGAGGAGGATTTACAATTTCCATGAAACTTGAATTTATCCTATTGAATTAGTTTATTTTAGAAATTACCATAAATATTTCAAATATATTTCATTTATGTTTTTTTTCCATTGATGAAGATAATTATATTATTTAATGTAAATAAAGTTCCAAAATATCACTCTCTTGACATTAATATCTATAAAATTTTTACATAAGGATAAAAAGATGAATAGTTTGGTTAAAATTTTAAATTTGAAATATATATTAATTTTTAATATCACAGTGATTTATTTTTTATTTTTAGTTATGAAATAATTTCTTTAAATGGTTACAAAATGCAGACACAATGCTTGTAGAAGCAGTAGAAAAGCTATGTTAATAATTTTAAAAACTATATAAGTAATATATTTGTATGTTAGTTATAGATTCAAAAAAATTTATAAATAACTATAAAAAATTAGAAATATGTGTAAGGTATATATTAAAAATTATTTACTACCAACTTGTTTTCAAAGTCAAATTATGTGAATAGTGTCAAAAATTACATTAATTATATTTTATTAAAAATAATATTTCATTAAATTATTTCCAAGTCATAAAAATATATAAAGAGAAATATTAAGAGGTTAAATGGTCTAAATTTTAATAAAGTGTCCATTTATGATCCAATTTATTCCTTATAATTCAAATTATAACCCTTTCATATTGAAAAATTCATTACCACCGTTAAGGTTAGAATCAAATAATGAAGGGGTTAAACAAAAAGATAAGGTTAAAAATGACACAAAACTTATATAAATCCCATTTTATAGTGATGTTCTGACCATATAAATTTTTTTTATTCTAATTAATTTCTATTTAGAATAATTATACATGAGAAATACGATAATTATATTTATATCTTTTATGCAATTCCAAGTGTGTTAACTCTCTCCCATATATAAGGACACCCATTATCTCCTTTATTTTCATCAATTTGGGCCATATATATTGATAAAATAATAACCAATTATCTTATAAACTTCCATATCCATGAATGAGTGGTCTTGGTATTCTTAAATTACCATTACATGGTCTATTAAGAATGGTAATAATGGAGGCCTACGAAAGAAGAGGTAATCTTCCTACCCGACCTCTTTTAGTGTATTTCTTATTATAACTCCTCTAAATCAGTGGTATTAATATTTAAATTGTAATATTAATTTTTATAAATACAGTTAAATGTTATTATTCTTATGTAACTGTCATTATTCACAATTTTCATTCATCAAATTGGAAGTGAATGTGTCATTCATGCATACGTGTAGATTATTGCCTCCACGTAGCAATAAAATTCATTTTACATCACCATATTTCATAGATGGTTTTTATGATGGGTTAAATGTTTACATATCATATTTATAATATAATTATTATTTTATAATTATAATTTCACATCTAATTTTTTACCTCCCCATCTTTTGGAAAATGATAACGTCACTTGTGTGTATGTATGGGCCACCAAGATGTGTTGTGAATCACTTTTCATTTATACTTTATAAGGATGATAAAAATTATTTATTTAATGAAAATATATGAAATATATGATATAATTATGATTCTAAAATGTGTAATTATTATTTAACTTTAGTTATTTCAATTTTTTGAAAAGTGAAAACAACGTTCTTGCGTTTGTATGACCTACCATCTCAATGAATGGTGGAATTCATTTTTCTATAAATATCCTTTATGGATGAATCTAAATATATATTTATATGTTCATAATTAATATATATGATATTTATATCATTTTTAATATTATATATATGATTGAACCACAATCAATGTACACTGACCAGAACTATAGAACCCATATTCTCATAGAAAATGATGCATTTAACGCCTAAAAATAACAATTTTTATAAGGAATTATTAATAAATTAGTTTTGAAATGATATAAGTGTATAATACATTATTTTATAAGTATTTAGATGAATATGTTATCAAATTTTAATAATATAAATTTATTAAATATTAGATTAATGTACTTTATAAGTAATTCAAACTTGAGGTAAGAGATTTGTGCTACAATCTCATTGTTTTTTGCGATTACTTATGATTTAGTTTTTGATGATTGAATTTTATTAAAAATATCTTAATAAACCCATGAATCTTATTATAATTGGGTTATTTCTTGTGGTTAATTTTATTCTTTTAATTTTATTTTATTTATGTACTCAAGAGTCTAGAAGAACATTGTTGATAGGAAAATAGACTTTATTTATGTCTTTGGTCGAAAATACTTTTTCACCATATCAATGTTTTTTAAAAATTATTTCAATATTGTTTTTTCTATTCTTAAAAAAATTTAATTTAATCTTTAACTATATTTTATGTTTTAAATAATAGTTTGAATGTAATATTATTTACTTTTTCCAATTGAGGTACATATTTCTTTTTATCAAATATGTTGAAGGAATCTTTGTTTTAACAAGAATAGTAAGAATAGAATTTACCACAATCATGGAAAATAAATGATTTGAAGTTTAATTTACTTATCTAAAATGTAATTTTTAAATATTTTGTTTTTATAAATATTAGTGAAAATTATAAATTGTTAAAATAAGTGATTTTAAGGTGAAAGGGGTATTTTCCTAAGTAAATTTTCATATGATATTTTAATGGAATATTTCATCAATGATAACATATATTGATTTTAATAATTCTTTACTAGGATTATGATTAAATTATCCCATATAATTTCATTCTTTGGATGTATTATGATGATGCTAATTTAAGGATGATTTTATGAAACCCATTTCTATCCCACAAGTTAATTAATTTATAATTAAACCTTTATGAAACAAATTTCTTTTCCGCAGGATATACTATGAATATAAAGATACATCCTTACACAAATTATATTCTAGTATCTTTATTATAGAATTTACATTCAATAATTTCTAGGATCTTTATGTTTTGGAGTTTATTGAATTATTTTAGAACTATTACATAACAAAAACATATATTATAAAGTGGACACTTTTACTCAATATCAATTTTCACACAATACAAACTTTTAAAATGAAACAATGTTTCTTTTTATGAAAAATATTTAGGAATTTTAACCTGAATTATTCATTATTCTTAGTCATCCATAAAACATTTAAAAAACATAAAAAAATGTTATTGGAGGAAAAAATGATAATTTTATGACATAATGGAAAGAAATACCTTAGTATAGTGAAAAAATGAAAACAAAAACTTTTTTTCTTTAATAACCATTTTATCTGTGAATATTAAACAAATCACATCTATAAGAATGTTTTTTTATTCAAATAAGACCTTTACAACCCATAACTAGAAAATAAACTCCCTTTTAGGAAACATAGAGAATTATATTGACAACATGTATTAAACACATGTTATAAATAAGTAGAGACAATTTAAATATATATGATAAACCATCTCAGTTAACTCCCTCCTTCTTTCCATTGAAGACTTGGAACTTTACCGAATTCATTGGAGAGCTATATTGGGATCACTTGTCATATAAGATGTATGAGGATAACTCGTTGTATAAGTTTAATCGATCTCACCCATCATAATATATAATAATAAAGTACCATATCATAAATAAATAATTTTATTATTTCAAATTTTCATTATAATCCCTTGAAAAAATATTTTGAACCCACATGAAAAACATTTTCAGATATCAAAATATGCTTTTTTAAATACCCATTTTCAAAACAAAGAACTCATAAAAAAGGAAAATAAAGGAATTATTTGTAGAAAACGTGGAAAATAAAAAAGGAATACATAAATCAAATAATATTTGAAGTGTCGGGAAAATATATTTAGAATGTATATAATAAAATTGATCATTACTTTTGTCTTTTATAAATAAATTCAAAATGTTTCATATATGATATGTTTGAATGAATACTATTAATTTTTTTGTAAAAAAATAAAAGAGGCATAAAATTTCCTTTAGAATTAATTTATTACCAACTAAATACATCCATAAAATGTTTTTAGATTATGGACATCCAAAAAGATATTTATAAAATGAATCTTTATAATATTTAAAATGAGGTTTTAAATTAATGTATCCCTTATGATGGGTTGATTCATCACATATATTCTTTATTAACATGAATAAAAAAATTATGTTTATTATTTACATGATTAATAATTTTTTCATGATTTTTATTCATTTTATTTTATTTATTACCATGTTATATGTGATTACATAATCAATTAAGTTCATATCATAAGTTTGGATGATATTCAACTTATATGTCCAAAATAACTTTGGTAGATTTAATATGATAACTGGGGTCATTATTTCATCATATCAAGAAAAATAATCATGAAATAATCCAAATTTATATACATTAATTATAATTTAAATTCCAACCATGAATTATTTTAATAAAAAAAATGAAATACATTAAAACAGTAGAGACAGTTTCTCTTACGTACACATGAGTATCATTTTCATTATTTAATGAAAATGATGGAAATAAGGTGAATATTATTTTATCTTTAAATAATTTTATTATATGAAACTATAACATTACATCTTTTAGAAAACTTATATATATCATCCATGTGATGTGGTGATGAAAAACGAATCAAATCACTTTTTAGTGGTGGTATTCCACACGTACGAATGAACTATGTTGTCAATTTTCAATAGATAGAAAGGTAATAAATGAGATGATATAATAGATTTATTTGGTTATATTTTTTAATTAATATAATATATATAAATTAAATCTATAATTATAGATATATATGGAATGTAGTGATGAAAAACAAAGCACATCGCTTCATAGAGGTGGTAATCCACACATATGCGCGAGTGATGTTTTCATTTCACATAGGACAGAAAAGAATATTAAAAGGGTTTTAATATAATAATAATGAATTATAATTATATTTAAAATATTAGTTTTATTATTTCATCATGTTTATGTTACATTTTATGGAGGCATAAGAAGAAATAGATTTAAAACATTCAGTTAAAAGCATCACCTCTTCTTCAGACAACATCCCTTTTACACCATAAACACTCTAAGATTTTTATTCTGACAAAAATAAGACATCTATAATGTGTGTAGGAATTTTAGGAAGGAAATTGGCTAGGTATTTTTAGATATATAGTGCAAACATTTTTTGATTTAGAGAAGAGAGGAGGTTCCCTTTTATAAGTAAGGAGAGAGGAATTCTTGGTATTTTTTAAAGTATTAAGTAAATATAAAATAATTTTCATTAGAAAATGGTTAAAATTTTATATATTTATAATATATGATTATAATGTTTCTAAATAATCTCATATAATATTTTTTTACTAGTTTATGCAATATTTTTACCTTATCATTTTTAACCCCCCGTGAACCCTTTTGATAATTTCCACAATATCAAATTTTTCACTAAAGGAGCCAAGAAAGCTTATATAAATGGGAATATGACCCATAAATGGACCATGGGTGATATTTTAAACCATATAAAATTAAATTTTTTGAAGTTAATATGTTTAAAAATTTTAAATCACTAAAAAAATTATTTGTTTTAAAATATAATTAGTGCCATTTTTGTAAATACATGAAATATTATAATATAATATGTGTCTAAAATATGAAAAATGGTTCCAAAATGAAACTAATTATCATAAAATAAGTATATGGTCTTATTATAGTCATAAAATAAATTTTTACATGTTTTTATATAATTTTAAACCTTATATTTTGGATTAACTAATTGGTTAACCAATTTTCACATTAACCATGGTAATGGATTTTTCAATATTAAAGGTTTGTAATTTTACATATAATGTTATAATTGGATCCTAAAAGACAAAGGTATGAATTGTTTTACCATTTATCATCCTAATTTTTATATTTCATTTTTTTAATATTTTCAAATAATTCAATAATATATTATTTGACATAAAATTCCATTAATGTTTTTTTGACTGTATTCAATTAATTTGACAATGAAAAAAAAATTAAGACAATGGTATTCATTTATATACCTTTTAAAAAACTCTATGATATCATATTTTTACATTAAATTCATGGGAAACTATAAATATATGAAAAATAATTATTTTATTATTTTTGATATCATTTACTAGATTTTTCTACTTCTTGCACAAGCATACAATCATTGTTGTGTAATCATTTAAGGTAAATATTTAATTTATTAAAACTAAAAATAAATTAATATAATAAAAATAAATTAATTTAGTTCATGATAATCTTTTATATTCATTAAATATGCTTATTTACTCAGATATTTTTCATGAAAACTTATTTAATATGTTATTTTGATTTTTTAGCCTTACACAAGTATTGTACAAGAATTTTGATAATATTCATGACATAGAACTACAAAATTATTACATATATATAAAATAAAATATATAAATAATATTGACTAAATAAGTTATAAAAAGAGTAATTCCTTCATTTTTGTTGTTACAGAGACACCAAATTTGACTTTTCCACTGTCGTATTAGCATTACGTCGACACTGAAAATGATTTTCATATTTATCCTGAAATAAATTATAATTTATATGTTTTGAATAATATTAATATAATATTTTTATTATATTTTCATTGAATTTTAATTCAATAATATTAATTAATTTTTGTATCATATTTATGTCTTGGAGAAATCATAAAATATACAGTATTTCATAAAAACAATATTTTTTACTATTCACCAAAATTTTAACATAGATAAATTTAAAAAATTAAGACTAGAAAAAATATAAATTTTTGAAAAATAATATTAAAATTTAATAAATTTTAATTCCAGTATGTTTAATAAATTACTTTTAATATAATTTAGTAAAACACAATGAAAATTATTTTTAGAAAAATAAAATTTTAAGCCCAAAGAAAAGTGCCTATACAAAAAATCAGGAATAATGATTATTACTATGTAATTAAATATATTATTTCTAAATAATTTATTATTGAATTAATTTAAGACAAAATTAAAATAATAATTGAAATTTTTAATTAAAATATATGAGAAAGTTACAAAAAATGTATTTTCACAATTGATAGAAAATCAATCTTTTCAGAAAAAGGAAAAATAAATCACAATAAGGTAATTTTTATATATTGAATTATAAAATGATATCCTATTTTACAATTAATATTTATAAAATTTAAATAAATAAATTATAATATTCATTCCCAAAAAATAATAAAAATAATTTTTAAATAAAACATATATTTGATGTATAAAATGACTTTATTGAAAATTAAAGTGGTTATTTCCTTAGAAATAATTAATAAATTTTTATTGATTAGGAACTTTATATATTTTTAATAAAATGGTTAATCCTAATTATTCCCCCTAATTTAATTTATAGTTAATAAGTTTGAAATTTAAATAATAATATTTCATTGTTCGTTTAAGCTCGGTGTGGCATGTTTTATACGTTATTGAACATAATATATTTTTTAAATATAAGGATATTATATTATCCCCATTAATAAATTCCATCCTCATAATTTTTACTTTATATTAGTAATCAATGGTTTGAAATTGTAAAATACCATTTTCTAATACAAAACCAAAATAGGGTCAATTAAACATCCTTTAGAAAAGTGGGAAATGGAGCTATAAAGGTCATTTGAAATAAAAAATAACTTGGTATTAAAATATGATAACATTAGTGGGAAGTGAAAACATGTACATGGAGTAAAAACATAATGTGAAATTAATTATAGATAGTTATAGAGAACATTTATCAAAATATTTTTATTGACCATAAGAAAGTTAATGACCAGAAAATCATAAACAAATGAGGTGTAAAAGGACCATTGATTCATAAAAAATGAAGGTTATAAGATAACATTTTTATTTTAAGATATTTTTCTATGAATTGATGAATTACATTACCATATAGACCAAGAAAAAAAGGAAATATACTTACTGGGAAATTATAATTTCATTATTTAATCAATTATCTCCAAATTATCATATTTTTCTCCAAATTATGAGTATTAAAGATGATTTTTTCATGTTAAAAGAATTAAAATCAACTTCTAATAGATCACATAATCCATAAAAGTATAACATGATATTCCCCCTACCTTTAGAAATTAACACAAAATAAAATGGTTTAAAATGGTAAGATATTTCCCAAAATGAATAAACCTTTGTAATAACTCATATTTTCTTGATTTTGTTTTTAGAAATTATTTGGGACAATTCAGCGACCATGCACTAAGATGGTGTGAGATTCTGAGGCCTGAGGTCTCTAGAATTATTTTTTTTGAAAAATGTTATGTTTTTAATAGCATGCACACACGCCTTTTATGAAAAATCGAAATAACTCTTAAATGGGTTCCCAGATTAAAAATCCATGGGTACCATTGAGCTCATAGTAGTATATTTTTCCTAGGTGAGACCTAGCATTGGTCTATGAGGGTCATATATATAAAAAATCACTAGGGGTGTAACTATAAATAAAATAATTAAATAAAAATTATTTTATTTTCAAATCTAAATTCATGATAAATGGAAATTATATTGAAAATCTAAGACCACCATTGAGTTTGTAAGGTGGTGTTTCCATAGCTGAGACCTAACATCGACCAGTGTGGGTCGACTATAATATTTAGTTTTAGAAGTGAACATCAGTAAAATATTTAATAAAATATTTAATTTGGATGATACATGTTTAAATAGAGATGGTTTTGTTTTTAATAAGATATGCTATAGGAATTCATTATTATCTCCATAACCCTCTAATTACCCTGTGGCAAGGAGAAGGAATCTATCTCTTGATGACAAATGCTGAAAAGGCGAGTATTGACGATGACACATGCCTCTATTCTTCATTCGCGAGTGATCCAAATCGAGGTTGGGTGTCTATCACTTCGTGATTTCTTTTCCACTTATTAAAATCAAAGGACAAACACATACCCACCCAAGAATAGGATGATCCGTGGTTTGATTGTTCTTGCGGTGGGGATAATTATTACGATATTAAAGGAAATAGATCTCAGTGATTATTTTCTGTTGTATTTTTCATGATCACTCTAATAAGAATAGAACAAGGATGAATGAACAAAGATAAGATCTATTATTTTGGTGTTCACGTGATTAATCCCCCTGAAATATGTCATTTTATTCGTGAATTCTTTTCCCTTTGAAACCCTAAGAAAATGATCGATCGTTGTGCCCATGATCCATGGCACAACGTTATGAGACCGAAGGTTGTGATTCGCAACGGCATTACAGAGGTGTAATGGGAGTGTGGTAGGTAGGATAAATCTCACAGAGGAGGGGGAAATGAATAGTGGGCCACCGACAAGGTAGCTGGCAGCAAGGGCAGTGCACAACCCAGTGGGGTATGCAACCGTAATCTAGTGGGACCGTGCCGAAGAAGGACCCCACAGAAGTGGGGCCATAGGATCAGGTTGATATGGTGGTCTAGACACACAATGTGGTATAATGCCACGTTGGATGGGGGAACTGGCTGGCCACATAGTCGGGTGATCGCGTAGACCAGGGGGACCCATCCAGGGCGGGCAGTGTCCGGCAGAGTAGAATCGTCCCACATGACGTGGGCCGTGCTGGGCAAACCAGACCATTGTTGAGTGGCTAATTAGGTCGGGCCAATTTGGTTCAGCCCAGATCTGGTCATGTTTAGTCAAGAGGACTAGGCCGGGTTTGGTTGGCTAGACCGGGTCGGGTAGGACCTGGACCAGATGTGACACCTTTTACTAAATTGGTCATATCTTTCAAACCATGTGCTTGTTTGACAATTGGTTTGCAGAGTTGAGACACATGAGATTATGTGGTCATTTTGAGATACTATATGTGATCTTTTCTATAATATGGTTTACTAAATAATGGCTATAGGGTTAGGTGCTCCTGGAATGATCACACTACAAGCGGAATCCTATGACATGATATGACTATGTGATCTTGGTGACTATGTGGCTTGGGGGATTGCTTGATCCATGAATGTTCCATGAACCATAAATTCTCCACGCACAATTAATGGTTTGTGTTCCATCAATTCTTTGTGCACCGTTGAAACTTCGTGTGTTGTCAACACTTTGTGCACCGTCGACACTCTATGCACCATCAACGCTCCATGATCTATCAATGCTCTCTGTGTTATCGATGCTCCATGTGCCATCAACTCTCTGAGATTCATTGATGCTCCATACACCATTGACACTATGTGAGCCATCGATGATCTATGCGCCATAGATGCTCTGTGCACCATCGATGCTCCATGCCCCATAGACACTCCATGCACAATCTACGACCTGAACTCCATCACCAGTCTAGGTGCCACTAATGCTCTGTGAGCCACTGACACTCCCCGCAACATCGATGCTCTATGCGCCACTGACACATATTGTGTCGTAGCGACTGAGTGATCTATGAGATACAACTGGACATCCTTCTCTACTTTCTTTAGACTTATACATGTGTGAGCTGACCATATTGAATTTACTTCATGTGTTTCTGTTGTGTTGTACTTCATGTATTTTCTTTGTGGTATACTTCATGTGTTTCCTTTGTGGTGTACTTTGTGTATTTCTATGTAGTGTACCTTTGTGGTTTCGAGGTCTCTATTGAGTATTTCTTCACTCACCCCTGCTCAGGATATGACCAAACATGTCATTTCTTATGTAGACGATCGACACTTTGATGGAGTCCTTGGTGGATCAGGGCCAGGCGGTTCTTAGATAGAGTCCTAGAAGAGGAGTTGTGCTTTAAAGACATCAGACAGATGTTTCTATACCTACCCTTTAGGTAGGGTTTTCTATGGATGAGATAAAAGAGATTTTACTTTTCCATTTTTCTAGGTTTATATTCTGACCAAATTTTCCTTCCAGTTTTATATTGTTACTACATGTGGGAATCTTAGGGGTATGAATGCATGTTTACTTAGTGTTTTCAGTTCATCACTTTTTCTTAGGGATATGTGCATGTGTAAAGGTACTCAAGAAAATGTCTCCCATTTGTGGGATATCCCTACCCAGTGCTAGTATCCATCCCCTGGCCTATTGAAGGTGGTCTTCGAATAGTCACAACATGGTACTCAGGGGATGAGTCATGATTTAGTGGTTTCAGAGGCTGGATTTGCAGTATATCCAATGACGATTGAAGCGATGCTGGATTGGGATCCCCCCAAGAGTGTTATCGACATGTAGAGTTTCCTTGGTTTGGCTGGATATTTTTTGAGTTTTATACCAATATTTTCTAGGGAATTATCACCCTTGAAGGCCTTGACATGGAAGGGGAAGACTTCCACCTAAACATAGGGGTTCCATCAGAGATTTCAGAAGCTAAGTCAGAGGTTGACAAGTGATCCCATATTGAGATTATCAGTGGTGGGTGTCGATTATTTGGTGTTCTATAATGAATCAAGGATTAGGATTTTCATTGTCTTGATGTAGGGCCAAGAGGTGATTACCAATAGTTCATTCTATTTGAGGCATCATGAGAATAACTACGCATCCCTTGATCTGGAGTTGGCAGCGGCAATCTTCATAGTGAAGATGTGGTGACACTACCTGATGGGCGAGTGGTTTACAGTCTACTATGAACACAATATTCTAAAGTTTATTTTCTCTCAAAAGTATTTTAACATGAGATAGATTCATTGAATAGAGTTCATATAGGACTATGAATTTGAGATATTCTATAATCCTAGGAAGGGGAACATGTTGGTATATTATCTCAGCCGAAGATTGATTTCATAACTATTGAACAAGGAATCAAAGCAGTTAACATCTTTGTAGATATCCTTTGTGTATAGAGATGAAGGATCTTCTCTACAGTCAATTGTAGTTACCTCTCCACTCTTATAGTGAGTCTGGGAGGTGTAGCATGGAGATATTGATTTTGAGACTACACATGCTCAGATGTCCATAGGGCATACACCTAATGGTCATTTGAAAAGTAGGGAGCACATCGTTCTCCACAGAGGGTGAATAATAGTTCCAGTGATGTTGTAGGAGTAGGTCTTGATGGAGTTCTATACTTCCCCTTTTTCAGTATATCAAAAAGTCAAAAAGATATATTAGGACCTCAGATGTCAGTTCGGGTGGCCGAGGATGAAGAAGGTAGTGGAAGAGTTCATTTCTTGATGCCTCATTGGTCAGCAGGTGAAGGATGACTACTAGGTTCTAATGGGTTTGAATGAAACCAATGAATTTACAGAGTGAATGTGTGATGGGATATCGATGGACTTCATGGTTTTTTTACCACACATGTCTTTGGTACACGATACCATCTGGGTGATAATTGACAAAATAACTATGTCAGCCCACTTCCTACGATTTTGTGAGTAGAGTTCTGTAGAGTGTTTGGTATGCATCTACGTGTAGGATATAGTTTATCTTCATAGAGTTCCATCAACGATCATCTCATATCGTGATCCTTGTTTCACATCAAGGTTGTGGAAGGGATTTCAAGAGGTGTTTGGGACTCAGTTAGTGCTGGAGTATGATGTTTCATCCCTAAATGGATGGTGGTATAGAGAATACCGTCTAGGTTCTAGAGGACATGCCACATGCTTTCATCCTAGATTTTTTCTATAGTTAGGAGGACCACATACCTCTGGTTATGTTTACATATAATAATATCTACCAATTCACCATTTTTATGGTACCATTGGATTCCTTGTACAAGCGACCATGCGGGTCAACACTATGTTAGACAGACAAAAGAGAGTAAGCACTCAGGGGTCCAGCGTTGGTACATGCTACCACCGAGAAGTTAAAAATCATCCAATAGTGGATGAGGACTGCATAGATCTAGCCAAATTCGTATGCTGACTAGAAGAAGAGGCATTTTGATTTTAACAAGGGAAACTATGTGTTCCTTCAAGTCTCGGCTTGATGGGGTCTGTGAAGATTTGATCGGGGCAAGAAGTTATGTCTGAGATAATTAGCCCTTTTCAGATTTTGGGAAAAGTTGGTGAGGTGATGTACCACCTAGCTCTACCCCCACTATTTCACGGGGTGCATCATGTCTTCCATGTGTTGTAGCATAGGAGGTATGTTCATGATCGATCACATTACATAGATTGGGGAGAGATGGACATTGATGATGGTATGAATTTTGTGGAGTACTTGATATAGATCAAGGATTGACAAGAGAAGATACTTTGTGGGTTTTCGATTCCTCTAGTGTGTCTTCAACGGTTTCATGAGAATCTCCAAGAGATATCTTGGGTGTGGGAGGCTCAGATTCATGCTTTGTAACCTCACCTTGTTGATTATTTTCACTAGTTTTGGCTTTCGAGAACGTAAATCCCTAAGGTAGGGAGAATGTAATGACTCTGATTTTCTTGATTATATTTTTATGAATAATTTGGGAAAATTACAAAACCAGGTGCTGAGATGGTGTATGATTCTGAGGCGTAGGATTCCCGAAATGATTTTTAAAAAAATACTTATTTTCTAATATCACACATGTGTATATTTTCTGAAAAAGTGAAATAAATATTAAATGAGAGCCTATATCAGAAACACCAGGCCATCATTGAGCTTAGATCATTATCTTTACCCTACGTGTGACATAACATTGATCGACGTGGGTCATCGGTAGAAAATTTACCAGGGGTGTAACTATAAAAAAAATAATGAAATAAAAATTATTTTATTTGTAAATCCAAATAACACATAAACGGTAACTCAGATTGGAAATTTGAGACCACCATTGAGTTTTTAAGGGGGTGTTTTTCTTAGGTGAGTCCTAATGTCGACCAGTGTGGGTCATCTGCAAAAGTTAGTTTTTGGATGGTAACATCATTAAAATATGCAATTAAAATATTTTATTTGGATATTATGTGTTGACGTAGTGGAGATTTATTTTCTAATAAGATATGTTAGAGAAATTAAGTGTTATTTCCATAACCCTAGAATTACCCTGAGGCAAGGATAATGAAGGTATCTCCCAATGACGAACATCGGTGAATCAAGGATCGACGACGACACAGACCTTCATTCTTCGTTAGTGAGTGATCCAAATTGAGTTTGGGTGTTGATCTCTTTGTGATTTATTTTCCCCTTATTAGAATCAAATGATGAACATAGAACATACCATGAACAAGTTGATCTACAGTTTGATCATTCTTGTAGGATGGATAATTATTGTAGGATTAAAGGGAATAGATCTTGGTGATTACTCTGCTGTTGGTTTCTTTGTGATCCCGCTAACATGAATAGATCAAGGCCGAAAAAACAAGGCCAATATCCATTCATTAGGTGTTAATGTGCTTAATCCCTCCCCTAAATATATTGTGTTTTTTGTGCATTATTTTCCCTTTCAAACCCTACTCGAACGACCGATCATTGTTCCCACGATCCTTGGAACGACAATGTGAGACCGAAGGTTGTGATCCACGATAACATTATCAAGGTGCGACGGGAGCACAACTGAATGGTGGTGACTCAAAGAAGATGGCATGATGAATGACGAGCTTTCGGTAGGGAGAATGACGGTGAGGGTAGTGCATGCACTGGTAGAATGTTGTGTTTCGGTGGGGCACACAACCACTATCCAGTGGGACCACATTAGAGGAGGACCCCACAATAGTGGGGTAATGGGTCCGGGTGAACAAGGTGGTATGGCTACGCAAAAACGTCTGACAACATGTTGTCTAGGGGAACTGGGTGGCCATGTAGTCGTGTGACCACGTGGACAAGGGGGACGTGGCAGGGCGGGTTGCGTCCGGCTGAGCCGAACCGGCCCGTGCGACCCAGCCAAAGCTGGGAGAACTAAGCCACTCCAATGGAATAATGGTCCATCAGGTTAGGCTAGATTAGGATGGCCTAGACTGGGTCAGGTGAACTAGGTTGGGTAACTCGGGCTGGGTCAGGTTTCACCCGAACTGGATAAGAACCTATTTACTAAATTGGTCATATCTTTAAAATTGTGTGTCTGTTTCATGAGAAATTTTCGGTGTTTGGACCCTTAAGATGAGGCCACCCTTTTGAGATAATATAAATTATTTTTTTGGAATCTAGTTGAAGACCTAATGTCTTGAAGAGTATGTTCTCTTGGAATGAGTGTACTACGAGCAGAATCTGACGGTTGGCTGTGACTATGTGATTTTGGTGCCTATGTGACTTCAGGGATTTATGTACCCATTGATGTTCCATGTGCCATCGACACTACATGCACCATCAACACTCCATGCACTATTGATGCTCAATGCACCATTGACATTCTGAGAGTCATCGACATCCTATACTCCATCACCACTCTGGGTGCCACTAGCGCTCCGTGTGCCAGGGATGTTCTGCGAACCACCGACACTCCATGCTCCATCAACGCTATATTCTCTATACATGCTTAGTGAACCTCCAAAACATCAAGTATCATATATATTCATAGATCTGTAGACTACAACTATAAATCCTTCTCTTCATGCTTTAGACTTATACATGTGTGAGCTGGCCATATTGATTGTAATTCGTCTCTTCCTTTGTGGTATACTTCGTGTGTTTCCTTCGTGGTGTACATAATGTATTTACGTTGTGATGAACTTCATGTATTCCTTGGTGGTGTACCATTGTGGTTTTAGGGTCCCTACTGAGTATTATTTTACTCACCCCTACATGGGATATTCCCACAGGTGTCCTATCTTGTGCAGACAATCAACACTTTGATGGAGTCCTTAATGGACCGGGGCCAGGTGGTGCTTAGAGATACGCCTTGTAAATGAGGTTTGATTCAGCGACTTCAGATAGCTATTTCTATTCCTACCCTTCAGTTAGGTTTTTTTGCAGAGTATATTTAGATGTTTGTTCTTTTCCTTTTTGTTGGGATTATATTATGGTTCAATTTTATTTCAAGTTTTTCACCGTTACATTGTGTGATAATCTTATTGTTATGGATGCATTTTTTACTTAGTGTTTTCAGTTTAGCACTTTTTCTTAGAGACGTGTGTGTAGATATTGGTATTTAAGAAAATTCCTTCCATTTGGGGGATATGCCTACTCAGTGCAAGTCGTTGGCCCTTGGCCTATTGGTGGCATGCTTGGGGTAGTCACAAAACGAGCCCTGGGGGACGAGTCATGAAAACCATCATATGAAGAAACAAAACATTAATTTATAAAATTCAAAAATAATACCCAATGTTCAAAATAAATCATTCTCTAAATAAATATCATAAAATTCATCATAATATCTTTGACTAATATAAAATATGAAATATTAAACTTATTTCATCACATATTCTTCCAAGTAAAATTATATATTTATCTCAAAATAACATCAATCACTATTAAATTATAATACAAAAAATAGATATACCCTAATCACATAATCTCTAAGATAAGTTAATCATTAGAATAAATAACATGAATTACCATAAATACATATTATAATTATCTTTTCTTCCAAAATATACTTCAACTATTTTTCCTTAAATACCCCCTAATATTATATAATGTTCTCTTAAATTACCATGATCCTATTCTGAAATAACATTAATCACTTAATAACTAAACCACTTTTCAATCTCATGGTTATCTTTTTGATAAAAAATATGCTCCCAAGACCGAATCAATATTTATCAATAAATTGTATATTTAAAAGCACAATCTCATACAAACTATGACATCACATAGGCTAGTGGTCGATGATGCACCCATGCATCTCTTCGGTTTTGGGTTTATACCCCAAAGCCTTGTCGTATGTGATGGGTTTTCACCCAACCTTTAGGCTGACCTTTTACTAAAACTATATTATTATAATTTATTCAATGTTCCAAAAAGAAATGACGAAGCTCCTCAAAAATGTAAAATAACTATTTTGAAATTATTCATCAAGTTAAACTTAAGGGTCACATATACTTATATCCTATAAAACACCTCCCAAAATATTAATCGCCTTAAAATAAAATCACTTAAAACATTAAAAGGGGGTGTCAATTCCTTCTAAATTATGATTATCCATAAACTTATAAACACATAACAGTAATCATAACACAAAGGATAACCTCACATGAAAACATAATAAACTTTAAAGTTATCTAAAACATTCCTCTGGCATCAACAGTAAGGATGGATCCTTAAACATAACATAATCTAGTTTCTTTAAATAATAATTTAATTTTTTTGTATTATTATGGTTTAGATATTTAGATAAGTAATTCATAAATATTAAATAAAAATCCATATATTTCAAAGTGTAAACTTTTAGTCAGTATATATTTTTCCCAAAATAAAATACTTTTAAAATGAAAATGTTTTATTTACATAAAGAATCTTCATGATTTTTAACATAACATTTTTTATTACTCATATTAGGAACCTGTAAAAAAAAATTAAAAATGTCGAATGAAAATAAAAATCACATTAATGGATATAAAATAAATAAATGCATTTGTCTATTAAAGAATAAGAAAATCCATAATTTTATTAACTTTATCATAATATTCTTGGATTATATAGAATAAATCTTATCAACATGAAAATAACACACATTTGGGTCAAATAAAATGATTAAAATCCATAAAAAGAAAATAGAAACCATTTTAAGAATCTTAGAGAATCATATTCATAATCTATGATAAAATTGTTTCAAAAATAATTGGAGCCTAGTTAAATACATAGGAGAAACCACCCTGGATAACTCACTCATTTTTCCTTTGAAGACAAAGAACATTACCCAATGCATTGGAGTGTCATATCGGGCTCACATATTATATAATATGTATCAAGATCTCCCATTGTATAAGATGAATCCAGATCACCCATCATGTAAACAATATAGGGATCACCTATCATGATTAATGATTCTCCAATACCAAATCAAGAATAAAAAAGTTTATGATTTCAAATTTTCATCATAAAACCATTGAGAAACTATTTTCAACCCATATTTAAGACATTTTCAGATATCAAAATACATTGTTCTTTTAAAAATGAATTTTAAAAACTAAAATACTCAGAATAATGAAAAATAGGGGTTTTCATTTATGAAATCATGAAATATTATAATGGAATAAATATATAAAATAAAATATTTAGTGGCGGTAAAATTCATTGACCCTATATATGTTAAAAGAGAACATTTTTCTATTCACTTTATTAAGAAAGTCAAAATGTTTCGTATAAAATACATAAAATGATTCATTTTTTAATCATTTGAAAAATATTTAAATGAGATATAAACTAACATTTATAATTCATTTATTGATGTATAAAGACATCCATAAAATCTTTTTAAGAACACAAAATTTTGGAAAAATATTTATAAAATAATTCAATAAATCGTTTAAAATGATATTTTAATTTAATGTTTTTTTAATATTGAGTCTGAATAATTAAGTACATTATTTATCATCATTAATGATAGATTTATTTCAAAAATTTAATAAATTTATAACCTTATTCAATTATATTATTATCCTTATTTAATTTATTACTATGTTATATACAATTACTTAATCAATCAAGTTTACATCCAACGTGTTGAATACATTTAGATCATATTTCCAAAATTTGTTTGGTAGCATAGATATGGTCAATGAGGTCATTATTAATTTATCATAAGAATTAGAATTTTATAATAAATGTTTTTTTATAAAATAATTATACTTTTAAAACAAACCATAAAGATTTTTTATGAATAATTAACTACATTACAATCATAGAGATAGTAGGCCATACTTTTATAGAAGTAATGTATCCAATACTAAATGATAATTATGGAAAGAAGGTAAGAATTATTTTATTTTTACATAGTTATGATTATATTATAAATATAATATTATATCATTAAATCAACTTATATATATAATCCATGTGATCTGGGGATGGGAAACTAATCATATATCTTCATGGAGGTGGTAGTCCACAAACACATGAATGACATTATCATTTTTTAACAGATGAAAAGGTAGGAAAGTACATGATATATTATTTTTTTAAAATGTTAATTATGTCATGAATATCATCTATATTAATGAAATTTGAAATCATAAATATCCCATATTGTTGGTTATAGAAAAAGACAAGACATCACTTTGTGGCGTAGGTAATCCGCATGTATGCACAAGCGATGTTTTCATTTCCCATAGGATGGAATACAAAATAAAAAAGGTTCGTACCACAATAAAAATTAAATATAGGTATATAAAATAAACTAAATATGTTATTTAATAATGGATAAAAAATATATGAAGGAGGTAGAAGAATAAATAAAACTAGAATATTTGGTTAAATGATACACCTCTTCTTCGGAAAACCATTATTGATTTACACCTTGATCCCTATAATGTTGGTATTATTCTAAATATAAGAACTTTAGTATGTGGTAAGTGATGTTAGTAAGGTACTTTGGTTGAAAATCTCTAAGATAGAGTTCTAAAATGGTTTTATTAAGAGACAAAGGGAGGTTCCATTTTTCAATTGAGGGGAGGGGGATCCATGGAATTTCTTAAATTATTAAATTAATATAAAATAATTTTCAGAGGAAAATGAGTCCAAATTGATATAATTAAATAATATTATGTGTATATTTTTAAATTATATAATTGAATAAATTGTGGAAATGTTTAGATGATTTTTCTACCCTTATAGTTTTGTTTTAAGCCCTATTAATATTTTTGACAATTACCCCAATATTAGAGTTTTTATAATAAATGTGCTAATAAAGATACTATAAAAGTGTATGTAACCCATAAATGGACCATGGATGATATAGTTAACTAAATAAAAAAAATTGGGTTAATAAAAGTTTTTTAGTAACTTTAAATCATTTAATAAAATATTTTTTTTATAAAATATCATTAATGTAATTTTTTAAAATATATGAAATTTTATAATATAATAAGTACCTAAATTTTGTCAAATGTTATCAAAATTTCATGGAGTATAATATAAGGAATATATGGTCTTAATATAGTCATCCAATCAAATTGTAACATGATTTAATATCATTATAATCTATATCTTTTGGATTAACTTATTGGTTAAAAACATTTATCCTTAGCCATAGTACTCGTTTTTTCTATACTAATGGGTTATAATATTTCATAAAAGGTATATATTTGATCATAAATGTGTAGGGGATGAAATTTTAGACAAATTATAATCCTATTTTTTGTTTTTTATTATTATTTAAAAATAATTTAATAAAATATTATTTAACATAAAATATAATTAGTATATATTTTTTACACTATTCTTTTATTTCGACATTGAAAACAACATGAAATAAATTTAATAAAAATATAAAACTATAAAATAACCATATTATTTTATATTTATATATAAAATTTTAGGGTCTCAATAATTCTTTCAAAAATTTTATTTTATACATTTAAAGATCTTTTACTTGATTTTTATATTGCCCGCACAAGTAGTGTGTTGGCATTGTGTAAGAATTTAATGTGGTTATTTCAATTATAAAAATTAAAAAATAGTAAAAATTACTAAAAATATATAAATAATGTTTATTATAAACCTTTATATTCATTAAATATGTCTATTTACTCACGTCTATGTCATAAAAACATTTTAATATGTTATTTTCTATTTTATAGCCTTACAGAAAATTTTCACAAACATTTGGATAATATTATTGATATATAACTCTAAAATTAGAAAATATTAATAAAAATTACAATTTATAAATAATATTGAAAACTAAATTCATTAAAATACTTTTTATTTCTTTATTTTTATCATTATGACAAAAAATTCACTTTTCTAGTGATATGCAAGCATTGCGTTAACACTAAGAATGATTTTCATATTTAGCATAAAATACATTCTAATTTTTTTGTTTTTAATTATTTTAATATTATTTTTGTATTATATTAAAATAAATAGTTCATTCCATAAGTTTAATAAATTTTTATATCATATATATTTCTTGATGATGTCATAAATATAAAGTATTTTATGAAAACTGAATTTTTTACAATTCACCAATATTTTAACATTATCAGAAAAATATAAAAAATTAATAATTAGAATTATTTTAATTGATTAATCCAAAATAAAAACTACATTTTAAAATTTTTAATTCCTATATGTTTTATAGATTACATTTAATATAATTGAGTAAAACAAAATGAAAATAGTTTAAAAAAATGCGCCTTTAAGCCCAAAAATGAACTTATAATAACAATAAAGTATAAAGATGATAATTATGTAATTAATTAGTTTATTTATAATTAAAATAGTATTATTTTAATTTAATATAAAATTTTAAATCTTAATATAACTTTTTAATGAAAGGAATTGAAAATTTTACAAATAACAAAAAAAATCACTATTCACTAAAAAATAAATCATTTAAGAAAAATCCCCAAATTTTTCCATAATATAATTTTGTTATGATTAATTTAAAAATTAAATCCATTTTTTGAAATAAAATTTTAATGATTATTAACATTGATAATTATATTCACTCAAAAATCGATAAAACTATTTTTAAACAAAACATATTTTTAAAGCATAAAAAGACATTATTTAAAAGTTGAGTACTAAATTCATAAGAATTGATCAATAAATTTGAATTTAGAAGAACCTTTTAATGTATTTAATAGTGTGGTTAATACTATTCATTCCCACTAATTTAATAGCTGGGTTATAATAATAACATTTTAATGATAATATTTTATGGTTTGTTTAAGATCAGTGTTGCGTGTTGTATATGCTATCATACATAATGTTTTTTTTTTAAATATCAAGATATTATAATGATTAAATGAGTAAATTTTTATTAAATGAATTTATATTCCATTTTTTATTCTATAATGAATGTTTAATGATATTTTCAAACATATATGTATGATTTTTTTATTGATTAGTGGGGCCAAAAATTATATAGCCCTCCAATTAATTTGGTAAAAATATATATCTCTTGAGATAATAAGGGTTAAAATAGGGAGTGAACATAATTTTGTAAGGGAATCTGTCCACAATGATAATCTTGGGAGTGATCCGTGATTAAGGATATGATTTAATGGAGAGTAAACCTGATCCAATATGATAGTGTCAGAAGTGATCCTTCACAAAGGAAATGACATTACATACATATGTGTATGGGAAAAACTTATGTAGAATGCCAATTTTTGGGTATAATACCTCATGTTACTTGACTAATTTTTGATTAATTTCTTATTAACTGTCAAGATTCATACCACCAATTTATATTTTGATCTATAATTTAAATGGTATGGTTTTTAAAAGTTATGATCATATTCTCATACCCATGTACTAATTTCATTTTTATATGATCATTGAAATTTCCATTTTTTACCCTTAGAGATCATATAAGCTCACCATTTATTATGATTCCTTTCCATAGGTTATGAAAAATGTTTTTAACAATGATATTTATGAGAAGTGTACTAGTTATGAATTACCTTGTGAGAGATGATATAGATCTCTTATGAACAATTTTTTTATGTATCAAAGATTCTAAAGACACTAAACCTATAAGGTTATGGAATAGATCATAATGGTTTGTAATTAATATTAAACTATTAATACCTAATATATATGTATGAGAAGTATGGGTCTCTCTAATTATACTTGTTGAAAAACCCATATCCAAGTATCCCTATACAATGACTCTAGTGAAATTTGTGGAACTTCATAAACAACAACAAGATTTGAGTGAAAATGGGTTTATAAACCCTAGTGTTTTACATTGGGGAGAACATGTCTTGTTTGTGAACAAAGGATGGGTCAATTATATTTGTAATTGTATATAAGGGAATCATTGCCCTCACTATAAATAAAATGTATCCATTTCCTAATATTTATGATCTATTTGATCAAATTAAAGGGGACTAGTAACTCTCTAAGATTGATCTCCATTATAGTTATCATAAATTTAAATTCTAGAAAGAATACATACCAAAGAAAAATTTTCACATAAGAAACACAAATTAGGATTTCATAGAAATGTAATTGTGATTAACTAATGAAATATTTTTTTATGAATCTAAGGAACATTATATTCATGTATTATCTGGATATTTTTTTTTGGTATTCATCAATGAAATATTAATATTCTCAATGTATTTTGATAGTAATTAAGATCATTTAAAAATCATTCTTGAGACATTAAGGGAGAATAAACTCTATGGGAAATTTAGTATGTGTGAATGAAGCATTTAAAAAGTTTATTTTCTTTCCCATGTTATCTCCAAATATGGAATATTGATTGAACCTACTAAGACAAAAGTGGTAAGAGAATGACCCACACTGATTAAAATAATTGAGATATATATATTTTCCTTATCTTAACTCTTTAACATCATTAATTCATTGATAATTTTCCAGATTGTCATGACTCGTCCCCGGGGCCTGTATCGTGACTTCCCTAAGCCCGCCTTCCATAGGCCAGGGGCTGGCAACTAGCAGCAAAGGAGTAAATCCATATACTGGGAAGGAATTTCCTTTATAATAGTAAAAAAACACAACAGAGTAAACAACTAGAAGTAAAAAACTATGTAAAACTGTATACAAAAGAGTGTACTAAATGTAAAGGGGTTGGAATTACAAGCCCAACAGTAAAGAACCATACAACTGAAAAGCTAGTACAACTGAAGAAAAAAAGTAAACCAGCTACTGGATCCTCCTCTGGAATTCCCACATGAAGGGTGGGTACATATAGTGATGTCAAAACCCCATTTCCAATCATCCGCTCCATGTAAGTCTCGCTGGGTGGTCCACCTCCGGGTACCGTCCTGTTCTGCTACTCTCTGCCCCAATCAGTGCTGCCCATCGTCTGCAACCAACACAACAAGGTGTGGGCATAGCCCGTGCATGGGTGAGTATAACGATACTCAGTAGGGACCCCGAGACCCTCATGATCTCACAAAAACCAACATAGATAATCACAAAGTAGTAAGATACAATCACAAAGTATCAACCATCCTTACTTAGGTATATGCCCATACAAACACCTAAGTTACAAATAATAAATTGGCTCCAACACTAGAGCCCAACCACATTCCATTCAATAAGTGTAGAAAAAATCCACAAAGAAAGTAAAACACAAGGTGTATCCCATAGGTACAACTCACATAATAATTCCACGTGGGCTTCACTGTAACACATCCACGAAGAAACATACACGAAGAAATATCCATGAAGAATCATCCAACCTTACATAGGTATATGCCCATACAAATAACTAAGTCACCAAGAGTACACATCTCATACATGAGGTAATCATGAAGGTAAAGATTCAGCTCACACTAGGTTTACACAACTTAAAAGAGAGTAAGAGTTGATTAGTTGTAACCACTGAATCAACTTTCACTGTCAAATGAAAAATATCTATAGAAACCTAAAACAACAGTCTGTCGAAGCTGTCAATCCTACATGGTATCAAGGTACAAAAGTCATTGTTGTCTAACCCATGTAGGATCTAGGTCCAGTATTGTCTCTATTGAACCTCCGGAGGATCTAGGACCATTCTCATCGCTATCGAACCCATGGAGGATTCAGGTACAGTCTCGTCACTGTCGAACCCATCGAGGATCTAGGTCTAGTCTCGTTGATGTCGAACCCATGGGGGATCTAGGTCTAGTATTGTCACTGTAAAACCCATGAATAATCTAGGTCCAGTATCACCATTGTAGAACCGATAGAGGATCCAGGTACAGTCTCGTTTCTGTCGAACCCACGGAGGATCCGGGTCCAGTCTCATCACTGTCGAACCCACGAAGGATCCACGTAATGTTTTGTCACTATCAAACCCATGGAGGATCCAGGTCCAGTCTCGTCACTGTTGAACCCATAGAGGATCCATGTCCAGTCTCGTCACTGTCAAACCCACGGAGGATCCAAGTCCAGTAGTATGTCCATGTAGGATCCTATCATCTAAGTCACAACCAGCCATAGGGTTCGTGTACACAACACGCTTGATTCTGGGAGGGTCCACTCCTCGTGCCAAGTTTTGATACATCAACTACCATGAAGGATCGAGTTGATGTATCCCGTAGTTCCGTCTCATCATAAGGAACCCAACGTGACAGATGGCGCGTCAATCAGACGCCCGGTCTGTGAGTTATTGGCATTTCCGTTCTAGGGGCCCGATTGGTTTTTAGGTTCAAACCAACTTGGATATACCCCATCTGTGTCCAAACCTCTAGTGGGGTATTCCAGAAGTACCATCCTACTCTAAGCCTTCTGTTGCTGCAAACGGTTTGTCGTTCGGACACCCGTAGCCCAAAATATGGGCGAAAAGGTGAAAAATGGACATAGTGGGTCTGTGTCCGGTCTGACTCAGTCGAAGAAACCCAGTCCGAGGAAATGGCCCAGTATGAGGGGGTGGACCGAGCCAATGGTGCGGCCCGGACCATGAGGGCAGCCGACCTGAAGGCGCGGCTCAGCCCGTGGGGGCGTCCCATTCCGAAGGCGTCCCGGTGGGCTGACCGTGTGGCCCGGCCTGCTGGCTGTGTGGCCCAGATGTCCATGTGTGGGGGGGTAGGGGGGTTATACCCCCCCTGTTTCCCTGATCGGAACTAGTTTTAGGCACTGGTTCGATTTCCCCGTGGGACCCGAGGGGTCGCACCTAGTCCGGCTGGCCGAGCGGCCAGCCGGTTCCACAGTACCGGCGCGATGCAATGGTGCCGCGCCCCTGATCCTCCGCCATAGCCCACCTACCCCGCGTGGCTCGAGGCACAACGCCTCCTCCATCACGGCCCAGTTTGGCCACGGCCCTCGGCTCCTCAGCACGGCAGGATGGTGTCGCATATTTCTTGGAAACCTGTGGCCTTGCACCGCCGGTTTCCTTCGCGGTCGGCCTACAGCTGACCGCTGCTACTCCACTCTACGGTAATCTATCAAACGAGATAGAACAAAGGGGGAGGGTTGGTCGTGTTCGTGCGGTCTTATCCCTCCTCATTATGTAGGTATCAATCACAACATCTCAAACCATACATTCAATGACATTGAATGGAAACAATATATCTACTCAAAACCCCCTACCTCAAAATATGATCATTGATGGAGTCACAGGAAGGCGTCGTCGTTTCATCAACGTCGGAAGAAGAAGAGTTCATAGAAGACGAGTCGAAGATGACTTCGTCGACATTCTTCATGAATTCCAGTTCTTCCGCTTCTTTCCCCAGTTGAAGAGGAAAGAAGATGTCTGGGGAGGAGTCCAAGGAAGAAGTTGAAGAAGGGAGGATGTCACCGGCGTTCTTCATGTTCTTCATTGGAGGGGATATGTTCCTCTAAGAGCCCTTCCTCTCCCATGTTTCCAACAACTAAAATGAAAAGATACCAACCCAATTTGAATTAATAGATCGTCTATTATTTCATTTTTTGGCATGAATTCAAAAGGTTCCAATTAATTAAATGAAGAGTTCAATTAAATAATTTCCTGGGTTGGAACACTTAATTAGTGGGGGAAGTTCAAGGGTTTCCCCCACTTTTTGTTGAGTTACAAGGGGTTAATGCACGTGTGGTCCCCAAATTTAATATCCTCCGAAGAGAGGTTATGTGCGAGTGGGAACCACCACCATAACCTCTCATGGGAGGTTATGGTGTGGTGGCCCCCACCACTAAACTCCTCTTGGAGGTTTTAACCACACCAAATAAAAATAAATTTAACACTTTATTTTTATTCAATTTATTTAAAAACCCCAAAAACTAACTCCCATTCTCGTTAGAACGCAACTACGGTGATGGTCTCCTTAAGAGAATGTCGGCACTGCGAGTTCAATGGTGCCTTCAGATTTCAATTCCATGAACTGGTTCAAAAGATATAAAATCCCCCTCGCACATTTACTAAATGTACCTGAACAAAACATTATAAATTGATTCGGAGCACACCAGGCCTTGGAATCAAGCTCTGTTAGAAACTGCGGACTTGTAAAATTCCCATGTATTTAAAAAAAATTACACGGAATTTCCAGGTCTTTACATTCTCCCCACCTCAGGGATTTACATCCCCATAAGCTATAACTAACACCAAGGAAACAAAAGGGGGTACCGTGCACACATCTTAGCGTCCTGCTCCCATATTCTCTCCTAGAGGTTCCCGTGCTGCCAGCGAACACGCACCGGAGGTATCGACCATCCACACAGGACCCACTCCTGTCGATCCTTAATCTCCACTAGAACCTCCGTGAAAGTTTCCCCATCATCTATGTCCAGCTCCCCATGGTCGATGATGTGAGAATGGTAATGGAAGTATCTCCTCAGCTGAGATACATGGAAGATGTTGTGCACATGATAGAACTGAGGTGGAAGAGCCAAGAGGTAAGACACCTCGCCTACTCTTATGAGGACCTAGAAAGGTTCGATGAATCATGGAGACAACTTGTCACCTCGGCCAAATCTACATAGACCTCGTGGATGTGAGACCCGTAGAAAGTCGTGGTCTCCATCCTCGAACTCTAGTGGTCTCCATCTCCTATCAGCATAGGAATTATACCTGCTCTGTGTATTGTTCCTCCTCTCCTGGATGATATGCACCTTCTCCATCGTAGTATGCGCTATCTATGGTCCCATATGTTCGGATTCCCTTGGGTCAGTCTAGCATAGAGGTGGTTTGTAAGGTCAGCTGTAAAAGTGCCTTGAAAGGATCCATCACGATGGTGGAGTGGTATATTTTGTTATACGCAAACTCTACCAAGGGTATGTGATCCTCCCAATTATGACCAAAGTCGAGGACGCATGCACGAAGCATGTCCTTGATATTCTGAATGGTCCTCTCAGTCTAACCATCTATCTGAGGATGGAAGGCGGTGCTCACGCGAAGCTATGTCCTAAAAGCCTCCTATAACCACTTCCATAGTCGAGAAGTGAAATGAGAATCTCAATCAGAGATAATTGTCGATGGAACACCATGAAGTCGTACGATCTCTCACACATAGAGGTGTCCTATTATCTCTACTGAACCCTGCTCTCTGATCGGTAGGAAGTGGGCTGACTTGGTGAGTCGGTCGACAAGCACCTAGATAGAGTCATGTCCTTTGGATGTACATGGAAGTACCATCATGAAATCTATGGATATCCCGCCCCACTTCCACTTTGGGACCTCTAAGGGCTGAACCAAGCCTGCTAGAACCTGGTTCTCCATCTTCACTTTCTGAAAATTGAGGCATCGAGAGACAAATTCTGATACTACCATCTTCATACCTGTCCACTAGTGCTGTCGTCGGAGGTCCTAATACATGTTCTACACACCTGGATGTACCACTAGAGGGGAAGTGTGGAACTCCCCCAACAATTCCTCCTGAAGTGCAACAAGTACCATGGTACGTCCTCTAAAGAGGATGGAATGCTTCCCACCTTCAAAAAATCCATCAGGTGCCTACCCTATGGAAATCTGAGAATGCCAAGACTCGTAGTCAACATATCCATGCTGCTCATCCCATAATATTTGAATAAGTGTAGGTGTGACTGTAAGGGACTGCAGAAAGGTTTCTCCATCTTGATCCACAAAGTTTAACTGCAATGCAGCCAGCTCCTTTATCTCCTCTCCTAGCAGCTGAATTCCAAATCTCCTACTAAGAGCATATGCTACAACGTTCTCCTTACCAGGAGTATAGACTATCTCAAAGTCATAGTCCTCAAGGAACTCAAACCAATACTGCTGTCTCAGGTTCAGGTCCTTCTACAAGAAGACAAACCTAAGACTATTGAGATTATAGTAAACCGTAAACAGTTCTCTCAATGAAATATGGGTAAGACTAGCCAATTGAAAAGAACTAGAGTACACCTTTCTTCACCTGCATCCTATAAGATCTTCTAAGATTTCTCCTTTGATGAAAAGAGAAATCCTATCTCATCCCTTGGATGAACCACATCATTTTCCCAATATAGTCAATCCTGACATGAACAATACTAATTCATGCCATGAACGACATCGTAAGGCCTCAGCGCTACTACCAAGAGATCCAACCATTACTCTCACCTCCAAGGGTTGAGTCACACTATTGGCATCAGTGTGTGGTCACTGGGTCTCCTCTAGTAGGAATATAGAATGTGAGGGTCAAGTCAATGGTTTTAACCGGAACCTCTCAGTATCAACCACCCAAAAAGGGAGGAAAGAAAACATCATAAAGACAAGTGTATTTTATTACTTCAGGTAAAAGTACAAAGACACAATGCAGCTAAAAAAAATGACATTAATGAAACTATAAGCATCATGAATAAAGGCCTATATGCCTGGAGCTAGTCCCACTCTTGTCCACCTACTTCAAGAGCTCGAGGTGAACTATCTTAGAGTGGTGGTTGTAGTGCTCGATGACTCTGACCACCATCCGCTGAAGGACATGCTCCACTGACTCATCCCCCGCTCGGCTGATGCTCAAGATCGTACCACTTCCTCTACCTCGGTGGATCCTCAAATGCCTGCTGATCAAAAATGCGGGGAGTCGGACAATCACGTGCTCTGTGACCCCGTTCCCTATAGGGAAAAAAACTCTTTTCCATTCAAAGCTCCCGCAGCCTTGGGTGCCCCACACCACCGATGCCACATCTTGGGGTTGTCTAAAAGTAAATCTAACCCGCTTTTCCCCCTATGTCATCTTCCTACTTCATGATACAGATGACTCGGCTACTGTCGGAATGCCCTACTGCAAGTGTAGCAACTCCTGAGCACGCACAGATCATAGAGTTGCTGGTACAAGCTCCGCCCTGAAAGTACCCTTGAAGATTCCCCAGTTCAGGTTTACTTCAATGTAATACTATAGTATTAGGCTACACCACCTCTCAGCTGCTCCCTGAAAGAGACTAACGGCTAGTTTCACTATCAAGTCAGTAGGTGTCCCAACCGTGTGAAAAAATCATGCTACAAACTCCAGCCAGTACCCAGCCGTCTGAAAATATTTCACGCCTCGAATCCTCGAAGGCCTTTGTTATAATAACCTGTGAAATGCGCTCAAGCAGAGCTCACCCTCTGCTACTGGGGCTGGTAGCAATGGTATCCCAGCGGTTAGTAGTACAGCTGGTGCGTCCTCTATGATGGGGCCCTACACCGAGGCCTCGTCGCTCGGTGGGCTACCATCGTTCTCTCCACTCGGAACCTGTGATGAATGACTAAGTGAAGACATCCTGAAAAGAAACAGGTGTACAATGGTAAAAACAATATACCTGGTGAGCTGACACAAAGTAATCACAAATAAACTTTTCAATGGAAACACACACGCAATATGTGTTTTTGTGCATTGAGTCGGAAATCAGAATTCAGAGTCCTAGTGTATGGATACATCGACCGCCGCACTAACACCAGTTTCCCTAAACTGATAACTCCACTCGGTACCCTTAACACTATTTCTACACAAAAAATAAATATCAGAGTCCTATGTTCTGTGGTAGAACCTCCCTCTGATACCAATTTTTCACGACCCGTCCCCCGGGCCCCGTATCGTGACTAGCCCAAGCTCGCCTTCCATAGGCTAGGGGCTGGAGACTAGCATCAAAGGCATAAATCCCTATAATGGGAAGGAATTCCCTTTATAACAGTAAATAAACACAACAAATTATGAAATTGGAAGTAAAACACTAAGTAAAATAGTATACAAAAGAGTGTGTTGAAAGTAAAGGGGCCTGAAATACAAGCCCAACAGTAAAGAACAATACAACTGAAAAGCTAGTACAACTGAAGAAAAGAAGTAAATTAGCTACTGGGCCATCCTCCAGAATTCCCACCTGAAGGGTGGGTATTGATGGACACCTCAGTACCCCAAGTCCGTCCGTCCACTCTGTGTACGTCTCGCCAAGTTTTCCACCTCTGGGTACCATCATGTTCTGCTACTCTCTTCCCCGATCAGCGCTGCCCGTCGTCTGCAACCAACACAACGAGGTGTGAGCATAGCCAGTGCTGGGGTGAGTATAACGATACTTAGTAGGGACCCCGAGACCATCATGATCTCAAAAAATCCAACATGGATAATCACAAAGTAATAAGATACAATCACAATGTACCGACCATCCATACTTAGGTATATGCCCATACATATACCTAAGTTACCAATCACAAAACGGCTCCAACTCTTGAGCCCAACCACATTCCATTCCACAACTGTAGGAACAATCCACAATGAAAGTACAAAACAATGTGTATCCCAAAGGTACAACTCATAGAAAAAAGCTATGTGGGCTTAAACCCAACACATCCACAAAGAAACATCCATGAAGAAATATCCATGAAGAAACATCCACCCTTACTTAGGTATATTCCAAGACATATACCTAAGTCATAAAGAGTACACATCTCATACATGAGGTAAACATGAAGGTAAAGACTCATCTCACACCAGGTATACACAACTTAAAAGAGAGTAAGAGATGATTAGTTGTATCCATTGAAGCATCTTTCATTGTCGAACGACATATATCCATAGAAACCTAACACAGTAGCCTGTCAAAGCTATCAATCCTATGTGGGATCTCGGTACAAAAGTCGTATTTGTGGAACCCACAAAGGATCTAGCTCTAGTCTCGTTGCTGGCGAACCTACGGAGGTCCAGTCTCATTGCTGTCGAACCCACGGAGGATCCAGGTCCACTCTCGTCACTGTCGAACCCACGGAGGATCCAGGTCCAGTCTCGTCGCTGACAAAACCATAGAGGATTTAGGTCCAGTCTCGTCACTATCAAACCCAAGGAGGATCTAGGTCCAGTCTCTTACCTTTCTAACCCATAGAGGATCCATGTCCAATCTCGTCACCGTCGAACCCACAGAGGATCTCGGTCGAGTCTCGTCACTGTCGAACCCATAGAGGATCCAGATCCATTCTCGTCACTGTCGAACCCACGGAGGATCCTGGTCTAGTCTCATCACTATAGAAACCATGGAGGATCTAGGTCTAGTCTCGTCATTGTCGAACCCGTGGAGGATCCAGGTCTAGTAGTAGGTCCACATTAGATCCTATCATCTCAGTCGCAGCTAGCCAAAGGGTTCCCGTGCATAGCACGCTCGATTTTGGGGGGTCTGCTCCTCATGCCAAGTTTCTATACATTAACTACCACTAAGGATCAAGTTGATGTATCCCGTAGTTCCGTCTCATCATAAGGAATCCAACGCGACAGACGACGCGTCAATCGGACGCCCGGTCTCTGAGTTATTGGCATTTCTGTTCCAGGGGCCTGGTTGGGTTTTAGGTTCAAACCAACATAGACGTACCCCATATGCATCTAAACCTCATGTAGGTTATGCCAAAAGAATTTTCCTGCTCTAAGCCTTCCGTCCCCGTAGACGGTTTGTCGTTCGGACACCCGTATCCCAAAATATGGGCTTAAAGGTAAAAACTTTCCACAACAAGTCTGGGGTCGGTATGACCCAGTCGAAGCGACCTGACCCAACCCAATCCGAGGGTCTGACCCAGTCTGAGGGAACGGCCCGGCCTGAGGGGGCGGCCGGCCTGAAGGTGCTGCCCGGCCCGTGGAGGAGGCCCAGCCAGTAGGCCGTGGGGCCCAGCGGGATGGCTGTGGGGCCCGGCTGGCCACATGTGTGTGTGTGTGGTGGGGGGGGGGGGTTATACCCCCCCCGTTTCCTCGATCGGAACCAGTGCTAGGAGGCAGTTCGGTTTCCCCACGGGACCCGAGGTGTCCCGCCTTGTCCGGCTGGATGAGTGGCAAGACGGTTCCATACCACCGGGGCGGAACGATAGCGCCGTGCCCCCTTTGCTGTGGCCCAGCTTGGCCGCGGCCCCCCCTGGTCCGCCGCGCGGTGCGACGATTCTGCACCTCCTCCGCCGCGGCCCGATTTGGCCATGGCCCTCAACTCCTCAACGTGGCACGACCGTGTCGTACCTTTCCGACCACCCAGTGGCCTTTCACCGCCAGTTTCCTTCACAGCCGGCCTGACGCCAGCCACCACTACTCTACTCTGTGGTCATCAATCAAATGAGATAGAACAAAGGGGGAGGGTCAGCTGTGTTCATGCAGTCTGAGCCCTCCTCGTTATGGAGGTATCAATCGACTTATCTTAAACCATACATTCAATGAAGTTGAACAGAAAAAATATAACTACTCAAAATCCCCTACCTCAAAAGATGATCGTTGATGGAGTCATGGGTGGGCGACATCGTTTCATCAATGTCGGAAGAATATGAGTTCGGAGAAGACGAGTCGAAGATGACATCGTTAGTGTTCTTTGTGGATGGCGGTGATTCCAATTCTTTCCTTGGTTGAAGAGGAAAGATGATGTCTGAGGAGGAGTTCAAGAAATAAGGTGAAGAAGGGAGGACGTCACCGGCGTTATTCTCGTTCTTCATTGGAGGGGATATGTTCCTCTAAGAGCCCTTCCTCTCTCAAGTTTCCACCAACCAAAAATAAAAGTTTCCAACCCAAAATGAATTATTAGATCGCCTATTATTTCATTTGTTGGCATGAATTCAAAAGGTTCCAATTAATTAAATGAAGAGTTCAATTAATTAATTGCGTGGGTTGACACACTTAATTAGGGGGAAGTTCAAGGGTTTCGCCCACTTCATGGAGAGTTACAAGGGGTTAAAGCCCATGTGGTCCACATGTTAAATATCCTCCCAAGGGAGGTTATGTGCGGGTGGGCCCCAACACCATAACCTCTCATGGGAGGTTATGGTGTGGTGGCCCCTATCACTAACCACCTCATGAAGGTTTTAACCACCAAAAATAAAAATAAATTTAACACTTTATTTTTATTCAATTTAATTAAAAAACCCCAAAACTAACTCCCATTCTCATTAGAACACAACTGCGATGAAGGTATACTTCAGCGAATACCGGCATTGCGAGTTCAATGGTTCCCTCAGATTCAAATTCCGAGCACTGGTTCAAAAGATATAAAATCCCGCTCCAACATTTATTGAACGTACCTGAAAAAAACTTTATAAATTGATTCTGGGCACACCGAGACTCGGAATCAAGCGTCATCAGAAACTGAAGAGTCATAAAATTCCCATGTATTTAAAAAAATATTTACACGGAATTTCAGGGTCTTTACACAGATTATCTAATCCATTAACCAAGTTGACACCTAATGTGGTTAAATTTTCCATGCCAATGTAATTTGAATAAAATATTGAGAAACTAAATAAAATAATAATTTAAAAACCTTTGTTTAGTTTACCATCCGGAAATAATTGAATTTTTATATACAGTGATGCATCAATGAAGTTGATTAGGTGTTTCCATAAATATAATGAACAATATATTACTTATGAATTATGAAAATTAAAAATCCATGAGAATAACTATCCAACTCATGATCTAGAGATAAAATAAATGATATTTTAATTGAAGATATAGATAAAATATCTCTAAGATGAAGTTATTGAGATATGTATGGATAAAAAATATTTATATATATCTTCACTCCAAAAATATCTCAACATGAGGAAAAGAAGATCGAAAAAATTACTCAAAGAGTATGATTACGTGATACATTACTACCATGGTAAGGAAAACAAGGTGGAATATCCATTTACTATAAAGGATCTTGGAATGTTTTCCATGATGAATATGGACATGGAAATGATATTTATGGACTTAGTAAATCCTCATATGGAAATTATTTTAAATGGAAAAACATCACACGTTTTTGGTATAATTTTATATTCACCATTACTAGAAATGATAAATAAGTATTAATAAGATGATAAGGATACATAAAAGAAAATCAAAGCTATGAATGATGGGGAATAGATAGGTTCTATCTAAGAAGATAGTGTGTTGATGTTTGGGTGGTGATTATGTGTACCATTATTACTTGAGTTTAGAATTGAATTTCTAGACTGAGATCATAGCTTGAATTTATCAAGATACACTGCTAGATCAATGATGTATGGGGATTTAATTCCTTACTTATGGAGGAAATATACGAATATAATTTTTTTAATATATGTCTAGAATCTCGGTATGACAATAGGTAATAGATGAGAGGAAACATCCAAATGGTTTCAAGAAACTCCTCCCAAAACATTTATGAATATAGTGTGAAATCATAATAGAATATTTCGCTAGTATTCCTAAAACATCAATAAGAAATGATGTTATATGGGTTATTTTTTAATCCTTACCAAGTATTCACATTTTATAGGTCTAAGGGTGGATATAATCCTTGAACATCTTGATTGTATTTATATCAATGAGATTGTGAGACATTATGGATCACCATTATCAATTATTGAAATCACGATACCCAATTAAAATAATTTTTTTTTGAAGATTCTTTAAAATGAATTGAAAACTAAGATACATTTGACCACCATATATCATTATCTAAATAATTTATATTCAAAAAGGTCTATCCTAAATTTAGAGTATATACAGAGTTATTGTTCACTTGATATCTATGGAATATAGGGATAATACTTACATTTGGAAGAATCTTCCAATAATAGTGACTTCTATTCAATAATACAGATGAAACATTGAAAAGATGTCATAGTACAACTTTCTTGGATGAAGTGGGAGAGAGAATGATAGTTGGTCCAAAATTTTTTGATGTAAAAACTGAGAACGTGAGTGAAATTTAGTATCATATCACGTTATCTAGAATTGATAGAAAATATATGTTGATAAACATTAGGATGATTTATATTTTCAAGTAGGTGATTACGTATTCTTGAAATTTTCATCATGGAAATGGGTTGTAATGTTTGGGAAGAAGGGGAAGTTATGTCGAATGTACATCGATCCATTTAAGATATTATAGAGAATTAAAGATATGGTCTATCATTTAAATTATCTATCCAACCTCTATAAAGTACCTGAAGTATTCTATGTATTGATTCTAGGGATATAAAATATATAACTAGCTCATTTACTCACCATATATATGATAGATATAGGACCTAATTTTTCATTTAACTAAGATCCTTTCTATATTCAAGACACTAGAGATCAAGTGTTGAGGGACAAGATAACCAAATCATGAAGGCTTTGTGGTGAAATATAAATATATAAGAGGAAACAATTGAAAATTTAAAATAATGATGCATAAATACCTTCATTTTTTTCACCATAGTGCTTGAAATTAAAACTTTAAGATGAAGTTCCATTAAGGAAGAATAATTTAATTATCATAACATTTATTTCTTTTGAATATATTCTAGTTACATTCTTATTAATATAGTAATAATATATATAATATTAAAATTGGAAAACAAATAGATGATAAATAATGTAAAATATAAAAATTTGGATCCCCTCGAGCACCTAGAATTATCACACTGACAAACAAAACTAGAATAGAGAAAAATGAATTAGTAATACAATATTAATTTTTGAAACAATATTGATCCTTTATATAATCAAAGTGAATGATGAATTATAAGAATTTTGGTTTATTTATTATGTGATTTTTTCATTCTACATCAATACCATTGGTTAATAAGACAGTAGGGTATTATTATTGACGGTTATGTAGATGCAATAAAGATACTATTGGGATTATTGATTTTTTCGATAAATATATCTATATTACAGTAAAAAAATTATTGTAAATTTATAATATTTAAATATATTTTATATTCATGAGATACACATTTAGAAAAATTTCAAAATGATAATACAATTTAATGAAATATTAATTAATTTTTATTATGTTACCAATGATTATTATGTTTAAAAAATTGTGAATTTTCAATAAATAATAATTATTTATTTAGAATTTATAATTTTGATATTTATATAATTTTTTTATAATAGGATATCATTTTTTGGAATCATAAATTCATAACTAACTAAGTGTGAGTTTTTTAAATTTTCTAACAATGTTGATTTTTGGTTAAAAAGTGAAAACTACTATTTTTTGATTACCATGATTTTATGACATCATTATGATGTGAGGATGATTCCAAAATTTATGAAACATTTTATTTAATGAAATTTTCATTTAATAGGTATATGAAATTAATTTTTAAATATTATATTGAACATTGAAATTTATACCTTTGATTTTGGAAGAAAAAAAATGTATTTTTTAAGGAAGACAATTACTCGTTCAGTTCATTTAATGGGTTAGTTGGAAGGTGAATTTTTAAATTGGAAGGATTTTAACACCAAATAACTATAGTTCACAAATTAATTATCTATATAAATATTTTTAATTTATTTCACCAACAAGTGGTTGGACTACATAATAACAATAGCAATATTTTTAAGATTAAAACCACCCCTCCACAAGTAAAAATATCTAGCCTTATTCCATTATTCTCAACTCAAAACCCATAGATTATGTTTTTCCTATCAATATCCCTCTATAGATCTATAAAAAGGTTTTCCTAGGTTTTTATGGAGTCTCCCTCAAGCTCTTACAAGAATCCTCTCAAATTAAGGGTTTATCCAATCCTTATATATCTTATTTATGTAAATTACATTTGATATATAGTCTTTTAAATTATACTTTGATATACATAAGTGTTAGTAATTACATTATATTCTATTAGATATAATGTTCTTAATTGGATTTAAATAATTCCCTCTTATTATATCATTTTCCTAAGTCGTTACTAGGCCGAAATAAGGGTTCCATACCCCTCCTTTCCCTATATAATTTTCAAGGGTTATTAATTTTATTTAATTTAAATATAAAATGTTATTATTAAACTTTTTTATAATTAAATAATATGTTATCAATTATATATTACAATTACCTATCCTTAACCTATTATTATAAGTTTTTATAAACCTCAAATTCTCTAATATCCATAAAACCATCATATCTTATAGTAACAAAAAGTTTATATTGTATTCCTAGAAACAAAATCACAATCATTATACTAGAAGTGTATGTAGCTCTGGAATAGATGTACCTAGGGGTAACAATTCAAAAAGGTATGATTTAGTACTAGCTTGATCTTCAAGTGGTTCACGATAAAGTGGCCTTACCACACACCTTTTTTGACACTCCCAATGGATATTCTTGGATTATATACAAGATTTTACCTACCATTAAAAAAGATTTATATATAATTTAATTTGTTACCAACTTTTGAAAATGAATTTATATGTCTTACTAGACACTTGGTCAGCTTGTTCCCTATGAAGACCTAATGAATATAATCTATAATCCCTAAATTATTAAGGTTGTTTATTTGAACATTGTGATATCTATAGTTTTGTCTTATATTTTGAAAAATGATTCCTCCAAGATATATTTATTTATTCTTTTATTGGGGAAAAATATTTTCATATGATTTATTTTTTTATAAATGATAAAATAATCATCATTGATAAATTATTCTATATAGTTCATTCAATGAACATTATTCCATTAAATAATTCATCTTGTGATGAATTACATTGGAATTTTATGTCATGATTATGGATATAAATTATATAGACCCTAAGAGCACTGGTCAGTCTCTTGAGATAATGTAGATTGTGTGATGGGAGTGTACTTTTCTTTTATGTAATATTTCTTGGTATAATTCCTTGATATTATGTTTGAGAGGTCCAACATTATGAAATACCTTCACAACATGTTCAGTTATTATTGTCCAAGCATCTTTTCACTATAAATATTGACATGGATTTATTTATTCTCTAAATTTTATTTGTTATATAATAAATTTTTTTATTTATTCATGAAATATTGTTTTATTTATAATAGATTCCATTATACACAACCCCATTACGAAGTATCTGATCACAAAATTTTATACTGTTTTCTATTCCCCTAGAAACCAAGAAGAATTATAAGTATGAAAAATGAATTATCCAGGGGGATAATATTATTTTATGAATTCAAATGATATATCTAATGTTTATTTACGTATCTAGTATCATTTTACTACTAAATTAATCCATTTTGTGCATGGTGATCTATGTATTATATAGCATAGTAATAAAATAACCATTATCTCGTGGAAATTGAATTTAGTGTCATTATAATGACATTGAGAGGTACTATCATTATTTATTAATCTCTAGTGATTTCATTATTTGATACTTTTTCTTCTCATTATTTTGTATCAACCTACATTGTGGATCTATTGAATCTTCTTATAGATCTCTTTCCTTATGTGATGGAAGTTGCAATGCCACTAGGGACAAAGAAAGAGTAGGATATGTGATTACCACTTATAAATTATATTTATCAATGATCTAGATCATAAGGTAATTTTTTTTATTGAGATGAATCATATATACCTCATTCTTTGAATGGATAGGTTGGTGGATCACAATGCTCATATTGATTGTTATAATTGACGGGTGTCCTTTACTTCCACTGATTGCGAGTTCCAATTATTCTATGGAGAATGGGACTCACGATCTAGTCGATATGGGAATAATCTTCCAAATATGGGTAGAATGATATACTTATTTACTATTTAAATAGATTAGAATGTCTTTAGTAGTGAACTACCTTTAGTGGAAGATGAATTTCAAGAATTGTTTCCATCATAATTTTCCAGTTTTTCACTAGTGAGAGAGGTGGATTTATCTACCATTTTGGTTCCTAGTAAATAACACATATCTACTCCCTCATTCTATATTGAAATATCTAAACTAAAAGAGTTGAAGAATGACTTATATGACTTGATGAAAAAGGATTTATTCGACCCAGTGTGTCACATTGGGAAGAACTAGTGTTTTTTTTCAAGAATGCTAATGGAACCCCTTTCTTGTGTGTTTATTACCATAAGATCAATTGAGTTATAGTAAATAAAAAGTTTCTATTTTACATTAAAAATTACTTTTTTACTAGATGATAGGGGAAATGTGCTTCTATAAGATATTCCATTGGTCAAGTTACCTCCGGCTCAGGGTTAAGAAGTCTAATATCCCAAAATCCACTCTATGTAGAAATTATGACAACTATAGGTACTTTGTTATTCCATTTTTTGACCAATACTACTACTAACAATATGGTGTTGAGGAACATAGTTTTACGCCAGTATGTAAAATCTTTTTATGTGGTATTCATGGATTCTATATTAGTTTACTATAAAACCAAGGAGGTTAATGTGCCTCATTTGAGAGTAGTTTTGGACTTCTTTTGCAATCATTAACTTTATTACATGATATCTAAGTTAAAATTCTAGATTTAAGTGGTGAAGTTATTGGGGAACATGGTAGGTGAACATAATATCTCAGTTAATCCAGGGAATGTGAAAGCTATCATTTCTAGGGAAGAATCAAAGAATGCCTTTGAGATTCTATGATTCTTGGATTTATCAGGGTATTATCGATAGTTTGTAAAAAAGTTCTCCAACATGGCTTCTTTGTTGACTGATATTACTCATAACGGAGTGAATTTCTTTTATAATTCAAAATTTTAGACTTCATTTTATATATTGATTCAGATTTTGAATTCAACTGCAATGGTGAATATTATTGAGGCTTGGTAGGGATATATGGTATATTTTGATGCTTTAGTGTAAATATTGGAATGAATTTTCATACAGGGTCAATACATGGTGGGTTATGGTTCTCATCAGTTTCATCCACATGATAAGAACCCTCCTTCAAAAGATATTGAACTCCTAGCTATGATATACACGCTTAAGTATTGAAAAAAGTACCTTTTTTGGATAGGTTTACTATTTACTACGATAACAAAATCATGAGTTATATATTCTTATAAAAATATTTTAATATTTTTCATAGGCGATGGGTGGAGTACCTTTAATATTTTAACTAAGATATAACCTATACCCCTGGGAAATGGTACATATTTATTTATATTGTTAGCATAAATTTCCCTTTCTTGGAGATGAAGAAACTATTAGAGGAGTTGAATCTTATTCATCTCTTTGGTTATATGAATCTAGGAGTCTTAGAGGATTAGACTGAGGTTATTTTAGTAGGTGTTAAATTGATATACAATATTATCAAGATAATCCTCCTTAAAAAATAGTTTTATGATGAGTTTTGAGTAATTATGGTTTGTTTATGGCGGGGAGACCACCAGAAAATTCTCTCAATCTTTAAAGGGAGTCCTTTACATTAGGAAACATAGGTCTTTCCATCGCCTATGAGAAAGGAAATGATAGGGGATTTTCATCTTTCTAGTGGGTGGTGCTCCCAAGAATGACTAATTTTTTTTATTATATGAGATTTCATTTATAGTGTCGAGGTATGAAATCGGACAACGCTGATTTTTTCCCATTTTTATACCTATCAATTGATAGAGTGTGAGTTTCAAAATCCATTGGGTTTTCTTAAACAAATTCTAGTTTTAACTTGGAAGAGATACTTCTAGATATTGTGGTTAGGTTTCCTCAAACTCTTTGAGGAATGAATAAGACTTGGGTATTGATTAACAAATTGACCTAATCGACTCAATTCATTTATATTCATGATATGAACAATGTTTATGACTTAGGAAATATTTATGTATAAGATATTTTTAGGTTTCATGGATTTATATCATCCATTATTTCTGATAGTAATCCTCAGTTTACATCTTACTTTTAGAGAGGCCTCTAGAGGTGATGGGATCCCAGGTAAAGTTGATCATGTCGTACTATCCTCAGATAGATGTTTAGATAGAATGGACAATATAGATTATAAATGGACAACCTCATGCTTGAATTTTTTATGTTGGCTGAGCATGTGATTTCCATTTGGGTTTGGTTGAGTTTTTATATGATAAAAAATACCATTAATATATTAAAATGATACCCATTTAATCATTTTAGGTCTATCCTTGTAAATATCCACAATGTTGGTCAGAGATTAGTGATGATTAACTTATGGGACCTAGTTTTGTCTTGGATATTACAACCAAAATCTATATGTTTTGATAGATATTGGTAATATAACATAGGTTATATAAATATTATGTGTGGTTTTTTATATCATTTGGAGTTATTGGTTGTAGACCTAGTTTTTTTGAAATTCTCACCCAAATTGGGTCACCAACGACTCAGAAAATAGGGGATGTTATAATCGAGACACGTGGACCGTATGTGGTTGTTGAGTGTATTGGAAAGGTTGATTACCATTTGGATTTTACATACATGATGACTGTGATTCATGATATGTTTCGGTTTTTATAGATTAAGAAGTCACTTTAATACATGTATCATGTTTTTAATTAGGTGATCCTTGAGATGGAAAATTATATTACTATGATTGAGTAGTTGGTTCAGATAATTGGTTTTAATGTGAAGATTATTTTTGTGATGTTTATAGAATTGGTTCTGGTTATGTCAAAAAATTAAATTCTCACAATACTTGGGAATGTTAGATGATGGTGAGAGAGTAGTTTCCTCATATATTTGAGTACCAGTCTTCTAGATGAGGAAATTCAGGGTAGGAAGATTTTATTGTGGGGAGAGTTATAATATCTTGACATCTTCTATTTGGTATGTTCTCTACTTTAGCATGTTTTATTTCTATTATTCAGATGTTATATTTAGTTTAATAATATTTGGTGGGTTTTTTTTATCCATAAAATGTTTTTATAATCTTTATATTGAAAAATGGGTTGATCCACGACTATGGTATTAACTGTGATGTCCCCTGGATCTCCCTAAGTAAAACTAGAAAGGCCAAAATGTGTGGTCTTAGGAATAGTATAATAGTAGACAAACTATTCCCCACATATTATATATCCTCACAACAGCTATGGTGGAGGACAAGGTTGGTAAAAATAACATGGATTTCATCACCATGGAGTGGCCGATGAATTGTGTAGGGGGCTTCAAATTTGAAATGTTCAAGCAATCATTTTTTCTATTGAGATAGTCACTATAACCATATAAAATCCCAATGGATGATTTTAATGATTCTATTAACTCTTATTCCTTAATTTAAATTGATTATTATCTATTATTTCAATCAAATTTCAGATTATGTTCGTTCTTGAATAGATTTTTGGGCATTCTAGATACTATAGAAGTTGATCGGATTCATGGGGATTGATTCATGTTATTTATTACTGGGAGATCAATCAAAGGGAATTAGAGGTTTTTTTCATTGATAATTTTTTTTGGGAACACTATGGACCTATTCTTGATACTATTGCATTCCAATTTCATAGTTGTTGTGGATTCATTGTTGGGTGTTTGGTTATGTTGTAAATGATGTAGGTGGTTTTGTAATGAAATTCTGATAAATCAAAACTATTGATTCCTGATTTATTTAAAATGATATAAAAATTATTTCCAAATCATATTTTAAGATTATTTATAAATTATTTGAAATGGCATGGTACGTGTTGATCCTATTTGACTATGTATTTTAAAATAAGATAGCGATTTCTGGAAAATGATTTCAAATTGAAAAGAATGATTTGAAAGATTTTTGATGATTCTTGAGAAATGAAAGAATGAAATGTTTTATAAAATTTAAATGAAATGTTTTTTTTGAAAGGAATGAGTTTTGTGAAAAACCATTTGATGTTTTTTTTGAAATAAAATGGCATGTTTCAAACTTGATTTGGGACTGTATGAATAATGATAGATGCATTAGATTTGAAATGAATTATTTTCCCTTTGATTGATTTTTTTGAATCACATAAGATCCTGTGTAGTTATAAGGAATCATATACTGCTATGAATATTTAGATCTATCATGAAATAAAATTATGATTACAATGAAAACTAAAATTGATGAGGGTATGAAGTTTATTCATTAGGGTAGAATCCTATTCCCCCTAGGATCAAGATCTAGGGAAGTGTGTGCCCACTAAGATCCATATTCCACTAAGATGGTATGGAAACTTATGAATTAATTTTACTAGACCTTGATCTTATAACCATGATTCTATGATTCAAAATAATTTATACATTCCAATGTTTACAAAATTATTTATTCATGAATGTTTTGATAAGAATTCATATTCATTTTTGTTTGATAGAAATTATGATTTTTACCTATTTTAGTACTTTCCATTAAAAATAATTGATAATAATATTTTAACTTGAATTATGAAAATATTTCCATTCCATGTATTATTAAAATTAAGAATAACTAGTTTATTTTCAAAATAGAGGGTTAAAAAACATGATGAACAAGAAAAAAAGGGACGCTACTCTCCAACTAATTACAATTTCCACTCACCTAGCAAAGAAATATGTTTTCCATACCATCAATATGGTCCTAATACCATCCACCCATTAACTAAATGGGTGAAAAATTATGAACTATACAGTGTATTAATGAAACCAAAACTCATAATAAGTAAAATTTAGAAAATTTAGTTAAAATATAATTATCAAAATTAAATATTATAAAAATATTTAGAAAAAAATCACAACGAAATATGGAAATAAGTACATAAGAATAGAGAGTCAATGAAGTCCCATGAAACTCTCTTTCAAACTCCACCAAATTGTGCATATACTACTTTAGTGTCAGATCATTCCACTTGAAATCTATTTTAGGATTGTCTAATCCCCCAAATCTTACCAATTTTCACTTTCATCTCTTAAAATAAATATCCCCAATCTATATTTAACTCTATTTAATAATTGAAAATATCATCATATTTTCTTCATTGTGTTTGATGGATATATTTTATGTTTCAATGAGTGTGAATGTGATTCTTCCATCTAGAAAGTTTTTCTCAATGATTTTCCTGTCAAGATAAGAAAGCAATTTATTACCATACCCCCATGATATTCCCTATACTTGTATCTAAAAAATAATTCTCTATGTGTCCTTACTTTTATGCCCCAACCTAGTTTGATTTAACTATTTTTTACAAATATTCTTTTATCTCCTTAGATGATTGAATATATGCCACATGAACCTGAGATGATCTTTATGACATGGTACATTATTCTTATCCCAAACCATTCTTTGAAGAATCCATTATTTTATGTGAATTGATTTTCATGTACAAAGGTAAATTTTTATTAGGGTTCCTTTATAATGTAAAAAACAAAATCAGATTTCTCCACCTGTTGAGATTAAAAGTAGAGATATGAATTTCATTTTTTCTCTTTTCATTGAATGTAGTATTTCATGGGAATAATATGTAGTGAATTCTATTGTATGGTATTGATCCTAACCCTTATGAATATAATTATGTACCATAAAATTCATTGACCTTATCATGTTACACCAAGCTTCTAAACTGATAATATTATAGTGTTATCATAGCCTTCAATAGAAATTCAGGAAACATTATGGAAATATCTCAATGTCGGTGATGAATGTTCAAAGATTCAGTAATCTATCATTATATTGGTTTGTGATATCGATAAAATTTTATACCTGTCACTTGATTGAGTTGTGTTACAGATAGTGTTAGGTGAGTATCACTGTCAACGTTCACCTTATTCCTTCAATTTATTATTAATTATACACAGTATATAGAAACATATCCAAAAACCTAGTCATTTCAAATCCATGGGTTGTTTCATAGGATTATACATGATATTTACATTTTCAATGAATTCTTATTCACTTATGTAAATGGGTATCATTCCATGTGATATTGAAGTTCTCAAGACTGGATAGATCATTGGGGTGGATTAATCAGTCATATTGTTGTAAAAAGTATCAATGAAACTTCTTAAACTATTTAATATTATTGATATACTCATCTTTTTCTCAAAATCTTGCATCTTGTTCATTAATAAAAATATAGAGAGTAGAACATATCATTTACAAGGTTTGACCTTAATGAACTACTCCAATATATGATTATTAGACTCCCTAACTTATATTAACCACCATAAACACAAGTGGAAACACAAACATAGAGACTAATATTTTACTTATCCTCAAATTGGGTTATAACCACCATTCATAGTTTTCCCTTCACGTGATTGTTTATATAAACCAAAAAATAATCTTATTTTGATCCAAAACAAGAAAGATACCCTCCCCTCTGTAGTTTTCGTCTGTAATAATTGTTACAATATTTCTCCCTGACCATACATGATTTGGTTAACCTTTGTACAAAACGTTAAATAACTTTATCACATAAGAGTTGTGATCATAACTGGTGGTCTTGAAACTCACTCCAGATCTTAAATGATTTGAGACTTTTTCTTCTTTCTCAATACAAAGGAAACGTTTTATATTCTCTAGTGAAAATACTCTAGCTTTAAACTCTTCTTTTTAACTCCTTGATATAATTATATATATATATATATCATTTGAATTTTCTAAAAAAATATCTTAAAATTTTACAAGACTTTCTTTTTTAGAACTTATGATTTTATATTCACAATAAAGTGAATAATAATTTTCCATATTCAAAATATATAAACATATTAATCTATGGATATATGATATCTTTTATTTTAAATTTGTTATAGGATCTAATTTAATCCCATTATAATTTACTTGAATCTTGTTTAGGTCTCCCCATTCAAAAATATAAATGTTTATTGGAATTTTCATCCTTTTAATTTCCAAGAAATATACTCTATATGAATCATTTAAAAGTCATTCAATGTGTGAATTAATGCATGCACTGCAACATGGATCTTTCTTTCCATGAAGTGGAACTAAAAACATTCACCAAAATGATTACTGTGGTATTTTGTAGATTTTTGTTTCTATTTGGTAAATTATAATCACACCACTATCAGTAAAAACCCCATTGTTAATATACTATGGTGTAGCGTAATCTTTATTTTGTATCTTCCTTCTGGGTGATCTCTATTTTTTTCCGTGAAGATCATCTTAGACAGACTAGAATTAACCTCGTCAAATCCTGTTTAATCTCAAATCATCACATCTAGTTTGATGATTTGATTATCAATATAAAGGACTACAATCCATTTGATTGATAATGATATTTAATTAATTATTATTAGAGAAACAAAATTGTCTAAATTAATCTACATTTATTTATAATATTTCATATTATGGAATATCATCATTTCAATCATCATGTTAATATAACATGGAAAACTAATACTTTTTTTAATTGCTAAATTTAATAAAAAATACTTCTAATTTCATACAATCAATATCAAGTCACATGGTCCAAGACTTTTAAATTTTTTTCCCTTTAAAAAAAATATTACAAAATAATCAAAGTCCAACGATCAACCAAAATTCATATGATATGAAGTAGTATGTTCAAATGCATATGATAGAAATTTATATGCTCAAATAAATACAATGAAAATACATATGATCCATATTACCTTTATGTTACTCACTTAAATAATGAATAATATTTATAAAGGTATTGTTTTACCATTATGTGGAGTTTATAAAAACTTGGAGTAGGTCTTTTGCTATATGTTACCCATATTTAGCTCTTGAATTCTCATAATTACCTCAAAATAGTTTGAGTATGACCTATAAATATGTCATTTAATATTTAAAGGATCATTACACTACATAAGATGATCTTTACATAGGCAGTGATGAACATTACAAAGATTCTATTTTATAGTGTGACCTCTACAAAGTACACTAAAATTTAGTGCTCCCCTTGAATAACCTTAAAAGTGTTAGATTTACTTTCATACAATACATATAATGTTAAATTTACAAAATTAGTCTAATTTTTTGATAACCCTCACAGAAACACTTTATACCCCCATGTGTATGCCTAATTGTCGAGTTACCATTACAAATGTAACTATTTAAACTCTAAATAACATATATTTGGAAAAATTATATAAAATGTAATATAAATTGTTCTTATATTCACAAAAACTTTTCATTTATTTCTTTTAATATGAGATCCATAACTATCACCATTAATTTTCAATGTTTTCTTGAACCAATCCATTAATGTTCTTTAAGCTATATCCTCAAAAAAATGTTTTCAATTGGAGAATGAAAATTTATCACTCAATATATGGACATGGATTCATTAAAAAAATTAAATATAATTATATCTCTTGAATATATAACAATTATCGAAGTATGATTATCATATTCCTACATCAAATACGTATTGAATCATTAAAATTAAATAAAATTCTTGGTTGGGAACTTCAATCACCCATTTTAATTTTTTATCAATACCAATACACTTCAATATAAATATATGTTACAATGGATTACATATTATCCAACTTATTGATAATAAATTAAAAATACATATAGATAGGGTCTTCCCAAATCTTCCTTTTAATGAAATATTATAAAAACAACTTTCACCTATTCCATTTTAGATTTGGCAAACCGCCTTTATTTACTTGAGAAAATGATGAAACAAAATGATTATATTAATAAAGATCATTTTATTTAATCTAATATAAATCAATATAGTAAAATATAGTTTCTAAAACAATATATATATTACTAATATCATTTACATTCTCCATAAAATGACATTCATGTGATACCATAATAAGAATCTCATTTTAGGGGTTTATTAAATAAAAATAACATTGAAATGTTAGTAACCATTTCTTCTAATTTTTGAGAAATTAAAAAAAACCATAGATTCACATATAATTTTTGTTCTCTATAAATGGATGAACTCAACACATCCTCTCTATGGTAGATATAAAACACTGTAAGAATCACTCCTTTGTTATCATGTATATATAACTCAAAATTTTCTCCTTAAATTCCAAATATTTATGTATAATTAAACAATAGATTAAGGGAATAAGTATGGAACTCCGTATTCATCATAATAAACACTCGTTATGGTAGTTTACTCTTACCTTTGACCTCTATTTACTTCTAAACTATGAATACATAGTTTGTTTCATTATGTTAATAACCCTCACAAGTTTTATATTTTATTTATCCCATGAATAACGTCATCATAGGTAGTTGTCTTCTATAATTTAGTGATTAATTAACCTTCATTGAATTATGATTCCATTTAAAATTTTATCTTTTATTCTTAGTTTACAAGAATAGTTCTAAAATTCATCTTTTCATTTTTAGTTTCTATATATATATCACATAATCTTTCCAAAACTATTAAATCCATATGTTTGTACATATTCATAGAAAAATTATCCTTAACATGTGAAATATATTATTTTACTTGGGATTGAACACTCATTTTTTCTTCTAATATTTCTTTAGATCACTCCAATTGAATAGGATAAAATTTCTAGCATTCTTTCTTAACATTCTCATTTTCCTTAGGCACCACAATTTTTTTACATTATCAAAAATCTTTCATGACTTTACTCTTATTTACATATTAATATCATTTCTTTTAAAACATTTAGAAACTCGTCCAAGTATTTTATTCAAGAATATATCATCTTGGTTACTATCCTATTGACATCTATAACACATCTCTTCTAAAGAATCCAAACTATATTTGGTGGATAAATTTATTGTATCCCTGGACAAAAAATTCTTCATCTATGTTTTTTGTCTTATTTATATGAAAAAACCCACTTGGTTCTTTCCAATTCATTAGAAAATCATTATTAAACATGAAAGATTAATACTTATGCCCATACCTTCTACAAAACAAGCACAATCCTTTAATATTTGATCATGCATGATGACTCCATATTATTTTAGATTTATATTAATGTTGTATTAGATATAAATGGGAATTATTTGTTTTGGGGGATGTGGTTTCCATGGATGATTTTTCTATACCTTTTATTTGTAATATCAAAAATAATTTTTCATGGTACAAACATCCTCATATTTTCTTCTAGGACATACACTATTAGAAATATCATAATTTTTATAAAAAATGTGGTATGGATTTACCTTTTCCCTTTAACCATTCATCTAACTAGTTATATAATAATCAGATTTAATATCAATATATGTGTTGAAGACTTCTCCAAAAAAAATTCAACTCATTTTGAACTAAAAGACAGATGAACTATGTATCAACATGTTATTCTTCTCTTACAACCAACCATTCCACAATATCATTTTCAATAATTTTTTATTCATCTATATTCAATTATTTTCTCTTGATATCATCAATTTAGGTTCCTTATTTATTAACACACTATTCCTTCTCAATAACCACCATCTTGTGTTTTTTCTCACAATTCCTCTTATTGTTCTTGAGCTTATATTTTTATTAATAATGAATTCTAAATTTTCTTTAATCATAAATTCCTATTTAGTTATTTCCTCACCATTATCATCATTTATTGATAAATCAATCCATTTTTTTACATTTTCAATGCTATTAAATTCAACTTCAATGGAGCTTCTTGGTGATTAATGTATTTTCTCATCATATTTCACTCCATACTCCTAAAATTATTGCAATTCCTCTTATATTTTTTCTATGTTTGGGTTATTTCATTTTCCTCATTAGATTTTGATTCAATAACCTTCTTAATAGGATAGTTAATAGAAACATTTCTAGTGATATTACTATTAAAACACATTAGTGATTATCTCCCTCTTCTTTTACACTTTCCTTTTTAAACATTTTTTATATAAGTGAAATAATCTAATTAAGAGCATCATCACTCTTAGAATCAGAATCACTTGAATATATATTTTATTCCTTTTATTTTTAATTGGAATTATGGTTCCTTTTTGATATTATTTTATATGAGAATTTTTTTAAGTTAATATTGGATTAAATATTCTCTCTCTACTAAATTTTAAATCTTGGGATCATGTTTTTTTTAGCAAATTACTCATTAGATTAATTAATATTGTATAATCCTTTTGGATCTTACCATTCCCTCAAATGTTTCTGACTATCTCACTCACCCTAGTGAAATATTCTTATATATTATTATAATTATCCTTTATAATGTCTTAAAATATTCTCATATAGACCTTCATATTGGATTCTTTATCTTTGATATTTCCTTTCAAAATACTTATCAATTTATACAAAATATACTTTGTAGTTTTTAATCCCAGTAATTTAATATAAACATTATTTGATAGAGAAATCAAGATTGAGTTTTTTTAATTTTCCATTAACCTTTATATTTCTTTTATAAATATTGGTCACAGGAGATCCTTTAGTAATATGTGGAAATCCAATTATAGAAACACCAATAAATTCTTGACTGAGTTGAAGAAGGAAGGGAACTATCCTATAACTGTAATTGTGGTTGTTTGTTCAATAGAGTATAGGTACTCCTTTACTATTCATAAGATTTTAGGTCTCAATTCGTATTTTCTTTATGTATATTTATGAGGAGACTGCAATATCTCAAGTCTGAATGGATCACTAAGAAGGGGGTGAATTATTGATATTATTTTATAAATTATAAATTAAGCCTTTTAGACATGTAATGTTTATTTATATAAACAATAATTTATCAAATCCAAACCACATACACAACAATAATAACACAGAGGGAACCACGCAAGATTTACAAGGTTTTTCTTTAAATACTTATTTATTGATGTGTTGGTACAATTCCTCAACACAGATAATCCACTTTCTACGATAAAAGGTTATAATAATATAGATTACACTATATTATTTATCCTTATAACTAGTTATACCCACCATTAAGAGTTTTACTTTGACCTAATTAGTTATAAAACCCAACCATAACTGCTGTTTTGGACCACAATAAAAAATGTCCCCTTTGTGATAAATATTGATTCTGAAACATTTTATATGATCTTCCTACACGAGTGTTCAATATTTGTTCACCTATGTAAATGAAATTTAATAACATCAGTGAGATAAAATGTTGATCAACACCATTAGTCTCTGAACTCACCCAAAATATAGAATGATTTAAGTCTTCCTCTCCCTTTTAAATATTCATGTAGCAGGTATTCCACTCATTCAAATTTTATTAAGAATTTTCATTTTCTTCTTTTATCCCTGAATAAATAATGTATTAGGATTACCATAATTATATCAATAATTCATTAAATAATTATAAACAATTTATTGTTTAGGAATTATTATTTTATATTCATAATATCATGAATAATAATTTTTTATTTTGAAAATATGGAAACTCCTTAATCCTAATAATTAGAAGATCTAATTATTTAAATTATTTGTTAGATATTATTTAATCTCATTCAAACTTAAATGAATAATGATCATGTATCCTCATTTAACTCCCATAAATATTTTCATATTTTCTTTAATTTTATTTCCATGAAATTCAGCAGACATAAATCATTTGAAATTTTATTAACATGTACATGAATTTATTCACAATGATATTGCTATTTATTTATGCGATGTGGAACTCAAGTAATTCCCCAAAAAAACATTAATGAAGTTTTTTAGATCTCTATTTTTGATAGTAAAATTATAATCTCACAACTTCACGAAAAAACACAAGAAATTCATTATTATATAATGAAATATTTTTTTCATGGCTCAATATGAGGTGGTACTAATTGTTTTGGTGTGGAGATCATATTAGACTTACCACCTTCATCATTAATAAATATTATTTGATTTAAAAGAGTAACCCCTAGTTACATTCTGGGATTATAAAAAACTAGATTCATGATCAATTCCATTTACCATGATATTTATTTCAAGATATCTTAGTAATAAAGTTATCTGAATTAATTTCTATTTATTCAGAATATTTTAGATTCTAGAATTTCATTATATAACTGAATAATTCCAACAAAATTAGCACACTCAAAATTTTTGTAAGTGTTTAATTCATATGAAAATACTTATGAATTCATAATATCAATATGAAGACATACACTCATTGAAATTTTCAAAATTTCATCCTCAGACCAAAGTCATATAAAATGATCCATGTTTTGTGATTATCATTATATCATATGATATGAATTCATACGGTTAAATGACTCTAATGAAAAGTTATTCTATAAAATAAATATGAGGTAATGTCATATGATCTATAATACTAATAAAAACACACTAAAATACTAAATAAACTTTACATAAGATCTTGATTACCATTATGTGGGGGTCCAAATGGTCCTAAAATGGGTATTTTTCCTTTACGATAACCTTTAAATAGCTAAGGGTTTCCCATACAAATCTATTTTATTTTTAGAGTGTAAATATATAAAATATTATAAATTAATTTATGTTTTTGAATGAATATTTTACTTATTAATTAATGAATTTATAAAAAAACATTTACTAATTTGGCTATTTTGGAACATTATAAAATATAGACTATCAGATTGAATAGACCATTAAGAGTCATAAACATTGATAATATATCCATTGTACAATGATTTTTAAGATTATTATATATTAAGAAATATGATAAAGTCTAAATGATAAAAACAGAAAAGTGATGGCCTCAACTAGAATGAATTTACAATATAAATCTCATTTTTAAGATCTTATAAGGGAGACAGAATCACTAGGATTTTCCCATGACTAAGACCATTTCTAAATTAAAAAATTGAAACACAAAAAATCCATTTAATAGTTATGTTATAAAATATAATGATCTAGGAAAAAACCATGTTCACAAAACTGCTCCAAGAAAGTGCCACCATCACACACCTTACCCGTAGATCTTACACTTGTGTAATAAGAGGTTATGCATCTATATCACACTAGTATGATTTTTATGGTTAATTTATAATAAATTAATGATTATTTTTATCCATTTGAATTACTAATTTATGTATATAATTATATATGTGTTGATGAAAATTTAAATTTGGTATGAAGAAACCAAAATTTTATTTTTTTGGAAAATATATAGTTTTAACACACATTTCGATAAATTATAAAATTTTGAAAAAAATATTACTTTTATGTGATATTGTTATTATATAAAATCTATTTACATTCAAATGATAATATATTTTAATGAAGTCAAATGTAATCTATATATTGATCAGAAAATTGTTATTTTCACCAAACTAATATATTCTAGTAAACAATGTTTTTTATTTAAACATGTAAATTCATATATTTAGAGAATAATTTTGATAAAATAAATATTATTTGGGAAATCTGCATGTTTAAATTGGACAATAGTGAATTTTTATAGTTTACCATGAAATTATTATTATTTTGGTAAAAATAAAATATGTTATAAATATACGGTCTATATTGGGACAACACAATTTCCCAAAAGTGATGTAGAAATGATATAAAAGGAATCCATAAATAAATATATAATCCCCATTTAAAATAATTTTTAAATGTTATTTTATTATTTTTAATACCTTTAATTAATTCTCCATAACCTATATTATATTTTATGATTTTGAAATAAATTATTTATAAACATGACTCACTCCACATCACTAATGGTATTACTTTAATTTTTTAGTTATTAGCATTATAAAATATTCAAAACTGCTCTTATTTGGTAAATAACTGGGGAAAAACTATTGGATGGTATGTGGTGTTCATTATTTTATAATCTAGATTCCAAAATAAATTATTTAAAATTAATAAATAATTCCCCACTCTTTTGATATAAATACCCACGCAATCTCCCACTAATCATCACTCCAAAGCCTATTTGCATTAAGTTACTCTATCTACCTCTCTATATCAGTACCAATGTATTTACAAGATCTTCAAAATATTCTTATAAGATTTTAAAAGTTCCTTCTTAGGGTAAAGGATTCTCTCCTCCCATTTATTGAAGCAGTTTCTTGGAATTATGTCTTTTTATTTCCAATTTTGCATATTGAAAATTGTTTTTACACGCCACTTGAATATCCTTATTGTTCCCAAGTAATTAGGGACCCACTTTTGAAATCATTAAACCATTCCTAAACCTTAATATACCCATTTTATGATGCCAAAATTATTCGGTTTTTTATCCATGTAGAACATTTGAGTTATGTATTCCCATTACAAATTTAACTCAAGGGTATTCCCCTAGATGTACTTATCCTTCAATGAATGGGGACTCCCATGTATGTAACCAGAACTCATTAATTATTGGATTAAATTTTATCAAATACTTCGTTATGTTATATGATCTATATGGAACAAAAATTCATGTAAGTGATATGAATTTAAGAGGTGGGAAGATAAATATATATCCCTCTAATACGTTGGGTAATAGTTTTGTATCATTAGATACTAAGTATTGTTCATGGGAGGTTATCCAAATCATACTAAGTTATGATGTTATAGTGGATAGTCTTCAGTTATTCTTATGAATCCATGGTTTATATTGTTTCCACATTCCTATGTTTCGTTGATATTATCATATTATATCATGCTTTGATGTTCATGTTTATGATTCTTCCCAAGTTTATGCCACCGTGATATGCCTTTTGACTCACATGTATTAACTTCATCATGTTATGATTTGATTATTCCATTATTAGGTATTATAGGCCAAACCTTTCTTATGTGCATCCATAGGTTATCCCATGTAGTATTAGATGCTTAATGGAAGATAAGGGCGTGTTTTAGGATTTTTATGTAATTTTCTTGTACCCATGTTTCATGTTATTATTGTATGTATATAACTACCGAAATACAATATGCCTCATGATATTTTGGGATTATATTATTATTATTTTTATAGACATACCCCACATTAAACATTCTTTATATCTTGGTGAATGGAAACATAAGAAAGTGTAGTATCAGATTCTAAATAATGGTAAACATGGGATATATCTATCAATAATCATTTGAAATTATAAGGTAAGAATGAGGTAATAAACTCATAAAAATAACTTACAAATTTTGTATCTAATATATCTTGTATTTTGAACCTGAATCATGGAATACAAAATTATCAATATAAAATACATGATTTAGAAGTGTGAGAAATAATCATTAATCAGTCATGAAATTTATGTTTTTGTCATATAATTAAGGTACCATCATAAGTATAGAAACCATTTAATATATCATGTTTAGATACTAATACCATCAAATTATAATGGACCAGGAATCAAAACCTTTTCCCATATCATAATGAATCAGGAATGAACACATGTTTCACATATCCAAATTGGCTACACATCATCACCCGTTTCTTATATTAGATTAATTATATTGACTTATTTCCCTTAGTGGATCAAGCACAACAACTTGTTTCACATAGTGGATAAACCATATCAATTGGTTTCCCATACATATCTCATGATATATAAAAATTTACCCTATGAATTGGAGGGGTGAATAATTGTGATGAACCAACCCAGTTCTCCCTCAAACCCGGCACCCGACCCATTACGTTACATACCTGAAGGTTGTTCCCGACCCCCCCTGGGCTGGAGACAAACACCCGATCATCGAAATAAACAACAGAGGGAACAATTTAACCCATCCTGATAAAACATAATGAATATATGTATAAAAAATATGGAATTATTAGAAGACTAATGGATATATATGCCACAATAGATAGAAATATAGTAGAGACAAGAAATATAAAGTAGCTAAAAATCCATGACAAGTCCAATGGTAAAGTACTAAAAACCAATAGCTACTCCAATTTATGGCTTGGATGAACTCCCACAATCTGAACACCAAATACGCAACTCAACTGACACAAAACCTCTATGCCTCATTGTAGATATTTTCCTTTACCAACACTAGAATACATATAAAGTTCTACACACCACCGGATAGGTTCAAATGGTGTATGATAACAGTCTTAGTAGGATCCCACCCAGGTGTTCTATGAAAAGCCTTTATAAAACAATTCCTATATGGTCATTTTATGTAAAAACATGGAATGATAAGTAGTAAAGTAGTTTTATTGAAAACATTATAAAAAATTTCCTTGTTCTACATTTCAAAACAAAAGAAGGTATATCAATTTCAAATAACATTTTCCACATCATTTTTCACTAGAATAAAAAACATATCAAGGATAACTCAAAATCTATGTAATAAAAAATAGAATCATATGTATCACAACACCAAGGAATACTATAGGTTCAGGACACAAAATACTCATACCATAATAATCAATGCATAAACCAGTTACTAGAACAACATGCCTAGTAAGTAGTGGAATACCCCATTAGTAACCCCCCCCCCCCAACAACATAAATATCAGTTACCTAGAAAAAAGGCTGAGTAAATAGGGTAAATAACCAGGACAAATATCCTTGATAATCACAAACAATAGATGATAGCCTCAAGCTTAACCTTCCACATAAGTACCCATGGTAACCCATGTTCTCCTTTTCAAAATAAATTTCAATGCTTTTAAATCCCTTTAAATTTTCATTTCAATGCTTCGAAAATATGAATTTTCCATTCCATTTATCAATAACTTGGGAAAAACCATTTTTAATGAAAACTATTTTCAAAAAACACAAAAAAAATCATGCAAATCTTTCATAATGAATCAGTTTGAAAAAAAACAACAAAATCTATCATCATAAGCTATAGATGGCTCCACCGTCCTTAAAAATCTGGTTGTGCATGCCCATAATGAAATACCCAACCAAAAAAACCCAAAGAAATAAATTAAGGGCCTCGAATCAAATACATACATCCTAGGACTAATCCAATTTAGAAAAATGTGGTCAATGGAAATGGATAACACTACATAACTCAAGAAAAAACATCCTTCACACCACACTAACCAAGAAATAAACTCTAGAACAAGATTTCCCAATAGATTTAGAAGAAACCAAGAACAAACACCATATTAACCCAATATATCCGAATACACCATCCAATAGTGAAATCATGATCAAAGGAAATGAAGAAGTAGGAAGAAGACTTACAGAGAGAGATGCACCACAACTACAACAGAGATCCAACATCGAACAGATTGATCCGGAAGGAAATGTGTCTTCAAAAAATGCCTAGGAGGGACCCTGGGTCGATGGTGAAGGAGTCTAGAAAGAAAAGACCTAGAAAAACATATAATTTCATGTTTTAAAACTATATGTGAGTGGATTTATAGCGTGAAACTCCCATTAAAGTTGTGTTGTCCACTCTAGTTAAGTACAAAGAAAAACCCATCACTTCAAATTAAAAATCCATTTTTTATAATATTATTGATGTGAAACCAACATTCATGAGGTAAAATTTTCACAGTATGAATCCTCTTTCACGGCTTGTACCCAGTAGAAATTTCATAGAGTGTAACCTAGTTATATGGCGTAAAATCATCATGTATCCTATAAAAAAGTATGATAAAAGTTGAAAGTCCAACAAATATTTGACTTCCCCATTATAGTTATCCTCCAAATATCAAATGAGTCGAAAAACACAATGAGGTTAAGGACTAACTTGATTAAATGGTAATGGTATGTTACAAAATCCCCACCATAAAGTCTTTTGGTCCTTAGGAAATCACATGGAAGATATAATCCCTGAAAAAAGATGAGGCCACAACTCCCTTGTTAATGAATCACATTAGCAAGTCTCATGAGAATACAGTACCTGTTCTCATAGAACTCTGACCAATATAATCGACTTCCCATATAAGATATTCACTTGAGAGTCAATGACCTCAACTAGTTTCTCCATAATAGAAGCATCCATTTCTAGCTCAATTTAATCCCAACATAGAACATGATTGGGATTAGGGTGATACTTATTGATATAAGATATATGGAAAACATCATGAATACCTATCAACTGAAATGGAAATGATAACCAATAAGAAACCTATCTGAGTGGATCAGTGACCTCCAATGGTCCAACATATCTCTAAGGCAACTTTCCCTGTGTTCCAAGTTGATGGTGACTACTTCTATTCATTTATTCATAACGTTTTTTACACTAACTTTAGTAAATATCATGTAAAAGTGCATAATGGGTGTTAGATACTCATGTTTTAAAAATAAATATAATATTTGAGAATTATTTGACGTAGTCTAATTGATTAATTTTAATATTTTAATTATAACTCTCACATTTATAATCCAAATTAAATGGTACATATTTTTTAGGATTCCTTATTCACTTTTCAGAATATCATTAGATGAAATTACTATCCAATTCTACCATTTTTGGGCCATATGGTCCACAAAAGAAGGCCCACAGAATCTGTGAAAGAAACTGGACCATTTGGGAATATTGAACTTCTAGGATCAATCAAGAAGTCCAAATTTCAATATTCTCTCCCAATAGCCTCGGGATAGTAAGATAAATCTTGGATAAAAATTTAAAGTCCCCACTCCACGATTTTTTTCCAAATGACGTTTTGAAGTCAATCCCACCATTCTATTGAGGAAATGAAATCAGGATACCAAAATTGAATTTTCTCTTAATCTAGACATCCATTAGAGCTAAGAATTTGTATTGTGGAATATTAGTTTAATTTGGCCTACATTTCAGAATAAATATTTCAGATTTTATGGAATATTCATATTCAAAAATGAATCCACATTTCAGCCATCAAAAATGCATGCATAGAAATGGATGATTTGACATTGTATATTAAAACAGCCATAAATTTGGATCCATAAGTCCAAATGACACCAATTTTTTATGTTATATTTTAAAAATTAATATCTATAACTCTGAAGAAGAATATTTCTCCAGATTTGGAATTTTAATTTATTAAATTGGTGATAAAAGTGGAGGGAATGATTTGGAATGCAAACAATCCACCTTCTTGGGATATAAATACATCCCTCTATTCTACTTGCAAGAAGATGGAATTTTAGAATAGTGAAGGATATATTGGTATGAACAAATCATTTACAAAGGCCTGGGAGGACATGGCAAACTCAACTTTTCACTTGATACACCCTTTCTCCTCTCTTTATTTTCATGTTATTTTATGTTCTTCTTATTTCTAATTGTGTAAGTTTGTTTTCATTTCAATATTAATTTTAATGAATATTTCTTCTTCTTAATATCTTAATAACATCAAAATTATATTTTTTAATACGAATAATATTTAAATAGTTTAAATAAATTTTAAATTCATTCAATTCTTCTCTTTCTCATTCAATATAAATTTCGTATTTAACATTAACTTCACCATTTTTGTGTGTGTTTGGCGCACTTCTCATATCTTGTCCATTTATTTTTCTTCTCTTCATAATTCATCATCATGAAAATTCCAATCAAGTTATTAACTATCTCTACGGATAATTAAATCTATCATTAGGATGATTCATAATTTGGGGATATTAAGTGATTGAGTTTTTTACTGGATGTATATTATTTAACATAACATTGTGTATGTTGAACATAAAATGTCATGTTTTGTTTATCATGTGGATTCTATGGATTAGTGGAACCATAAATACATGACCATTAAATTTTTTTAAATGAGATTAAAATCCAAGTTAAGTTAAGTATTGGATTAAAGACTTAACACATGGGTATTACTATCCAAATTATCTTATGAAGTGGATATTAATTTAATTCAATTTAAAGGAAAGCACAATGATATCATAAGATTAAATCACCAATAATGAACTCACCCCAATAGTTATAAAATTGTTAAATCAATCTAAATCAATCAATCATTTCATTTTAGCTCTGCAACCCCCCCCCCAATTTTAATGAAAAATCACAAACAACAATTAACTGTTAAAAAATATCATTATCGTGGATTCGACCTGAGTGCCGCTATACACATTAGTACAACACCGGATACTTGAACAGTTGATAGGTGAAAATCGGTCACACTTCAAATGGTGTTGTTTTTGGGGATGGTACTATGTGTAGTTGGTAGTTTTTGATTTTTGAAAAAAAGTTAAAAAAACACAAATAAAAACCCACCCTCTCATAAAAATCAAAAATGGAATAAACCACAAGAAAAACTTATCTTCCTCATCCTTACCAAACATCACCAAATGCCCTATTGCCTACTAAAAAATCCATCAGATTTGTTTAACCCAAAAATTGAGTGAACTTTTCACTGACTCTGAAGAGATATTAAGGAAAATCAAATCACTCTAAAACCAATCATTGTCCAACCAATTGTTCTGGATATGACAATCCTAGGTAACAAACCCATAAATAACTCACTGCCCCAATTATGAATTTCTAACCCCTTGGTATACAATATACAAATATGGAGTCTGATTTTAAACTATTATCAGGTTTGATTCATCGTATAACTCATTTCCACATGCTATCCAGTGAGGATCCTCATCTTAACCTCAAAGAGTTCTAAGTAGTGTTCTCTACCTTGAGGCCTAATGGGGTCTCTAAAGAACAAATAAAACATCGAGAATTCCCTTTCTCCCTAGCTGACGCCACCCAATCATGGATCTACTTCCTCTATCCATGTTCCATAACCAAATGTAATTACATGATGTATCTCTTCTTATAGAAATTATTTCCCGCTTCTCATACTGCTTCTATTTGAAAGAAAAAAGTGGTATTCTTCAATTCTATAAGGAATCACTCCATGAGTATTGGGAGAGGTTCAAAAATATTGTGGAAAAATGACCACACCATCAAATCCATGACCAAATATTGATCCAATAATTCCATGAGGGGCTAATGGCTATGGAGAGACAACTCATTGAGGCTGTAACTGGTGGTGCTCCTATTAAAAAAACTCATGATACTACATGAGATCTGACAAGCAATATAGATTCAAACACACTGCAATTCCATACTCAAGATCATGTTCATGTCAAAAAATTCCTAGACAATTAGTTTATTGAGACAAAAAAGATGACCGAGTGGATGAAAAAACTTATAGGTCCTATGACACAACTTGAAGTGGCTACCAAATCCCAAATCTCATCCTCTCCACAATCTCTATTCCCTAGTCATATCAAGAATTGTGGAATCTATTTCTCACCATCTCATCCAACTAACACATTTACACAAATTTAAGAGGATCCATCTAATTAATCCAGAACAATGGAGCTTAATTCAATATTTTCTTATAATAACACCAACCCTCAAAAATCAGGTTAGTTCATTAGAAAATTCAACCAAACCCACCGTCGGACCTTCTCTTCTACCTTTATCCAAGGCATGAGGTATATTAATCCCATTTCTCATCCCCATAAATTCCCTCCTCAAAACCCAAACCAATTTCAATATGGTCAAGGTGTTGGTAACTTCCAAAAACCTTAACCTTTTGTTCCTCAACCACAAAAGACAATTAATCCTCTTTCTCCTTCTGGATTCCACTATCCTAATTAGCCTTCTCAATTCCCAACCCAATATAAGAACTTTACCAAGAACCAAAATCAAGGTAGTATAAATGTGGGAAAATACTCTTATTCTACCCTACCCTTGGAAAGTGCTGTGAAATATATTTTTTCTTTCATATATTCTAGCATAAAAAACATTGAATCCCAAATTGGTTAACTTTAATCCCACCTTTTCCAGAAGCAACCATCCAATTCTTCCCAACTCCCAGCTCAACCGTTACCCAACCCCAAGGGTAATGTAATTGAAATTTCACTTATATCAGGAAAACCAATTTCCAAGACTCATGATGGATCCAACAATGAACCATTTTTTATTTATCTTGAAAATTAAAAGAAACAAATCTAGAATATGACCATGAAGAAACTACCCCACCTCCTTTTATCCCTCTAAAGAACCCAATAAATTTTATACAAGCATTTTCTAAGAGAATGAATTCCTTTTGACCCGATCCTAAAACGATCAACATGTTTAGAAATGTTTAATTAAACATTATCCTCCTAGATTCTATCAAAAAAATCCAAATTATACCATGTTTGTTGAAGAATCTTTCACTTAGAAGAGACAACTTAGAACCATTGATAATGATTCAATAAAATAGTTCATACCCCTGAGGTGCAATAATTTTAGGACCTTTACAGTTCCATGCCAGATTTGAAGTTCAAACATCGAGGATGCACTCATAGACCTAGGATCCTCGATAAATTTAATTCATAAATCCATATTCTCAAACATTGGTCTAGGTCCGTTACACCCAATCAGTGTTGTCATCCATTTACCCAATAGAAGCAAAACTAGTCATGAGGGAATAAATGAGGTTGTCCTTGTCTGAGTCAATGGTCTCATCTTGCCAACAGACTTCTATGTCTTTGATATTGAAGGTGAGAAAACTTCTTTCCAATATACTCTAATTCCAGTAAGACCTTTCCTCATGACATGTAAAACCAAAATTGATGTCCATGCTGACATATTATCCATGGAATTTGGTGACCAACTGGCCAAGTTCAATATTTTTCAATCCATGTGATACCCATTATAGAATAAATATTTATTCTCTATCCATGCTTATGAAAGTCTCTCTGAGAGTGTGTTGGATCCCAATAAATCATGTTCTTCCCGTTATTCTGATAGAGGAGTTTGTGAATATGGCATCCTCATTAACCAAGTCATAAATAGAGAAGTTAATGTTGAAATTACAAATGAAAACTCCATTAATGTAAAGAATATTGAAAACAAATTGGAATATTATCTCACCTATGACCTACACTACTAAAAATTGGATGGTAATGAAGAAAAAAACAAGCATGCTCATTTTTTGATTCAAATCAGATTATCCACATTCATTATTTCTTATCGACAATTATAAGAATTCTATTATATGTGATGTTAATCTGGAACTAATGTGTTTATATTGTCCCATTTGGAGTAAAGGTTTTGAAATTTGTTCCCTAATTAATAAATTAATCACTGGTGAGGTTGAAATTGACCATTATTTGGAAAACAATGTTGATATAATGGATATTGAAAAAATTATTCAGTCTAAAAAATCCACTGATTCTCATTACTATACTTCGATAAATGATGAAATAATTGAATTTAAAACAATCAGGATATCATTATCTGATTTCATATTATCTAGATCTCACATAAATTTACCATCATAATTGAAATAATTTTATAAACATATAAGCATAAAAAACCATCACTCAATAGGATGCATAATACCTCATGTTGAAGACCAATGGGAGGATAGTTATATTCTCCTTCCACCACCATTTAATTTCAAGCATAAGATCAAGGAATGTGAGAAATTATCCAATTAACAATTAGGAATCCAAAAGTAGAAGTTTTTTTGGAAGTTCACTTGAGTTGAGAAAATGTGGCGGCCACCATCAGACTAGGGGTAGTCGAAATCAACTATCCAGCTGTAGAAAAAATAAATAAAGAACATATTGAGAGGAAACCCAGGATTTATTTTTTTTACTTCTATGAAATTTTAATTTCTTGTTAGTTTTTCATTAAATGAATAATGATTTTTCCATTATATTCTATTTTAGGTAATGGTCATTTTCTCAAGCATCACCATGAGAGGACACACATCCCATGAACCACATCAAAATCCATAATATAAAAAACTTCTAAATTTAACCCACCACTAGATGGATATGGTAACCAACCAAATACAAACAAGGGGCACCTCATTCCCTTTATCTCTCTCTTTCTATCTCTTCATATCTATCCCTCTTTCTTATTCTTCCTATCTCTTTTATTTTTTTTACCACTTTCTTAATCAAACCCTTTCTTTTCCTCTTTCTCTTTTGTGTCGGTGTGTATTTTAAAAACACTAAAAAACTAAAACAATTATAAAAAAATGAAAAAAACAACAAAAAGTGTTATACTTACTCACCATCTAATTTTTAAATTTTTTCTAACAATTTTTGGGAGTCAAAAGACATGTTTTCATCAAAATATTTTTTTATTGCAATTTTGGATAAATAATCTTTTTTCAAAACAAAAAAAATTTGAATGCCCAATTTTTTATTTGTAAAATGATTTTCCCAAACTACAAGGAAAACATTTTCTTTCATACCAAGTCCACCTATGGGAATATTTTTAAAACGTGTATTTTCAACCATGATTATTAGTGTTGAGTTTTTTGACCTTCGATCTAAAATCCCTACTTTTAAGTGAATTAATATGATATAGGAATTTTTTTAACCACATGAGAATCAAAATATCCAAACAGCCTCCCATTTACTTTAAATTAATTATCCATTTTAAATACTCTTCAATACTATGAAATCATTTTTTAGATAGACACATTACTAGACTAATACCTTGTCCCACCCAACATCTAAATGGATTTACATTGCATAGTTTATTGTAATTTAAGTGTGGGTGAATGGATTTCATTTTGGGTATGATTTTCGTAATTTTTCATCATTTTATCATATGATTGGGGAAATAACCCATTTTAGTGTGGGGGGAGGTTGTCATTTAGTGAGTTTTTGGAATGTATATATGTTTATGACATCTAGTAAAAATGATATTGAAACGTGTTAAAAAATGAATAATGAAAAAATAATGTTTTGTTTCTTGGATGGGTAAAAAATCACTCTTATTCAAACTTTGATATTGTTATAAATATTACAATTAGTATCATGATTCAATAAATCATGGGTTGGGATATGATTTTGAAATTTGTTTCAAGTTCAACTATTTAAAAAAAATAAAAAAAATAAATGAAAAGAGAAAAATAGTTTCATTATATATTCTTGTGTCATTGGGATAAGTTTTTTGTCATGTACATATATTCATCTTCTTATAACTGTAAATTTTTATTCCTATTTTGTGTGTTTCTTCACACAATATTACCCTTGTAAATAGGTGTTTCCATTTCCTTCATTTTTTACTTTAAAAAAAATTGTGTATTGTTGTACCAATGATGATGTTTTACCCCTCTTCTCCTATCTATTTGACATTAAATTACTACCACCACATAGCCATAGAAAAACCACTTTAAAAGACCTCTTGATTATCTTGCACTATAGAACATGGAATAAAAGCTGAGATATCTTTAAAACTCTATGATCTTCACCTTTGGTTGGTGAATTATAGAACCTTCATAAATAATTTTTTATCATCTTGAGAGGAGTGAGTTTTGAGTGCCCACATATTCCATTTGTAAATTTGATCATGAAAAATTGATTTTTTTTGGAACATTGTTTTTATAATAGGTTTTTGTGGAATTAAATATGGAAGAGTGAAGTTGTTTAAACCTCTAATGATTGGTGAAAAAACAATTTTTATATTTGTTGGAGAGTGAGAATGAATTTTTAAGTTTTTATTTAGCCTACTTTTTATAAGAATGTGCTCGAATTTGAGGTCATCTTCCTATGAAAATAATCAATTGCATTTTTTCCATTGAAAAAAATGTATAGAAATAAATAGTTTAAAATTGATTATTAAAATTGACATACATTTGGATCCATAATTCGAAATGCAAAAAAAATTTCGAGAGTAAACATTAAACATTAATATCTATAACATTGAAGAAGAATATTTCTCTAGATTCATATGTCTTATTTATCAAATTGGAGATGGAAGTGGAGGGTAATGTTTGGAATGAAAATAGTCCACCTCCTTGGGAAATAAATACAACTCCCTCTTCTCCTTTTAAAGAATTGGAATTTCAAAATAGAGGAGGATATATTGGAACAAAAAAGCATTTCCATAGGCCTGGGAGGACCTTCCAAACTCATGTTTTCACTTGAGACACCCTTCTTTCTCTCTTTGATTTCATGTTCTTGTCTGTTCTTCTTATTTGTAATCATGTAAGTTTGTTTTCATTTCAATAGAATTTTAATGAATGTTTCTTCTAATTCATCTCTTATTCACATCAACCTTCTGTTTTTAATATTAATTTCATTTAAATAGTTTAAATCAATTGAAAAATAATTCTCTCCTTAGCATTCTCATTCTATCTAAAATCTATATTTTACATCAACTTATCCATTTTTGTGTGTGTTCAGTGCCCTACTCTTATCTCTTCCATTTATTTCTATTATCTTTATAATTCATCATAACAATAATTACAATTATATTAATAAACATCTAAATAGGTAATTAAATCTTTCATTTGGTTGATTCAAAATATGGGGATATTAAGTGGTTGAGATTTTTTCTCAATAAATATTCTATAAATTAACACTGTGTATGTTGAACTGAAACTTTTATGGATTCATGACATGTTTTTCTTATCATATGGATTCCATGGATTATTGGAACCATAAATATGCTGTCATAAATAAGTTTTAATTAATATTATAATCCTTGTTAAGTTATGTCCTGGATTAAATCCTTATCACTTGGCTATTAGGATCAAAATTATCTTCTGAAGTAGATGTTAATTTATTGTAATATAAAGCAAATATAAATGATATCAAAAGTTTAAATACATAATAATTAACTCACCCCCATATTTATAAAATAGTTAAATCAATCTAAATTAATCAATTAATTCATTTTATCTCTTCAAACAAAACCCCCATTAAAAAGACAAATCAGAAAAAACAATCGACTATTAAAAAGTATCATCACTGAGGATTTGACTTGAGTGCTACTATACACATTAGCAGAGCAACGAAAAATTGAACAGTCGATAGGCAACAATTTTCCATGCTTAAAATGGTGCTATTTCTGGGGATGGTACTATTTGTAGTTGGTAGTTTTAGATTTTTCAAAAAAATGTAAATAAAAATAAACAAAAAAATATGAAAAGAAAACAAAAAATACCCACCATCTCATGAAAATAAGAAACAAAATAAACCACAAAGAAAAAACTATATTCCTCATCCTTCCCAAAGATTAACAAATGCCTTGTTTCCAACCACATAATCCATCATATTGTGTTGACCCAGAAATCGAGTGAACTCTACACCGACATAGAAGGGATACAAGGGATAATCAAATCACTCTAGAACCAATAATTTTCCAACCAATTGTTCTAGATATGACCAATCATTGGGAAAAAATCATTAATGTACTCTCTGCCATTGATATGAATTACCAACCCCTTGGTTTTAAATATCCAAATATTGAGGCATTTTTCAAACTCAAATAAGGGTTCATTCATCTTCTACCTCATTTCCACGGGCTAGCCAATGAGGATACTCATCTTCACCTCAAAAGAGTTCCATGTGGTGTGATCTACCATGAAGGCTCAATGGATTTCTGAAGAGAAAATCAAACATTGAGAATTCCCTTTCTCTTTAGCTGACTCTGCCATGTCTTGACTCTATTACCTCTCCCCTAGTTCCATAACTTCAAGGAATGAAATGAACTGACTCTTATTAGAGAAATTATTTCTTACTACTCGTACTACTTCTATCTAAAAATAAATAAGTGGTATTCATCAATTATCTAATGAATCACTCCATTTGTATTGGGAGAGGTTGAAAATTCTTGTGGAAACCTGCCCACACCATTGAATCCCAGACCAACTATTTATCCAATACTTCTGTGAGGGGTTATTGGGTATGGGGAGAGCACTCACTGATTTCATATGTAACAGTGCTCTTGTTGAAAAAACTCTTGCATCTGCACCATATCTCATAAGAAATATGGATACAAACACATATAAATTCCATACTTAAGATCATTATGAATTCAAACAAGTCCAAGATAATAAATCTATATAGCCAAATAAGATGACCGAGTGGATGAGTGAACTTATTGGTCTTGTGAGACAACTACTGGTGGCTACCAAATCCCCAACCTCATCTCCTCCACAATCTATATTCCATAAACCTAACAAGAATTATGTAATTTTTAGCTCACTAGCTCATCCAACTGACACATTTCCTCAACTACGAGAGGATCCATTTGATTCATCTGAACTAATGGAGCTTAATGCACCATATTATTAGAGGGACACCAAACCTCAACAATCAGGTCACTTCATTAGAATCGTCAACCAACCCCACTCCAAGCCCTTCTCTTCTACTTTTAAACAAGGCTTTAGGTATAATAATCTCATTTCTCATCCGCCTTAATTATCTTCTCAAAACACAAACCATTTATAATATGGTCACCATGTTGGTAACTTCCAACAACCATACCCTTTTGTTCCTCAATCTCAAAGGATTAATCCGACTCGTTATCCTTTTGGATTTTATAATCCTAATGAGCCTTATCAATTCCGAACCCAATACAAACACTTTCCCAATAAATAATATTAAGTTAATCCCAATGATGGACACGCCTCTTATTCCAAGCAACCATGGGAAAGAACTGTGGAAGATCATGCCTCATTCACCCATTCTAGCCTTAGAAACATTGAACCCCAAATTGGTCAACTTGCATCCTACCTTATCCAGTAGCAACTATCCCATTCTTCCCAACTTCTAGCTCAACTATTACCCTACCCCAATGGCAATGTAAGTGATATTGCACTTAGATTGGGAAAACAAATTTCCAGGCCACATGATGGATCTTCTAATGAACCTTTGGATATTGTTGTTGAAAACTAAAAAAACCATAAAATGAACCTAAAAAAACTCCCTCACCTCCTTCTATCCCTCTAAGGAATCCAATTCCTTCTACCCAAACCATTTCTATGCCTTATAAGTCCTTTTAATCCGATCCAAAAATGATCAATATGTTTAGACATGTGGATGTCAAAATTATTCTATTAGATTCCATAAAACAAATTCGTAATTATGATAAGTTTCTTAAGTAATTGTGCACTCATTAGAGGCAACATAATACTACTTTTAATGTTTCAACACAACAGTCTATACAGATGACATTCAAAGATCCTAGGACCTTTACAATTCTATGCTAGATAAGAAGTTCAAATATCGATGATGCACTCATAGACCTAGGTTCCTTGATAAATGTCATTCCTAAATCAATTATCACCAACATTTTTCTAGGTCCCTTACACTCAATAGGTATTGTCATCTAATTATTAAATCAATGAACCACTAGTCCTAAGGGAATAATTGAGGGTTTCATTATCCGATTCAATGATCTTATCTTACCGGTTGACTTTTATGTCCATGACATTGAAGGTGAGACAACATATTGAAAATCTTCTCAGATTCTATCAAGACCTTTCCCAATGACATATAAAACCAAAATTGATGTCCATGATGGAATCTTATCCATGGAATTTGGTGACCAACTGGTCAAGTTTGATATTTTTCAATAAATGTGATACCCATCAGTGAATCAATATGTATTCTCTATCCATGCTTCTGAAAGTCTCTTTGAGAGTCTGTTGAATCCCAATCTATCATGTTCTTACTACTATAATGATAGAGTAGTTTATGAATATTTCATCCTCATTAACCAAGTCATAAATTTAGAAGTTGATGTTGACATTATAAATAAAAAATCCATTGATCTAAAGGATCATAAAAACTTTTTAGAATCCTATCTCACCTCTGACATCCACTACTCTAACTTGGATTATAATGAGGGAAATGAACAAGCATGTTCCTTTTTTGATTTAAATCAAATTATCTGACATTCATCATTTTCTATCCATGATTATGAAAATTTTGTTATATGTTAGTTGAATCTTTAACCATTGTGTTTATCTTGTCACAATGGGAGTAAAGGTTGTGATATTTGTTCCCTAATTAATAAATTAATAACTTTTGAGGTTGAAATTGACCATTATATGGAAAACAACATTTATATAATGGATATTGAAAAACATATTCAGCCTTAAGACTCCACTGATACTTATTACAATACTTTCTTAAGTGGCGAAATAAATGATTTGAAAACAACTGAGATCTTATAATATGATTTCATATTATCTAGAGCTTATATAAATGTACCATTATAATTGATAAAACTTCATGAAATTCAAATCATAGAAAACAAACATTCAGTTGGTTTCATAATACCTCAAGTTGAAGACCAAAGGGATGATAGTCGTATTATCTTTCCACCCCCATTGAATTTCAAGTAAAACATCAAGGAAGGTGAGAAACTATCCAATGAAAAATTAGAAAACTAAAAGGATATGTTTTCCTACAAGCACACTAGATTTGAGAAAATAGAGTGGCCACTATCGGACTTTTGGTAGTCCAAAGTAACTATCCCGCTAAAAGAAAAATAAATGAAACATTTATTGAGAGGCAACCCAAATTTTCTTTTACTTTTATGAAATTTTAATTTCTTCTTAGTTTTACATTAAATGAATAACGATTTTTGTTTTTGATTCTCTTTTAAGTAAGGTTTATTTTCTCAAGCATCACTATGACAGGAAACACATCCCAAGAACCACATTTACTTCTATAAGATCCATAACTTCTTCAATTGACTCACCACTGGATAGAGATGGATACCCACTAAATCCAAACCATAGGGTACCTCTTTCCCTTTTTCTCTTTATCTTCATATCTCATCCTCTCACTCCCCCTATCTTCTTCCTCTCTATTTTATTTTTTTACCACATTATTTATCAAACCCTGTATTCTTTATCTTTGTCTTTTGTGTCAGTTTGTACTTTAAAAACACTAAAAAAACTAATCAAAATTAATAATGAAAAGGAAACAACAAAAAGAGTCATAATTACTCACCATACAATTCTAAAAAATTTCCACCCATTTTGGGGAGTCAAAAAACATGTTTTTATCAAAAAAATTGTTCTTTTCATCATAATTTCGGATAAAGAATCTTATGTCAAAACCCACAAATTTTGAATGCTCAATTTTTGATTTGGAAAATGATTTTACCCAACCATAAGGAACACCATTATATTTTATACCAAGGAAACCTATGATCATCTTTTAAAAATATGTATTTTCACCCCTATTGTGAGTCTTGAGTTTTTGGACCTTCGAGTTGAATTCCATACTTTGGTGTGAATTAATATGATAGAGTCATTTTTTAACAACATGAGAATCAAAATAGCTAAATAGCCTCTCATTTCCATTAAATTAATCCTCCTCTTAAAATCCCCTTCAATCCTAAAAAACATTTTCATTGATAGCCAATTTACAAGCCCAATACCATGTCCCACAAAACATTGACATAGATTTACATTGTATAATTTATTGAAATATAAGTGTGGGGGGAATGAATTTAATTTTTGGCATCCTTTTCTTAAATTTTCAGTGTATTATCATTTGATTGATGGAAATCATCCATTTTAGTGTGGTGGGAGGTTGTAATTCAGTGGGTTTTGGGAATTTATATATGTTTATGACATCTTTTATGAATTTTAATGAAATGTTATTAAAAAAAGAAAGAAAAAACACAAAATAAAAAATTAATGGGTTGTTTCTTGAACTGGTAAAAAATCACACTTCTTCAACCTTTGATCTTGTTATAAAAATTACAATTAGTGTCATGAGAAGATAAATCATAGGTTGGGATATGAGTGTGAGATATTTCTCAAGATTATATTTTGAGAAAAACGAAAACAAAAAGAAAATAAAAGAGAAAAAACACTTTCATTATATATTCTTATGTCATTGGGAGATGTTTTTCATCTTGTACGTATTCCATCTTCTCATACCCTTCATATTTTATTCCTATTTAGAGTATTTCTTCGCACAATAAATCCCTTGTAAATTTTTATTTCCATTTATTTCTATGTTTCATTTCAAAAAAAATTGCATTGTTTTACCCATGATGATGTTTTACCTCTCTTCTTCTCTCTCTTAGACATTAAATTCTTACCATCCATTATCTATAGGAAAACCACTTCAAAATACCTCTTTAATCATTTTCAATTTATAATGGGTAATATATGATTATATCTCCTTCAAAATCTACGATTTTCACTATTGGTTGGTGAATGAGTGAACCTCTGTAAATAATTATTTATCATCTTGAGAGGGGTGAGTTTTGAGTGACCACATTTTCCATTTCTAAATTTGAGCAAGAAAAATGAATCGTTTTTTTGAAAATTATTTCTATAAAATTTTTTGGTGGAATTCAATATGGATGAGTGAAGTGGTCTAAACCTCCCCTTATTGGTGAAAATAAAATTTTTATATTTATTTACGAGTGAGAATGATATTTTTATGTTTTTATATTTGTTTAACATGAGGACATGCATAAGACAAAGTGTGGGGGAGTTTATTGTATTAATTTATTCATAACTTTTTTTAATACTACCTTGAGTAAATTTCATGTAAAAGTGCATAGTTGGGGTGATATACTCATGTTTTAATACTAAATACAATTTTTTTTCATTATTTATAGTAGTCCAACTGAGTCTTTTTATTATTTTGATTATAAATATAACTATTATTATCCAAATACCATGGTTTATTTAGGATTAACTATTTTATTTCCAATATATCATTAGAGGAATCATTGGCCAATTCTTCCATTTTAAGGACAATATGGTCCACAAAATAAGGCCCACATAATCTGTGATGAAACTGGACCAGCCAAGAAGATTGAATTGCTGGGCTCAATCAGGATGCTAGAATTCTCTTATTCTTATGAAATTTTCTGTGTATTGTACAATAAATCTTAGAAAAAAATATTAAGACCCAACTCTACCAAAAAATGGACCAGATGATGTTTTAAAGTCCACCAACCCTTCTGTGTGGGAAATGATATCAGCACACAAAGCTAGACTTTTCTCCAGATCTATATATCCATTCAAGATGATATTTTGTAGTGTGAAAGACGATATTTAGGTGAACAACTATTTATAATAAAGTTTTAGGATTTGATGTCTTATTCATATTCAAAAACTCAATTACATTTATTCCATCGAAAAAGCATAAATAATAATGGATAGTTTGACATTGTTTATTAAAATAAGCATACATTTGGATCCATAAGTCCAAATTCTACCTAATTTTGAGAGTCTACTTTCAAAATTAATATTTAAAACTTTTAAGGATAATATTTCTCTAGATTCAGCTTTCTAATTTATCAAATTGGTGATGAAATTGGAAGGGAATATCGAGAATGAAAACATTCCACCTCCTTGGGCTATAAATAAATCCCCACTTCTCTTTGCAAGGAGTTAGAATTTTAGAATAGAAGAGGATGCATTGGAACAACCATAGTCCTTCTAAATTCCAGGGAGGAATGTCCAAACTCAATGTTTAACATTATACACCCTTCCTCCTCTCTTTGTTTTCATGTTATTTTGTGTTCTTCTTATTTGTAATTATGTATGTTTGTTTTTCATTTCAATATAATTTTAATGAATTTTTATTCTTCATCATCTCATATTTATATAAAACTTTTTTTGTAATATTAATGTTCTTTTAATAGTTTAAATCATGTTGAAAACGAATTTTTTATTCTCCTTCTCATTCAATCTAAATTCTGTATCTAACATTAATTTCATTGTTTTTGTGTGTGTTCAACGCACAACTCTTATCTTGTATCCTTATTTTTATTTTCATTATAATCCATCATCATAAGAATTCAAATAAAATTAATAACCATCTCAATGTTTGGGTAAATCTCTCATTGGGTTGATTCATAATTTGGGGATATTAAGTGATTGAGATTATTTCTCGATGAAGACTTTTTAAATTAACATTATGTCTGTTGAACTTAAAATTTCATTGATTAATGAAATGATTTACTTGTCATGTGGATTCCATGGATTATTGGAACCATATATACACTACCATAAAAAAATTTAATTGATATTATAACCCTTGTTAATTTAAGGCTAGGATTAATGCCTTAACATTTGGTTATTTTGATCAAAATTATATTTTAAAGTGGATGTTAATTTAATACAATATAAAGCATAGATCAAGGATATTATAAGCCTAAATCTAGAAAAATGAACTCACCCCAATCTATATAAATATTTTAAATCAATCTAAATCAATCTATAATTCAATTTTATAATAGAAAACAACCCCACCATTAAAAATAAAAATCACAAAAAATAATCGACTATTAAAAATTATCATCACCGAGGATTAGATTTGAGTGCCACTATACACATTAGAAGAGCTAAGAAACCTTGGATGGTCTATATGAGATAATCAGACGCACCTAAAATGGTTATATTTATAGGGATCATACTATTTTTAGTTGGTAGTATTTGATTTTTTTAAAAAAAGTAAAAAAAGTAAATAAAAAAATCTGAAAAAATACAAATAAAACCCACTATCTCATAAAAATCATAAAAGAAATAAACGATGAAGAAAACCCCATCTTCTTCATCCCTCCCAAACATCGCCAAACTCCCCGCAGCCTACCAAACAATCCCTTAGATTTTTTAACCCAGAAATAGAGTGAACATTTCACAGACTTAGAAAGGATATTAGGGATAATCAAATCACTCCAAAACTATTTATTGTCCAACCAATTGATCTAGATATAAAAAATACTAGGGACCAAAACATTTAATAAATAATTTCCCCTAATATGAATTATCAACCCCTTGGTATTCAATTTCGAAATATTGAGGTTAATTTCAAAATCAAATTGGGTTTGATTCATTTTAAACCTCATTTCCATAGGATAGCCAGTGAGGATGCACTAAATCACCACAAAGAGTTCCATGTGGTGTGCTCTTCCAGGAAGTCTCAATGGGTTTCTAAAGAACATATCAAACTTCAAGCATTCTCTTTCTCCCTAGCTGACTCCACCACGTCGTGTCTCTACAACCTCACTCTTGGTTCCATAACCAAATAGAATGACATGAAGAGACTCTTCTTAGAGAAATTATTTCTTTCTTCTCATTCTGATTATATATGAAAGGAAATAAGTGATATTCATCTATTCCTTAATGAATCACTCCATGAGAATTGGGAGAGGTTCAAAAATCTTGTTCCAACCTGGACACACCATAAAATCCATTACCAACTCCTGATCCAATAACTCTATGAGGGGTCATTGGCTATGGGGATAACACTCATTGATGCTTCATGTAATAGTGCTCTTGTTGGAAAAACTCATGTATATTCATGAGATATCATAAGAAATATGGATTCAAACATGTATCAATTTCATACTCTAGAACATGCTCAAGTCAAACAAGTCCAAGAGAATCAATCTATAGAGCCAAAAAAGGCAACTGAATGGATGAGGGAACTTATCAGTCTTGTGAGACAACTAGCGGTGGATACCAAATACCCAACCTCATATTCTCCAAAATATCTATTTTATGAACCTATCAAGAATTTTGGAATCAGTAGCTCATTAGTTCATCCAACTGACACATGTCCACAACTTCAAGGGGATCCATCTGATTCATCTGGACCAATGGATCTCAATGCAACATATGCTCAGAGGAACACCAACCCTAAATAATCATGTTGGTTTATTATAAACATCAACCATCCCCACTCTAAGCCCTTCTCTCCTACCTTTAACCAAGGAATGAGGTATGCTAATACTATTTTCTCATCACCCTCAATTTTATCCTCAAATCCCGAACCAATTTCTATATGATCAAGGTATTGGTAACATCTAACAACCTAACCCTTTTGTTCCTTGACCTTTAAGGATCAATCTTCCTCTTGATCCTTCGGGATTACACTATCCTAATGAGCTTTCTTAATTACCAACCCAATACAAGAACTTTCCCAAGAACCAAAATCATGTTAATATCAATGTGGGAATGCCTCTTCTTCCACACAACCATGGTAAAGAACTATGGAACTTCTTGACTCCTTCACCCATTCTAACCTCAAAAACATTGAAACCCAAATTAGTCAACTTTCATCCCACCTTAGCCAGTAGAAACCATCCAATTATTTATAACTCCCAACTCAACCGTTACCCAACCCAAAGGTAAAGTAAGTGAAATTGTACTTAGATTAGGAAAACAAATTTTCAATCCTCATGATGGATCCTCCATTGAACCTTTGGCTATTGATATTTAAAATGAAAAGAAATAAAAACCATAAAATAAACCTGAAATAAATCCCTCACCTACATATATACTTCTAAGGAATGAAATTCATTTTAATCAAGGTGTTTCTAATCCAAATATTTCCTTTGAAACTGATCCCAAAATTCTCAACATGTCTAGATGTGTTGAAGTCAACATTCCCCTCTAAGGTGGCATCAAAAAAATTCCTTAGCGTACCATGATTCTTAAGGAATTTTTCACTCATAAGAGACAACTTAGGAACATCGAGAATGTTTCAACACAACTGTCCATACCCAATAATTGAAAATATACAAGGACCATTACAATTCCATTCTAGATAAAAATCTCAAACTTAGATGATGAACTCATAGAACAAGGAGCCTCGATAAATTTCATGCCTAAATCTATCTTCTCCAATCTTGGCCTAGGTCCCTCACACCGAATGAGTGTTGTCATCTAGTTAGCCAATCTAAGCACAACTAGTCCTGAGAAAATAATTGAGGATGTCCTTTTCCGAGTCAATGATATTATCTTCCCAGCTTGCTTCTATACCCTTGCCATGGAAGGTGGGACAATTTCCTGCCAATATCCTCTGATTCATGGAAGTCATTTCCTCATGACATCTAAAAATAAAATTGATGTCCATGTTGGAATATTATCCATGTAATTTGGTGACCAACTGGTCATGTTCAATATTATTCAATCCATGTGATTCCCATCAAAGAATCAATTTGTATTCTCTATTCATGCTTCTGAAAGTCACTCTAAGAGTGTGTTGAATCCCAATCCATCATTTTATTCATGTTCTACTAATAGAAAAGTTTGTGAATTTTTCAACCTCATTAACCAAGTCATAAATAGAGAAGTTGATGTTGACATTACCAATGAAAACTCCATTGATCTAAAGGATCTTGAAAAATCATTTTAATCCCATATTACCTCTGACCTCCACTACTAAAACCTGGACGGTAATGAGGAAAGTGAACAAGAATGTTCATTTTTTTATTCAAATATGATTATCCAACATTCATAATTTTCTATCCATGATTCTGAAAATTATTTTATATGTTAGGTGAATCCTTAAAAAATGTGTTAATATTTTCATAATGGGAGCAAAGACTGTGATATTTATTCCCTAATTAATAAAGTGATCACTAGTGAGGTTGAAATTGAACATTATTTGAAAAATGACTCTGATATAAAAGATATTTGAAAACTTATTCATTCATACATGTATTGTCTTAGATTTTTCTATTTTATTCTTTTTAAATATTATATGGAATTATTACGAGACCATACTTTTTAACGGTGTGTGATTCTGAGGCCTCGTGAGCCCGGAATGGTGGTTTGAACTTTTTTAAGTTTAGTGAGTTGGTGGGTGTGCGTAGTTGTGGTAGTTACCAAAAGGATGCCCAGATTAAAAATTCAATGGCACCATTGCATCTAGGATGATGACTTTACCTAATAATGGGATTAACCTTGACTAGTGGGGTTTGAGGGAAAAAGTCAATTTTTAAATGTTTTTAGTAAAATAAAATAAAATAATTTGAAAATATTATTTTATTTTATTTAAACACATTCACTGTAGCATAATGACATGGAATCTATTTAGACAATTAATGACATTCCATAATTACTCCAAAACATCAACACTGACTCATTAAGGCCTCAGTGTGACAGAACACAGAAATGCATTCCCTCTATTTAATGGGTTAATCAAATGTTAGACAAGGGGAGAAATTGAGAGAACTTCTTGGAGCTTTAATGTGTCCTCTCAGCGATGAATGTCATCGATCAGAAGTGTGAATCATTGAGCCAAAGGAGTTAGAGGATCTAGATGATGATAGCAACATATTTACTTCATCAGTGATCAATCCATTCTCAAGGTAGGGGTTGTATTTTAGATTTTTTCTTCCACGTTCATTACTTAAATGACGAACATGGATCAACCCACAAACCAATTGACCCATGCATCTTCATTCTAGAGGGATGGATTTTATTTATCGGGTTCATTCTTGGAATTTCTTTTGTCATGTTTAATGTTTTTATTTTCCCCATTCAATCTTTCTAATGGGAGTGGATTAACACCGTGATGAACAACGGTGGAGGTTCATTCCTCCTTTTTTGTTTTGTTCTCTTCAAACCTCTTCCCCACGTTCTCCACATTCTTCATAGGGATATTAATGAGGAATCATTGTGTGGCCATTTCTTGGTGCAACGATCTCAAATTAGAGATCTAACATTGTGATGACCTAGTGGAGGTGCGATGATGATAGTGGCAGACTAATTGACATGGTTTGGTAGTTCCCAATATTTGAGGGTTCTTCATGCGGGTAAATTGGTACCTATTTTCAGGGCCGATGGGAGATCCAAAACTCACAGAAATAGCCTTGCGATGTTGGGGTGACATCAAAATTGGAGTTTCACGATGATTAGTTGTCCAGATCAAATAATGGACATCACTGGAGGAATGCTAATGAAGAACCTACAATTTTTGAATTTTCCATAACACACGGCGTGTATCCCGAAGAACATGTCATGTGTGTCCCGTTAAGTGGCAGTTAGGGTTTCGCAGTGCATGAGGTGATGAAACAATGTGTTCTACAAAGAACACGGTGTGTGGGTCCTTATGTAGGACTCTATGTGTATCATAGGAGATACAAGGACATGAGGTGGATTTAAAGACTGTGTACTCCACCACATGACCAAACTAGGCCAGTTACACGTGTCACCCAGTGTACCAGTTACATGGGATGACACATGGGTTGGAGCTATGTACAATAACACAATCATGTACAAGAAGGGAACCATGGTTACTCGGAAACAATGTGTGGTCCATCCTACACGCCGTGTACATACATTTATACATGGAAAATTCTCTCTAACTTGGGCCGTTACGCACGAGCAGAACCCTGAGTCGCAAGACATGGCATGTGCCCCATTCTACTTGTCATGAATATCCTGGAACATGGATTGAACCTTTTTTCCACTAAATATTAGACATGTTTCATTTGGTTTAGTTCCCCCCTTTTCTCATTCCACTGAAGGTCAGGTATCACTTCCATCGACAAGAGTATGATCCCTTTAACAAGACATTATGAGATAGAGTCTGGTATCCCTCCAAGAGGCCCAAGAGAGATCCTTTGTCCATTCCTTACACTAGATAGAGTCAGGTATCGATGTTAATATTCCCATATGACGTTTATTTTCTACATAATATGTGAATTTGGATTAGTTGTGGTATCTACCAAGGCTCTCTCAGTGATCCACATCGGTGTATCGTGAGCTTTCCCAAATCAGCAGTGTGTTCTCTCAGAATGATTGTATCAATATCTCGTGACCTTTCCCAACAAATAGTACTTCTTGGAAAAACGTCATCAGGACCATCAGACTCATGGATTGAGTTCTCCAGGATTAGTGCTTCATGGAACCTTTGAACTAAATCCCTAACATGGTTATGTGGTTGTGGGAATTGTATCTAGACTACGGGTCTGAGTTTTGAGTATATTTGGAATGTGTTTCTCTTTCTATATGTTTAGTTGTAATATAATACATAGAGATGACTATACATTTACTTCGTTTATTTATTTGTGGTTTTCTGGGTCCTCTACTGAGTATTATTATACTCACCCCTGCACAGGCTTTTACCACAAGTGTCATGTCTTGTCCAGATGTGCAGCCTTTTGACAGAGTCTAGGGAAGACCAAAACCGGACTGGAATTTGTGAGTTCCATATAGGCTGAGGTGTTCCTATGGCTATGAACATCATTCCCAGTACCTCTTTGGTTTTATAGGTTGGAATTGTAGTTTCCACACTCTCTTGTTTTTCGTGGGCATGTATTCTAGCCCAGTTTACTTTCGTTACTTTACTTTCCATTATACTATGTTGGTTGGGTTTAGTTGTATGCATCAATCTTGTTCCTTAGATGTTTTTACTTTTCTGAATTATTGGACTTGGAGATGTATGCGTGTGTATAGGTACTTAAGAAATGACTCACTTGTTAGTGATATTCCTACTCTATGCTAGTCACCAACCCCTTGCCTATTGGAGGCGATCTTGGGGAGTCGCGACATAGGCCCCACTGGGACGGGTCATGCCAGAGTGGTATTAGAAGATATTAGATTCTACCATAGGACCAAGAGTCTGTGAGATTGGTTTGGGGAAACACTATTAAGTGTTTTGAGCTCGGATTTCAGAAAAGGGACTCCAGTGTTGGTGTGGGTGGCCAATGTATCCATACACTAAGACTCTGATAACCTACTTTTCGAATTAGTACATGAAAACACAAGTTGTGGGTAAGTAAATGAATGGTACATTCATTATATAGGAGTAGGTTGTGTTTTCCATGTCCTTTATGTCAACTAACCAGATATACTCTCTGACCATGGTACATATTGTTCCTTTATAGGATGCCCCAGTGATGTATACCCTCTAGGATTCAGCATCTCGATCACGAGGATGACCCCCTTAGTGACGAGGCTTCAATACAGGGACCAATTCCTCAAGTGTTACATCCAGGTGGTGCACATGTTATTCCACCACCAGTGGAACAATCCGTGGTACCTGTAGTATAGACCAACGAGGGGTGTACGTTGAGTCCCCTCCCTAAGTTCTAGAGATAGAGACCCCTCAGGTTTTGAGCTGAGCCTGACCCTTAGGTGGCTAAGTACTGGCTTGAGGAGACGACTAAAGTTTTCCGTCTAGTGAGGACACCTTCGGACCAGATGGTGATCCTAGGAGTGAGTCTTCATCAGGGTTTAGTGGGACGTTGGTGGAGTATGACCATTCAGAACCACGATGAGGAGACTCCTTCTTGGATGGAGTTTGAGAGACTCTTTAGGGAGGATTTTACTCCAGTTACACTGATAGAATTATGTATACAATAGCTTATTGTACTTCAACAGGGCAGTTTGATGGTAGCTAACTATTCATCAAGGGTCACCAACCTCACTAGGTACACGATGTATATGTTCATGGATCAGTACTTTAGAGATCAGAACTTCGAGTGATGTCTAAGAAAAGGCATATGAGCTACTGTCAGGCCTCAATGCATTTAGACTTATGCTGGAGTGCTAGAGTGGGCCTTGGAGATTGAGTGATTCTTGGCAGAGCAGATATAGCCATTGGCATGCAGTAGTAGGTATACAGGTGCAGAGACCTCAGTTGTAGGGAGCCGACGTCAATCACAGGGATCAAGATGTGTGAGACGTGACAGGAGGACCCTGAACAGGGGATCGACAGTCCATGGCTCTTAGGCTGGATCCCATCAGCCTAGAGAGAGGCGATGTTACTCGTGTGATGGTAGGTTACATCTCGATAGAGGTTTTCCAACCCATAAAGCTGCTGACAGGGAAGCGGTGGATGGACGACTGAGGCATAGGCAGAGAGTGGAGAAAATAGATCCGACGGGGGGTGGATGTGGCATAGGAGTAGGGAGAGCTGTAAGTGGTGGTATATGTTTCAACGTACTTATACAACCACCCCCTGGAGGTCCGCACCAGGCCCAAGGAGCTGGGGGACATGGTCGGGGAGAGCTGCATGCAGTCAAGGCATACGACCCCGGGAATCCATGTATAATCTGAGGTATGATCTGTGTCTTCTCTACATTAGTTTCTATACTTATAGACACAGGTCCCAATCATTCCTTCATATCTACATGTCTTGTGCAAAACCTTGAGATTCCGGTAGAGCTGTTGAATCGACCCTTACTCTTGGAGACACATACGGGAGGAGACTCAATGATCACACACGTTTGAAGACAATGTGATATTACCATTGGAGTCAAGAGTTTCAGTTGGAACCTCTTGGTGGAAGTATTGACGCCATACAACATCATTCTTGGTATGGATTGGCTATCTTAATTCCATACCTTGATTGATAGCTTTAGGCGAAGTGTGAGCTGTGTTCACACCAATGGGATGCTGTTTTCCTTTTTTGATGAAAATGAGACCCAGGAAGCACAGAATGGACTCATGCATAATAGGGTTCATATGATCACTCATGAGTTAGCTAGACATACCCTCAGAGCAGCATATGTTGTGAGCTTATTATTCCCAGTAGTAGTGGTGGAGTAAGAGGTAATCTTTCCCAAATATATTCCAGGACTACCTCCCCAATGGGATATCAAATTCTGCATCAATATGCAGCCCGGGATGTCACTGATATCCTCAACAACATTTCATATGGATCTCATAGAGTTGCATGAGTTGAGGATGTAGCTAGAGGATTTTCAGAGGAAGGGGTTTTTGAGACCCAACATTTCACCCTGAGTGGCCCTAGTTTTGTTTTCCAAATATTTAGATGAGAGTTTTAGGTAGTGCATAGATTAATGACGCCTGAATCAGGCAATGATAAAGAACAAGTACCCACTACGAGGATCAACAACAACTTTGATCAGCTGAGAGGGGCACAGTGGTTCTCAAAGGATGACCTTCGGTCTAGTTACCGCCCGTTATGAGTATGGAATGAGGATATACCGAATACGACATTGAGATTCCACTACGGTCACTATGTGTACTTGGTGATGACTTTTGGCAAGAAAAACGCCCCAAAAAAGTCCATGGGACTTATGACCCAACCCTTCCACCCATACTTGGACTGGTTCGTAGGGGTCTTCAGCGATGGCATCCTTGTGTACTGAGCATTATAGGAGGAGCACGCGAGACACCTGTTGATTGTTTTAGATGTACTCTGAGAGCACCAGCTTCATGGGAAGCTTCTGAAGTTCTAGTTATAGATTCAAGAGTTCCACTTTCTGGGAAATTTAATCTCAGTAGATGGAGTAGCTGTGGTCCCAGCTATGGTGGAGGTAGTGTTAACATGGGATCCACCTCAGAGCATAATAGAGTTTTGGTGCTTCCTTGGGATGACAATATATTATCTAAGAGTCATTCCTAATTTCTCTAAGATATCATTACTAATGACAGCCATGAACAGTAAGGGGAAACCCTTCATGTGGATGGATATGTTCCATCAGGATTTTGAGCAGTTGAGACTGAATTTGACAAGTTCCCCGATCTTGAGATTTCCGGAGGAGGGTGTCGGGTACATAGTTTTCTGCAACGCATCAAGGATCAGGCTTGGCCGTGTCCTGATTCATAGAAAGGTGGTGATTTCTTATGGTTAGCACTAGCTAAGACCACATGAGAAGAAATATGTGACACATGATCTCGATTTGATAGAAGTAGTCTTTATATTGAAGATGTGGCGACACTACCTTATGGGAGAGCGGTTAATCGTCTACACTGACCAAAAGAGCCTCAAATACATCTTCTCATAGAAGGACTTGAATCTAAGACCAAGGATTTGGCTAGAGTTCCTCCAGGACTACGATTGTGAGATCATCTATACTCATGGTAAGGGGAACAATGTTGAAGATTCACTTAGCAGGAGAATGAGATCATAGTTGTTGAGTGAGGTGATGGAACAGTTGGCATCGTTACAATTATCCTACATGGACATAGAGTATGCATCTTACCTTTAGTTGATGGTTGTCACCCCTCCACTCTTATACCAAGTTAAGGAGGCCCAGTATGGGGATGCTGACTCTGAGAATTTAAATGCTCATTTATCCATAGGACATGCTCCAAATGAATATTCACTAGGTGGGGAGCAAATGATTATATTTAGAGGATGAATTATTGTACTAGTGGCATTTTAGGAGGAGGTCATGAGTGAGTTTCATACCCCCCCTTGGTGGTACAACCATGCATGGAGAAGATTTACCATGATATTGGATGACACTTCTCATGGTTAGGCATGAGGAAGATTGTATAAAAATTCATTTCTCAATGCCTTACATGCCAACAAGTGAAGGCAGAGTACTTGGTTCCAGTGGGGTTAGCTCACCCCCTAGAAGATCCAGAGTGGAGTGGAATGAAATATCAATGGACTTCATGACATGCTTACCACAGGCGTCCAAGGGGCTTGATTACATCTAGGTGATCATTGACCAAATCAACAAGTTAGACCACTTACTAGATATCAGAGAGCAGAGTTATGTAGGGAGCTTGGGGAGCCTCTATTTTCAAGAGATAGTTCGGCTGCATGGCGTCCCTTCGATGATAGTACCAGATCAAGAATCCCGCTTCACATCCTGGTTGTGGAAGGGATTGAAGGAGGATTTTGGGACTTAGCTACGTTTGATCACTTATTTCCATCCTCATATATATGGTTAGACAGAGAAGAAAATACATGTTCTTTAGGATATGTTGCGGGCATGTATCTTGGACTTTGTTTATAGTTGGGAGGACCACCAACCAATGGTGGAGTTTGCATACAATAACAGCTACCACTCCACCATTTGAATGGAACAGTTTGAGGATTTATATAGTTGAACCTGCATATCACCTCTTTTCCAGACCGACCCCAGAGAATTAGCGCTCATGGGTCCATATTTGGTGCGATCTACCACTGAGATGTTGCAGATCATCCAAGAGCAGATGAAGACTACACAAATACAAGAGAAATCTTATGATGAAAACCACCAAAGACATATGTAGTTCAAGGAGGGAGAACATGTCTTCCTTAAAGTCTCACTTCGATGTGGGTTATAAAGATTTGTTCATGGTGGCAATCTATCTCCGAGGTTCACCAAACCTTTCCAAAAATAATGCAGATTTGGTGAGGTGGCATACCATTTAGCTCTAACACTGTAGATACACCAGGTACATGATGTCTTCCATGTGTCACAACTAAGGAGGTATTTTCATTGTAACACCCCGAGATTTTATGAGATATATTCTTATTAATTACATTAATTGTACACTACACCAAGATTAGCTTGTACTATACGCAACACCGTATTAGCTTGCAGTATACACAACACTATTCTTGGATCTTGTTACACACAATTTCAAGTTCGCAACATTGAGTGTATATATATATGTATATATATATATATTAAATGTATAAATGACATATGGTTGGATTATGTTATAAAAAATAGCAAAGGAGTCTTGCACTACACGCAACCCTGACTTGGCTTACATTACATGCAATCACGACCTTCCTCGATAGCGTGTGTTGTACGCAATACCAGGTTTCCCTAACAATGATATATTGTTATTATATTATTATGGAGTAGCCGTTATGAATAGTATTAACTAAAATTTTAATTTTATAACATTATTATTCATCTTACACATTTTCTAGAATATGTTAAGAGAACAAAATAATTTTTTTCGGTAAAATAAGTATTCTTTAAAAAAATGCAGTTTTGCCTCCTTTTGATGGCGCATCGACATTAAATCTAGTTTTGACACGTTTATAAGTTCAATTTGATAAAATAAAATTTTTCTTTGGAATAAGGATATAAAAATTTACTTTGGATACATTTTTGATACTTTTCTGATAACTTTCATGTTTTGATGAATAGTAAAAATACGACAATTTTTAATTAAAAACAACTTTTTTCATTGAGATAATTTATATGGTTAAATTATAATATTTAATGGTTTTAAGTTATAAATAGCATATATTTTTATCATTTAATATAATTTATGTCATTAGAATTGATTTTACACTAAATTCGTAGGTTAAATCAATTCAATCTTTTGCAATGTTTTAATCAAAAACCCCTTTTCTTTCAACAATGGGATTAATTTTAATTTAATTTATGCAACTTCTGTATACTGAATTTGGAAAAATGGATTCCATATTTGGAATTAGTGAGTCTAAATTATGTTAATAAGATACTTTTTATCTGTGGGCATTATGAATAGTAACTACGGTAAATTTTATTTACCCTAGTTAAAGGTGAATCAGGTAATTAAGGGTAAATATAAGATTATAAAATTACCCTAAAACCTACCAAAATTCTATTGGATGACTAAAAGTAGACCCATATCACTTAAGGGTTGGAATAGATTCATTTTATGGACTTGTTTCCTTGAAAATAATTTATTTATTCTTTAAAAGAAAGTGACAATATGTCACTCTCTTAAATCTTATAATTATATTAATATTAATTAGTGATAAACTTCATGAAACTTAAAAAAGGAATAGTGGACATAAAGATAATAAAGTTATCTACATTATATGAATTTATTTATAATTTTTATGGATTAAATAATTATCATTAATTGTGACACAATACATATGATTATTGTAACATCATACTAATTCTATGATATTAAATCATTCACTCCAATTCGATTCAATAAATATGGGAACGATATCATCGCTCGTGCGTACGTACAGATTACCGTCTCCATGATGCGATGAGATTCATTTTCCATATTAACAATTAAAGAATGATTATAAAGTATATATAATAAGTAATCATGAAATATATGACATAATAATTCTACTAGATTTATGTATATATATGTATGTCATATACTTAATTTCATTCAATTCAATAAGGAAATGAAAAAAATGTTCATGCGTACGTACGACCTACCGTCTCCATGAACGGTGTATTTCTTTCAATTTACCGATCTATTATATATATGTATATTATGAATATATATTATATATAAATAATGTTTTATATTCTGTAATTAAGTAATCATGATCTAAGTAATCATATTAATTATTACAAGTCAAAACACGGACGACAAATGAAATGATTTTACCCAAAACGCTCTTTAACATGGAATTTACAAAAGAACGGGTAATATAATGTCATAAGTGAACCATATATGATATCATAAAAATTAATAGGATTCTGTAATAAGTCAAAGAAATTATTTAAATCATTATATAGGATGTTTGGATACATACTAATCATATCGAACATAAGGTAAGGGATAACTTTTCCAATCTCATTCTTATCCGAGGCTGTTTATTCGTAAGTATTTACTGGGGTTATTTTTCTCATACATGTCCATGTTTCCTAAAAATTGTTTCATGTATGTTTAAAGTCCTCTTTACCCAGTTTTTAATTTTACTACATGGTATGTAAGGAATCTTTTTTTACCATACGAGGTACTATTTTACTTTTCTGGAAAAAGTACGAGAAGAATGTTTTTTAACTTATACGACATGAAAGGATTTTTTACGGTTTTATAAAGCCTTATTTTCATGAATATTACCAAAAAATATTTCATAACTATTTTCAACAAAATCCTTTTCTATTAAAATTACATGACATTTTGTGAAAAGAAAATGATTTTGAAGAAGATAGGATATTTTCCTCAAGAATTCATTTCAAGTGTTTTATCAAAACCATTTTTCATCTAAGATGACATTATTTCATATGTGTATGTTTCAAGTATCATGTCTTTATGATTTACATGGTTTCACTTTCCTTATTATGAAATGAAATCCATTTCTTTTATGTGGATTATGTGATGATGGGATGATGTTTATGAAACCCATTTTATTCGTTCGGTTATTATGAATGATGTATGTTTATTTTGTGGCACAAGTAAGAATGATTTCATTATGAGATGGGTGGGACCTATATCTCCCTCTAATGCATTGGGTAAAGATTTATATCTCATGAGATAGACATTGCTATAATGGTAACTTAATCCAGTTCAGTGTTACAGGACTGAAACAAGGAGTGAACTCGATTCAGAAAGGGACTATGTCCACTAAGATGGTCATGGCAGTAATGCCTTGGCAACTATAGAAATCATATCATGTGATTAATGGTTTCCACAATTACATGTTTTATTCCCATGCTAATTTATCATGATTAATGTTTCTTCATGATCTATTCCTTACATAATTCCATGTTTTATGTCATTTCTCAAGATTTTGTTGTTTAGATTTTATGGTCATGTTTTTTTACATTCAAATGTCTAAGGATTGTTTTATGTTCTCTATGCTTACCCTTACTGATCATTTGAGCTCACCCTTTATATTTTTTCTTTTCCCCAGGATTTAAAGAAAGGTTTTAGGTAAGAAAACAAAAGGGGAAGATCATTAATGGAGATGTTGAAGATCTTTCACTATGATTAGAAGATTATTTTTCGAGTTTCCAAATACACTAAACTATTACGATCCTTGTGTGTCTGTTTTTGTTATGTATTATGTATTCTGCAAATGTAATGTAATGTCCATGTACATCAGGCTTCGGGTCTCTACAGTTGGTATCAGAGGAAAGGTTTAGTCATCCTTTGGAAAATAGGATTCGAAAACGTTAGTGAGATCCCTAATGATATTTCTAAGGTACGGTTAGGGATGTCCCTAAGGATAAGTATACGTATAGGATATAGTACTAGAACTACGGTAACAATATTAGAATTTAACCTAAGATGTTATATTTTGAGGGTATTCCCCCTTTACTATGTTCTTTTCCCTATCATGATTTTTTCCTTTCACACTATTTTTCTTTGGGTTTTAGAAAATGGATGGAAACAGGAAGATTCAAGATAATGGAGGATATGATGGACAATGGAATGATATTCTTCATGAGCAACCAAATGAAACGAGATTTGGATGTACAAATATCATTATTATGCCTAATCAAAAATCTCATGATATGATCAATAATCTCAACTTTGGTAGGTTTCCCGACTCAGATAATAAGAGAAAGATGGAGTTTCATGATGATCATAGAGGAAAGAAAGTTAAATTTCTCTCATGTAAATCATGTGGGAAGAGGCATCAGGGAGATTGTTTCAAAGGAATTGGAAGATGCTTTGGGTGTGGAAAAGAAGGACACAAAGCCAGTAAATGCAAAGGAAAAGGTTCAGTTAACACCACATACAAGGATAATGGTATTCCTACGACATCAACAATGATTAGATGTTTTAAATGTGCAATGTACGGGCATTATACAAACCAATTCCCTAAGGGAAAATCTCATGATGAAAATCAGCATGGTCATATGAGTAGTATTTATGTGGATGATGATGAAGAGACTACAAATGAAATATGAGATGAAAGAAATGATGAATCTCAGTCAGTGGTTTAAGAAGTTAGTGGAATGATTATATGTTTATAAAGAATAATGTATGGTACTATGGAATAAAGAATCATCTAAGGATTGTTACACTATTGTTTTTTTAAAGTATTTGAAAGTATATGTGGAATGGTATTCGTAACCATGGAATGTTATTCAGATATTTTTTGAAAGTAGATGATATGCGCATAATGAAGGGATAAGAAGATAAGGAGATGTTTGATTGTATTCATGAGCTCATGACTGATATAAGGACTAAGTGATATTATAGTTTGATTATATAGATTTTTTGGGATTTTGGTATGTGGAAAGAGTTACATTTTAACAGTATTCATGTTTTCACTAAGGTTATATGGTAATTTATGTTTTAAGAGAATATATGACTAAGGTATTCATGTCATTGGAATGCAACCAACAAGATATATCTTATGATACATGTGAGATAAATGCTTGTTTTCACATTCTGGGTATATAACCATTCTAGTAATTGTTTTTTATACTATGAGCTTGGACTGAAGTATTTTAGATAAGACTAAAGATTGTAATGGATTATGTTGGACATAAGTTAGTATTGCTTAAGGATAGATCTATTTTCAATATTATTGATGGGATGTTATAGTAATGTAGTTTTAGAAAAAGGACAACCTGCAGGATAGGCGACATCCCATCACGTCAGACAAGGCTGTGGGAATCGAACCTACAACCGAAGTGCGACTGGCCTTTATCGCCTACCATTGGCCTACAAGAAGTCCCTGGTCAGTAGAAACTAGTTTTATTTTATTAAGAAGTATGATATATATGAATTATAAGTTCATTTTTGGAATCTTATAATATTAACCTCACCATAGATGGACTTATATACATTTGATAAATTTTTCTAACCTTTTGTTTGAAAAATATGGAATGACCCATCATTCTATCACATGATATGTTAGCACTTCACGAATAACAAATTCAACTTCATTTATTTAAGATATGAAGTGGAAATTGTTCAAAGCACGAACAACAGTGAGATTGTACCAAAATCAAGCAAGTATTTCTTATAATTCAAAATTTTAAGCTTTAGGGAAATGATATTGAAAACCAAAAATGTTGTCCTAGTGCTCTTATATCTGATGAATCATATGGTACCTTAGATCATCACAGATCTATGGCTTTGTGATTGTTGTCTTTTTCATAGCCATGTTCTCTACCACTCTCCATCAAAACTAGATCGTTAGATTTTTCCTCCATATCCATATTTTCACCTATACTCTTCTATGTGGAAACCCAATGCTGAGTTACCATGGGTGACCGTTACGTTTCTAACTTTCTTTTTTAATGTTAAGTTTTAGTATTCCTTTTTACGATGTGGGTTTCTATGAATTGTAAACGATTTATAACACCAAAAAATTTCGAGGACAAAATTCATTTAAAGGGGGGTGGAATGTAACACCCAGAGATTTTATGAGATATATTCTTTTTAATTACTTTGATTGTACACTACACCAAGATTATCTTGTACTATACGCAACACCGTATTAGCTTGTAGTATACACAAAACTTTTCTTGGATCTTGTTACACACAATTTCAAGTTCACAACATTGAGTGTATATATATATATATTCAACATATAAATGAAATATGGTTGGATTATGTTATAAAAAACAACAAAGGAGTCTTGCACTACACGAAACCCTGACTTGGCTTGCATTACACGCAATCGCAACCTTCCTCGATAGCGTGTGTTGTACGCAATACCGGGTTTCACTAAACAGTGATATATTGTTATTATATTATTATGGACTAGCCTTTATGAATAGTATTAACTAAATTTTGAATTTTATAATATTATTATTCATCTTACACATTTTCTAGAACATTTTAAGAGAACAAAATAAATTTATTGGGTAAAATAAGTATTTTTTTTAAAATGCAGTTTTGCCGCCTTTCGATGGAGCACCCACATTAAATCTAGTTTATGACACGTTTATAAGTTTAATTTGTTAAAATAAAATTCTTCTTTGGAATCAGGATATAAAAATTTACTTTGGATAAAATTTGGATACTTTTTTGATAACTTTCATGTTTTGATGAATAGTAAAAATACTCTAATTTTTAATTAAAAACAACCTTTTTCATTGAGATAATTTATATGGTTAAATTATAATATTTAATGGTTTTAAAGTATAAATAGAATATATTTTGACCATTTAATATAATTTATGTCATTACTGTTTATTTTACATTGAATTCGTAGGTTAAATCAATTCAATCTTTTGCAATGTTTTAAACAAAAACCCTTTTTTTTCAACGACATTAATTTTAATTTAATTTCTGAAACTTTTGTGTATTGAATTTGGAAAAATGGATTCCATATTTGGAATCAGTGAGTCCAAATTATTTTAATAAGCTACGTTTTATTTTTGGGCATTATGAATAGTAACTACGGTAAATTTTATTTACCATAGTTAAAGTTGAATCATGTAATTAAGGGTAAATATAAGATTATAAAATTACCCTAACACCAACCAAAATTCTATTGGATGACTAAAAGTAGACCCATATCACTTAAGGGTTGGAATAGATTCATTTTATGGACTTGATTCCTTGAAAATAATTTATTTATTATTAAAACAAAAGAAAGTGACAACATGTCACTCTCTTAAATCTTATAAGTATATTAATTTTAATTAGTGATAAATTTCATGAAACTTCAAACATGAATAGTCTCAAAAAAGATAATAAGTTTATTTACATCATATGAATTTATTTATAATTTTTAGGGATTAAATAATTATCATTAATTATGACACACTAGTGATGAAAAAATTGTTTATCTAGTGAAAAATCAAGAATATAGTTTTTATTTTCTCTATGCTTACCCATACTGAGCATTTGAGCTCACCCTTTATATGTTTTCTTTTCCCCAGGATTTAAAGAAAGGTTTTTGGTAAGAAATCAAAAGGGGAAGATCATTAATGGATATGTTGAAGATATTTCACCACGATTAGAAGATTATATTCCGAGTTTCCAAAGATACTAAACTATTAAAATCCGTCTGTGTATATATTTGTTATGTATTAAGTATTCCGCAAATATAATGTAGTGTCCATGTAAGTCAGGCTTTGGGTCTCTACATGCATGACCCATCACATGTCATCGACTTGGGCGAGCTAGGCAATGAGGATGGAGCAACCTTTTCTGAGTACCCGATGGAGATCGAGGATCGGCCAGAGAGGATCCTTCATGGGAAATAAATTCCCTTGGTGTGTATCCGGTGGCAGTATGAGAATCTTTAGGAGAGCACGTGGGAGTGTGAGGCTTAGATCCGAGGCCCAGTGAGCCTGGAATGGTGGTTTGAACTTTTTTAGGTTAAGTGATTTGGTGGGTGGGCATGGTTTTGGAAGTTCCCAAATAGATTCTTGGATTAAATATTTAAGGGCCCCGTTGCATCCAGGACGATTAATTTACCTAAGAATGGGCCTAACCTCAACCGGCACAGTTCGAGGGAAAAAGATAAATTTTTGACGTTTTCATTAAAATAAAATAAAATAAAATAAAATAATCCAAAAAGTATATATTTTATTTTATTTGGAAACATTCGATACAACACAAAAATGGGGTATGTATTTTGATAATTAATTCTATGCCATAATGACTCAGAAATAGCAATGTTTACTCATTAATTTCGTAGCATGATGAAACGCTAAAATGCACTACCTTCTTTTAATGGGTTAATAGAATATTATATGGGGGGATAAATTGAGAGAACTTCTTGGAGCTTTGGAGAGTCCTCTCAGCAAGAACAACATCAATCAAAACTGTAAATCATTGTGCTAATGGAGATGGAGGATCTCAATGATGATGAATGAAAATTTCGTTTATCAGTTATCGACCCATTCTAGAGGTAGGGGTTGTGTTTTAGATTGTTTCTTCCCCATTATTTCAATAAATGAAGAATGCAGATCAACCCACAATCTAGTTGACCCGCACATCATCATTCTAATGGGATGTATTTTTTTTATCTGGTTCATTTCTGGGATTTCTTTTTTCATGTTTAACTTTTTAATTTTCCTCATTCAAACTTTCTAATGGGAAATGGATTAATGCCATCATGAATTATGGTGGTGGTTCATTCCTCCTTTGTTGTTGTGTTTCTTCCTCCCTCTTCCTCACATTCTATGCATTCATCGTGTTGATATGAATGAAGAATCATTGAATGCCCGTTTCGTGGAGAAATAATCCTAAAATGGAGATTTGGAGTCGTGATGACACAGTGGAGGTGCAACGACAATAGTGACAGACGGATCGACATGGTTCGGGAGTTCTCCTTCTTCGAGAATTATTCATGCGGGTAAATCTGTATGTATTTTTAGGGCTGATTGGACCCCCCAAACCCCTGGAAATGGCCTTGCGGTGTCATGGTGAACTTAACCTTGGAGTTCCGTAATGAGCAGGGGGCTGGATTGAAGAATGGGCATCACTGGAGGCGTGCTAGTGAAGAACCTACCATTTAGAAAATTTCCAAAACACGCAACATGTATCATGAAGAACACACCTTGTGGGTCCAACTAAGTGGCCGATAGGGTTCCACAGTGCATGAGGCAATGACTAAACATGTTCTACAAAGAACACAGTGTGTGTGTCCTTATGCGGGACTCGACATGTATCCTAGGAAATAGACAGACATGAGGTGGAGTTCACGACCGTGTACTCCCCCACATGACCAGACTAGGCTAGTTACACTGGTCACCTTATGTACCAGTTACATAGGATAACACACATGTTGAAGCTGTCTACAGGAACACAGTCGCCTATTTGAAGGGAACCCTAGTTACTCCGACACAACATGTTGTCCATCCTACAGGTCATGTACTTACCTTTCAACATGACACATTCTCTCTAACATGGGCCATTACAGACACTCAAAACCTAGAGTCCTGAGACATGGATTGTGCCCCCTTCTACACGCTGTGTATATCATAGAACATGGCTTGAAACTTTTACCCATCATATCTTGGACATGTTTCGTTTGGGTTAGTGCCCCCACTTTTTCTTGTTCCCCTGAAGTTCAGGTATAACTTCCATCAATAAGAGTATGATCCCTTCAGCTAGACATTCCAAGATAGAGTCAGGTATCCCTCTGGGAGGCCCAGAGCGAGATCCTCTATAAATTCATCACCCTAGGTAGAGTGAGGTATCATCATGGATATGACCACAAGATGCTGATCCTCTATATGGAAACTAAATCTAGATGAGTCGTAGTATCCACCAAGGATTTGACAGTGATTCTCATCTATGTATCGTGATATTTTCCCACTTAGGAGTGTGTTATACCAGAATGAGTGCATCTATCTCTCATGACCTTTTCCAATGAATAGTACTTCTTAGATGAACAATATCAGGACCATTAAACTCGTGGAGTGATTTCTTCCAAACGAGTGGTTCGTGGAACCTTAGAACAGAATCCATATCATGGTTATATGGTTGTGTGACTTGTCTTTAGACTACGGGTCTGAGTTTTGAGTATATCTGTATTATGTTTCTCTTGATATATGTTTATTAGACATATACTACGTAGAGATGACTTTAACTTTACTTTGTCTACTGCTTTGAGGTTTTCAGGGTCCTCTAATTAGCATTGTTATACTCACCCCTACATAGGCATTTCTCTCAAATGTCGTGTCTTGTGAAAATGAGAGGAATTTTGATGGAGTCCATGGTGGTCTTGGACTGAATCGGGCTTTCTGAGTTCCCTATAGGCCGAGGTGTTCTTACGACTATGGGTAGTAGTCCTAGTACCTCTTTTTGTTTATAGGTTGGACTTGTAGTTTCTAGACTCTTTTGTTTTTGGAGGTCTTTTATTCTGGCCCAGTTTACATTCAGTACTTTACTTTTCTTCATACTCTGTTGGTTGGGTTTAGTAGTATGCATGAATCTTATTACTTAGTTGTTTTTACTTTTCCTAATTTATGGGCTTGGAGATGTGTGTGTGTGTAGAGGTTTGTAGGAAATGCCTCCCATGATAGTGATATTCCTACTTGGTGCTAGTCACCAGCCCCTAGCTTATTGGAGGTGGGCTTGGGGAGTCGCTGTGTGGGCCCCACTAAGACAGGTCATGACAGAGTGGTATCATAGGATGGTCGGTTCTACCTTTGGACCAAGAGCTGATGAGATTGGTCTGGGGAAATAGTGTTAAGTGTTTCGAGCTTAGCTTTCAGGCCTCAGACTCTACTGTTGGTGCGGGTGTACAACGTATCCATACACCAAGACTCTAATTACCTGTTTTTTGACTCGGTACATGAAAACACTAGTTGAGGGGAAGCGAAAGAATGATACATTCATCATATAAGAGTGTGTTGTGCTTTCCATGTCCTTTTTATCAACTATCTAGATATACTCGTTGAACACGATACGTCTAGTTTCCTTATAGGATTCCTCCATGATGAATACCTACTAGGATTCAGTATCTCAATCACAAGTATGACCCCCTCAGTGAAGAGGCCTCAATACATGGTCTAGATCCCTAGGCGTTACATCCATGTAGTCTACTTTCTATTCCACCACCAGCGCAATAGCCCGTGGTACCTGTAGTACCGACTGACAAGGGGATCAGGCTGAGCGCTCTCCCTAAGTTTCGGAGATAGGGACCCCTCATGTTATAAGGTGATTCCAACCCTCAGGTGGCTGAGGATTGGCTTGAGGCAGTGATTAGGGTTTTTTTTCTAGTGCAGACACCAGCGGACCATATGGTGATCCAAGGAGTAAGCCTTCCTCAGGTTTCTACAGAACGATGGAGGAGTCTGACCACTCATACCAACTACGATGAGACTCTTTCCTAGATGGAGTTTGATCCAATATTTTCGGAGGAGTTCTCTCCAGTTACGCTAATATCAGTAGGTATCCAAGATCATATTTAGCTCTAGTAGGGCAGTCTGATAGTAGCTGACTATTCATTGAGGTTGACAAACCTCGCTAGGTTCTCGATGGATATGGTCAGGGATCAGTACATCAGAGCTCAGACCTTCGATAGAAGTCAACGACAGGACATATGAGATATTTTTGTGCTTATATGCATTTCAACTTATGCTATAGTGCTCAAGCAGGCCTTGATGGTCAAGATATTCTTGGAAGAGCAGAGACAGCCGACAGTAGTCAGCAGTAGGCATACAGGTGCAGAGACCTTGAGAGCAAGGAGCCGACATCTAGCATAGAGATCATGACATGTGAGACGTCCTAGAAGGACCTAGGATAAAGGATTGACAGTCCAGTGCTCTCAGGATGGATCCAGTCAGCCTAGGGAGAGGCGAGGTTACTCGTGTGACGGTAGGGAACATCTTACTTGAGACTGTCCAACCCATCGAGTTGTTGAAAGGGAAGCGGTGGATGGACCTTGAGGAAGAGGTGGATAGTGGAGCAGATAGACCCACCAGGCGGTGGATGTGGAAGAGCTATAGAGAGAGATAAAGGTGGTGGAAGATTCTTCTACTTACTTCCACAACCACCCCCAGGTGGTCCTCACCAAACACTGGGAGTTAGGGGATAGGGGTTGGGAAAATAGTATGCAGTTGAGGTTGTGAAACACAGTGACTCCAGGGATGATCTGAGGTATTATCTATGTCTTTTTTACCTTATCTGTCATACATATAGATGCAAGTTCTAGTTATTCCTTCCACATTACATTTCTTTTGCAAAACCTTGAGATTCTGGTAGAGTTGTTGACTCGAACCTTATTATTGGAGACAACTATGGGTGGAGACTCGATGATTACACACCTTTGTAGATAGTGTGATCTTACCCTTGTAGGTGAGAATTTTTGTTGAAACCTCTTGGTGGAAGCATCGAGTCCTTACAATGTCATTATTGGTACGGATTGGCTATCTTTATTCCCTATCCATATTGAATTATTTTGGCGAAGAGTGCGGTATGTCGTAGCGATGGGACAATGTTTTCCTTTGTTAGTCAGAAGGTGACCCAAGAAGCACATAATGGGATAATGCATCAGAGGGTGTAGCTGATCACTCATGAGTTGGCTAGCATTACCCTCGAAGTAACAGATATCATGAGCTTCCAGTTTTCATCAATAGTGGAGGAGTACGAGGACGTATTTCCAGAAGATGTTCCGGGACATCCTCACCATTGAGATATTGACTTCTACATCGACATGGAACCCGGGACGGAACTAATATTCTCACTATCATATTGGATGGATCCTACAGAGGTGCGTGAGGTGAGGACTCTTCTAGAGGATTTGTAGAGGAAGGGTTTTGTGAGACCCATCGTTTCACCATAGGCGGAACCAAAATTGTTTTCCAAGAAGGATGGTGGGAGTTTGAGGTTTTGCGTGGATAACCGACACCTGAATTAGGAAACGATGAAGAAATGGTATCCACTTCGAGGATTGATGAACTCTTTGATCAGCTAAGACAGGCACAATGGTTCTCAAAGGTTGACCTTTGGTCAGGTTTCCACCAGTTACGAGTATGAGATGAGGATATACCCAAGACATATTTTAAAAGGCTGCTAAAATCACTATGACTACTTGGTGATGCCTTTGGGAATGAAGAAAACCCCGACAGTGTTCATGGAACTTATGAACTGGCTCTTCTAGCCATATGGTGACCGGTTCATAGTGGTCTTCATCAACGACATCCTTGTGTGCTCAGTGTCAAAGGTGGAGCACGCAAGACACCTGTGGATGGTTCTAGACATATTATGAGAGCACCATCTTAATGGGAAGATTTTGAAGTTACAGTTCTAGATTCAAGAGGTCCACTTTCTGGGACATTTCATCTCAATAGATTGTGTAGTTGTGGACCCAGCTAAGGTGGAGGCATTGTTGCATGAGAGCCACCATAGAGCGTAACAGAGGTGTGGAGCTTCCTAGGGTTGGCAGGATGTTACCAGAGATTAATTCCTGATTTTTCTCAGATATCAGCACCGATGACAGCCTTGACTAGGAAGGGGAAATCCTTCTTATGGACAGAGATCTTCCAGAAGGCTTTTGAGAAGTTGAGACAGAGTTTAATGAGTGCCCTGATATTGAGATTGTAAGAGGAGGGTGTTTGGTACATATTTTTCTACAATGCATTAGGGACCGGGCTTGGATGTGTCCAGATGCAGGGGAAAGTGTTGATTTCTTATTGTTCATGCTTTATAAGATTACACGAGAAGAACTATGTGACCCATGATCTCGATTTGGGAGTGGTATTATTTGTGTTGAAGATGTCGTGACACAAAATTATAGGCAAGATATTTATCGTCTACTCTAACCACAAGTGCCTCAAATACATCTTATCATAGAAGGACCTAAATCTGAGACAGAGTCAATGGCTTGAGTTCCTCCTGGACTACAATTTTGAGATTATATATACACCTTGGAAGGGGACCAATGTGCTAGATCCTCTTAGCAGGAGATCGAGCTCATAGCTATTGAGTGAGGTGATAGAACAGTTTCCCCTATTACAGTTATCCTTTGTGGACCGAGAGGATGCAACTTACCATTAGTCGATGGTTTTCACCCCTCCACTCTTACAACAGGTTAGGGAGGCACAACATGGGGATGCCTACTGTTAGACTTTATGTGCTTAGTTAACCACAAGATATTCTCCACATGGATATTCGCAATGTGGAGAGCAAGTTGTTATTTTTATAGGATGCACTGTTGTACCAGTGGAATTGTGGGAGGAGGTCCCAAGGGAGTTTCACACACCCTCATGGCAGTATACCCTAGCATGGTGAAGATGTACCAGGATCTCCGATGGTAGTTCTGGTGGTCAGGCATGAAGAAGGTAGTAGCAGAGTTCATTTCACTGTGCCTTACATGCCAGTTGTTAAAGGCTGAGTACCAGGTTCCAGTAGGCTTATCTCACCCCTGGATGTTCCAGAGTGGACGTGGGATGGAATATCAATGTAATTAATGATAGGATTACTACATACGTCCAATGGGCATGAATCCATCTAGGTGATCATTTACCGACTCACCAATTCTTCCCACTTCCTAACTATCTGGGAGTAGAGTTCTGTAGAGAGCATGGGGTGCCACTACATGTAGGAGATAGTCCAGAGTCATGGCATCCCATCGGCGATAGTCTTGGATCGAGGTGCCTGCTTCGCATCCCGGTTGTGGAAGGGATTACATGAGGCTTTTAGAACTCATCTATGCATGAGAACAACATTCCATCCGCATATAGATGGTTATACAGAGAGGACCATATAGGTTTTGGAGGATATGTTGTGGACCTGTATCTTTGACTTTGGTAATAGTTGGGAGGACCACCTACCACTTGTGGATTTTTCATACAATAATAGCTACCAATCCACTGTTGGCATAACACCATTTGAGGCTTTATACTGGCAACCCTTAATTTCAATGTTTTGCTGGACTGACCCTAGAGTGTGAGCGCTCATGGGTTTAGAGTTGGTGCGAGCTACCACTGAGAAGGTGCAGATTATCCAGGATTGGATGAAGACTTCGCAAATCTGGCAGAAGTCTTATGCTGACAAGTAATAGAGACCTCTAGAGTTCAAGGATGGATACCATGTCTTCCTTTGGGTCTCACCTCGATGAGGGTTATGATGATTTGGTCGGGGATGAAAGCAATTTTCAAGGATCATCTGACCTTTCATGATACTACACAGATTTTGTGAGGTGGCGTATCGCTTAGATCTACCACCACAGATTCACCAGGTACATGATTTCTTCCACGTGTCATAGTTGGGGAGGTATGTGCATGAATCATCGCACATCATCGACGAGGTCGAGCTGGACATCAATGTTAGAGCTACCATTACTGAGTACCCATTGGATATCGAGGATCGGTATAAAAGTATCCTTCGTGGGTGATCGATTCCCTTAGTTCCTATCTAGTGGAAGCCCAATAATCTTTAAGAGAGCACGTGGGAGTGGGAGGCTCAGATCTGTGCCTAGTACCCACATCTTTTTGAGTAGCACTTCTTTTGGATTTTCAAGGATGCAAAGCCCTAAGTTGGAGAAAATTAAATGGCTTGGAATTTTCAATGTATTTTTTTAAAATATTATATATAATTATTTCAAGACCAGGAATTTTAGCAGCATACGATTTCGATGCCCATTGAGCCTGAAATGGTGGTTTGAAATTTTTTATGTTATGTGAGTTGGAGGGTGTACGTGGTTGTGTAATTTCTCAAATGGATGCCTCGATTAAAAATATGTGGACACCATTGCGCCCGAGATGTTGACTTTACCTATGAACGGGCCTAATCTCAACTAGCATGGTTTGAGAAAAAAATGTTAAATTTTTGACATTTTTAGTAAAATAAAATAAAATAAAATAAAATAATTCGAAAATTTTATTTTATTATATTTGGAACCATTTGCTACAGCACAATGATAGGGAAACTATTTCGATAATTAACATCATTCCATAATCACTCAAAAACAGTAATACTAACTCATTAATGTTGCAACATGACTGAACACTGAAACACATTCTCTCCTTTTAATTGGATAATCGAATGTTATATGGGGGAGAAATTGAGATATCTTCTTTGAGCTTTGGAGAGTCATCTTAGAGATGAACGAAAATGATCAGAAGTGTGAATTATTACACCAATGGAGTGGGAGGATCTCGACGATGACAACTGCATATTTCCTTCATTAGCAATCGATTCATTCTCGAGGTAGGGGTTTTGTTTTATATTTTCTCTTCCCCATTATTTAATTAAACTATGAACGTGGAACAACCAATGAACCAGTTGACCAAAACATCATCATTCTAGTGGGTGGTATTTTATTTATCGGGATCCTTCCTGGGATTTCTTTTTTCATGTTTAATGTTTTAATTTGTTAATTAAAACTTTCTAATGGGAGAAGATTAACGTCAAGACAAACGACAACAGAGGTTCATTCCTCTTTTGTTATTTTGTTTCTTCCTCCTTCTTCTCTATGTTATCTGCGTTCTTCATGGTGATTTAAACGATGAAACGTTGTGCACCTATTTCTTGGTGCAATGAACCCAAAATGAAGATCTGGCATCATGATGACCTAGAAGAGGTGTGACATCAATAGAAGAGGTTGAATAGACATGGTTCATGAATTCTTGTTCTTTAAGTGTTATTTGTGTGGGTAAATTGGTATGTGTTTTTGAGGCCTATAAGAGGCACTAAACCCACAGAAACAGCCTTGTGGTGTTGGGGTGATTTCAACCATGGAGTTTCATGATAATTGGGTGGTCGAATCAAAGCATGGGAAATAATGGAAACATGCCGATGATGAACCTGTGATTTTGAAAATTTCTAGAACACATGGTATGTATCCCAAAGAACACACCGTGGGTGTCCAGATAAGTGGTGGAAAGGGTTCCATGGTGGCATGAAGAACCATATCCACACTGTGTGGGTCCGGCTAAGTCGTGGCATGACATGTTCTCCAAAGAACATGGCGCAAGGGTCCTTACACTAGACATGGTGTGTATCCTATGAGATATATGAACACGAGGTGGAGTTCACATCTGTGTACTCTACCACATGGCTAGACTAGGCCAGTTACATGGGTCACCTCATGTACCAGTTACACAAGACAACACACGGGCTGAAGCCATGTACAGGAAAACATTGGTGTACAAGGAGGGGAATCCAGTTACTCATACATGGAATGGGGTCCATCCTACATGCCGTGTACTTACCTTTCTACAAGACACGTTATCTCTAACTCAGGCCATTATACACGGGAAGAACCCAAAGTCATAAGATATGGCGTGTGCCCCCTTCAACACGCTATGTATATCTAGGATCATGGATTGAACCTTTTTCCACCGTATCTTGGACATGTTATGTTTGGGTTAGTTCCCCCATTTCTCAATCCCATGAAGTTTAGGTATCACTTACAAAAATAGGAGTATGATCCCTTAAGCAGGACATTCCGAGATAGAGTTAGTTATCCCTCCGAGAGGCCCAGAGTGAGATCCTCTATCCACTCTTAACCCTAGGTAGAGTTAGGTATCGATGTGACTATTCCCATAAGACACTAATCTTCTACATAGAAGATGAATCCAAATGAGTCGCGGTATCCGCCAAGGCCCTAACAATGATCCTAATCTGTGTATCGAGAAATTTTCCCACTCCGAAGTGTGTTATCCTGGAATGAGTACATCTATCTATCATGACCTTTCATGATGAACAGTAATTCTCGAATGGATGTCATTAAGACAATCAGACTCCTAGAGTGAGTTTTCCCAAATGTGTGCTTTGTGAAACCTTCAAACCGAATCCATATAATGGTTATGTAGTTGTGTGACTTGTCTCTAGACTGTGGGTCTAAGTTTTCAGTATATCTGGATCATGTTTCCTTATCTATATGTTGGGTAGACATATACTGCATAGATATGATTTTAAATTTACATTGTGTATTTATTTGTGGTTTTCGTGGTCCTAAACTGAGTATTGTATACTCACCCATGCACGGTATTTTCCCACACATGTCGTGTCTTGTGCCGATGAGCGGCCTTTTGATGGAGTCCAGGGTGGAGCATGACCGAACTAGGCTTTTTGAGTTCCCTATAGGCCGAGGTGTTCCAACGACTACAAGCTGAATTCCCAGTACTTCATTGTGTTTACAAGTTGGACTTGTAGTTTTCAAACACTCTTGTTTTGGCGGTACTATATTTGGGCCCAGTTTAAATTTAGTACTTTAATTTCTATCATACCTTGTTGGTTGGGTTTAGTTGTATGCATGCATCTTATTCTTTAATGGTTTTTAATTTTCTGCATTTGTGGGATTGGAGATGTGTGGGTGTGTATAGGTACTCAGGTAATTCCTCCCATGTTAGCGATATTTCTACTCTGTGCCTGTCACCAGACCCTGGACTATTGGTGCCAGGCTTGTGGAGTCGTAGAGTAATCCCCACTAGGATGGGTCGTGACATTATAACTCCACTGATCCTCATTACTATACATCAGTAAGTGATGAAATAAATGAGTTAAAAAAACTGGGATCTCAGACTCAGACTTCATATTATCTAGATCATAGGTAAATTTACCATCAAAATTGAAACAACATTCTTAACATCAAAGCTTTGAAAACCAACACTCAGTGGGCTTCATAATACGTCAAGTTGAAGAAAAAAGGGGGATAGTCCTATTATCCTTCAAAACACATTTAATTTCAAGCACAACATCATGGATGGAGAGAAATTATCAAATGATCAATCAGGAAACCCAAAAGAGATGTTTTTCTAGAAGCACATTGGATTTGAGAAAATATATTGGCAACTATTGGACTATGGGTAGTCCTAAGAAACTATCCAACTCTAGACAAACAAAATTTAATGCTTCATGGTAGGAAAGTAAATTTTTCTTTTACTTTTATGATATTTTAATTTTTTTAGTTTCTTCATTAAATGAATAATGATTTTTGTTTTTTATTATTTTTTAGGTAATGGACATTTTCTCTTACATCACTATGATAGGAAACACATCCCAGGAACTACATCAACTTCCATGAGATTAAAAAAATCTTCAATTGACCCACCAATGGATAAAGATGAAGACCCACCAAAACCAAACTAGTGGGCACCCTTTTCCCTTATAATCTCTCTATCTATCTCTTCCTCTCTATCCCACATTCTTCTTATTCCTCTATCTTTCAATTTTTCACCACTTTCTTTACCAAATATTTTCTTCTTATCTTTCTCTCTTGTGTTGTTGTGAATATTAAAAACTCTATAAAAACTAAAAAATATCAAAAAATGAATCAATACAACAAAAATAGTCATACTTTATCACCATCTGATTTTGAAAATTTTTACAACTACTTTAGGGATTAAAAAGTCATGTTTCATCCATTATTTTGTATTTTCATCATAATTTAGGAAAAATAGTCTTGTTTCAATACCAGTAAATTTTGAATTCTCTATTTTTTATTTGGGAAAAAATTTTCCCCAACTGTGAGGAATGACATTATCTTTCATACCAAGGCCACCTATGACCATCTTTTCAAAATGTGTGTTTGAACCTATGATTGTGAGTGTTGATTTTGTGGACATTCAAGCTGAATTCCCTATTTTGTTGTGCATTAATATTATAAATTAATATTCTTCACCACATGATAATCACAATATCCAAATAACCTCCCATTTACCTTACATTAATCCTCCTTCGGAAATCCCCTTTAGGCCTAAGAAAACCTTTTCTTTGATAGACACATTACAAGAACACTACCTTATTCCACCCAATATCTTCATGGATTTAAATTTCACAATTTATTGATATTTAAGTGTGGGGGAATGTATTTAATTTTGGGCATACTTTTCTTAATTTTTCAGTTTATTGTCATATTCCTGAGGGAAATCATCCATTTTAGTGTTTTTGTGGGGGGAATTTTTTTCCTTCAATGATTTTTATGAATGTATATATGTTTATGAATGCCTGTACAAATTTTTTTGAGGTGTTCAAAACATGTCAAAAATAATGGGTTATATCATGGACGAGTCAAAAATCAATCTTCTTTAACATTTGATCTTGTTATAACTATTAAAATTAGTGTCATGATGAGATCAATCATGGGATGGTATATGAGTGTGAGATTTGATTCAAGTTCAACTTTCAAACAATATAAAAAAATTAAATGAAAAAAATAACAGATGCATTATATATTCTTGTGTCCTTGGGAGAAGTTTTGTGTCTTGTAAATATTTTATATTCTAATCCCATTGAATTTTAATTCCTATTTTGTGTATTTCTTCACATAATCAATCCCTTGTAAAAATGTGTTTCTGTTTCCTTCCATGTTTTATTTCAAAATAATTGTGCTTTATTTCACCCATGTAAATGTTTTAGCCCTCTTATCCTCTCTCTTGGAAATTAAATTCCTTCCATCCCATAGCCACATAAGAACCCCTTCAAAATACCTCTTGACTATTGGCACTTTTGAATTGGGAATGGAAGCTAAGAGCTATTTAAAACTCTAATATTTTCACATTTGTTTGGTGAATGAGTGAACCACCATAAATATGTTTTTATCATCTTGAGAGGAGTGGGTTTTGAGTTCCCACATTTTACATTTCTAAATTTGAGAAATAAATTAATTGTTTTTCGAATATTTTTTATGTAACAATTTTTGGTGGAATTCAATAAGGTTGAGTGTAGTGGTCAAAACCTTCCATGATTGGTGAAAATAAAATATTTATATTTTTTGTCATGTGAGAATGAATTTGTTATGTTTTTTATACTGGTTTCACATGAGTACATTCACAAGACTATGTGTGGGTAGTTTATTTTATTCATTAATTCATAACTTTTTGTATAATTTAGTAAATTTCATGTAAAACTTCATAATTAGAGTATGATACTCATGCATCAATACTAAATATAATTTTTGAGAATTATTTGAAGTAGTCCAATTGATTATGTTTACTATTTTAATTATAAATATCAAAATGATAATACAAATTTAATGGTTCTTTATTTAGTATTACTTATTCAATTTACAACATATAATTTTACTAAAACATTGAAAAATTATTCCATTGGAAGAGCCATATAGTACAAAAAAATAATCCCCACAGAATCTATAACGAAACTGGTTCGGTTAGGAAGATTGACTTTTTGGGCTCAATCAAGATGTCAATATTATTTTATTCTCCTCCAATGGTATGGGTATAGTACACAAAATCTGGAATAAAACTTTGAAGGCCCAACTCAACCACAAAATTACCCAAATGTCATTTTTTAAGTCCAGCCCACCATTCTTGCTGGGAAATGAAATCAGCACATAAAACATGAAATTTTTTCTGATATAGAAATCCATTCGGGTTGATATTTTCCATTGTGAGAGAGTATATTTTGGTTTAATACGTTTTAGAATAATGTGTTTGTATTGGAGGGTATATTCCAATTTAAAAACTCATTCACATTTCAGACATCGAAAAAGCATGGATAGAAGTGGACAGTTTAAAATTGATCATTAAAACCACCATTAATCTAGATCCATAAGTCAACATTTCACCAAATTTTGAGAGTATTCATTAAACATTAATATCTAAAACATTTAAGAAGAATATTTCTCCCGATTGGGATGTCTAATTTATCAAATTGGTGATGCATGTGGAGAGGCAGACTTGGAATGAAAGCAGTCCACCTCCTGGAGATATAAATACATCCCCCTCTTCTTATTGAATAGAGTTGGAATTTCGGAATAAAAGAGGATACATTATCATGAACAAATAAATTACAATTTTTTGGGATGACCTTACAATATCATGTTTCCAATTGATACACCCTTCCTCTACTCTTTGTTTTCACATTATTTTTTTATTCTTATTTGTAATCATGTAAGTTTTTTTTCATTTCAATAGAATTTTAATTAATGTTTCTCATTATTAATCTATTATTCAAATCAAAATTATTTTTTTCAATATTAATGTTCTTTAAATATTTTATATCAAGTTTAAAATCATTGTCTCCTTCTATTTCTCATTCAATATAAATTCCATATTTAACACAAACTTCACCGTTTTTTGTGTGTGTTCGGAGCACTACTATTATCTTGTCCCTTTATTTTTCTTCTCTTTATAATTCATCACCATAATAATTACAATTAGATTAATAACCATCTCAATTTTTGATTAAATATCTCATTGGGGTGATTCATAATTTGAGGATGTTAAGTGGTTGAGATTCTAAATCGATGGATATTCATTAAATTAACATTGTTTATGTTGAAAAAAAAATGTCAGGGATTAATGACATGTTTTGTTTATCATGTGGATTCCACAGATTATTAAAACCACAAATACAATACCATAAATAGGTTTTAATTGAGATTATAACCTTATTTAGGTTATTTCATGGATTAAAGCCTCAACACTTGTGTATTCCGCTCAAAATTATCATCTGAAGTGGATGTTAATTAAATGAAATATAAATAAATGATTAATGATATCATAAGATTAAATCCCCTATAATGAAATCACCCAAATATTTATAAAATATTTAGTTCAATCTAAATCAATCAATCATTTCATTTTAGCTCTGGAAAAAACCTCCCATTAAAAAGATAAAAAATGGATTATTAAAATGTATAATCATCGAGGAATTGACCCGAGTGCCACTATACACATTAGAAGAGCACCAGAACCTTGAACGGTTGATATGAGACAACCATCCATGTTTCAGAGACTGAAATAAGGAGAAATATTCATGAAAACCCATTCACATATGGAAAACTCCAATGGTCAATGCTGCTGATCCGCATATGATTTATGTCAACTCTAGGATTTTATCAGGAATCACTATACATCCTAAATATTTGGAGATGACTCCTGAACGAAACATGGTCCAACTAAAGATACTACTCCCACCTATTCCCAACGTAGAGGTTATCTACATGGGTGACCATAAACCTCCTCTAAGGGATCTATTCAAATCAATGATTGATAAATTTTTTTGTAAACAAACACAACTAGTCTCAGATTTTTATTCCACGATCCTCTGAAATCCAAGACACAGGTGCAGAGAATATCCTCCAGAATATGAATAACATGCTCCATATGACTGTCTGTATGTGGATGGTATGTTGTGATTAACTTTACATAAATTCCCATTTTCACTTTAATAATCTTCTAGGTCCTTTAGGTAAATCTAGGATCTCTATATAAAACAATGGAGTAAGGACTCTCATATAACATCAGTGTCTCTGGCACATTAAACATACATAAATCTTTAACATTAGTGGTTTCTATGATTGTAATTAAATGAGTAGACTTAATTAACCAATAAAAAACCACCCATATATATTTCCTCCCTTAGGGAGTCCATGGTAATAAAAGAAAACAAATACAAGGATACCTCATCCCATTTTTAGATTAGCACCAGAAGAGGCTGAAGCAAACCAAATGGTTTCAAGTGCTCTGCCTTTATGGTTGGTGTAACATCGAGACATGAAATTTTTGATGTCATGCTTCACACCCGACCACCATAATTTCAACCTCATGTCATAATAAATTTTTTAGTTCCAGGATGAATGAACCATAAAGAGATGTGACAATTTAACAAGACTAAACTCCTCATAGATACTGTGAGGACATTCCTTTTCTCGAAGTGAAGAATACCATATAGAGAGAGAGAAAAACATGAAAGGGTGTACCCACCATAAAGGATTTATTTAGTCTTATAAAAATCATCATCATACTAATAACACTGTAAAATAGACTCTAGGAGAGATGATTAAAACTGATATCTTGTTAGAACCATTCTAGAAACATCCTATTGAGCATCTAGGTTTTACTGAGTGAAAAGACCCATAAGGATCCACTCCTCCTTTAATTCTAGAACAACATGTGATAGTACTTTCTTACAAAGATCATGTGAAATGAAATTTTACTTCCTTGGGGTGTAGGTGATATCAAATTCAAACATTTTAAGGTATTCTAACCATTCTATCTATATAAGATTCATGTATTTATAAAAAAAGATATTGCTCAGATTTTTGAGATCAGAAAATACCATTAACAATTCCCTAAAAAGATAGTGCCACTAACATTTAAGTTCATGCATGATAGAACCAATATCTACATAATGAGTGGGGTAATTCTTCTAATGTGGCCGAAGTTGACAATAGAAATAATCTACCGTAGGGTTATCCTGTAAAATCATGTATCCCAAACCAGCACTAGAAGCATTACAAAACACCACTTAACCCTTTTCAAGCTTATGTAAGATAAAAAAGGAGAGGATGTCAAATGCATTCTCAGTTCACCGAAAGAAGAATAAAACTTCACATCCCATGTGAATTTCACTATTTTCTTGGTTTTAGAAGTCAAATGTGACACCATCTTAGATAATTCCTTGAAAAACTATATGTATCACCCAATAAGACCAAGGAAGCATTATATCTCAAAGACATTCGAAGGTTCCTTCCATGGAAAAACAATCTTTAACTTATCTGGATCTACTGACATTTCCTGATCATAAATTCTATGGACCAACAATTTCACTTCTTAAATCTAGAAACAATATTTCTAAAGATTTACATTCTAGTGGTGACTTCTCAAAATTTCCAGAAAAAACATAGATTGTGATTGTGCTTATGCAAGTATTTCGAATAAACCAAAATATCATCCCTAAATACTAGCAAAAAAGATTCAAGATATTGATGGAAGATTAGATTCGTCAAATTTATAAAAAAATATAAGTGAATTATTTATAACCAAAGCATCATAATATACTGAAAATGGACATACCTACTCATGAAGGTTGTCTTCAATATATTAGACTATTGAACTCTGAACTGATGATAACCTGACTGAAGTTCAATCTCTGAAAACAAAATGCCCCCTTTAACTGATCAAACAAATCATCCACACATGGTAAAGGTTATATGTTATTAACCATTACCTAGTTAATCTTCTCATAGTCTAAAAAAACCAATGTAAACCATCTTCTTTCTAGGAAAAGATAATCAGGGTTTCCCAAGGTGAAACACGAAGTTGAATGGAACATTTTTCCAACAGGTCATCCAATTGAATCTTGAGCACTTTCATATCCATTAATGTCATATGATAAGACAGTATCAATATAAACTGTGTACCTCACATTAGGTCAATTGTAAACTCTACTTCTCTCTCTAGTGGAAGACTGGAGAAGTCATATGGGAAAAGTTCTGAAAAGACTCAAACAACAAGAAATCCATAATGGGAGAGACATCATCAGGCTCAAACACAAGAATAGGCAACAAAATATTAATCTCTAGCAGGGAATTCCCTGCATGACCTAATCTCATATCTCACTCTCCATAAAACACATGATAACTCCCATAAGTAGTAAGAAAAATAAACACATCGATGATAATAATCTACCTTAGCTTGTTGCTCGATAAGCCAATCCATACTAATGATGATGTCAAACAGATATAAATCAAGAACAGGAAACTCCCAGATCAAATCCGTATTTGATATTGTTAATGAACAAGAAGGACATAGAAACCCCTACTCTCTCTTCTTTCTATGAGGTGTCACTAAATCCATTTCTAAGGAAATAATTTCTGTTTTAAGTTTAATAACATCAAGAAAACTCTTAGATATAAAATAGTGGGAGGAGATAGTATCAAATAAATAAATTAAAACATAATATTCAATAAGGATAATACCTCTCAGTATTACTGGACCTACATCAACTTCATCCGGACACTCATCTACTACATAAAAATGCATTACTCAGGAGGAATGTGGATGGAGCCCAGCAGTCATTGATGCTTATGAATTCACCACAATAGCCTTTGTAGTTGAAAAACCCGGACCATAATGAGAAATAGAAATAGCATTATAGAAGCACTACATGTGACCAATGTGTCCACATCGTTTTCTTATATCTATGAGAATAAGACAAGAACCTCTTGTGTGTCCCCCCTATTTGAACTGATATCAAGTCATAGTAACATTTCCATCTTTAACAAATGGTGTAGAGGAGACTCTATATTGAGACCCACCTCAACCACTTCTATGAGGATCCTGCCACTTCCTTTTCATCCCATGAATTCCATTTTAGTTTTCACCATATAGAAGAAATTATGTGGTAAATCTGACCTTTACTGCCATATTCATCTCTTCCATCATAGATCTATCCACCATCTCTACATAGATAAAGTTTTTCAACATGAACATCATTGATATGATATTCGATCGCAAACCTTGCAGGTACTTTTGAGACATAAACTGGTTATTCTTCCCCATGTTTGGAAAAAATGGAAAATATCAAAAAAATAATTATTGTATGCTGACACCGAACTCTCTCTGTGTTCTAAATATAGGTAGTCTTGAAAATTTTCTAGTATCAAGGAATTTGGAAAAACTACTGATAGAACCGGGTTTTGAAATCCTTCCAATCCACACCCACATATCTTTTTTCTTGGACCATATAATCCCAACATGGATTAATAGACCCCTTGAGTATAAAAACATCACACTTTTCTCTAATATTCTCATGTGTTTCTAGAATTTAAAAGATCTAAACGATCCTATCTGGACATTCTTCCACCTCTTGAGTTTTACTCGTTCCTTTAAAGGACAGTGGATTATCACACAAGAATTCTCGTGATCAATCTATTTCTCTTAAAACTCTTGATTGTACCTCAAAAACTATATTCTAAACATGTGGTACATCTGGATTGACATAACTAACAACCATTAATATAGTATTAAAGAGATTATGATCTATAGGTGGATATCCTTGAGAAGCACCAGCTACATCTTCTTGAGGAACTTGTGGAAGACATCTCTGAGGCATACTGCTGCACACCAAAACATGAGAACGATTATACAACAGAAATAATATCAATTCAAACCAAAAAACCCATAAGTAGAAATTACTATTTAAACCCAAACCCAAAACTAGGTAAAACCATACCAACATCCTATGGCAACTTGAGTCTCAATATGACAAGAGTTGGCCAAACACTTATTTCTATATACCTTTCAAGTTCCAAAAATCATATCTATAGTCTAACAGAAATCCAAAGCCAATGAATATTGAGGAAAGACCTACCAAATAGTAATGAACTATCATAGTTCATCGTGAAACCCAACACCTGATCCATTCCATTACATACCCTAAGGGAATTCCCGATCCCCACAGGCTGGCGACAAGCACCCGGGCATCGAACAATACAACAGAGGGAACAATTTTTCCCAACTTAATCAAACACATAGAATATACATATAAATATAGAAGGAAATAATGGATGAATAAAAATGATATATTCAAAAATAGTTAGAAATACAACAGATACAAAAAATGTAATGTACCTAAAAACTGCACGACAAGTCCAATTAAAAAGGACTTAAAAACAGCTACTATAAGTGATGGCATGGAAAAACTCCTACTATCTCACCACTAGCTACCCAACACATCTCACATGAAACCTCACTGTATCACTATAGTGCCTTGGATTTACCTTAACTAAACGATATTCAAAGGTCGACACACCACCGAGGAGGTGCTTAGGGTTTTGGTTAATCAGCTCAGTAGGATCCCACCATGGTTCTCCATAACAATAATTTGTATAGAAATTATTGTATGTTCATTTTAAGTAAAAACATGGCATGATAATAAGTAAAGAAATTTTATAGAAAACATTGTAAACATTTCAATTTTCCACAATTCCAAGCAAAAGTAGTTATATCATTTTCAAAGGACATTTTCAATATCATTTTTTACAAGCATAAACATGAATATGAATGAAACATTAGAAATCCAAGTAATAAAAAATAGAAGCACATGTATCAAAACACTAAGTAGTACTATAGGTACAGGTTTCAGACTACTCATACCCCAATAATCTAGTGCACAAACTAGTTCCTAGAACATCAGACCTATGAACTAATGGAATACCCCCAGAGTAAACCCCCCCAAAATGTCATTATGAGTCCCCTAGAACAATGGGAGTAGGGAATAGAAGAAAGTCCCAATTCAAACCTCTTTGATAATAAAAAAAATGGATGATAGCCTCAAGATAAACTATCCACCTATGTTTAAAAGTTAACCCATGTTTCTTTCTTCAAAATTCCTTTCAATGCTTTGAAAACCTTTTTAAAACCATTTCAAATATCATTTCAATGCTTTTAAAATAACACTTTTCCATTTCATTTATCAATAACAAAGAAAAAACCATTTTTAATTCAAAAATATTCTTAATTCACACATAAAAATCAAGAATATCTTTCATTATAAATAGTTTGTAGAGAAAAACAACAAGATCCTTTATTATTATATAGAGACGGAATAACCTACCTCAAATATCTGGACGCACATTCCCACAATGGATTACCCAAACAAAAAAACCAAATGATTTCAATAAAGGCCCTATAATATACTAGATAATTCTTAGGATTGATTAAATATATAACATAAGGGGTTGGTAGAAAGGGAGAACACTAAATTCCTCCAGAACGAACATCTGCCACACCACACTAACCATGAAATGACCTCAAAAACAAGATATCCCAACAGATGTAGAATAAACCAAGAACATACACCATATTAACCCAATATATCCAAACACACCACCAAATGGTGATATCATGATCAATGTTAATGAAGAAGTGGGAAGACGACTTACTAGAAGTGACACAACACAATCACAATAGGGATCAGACATCAAACGGATCGATCCAGAATGAATGGTGTCTTCAACAAATGCCTAGAAGAGACACAAGGTTGAAGGTGAAGGACTCTGGAAAGAAAGGATCAAAAAAAAAATTCCATGTGCATGTCTTAAAATTATACACGAGCTGTTAAATGGAATGAAACTCCCAATAACATCAAGAATTCCATGAAAAATATGTACACAAAAAAACACCGCCTCAGATAAGAAATACATTATTTAAAACATTCATGATGTGAAACCAAAATTTAGGATATGAAACCACCATTCAATATGTGTAATATTTTTCACACTGTGAATCAACTTTCATTGATTGTACCCAGTAGAAATTACGTGGTGTGAAACCCAGTTACATAGTGTTAAATCTTCTTGTATCCTACATAAAAGGCTGGTTAATGTTTAAATTACAAAAAATATTTAACTTAACAATTAACGGTATCCTCCCAATATAAAAGGAGGAGAAAACTATAAAGAGTTTAAGGTAGTACCTAACAAAACATTAATGGGATGATACAATAATTCAAGCCCCACCCTTCACAAAATGAAAAACATAAATATTTGTTCCACAATATCATAAATAATTTATCATATAATCATATCATTACCCATGAAAAGAAAAATGTTTTATAAAAATTTCATAATTTCATCCTTGTATAACCCATGTAAAATAAATGAGTTTCATAAAAATATCATCATCCTACATACAAACTATATAGAGAAATAATAAGGAGAGAATCATTAGATTATATCCCTAGTAATACATAATAAACATGAATGGATTCTATCCTAGATGAAAATTTATTTTAAACAATCATTAGAATATTTTAGGAGAAAAATAACCATTTCAATTTGAAAAAATTATTTAAAATATGAAAATTTACTAAATATCAAGGGAAAAAAATTCTTTAAAAGGATCCTTGAAAACATAAAAATCAATATTCAAATCATTGAGCTATCATGATGGAAAAAAATTCATCCATGCTATACACGTTATTAGAAAACACCGTCTTCAATCTTTTGTAAAAAGTAAAAGAGTACCTCATTGAGAAAATGATAATATGTTTCCATTTAAAATTTTTTTTAAATAAAATCATGTGTAAAAATGACTTTATAAAATCATATTAAAATATAAAAAACATTCTTAATTGTTTTATAAAACATGGATATGGAGGGAAATAAAATTTCAATTGAAGAAGGAAATAATTTAGGTTTTTCTTAAAAATACTCTTTGAATATCTTGAGTACATAAAGTGAAGAAAAAGAACTAAAAAACATATTCTTAATAAATAACCATATGAGAATAAAAATTAATTATAATTATAATATAAGGATTATATAATTTCATTAATGAAAATTCAACCATAAGAAATCCTAATTAAAAATACGATTGAAACATAATCCCCATACCCCAAGTATTATATTTATTCATACACATTCAAAAATCCTATAAAATAAATTAATATATATTATATATTTAATCTTTAACTATAAACATATCCATCATACAATTTATTATTATCTTATAACATCTTATCACCTGTTTATTAATAATTGGTTATTAAAATCATTTTTCTAGGTGGTAACTGCTTCATTTTTCATGCATGTTTGAGTTTGATAGTATACATCCTTATAATTTAATCATGGTTCCATAATATATACAATTTTTATTATGATATAAATATCATATATATTAATTATATATATATAGTCATCTATAAAATTTACAGACAAAAAATTGAATTACCCCATTCACGAATATAGTAGGTCATCCGTATGAATGAACATTATTTTCACGTTTCAAAGGTTGAATTGAAATAAATATAAAAAAACTTAACCCTAAAATTATCATTATTATATCATATACATCATATATATTCATCAAATACATCCTTACTACCATTAATGTCAAGTATAAATGAAAAAAATCACATCATTTCGTGGAGGTGGTAGTCCACAAATAAGCACGAGGGACATTATCATTTTCAAACATATTAGAAGGTAAAATTTTATGTATGATACTATAATTATATAATCATAATTATGTCATAAATATAATATATAAAAATTAATCCCTTACAATAACCCTTTATTAAACATAGTGATGGAAAATGAATTGTATCATTGTGTGGAGACGACAAGCTGTTCACATGCATGAGAGATACATTCACTTCCAATTTGATGGAAAAGAGGGTTAATAAATGTAGTTTCATATTAACAATGATAGTTCATTATGTTTTTTATAGTGAATTTTTTATTTTATGAAGAATATAATATATTTAGAGGATGTAGAAGAATAACTAATTGAAAGAGGCAAGGTAAGATGATTACCTATTCTTCGGTAGTCATCCTTTAGCTTTCTTCATAAGGATCCTTGGAGTAGCCTTTGGAGAATACCAACACATATAATTCTTAGGGAAGTTTAAAAGATAATTTGGTATTGTTTCTTTATGTCAGAAGGCTCAATCTAGTGTAATTAAGAGAAAAGAGAGGTTATTTTTTTTAATGTGAGGGGGTAGTCACTCATGAAATTTATTAAAATATTAAACCATTAAAATATAAAAAATCCATTACCTAAACAAATTAATCCAACTGTAATGAAATTCATAGCTAATGTATAATGTGGTTACCATCATCTAATAAAATTTGGACATGTTTCAGTGAGTTTTTAAACCTTATCTTTTCATATAACACCGTAATCAATCTATTTTAACATTAATCGTGATAATTATTTTGTCACTCTTAAAGTGTCATAATTTTACTTATAAGGTAACAATTTTTTTTAAAATTTCTAAAATATGATAATATAGATCAATGATTATCCAAATTTTCCTATTTTATGAATTATAATATTTTCAAATAATTTAATAAAATATTATTTTCAAAAAATATAATTAATATCCTCTTTGAATATATTAATTTAATTTTAATTTAAATAAATCTATACAATGCTGGAATTAAAATATAATCCTTTAGCAAATCACTAATATGTTATAATCATCTATAAAATTTATTGAATACTGTAATTGATGTAATATTTATTTGGTATTTCATAAGTATTTAATGGTATTATATCATTACTAAAAATTATATTTCAATTAATATTATGAAAAACATTCATTATTATCAAAAAAACCATTATTATTTAATCAGATTATTCTTTTGTCCCTATGTGAACACATAAGAGGAATTTAAAAATAAGATAGTGACATTTTATATTTTTTGTTTTCATGAAATATTATATTGGTCATTTTCATGGAAAAGTATCCCTAAAATAGTTAAATATTTTTGAATAGGGTGATAAGGGTTAAATTAAATTCACTCAATAAGAATTAATATAAAATATTGTGACTATAACACTTAGTTTTAACCTTAATTAACCGATGATTCCTTTACTGTGGTAATTTTTACTATGTTTATAATTCATATTGAAAAAAAATAAAAGGGACCTATTTACCAAATTTAATCCTAATGATTCTATACAGGGTATCCTTTTCTCAATTTAAAATCTCAATTAGTAGTATAAATTAATTTACGAAAAAAATTCAAAAAGAAACAAAAAGTAATTTTTTTAAAAGAATGTATTTCTATGTCTAAATTACTTTATAAAAAAATAAAACAACAAAAATGATTCCAATTAACATAATAAGATTAATAATAATATAAAATAAATAATGATATATTGAAATCAATAAAAAATAGAACATTCTAAATGATTGAAAAAATATAGCATTAAATAAAAATCAATATTTTTCACCACTAATGAAAAAATAAATAATTTTAGAAAATTATAAAAAATTCAACCCAAGATAATTTTGATAAATTTTAAACAATTAAATATAAATATTTCTCACAAAAATCAATAAAAATAATTTTTGAACGAATCATATTTTTGAATAATAGGACGACTTTAATAAAAAGTGAATGTTCTTTATTAAGAATTAATCATTACATTGGAATCTAGTAGGACTATTTTATATATTTCCTAAGTTATTAATTCCAATTCATACCTTCTAATTCAATGGCTAGGTTTTAATTGTAATAATTAAATAATAATCTTTCATGGTTTCTCAATATTTTTGTTATATATCATATATTATTTCAAACATATTGTTTTTCTTTTAAAATATTTGGGAGTCAGATTCTCCACCATTTAATAAATTTCATCCTCTAAATTTTTGATACTTATTCTTCGTAATCATGGGTTTGAAATTGAAAACTCCTTTGTGTAGGATTAGTTTGTGAATAATACAGATTAGGATCTGAAGAATATGCATATGATGGAAAACTTACAATATGATGGGAGGTGAATTATTGTTTTAAAATTTTAGTTTAAAATAATTAATCTAAAAAAACCTAAGACTAATTAAGTTTATTTATCATACTTTGACCTCATTCCAATGGAAAAAGTCATGGAATCATAATCAGAATAAATATGATTAAATTAGAGTAGAGAATATCAAAATTACTATGGATATAATTAATCAGTGCATAAGTATCACAATCAAGATGAATAAGATAAAATAAAATATATTTTTATTATTTCAATATATGTAATAAAAATAAAATAAAAATAATATAAATATGAATATAATATTTTAATTTATATTATATGTATAGCTAAAACTAAAAAATCACAGGCCTTAAGTAATATAATAGAATTCAAAAGAAAGAATTAATTTAATGCTACTAAAAAGATAAATCTTTTTCCTTAATAGAAAGGCAATATATAATCTAGACTATAGTTATCCTTTATTTTAATGTTAGAAGAAACGTTTTGTTCCCTTACCAGGAAAGAACTTGATATGAAGATCTGAATGGCTCTATATTTCTATACCTAGAATCCATCAATACGTTGATCAAATTCTCTTTCTATATATCCCTGGTATCCCTCGATTAGAGAGATCATATTACGTATCTTCATATCCCTAGAAACCCATTATTTTTTTGATGATCAGACACAAAACAAATTACCAAACTATCATATTCTGTTTTTACTTTAAAAAATTTCGTAATTGATTTGTTTATAAAAAAAAGAATAGGTTAATCCTACCAATGGATTTCTTCAATCTGAATGGTAATTCTCTATTATTTTATTTTTTTCACTATTTCATTATGAATAGTTTATAATTTTTGTATTTATACCTTTATATTTTATAAACAAAATATTATTTTGAGAAAAAATTCATAAACATGTTTCCATATAGTATTCATTCTAAATAAAATAAAAAATTTAAAACCTAGAGAGTTTAAATTTTCCTTTAAAATTTATTAATATTAATGATAATTATCATAACTAATGACATTAAATATCATCTATTTGATTTGTTATGGTGGTTAAATTGTCATTATAATTGCTATATAAGGAGGATCAACCCTCATATACCACCCAGGATGTTCCATACATTTTCCTTGAATTTCTTACCCTTCAAAAGTCTCTATTCTGAAATTGTTCCTTTATGACCTATTAACCTGTTTCAGTTATGAATACGATGGTATCTAATCAAGATTACAAGAAATGGTTCATATTATGGGAGAGTTTAGTTTCAAGATATTTTGTTTAGAAATATAATTCTAATTTAAATAATATTATATAATTCTCCAGATGGGAATCTGTGTGCATAGAAAAAGACGATAAATATCCTAACCTAATTTATCTTGATATGATTCATATTTTTATGAATTTTTTATGTTTTTCAGTGAATATGTAGGATAAAAATTGTATTTTTCTATATATGATAAGAAATACATGTTTTCATTCAATAAGGATACAAATTTGGTAAAAATACCTTTGAAAGGAGAATATTTCTATCCATTACATGAGTATCCTAATGAGCTCAATACTTTCAATAAGAATATGTATAAAGATTATTTTTTTCAACATTATGATAAATTAAGAATAGTTTCTCATCTTATTCTGGATAATAGAGTTATATCACAATGGATGTAAGGATCCCCCATTCTGAAGAAAGGACACCAGTACACCGTATAGTTTTCATACATGTTCATTTTGGATTATTTAGTGAAACTGAGAATGATATATCTTGTTGGATTAATATTTATTACCATCGACAACATCGAGATTGGTTTTATAAAATAAAAGATCAAAATGTTTCTATTAATGATTAGAAAATTTGTGGTTGTGTGTATGATGTTTTTCAAAATAAAAAATAAATATAATCTGATTAGATAAATGTTTTCCCTTATATGTGATGATAAAAAAATAAGTTGAGAATGTTTTTTAAGTAAAAAGTCATAAAATTTGGTCGAAATATTTTTAGTGACACATAAAAATAAAAACCTTTATAAAAAGATAAGAATGTTAGAAAAAAGAAAAATATAATATTTGAAATACCCCCCCACCCACCAAAGAAAGAAAATAAAAAAATAATGATCCTGATAATGTGTATGGAGAAATGGTTAAAAACAAAACTAGAAAAGAAATCAAAATATCCTCAAATCATAATTGATCCTACTAAGGCTAATATTTTATAAATATGTTTTGTCAATACATTTAAATAAGAAGAAAATAAAATTAAGAAAAATAAGGGGTTTATATATGCTCAACTGTGTGAAAATAGTTTAGAAAGGTGTACAGAGGGATTCAGGTTGTGTGTTATATCCAGTATCTCAGACTGATCAAGTGAATCTGGGAGCTTTATTATCTTTTTATGAATCAATAGTATTCCATGTTGATGTACCTTATAACACTTTTAAGGGAAAAATTATTGTTTAATATTCTATTATATCCACTTTAATGAACAAGTCGGTTCTAGTTCTTCTTAAAAATCAATTGATATTAAAACCATTGAGTAAAGGATATCTTAGTACTATGAGGTTGTTATGAAAAAAACTAGAAGAGGAAATTGAATAATAATTCTAATAAGAAATTATTTATATAAAATATGTATAAAATACATAATAAAGAGAAGTGGAATTAGAAGAAAAAAGTGTATAAAAAAGAGAATGAATAAGAGTTTTTAGAAGAAGAAGATGGAGAGGATGAGAATCAGGTTTATAAGAATGAAGATCATGATGAAAATTAATAGGTAGATAATAAGGAAGAAAAATTGTCCAACAAGCCTTCATAAAAATCAAAATCATCATCAGAATTAACCATTAATGACTATAATAAATATATATAAGGTAGTTTTGAATAATAATTATCATCTAAAGAAGAAGTTTAATCCTAAACTATGAAAATATAAGATGATCAAATTTTTAAAAAATATAATTAAAATGTTGAAACCAATAAGGATACTAAAATCGTTGAATTATTTGATGATAGGGAAGTGGATGAGAGTATAGTTTCTAAGAAAGATAAGAAATTTGTATTAAAGTTTGAAAAGATGAAAGGAAAGCAAATAGAATTTATAAAGTGGAATTAAATATCCTATGGTTTAGAAAGATAAACTAGATTCAGTAGAAAAAATGATGTGAAGGGAGTTGATTATATTATTCATGCTATAAAAAGTTTATAAGGAAGTATTATATACATTATTAACCAAGAATATAAATACCATCTTATCCAAGAATTTCATAATGAGAAATTGGATTTGATAATGTTTTTAATAGAAAAGGTTTTTTTCTTAAATATCATTTGAATGTTGTTCATGAAGGTTCTAAAAGTCACAAAAGGCATGTAATCCGATGGAGAAATAGCCTTACCAAATTGATACTGATATCATATTACATGATGAAAATTTTCATGATGTAACAAATATCATAAGTGAATCAGTCTATTCCTTTAGACATTTATCTATAGATTTGGTTGATAGAGTCATGTTTGTAGAGAACATTAGTGATATAACTAGTAATCATAACGAGGAAGTAAATTATTTGGAAGGAAATATCCAATATATTCAGTTGTATATGACGAGACTCAAATCTTATTAATTTAATATTGATATATAGAGGAATTATAATAAATAATTTTGTGAGAATGATCGGACTCAAGAAGAGAGGCTAGTGAAGAGGGAGAAAGACTGAAAAGAATATAATAAGCTGAAGTAATTTGAGAAAAATTGGATTAATAAAGACTAATTATATTCTTGAAATCTCATAGTATTTTGTTTTTTAAAAAAATTTAATTTTTTTATCTTATGAATGATCTATTCATTTAATTCAGATTAGTTAGAATATTTTCTAATTCTGATCGGTTGAATGTTCATTCATATTTTTTGTGGATGATGTGTTATTTCATTATATTGTTTCGTATGTTTGTTTTGTTATCAAAATTTTTAACAAACCTAAAAAAATTCCCCCCTTCTTTTGTGGAAATCACATAGGAGGGTAATTTTATAGAAATGGGGATATTTTCTTAAATAAAATGAATATTTTATAAAGTTACAAATCACTAGGGGAGATGTTTTTAAAGAGAGATATTTATTTAAAAGAGAGAATCTGATCCTTAAGTAGAGATATTATCCTCAGAGGGAGTTAATCATATTAAAACATCATAAACTCCATCCTATTCTAAAGAGTTATAAACTTAGGTGATGTTTGGGTTTCGAAGAATAACTTTGAGTGTTAAAGAAATGGACCCTAATTTTCCAAGTTATTATTAACTTTTGTTTTGGAAATTTTGATTTCTAAATATGGGAAGATTATTATATCAATAGTTTTAATTCTTACGTTTCCATTCCTTTTTTATAAATACTTTTTTTTAAATATGCCTAATAAATTTTTATTTTCAATGTTTTTTAAAATGTTTTTTTAGAAACAATATATTTTACCCTACTTATAAAAATTTGTTGAGTACTACGAGTATAAAATTTATATTCTTCATTAAATTATCATAATGATCATGTTTATGATTAATCAGACTAAACTTTATCAATAATAGAAGTTAGAATTTTTCTCATAACTATCATAATAAAAAATTTCTAACAATCTAACTGATACATATACAAATAACGTCACATTGATTCTAATGAAATTTATCTTAATGAAAGTCGTATGGAATTCCATAATATTAACTTAAGTTCCCTATTTTATTCAGACTAATTTTTTCTAATATATGGAAAATATAGTGTTTTATACAAAAAAATTCTAATAAAATTTGGACATGAAAATTTAGTAAACATAGCTTTAATAATGTGTTTGTGATTTCCAAAAAATGAAATGGAAAAGTAAGATTTAAGACATAATACTCAACACTTTGTTGAATTCCCACACCATAAAAATAGTTAAAAAATATTCCTCTTATAAATATGGGAAGGAAAACAATAAAGTCATATAGAATTACAAAAAACTAGGTTTTCAAATACGATAAAATTATTGGGAAGTGAAAATATAGACATGGTAGAGAAAATGAATGCTCAAGGACTAATATAGAGTGATAGAGAACATCTTGAGAAGATATTTAATGGCTAAAAAACCGAAATTTGAGATTGGTGAAACTATCATATATTCATAAGATATAAAGGTAAATGTAAATAATTTTATTTCAATATTATTTTCCTAAAATTGAGGGTTTATTTTACTATCATGATATTAAATTTTATAAACAATGCTTAATTTAGTTATTTCAAAATGAGAAAAAAAATATCACTATTTGGTTGTGGACAAATAAATTTAAACTTCACCTATTACACCATGAAAATAATTTCAAAGATGATATTTTTTGTTTGAAGCACTGAAATTAAATTTTAATGGATTATAAGATCCATACTTAATAGAAAGTCATCCACCCTATCTCTATAAATTAACCAAACCCAAAAATGGATAGCACATGGTAATATAATTACCCAACTGAATAATCATTGAAATAATATATTTATCTTCAAAATTTACACAATAAAAACAAATGTAACACATAGATCATTTCTTAAATAATTCAAAATCCTCAATAAACAAAACCTTAAATTATTTTGTAACCTCAAATGAAATCCCATACCTCTTAGAATACATCCACAAAATTTAATTGTGTTCTTACCAATTACTCTTTCTCATTAAATCACATGTTAAACCTAATGTTTACATATAACTAATCCCAATGATATATATCAAAATATCATTAATCACCATGATAAACCTTAAATTTTAGTGAAATTGACCGAAATATCACTAATCAAATTTGATACGAACCTGAAAGGAAATATATATCTTAACCATAATTATCTATAAAAACAATCTCTAGTTAATGAGTCACTTTTTAACCATAAATATTATGTATATCCTACTATCCAATAGACTATAATTAACTTAAGATCTAATAATATACTAACCAAATTTTTTATTTAAATTTTATAATAATATTATTCCTAGAAAACTGTAAAAACTTTAAATCACCCCAAAATACCATATTAAAAAGTGGCATCTATTGTTTTGAACTATTGAACATTATTAAAATTATAAAACCATTACAGTTTCCATTACACTTATGTTAGACTCAAATGAAAACATATATGATTCAAAAAATTCAAACACTCATTTTCCTAAATTAAAATGATAGTCAACATAATATGTTACATAAATCACAAAATACTGTAAAATCAATCAAAGATAACATAAACCTAATTTTCATAAAATCATTAATTAGTTTAGAGGTACCCAACACTATCTTCTTTACATCATTAATTCTAATAATCTCATTGTACCATCCAAAAATTATAATACTACCACCAAACCACCTTTCATGATTATCTGTTTCTTTCGACATATGTTTTCAAATCCTTAAGTAAAATATATTACTTAATAGTACATATATGTATCCTTATTCTTATATCTTGAAAATCTTTGATTAACACTTTTACAATATAATTCCAAAATTTAGATTCTTAAAAACATGAATTCTTTTATTTTAATGATTATCATATCATAGATCCCTCCTTAGACATGGAGTTAACTATTTGATTTAGGATTTGGGTTTGATAATGATCATATTCCTCACATATAATAAATTGAACTATAAATAGTACTTTAAGATGAAATTATTTTCCCTCTATCGATATCTTAATCTATCCACAAAAATTACTTTCTATATTCCCATAATTTCCACGTAGAAAACATTTTCCCATTTATTTTAGACATTATCTTTAATTCTTCCCACATTATCAACAATAGTAAATTTGATTTTATTTTCTATATGGTCTTTTAGAAATTCCATATGATGTGTGTTAGGGAACTCCCCCAAGTTGAGATTTTCAATCGTTTGATGAGATAGATAATTTGGCATAAAAAGTGCCACCTTGTAAAAATCATTTAACTTGGTTACTCATGAGGATAATCATTCCATTTTGGAACGCATTTAGTATTAAAAATGTTATTTGGAGTCCCAAATATTGACTAAAACCAAAATCCATAGTTTGAGAAATAATAATAATAGTGGGAAACCACATAATCCGGAAAAATAATTCATATGATGTTTATATAAATACAACTTATTTTAAGTCATGGAAACCATGGTTTTAACCCAAGATATTGAAGTTTATCATCTATTCAAATATTGGTTTATAAAGAAAATTTGATTTAACCATAGAATATCCATCAGGAGTGTCTAACCAGGGGAACTGTAAGGTCAAACTCACTATGCACCAGAATGATTGTTGAGATATACTAAACCAACTCTTTTAGGGGTTATTACCAATATATGAACATGTTACAAAGCTATATCCACTTGTAGTATCCACAATGTGATGTATTTCTATGAAAACAATATAATATCTACCTCAAAAAAACTATAGGACACCATCCTATACATAGACATATCCCTAGGGTTTTTAATAATGTTCCCTAATAATAATCTATAAAGATTGAATAAGATATAATCTGATACCTACTATATGGAACCATTATTTTCATTTATATATATTATATCTTTTTAATGGATTATAAGATCCATATTATATCAATCGATGATCATATAAAATAATAAGAGAAGAATAAGTGTATGGTGTCATGAAGATAACCTACAAAGTTCATACCCAATATATTATGGATATTAAACTTGTATAATGAATAAAACATTATCATTTCAAAATAAATAAATTACAAGAGTGGGAAATGATCATAAATTAGTATTGAACCATAAGTTCATGTTACATACATCTGGCTCCATCATAAGTATAGAATGCATTTCATATGTCATGTTTTACTATAGATGTAATAAAATCATAACAAATCAGGCATCAAAACAAATTCCCCGTATCATAATGTATTAAGAATTAAAACATGTTTCCCATATCATAATGGATAAAGAATCATCATTTATTTCACAAAGTATATAAAGAACATAAAATTGTTTTCAATAGTGGATCAAGAACCTTAGATTGTTTCTCATAGTTATCTCATGTGATATAAAACAAAACCCAAAGAATTATAGGGTTATATAATCCCAATACCACCCATGAAATAATTTAAACAATAAATATGTGTGTCACAAGAATGTAAAAATTTTATTATATCATCATATTATAACCCATTCAATGAAAATGTGTTTTATAAACATTTCTTAATTTCGTCATAGAATAACCTATGGTAAATATATCGTAATCAAAATGATTAACCATACATATACATATTAAGGACGGTATCATTGGATCATATCCCAATGAAAAATTAATTAACATTATAGGATGTTATCATAGATGAAAATTACATTAAAAGAATCACTAGAATATTTCTTCAAGAAAATACCATTTTAAATTTTAAATCACAGATTCAAAAAATAAAAAATTCAAAAAATCTCAAGAAAAAAATTTATTTGAAAATAATATTGAAAAAAATTAACCAATGCTTCAAATAATTGATCAGTCATGATGTTTATAAATTCAATTCATGGTGTATACATTAACATATAGCATCTGTTTCATAGGTTTATAAAAAGTAAAAAAGTACCTTATTTTGGAAAACAATAAAAATATTCATTTTAAACAATTTTTTAAAAGTAAATAATGTTTAATAATGAATTAAAAAAATCATATTATACTGATAAAAATGTGACGGGAATCATTTTTAGAAAACATGGATATGGAAGAATGATATTTTCAATAGAAGAGAGAAATAAAATAAGGTTTCCTTTAAAAAATTCTTTTGAACTCTTGAGTACATAAAGTGACGAAAATTGAATGAAAACATATATTATTAATAAATAACCATAAGAGAATAAAAATAAAATTATTTATCATATAGGTATCATATAATTTCTCTAAATAAAATTCAATCATTAAAAATCCTGATTAAAAATAAGATTGAAACTTAAATCCCTTATGTCATGTCTCGTATTTATTTAAACACGTTCAATTATCATATATAATAAAAGTTTATTTTTATAAATTTATTATACAATTATACTCATATTTATTTTACCATATATTACTCATGAAATTTTTTCAACCATTTATTAATGAATTACTATTAGAATCACAATTCTGGGTGATAACTGCTTTGTTTTTCATGCATGTTTTTGTTCAAAATTCTCGGTCCTTATAATTTGACCATGGTTCCATTATATTGAAAATTTTAATCTTGAAATAAATATCAGTTATATTTATTATATATTTATTTATATTTATCCATAAAATTTAGTGATAGAAAAATAAATTACCCCATTCCTGTAGACGGTAGGCCATTCGTATGCAAGAACTCTATTTTTTTACTTTTCCAATGATAGATCTAAAGAATGGTTCAAATTTTTATAATAATTATTATATAATATAAATTATATATATTCACAAAATACATCCTTATTTCTATCCATGTAATGTGGAAAAAAATAAACTGCATCACTTCATGGAGGTGATAGTCCAGAAGTACACATGAGTGACATTATCATTTTCCAACATATTTGAAGACACAAACACACACACACACACACACACGTATATATATATATATGATATTATCATTATATTAGAATAATTAAACCATAAATATCATGTATAAACATTTAACCCAACATAATAACCATCCATTAAATACAGTTACGAAAGATAAATTGTATCGCTCTGTGGAGATGATAAATCATTTGTAAGAACGACAAAAACGTTCACATCCCATTTGATGGAAGAGAGGGATAATAAAGTATTTTTAATAATAATAATAACATTTAAAAATATTTAGGGAACTTAATTTATTATTTTATTGAGAATAAAATAAATTTATAAGAAGTATAATAAAAAAAATTTAAATATGTCCGGTAAGATGGATGAATTTTATTCACTAGGCCTCTTTTATATTTCTTATTAAGGACCCTTTGAATGGTGTTTGAAAAGTATCATCACATAAAATTAATGTATATGTAATTTTAGAAGTTAATATTTTATTTTTTGTTAATATATAAGTATCAAAGTGGTGTAATGAATCGAAATGAGAGGTTCCCTTTTATAACTGAAGGGATGTGATCTTTTAGAGTTTATTAAAAGAATAAATATAATAAAGTTAATATATAAAAATTATAAAAAATGAAATAAATTATAATATAAGATATAATTTGGTTTACATATCATCATATAATAAATTATTTATTGGTTTTAATGGTTATATAAACATTATCATTCAGTTTAGCCCCTTAGTCAATCAATTTTAACCTTAACCACTGTTATGTATTTTTTCATTATTAAAGGGTTATTATATTATATATAATGTAATATATGGTAAAATAATTGATAATGGATGAAATTTTAGACCATAAATTATCCATCTTGTCCTATTACAATATTTTTATGATTTTTAAATAATTTAATAATTTTTTTATAAAATATTATTTACTTCGTTTTTTACAATATCTATATAATTTGACTTTAAAAAATAAAGAAAAAGATTTAATTATAATATAATAATCAATAAAATCACAATTATATTATATTCATATATTAAATTTTTGGAACACCACAAATAAATCAAATTATAGTATTTTTAGTATTTGGAAATAATTTATTTTAATTTTCTTTTATGTGATGAAATATTGTGTCGGAATTGCATATGAATTTAATTTAATTAGATCATCAATAAAAAGTATAAAAAAATTACCATAGTGAAAATAATTTCATTATTCTCAAAATAAACATTCCTATTCATTCAAAATATTAATTTTTCCCAATGTGAACACATAAGAGATATATGAAAGTAAGAGCATGATATATTTTTGATTTCTTTAAATATTATATAGTTTATTTTCATGTAATATTATCCCTTAAATAGTTATATTTCATGAATAATGTGAGAATAGTCTATTTAAATTCATTCAATAATAATTAAGATGATAAATGGTAACCTTAAGACTTAATTTTTACCCAAGTTAACTAATTTTGCCTTTACCATGTTAATAAAACAAATACTACAGTTATTATAAATATTTAACAAAATAAAAGGGACCTATTTAAAATATTTAATCCTTCTGTTTAAAATATGAAATTCATTTATATAACTTCAATATCTAGAATTGAAGAAATTAATTTAAGATAAAAACACAAAACTCAACGAAAAATAATTTTTCGAAAAACTGTCATTTTAAGTATAAAAAATGTTTTATACATAATTCAAAAATAAAATTGATACCTATGAAATTAATTGGATTACTAATAATATAAAAGATTTAATTTCACTTTTAAATCATTTTAAAACAATGGAAATTTTTAAATTCTTGAAGAAAATATAGTTTTATTTAAAAATTGTATTTTCAACATTCATAAAAAAATGAATATTCTAAAAAAATTCCCAACAATTAACCCTAATATAATTTTTATATGATTAGTTAAAAAATAAATTTTATAAAATTGGAAGAAATTAAATACAATATTTTCCTAAAAAAAGAAAAAAAAATTATTTTTGAGGAAACATATTTTGGAAGCATAATATGACAATACAAAAAATTGAATGTTTTTTCTTAAGCATTATTCAACATAGTAGTGTTGAGTAGGAGGATTATATATATGTCATAATATGGATATTATTATTCATAACTTCATTTATATTTCTATGTTTTAATGAACATAACTAAATTATGAGTTTTTATTATTGTTTATGCTCAATGTTGTGAGTCGTATACACTTTCGAATATAATGTTTTTATTTTAAAATATAAGTGTGTTACATTATATCTCATTTAATTATTTAAAACATCATAATTTAAACATATTATATATAATTAATGATTTTCTATTTGATAATTTCTTTTTTTAAAACCCACATTGTTAAAATAGAAAAAAATATCCTTAAAAATAGTGAATTGAAAATACATAGGTCAACCAAAATAACACAAAAATTGGTTTCCAAATATGAGAACATTAGTGGGAAGTAAAAATATAGAAATGGTGGAGAGAAATAACACCCAATGAATAATATATATTGATAGAGAAAATGGCTAGGATAGTGTTAATGATGAAATAACCATATTTCTTTAGTGATGAATAGAGCATCAATTCATTTGAGATGATGATAAAAGTATAATATTTTTTTGAAGATAATTTTTCTAAAACTCAGTTATTATTTAACAATCATGATAGGGAATATAAGAAAATATAATTACATTATTTATTTATATATCCTAATAAAAATTTAATCCTTTTGGTTGTGATCTAATCAATTTACACTTCAACCATTACTCCATGAAATGAATATTAAAGATTTTTTTGTATGGATGAAAATAATTAAATGTCAATGGATCATATGATCCATAAAACAATTAAAAGTCATTCCACTTTTCTCACTACATTAAAAAATATAAAAAATGGTTATCGCAAGGAATGATATTTTAGTAAATGAATAAACCACGAAATAATACATTTAAAACAAAATTTACAGAATCACAATAAAGGTTCCACTTATATAATTTCATAAATAGTTTTATATCCTCAATAAACTCAAAATTAAAGAATGTTTTAACCTTAAATGTTATATGATACCTTTTACATTAAATCCCCAAAATGTAATTTCATTATAGTAAATTAATATTTTATGTTAAATTACTTTTTAAACCGAAGGGTTACATATACCTCAATTCAATGAAGCATTCCAAAATATCATTAATCACCATGATAAATCTTATCATGTATTGAAATTCACCAAAATAACAGGAATCCAAACTGGATACTAACCAGAAAGGTAATGTTTATATTAAACAAAACTATAGCAAAAAATATTTCCTTATTAGGGAATCACTTTTCAACTATCAAGATTATTTATATCCCTCTTATGACTACCTTTATCATTATTATACAATAATTTATGATTTATTACATAATATTATAGAGAATAAAACCCAAAATATTGAGAATTATTGTTTATTTTGTAATTAGGTACGTTACATAACAACTTAAAATATGGAATATATCTTCTTTATTGAAAAAATCCTTGACATTCTCATATTATTCTTTCGTGCATAAAATGGCACCGGATAACACGGGGACATACATAAGAAAGGGGTGATATAATAAGAAAATTAATGGAATAAACATGAAATAAACTGATGAAATTAGTACATGTAAGGCAATATACATATTAATTATAAATAAAAGGGGTGAGAATCATAAACATGAGAAATAGGGTATGATAAAACTTTATAATCATAAATGAAACATGAGAAATGTGGTAAATAATTAAAACCCTTAATCATAAACATATTTCAAGGACAAATGGAAATAAATCATGATAGAAAAATTACCTCGGTGTATTAGGTTCACTCCTTAATCTCTTTTATGACATCTTATGAAGTTAAAAAAATTTCCATTTCAATGGAGTTCTATATAATTCCGAGAACACCCATCAATTTCAGTGCATTATCATACTTAAGTGTTAGACATATATCATAAAACATGGAATTATATATCATCAAATTTTATTACATGATAATAGAGTTTTAAATTGATAAATTTATTCCCAAAATAAATAATTATAATTTCATTAAGGTGAATATCCTTGATAAGAAATGGGTATGGTTAATCACTATAAAATTTTTTGGTATGGAAAATCGTGATGAAATTTTAGCAGAATAATGGGGGCATATAAATGTCCATGGAAGGAATTAATGGGAGTGAAATGTGTATCTCATAATTTTGACATAAAATTTATATTATGGGAGATATGAAATAACATATCCCATAATTAGGAATTAGAGATAAAATATATAAGATTATGAATAAACTTGAATAAAGAGGAGAAGGAAAGGATCCCTTACGTTCATAGGGTGACTCCAAATGATTGTGAGTAGCTTAGTGAGAGCTTGGGGGAAACATGGGAGGAAAATAGAGAGGGTATGGAAGTGTACGGGCATATTAAATGTTTTTTAGTTAATATAAATGAGATCTTGGGTTGGTTTATATAGGACAAGTGAGGATAGTTCTTTATTATTCTCAAGCATAGGTTTTGGAATCTATATAATTACATAATCAAAACTAAAAAGACATAAAATGTGTTTGGAATATGGTTTCTTACAAAAATGGATGATTTAATTTTCTTATAAGTATAAGGGTCTAAATTATTAAAAAAATACCCTTGCGGATGTGGAAGTGAGTCATGTCTTTAAAGAAATGATTTTAAAACATAACATATATAATAGGTTTTGAAGGATTAAAAAAGGATTTATAAAATTTTACAAATAAGGTTGAAAAACATTATTTTAAAGGGGGAACATATATTTTGTTGGGGAAACCATCTGTAGTATTTATTACATCACTTTTGGGGTATTATTATATCATAACACAGACTGTATTTTTATACTGTATTTAATTTTTACTAGAAAATTTGATTGTATCATAAAATTATGTAGAATTCATTTTTTGGATAATTTCAATGTTTTAATAACAAAAATGAAATTTATTTTATGAAAATAATTTTTTAAATATTTTAATTTTCACTTCTAAAATAAGAATCAACATTTATTGAAAAATTATCTATTCTTTGAAAATAACATTTTTTAAACCCTTATCAAAATTACAATTGACTTCGTAGAAATTATATGATTATTTATATTTAATAAAATTGATATAATTATCATATTTCAATAAAATATTATTTATTTAAAAAATCTGTTAATTCATTAAAATAAATACCTTAATTTAATTTTAATATAACCTAAAAATACAATTTGTGTTTTACTATATCAAATTCAAAATTGGTTATAGAGTAACAATAATAAAATGATAATATATTCATTATTATATGAAATATAGAGATCCATATAGTCATGGTCTTGATATGTATCAATTTAATACAGTAGATAAATATCTAAGAGTAAGGTGTTTGATGATGAGACTTTCATGGGGTGGTTCGACAAACATGGTTTGGGATATGATCTCGAGGATCATGAACTTGTACCATAAATGGTCTCAATCATGCTTAAGTTGTTGGATCATAGTTGGGAATGGACAAGGGAAAATACCAATGATTCTATCTACCATAGAAGTTATAATAAATGGGATTCATACAGTATGATCATACTAGTTGATTTCATCACTTCCTTTTTCTATATCAATTGGATTTATAAAAACCCTATATTTATACACATCATATGATCACTGCTGAATGATTGTATTATCAATGTTAATGATAGAAAATGTTCTTTTAAATCATATATGATATAATAAATAAAATTATGTTCATATGTTTTCTATATCCATAATATATAACAATTATTTTAATTAAATTTCCAAGGTAATTTTATTTATAAATGTTCAGGATGTTACAATCTTCCTCCTTCTAGAAATTTTACCCTTGAAATTTTCATTTCACACAGAAAAATAGATGAGGGTAATTCTATTTCATCTCACCCACTAGTTCCCATGTTTCTTGTTCAAACAGGTGGTTTCTCCACAACACTTTTACCATGTGTATTGTCTTGTTTCATTGAACATTGTCTCTATGATCTATGATCTCCACCTATTGTTATTCATATGAAATATCATTCTCTAAGGGAACCACCTCTAGATTGATTAAATGTGAGGTTTTTTGAATGAAATTCCTCAAGAGTGATACATGGGACACATTATATGCTTGAGATAGGTTAGGTGGGAGTTGTAGTCAATAGGCCACTGCTCTAATGTGATCAAGGAACTCAAAGGGACCAGCGTATCTTAGATTAGTCCCTCATATATTCCCAAATCCCATTACCTTATTCCATGAAGATATGCATCAAAATTCATTTTCTCTTACCCCAAATTCTAGTTATCATTGAAAATTGTCAACATAGATATTTTTTCAACTCTAATAACCCTTGATGTGATGATTAATGGTCTTGACCATTTCCATCATTTCCTATGCCATTTTTGGACCTACTAGTTTACATCACCCGAATTCATACTAATATGTAGGTGTTTGGACCTCTTCCCACAAAGGGATCCATAAGGATATATTTGGATTATAGAGTAAAAAATGTTATTTTATGAGAACATTACTAGAGGAATATGTTAATTACATCATTCTTTAATGTCATTTGAGCATCCTCCCAACAATTCCTAAGTTTCAGGATAGTCCACTCTTATTTTCCATATGTATGAGGTTGATAAGCCTACTGATGTTTAAATCAGTATTTAGATTTTATTGGATACTCTTTGAGAACATGGTAATAAGTCTTGTGTATCAATAATATACAATAAATAGTCATGTTCCATGTATCCACAACACTTCTACAATGTATATCCTTGCAATTTCAATGAGTGATATGTCCTATCGAATTGTAATGATGTGAGAGGTATTTTTAAAATGATCTACCACAAACCATATATAATTAATTACTCTTAATTTATTTGGAAGACGAGTGAAAAAGTACATGGTGATATTTTATGATTTCTATGTAGGTATGGGTAATGGTTTCATCATCCCCTTAGATTATTTCATTTCCTTTTTCACTTGAAAACATACAAGACATATTGATGTATATTCTACGATCTCCTTCTGCATATTGTCCCCCAAATAGTTCTCTTTAATATTTCGAGACATATTTATACTTCCTGGATAGATGGATAATGTCTAACAATTAACATAATCAAACATATCAATATTTAAATTAGGATTGGATAGAACACATATTCATGAATCACATCTCATAACTCATTCTTCATTAACATTGATGTATGTGTCTTTCCATTTTCTTATATCTTTGAATTTAATCTAAATTCCAACATATTATATTTGATAATCCTTTATATTATCTACAAGGGGTGTCTGATCAATCATTTGTGAAAGGATTTACGATGTTCATGCCACTATGATTCTAATGTCCATCACCTTCAAATCTAATAAGATCAGATCATTCTTAGTTCTCATCAATAATAAAATTACTAGATCCTCTCTACATAGAGCATCATCCACAATATTTTCTTTACTATAATGATAAGGGATTGAGCTATCATTTTCCTTGATCTAATCCAACCATCTTCATAGGATCATTTTCAGCTCTTTATGTGTGAACATATACTTCGGGCTTTTGTGATCTATATATATTTCACACTTCTAAAAAAATAGATAATAATTATTTATATCAATGATAAGATCACTAATGATAAATATAGATCTTGTTTTGGATATTTCTATTCATTAAATTTCAATTTCCTTGATTCTTATGTTATTAATTTTTTATTCTATATTAACACACAACCCAATCCCTTCTTTACAGAATCATTGTACACCACAGAATGGTCACCACTTTTGGGTAGTGTAAGTAAATTAATAGTGATAATCCTCCTCTTTAAACCCATGATTATCTCTTGACATTTATCATTCCAAAAAATTGACTCCCTTTTGATTTAAATTGGTTAGAGTTTAACAATCATGGCAAATGTGTCTAAAATCAGAGATAGTAACCAGCTAACCAAAGGAAACTATAGATATCTATCATAATTTTTTCCCTTGAACATCCTTCAATTTCTTCCATATTTGAAGGGTATATATATATATATATCCCATTGATTATTATAATATTCCCTAAGAACAAGAAATACTTCTTCCAGAACACGCATTTTTTACATTTATAATGATTCTCTTTTCACAAGGCATTTAGCATTGTGCTTAGGTGCTTCTCATGCCCTCATCGATTTATGAGTATATTATAATATCATTTAAAAATACTACCAAAAATTTATTAAGGTAATATCTAAATAATATATTCATAAATTCCAGGAATATTTCTTTAGAATTTGTGAGTCTAAATGACATTACTCTGAACTCATAGTTCCCACACTTTTTTGGAGTGTTTTCTTAGGGATATCTTCCTTATTCACTGTAACTTGGTAATACCCTGACCACAAATCCACCATTGAAAATAATTTTTCTCCATGTAGATTATCTAACAAGTCATCTATCTATGGAAGGTGATATTTTTTTTAATCTTTATCTCATTGGACTTATATATATTAATGAATAGGTGCATTGACCCATCCTTTTTCTTGACAAAGAGGACTGGTGCACCCCAAGGTGAAGAACTTGGGAATATGAACCATTTATCTAGATTTTACTATAATTATTTATTTCATTCTAATTTTATAAAACAACCATTATATATGGATTATTGGTTAATATAAACTCCCTAGGTATATGCTCGATTGAAAATTTAACCTATCATCTAAGAGGGAGACCAAGAAAATTCTTCAAGAAATGAATATATGGATTCCCTCAAATTGGGAATGTATTAAAGGATGGTATTTTATATAGACTCAATAATTTATTCTAGATAATATTTCTATCAGGGAAATAATATCCATTCTTTAGATTTTGGATCTAAATAAGATTCATTCTTCTCCTTGCAGTTGTATAAAATTAGGGGTTTATTCACGATACGAAGAGTGATTTCCTTCTTGTAGAATTTTTTGTTTTATTTATAAAAGGAAATCATTACATCACATGGATAAAATAAAATTCCACTAGAAGGATACTTATATGATTTTAAAGAATAAATTTCCCAATAACATCAACATCTGATATGATAATCATATAAAATTTCCCCGATGATATAATATCAATTTAGGTTGTTACATGAAATTATTAGAAAACTTACAAGATTTTCTAATAGGGGATTAATCGAAAGGAAAAATGATGTAAATTACTATGGATTAGTGGTTATTTGTACTTCTATAATCATTATCCATCTCAATATATGACTTTCCTTGATTCCTCGATCTTGGAGATTGTTGATGCTCATCATGCCTGTTAGATTTTGGAATATATAATTGTCCTAAATAATTTTTGACTTATGTACATTAATGACATAGAACAATATATGGTACCTTATATTGAAATTAACTTCCATCCATCACATTATCAAAATTTCCATAGAAATTTTCTACTTTATGTTTTATATTTCCACACATAGAACATATCCTAGTTCCATTGTGAAATTTCACTTGGTGCCTCTTTCCACAAATTTTGCACAAAGTGAACTGAACATTCTTTCCATTATCACCTTTATTAGATTAACATCCTTGGGATGTCGTTTTCATCTTCCTTGAAGTATTCGGGAACTCAAAAAAGTTATAGTTATTAATTTTTATTTTTGATAGCTGTTTTGGAATAATCACTAGATGGAATTATTGATCTCCCATCATGTTAGGAATCTCATTTGGGAAGCCATCACATTGCCCTTCAAATTGGGTTTTTACATAGTTCTGACTATTTGTGAATATTGTATTGAATAAATGGAAAATTAGGTATGATTATTTTTAAACAATTAAACAAATAAATGTAAATTCAATGAATTTAAAGGGATAACTTAAAAATGACATTTATTTCTTAACTGAAAAATTTATAGCAATCAATATAATTTTTCTATGAAATATTTCCTAAAATATACTCTTATGGGATTTTCTCCCTTAATAATTATTCATATTGAGATTTAAAATTTTAAAAATTATATCCCATTGTAGTGTAAAACTAGTTCTGCATCATGGGTCATTTCCATGCACTAGTTCCTAGTCGAGTCTTTCTCAGCGTGGTGTTTTAGGTTTTCAACTATGTAAATCTATTCCAGTTGCACATCCACTAGTATTACAATGACACAGATTTATTTTTTTGATAAACTATGTAATATAAACATATAAAAAATTAGGAATGTTGTATTATAATTATAATTATCCCTAATTCTTTTGAAATAGTGTTCTAATCCTAATCCCAAAAATACTTGAACTTTTCTTGTAATACCAATTATGATAATCGTAGTCTTTATTATACCCTATTTCCTGATTTATTACAAATGACTACACGTAATAGAACATGTAAGATCGAGAATCCATGTTTATTTTTAAATTATCTACATTACATAACAACTTAAAATAGGGAATATATCATCTTTATTTAAAACCTGCTTAACATGATCATCTTATTCTTTCATACTTAAAACAACATGGGATAACCTGGTAACATACATAACAAAGGGTTGAGATAAAAAGAGATGTAAGGGAATAAACATGAAATAACCTGATTGAAGTATTAAATTTCATATAATATGCATATAAATGAGACATAAAAGGGGATATAATCATAAAAATGATTAATAAGATTGGTAATAACATGATAATCATAATGAAATCATGGGAGATGTGTAAACAACTTAAAACACTGAAGTATAAACATATTTCAAGGCTGACTTCCAATAAATCATGATAGAAAAAGTCCCCTTATGGATTAGGTTCACTCCTTAATACCTTGCTTGACATTTCATGAGACTAAAATGTTACCCAATTCATTGGATAACTATATAATCTTGGGCCACCCATCGCATTCATTTCATTCCCTTGCTTTAGTGTGCCACATTGAAATTAAAAAGTGGAATCATTTATCATCAAATTTTATTATAAAAACATGGAGTGTGTAATAAAATTATATAGTCCCTAAATAAAGAAGTATAATTGCATTATTGTGAGTACCATTGATAGTAAATGGGCATGGGTATTCGCTACACAATTGTTTTTCATGGAAATTTGTGGTGAAATTTTTTATAGCATAATAGGGACATATAAATATTCATGGAAGGTATTAATGATATTTTAATGTGTCTCTCATAATTTATATAAAAAAATTATAGTAGGGGGTTATGGATGAAAATATCCCTTCGTTAGTAATTTGAGGCACAATTTATAAGACATTGAAGAAACTTTACTAAAGGGGGAAAATAAATTATCCCTTACCTTGATAGGGTGATTCCAAATGCTTGGGAGGAGATTATTTACTGCTTTGGGAAACCATAGGAGGAATATAAGGAGGGAATAAAAGATTATGGATGTGCTCAATTTTTTTTAGTAAAGGTAAATTAGATCATGGGTGGGTTTATATAGTAAAAGAGATGGGAGTTCTTTATTATTTCTCAAACATTGGTTTTGGGATCTTTAAAATAAAGTAGTCAAAACTAAAAACCATCCCATGGTTTTTGCCCATGGGTTTTAAAAAACATTGGTTTTTTAATTATTAGATATGTTAAAAGGATGAATTTATTAAAATAATACCCTTGATGATGAGGATGTTAGTATTTTTCTTAAAGAATGATTTTAAAACCTCAAAATATATTTTTGGTTTTGGAGGATTCATAAAGGCTTTATAAAGTGAATAAAATAAATTTAAAATGACAATATAATAAATGGTAAAAATATATTTGGCTGTGTTTACCATTTATAGTATTTAATACATAACTTTTTTGGTATAATGATGTCATAATAAACACAATATATTTATATTATATTTATTATTTATCTAAAAATTTGACTTTCATGGAAAATTAGAAAAATTTAACAATTATATAATTTTATCATTATGATGGAAAAAATAATATTAATTTTATCTAAATAATTTTATAAATATTTTAATTTTCATTTCTATGCAAATAATCTACATTTAATGAAAAATTCTCTATTTTTTTGACAATAGCAATTTTTGAACCCTTAAAGATATTACATTCGACTTTATAAAAATTATATGATAATTAATATTTAATAAAAATCATTTAAAAATAATATTTAAATAAAATATTATATATTTAAAAAAATTATTATTTCATCCAAATAAACTACCTATGTTTATTTGAATCTTACCCAAAAATAAAATTTTTGTTTTATTGTATCAAAATTAAAATCATTTTTAAAGTAAAATTAAAAATATGATGATTTATTCATTAATATATAAAATATATATATTCATATTATTATGTTCATGAATAATATTTTATAACACATCATAAAACACCTAAAGAGTAATGTGTGAAATAGTGAGACTTTCATGGGGTTGTTTGGGGTACATGGTTTGGGTCGTGATCTCAATGAGCTTTTACTTCTCCCATAAGCGGTTCTGATCTTGGTTAACTTATTAGATATCATCTTGGGCTTGGTTAAGATAATATTCTAGTGATTCTATCTCCATTGGGAGCTTTGATAAATGGGATTCATAGGTTATGGTCCTACTAGTTAAGGTCATCACTTCCTTTATCTGTGTCAATGGGATTTTCCAAAACCCTATATTTATAGTAATCATATGATCACTGATCAGTTACTATATTATCAATGGTAATGAAAAGTAATTTAATTTTAAGTCCAAAAGGAAATAATGAAAGCAAATAATAGCACGAGTTTTCTATTACCATAATATATAACAATGCATTTAATTAAATTGAAAGGGGTACTTTATTTAAAAAAAAATTAGGTTGTTAAATTCGTCCTGAATTTAGAAATATCTCCATCAAAATTTTAATTTTATATACTAAAAAACAAGGGTAATTTTATTTCAACAGTTCCTCTAATCCCCACGTTTCTTCTTCAAAATTTTGGTTTTTCTATATCACTTTGATCGAGTGTATAGTCTTATTTTGTAGAACATTGTCTCTATTATTTAAGATCTTCAATAGTTTCTACTCTTACGAAATATCATTATCCAATGCTACCACCTCAACATTGAGTACATTTTATGGCTATAATATGTACTTCAACAAGATGAATATGTCGATCATATCAGATACTTGGGATATGCCTGGTGGGAGTTCTAGATGATTGACCGCCTCCCCGATGCGATGAAGGATCTCAAAGGCACCAATGTATGTTAGAATATGATTTCCCATCATCCAAAATCTCGTGGATTTATTTCAGGGAGATATGTAGAGGAATACCTTGTATCTAAGTTCTAAATCTAGGTCTCATCGATGATTGTTATCCTATATCTTTTGTTGAATCTAAGAATCATAGATGTGCTACTGAATGGTCTTGGACTTTCCCACCACATCCTCAACCATTTTAGGACCTAGTAGTTTTCCCCAAAATTAATCTCAAAAAGAAGGTGTTATGCACCACATCTCATAACAGGATTTATATGGAGGCAATTGGATTCTAGAGTAGAAACTTTTATTGTATGATTAATTTACTAGAAGAAGATGTTGATTCCATCCTCTTTTGAAATCAATTGAACATGCTCTGAAATTTTCTTTAAGTTTCAGGATAGCCCATTAAGATTGGTTATCCATTTGAGGGTGAAAAATTGTGCTAAATTCCATCTTATTATTTTAAACATGTTGGAGACTCTTTAGAGAACATTAAGGTAAATATTGGGTCTCAATTGGATACAATCGATAGTGGTGTTCTATGTAGACTCACCACTTAACAAATGTATATCCTTGTAAGTTTTTCGAGTAAGAAGTCCTCTCGAATTGCAATGGATTGAATAGTATTTGTAAGATGACCCACCACAAACCCTATATCATTATTTTTTGTATATTTTCATGGTGATGTTTTTCAATTTAAATGTAGGTATGGGTAACGGTTTCATCATCCCCTTGGATTATTTCTTTTCCTCCTTCACTTTCTGATATATAAGAGGTCATTATTTATATTCATTGATCTTCTTGTTCATATTGTCCCACAAGTAGTTCTCAAAGAGATCTCGATTTATCTTTGTGATTCTATAATGGATGGAGAATGTTGAACTATATAAACTATCCAATAACCCATTAAACTCATGACTTTATAGTATACATAGTGATGACCAAAATATCACAAATCATTCTTCATTAACATTGAAGTATGAGGATTTCAAATTTCCTAAAGATTCCACTTTCTTCTAAATTCTCACATCATCTCTTTGATTATCCTTTATCCTCTCCATATGGGAGGACTGTGAAATAATTTGTGAAATAATTGATCATGTCCCTTACTTTATGATTCCCATGTCCATCCTTTTTAAATATTAGAAGATCATATCCTTCTCAATTCTCATCAATGATAAAATTGATTGTTCCTTTCTACATAGAGCATCTTCCACTGTATTTTCTTTATTTGGATGGTAGTTTATTGAGAATTCATAGTCCCTCATCAACTCAAACCTTGTTCATTAGATCATATTAGTCTATTTCTATGTGAATATATACATGGAGATTTTGTGATCTGTATATATTTCACACTTCTCCCTAAATAGACAACACCACCATATTTTTAACATGAAGATCACTGCATCCAAATCTAGATCATTATTTGGGTAGTTATGTTCGTGAAATATAAATTTACTGGAATCATAAGCCATTATTTTTTCTTTATATATTAATATTCATCCCAATCCCTTCTTATAAGCGTCACTATACACAATGAAAAATTCCACACTTTTGGGTAGTACATGTACATATGTATTGATAAGACTCTTTTTCCACTCCTTAATTCTCTTTCCTCATTCACCATTCTAAAAAACATGACTCCCTTTCAAGTTAACTTGGTTATATGGTTTGAAAATCATGAGATCTTTCTCAAAAATTGATGATAATACCCAGCTATCCCTTGTAAACTATAGATATCTATCATAGATGTTGGAATCATCCATCCGTAAATTGATTTATTCTTTAAATTGTCCAAATATATCCCATTTCTTGTGATAATATTCCCCATGAATAAGACTTCCTTATACAAGAACTCACACTTTCTATAATTTTCATGAAGCTTCTCCTTTTTTTTGTGGTTTTTAACATACTACATAGATACTCCCCATGATCCTCCTTGATTTTAGAGTATATTATAATATCATATATAAATAATATGACATTTTTTATAAAGGTAATAACTAAATACAATAATCATCACGTCTATGAATATTTATATATAATTATTGAGTCCAAAAGGAATTACATTGAAATTTTAGTCCCATACACTATTTGGAAAGAATCCTTAGGAATATCCATCTCTTTCAGACTGACATGGTAATACCCCGACTATAGATCTACCTTGGATACATATTTTACAAAAATATCTAATCAAACATGACATCAATCTATAGAATATGGTAATTTTTCTTTATCATGATATTATTGAGATCATGATAATCAATGAAAAGGTGCATTATCACATTATTATTCTTAATTAAGGGGACTGGTGAACCTCAAGGTGAAGCACTTGGGTATATACACCCTTTATCCAGATTCTCCTATTGTTTTTTCTTCTGCTCCTCAAGTTCCAAAAAAATCCATTATATATAGAGTGTTGGATAATATAAATTCCCTTGGTAAAATATAATTTTTAAATTCAACCTCTCGGAAAGGAGGGAGACTAGGAAATTCATTAAGAAACAAATCAAAATATATACTTATAATGTGCATGTATTCATGAATGATATATTACTTAGACTTAATCATTTTATTTCTATACACATTATAACATGAAATTACTATACATTATTGATATGTTCATTCTAAATAAGATACATCATCCTCCTTTCACTTTTAAAGAATCAAGGGTCGATTTTTGATATAAAGAGTGATTTACTTATCATGGTAATTTATGTAGTATTAATAAAAGGAAAATAATTCCATGACCAGGGAAACATACAATTACACCTAAGGGTTCCCTATAATATTTTTAATATGAACATTCACATAAAATTAAACATGTGATATAGTCAATATAGAATGTTCCCTGATGATATAAAATCATTTCAATTTGTGACATCATGTTATTAGAAAACATATAATATTTGATAATGGGGAATTAATTGAAAGACAATATGAAAAAAACTACTATAGAGTAGAGGAAATATGTACTTCAATCATCATAATTCATCCCATAATAGGGATTTTCTTGATCCCTCAATCTTGGAGATTTTTTATGCTCATCATGATTATCAGCTTTTTTAATAGAGAATTGTCTTAGATAATCCCAAACATATCCAAATTTATGATATAGAACAGTATATGGTACCATATATTGAAAATTATTTCCATTTATCTCATTATCCAGTTTTCCATGGAAATTGGATACTTTATACTCTATTTTACAATCTTTAAGCATATCCCAGTTCATTTGTGACATTTACCTTGGTGCCTCTTTACACATATATCGAATAAAGGAAATTGAGCCTTCTATCCCTTATCACCATTACTTCATGAACTTAGTTCAGATGTATTCTTCCTATTTTTTGAAATATTTGGGAATTCTAAAAAGCTCCAGTTGTTAATTATGTTTTTTGATTTAAATTTTTTCATAATCATAAGGAGTCATACATGATATCCCATCAAGTTAGGAATATCATTTAGGTATCCCTCAAATTTCCCTTCACACTGGTTCTTTACATGGTTTCTTATATTTCCGGCCATTGTATAGAATAAATAGAAAATTAGGGATGAGTATTTTAAAACTATTAAGCACAGAAATTTGAATTAAATGACTTTAAATGGTTAAATTATAAATGAAAATTATTTATTAACAAACGAATTTTTAGGCGTTAATCTATGTTATCCATGATCTCTTTCTTAGAATATACTCTTATGGTCATTTTTCCCTTAATAATTGTTCATGACGAGATAGAAAATTTAAAGAATCATATCCCATGGGAGTGTAAAACCATTTGTACATCAAAGACCATTGTCATGAACTAGTTCCTGATCAAGTCTAGCACAATGCGATGTTATCGGGTTTTACCCCTATGTACATCTATCCCAGATCCACATCCACATATAGTATTCAGACATGAATTTATTTTATTGATAAACCACTTACTATATATTTACCAAGATTATGGATGTTTTCTTATACATAGTCCTATCCGTAAGGATTTCTCTATAGATTTTTAATCTTTATCCAAAAAATAACAGAAATTATCCATTGATACCAACTATGACAACCATGAACATTATTATACATTAATTAAATATTTATTACATTATATTACACAAAATACAACCTATAAGATTGAGAATTATTGTGTATTTGGGAATATGGTACATTAAGTGACAGAAAATTAAATTTTTGTTTTAGAAGAACTTTTGAGGAAAAAGTGGAAAACCATAAAGACATAAAAGACTTAAAACACAACCATGCCTCCACGAGACAAGATCATCAAGACAAAAAACAATCCAATTCATGATAAAAGAAAAAGATCCACCCTGGAAACAACAACAATATGAGTAGCATACCCCTTCTCATCACTGCTCGGTTAGAAGTCTCATGCAAGGATGCACAAGCACAATACCGATGGAAAACGTCATACCCTCTCAAATCATCCAATTTGGGATAGTAGTGATAAAGAGAATGATTCCTGCTCTAAACCTCTTATAGAGCAGTCCCTAGAAAGTAAACTATATGCAGTGTCTCATGGACCAAGGTCATAGTACCACAAGAGAACACACAAAATTCAGACAAAAAAAATCCAAAACCAACATTCCCACATCATAATAAATCCATGAACCCTCATTTGAAGATGGTAGGTCTGATTCAATAAAATCTTACCCCCCAAAAATTTAATCCACACCTACTTCATCCTTTATAGACAATTGGTCAGTTCCAATAAAATCATACCACCAAGAAGTTCAAGCCACACCTCCCAAAACAAAGGCACCACTAGTTCTTCCACAAAACATCCAAAAACAAGTATGTAAAAAACCCAATACATCCATTTTTAGGTATAAAGTAGACTCGTCCTTGCATTCTACAATTTTAGACATGGAAACACTAAAATAAACACAAACCAGCATTGATTGAACCCTATAGTCTCCAAAACAGTAAAAACTCAAACCATGATAGCCATTAGAACCAACTCCATGAGAAAACATCACCAGATGCCTCCCACTTTTAGATTGCAGACCACACATGGACTAGAACCGTCAGATCCTCATCTCGGCTAAGCATCAAACCTGAAGCAACCTCAATCCATCCATCGATCTCAGTCACACGAACCAATATAAACCTAGGACAAAACCATATCCTAGATAAGAAACACCATGAAAAATTCATTAGGTGCAATAAATGATAACATAAAATGGGGAATAAATCATAATTTTTGAAAGCATTTTTAACATGCTTATATTATTCCTTCATATTTAAAATGACATGGGATAACCTGAAGACATACATAATAAAGGGTTGAGATATAAATAAATTTATGGGAATAAATGTTACATAAAATTAGAAATGTATTACACATTATACAACATGGATATTAATGAGACATAAAAGTGGTTAGAATCATAAACATAAATAATGATGCATGAAATATCATGATAATCATAAAGGAAACATAGGAAATGTGAAAACAACTTAAAACACTGCATCACAAACATAGGTCAAGGCTAAATATCAAGAAATTGTGATTGAAAAATTCCCATGATGGATTAGGTTCACTGCCTAATCCCTTGAATTATGTCGTAGGAAAATATAACATTACCCAATGCATTGAAATGATATATAATTCTAGGTTCACCTGTCACTTTAATTTTATTCTCATGCTTAAGTGTTCTACATAGGTCATAAAACATAGAATAATTTATAATAAAATATTATTTGGTAATCATTGAGTTTATAATAAATACATGTAATAATAAATTGAAGAATAATATTTTTATGAAGGTGAAAACCCTTGATAGGAAATAGGTATTAGTATTCCCAATATAATTTTTTTCTTGGAAAATCATGAGGAAATTTTTGCAGCATAGTGGGGGTGTATAATTGTTCATGGAATAGATTAATGAGAGTGAAATAGCTATCTCATAATATATACATAAAATGTATAGTAAGGGGTATATGAAAGAACATATCCCATCTTCATGAATTATAGATTAATGAAATAACATAATGAAGAAACTTGAATAATGTGGAGAAGGAAAGTATCCCTTACCTTGAGCGGGTGATTCCAAATGATTGGGAGGAGATTATTCAATGATTTAGGAAAATATGGGAAGAATCTAGAAAGGGGAGGGTACAGTAAGGACATTTATAAAAGTTTTTTAGTGAAGCTAAATGGGATCTTCGGTGGGTTTATATAGGAAAAGAGAGGGGAGTTCTTTATTATTTTTTAAACATAGGTTTTGGAATCTATATAATAAAGTAATCGAAACCACAAACTATAATATTTAGTTTCCCATATTTTTCTAATAGGGGTGGTTTTCATTATTTAATAAGGATAAGGGCCTAAAGTATTAAAATAATACCCTTTTTAATGTGGATATGAGTTACGTTTTTAAAGAAATGATTTTAAAACATTAAAAAATATTATCGATTTTGGAAGATACATAATGAGTTTATAAAATTAAATAATTAAAATTAAAATAATTTTTTTAAAAGGGGAATATAGATTTGGACTTGGATATAATTTATAGTATTTATTTCACCAGTATTGGGATATTATGATGTCATAATACCCACTGTATATTTATATCAAATTTATTTTTTACCCGAAATGTTGACCATTTCAATAAATTATGAAGGATTATCCATTGGATAATTTTGATGGTGTGTTTCCAAAATTAATATTCATTTTATATAAATAATTTTCTAAATATTTTAATTTTCACTTTTAAAATAAGATTTATCATTTATTGAGTAAACACTTATAAAAATTTCATTTGAATTCATAAATATTATATGATCATTTATATTTTAAAAAATTATTTATTAATAATATTTCAATAAAATATTAATTACTTATAAAATCCATTAATCCCTAAATATAAATACTAAAATTGAATTTGAATATTACCTAAAAACAAAGTTTTTGTTTTATTATATCAAAATAAAAAACATTTATAATGTAATTATAATATGATAACAATATATTTTATTATATAAAATATACATATTCATATTATTCTGAACTTGATACATATACCTTTAATATACAAGAAAACACCTTAAGTGTGGGTGTGTGATATTGAGACATTAATGGGTTTGTTCAGTGTTCAAGGTTTGGATCGTGATCTCGATGATCTTGAAATTCTCCCATAAGTGGTTTAACTCCTAATTATGTTTTTGGATCTCATATTGGGATTGGTAAAGATAAAATACCAATTATTCTATCTCTATTAGAAGCTTCGATAGATGGGCTTTATAGGGTATAATTCTACTAGTTTAGGCCATCACTCCTTTCTCTATGTTAATTGGATTTGTCGATACTCTATTTTGTTACTAACAATGTGATCACTGTTCAACAACTATATTAAAAATGGAAATGATACTTAATAGTATTATAATTTTGATAGGATAAAATAAAACTAAACAAGTGTATGTGTTTTATATATCCATAATCGATAACAGTGCATCTAATTAAATTACAAGGGGAATTTTATTTATAAAATTTCTGTTCATTGGACCTATATCTAAAAGATCATAATTAACATGACATCAAATCACATAGTAACCTAAAGGGTTATCTAAAACAAATAATGTTTTATTATAAAAACCTAGTAAATATTTTAAATAACCTCATAATGACATCACATGAAACATCAAAAGGGGTATCAATGATTTTTAAATTATGATCATTCTTAAACTTATAAACCCATGATGTCATTAATTACTCTCAAGATATCCTCACATGAAAAAAATATATGACTACCAAAATTATCATATTCCTTATTACTAAATTAAAATCATTAATAATCAAATATTTTCCATAAATACATAAATATAAAATACATTAAACTCTATAAAATATAACATAATTTTTTTTCATCATGTCACTAATTTGGTTCAAGGTCATCTATACTATCTCATTTACTTCATAAATACCAGTAATCTCTTTATCAGAGCTAAATATTATCACACTACTAGTAAATGATTTTTCTTGATTATCAGTTCCATTCAATATATGAGTTAAAATACATATATAATGTCTACTATTGTATAGTACATAGATGTATCATGATTCTAATTTTCAGAATATCATTGATATAACACTAATACAACATAATTTTAAAATATTGATGTATAAACACATCAATCCTTCCACTTCGATGATTATAATTACATAGATTACTCCTTTATCTATGAGTTAACCATTAGGCATAGGAATTGACTTAGATAATAGATATATTACACACATAATTATTTGACTATAAATTATACAAACACACACTTATCGTTGGGAGTTTAAAAAACAAATTTCAATGTTTTCCTAGTGTAGCACAGTGGATGACCAGAATCATCTCACACGAGGAGCTGTCTCAGTTTTTTCATTTAAAAAAACTCAACTATTAACTAATAATTATTTTTTTATGTTTATACTAATGAAAAGGAATTTATTAAAATAAATCAAATTAAAAATTAATAAAAAACTAACATTATATTATAAATTACAATAAAATACTAAATAGAATTGATTTAGAAATAAATGAAGTTCTCCTGACAGAATTTTCTGGGAGAACATTCAATGAACAACATTAAATATACATAGTGATCACACTACATCATATGTGTGCACAAATAAATATAAACTTATTGTGAATTATATGTGTACTTACCGATCACCAAGTTCACCCTCCATCCACCTCCTCAATTAAGGTAAAATGGCTTCAGATCAAGAATTTAAACATTAGACATCCACATTAAGTATTTCACCCAATATAAAATATACTTAAAATTAACTCAAAGTATAAAAAATTACCTAAGTTTCAAGTATCAGATTATTCCCCTAGGATATTCCTTAGTTCAGTTACTAATGATCATGAGTATTAGAGATCACAATAGATAAGAACAAAGTAGAATGAAAAATAAAGAGATGAAAAGAAAAGATGAAGAGAAGGGGGTGTGTGGAAGAAGACACCAAAATAAAAACCATGAATGGAATATTTTTTTAATAAAATAATCCAAATTAAAATTACATTGAAAATTAATCTGAAGTAAAAATAATAAAAATAAAAAAATAAAAGAAGAAAAGAAAAGGGTGCAGTTGCTTCTCCACTAGAATCTATCCCCCAAATTTTTGATCCTGTTTCCACACCCCATATTTGAATAATCCCAAGTTCACTTTATAAAAGATTATTTAAATTTAATTTCCTACAACCTCTCATAATTTCACATTAATTGTATCCATAAATATAAATTTATGTAATTTTATATTTACTATGAAATTTTATGGTTGAGATTTCCAAAAATATTCCTTGTATTTATTTCATTCAATGTCCACCTTAATGATTTCATAATTACATTAATGTTAATGTTTAAAATTTTCTATAGGACCTAATTAATTTTCAGATGAATCAAACTAAATTGAAGTTGTTTAACCTGAGTTATTCTTTAGTTGTGGATGTGGTCTCCACGCAGTCCTCCTAGAATTTTTTCTATATATTTTTTTTTGATTTTTTTGGGCCTCTGGCTTTTCAAATTAGGTCTTTACACAGAACAAAAAGTTGAAGACAATATATAAAGTAATCCTAAAAACAAAATCACTAAAATTAGAATAATATTTTGGAAGTTACGGCCAAAATACCCTTGTGATAAAAATATTTCAAAATTCTATAATTAACCAATTTTTTACATTTTTCATCAAAAAACACCATTAATCCTTAATTGTTGTAAATAAACAAAAATTGATAAATTATGAGGATTTAAATAATTGAAATTTATATGAAAATGAAAAAAATATTTTCTCTATTAATTACCCCACACATAAACCATGACTTTCCTCTTGAAAAATATCTCAACATGGAATTCAGAGGGCACCAATGTTATCAATATTCAACTTTCAAAGTAATAAAACCAAACCATTATTAATTTCAAATAAAATTTTAAAAAATCCTCATAATATATCAATTTAATTTCACATTTCTCTAGGAAAAAATAAATTCATGCATTTTATATTTTTTCTTTGAAAAATGATGGAAATTATCTTTTTATTAATTCATGTTCATGATTTCATTATTATTAAAATTTCAAATTCATGATTTACCTTACTGTTGATTCATTTCTCTCATAACCAATGATAAAATTCAAGTAGACTTATAATAATATCATGGGAAAATGATCCGTACCCATAATATTGTAAATGAAAAAATTTCTTCTCTTTTTAAAGACAAAAGGCCCATAAAATCATGAGGACTTTTTAAGAAAGGTTCAAATGACTCTAGGCTTAAGGCTGGTTGGATTTGATGCTTTAACATTAAGGCTCAAGGAGAAGGTTTATATCTTAATTACAATCCATGATATCAAAAATGAAATTTTAATGAAATTATCTCCTTTAAAGTATCAATTCCCACATCACACAAACTCAAACTAAGGTCATGGTCAAATTATATACAGATAATGATTTGTGCACCCTCATGATTTATTTATTTATATAATTTTTTTTCAAAGAACATTTTTATTTTTTAATTTTTTTAAAATTTATGATTTAAATAAACCTCAAATCCATCACTTAACCATGTACGAAAAAAATCATAGGTCTAGTAATGGAGATTTTTGGTTTCCCAAAATCACAAATCATTTTTATCATTTGTGGTTCTTTTTTTCATTTGTATTCTTTTATATTCAAGAGGGGAAAACAATAGAGTATAATGATTGATTCCAAAAACTATTATAATTACCATGATATCACCCCCACATTCTTCTTTACTATGTATAACATCTCTTCCACCATGATCCCCTTTACCCTCACACTTCAACATGAAAATATCATGAAAATATCAAGAGTGTGGTAGGAAAGGATAAAAATGGAACGAAACATGGTTAATCCCTATAAAGGTCATTCATGATCTCTATGGTCTAAATTAAGATTGATTTAAAGGTGATATTTTATGTATATGTGGTTTTTTAAAATATTCATCAATCATTTTAAATGTTTTTTTTTCTTAGTCATAACTTTAACAAGTTCAAATACATGTTCTGGTAAGTTTCATGTTCCAAGACCACTCAAGAAATATGGTCAAGAAAAAATCTAAATTACTTGGTCTAGAAATCCACTCGGGAATGATAAAAATGATTGGATACAATAACTCATGGCATGAATAATAATAAAAATCAATTCACATGAATTTCATAAATTGATATCATGAAAAATGGTAGGGAAATTTCATTTACATGAATTATTTAATTCTCTTAATTAATAAGCCTTAATTATACTATAAATTATTCAATTTAATAATTCAATTATCTATTTTACTCATTAAATTGAATTTAAATTTAAATCCCAAAAATTAGAATAAAAGGATTCATAAGAAACTCATTTCTCCAAGATAAGTTAATTAAAGCGTAATTCAAGTGTGGGAATGCAATTTATAGTTAAAATATCAAATTAGAATCTCATAAAAAAATTCAAAAGGTTAATATATAAATATTAGAAGTAATATCCCCTTCTAAATTAATATTACTACTCTTTCCTCCTTGTGTATTTGGGTATCCTTATGCCATAATGAACCTGAAAAATAAAATTACTCAATTAAGAGTATGGATAATTTCATTTAATCTCAAAAAGATAATAGGGAGTGGGATGCGTGATAGACTAATTCCTAATAATTAATTTGAAATATAAATTTCTAATATTTAAAATAAAATTACTAGAAATCAAATAAAAGTTAATTTTTGTGATTATCACCCATGTGGGACTGAAATTATTACTACCTTCATAGGGTAGTACTGAATATTATCCAATGTCTAATGGTTGTTGGGGCTTCATTGACATGAACCACCACATGTGGATTTTCCTAGAATCCACTTTGTTTTTCTTAATGAGGTTAATTCTAGGTATATAATACACTATATCCTCACACTTCATATCTAATTATATCTTTCATGGTAGGGGCATGATTGTGTATGGAACCTACTCCTATATTGTTTCTACTTGTGCAACTTATTCTTAATAATCCTGTATTTGCTGAAGATATGTTTCATGAAATGAATTTTCAGTGGAAGATTGAAAATTTAAATTTAATGTATTAATTTCAAAATATACCCTTTTAATGTAGGCATCTTTTGTCTTTTGTTTTTTGGAAAAAATAATTGGGGTGTCTTATTTCACTCCTTCCATCAAATGTTCAATGTATTTAGGGAGCTCCTGGTATTCCTCATCCAATGTAATTTATTATTCCTCTTCATCCATCAGGGCATAATAAGATTCATCCAATTCTGAAAATCATAAAAAAATTGTATTTGTACTCAAAGAAGTTTCAATAATGTTAAATGAGTTTGAGTTAAATAAAGTATCATCTCCTTAAGGTGGTTTGACTTGAATCTCTTAGTCAATAGAATGTTCCTCTTAGAGATGATGATCAATGGCTGGAGGTAGGTAATTGGGATCTTTTATTCTAAATTTATATTCCATAACATGGGTTGTATCTTTTTTTAATGGTGATGGATCTTCTTCTTTGCAAGGTTTAGGAATATCATGTAGTTCCTCACATTCATTCCTGAATTCGTCCAGTTCTTGTTGATCTCCCTCAAATTGCTCAGCAGGGAATAATTTTCATCTATCTATCCATTAAATAGTTTTTGGGATGAATTAATCTCTATGTTCCTCTACATTTACCTCGTCTGGTTTTTTAATTTCAATGATGAGTGATGGAATTTCTTCCAGCACTACCTTAGGTTCTTACTATAGCTCTGGACCAAGAAGCTCTATTAATGCCTAAACATAGTAAAATTCTATTCCCATTTTCCTCCCCAATTCTTCCAGAGTATTTTTAATCCTTTCTACATGGTCATTTAGATCACAATAATCCACTCATGGTTCTTGATATTTCACTTTTGATTAATCTTCCCATCCAGGATAATTTTAGTTTGGATTCATCATAGTTTTTTTGGATTTTTGGATTTTTTTTCGAAAAAAATAAAAATCTATCTACTACCTAAAAATACAAAATGATAAGTAAAATTGTGATTGGATCCCTATAAATGGTTCTAGTTTTGGAACTTTCCTTTTTTAGGGCACAAGAAAAGAAAATTTCTATGTTTTCCTAATTTTGTACGGTAGATGACCAAGGTCATCTCATTTGAGGATATTTCTCATTTTTTTCACCTACTTAATCTAATACACCTATAACTAATTATTTTTATTAATGGAATATAATTTATAAAAAAAAAGTTAAATTAAAAAATAAGACGAATCTAACATTCAATTCTAAATTACCATGCATTTATAAACTGAATGATGTTAGAGAAGAAAATAAGTTCTCTAGAGAGAATTTTTAGGGACCACCTTCATTGACCATCTCCAATATACATAGTGAAAAAAGTCTATTAGATGTGTTCACACCTCAATAGACCATAGTAATGAATGAAAATTGTACATAGTGATCTCCAGGAACATCCTCCATCCAAATCCTCAATCAAGGGGAAATGGTTGTAGATCAAGAAGTTAACCTTTATACAACCCTAGTAAGGATTACACCCACTATAAATTATCTTTAGAATTAACTCAAAGAATAAAAAAACTTGGACTTAAGATAAATCACATGATTAATACCTCCGAATATTTATCTTTTAATGTACTCGTGATGATGAGTATTATAGATCGCAATGGAGAAGAACTGGGTAGCATGATAAAGAAAGAGATGAAAAAAAGAATAAAACAAGGGGGTGTGTGGAAGATGACACAAAAACAAAAACCATACATTAAATAAATTTTTTATAAAATAAGATAAATAAAAATTTCATATAAAATAAAACTAATGTAAAAAAATAAAAATAATAAAATATTAAAATAAAATAAAAGGGTGTAGTAGCTTCCCCTCCAGAATCTATATCCTAAAAGTTGGAACCTATTTGTCACACTAAACCCTTAAATTATTCTAAGGTACAATCTTATAATATTTTATAAATACAATATCATATATCCCTTTATAATTTCATATTAATTGGACATGTATATTGGATGTTATGGAATTTATATTCACTATGACTTTTTTTAGCTAATATTTCCAGAAATCTTCCATGTATGTATTTCGTTCAATGGACACCCAAATATTTTCACAACTCCATTAAATTTATTTGTGAAAAATTCCTATGATATATTTTTATTTTCAATGTAGAATAATTTAAATTGTAGGTGTTTATCTAGAGTTATGATTTAATTATGGTGGCAGGGTCTACTTTATCTGCCCAAAAGGTTTTCCAACATTATTGATTTTTAGGGCCTCTATAGTTTCAAATCATCCCTCAACCAGAAGACAAATTTGAAGAACATAATTCAAGGAATACTAAAAATAATAATTCAACCAAATTGGAATAATATTTTTTAATTTATGACCCAAATAACATTCTGATAAAAATGTGAAAAAATTACAGAATTAACCATTTTTTACATTTTAGCACAAAATAGACCATTAATCCAAAACATTTAAATAATCACAAATTTATAAATTATAAGGATTTAAATAATTTAAATTTATATTTAAAATTAATAAAACATTATCTCTATCATATACCTTAGGATGATATTTAATTACCTTGATCGAACTCTTCTTTTTTACCTTAAAATTAGTTGGTTTATGCATTTTGTTTACACGTAAACAACACATTATTGTCCCTGTGAGACATTACCTTGAGTGATTCATACAAAACTATCTTCTTTTAGAGAAGAAAATATTTTTTCCTCTATGTTATTCATGAAATTCTGATGTATGTTTTTCAGAAACTCCCCCAATTTAAGATTTTTAATCATATGAAAAGATACCTAATTAGGAATAATTGTAACGTTTCACCTTCTGCACCCTATTTCATTTGGTTTCTCATGAGTAAACAAATTCCATTATCCATTAAGTTTAACATTAATATACTAACTTCAGGTTATATCCATTGAATAAATCCAAAAAACTATAGTATAAGCAACAATAATCCAAGTGGGAAACAAAATAATCCAAAAAAATAATTTATAGGATATCTAAATCAAGTCACATTATTTTAAATCTATGGAACCTTACGTTTAACCTAGATTATTCATGGTTATCATATTGAAAATCATTTATAGTGGTTTATAAATAAATTATGTGTTAAACCAGGAAAATATGTTGAGAGTTTCAAACATGGTTCATGGTAAGGGAACACACACCATACACTAGAATGATGGTTGAGATATTCACATCAAACCTATTTTATGTTTATTAATGCTAAAAGAATTTATACTAAAACCATGTACATTTTTAGTGTCTATAATGGGATGTATTTCTAGGATAAACATATAATCTCAAACGTAACAAAACTATAGGTTGTTATCTTATACTTTTAATTATATATATAGTATTAAAAAAGTATTTATAATAGTAACCTATAACTATTTACAGAATCCTACTCTGATACCAACTTTAGTGACCAATATTTTCTTACATAAATATTACATTTTTTAGAATAAAATCAAATAAATTTCAAATATACATTCTTGAGGACCCTGATTCTTTAGTGTATTTGGAGACTAGATACATAGTCTTATTATTTAATGAATGTTCTTCATCTCCAATAAATATCTTCCAATATACCACTCTTCATATAAATGAGGTATATAAAATGTTATTCATAGAAAAATGAAAGGAAAACTAAGAAAGGTTGGGATTTTATTCTAAGTAATTTGAAACATGGGATATATTAATCATTGATCATTGAAATCAGAAAATAAATATACAGGTATAAAATAATGCACTTAACTTATAAATTTCATACATAATGCATTGTGGATCGTAAACATGAATCATAAAAAAATTATCATTTAAAAATAAATGAATCATAAGAGTGAGAAATCATTAAAAATCAATCCTGAATCATAAATTAGTATCATATAAATTTTTCACTATCGTAAGTATATAAACCATTTTATAGGTCAATATTAACGATCAAGAACAAAAAATCATACTTGATCAGGAATCATTTTTTTCATATATCATACAAGATCATGAATCAACATCATTTCACCATAAAAAAATGGATCTAGGATTATCACCTATTTATAATAGTGGATAAAGGACGTCAACTTTTTCCAATAGTATATCATGCACATTAATTTGTTTCTTATAGTGGATCAATCACATCAACATGTTACATATATTTTTTATATGATAAATAAAACATTACACAATTCATGAGAGGGATGTATAATTTTTGGAACACCCATCATATAATTAAAACCATATATATATATATGACACAAGATCTTAAGACATTCATTATATACTTACATCATAACCCATGAAAAAAAATATGCATTTCATAAATATTTCAAAAGTTTCTCATAGAATAACCCCCCAAACAATACATGGGTTTTGTAAAAATGTCAAAATCATATTCATAACCCATCTAGAGAAAGAATTGGGATGGTATCATTGGATAATATCTCAATTATGACATAATTAACATCAAAGGATGTTGTCATAGATAAAAAATAATTTTAATGAATCATAGAAATATTTATTGAGGAAAATACCATTTTCACTGTGTAATCACATACATAAAATATAAAAATTATCAAAATATTAAGGAAAAAACTTTATTTTAAATAAATTAAAATTATAAAAGAATATTTAAATAATTGAGAGGTCGTGATGGAGGTAAATTTCATTCATGTCATACAAGTTAAATGAAAAAATTCCATTCACACTTTTGTAAAAAGTAAAAAGGAACCTCATTCAGAAAAAGAAAAAGAGATTAATTTTAAACAATTTATTAAATTTCAACCATGTGTAAAATTGAATTTAAATAATCACAGTATAACATTAAAAATATTATTAGAAAGAGTTTTAGATAACTTGGAAATGGAAGAAAAATTATTTTTGACTGAAGAGAGAAATACAGCTTTTTTAATTAAAGTTTTCCATATCTTGAGCACTTAAAGTGATATAAATGAAATGAAAACAAGTATTCTATAGAAAAAACCTGATTATATTAAAATTAAAATTGACTTATCAAATAAGTTTCATATAATTTCCTCAACATATAATCAAGCATAAATAATCTCGATTAAATATGTGATTGAAACATAAATCTCTTACATCAAGACTCATATTTCATCATACATGTTTGAAACTTATGTATTATATAAATATATATATATATTTATTATAAATTTATTCTATAACTATTCTAATGTATATGATACTATTTAATATTTACCTATGACATCTTATCAACAATTTATTAATATTTTATTATTGAAATCATTATTCAGGGTGCTAACTACTTTATTTTTCATGCATATTTCATTTTAATATTATCATTCCATAGTCATTTATCATTGTTATGTAACCTAAATAATGTTAATCATGATTTAAATATTATATTTATTCATTATATATCTATATATATAAATATAGAGGTATCCATAAAAGGTATATATAGAAAAATGAATTACAATGTTCATGGAGATGATGGGTCATTCGTATGCTTGAACATCGTTTTCACTTTTTGTTGGATGAAACAAAATAAAGTTAAATAATAATTGACCTTTAAAAAATAATTATTATAAAATATAGATATTAAATATTCATCAAATTTACCCTTTATATAATCTATGGAAATCAAAATTGAAAAAAACCACATAACTTTATGGATGTGGTAGTTCACAGGTACGCACTAGCGACATTATCGTTTTCCAATGGATTTGATGGTAAAAATTTATAAATAATATTATAATTATAAAATGAAAATATTTTCATAAATAGGTTATATAAATATTTTTAACCCATCATAATAACTATCCATAATAGATAGTGATGAAAAATGAATTGTATCACTGCAAGGAGATGGTGAGTCGTACGTATGTATTAGAGATATATTCACTTCCTATTTGATGGAAAAGATGTTAAGTAAATTTTTTTAATAATCCTAAAAAAATTTCACTATATTTATAATATTTAATTTATTATTTTATAAATAATAAATTAGATTCGTCGGAATTATAAGATGAACATATTGAAAGAGACTGGGTAAGATGATTACATATTCTTTTTTAGGCCTCCTTTAGAGTTCTTTTTAAGGACCCTTCGAATGGACCTCTAATGAAAAAAATAAAATTCATGTATATGGAATTTTATGAGATAATTTATTATGGTTTAGTTGATTTATAATTCTCATAGTGGTGTAAAGAAGAGAAAGGATCGATGCCCTTTTATAAGTGAGGGGAGGAACACTCTTTGAATTTCATGAACAATTAAAATATAATAATCTTATTATCATTAAAAATGTTTCTAAATGGATAGATGTTGTAAACTAAGGTAGTTTTTTAAATACCATCATCCAATAAAACCATGATAGTTTTTAGTGATTTTTTAAACCTTATCTTTTGTATTAACACCATAGTCAACCTATTTAACCTTAATCGAGGTAATTTTTTTTTCACTCATATGGGGTTATAATTTTACTTATAAGGTAAAAAATGGTTCATAAATATATAAGTAATGATAATTTATACCATATATTATCCAAATTTTCCTATTTACTTTTATTGATTTATGAGTTATTTAATAAATTATATCTTTTCGAAATTTATTTTAATGCATCTTTGACCATATTCATTTAATTTTAATTTAAAGACATAAAAAAAGATTTAATTGAAAAGTAATACTCTAAATCATAAATAATTTGTTATATTAATCTATTGAATTCATTTAAAATTATAAATCATGAAAGGTATACTACTTTTAATAATTTAAAACTCATTTTTTATTTTTTTATTAATTGAAGAAATATTGTGATGGTGTTGTGTAAGAATATAATATTCTTATATCATAAGTAGAAATTAGAAAAAAAGTATCATTATGATTTTTTTAATATTCTGAAAATATCCATTAATAATCTTTCAAAAGTGCGTTCATTCCTATCTGAATACATAAGTGATATTTTTAAAGTAATAGGGTGACATTCTATATTTTTATTTATTATAAATATTATATATGTTATTTTATGAAAAGTGTAGACTAAAGAATTAAATTTCATTCCTAAAGTAAATATTATCCAATTAAATTTATCCAAAAATAATTAAGATGAAAATTGGTGATGATAACAAATAATTTTAACCTAAATTAATTAAGTTTACCTATACTAAGGGATTTTATTACTATGGTTACTATAAAATTTGACCAAAAATAAAAGGGAAATATTTATCAAATTAGAACCTCATAATTCTAAATATGATATCAATTTCTCAAGATTCAATATATACAAGTGGTCTAAATTAGTTTAATATAAACTACTGAAATAAAATAAAATTTCTATTTAAGAGAAAATGAATTTATGTAAAAAAAAAGTTTTTATTCCAAATTATACCAAAACATTGATTCCAAAAATAAAAATTGGATTAATAATAATATAATATTATCTATTTTAATTTTAATTATATATACAAAATTATCTTGGTAAATTCATGAAAAAATTACTGTTTTCAATAAAAACATGTAGTTTTCAGAATTCATAAAAAAATATTCCTTTTTAGAAAATTCTAAAAAAATTACCCAAATTTAATATTGTTTTGATGATTTACAAAATAAATTTTATAAAAGTGTAAAAATTTTAAATTTAATATTTTCACATAAAATTATATAAAAATCATTTTTATGGGAAAATAATTTTGAAGCATAGTATGACTTTACAACAAATTGAATGTTTATTTCTTCATAAATAATCAATACATTGGTTTTGAGCAGGAAATTTATATATATTTCATTATTTTTTTATTCATATTCATACCTACTAATTCAACATATAGTTTTTAACAATCGTAATTGAATAATAACATTTCTAGGTCTTTTAAGCATGGTGTTTTGTGTCATATTCACTTTCAAACATAATATTCTTCCTTTAAAATGTTTTGGGTGTTACAAAAAAGAAAATAATTTTTTTTTGGAAATAGGCCATGGATAACATAGAGTAAAACCTATAAATTAATTGGTAAATAAATTCATGTTTTTAAAAGTTTTCCTTTAAATGTTTATATTTTCTCTTTTATATGACTAATAATTCTAAAACTATCAGATCGAATTTTATCTTTATTTCACTCAATGGATAGAAATAGGAGAAACTAAACCAATGACCAGTGTGATGGGAAATGTAATGATTTCCACAAGGACATTATCAAACTGATGGGAGAATGTGTGAGGGACTTAATGAAAATTCCTTCTGATCCCTTAATTATGGAACCAGGGATCAACTCCATTGGAACCATCTTCTTTTTTCCTTCACTGATATGAGGATGAGAAGGTCATGTTGGATGTTTATCGTATAGAGGGATAATATTATCAGTAGTGTGTGTTTATCAAGAATATGAAACACTAGTAAGACATAAATGTCATAGAGTGAAAATAAATTAGGAATTTTTTTTGAAAAGTATTTTCCTCAAAATTTCTTAATTAAAATAGAGAGGGATTTTGTTTTCCTCTATAAATATAATGATGAGTCCATCAGGGCACATAAGGAGAACTTCACAAGACTTTCATGATACACCAATGGATTTCTAAATAACCTCAAATGTAAATTTGGTATTCTATTTAGTGTTATAAAGATAATTCTATGAAAATATTTGGCACATTGATTATTGGAGAACTATGAGGATATTTCATGATGTTCCCTCTAAGTCAAATAGGAGATTACTGAATCCCAAGGGACTCATGGGTCCAGAGATAGGAACCCAAAAATATATATTATTTTTAAGGGTGTGAAAGAGAAATATCATACTAGAAAAAGGTTCCAACATCCAACTTTTTGAAAATTTCAGGAATAATAACCCCAAAACAATTTTGAAGAGGAAAATGAAATTGTTGATGTGTGGGAAGGAAGGGTACCAATATCAAAAAATTTGATAGGAAAAAACCCATAAATATTTATGGAAAAAAGAAAATTTCTAATCAACCCCTACCATAATATCCAATGTTTTAACTATAAGGAACAAAGAATGTATATGAATTAATGATCTAAACTAATGTTTATTTGGAAATAACTAACAAAAAAACTTTTTAGGAATAGAGAGAAAAGGGTGAAATTAAGCCATCACAACTATTGAGGTGGATCTAGAAAATGGTGTGGTGACATGTATTATTGTTATTCAATTAATATTATTTAATGTACTATTTGATTATTATTCTATGAAATCATACATATCACACATATTTATCATAACTATTCAAACAACAACTCCAAATATTGAAGTGAATCTATTAGTGAAAACAGAAAAATGGGGACATTATTTCATCCAATGTAAATTACTCCTCGTCTATCAAAATTTGTGGAAGAACATCCTTGAAAAAATTTTGATACTCACTTTAATGAAATTTGTGGAAATTATGGTAATGGGTTTCCTTTCTTTATATAGATCTAATATAAAATTATTAGGAAATGAAATCACCCTCTATATGACAAATTGACATCAAATTGAATACAAGTGAAAGAAAGACGATGAATCTCGTTTAGAATCATCATCTCCAGTATGGATATTATTACCTCATGAGAAAGCGTATATTTATTAAATGATTTAGAATAAGGAAAATATCATACTTAAAGTAATTATCATTATAAGGGAATATAAATATATATTTCTCAAAAAATATTCCTTCTATCCTCAATGCTATGATGTTGAGTTTTCAATCGAGCTTATACCCATAGATTTTCTAATATACTAGACTACACATAGAATATACAGTATTGAAATTAAATAACTAAACAAGAACCTATAAGAGAATTAATATAATGGGTTTATGAACCCATGTTCTTCACCACAGTGTGTGTCAGTTCCATTTTCCAAGAAGAAGGATGTGTTAATGTGCCTCTAAATTTATTATTGTCACTGTAAAAGGATCATGATTAAAGAAAAATCACCCTCTTTAATAGACTGAAGACTTATACAATCAAATATATGGATCCCCGTACTTATCTAAGGTGGATCTTTAGTCTTGATATTATCATAAAAATGTGAATAAGGCTTATAAATCCATGAATTATTTTGATATAATTTATTGACACTAAAATTTCATAGTGATTCTATTTGGATTCACTAATTCTCTAGATATATTCATGAACATAATGAATATATTCTGTAGGGATTACCTCAAAAAATTTATTGTAGACTTAATAGATGATATAATTATCTACTCCAAAAAAGGAGGAACACAAGGTTCATTTTAATGATTTATTAAATTAGATATAAAAGTAAATGTTAGAGGATATTCATAGTAAATGTATGTTTTGGATGGAGAAATAAATATTCCTGGGGAATATTATCACTCAAAAAAGAATATATTTGGATCATTTTAAGATGGGTGCAATTTAAGGGTGGGTCAAACCAATATCTACGATAGATATTCACAATTTCCTTGGATTAACTGGGTACTATCATTGATTTACAAGAAACTTATCACGATTAATAATCCCATTAAACCAGATAAGATGAAAGGGAGTGGTGTTTTTATAGATTGATGAATGTGACGATATAATTATATAGTTAAATAAGAGGATAATCACTACACCTATGCTCACATTCCCCACCAATGGGGACATATTTTTGATCAATAATGATGTTTTTTAAAAAGGATTGGTTTGTATATTCCTGAAAAAATAAAAAGTGGCATCCTATGCCTCCTACCAATTAAAGATACATTTGTGTAACTACCCAACAAATTTCTTAAAATTGTCTATAGTGATCAATGAATTGAATATTTGGAGACATTATCTTTATAGGGAGAAGTGTGACATATATATGGATCATGAATGACTCAAGTATGTATTCACACAAAATTATTGCCATATGTTCTAGGAATGGTAGTTAGAGATAATCATGGTTTTTAATTATCCAATCCATTACCACATTGTGAAGTAAAAAACATGTGTTAGATTATTAAAGTAGAGAAGACCTTGTAACTGTATTCTTGATAGGATTTATGGGATCCAATCTCCTTGGACATACAACAAATTGACATGAGAATACTAAAAGTGTTTTTATCCAGACATTATATAATAACTATTCAACCATCCATTATTGAGAGTATCAAATATTCCTGAAAGGATGATGATGACATATAGAGAAAATTAAAAATATTACGAAGTTTAACTTTTCTAAATTTGGAGATATACGTTTTGGGACCCAGATATATATCCCATAAAAACCAGAACTGAAAAGTAAACTTCTAGATGATGCTAATTATTTATCATTATCTATTAATTAAGGAATCCCTAATATGTGTAGATATATTATGAGAAAATTATGGTGGGATGAATTGAAGAGGATTATTACAAATTATTTTATCTCAATTCTCAATATTCTAACAATTTAAGGATGAATGATATCGGTGTAGGGGTATGATAAAACTATTTCCCATACTAGTATTGAAATGAGAGAACATAACTATGGATTACATCATAGGACTCCCAAGACATTTATTGGAAATAACATAATAAGGGTAGTATTCGACTGCCTTAAAAATTATACACATTTCATTACTATCAAGGATGATTTCTCTCTTGAACAACTCACTAATATATACATAATAGAATTGATTAGACTTCTTGAAGTTTCTCTCTACATTATATCTTATTGAGATCCTAGGTTTAACTTGAAGTTATGGAGAATCCTTTAATAAGATTTGGATACAAAACAGAGTTTTAGTGCAACTTATGACCCTTATATAGATGATTTATCGGATAGAACCGTTAAAACTATAGAGGATATATTGAGATCAAGTTCAGCTTATTTCTATGGATTTTGGGATAAAAACATTACCCTAGTAGAGTTCCAATATAAAAATGGTTTCCATTATATCATCCATATGAACCCTTATGCGGTTATGTTAGGGAATAAGTGTCAAACTCCAACCAGCTAGGATGAAATTGTGGTGTGGAAGATTATGAGACCGGATCTTATCTAGGGAATTATTGATGTTTTAAACCATTAAACTTCATACCAAATCCACCCAATGTTAATGATAAATATATACAGTATATAAATTATGATACATGGAGTTTCGTGTAAGAGATAAGGAGTTCCTTCATATATCACTATGGAAGAAATTTTTTAGGATAGAGAAAAAGGGAAAGCTTTTATCAGATACATTGGACACATTGAGAACATTGATCTCATCAAATATTTGGTCGATCTACTATCACACCCACATAATATATCCCAAGTACATGACATATTCCATTAAAAACTTTTGAGTAAGTACATACTGTACCCCTCACTTGTACTAAATCAAAAGATTATACTCTTGCAGAGTGATCTTCCATATAAGGATTATCCAATGAATATCTTAGATCATATCTACAATTTTCTACAAAACTAGACAAATCACCTTACCAAATTTTTATGAAGGGACCATATGTTTGAGTATGAAAATAGTGAAACATAAGATATAATGAAAAAATAGTACCCTAATATGTATTAGTGTATAAAATGAAATTCTAAGGGGGGGGGGAATGTAATGAGCCAAAATACTATAAATTAAGTTCCATTTCTGAAATAATTAATAAATTATTAAGTAATGTTGTAATAGAAAACACATACACAACTTTAGTTATTTTGGACCATTAAACAATATGGCCTTTTATATTTAAAATGCCATTCAGAGTTATATGTTTTTATAATATATCCATTTTATTGTATCTTTTTTAGACTAGTATATATTTAGTTTCAAGATAAAGTCTAAATGACACTAAAAGAAGAAGTGATTAGTTGATTATTTTGGTCATTCCCCATGAAGACCATTTATATGATCTTATAAGGGAAATGGAATCACTAGGATTTTCCCTTGACCATTCTCAATATGAAATTAAACAATTAAAACATGAATGAAACTGTTTATGAGATAAGTTAAAGAAAATTATGATCACAACCCAAACCATGTTTGATGAACCACCCCAGGAATGTACCACCATCACACACCTTACCCTTAAAAAACACTCTCTTGTAATACGGGTTTATATATCGAGATTTTTTAGTATGTTTTTTTTGTTTTTTTGTAATAAAATAATTATTAGCTTCATCTCTTTTCATTATTACATTATTTATACCATTATATACACGTTTATGAAAGTTACATTCTGATATGAAGAAACCCAAAAAATACTTTTTAAAAAATATTTAGTTTTAACAATATTTTTTATAAATTCTATAATTTTTAAATAAATATTACATTTATGTAACATTATGACTAAATAATATTTATTTACATAAAAATGATAATTGAATTGAATTAATTCCAATGTAATTATTATAATGGTCAGAAAATTGTTATTATTATAAAAAATATATATTTTCTAGTAAATAAATATTTTTTTAAAAGTGTAAATTATCATATTTATAGAATTTTATTTATAAAATTATTTATTATTTCTCAAATAATCATTTCTAAATGGTCCAATAGTTAATTGTTTCATAAATGTTCTAGGAGAATTGATTTTTGGGGTACAAATTAAATTCGTTATTAATATATAGTTTGTATTATGAAATCCTAATTTCACAAATGTGATGTACTAAATGATATAAAAATAATCCATGAATAAATATATAACTCCCCTTTAAATAACATGTTTTTGATGTTATTTGATAATTTTAAAAACTTTAATGAATCCTAAGAAACATATATAGTATTGAAATATTTTAAAATAAATTCTTCACTAACATGACTCACTTCCACATCACTAATGATATTACTTTAATATTTTAGGCTCTTAGACTAATAAAATATTCGAAACCACTCCTCTTTTATAAAAAAATGGGAGGAAACCATATGGGGTTTGTAGTTTTAGTATTTTATCATGTAGAGTCAAAGACCAATGTTTAGAAATTAATAAATAACCCCTCATCTATTTTATCAATACTCACCCAATATCCCACTCGTCTTTTATAGAAACTAATTCATTATGACGTTACTATACATATACCACTCTAAAGGCCTTCGAATGTGTTTCCAAGATATTAATATATTCCTGCCAAGATTTTATAAGAATCCTTTGAAGGAATGGAAATATGTTCCCCTCCTTTTTATTCAATCACTTTCTTTGAGTAATGCCTTTTAATTTCCAATTGTTAATGTTGGAATATGTTTTTACACACCCCTTTATTGTTATTATAATTCCCAATTAATGAGATAATAAATTTCACTCTCATTAAAACCTTTTATAAACCTTTATGTACACCCACAATGCTGTCAAAATTATTCCATGTTTTTTCCATACCAAGTATTTGTGTTGTATATACCAATCCAAATTTAGACTCAAGGGTATTCACCATGATATACCGATCCTTCATTGATTAGAGACTACCATTTATGTATCCCAAAATATTTAATAATGGGATTAAAATTGATAAAATAAATCCTTTTGTTGTATGATATATATTGCATACAAATTCATGTAAATGATATAAATGTGGCAGGTGCCACCAGAATTATGTATCCTCTAATGCATTTTGTAATATTTTTTTCCCATGGGATATCATGTATGTTACGGAGGAGGTCATCTTAATCATAATTTTTTATTTATCAATTATTCCCTAAAATTATTCTTATGATGTTATGTTTTATGTTGTTTTAGTATTCCTATATTTCTATGATGTTATTATGTTTTATCATGCCTTGATGTGAAATTTTATAATTATTACAACTTTTATATCACATTTTCATTTCTCATGACTCAAATGTAATAATTTCATCATTATATGCTTTGATTATTATATTACTTGGGTTTATATATCATCCTTTCTTTTATACATCCCTTGGGTATCACATTCAATATTCGAAGATTGATGTAATATAAAGGCATGTTTTGTATTTTTTAAACAATGTTGTCATATCCAATTTTTATGATATTGTTCTATGTATCTTTTTACCCAAATACACTATACCTCATGATCTTTTGGGAATGTATTAATTATATCCTTACATATTAAATCATAAACTAAGTTGTATTAATGTTATGGGTAGTCATACATTTTTACTTTTAGGCAGCCAAGGTCTTACCTTTACATATGTCATGAAATATTTTGAGGACCCTCATAGTTCTCAAGATAACATTTTAGTAGGTTGTAATTTACTTTACATAAATATAGTTTTATAGTGTGACCATTATATAACTACTGAACCTTTTGTGTTAACCTTACGTAGCCTTCATAGTCTTAGAGTTACCTATATGTAGTACATATCATGTTACCTTTGTTTATGTAGTCTAATTTCTAAATAACCCTCATGTGGTTTCTATTTCTTCTTACAGAACTTGCATAATTCTAGAGTTACCATATTATAGGAAGATATTTCAGCTCAAATCACCACAATCCTTCAAATATCCTTAAAATTATTTATATAGTGTTCCTTTATTTACTATGTATTGTCATTAATTCCTATTATGATAAAATCCATGATCATATCAATTAATTTTAAATATTTTATTGAACCCTCCACTATAGTTCTTCAAGTTGTACCCTCAAAATTCATTTTTTTAGTTGAGAATGAAAACAACACACTCAATATTATGTACTTGGATGGATTTTCAAGAATTAACTGAATGTTTTACCCAAAAAATCCATAAAAAGCCTTCACAAATCATCATCACATTAATTTACCAAACACATATTGACTCATTGGAAACAAATGAAGTTATATTTCACTTTGGATATGTTTTGGTTGCTTATTACAACAAGTTAATTTATTCAACATCCCATTGATTTTTATATCTTTCATCCACTAGATTGAAATTATTCCAATTATAAATTAAATACATAATTTTATAAAAGTTAATAATGATAGAAATAAATAAAATTTAAAGGTGATTTTTAATAATTTATACAAGGTTAAATATTACATAATAGAATAATTAATAATGAAATATAAATTAATTATTAATAAAAATTACACTGGATAAAAATCGTGTTACTGAATATTGTTCTTTTTCCAAAAAAATGAATCAATTATATAAAAATATGACTCAAATTTTTCATTAAATATTATATTAATAAAAATTATAATGTGAAGCCCAATAACAATGTAATTCAAAAATATTAGCACTTTTTGTCATGAAATCCACAAAAAACACTCAATAAAATGATGGTAAAAATTACTATAAAGTAACCCTAATCACATACACCCACCCATAAAAATTATTTTACTTAATAATTACCCTTAAAAATATATCAATGGAATTAAATCCACTAAATTATTGATCATCATGTTATCTTGACACATTAAATAATTTATTTTTTTGTGAATTTTTATTATTATCAAGATGAATTATTTTATTTCATCACACATAAAATAAAGGTCATAAAATTAAGTATAGTTATTTTAGTCTAAAAATTCCCCTTAAAAGTTTAATTGATATTAGAAATAAATTTAATCATGTGATACATCACATACTAATCTCCCATTCTTTCACCAGGTATGTCAAACACACACCAAATTCTTATTTTTTATTTTTATTTTTTTTCTTTTTCTAAACAATCTATGCATAAATGTTATCCAAGAATTCAGTATATAAAATATATATATAAAATATTCCAAAATTTTGATCCACCATAGGTTTATTTTAATGTTTATATAATGGAAGAAATGTTGTATAAGAAATATTCATACAACATTTAATTGTTACTCATTATATTTATATAGTTTTTATAAACAAATTTTTAATGAAAATTTCACAATAATATTTCTAAACCTCATAACGAGTATGTTACATTAATCATAATGATATAACTAATAACTATATGAATTTTAATTTTAAATAAAAATTTGGAAATTAATTTTCTATAAAAATATTAATCAAATCATAGAAATTTTTATTTCCTAACATAATGAGTTATGGAAACATATTAATTTAGGTATCCCAATATCATTCAAGGATTTAAAAAGAATATAATATCAAAATTAAGTAAATTAATTAAATATTATGCAATATGCCTTCTAGAATACTAATAATTTATGGTTTAAGTGGGTACCCATGATTCAAATTCACCCCAAGCATTCTCTTTATTGTGTAAAAAATAAAAAAACTAAGTTCTGTGGAATATATATATATAAAATCAATGAATATGAAAGGAATAATTACATAAGATAAAGGGAAATAATGTAGGTAATATTGTTAATCTCATTTTATTAGTAACTTGAGTGATATTTCTATTCATTATCAATTATACTCAAGAGTATAATAGTGATTAATAAAGTGGAATATAGACTTTTAGATGTTTTTATTCAAAAAATCATTAAAATAGAAACTAAAATGAACTAAATATGAGAATAGTAAATGTAAAATATCTAAATACACGTTGGGAATCCTCCCATGAGAACATTATTTTAATCCTTCAATAAGTATTCAAAACAAAAGCTTATCCATAATCTATTGGTGGATGTGGTTTCCTAAATTAGAACCACCAAGAACATATTTCTCTTATTCTCCTCAAAATGAAATTTCTTACTCATCATATATGAGGAAATATGGTAGAAACCAAATTTTTTTATATTTAAATGGATCCATGGTGTTTCACATGTCCAATAAAATATAATAAAACTTTTAATTCCTCTATAATGAAGTAGGTAAAATCAATGTCTAGGGAGAGTGGAATAAAAATTTGAGGGTCCTCATTGTGGTGTTCATACTATACATAGACACTAGATATATTCAATATATATTTTCCATCCTCTCCTCAATTTTATTCAGTTTGGAAATCTTCCCTCATGGTATGAACATAAACAATGCTCCAGACCATTTTCTAAGCAAATATTCTCCCATTAAATATTAAAAAAACCAAAATTTTATTTTTAAATTCTCAAGTTTTGTTACTATTTAATCCAAAGTAATTTAAATTATATCAATATTAGTCACTATATATATAAATACATCTAAATTATGATTTCAAACCAGATTGGTCTTCGAAACACTTTTCAAACCAAGCCATGATTAATCATTTTTCATTTGACAGTGATATTTTTTTCTATTATCTTTCAAATATAGGTTTCATATTAATCAATACATTAAATCACCCAAAATATTTTCTAGTATCACTAAAAATACTATAAATGTTCTCTAAATGATAATCCCCCTAATGAAAATCCATGTTTGCATACCAAAATATCACATTGTGAAAGAAAATAGTTCATGAGAAAGATAAAAAAAGAGATAATATATGAGTAAATTTTATCACAAAAATATTTAAAAATAATTATTTATATGAGAATATAGTAGAAAAAAAGTTATATAATTATTTTATTATTTTTCAATTTTATAATTTTTTGTTTTATTTTCGATTTATTGGTTTTGTTTGATTGTATCACCAAAATACTAATAAATATAAGAACCCATGGCTATCAATGGTACCTATATTACTTGATGTAACCCATAACCATACATGTAAAATCAAAATAAAGAAAATTTATTTGAGTAACAAGGTCAAATATTTGGAATATATTTTGATTAATAATGTTCAAAAATGTGTTAAATATGGAAAATAGTAAGGGAATTTTAATAAAAATGTTCGGGAGTGTAACTATCACATAATAAATAAATAAGTTAGTTGTATATAGTTCACCTAGACTAAATTTGTGTCCAAATAGACTCACCTCTACTAGATTGTCTATAAGAAGGAGAAATAAGAATATAACTACAACATTAAAACTAAGATACTTATCATGAATGTACAATGAGGGACCACCATAGAGTACACAATGATTCTTTGTAAAGAAACTCAACAGAATTACTAATACAACTAAACATCACTTTGATTATTCCTATCAAGATTATATATAAACAAGATGTGAAAAACCATAATAATGCTGTGTGTTTCCATATTATAAATAATTTATGTTTCTATGTGTATTGTTTGGGTTTACATTTTTATGTTATGAAGAAAAAAAAATAATTTCACTCTATTTACATTGTCCAATCCCTAGTACTAAACCCCATTTACCACATTTGAACTATCACTATTCTGGTAAGATCACCTATACATTTGATAAACAGGTGAATCATTAGAATAAGAGGAGTGTATCAATGAAACCAAAAATCACATTATGTAAAATAAGGACATTTAAATTAAAAAATAATTTCCAAAATTTATAAATTTAAATACCCTAATAAAAAATCAAAATAATGTTTTTAAATAAGAACATATGAAAATATAGTTAATTAAATCATTTAAATATCCCATTCACTAATCTTGATTGTGAAAATACTCATCTAATGTAAGCTCGTTCCCATAGAAATAACATATGGGTTTACATAACCTACAAAATCAATATTTTTTTATCATTCTTCCCATAGAATTTAGATCCCTATTTTATATTTATTTAACTTTAATAAATATAATTCTATTTATCATTTTTTCCTTTTGTTTCAAATATCACTTCTATGTGGCATAAACACTTCATACGATTCATCCATATAGAATGTCATGATTGGGGATTTCCTTCTAATATATGTGTGATTTTTAGTGAATTACCACAATTATATTATCCTTATTCCTATTTCTATAATCATTCTCCACATGGACTTGCTATTATGACCTTATATAATTTGGTTAAATAGTATTGGGTGAAGTTTCTATTGTCTGCACTTGTGTTACAATGTGTTCCTTATAAAAATGAAATTATCTATATAGCTTGGTTCTTACATTTAGGATCTCCTCATTCATTATGAGGAATCCATGTACGTTTGTAAATTGATGCTCATAGTCGATGGTAGATAGTTATCAAGCATTCTTCATGACTCTAATTGTGTAGTGGCTTGTCATTACCTGTATTGAGATTTGATATGGTGATATGATTTTTTTCTCTCTCACTAATTTAATAGGACATGTTATGTAGATATTGAAATAAGTGAATCATATTTCATGGAATTAATAATATACATTGAAAATACAAAGGTTTATCAAGGATTTCATTTAACGTCTCATTCATTACTTTTTTTAAATCCAATTTTGGTTATGATGTTTTATATTCGGTGATAGGGAAACAAGAAACATTATATAAATTCCATTTTCTTAAGGATTTACTATAATAATTTCAACACACCCTCACTCTTCTATATGAATTTGGGTATAAAATTTAGGGAATACAATTTATTGAGTAATTTCAAGGGTAGTGTTTTATAATACATCCATAGACTCAGTCATAACACACCCTTGAGTTTTATCATAGGTAGAAACATGACGTTGTTTCCCTATATGAACATCTATTTAATTTAATTAATATGAATCTTGACATATGATAAGTTTATTTCATTAATTAAAAAATTCAAATTCATTCAATATACCCCTGATTCCAATATCTTTTATCTTGTAATTATTCCTTGTATAAAATATATAAATTACTCTATAAAGGTTAAGAGTGATAGAAATAAATTAAATTCAAAATATTCATTTTTATTATTTATACATGGTTACATTTATATGAATATAAATTAAATGGGAAGGTAAATTATATAATGAAACAATATATGTATTCTTGTGTTTAAAATTATAATCCAAAATAATCAATTAATTATATCCAAATATGACATGAATTTAACATTAATGTTTATATTTAAATTAATTAATATATAAAAAAATCAAATCATGTAACTCTATAAAATATATGGGTAATTAGATTGAGAAACACAAAAAACACTAAATAAAATGATACACTAAATTACAACAAAAATATCATAATCAATTAATTATTAAAAATTCACACTAAAAAAGGAAATGTGCCAGTTTGAAAAAAATTCACAAATATTATACCAATGTTTTTTTATTATAAATCATAGAACAATTTTCACTAAGTTTCACTCATGGTATTTTCTTATTCTAATAGCTATTTTTTAAAAAAGAAAATTTAAATTCAGTAACTACTCTTAATATTTTCATAAATTCTTTTAGATTTTTTGTTGTTTAACTTGAAAAGATTATATATAACTACTCAATGATCCTAAATATCTAAAATTTGGACTTCGAGTCTGAGATAAAAAATTGAGATGAGATCATCTAAAGTACCAATTATTATACTCCCAAAGTGATCTTTAAAGCTAAAAAAGTCATATATTTATGATATCACTTCTATCCTGTTAAGAAAGATGTCTCTAAATCATGTTATTCATTTTATTTTATTTTTATATATTTCACTAATATATAATATTTATAATTTATTTAATAGGGACTAAATTATTCTATATTATTATCACAAAATTATGATGCATTTTGATCTCCTGTATAAATGAAGTCCTAGTATTATGATTTTCTTTATAAAGTAAATACTTTTGTAACATAGTTTATTCTTTCATGATCTAGATATAATACCATCCTTCCATTTCGAGTTAAAATTGAATAATATCATAGGAAAAAAACATAGATATATTTAATATAATTTATTTTATAAGAGATAATATGTTTACTATCTTGTACCTCTTTATTAATTTCATGTTATATATTAGTTTTTCTCTGAAAATATATTTCATTATTTCCAAATATATTTTTTCAGCCATATTTTAAATTTATGTGTTCTTATATATATCTTATATATTTTATAATAACCTAGTTTATACATATGGATTTACCATCTTCTATATTTCTTCAATTGTTTAAAAACCTCATTTTCTCTTTATGTATGAGTACATGAATATTAAGACTTATTGAATTGTTTTTTTATTTTTTTAATATAAACAATATTTCAATTCACCCCCTCTAGAATCTTCAATATGGGATAATAATTTATATTAGACTAAGTATCTTAAATTTGTTTCATATAGATAACTAGATAAATATTTAAGTTCATTATGGAATCTCAGTTTCTAGTTGGATATATGGAAGCACATAATAGGATTCATTCTCCATTATTTCATAGAATAAACAATTAATATTAAAATAATTCAATATAAAAATAGATCATCAATTTTTTCTTTATCTACTAGCCTATTCTCCTAAGAGACTGTGTGTTTACAGAAAAATATTGTGGTAGTTTTACTTGAAAATATATTGATTATTTTTAATTCACAAATTATTAATATTTTGTTTTCTTCTATATATCATAAAATATATAACAAATAATTTAATAAAAAAATTCTCTCAACATATCCAATAATAAAGATAACACTCATTTAAAAAAAATAATGTCTTACATTCAAAATGGAAAACATTCAAGGTTAATTACCAAACATTTTACATCATATGCTGATAGATAGTTTCATAAACTTTCTAGAGACTCACAATAATTCCAATGGAATGTAGACTCATAAAAATAATATTAGGGAATAAAATATTGTGGATAAATTAATAGAAATCCTATTGAGGGAACAAGGGTTAAAACATATCTCTATTTAGGACACAAATTGTATAATATGACTAATGATCGATAAGGGTGTTAATACTATAATTTAATATGATCACTGATTTAAGAAAAATGATAAAAAAATTGATTTTAAAAAGACTATAAAATATATACACTAATATTATAAATCATTATAAATATAGTAAGATACATTTAATATATCGTGAGATGACCTAATAGGGATTGAGTTGCAACTTCCCCAATCCCACCTCCACAGGCTAGGGGATGGAGGCAAGTGCCAAAAGGAATTACTAATATGGGATTCATTTTTCTAATTTACCTACACACACACACCCAACCATCTCCCTGAAGAAGTGTAGAGTAATAAAAATAAAATATGAATCAAATAGATAATAAACAATGCATGTGAATCCTCTAGGGAAACAATAGTATAAAATTATAATATGAAAAAGTAGAAGGGTAAGCGAAACTAGATTGTTTTTACAACCTAACATAAACTAGTTAAGTAAATTTTGAGAGATCTCGAATCTAGATCTCTATTCCCAAAAAACCATACCTAGTTAAATACACCATGGTATCCATTTTCCTCTCTATAATCATTAATGTCATATCTGTCATCTAGATAAGACAAGAAACGTGCTAGAAAATACCATGAAGGGGTGAGTATATACATACCTAGTAGGATTACTCCAAAATATGTGGGGATAAATAGAAGACATGATAAAATTAGACAGCTCAAACCATAATAGAATTTAAAGGAAAATCAATCAACATGGATATATGCTCATAAAATAAACCCATATGTGAGAGAAAATGGCTCCCTATATAATTTTCCAACCCAAGAAAGAGTCTTCCCTTAGTTCCAAGATCCCAAAAATTATTCTAAGCATCTCACTTGTTTGTCCAATGAAACATTTGAGTGGAGCCACACCTCTCTACTATGCCACACTGTTGAGGGGATAGAATATATAAATAGAGGAACCATGCTTTATCCTAGCATGAGGGTTATACTCATTATATAGAGGAACCATGATCTAATACAACCATAGGGTTCTTCAACGTAGATAAATAGAAGACCCACACCCTATTATGCCAGGGTTGTTCCACTCCTTGGGTAGAGGACCCATGCCCTACCCCAAAGGGGGGGGGGATCCACTCAGCACATGGATAATGTACTCTCTCCCTAGTACATTAGGGGGTTCCTATCTATGGATAGAGGACCCATTATATTCCCCAATAGAATGGTTCCAACTAGAATGTAGATACAGTACCCACACCCATTTCCATCAAGGGGTTCCACTCTATGGGTAAAGGGATCTTACCCTGCCCTACTAGGAGGGTTCCATTCAAAATATGGATAAGGGACCTACACCATAGTCCATAAAGGGGTTCAAATCCATTGGTAAAGAACCCATTCCCTTCCCCAATATTAATGATCCACTATGGTGGTCAATTGAGGACCCTTGCCCAATCTGAGTTGGTGGGTTCCTCTCTGATCTCTATGCTGATCATGCCTGATCAATGTCATCATCGAGTGTCACCTCAAGAAGGGTCATTCCCAGAACATTTTGAATCATATCAAAAAATGCACCACAAATTCCAAAATCATTTTCTACACTAAAAAAACATACTATAGGATACTTATTTTCCAAAATCTGATTCCAAAAAAGGCAATACGAGAGGTATAAGTTTTCAAAACAAGAAGAATATATAGTATGCAAGGGGACCCACAATCCATGTGGTCCCTCTAATGTTACTATATATATCATTGAAAGTACCTGGATCTATATCCATGTAGCCTTGTGTGGTGTGTTAGAGGAATAAAGGGCATGTCTCAACCACCTGGGGCTGAGCTGTGTACTCCTAGAAGTTCTTGTACCCTCTAGACTATGTCTGTGTACACTGGTTATATTCTGGGGCATCCCCATATCCATGTAATCCCATATTAAATGATAGGTCCCAAGAATTGATACACATGGAATATGTGGGCTCAACATGGTGTTTTATATTTCTCTCACCTGAAACCTAAGTCGCCACAACTTGGGGCTACAGAGTGTGTGTTCATCCCAGTACATGCTGTGTAGTTTGGATTTTAATAAATAGTTAGATCTTTTCCACTATTTCTTGATCTACCTTCTCCACCATAAATTATTCCTCTAGGCCACCAGAATCTAGAGGTGATCACCTCCAGCCATTGTTTTGGGATATCCGTTTTCCAGGAAACAAAATCTTACACACCCGTACAAATCTTCTGTCACTCAAGGAGCCTCCGATATCCTCATTTGTTATCCAAATCCATAGTGTAAACACCAAAAATCCACAAATTATCAATATAAATACCCAAATAATCAATACATTCATTTCAGACAAATATGTTATGAATCCAAGGGATCAATCACGCTTTACCCTACCCAATAATAGTCAAATCTTGACCCCATGGTCCAATGATGAAGAATATGAAGAACATATTGGTTAAAACTAGATAAATTGTGGATGAAAAAATAATTTTCCAAGAATTATTTGTGAATTAATACAATTTGGATATATTTAGGGTGATAAAATTTTCACAATGCGGGATAATCAAATAAACAATTAAATCTGATACATGGGAGCATGCAAATCTCAAAAAAAAATAAAGACTAATGAATTAGACTTTACTCTACTCCTAGTTTAATCGTAAGGGAAGAAATTAATAAATGATGATTCCAAAATTGATATTGGATAATTTTATTATGAATAATGTATTTTCCAATGAATGAGGAAGTTTTGTTTCATTCACTACACTATGATTCTCCTAGATCGAGAAGCTTATCGTCATCCGATCTCAATTCACCAATGATGGGTGGTGGAATCATCATCTCAACAGTCATATTCTCATGAAGCTAATCCCATAGACATGTAATAGTAATTAATTTATAGATACAATTAGGTTTTAGATAATTTAATTAAAGAATTTAATAATTAATTAATTAATCCACTAAACAAAACCTCTAATGGACACTTTATTCCAATTCCTTGCACCAACCAACTCTTGGTCACACATAGTGTAAAACTCATGTTATAGATTCATCCATGGTATTTTATTTTAATTTAAAGATATTATTTAGGAGAAATTTTATTATTTATGAATAAATATTTGTGTGTGATATAAAATATATTCAATATTTTTATAAAATTAATCTGGGGCACACCAGGCCTTGGTATCATGCACCCTCTAAGGGTCTCTATATGAAAATATTCCTTTATATACTTCAATATTTTATAAGGAATTAAATGGTATCTTAATTATTTCATCCATCATTCATTTTTTCCACAAAATAAAAAAACTGAACAAAAATATGGGTATATTGACCATGAATCTAGCTATCTCACTCTTAGGAGATCTCTTGCATGCTCCCTTGCTGCCATAGTACATGATCCAAGGGAATGATCCATCCCGGAATGATCCTCTCTAGATAATCATCAATCACCACTAGATATGCCACGAAGGTGGATCCATCCTCGACGTCTAGCTCTACCAAGTCAATGATATGCATGGGATCATACTCATATCTTATTAGCTACAATACATGGATGTCATCATGCACTTGATCCAACTATGAGGGTAAGGTTATGTGGTAGAAAACCTCTCCACACCTCTATAATATATCAAACAACCCAATAGACCTTGGGGATTGATTTCCTCCCTATCAAAATCTCTAAAATCCACGCCATGTGGAGATTTTTAGGAAAACATGGTTTCTTTGTTCGAACTCCAAGGGCCTACGAGGTCAGCCTATATATTATTTATCATTTAATTAAGTTATCATCATCTACTTATGGATGAAATAGACCTTCTACATCATCAAAAGCAACATCTTTGACCCAAAAAAATATTCCTCACTAATCTCAGTCTAGCATAAGGGAGACCCATAGGGTCTCTCGTATAGGGCCTCGAAAGGTTCCATGATGATATTTGATTGGTAATATTTATTGTAAGAAAACTCCACTAAGGGAAATTATTCTTTTCAGTTCTATAAAAGGTCTAACAATCAATCCATCACCATATACTGTAACCCCTAGATAGTGTATTCAGTCTAGCCATCTATATAGGGGAAACATGATGTCCTCATACTCATATGAGTCTGAACTTCCTCTTATAGTCCTCTCCAAGATCATGAAGTAAACCCTAAATCACAGGTAGATATAATATTATATAGAACCCCATGAATGTGTGATACATCTAAAACATACAAATTCTGAAAACTCTCCACCAAACTATGCTCCATCATAGAAAGGAATCATGTTGACTTTGTAAGTCATTCATCTGTCCCCTAGATAGTGTCCTCATATCTCAGTATTCAAAAAACCATTACTACAAGGTCTATGGGTATTTCTTACAATTTCCACTCTCTAATATTGGTAGGTTGTAACAAACCTCTCAGAACCTAGTGCTTGGACTTCACATTTTGTTACATCAGGCACCGAGAGACGATATCAACTTTGCTTCACTTCATTCAATCCCATTATTGAATGTCTCTATACATACTCTCTACACTAGGATGTATATCCAATGGATTTGTGTGAAAATCCATCATCACATCCCCCCCTCGCTTCATAATTGGGACCAACATCCATCCCTATAAAATGATGGCATGAATAACTCCATTAGAAAATCCAAAAGTTTTATGTTCAAGTAATACCACATAGTCGATTCCTCCCAAATGTGCCTCTCTCACACACTATATAAGCGGAGGAGTAAACACCATAAAATTAAGAACATCTTAACTCTCATCCTCTACTATGGTTACTTACAAGGAATCCCATATCTTTGATGACACCTATAGCAAATTAGCATCAGACATCTTATTAAGTCCACACGCCTCCAAATCTCCATTCAAAAGAGTAAAGACTATCTCAAATTCATAGTTTTTAGAAAATACAATTAATTCCTCTACCTTAGGATCAAGTATATCTATGTGAATACATACCTGAGACATTGATTGTCTCAGTAAACAACAAATAACTCTCGTGGATGATATTTCCTCTACATCCTTAGTGAAAAGACTACCACTGCCAACTCTACATCTTGAGTCACACCGTTCTACTCATGGGGTCTCAAATTACTAGACCCATTTGAGATAACTGACTTCCTTTTCTTAACACATATCCAAACCCAGCTCGAGAGGCATCACAATACACTACATAATCTATTCCATACTTGGTAGTCTAAAAACTGGAGCAGTTGTCATCCTCTTAGAAAACTCATCGAAGGGTATCTTGCACTTCTTAGACCAGGTAAATGAATACCCTTTTCCACATTAGATTAGTTAAAGGGGATGAAATCCTGGAGAAGTCTTACACAAATCTATTGATGTACACTATAGATCCAAGAATAATCCAAACCTATGAAACATTTTTGGGTGCCTCCCAGGAAAACATTGCATCAATCTTCATTGGGTCCACATATAATCCATTCTTAGAAATTTCATGCAAAAAAATACAACCTTTTATATCTAGAACTGAAACTTCATGATATTACCATAATGATGGTTCTCCAAAAAAATTCTATGACCATCTTCAAGTGCTCTTTATTATCCTCCTATAACATAGAGTATATGAGTATGCCACTAATAATGGAAAAAAATTTGGTCCATGTTTTTCTAGAAAATAATCTTCATCCACAAAATTAACACAATGGTAGAATTCAATAAACTAAAAGGAATATCATGGAACCCATTGAGTCTGTAGCTACATTATAACATCATCTTGAGAATATCATCCTATTAGACTCTCAACTGGTGCTGTAAAACGTAAGATCGATCTTCAAGGATCATATTGAACATAAAAAATGGTAAAGGTGGTCATCGATCCTTAAAATGGGTACTTGTTCTTTATTGTGGTCTGATTTATGTTATGATAATCTATTCAAAGCCACGTGATCCCAGCTTCCTTTTTCAAAAACAACACTGAAGCTACCCATGGGTACACACTGGGTCTGATAAAACCCTTCTCTTCATAGTTCTATAACAACTACCACAACTCAATGATCTAGTGAAAGGAGCTATCATGAGAACTCTCAACTGATGTTCTGCTTTGGGTTATTTAGGTGCAGTAGAGTGGCCGACCAAAGTCCTCTCTTAAAGGAGGATGTAATTTAAGACAACATGTTGAAGTTATTTTAAAAATAAAATAAAATAACTCAAACACACTACTTGAAATGATGGGGTGGGGGTTGTATATAGTTTCTAAAACTCGAATAAGTTTTCTGGAATAATATTTCATTTTTTGTTATTATTTTTGAAATGAAGTTCGATTAAAATGACAGAACAATAAGATGTATTTTTAGAAAATATTTTAAAAGGCATAATAGATCTAACTATACCTCTTCACATAATTATTATTAATTATTATTTTAATTAATATCCACTTAATTATGATCCCCTAATTTAGTAACCCTCCAAACCTATGATATTTAACTGAACCACATAATGAAATGAATTAATCATGAGGCTAGATTCAGAACATGAAATCGTAGCACCCTGATTCGATTGATGTTCTACGTCTAGCTCATGGAGAGGGGTAAATTAAATAATATATCCCTTCAAGAAAATGAGGATGAATTGTGTTTATGGATTTCATTTGAACTCTAAAAATTTATCTCATGTGATTTTGTTTCATCAGTTAAGGTTGCACTCTCAAAATTCACACATTACTCAACATTGCGTGTTTTTGAATAAATCATTCAATTTATTAATAAGTTTTGATTAAATTACAAAATAAATTCAAAGATCATATTTAGTTAATTATAGTATCTCAATGATCAAAAATAAATTCATGTAGAAGGTTAGAAGTAGATCGATTACTAAGAAAACTACTCTTCCATAGGTAGTTTAGTCATTATAGAAACATTTTGCACGTGAAAAGGTTAGAAAGGGTAGAAATATATCTCATATATACTCTTTATTTCCAGACCAAAGAGGAAGATTAAGACAATATGAAATTTGAGAAAAATAGAAGAAAAGAGAAGAAATAAAATAGGAACAAAAATGTTTATTATGAAAACACAAACAATTCAACATGAGAAATAGATGAAGGCTTCAATGAAGTGTTTCTTTCTTCAAGAGATCCCCCTATTAGTATATAAAGTTCCAGAACCTCCACAGTTATGATAGGACTCCTATGGAACTCTAAAATGGCAGCACCTCAATCCTTGGTCGAACTTGAAAATAAGGATCTCAAGGTGTCCACTTATAGCCAAAATGGGAAGTGGGTTTGGGCACCCATATTCCCATATACCACTTGTGTCTCAGTTTTGGGTTAGTAAATGGCCTTAACTAAACTTTTAAAAAGAGAAATGTTGTATCCTAGAATCTTTACTATCTCCATGTCAAATTTGGTAGCAAATTGAGGATTAAAACATGAGATATTTCTGAAATACATAACCAACTTTTTGACTTCGTGAAGATTCTATCCCCTCGAAAATTTGGTTTGGATGGACCTATTAAGGGGAGAATTGGGCTTTTGTTTTTTGAGATGACTTATAGCATATGATGTTTTGGAGCAGACCAAAAAAGTTCAGTCAATTTTGATCCATGTATTTTGAGAAATATGCAATCCAATGGAAATATGTCCTTGGGTTTCCATGTAGTTTTGCACATTTCCCTTCTTGATCATCTTCAACCCTCCAAATCACCTCCTCATACAACAAAATCACCACAACAACAACAATTTACCTTTTTAATAGTGATAAAAATTTAATAATTGAATCAAATGGGATGTGAAATTTGATATAATATTTTTAAATTTAAATACAAAACTAGTTTAAAACAGTGATGTAGGGGTGAAATGAAGTAGTGAATTGTGATAAAATCACACCCCCAAACATACTATTTTTCACTCTTAGGAAAAACCACATATCATGTATTCCAAGAAAATATAAAATGTAAACAAAAATATCAAATCAAAACAAATTTTAAAACACATATCCTTGAGATCCAAAAATTCTACACCAAGAAACAAACGATATCATACCTTATAAAAAAATTATTTCAAGTTCTCTATTTATATCATTGAATATATTTCCACTTCATTTTTTATCCCCTATACATAAAACACTTACCTAAAATTCATTTTCTCTATTCACACAAAAGTCAATTTTCAGGAATGTCTTTCTCATCAAAACACATACAAGGGTCACCATATGATTGATAAATTCCTAAATATCCACCTAATCTTAGTCAAGGAAACATGTTTATCATGAGGACTTTTCAAGGTTTTTCTACGTGTTGTTCAAAAATCCCTCAGGGTATCATTGAAATATTTTTGAGGTGATTGTGTTTGTTGACAAAGCGGGGGATTAGAATTTTGTGCACCAAGAATATTTCAAAATTAGTTATGAAAATATGATGAAGGAATGAACGTGGAACACAAGTGAAGAATTAGCACGCTTGTCATTAAGTGGCGCGTAAGTCATCAAGGGGAGTGTAAGTCATAAAGTAGCGCACAAGTGAATATGGGGGGCACAATTCATATTTCAAAATGCGAAATCAAAATATGAAAAAGGCTAGAAAGTGGCATGCAAGTGAAGAATTGGCATGCATGTAATTAAGTGGAACACAATTCTTCAAGTAGTATGTAAGTCGTAAAGTGGCGTGCAAGTGAAGAAGGGGCACACAATTCATATTTCAATTTCATCACCCCAAAATATGACAAAGGAAAGAAAGCGGCATGACAGATAACATGTGTCATGCAAGTCAGCACTGGGATCATAATTCACAAATGGGAGAACAAGTTAGGGAGCGGCGCACAAGTCACGAAGTGTCATGAAAGTTTAGTGGTACACAGGGTCCAGAAAATTCCTTTAAGTAGAGGGATACCCATCCTCATTTTGAACAAAGTTCAACACATTGAGAAAATAAGAAATCTGATTATGCAAGTGGATGTGGCATGCAAGTAGTGTGGTGAACATGTATTTTGGCGCATAATTAGGTTGACGTGCAAGTATCTTGGCATGCAAGTAGTTGCACGCAAGAAGTGGCATGAAAATAGTGGCACACAAGTAGTGGCACACAAGAATTAACACACAAGTAGTGAAGTGGCATGTAAGAAGTGGCACACAAATATAAAATTGTCATGCAAGTATAAAAAAGGTGCACAAGTTGGTTTTCCCACAATAAAGGAAGAGGTTTCACTCTAGTTAAAGGGGAACACAAGTAACCCCCAAGTTGCGTAAAAGTTGGAAGTATCCTAATAAACCTGCGGTAATGGGGTATTCATCAGTGGATAAAAAGTGGACTTCACCAGAGCATCTACATACAGTGGAGGATAAATTCATTTGCGATAATGAAGGGAAGTACATGTACATAAACTATGAGTGGATATTTTAGAAAGCATCGATCAAAGGAAGAAGAAGAAAGTGATCCTCGCCACTGATAGTGAGATAGATAGAGAGACACAGGGAGTGACACTTGGGAAAGCATTAAGTTGACCATAAACATCCTAAAGGTGGTCACCCTAGGCATAAAAGTGATCTAGCCCGAACATTGTAAATTGGAAGTGAGCTTCTGTGGATTTGGTACATCGACACATAATTATTGTATAATCCTTGGACATATCTTGATAAGGGTGAACCTAGTAAAAATCTTTGTGTCTGACCATTTGATTCTACACATTGCATCCAAATCATCATCATCAAACAAGGAAGCAAAGAATATGATCAATAGTAAAAAAATGAAAACAATGTTACCCTTATATTATAGAGGTTAAGATCTAGTGGGGCAGGGATAATCATGAAAAGAATATTCATACCCTGATTCACCCCACCTCTCAGGGTATTTAGGCCCCTTTTGGTACTAAAAACTTGTATCAACAGAAGTTTTATTTTTTTAGATTTGTTTCCTCTGACTTGGTTTAGTTGATTACCAAAGATAAATATTTAGTCTGCTCTTATCTTGGTGTGCCATGGAAAATGGAAAACTATCAAAGAAGAATTTGAAGTTAGATAGTATTCCCTAGTGTGGAAGTGTTTATAAAAACAATGTGATTCATCTAAAGGAATCAAACAACATGCTGAAGGAAGTCTTGGATGAATCAGATAAGGAAAATACAGATTCAATCAATAATGATGTAGGAACAAGTGAAGCATTTGAAATTCGAAGTGTTTCTGAAACTACTGACAATGAAGAAGTTTTACAGAGGCCACCAATAGATAATGTAAACATGAAAAAGGAACTGGATTGGAAATTGGATGAATATGTTAAATCTAAAGATATCCAGATCCATGTACTAGAAATTTATGTTAATAATCTAAGAGGATTAAATCAAAGGCTTGTTGATTTGGATATTGACCTAAGAGAGAAGAATGATTCTCAAGATGAATAACTGAAAAAGTTGTCTATAAAGAGAGAAAATCTTAAAGCTTATTTTAAGGGAATGAATATGAAATCAGATTAAATTCAGAATCTGAAAGCCAAAAATGATGATATTGCTACACAGCTATCTGAACTAGTTTAGAAGAATCAAAGGCTACAATAATATAATTTATCCTTCTCTGATTATATTTATCAAGAAAAATTGAAAATAAAGGAGCAAAGTGATATGGTAGATTATCTCACACGACAACTAGAAGACGATATGAGTAATGAGAGGAATATCATAAGAGAACTCTATGCTCAACTTGAATCAAGAGATAAGAAGATTCATCAACTGTATGAAGAGATAAAATCATTCAAGAATGAAATGTAGAAATAAAATAACAATGGAAAGCCTAAGTTGAAGGATGTACTGCACTTACTATTCAATTGTCCTTCAACAGGTGACGATAAAATGAAAATAAATTATGTTATTTATGAGGAGAAGAATGAACCTATTTTCTCATCTCAAAGACCACATAGAATGGGAATGTTTGAAATTGGATATGATGATCCCCCTCCTAAGAATGATAGGAAGAGATTATTTAAGAGTTCTAGAGATAAGAAAAAAGTTTTAGTTGCTAGAGATAGTCCAAAAAAGGCTATTATAGGAAGTAATGATAGAATATGTTATTTCTGTGGGATTAATGGTCATAAAACAAGATTTTTTTCAGAGGCCTTGGAATACATTTTATACAGTAAAGATAAAAATTTTACTAAATCTGAGAATAAGAAGAAGCATCATGAAAAGTTTTAAAGGAACACCTCTCAAAAGAAAGCATTCAGCAGATGCTATTACTATGGAAGAATGGGACACACAATAAACATGTGTTAGGAAGCTCAAAAGATCGATATCAGAAGAATAACTCAAGATTTTTCAACATCTCTGTTGATAAATGATTAAATGAGGTATTAGTTTGATGGAAGATGATTTATATGTTCTGATCTTTGGAATTTGGAATGATATTGCACCAAGAAGGATGAGAGAAAGTAAAAAGAACCTAGAAAGTGATTCTTGAATATAGTGTTGTATAATGAGAAATATTACATTGGAAGACCAAGTAGTAAGTATAAAAACAAGATTAATACCTCAGGGGAATCATAAGGAGCTGAACAAAAGGTGTATTAATCCCCTTCTCTATCACACTAACAACAAATCTCTTTGAGAGAATGTGAACAATCCTGAAAGATTAATTGTGGATCTACTCTAGTTGTGAGTAAGAAGAATGTAAAATCATTGGAAAACACATCCCCCACAAGTAAGGGTAGCATTATTGAAACAAATGATAAAAAAAATTAAATAATGTCATAGAAAATACACATCTCATGCCATATATCGAGAAGTGAAGACAAGTGGAGAGATTTCAACTCAATGAAGGAATCAAGGGAAGTGGAATATTGGTGGAACATCAAAGAAATAAAACTCCTACTAGTGGGTCTAAACCCCAAAGTGTGAGAATGGGAAAGCCTGTAGAATCTATATATCAAAAAAAGACTCATCATGTGGGAAATAAATGTATGGTCGTATGGATAGAACAACTGAATATGGATAGGAAAATAGAGCATGAAAGGAAAGAGTACGATTTTTTTCAAGAAATAATAAAATGGTTGACCCATCAGGATCAACCAAAATCCTCTTCTTGAGGATTCCAAAAAATCCCCTCTTCCTATGTATTTAAATGATACTAACTGATGTTCAAGTGTTTCAGGTTTTTGGGGAGATATGATCCAAGGGGACATCACATCAAAAGTTGAAATGTGGTGATGTAATTTGCTTCTAAATATTGATTAATTCAAGTTACTTACCAGAGTTTAAGAATAAATATAGAAGAATTAATTAAAAGGAGTTAATGGTTTATAGTTACATGAGGTGTATAGAAGTAATTGAGTGAAATGGATAGTGGTGGTGATATTAACATTATCTCTTATTTCTTCCACCGAGTCTCAACTCGGTTGTCTTAGAGGTTTTAATGATAGATCATTACTAAGTTGTATATCATAGGGGGGATTCTATCTCCTAATCAGATGAATGATCTCAATGGAAGAGAAATTATGAGAGTCTATGTTTATGAATACTAACAGGGGGACAATCAACAACATTCATGTTTTTCATGATATTTTTTTTATTTTAACAACATGGAAACATTGTTTCAAAATGAGGATACAAAAGTAGTTGAGAGAAATTATGTAACTATAGTGGAGAATAAACATAATATTTAATATAATAGTGAGAAGATTCATTATGGTACTAATGAGGAGCTAAGAAACTTAAAGTGAGTTGAAGGGGATATTGATGATTCAAAAGAAGATACTGATGATGAGTAGAAGGATGTTGATGTAGATGAGAATAGAGTATTTCAGCTAAATAATGCGATATATGGTTCGAACCATGCACCAAGAGTGTGGTATTCAAGTCTAGATCAGTTTTTGATGAAACTTTGTTTTTAACATGGTGGAGTTGATTACAATTTATATTGGGAGAAATAGTAATCAAAGGATGATAATGATAGTTTAAGTAAATGACATAATATTTTGTAGATCAGATGAATCTCAGTGCATACAGTTGACCAAATTCATGAAAAGTGAGTTCAAAATCTCAATGATTAGTGAGATGATGTTTTTAATTGGTTTATAGGTGACATAAGAAAGAAAAGAAACTTTCATTTCTCAATAAAATTATGTCGAGGGGGTTTTGAGATGATTTGGAATGGAAAATTATAAGGAGATTAAAACACTAGTGTTTACCTGGATGAAACATTCTAAAGATGATGATGGAAAGAAAATTAATATCATAGAACACAAGAAAATCATTGGAATATTACTATACATGATAGCGACAAGACCTGATATTGTATTTTCCACATTAAAAGCAGCGATGTATCAATGAAATCCCAAGGAAATACTGTTGCTTGCAGTGAAAAGAATACTTTGGAATATCATGGGAACTATTCATTTTTCCTTAATATATAATGATAAATATCAACCAGAGATTTTGGGATATAAAGATGCAGATTGGTTCGGTTCAGTAGAAGACATAAAATCAATGTCCAGAGGTGCTTTTTATCTTTGAAGATTGTGTATTTCTTGGTTAAACAAGAATCAAGATTTCATTTCATTGAGAACCATAGAAGTTGAATATATTATTGCCACATAGGTATTCACAGAATTATTGGGGATGAAACAACAACTAGATGACATGGGCATGATAATGCAGTCTCTGATCATAATTTAGTGTGATAACTCAAGTGCTTTAAATATTATCAAAAACCTCGTCTATCATTCGAGGACCAAACACCTTGAAATAAAATATAAATGTATTAAGGGGAAGGTAGAGTAAGGGTTAGTGAAGATGAAATATGTGACTATAGAGCTACTGGTTGATGTTATTCTGAAAAAGGCCTAACACAAGGAAGAATTCGAGAGGCATTGACTGGCTAAGGGAGTTCAGTTGAGACCCCTCACTTGAAAAAGTGTGGATGTGTAATACCCCCCTCCTCGAGGTATGGTGTTTTTTCTCTACTTTTCTAATATGTATTTTTTCTAATGTCTTAGACCATAGAGGAGTGATCTTTGGGTTCTTTGACAAAGGAGGAGAAATAATGACTCCTAAAGGGGGATAAACTATGGTTAAGGAAGGGAGAAAATGTCTTAGTCAAAGACATGGGGAGAAGCTAACAGGGGGAGCAGTGAGATATGGGAGAATTTATGGTTAAGGAAGGGATAAAATTTCGTAGTCAATGAAACAGGGAGAAGCTAATAGGTGTAGAAGTGAGATAGGGGGAGAGAAATGAAATAAGAGGAGAGTTTTAAATCTGACTATGCTTGAAGTGATCGATAAAATAAGATATATCATGATATCTACGGTTCGTGATGAAAGTAGTTGATTGGTTTCTGTGTCAGGAATGAATTGATTCATTGATGAACTTTTCATTATACTCTTTTTTCTCATGCGGAGTATTGCTCATGTGGCCTTAGAGTATGTGCTGAGTAAATCTTTGATCGTTATCAGATTCAGAAGAGGTGAAAGGCAATTCTTATGGAAGAAGCTTTAACGAGGTATTAAATTATTAAAGTGTTGTCAAAAACCCAAAATTGGATATTATTGGTCAAAAATCGCTGAAGGTATCATTGAAGCATTTTTTATGTGATTTTGTATGTTGACAAAGATGGTGATTGGAATTTTGTGCAACAAGAATATTTCAAAATGAGACATCATTATATGACAAAGGAATGAATGTGGCATGCAAGTGAAGAATTGGTTCTCAAGTCATTTAGTGGTAGGCAAGTCCTCAAGGTGTGCACAAGTCATAAATTGGTGCATATGTTAAGAGGGGGTGCATAAGTTATATTTCAAAATGGGACATCAAAATATGACAAAGTAAAGAAAGGTGCGCGCAATTGAATAATTTTTGTGCAAGTCATTATGTGTCACGCAAGTCCTCAAGGGGAACACAAGTCATAATGTGACATTCAAGTGAAGAAGGGCCACACAAGTCATATTTCAATTTCATCACCGTAAAATATGAAAGAAGAAAGGAAGAGGTGTGCAAGTTAATAAGTGTCATGCAAGTTCGAACTAGACGCACAAGTCTAGAAGGGGCTCATAAGTTATGGAGCGGTGTGAAAGTCACGAAGTGGCACACAAGGTGACCAATGTGCAGGGTCCCCAAAATTCAAATAAATATTGGGATACCCATCCTCATTTGGAAAAAAGCTCAACACATAGAAAAAATCTGATCTCTGATCATGCAAGTGGAAATGGCACACAAGTAGTATGGAATGTGAGTATTGTGGTGCACAAAGAGGTCGGTGCACAAGTATCTTGGTGCGAAAGCAGTGGAACAAAAGCAGTGGTGTGAAAGCAGTGGTGCACAAGCAGTGGTAGGAAAGTAGTGGCACACAAGCAGTGGTGCGCTAGTAGTGGTGCATAAGTAGTGTCGCATGCATGTAATATGGCACGCAAGTAGGTTGGCGCACAATTATCCTGGCACGTAATCAGTGGCGTGAAAGAAATGGCACATAATTAGTGTAGTGGCGTGAAATCAGTGGCACGCAAGTATAAATTTTTTGAACATGTATAAAAATGGCACGCAAGTTGGTTTTCCCACAATAAAAACAGAGGCAGCACACTAGTTAAAAGGGAACACAAGTCACCCCAGGGTTGCATAAAAGGTGGAGGTTTCCCAATACACCTACGGTAAAAGGGTATTAATCAGTGGATGAAAATTAAACTTCACTAGAGCATATAAATACAGTGTAGGATGAATTCAATTGAGAAAATGAAGTGACCTACAAGTCCATATATTGTGAGTGGATATTTTCTTGAGCTATGAGCAAAGCAAGAGGAAGAATGTGATCCTCTTCACTGGCAGTGATACAGAGAGAGAGAGACACAGGGAGTCACCCTTGGGAAACTAGTGACCTGACCCTAAACATTGTAAAGGAAGTGAGCTTGGGAATAGAATTGTTTTACCCCAAACATTGTAAATTTTCATTGAGCTTTAGTAGATTTGGTATATTGGCACATCGCTGTTGTATGCTCCTTGGACGTAGCCCAGTATGGGTGAACCAAGTAAAAATCTCTATGTCTGCATGTTTACATCCCTACATTGCATCCAAAGCATCATCATTAGATAAAGAAAGAAAGAATAAGATCAACAGTTAAAAAAATACAAACAAAGTGAACCTTATAATAATGAGGTCAAGATCCATTGGGGCAGGGATAATCGTGAAAAGAATATGCATACAAGGATTCACCCCCTGTCAAGGTATTTAGGCCCCTTTTGGTCCTAACACTATGGATTTTTGTTGGTAGGATATTAATGTGAAAAATTCTATGGCTGAATGAGGAGGGATTGACTATTTTTAAAGAAAAATTGCATTATTCTATTTTTTACTCAAGTATGGTCTCCTCCTCACTCCCCTTAGTATCAATTCAGCTCCATCATCTTGAAAAATCATGGAACGTTTACAAAATTCATCATTTAATCAATAAAAATGTCAATCTTCTCAAAACATTGTTTTTTTTGTGAAAGCTCCAGATAGGCAAAACATTCTTTCTTTATTTGAAGCTCCAGAAAAGCACAACTTATTTTATCCTAAAAGATTCAAAAAGGTACAACTTTCAACAAAATTATTTTTTCAAAAGAAAAGACATCTCTCCATAATTTAATATTCCACCCAATGTATCACAAAATGCGGTAGCACAACACAATACATCCTCCCCCACACTAATGTTCAAAAATATATTGTAATTTCATTTCAAGTGGGGGTTGGATAGGGAAAATTGGCTCATAATGTGGCTATCCTAATGGTATTTTCTTGGATTATAAGGGCTACAAGGATTAAATTTTCAAGGTAGGCCATTATAAAAATGATTATTATGAAATAGGGGATTTAATAACAATGAAATTTCACAATATTATAAAACACAAGTACCTCAAACTCTAATGTTTTTTATAGGAATAAATCAAATTCAGGTTAAATCAATCATGGTTTTATTCTCTCAAGATGTGAGGTAAAGGTAAAAAACTATGAAAAGAATAGTTCATAAGCCTCACATGAATTTCATTTAAAATATAAAGCTAGGAAGATGTGGAATAGGATTCAAAAACCAGGGTACTTTTCATGAAATTACTAATGATTTGAACTTGAAATGAAGTCATTTTCAGCATTCATTTATGCTCAGTTTCATGGGATAAATTGTCTTAGTTATTCATATTGATTTTAAAATAATTATGAGAATAATTTCAGCTCAAAATATTCAAAAAAAAACAAAAAATTGAAAAATAAACACATAAAATTTGAAAATACACAATGTTTTTGAAAAATATTGAAAAATAGGAAAACAATTGAAATTACTAAACTAGATGGTTCCCTCTCTCAAAATTAAAATATTTCATTGTGATAAATGTGAACCCATGAGATTATATGTTAACATGAAATAAAAAATTTTAAATATGAAATATAATAAAAATTTAAAGGGATAGGAACAGCCTGATATTCACAAGTGATGATGGGGTTATGCAGTGTGATGAAATCCACTACATCAGTAAGAAGTACCTCAATGTATTTCTTAAAACATTTCCCATTGACTATAAATATCTTTCTTATATCCTCTTCTGTGATCTCCAATACATTATAAGGAATACAATTAGTCACAATATAAGGACCTGATCACCTGGAATGCAACTTACCAGGAATCATCTTCAGTTGTGAACTATAGAGAAAGACTTTCTCTCTAACTTGATATTCTCTTTTCTGGATCAGTTTTTTGTGATATTCTTTTGATCTTTTCTTGTAGATCCATGAGTTATCATATGAGGATAATTGAATCTCCTCAATCTCTTGAATTTACAGCTTCCATTGAATTCTAGTTTGGGACAAATCCATGTTTCATTTCTTTATAGCTCAATAAGCCCGATGCTAAAATTCCATGGGAAGATGACTTGATTTCCCAGAAATATTCTGAAATGGGGACATACAGATTGAATTTCTGTATGATGTCTTATAAGCTCATAGAGCACCATCCAAGTGCTTTCTCTAATCCTTCATATTCGGTTGCACATTTTTCTACAAAATTTGTTTGAACTCATGATTTGAAACCTCAGCTTGGACATTTGTTTTGGGGTAGTGTGTTGTTGATGTTTTGTGTTTCACCCCATAATTTTGAAGGAGGCAAGACAAATTATGATTGTAGATGTGTGTCCCTTGGTCACTAATGATGGCCTTGGGTACTCCAAACCTATAAAAAATCAATTTCTTTAAAAAGTCTACGAAACATGAGAATCATCAGTCCTAGTGGCCTTAGCATCCTCCCATTTACTCACATAATAAAAATAAACCAAATTATACTAAAAACCAAATGAACAAAGAAAATGACACATAAAATCAATTCCCCATACATAAAAAATATCACAGTATAGTATGGGCTGTTGGGGAATCTCGTGTCTCCTAGAAATGTTTCTAGTGTGTTGACAACGTGAGCACAACTTGAAAAAAACATGATAATCATGGAATAAGGTAGGCCAAAATAATATAGAGTCTATGAATTTACTATATGTCTGTTGAGGTCTAAAGTTTCCACCAGAAGCTAGTGTTTAACCAAAATGTAAAACATACTGAAACTCATGATCCAGAACACACGTCCTAATAACTTGATCACTACACATGTGCAAGTGGTATGGATCATCCCAAACAGAAAATATTGACTCACTGTATAATTTTTGGACTTGATTTTTCTTTAAATTTTCAGGAATTTTGGATGAAACAAAGTAGTTCACTAAATCAGCATACCAAGGATGCATACCTGAGATGGAATAAAGATGATCATCGAGGAAGGTGTCTCGAAGTGGTACCCGGTACAAAGTGTTATACTCTAGTGTGCGAGTAAGATTACCTATGTGGTTCGCCACCAGGTTTTTTGACCCCTTCTTGTCCTTTATCTCAATATAAAATTCTTGAATAAGGAGCGTCCATCAGATTAGCCTAGGATTTGCATTCGGATTCTTCAAGAGGTACCTTAGAGCTACATGGTCAGAAAAAACAACTACTTTAGAGCCCAAAAAATATGAACGGAATTTATCTAAAGCAAATATGATGTCAATAAACTACTTTTTTGTGGTTGTGTTGTTTGATTGGGCTGAATCCAGTGTCTTTAATGCATATGAAATCACTTGTGAATGCCCCTCCACCCTATGAGATAAGATATCTCCAACCACAATGTTGGAGTAATCACACATAATATCAAAAGTAAGCTTCCACCATGGAGTATGTATGATAGGTGGAGTGGTTAGACATTTTTTATGCTCATTAAAGGAATTTATGCAAGAATCATCAAAGACAAAATTAGAATCCTTTTTAAGTATTCGAGACATAGGAAGAGAAATCTTACTAAAATCTTTTATGAAGCACCAATAAAATATTGAATTCCCTAAAAAAGATCTAACATCATGCACACATGATGGATATAGCATGGATGAAATAATATCTACCTTAGATCTATCAACCTCTATCCCATGTTTTGATACTACATGACCTAAGACAATTCTCTGTTCTACCATGAAATGAAACTTTTCAATGTTCAAGACCAGATTCTTCTCAATAGAAGGATTCAATACCATTCCCAAAATACATATACAAAAATCAAATGAAGACCCATACACTATAAAATCATTCAAAAATACCTCCATGAAGGACTCAATGAAATCTTAAAAAAATACTCACCACCCATCTCTGGAAGGTACCTCAGGCATTGCAAAGTCGAAATGGAATCCTTTAGTAGGAAAATGTACTTAATAGGAAAGTGAATGTTGTCTTCTATTGATCTTCTGGAGCTATAAGAACATATAAATATCTAGAAAATCCATCCAGGAAACAATAATGAGTCTTACCAACTATTCTCTCAATCATTTTTCCAATAAATGGTAGTGAGAAATGGTCTTTGTGAGTGAACTTATTTAGTTTCCTATAATCAATACATATATGCCAACAGTTTTTCACCCTCACTGAAAAAACACATCTTTATGATTTTAAACTACAGTAACACCACTTTTCATAGGAACAAAATAAATAGGACTTGCACATTGAGAATCTGAAATGGGATAAATTATACCCACCACGAGCAATTTTTCAAACTCTTTTTTAACAACATCCAAAAGGGTTGGATTGAGTCTCCTTTGTGGATTCCTAACTAGTTTAGCCCCATACATAAAAATAATCCTATCCATACAAATAAAGGGGCTAATACCTGATATTTTAGCCTAGGTCCACTCGATTGCACTGATGTTCTCCCTAAAAATATTCAAATGTTTTTCTTCGTGTTCAAAAGGGATATTTTTAGCAATTATAACAGGTAGTTTCTCACCACATAACAAGTCTGATTATTTTAGATTTGGTGATAATGGATTGAGTTCCATTCTGGAGGGTGATGTATAGAGGGAGAAATTGAAGGAATTGAAATATGTGTACAATGAACATCAGTATCAGAATATACATAATCAAAATCAGAGAATAAAGAATAAAATTCATCAGTATACTTAAAATCCATGTCATAATCGGAGTTCACATGATCAAAATCAGAATATGAATCCATTTCAATATCAAATATAAGAGAGGCTTTTTTATTATAAATAGGCGTGGAAGTACTCTTATACATCAAACTAGAACCAATACTCATATTATCCCTAAGCATAGAATAATCAAATTCCATGGGGTTTTTTATTTGGGGGATTAAAATGTGAGATAAAAATTGTGTAATGGTATTCTGAGTGGTACTTCATAGTGTCCATGACACTAAATATCACATATTCATCTCCAAACTCCATGGAAAGTGTACCCCTATTGACATCTATGATTGTTTTTGCAGTTTTGAGGAAGGTCATACCTAAGATAATGGGAACTTGAGAACTTACCTGATATTCCTCCATGGTAAGCACATAGAAATATATCGGAAATATCACGTCTCTTACCTGGACAAGTACATCCTCCAGGGCTCCTCATGGATATATTGTAGCTCTATTTTCGAACTGCACCACTACTATTGTTAGATTCAACTCACCAAACTATAAATAATAGAAAACAAAATGAGGCATCACATTTATAGAGTCTGCCAATCACAAAGAGGATCAGAAAAGTGTAACTCCACAATGGTGCATGGGATGGTGAATACCCCCAGATCCCTACACATTGTTCGCATTTCTAAATTTTTTATAATTAGTTCTTAGCATTCCTTCCAAGATTGATCCCCTCATTTCCATGTATCCCCATTCTATTTTTACAATGTTCATTCAAAAATTGATCAAACCTTGGGATTTCCTTTATTGCTTCAAGTAGAGGGATGTTGATCTCAACATGATTGAATGTGTCCCAAACATCTTTTCCGCATCGCCTCTTCAGCTATCTTCATGGTTTTTACAACTCAATTTGGAAAAGGAATGGGTTTAGGAGAAATATCATCAATCCTTTTCATAAATTTATTTTTCTCCTTGGGTTTCTCAATAGTTGGTGTGGAATGAGACTTTTCTGGAGTTGAGGTAATTCCTGATAGAATGATTGGTGAATATGTATAAGTTGTTTTCTTCCCACTTCTCAATGTGATGTCACTGACATTACCCTTGGGATTTGGAGTAGGCTGGGAAGGTACCATTTCATGTAGGGGAGTGGGAATCTGGCTCATTTGATTCTTCAACTCCCTCAACTCAAAAACAATTAATCTTCATCTCATTCTGTTGATTAAGAAAAACTTGTTTCAAAATATCATCAGTATTAGAATCAACCTTGGGTGGGGGATTCTATTTTTTTTTGTTTTCATGATGCTTGAGCTTGAAATATTCTTTAGGGTTGTTGGAAACCCTACTATTAAGGTGGGGATACTAGATGTTTTGTGGAAAAGGGTCCCTTTGTTATTTCCAAAATCCATACCTCATATCTGGTTGATCCTTCAACCCTTGGTTTTTTTTGTGAAAATAAATCAAAATTTTTCTAGGGATATGACTGTTTTTTGCTGATATAGTCTCCCAAGTAACACTATTGCACAATCATCTTTTTCATGTAGTTGGGGGAAACCGTCAGTTGGGTGGCATGTCTTAGTGAAAATGTCACAAAGCCTTAAAGGATGGGGTTGGGATTTCTTTTGTACCAAATAAATCTATATCACCATAGTTTTCAATTATTATAAATTGGTATCAATCAACTTAATTTAAATAGAAGATGGACCTATCTGATCTACTCCTCTAACATGCAGGGTACCTCAGTCACCATATTATTGTGATTTTTGTGCCATATTGTCGATCAAATGCATGTGAGGCTGCTGGTGTTTGGTCAACTAATGACACTCCAACCACAAAATCTACCATGATCCTCTCCACAGGATCAATTCCTTCATAGAAGTATTGAATGAGGAGTTTCTCAGTGATTTGGTGATGCATATAGTTTTCATACAACTTCTTGAATCGCTCCCAGTACTCATACATCGACTCCCATTATTCATTATTTATCCCTGAGATCTCCTAACAAATGGATGTGGTCCTTGATTTTGGAAAAAATATCTGCAATAAAAGATGTTTCAAATTTTTCCCAAATGTTACATCTTTCGGTTGTAAATAATAATTCCAATCCTTTGCATCTTTATCAAGTGGGAATGGGAATGCTCTTAGTTTTATTTCATCCTCAGATACATTACATGGTTTAGGGGTTGATCCAACTACATTAAATTATTTAAAAAGTATCTTTGTATCCTCACCCTATAATCTATGAAACATTGGAAGGAGGTGAATTAACCATGATTTTAGTTCAAAATCTAATTTGAGATTTGTGTATGCAATCCAATTTGGTTGATAGTTAATATCTTGTGAAGCCAACTATCGAATGGTTCTATTAAGTTCATTGTTATTTATTTAGACATTAGATTTTATGTTATGTTTTTTTAATGTATTTGAATTTAAATTTTACAACAATGTAGGAATTCTCCAGCTGGTTGATTATGGAAACTTTCCGTAGACTGAGAATGTCTGATTCGAGCCCTATGGATGCATTCAATCTTAGGGTAATGATCTAAGAGATCCATGGGATTAGTTAATTTCATAAATCAATAAAATATAAAAAATAAATTAATACTATTGGAAGATAATAAAATGAAAATAATCTTGAGTTGGTTTGATAAAAATTAAAGAAGAGAGCAAGAGAAAAAAAACATAAGAAAAGGGAAAGAAGAAAGAAAGAGGAGAAGAAAAGAATTGAACAAAAAATAAAATAAATACCTATAATTGGTGGAATAAAATACTTTCCTCCCTGAAAATGGCACCAATTTCAAAGGCACTATCATGGGCTCTCTCAAATGAGGTTAGGTTTTGGGTTATTTAGGTCCAGCAGAGTGGCTGACTAAAGCCATCTCTCAAAGGGAGATGTAATTTAAGACAACATATTAAAAGTATTTTGAAAATAAAACTTAATAACTCAAAAAAACTACATGAATGTATGAGGGGGGGGGATATTTTTTATGAAAATAAAAGAATTTTACAGGAATATGATTTCATTTTTTGGGTTCTTGTTTTTGAAATGAAGTTCGATTAAAAAGACAGAACATGAAGATGTTTTTTATAAAATATTTTAAAAGGAATAATTTATCTAACTCTAACTCTTCAATTACATATTAATAATTATCATTTAAATTAATATCCACTGAATTATGATCCCTTAATTTTTTAACCCTTGAACCCTATGGAAATTAACTAAACCACAAAGATGAAATGAACTAAACCTGAGCCTAGCTTCAGAAAATGCAATCGTAGCACCTTGCTTGGATTGATGTTCTATGTCTAGATTATGGTTAGTGTTAAATTAATTAATATATAAATTCTATAAAATGAGGATGAATTGTGTTTAGGGAATTTATTTTAACTGTACAAATTTATCCTATGTGCTTTTGTTTCACTAGTTAAGGTCGTGCTCTCATAATTCACACATTACTCAACCTCGCGTGTTTCTTCATGAATCATTAAATTTATTTCTTAAATTAAATTAAATTAAGAACTCAATTTATACATCATATTAAGTGTATTATATTAGCTCCATGATTCGAGATAAATTAATGAATAAGGTTAGAGGCAGATCGATTATTAAAAGGAACTACTCTTCTATAGTCAGTGTAGTCATCGTAGAAACATTTTGCATGTGAAAAATTTCGAATGGGTAGAACGCAATTTCGTTTCTACTCTTGATATCCAACCTAAATAGGAGGATTAAGAGAAGAATTTTTTTTAACAAAACATAAGAAAATGGAAAAAATAAAAGTGTAATAAGTAAGTTTATTATTAAAACACAAACATTACAACATGAAAAAGAGATGAAGGCTTCGGTGAAGGGATCATTACATCAAGAGACCCCCTATAAGAATAGGAAGTTCTAGAACCTCTATGGTGATTAATGGACTCATCTAGAACTCCAAAATTAAATAACTACACCCATTGGTCGAACTTGAAAATGAGGTTCCCAAGGGTTCAATTTAAATCCAAAACGTGAAGTGATTTTGGGCACCCAGATTCTGAGATACCACTCATGTCTCAGTTTTAGTTCGGTAAATGGACTTATCACAACATGGGAAAAATAGAAAGGTTGTATACTAGAATATTTCATGTATCCATGTCAAATTAGGTATCCAATAGAGGATTAATGAATTATATCCTGCCGAAATACAGAACCAAATTTTTGACTTTGTGTAGATTCTGTCCCCTAGAAAGATTGGATCAGATGGATCCATTAATGGGGGAATCGGGCTTCAGTTTTGGGAGATGTGTTATATCCCATGATATTTTGGACCGTCCCAAAAAAAATAATCCTATTTGGAAACATTATTTTTAATAAATGTGAAAAATAGTGGACAAATGTCCTTGGGATTCCATGAAATTTGGCCAATTTCCCTTCTAGATCACATCTGACCCTCCAAATCACATTCTCCTACAACGAAATCACCCAAACAAGAATAATCACCCTTTTTAATAGTGATAAAAATTTAATAATTGAATCAAATAGGATTTGAAACTTGATATAATATTTTTAATTTTAAATTCAAAACTAGTTTAAAATAGTGATGTAAGGGTGAAATAAAGCAGTGAATTGTGATGCGATCATATAGGTAGGGGACATCTGATATATTAAAGAAGATATTGGATTTGTCCAAGGGTGAAAATAGATACAAAAATCTATATCCTACCTTGGAGGTAGTTCTAAAACATTCTTTGTAAAAACATCCATAAAATCATCAATGACTAAATTAATCTAGATGACTGAAGAACCTACTGTACCAAAGGCTATACTTGCCAACAAATTTTTGATGGGTTTCATCCTCCTACTCACAAAACTAAATATTCCTTATAAGAGATCTCTATCACATACAATGTTTCATATCATCCCAAAAATGGGAAGGAACATGAATAATCTATTGGGATAGTCAATGTGGGCTTAGACAATAGGCAACTAATACATACCAATGGTGAAATCAAAAGTAATTATTATGGTTACCAAAAGGTCCTAAAAGAAACTCTATCTAAATATTCATAGCTAATACTGATAGTTGATAAAATATATCCAAGAAATATTCCTTGTAGAAACCTCAATATAAGGCTAATGGGATAAGGCCTTAACTCAAAGCTTTGAAAATTTCTCCAAGTGTAATGTTATGAATAAATTACTCACACATGTGTCTACTTGTTCTGAATAAAGAGTATAAATACATGGATCATGCATCTAAGAATCTTGTGATATTCCAGGTTATATGTCTCTATAGCCTGCAGCTACCCACAACCCCAACCACTTACTCCCATATCAAAGAATGGGATGAGTGGTGGCAGTAGTTGGAGTATCTATTAACATTATCCACCATATAAATCTCCTCCAGGAGGCCCACCTTATCTTCTTCCAGCTCCATCTCCCTGGGGGACAACCTTCCCTTGCATGAGAGATCCATGATCAGGATGTTGTCACTTCTCTGGAAGTCCTTCAACTAACTACATACCCTCATCAATGCCTCAGGCCAGGGAATCATGTTCCATATATCCTCGTCCATCATATATGTAACACCATCCCTCTCTAGGCTTTTCTGGTCCTATACGCAATCACTAATATATATGGAAATGTGTCTACGTTTTGTTCACGATAAAATTTCCTGCACCAAGATCATGTTGACAGGTTCCTATAAATCGAGGTATAAGTATCAACCCCATGAAAACCACTTCTAGCTCCAACTGTATGGTGTCCCTCTAAAAAAAAGTTAATGGTTACTAGTTCTATACCCAACACTCCAACATAAGTGGGTATGGATAGGGGTTCCACACTAGCAAAAATGTATCTGTGAAGACCATGATCAAACATCCACCCTCAGAAGTATCTATCTAAAATCATGTCGAGGGAGTACCATGTTAGATTAGGGAGCCTTTCTACACACTCAGAATCTATCATCCTTCTCTACTGTAGCTACAGAATACCCTAAATCCAAACTGAGTGCAAGTATGAGTGGTTTTATGCCTAAAAACAAACTATAGGATGTCAGCCCAATAAAGGTTTTGACTCATCACGCATCTATGTGACTAGATTCCACCAACACCCAGATACTCCATTGAAAATATTGGTGACCAGCGCAAGCACCTGATCTCTCAGTGTTTTTATAATCATGAAAACTAGAATTACCAACTCTAGATAATCCTCTACCTCCTTGGGATATGGATCACCACAGAACCTCATCAACCTTTGGAATTGGAACTCATAGAGTGATCTATGCCAATCTTCATCCTTAGTATACTCTGCTGGTCCTATCACATGCTTGATAGGTGGGGGTATTTTTTTGTCCTCGTGGAAGAAAGATCTCACATGATGGACCATGAACTATGTCCTTATTACTCATTAGATCATCTTCACTGTGCAAAATCGGTTTCTAGAATGGTTGTCTTCATGGATGAATCCTAAAAATATAATAAATACATACCATAATCAGATGATAATATATATATGTAAGCAGATGCAGCAAAATAAGGATCTTCAAAAGACTCAATCATATATGATGCATGTACCAGTGTTCCATGCAACTAATTTATCAATATACCGAGTTGTCAAGATGGAGGTCACATTCCTAATGTATGGATACATCATCCACTACACCGACACTGGGTTCCTTGGCCTAAAACCCTCACTTGAGACACTTTGACAATGTTTTACTATATCCCAATTGAATACTCATAAGGTAAAACTACCAACACCATCCCATGAAATGAACAATATTTGATAATAATCTATCAAGACCTAACCCAATGGGGATCAAGCCTCAAATACCCAAATCCCACCTCTATATGAAATGGGATGGAAACAACCATCAAAAATCTTAACTAATATAAGAGTAATTTTCCTAAAGTACTTGTATACACACACCAAACCATTTCCATGAATATGTGAGGAGGAATAATAATAAAAGATGAAATATCTAGAGAAGAAACCATTATTGTAAAATGTACTGGGAAAAATCGATTACGAAAACAAAATCTATAAAACTAAAAAGGGAAAATACATGCACACCAATAAAGATATCCCCAACTGACAAAAACTGGAAAAGTAAATTCTTAGAGATCCAAGTTTTAGATCTCCATACCCATACAACATTATGCGGTCGAATGAACTAGGGTACCCCTATAAATCTCTATAATCTCCACCAACCCATTTTTCACCTAAATAAGACATGAAATGTTTGGTAAAATATTATGGAGGGGTGATTATAAAAAGAACTACTAGGACACCTTAATATATGGTGGGGGAAAGCAGTATGAGACATGATAAAATATGATATCTAAAACTATCAAATGAGGGAAATGAAAACTAATCATCTATGATATATTCTCATAAACGAAACAAAGAAGAGATATAAGGGATATCCATATTATAAACTAGCCTAAGAAAGTGTCTTCAATCAGTTCCAAGAGTCCAACAACAGTGGCCATCATCTCGTGAATACTTCTAATGAAACATCCATGTGGAGACCTACATATCCACTATTCCTCATAGTTTATGGGATAAAATCTCAAAATAGTGGACCCATGCACTATCCAATTTAGAGGGTTCCACAAAAAAGATAGAGTTACCATTACATAATAAAATAAGATGGTACAAATTTGTATATATATAGATGAACCATGCCCTAGTCCATAAGCGGTGTTCCACAGTATGGGTAGTGGACTGATGTCTTGCCCTAGAAGGTTGGTTCCACTCAGAAGGTGGATAGATGACCCATTCCCTAGTGTGTCAAAGGGGTTATACTGTATTGATAGAGGACCCATTCCCTACCACTGCTAGAGGGCTCCACTTGGGAGGTTGATATATGACCCAATCCATAGTATTTCAGGGGGGTTCAACATTATGGTTTGAGGACCCATGCCCTGCCAATCATGAAGGTTCCACTCAGATTATGGATAATGGACCCATGACATATTCCATCAGGGGGTTACACTCTATGGGTTGCAGACCCATTACCTTCCCAAACAAGATGGTTCCACTATGGCTGTCGATAGAGGACCCATTATCCTTCTTAGTAGGAGGGTGCCACTTTTACCTCTCTAATGATCTTGCCGGATCACTGCCATGCATGAGCATAAGGAAAACAAAAATCACACCCAGAACATCTTACATAATATCCCAAAATCCACCATTAAGGCCACCACTATGTTCTACATAAAAACACAACTGATATTCAACTCACATAACAAAATCCTAGAATAAATGGAGGATATAAGTGAGGTAGCTGTTTCTAAATAAATGAGGGTATAGATGTATAAGGGTACCCACACAAAGTGCAGTTCCACACTTCTACTTAGAAATGTCTTTTCCAGTACAAGGATATATGGATAAGTATCTCTAAATGGTGTGTAAGGGGAACACACAACATTTTTCATCCACCCGATCTCGAGATGTGTTCTCCTAAATATGACTGTATCCTTTAGGTTGTATCCATGAAGACTTGATATATGCCTTTTCGTACTCATGTCTATGTGCTCCCAGAGTACACACTGGGTTACTTGCACTAAGTCAAATGATGCATGGGGGTCCCACAATTTTTTTTGATATTTATCTCATATGAGATATCTAGCCTCCACAATGAGGGGTTCCTTCATGGTGTGTGTTCATCCTAGTATTTGTCATATAGTGTGGATTTTCATAGAAAGATATATCTTCACTACACATTCTAGATCTAACTTCACCACCTAAATTCATGCCTTTAGGCTAATCGAATATGATATTAATCACCTTCATCCATCATTTTAGTCATCTAATGGTTGGAAAATGGAATTTGGCTCATCCAATTCAGTTTTTGTTGCTTATGTTGCCTCCCTCCATCTAATAGGATCTCCAAATCCACGGTGGAATCACTAAAAATCCAAAAAACACACTGGTACATCCCCAAATCATTAATAAATTCATCACATGAAAATATATCATCAATCTAGTGCTTTGAGGAAATATTAAGATCATGATCCTATGGTCTAATGAAGAAGAACACAAAGAATGGGTGAGGGAAAAACATAAACTAGTGGTAAACAGTTGTTCTCCAAGTATTTTATCCCAATGAATATGAATTGGGGATAATTATGGTGAAAAACATGGCTCACTGAGGGTAAATCTAAAAAATAATGAAATCCAATATGTTGGAACATGGAAAGGATAAAAAAATGTAGATTAAAGAAGAAGATTTGATTCTAACCAATCTTTTATTCCTAAGGGAAGAATTCCACAAATGATCAGTACTACCTCGATACAAGATTATTTGAAGATGAATAATGCAAATTCAAATTAAGGAGGAAAATTTATTCCATTCACTACACCACGATTCACCTAGATCCAAAATCTCATCATCACTTTATCTCAAATTTCCAACAATAGGTTGTGGAATGCTCTTATCAATAACACCATGGTTATTAAAATAACCCTAACTGTCCTCCATAACGATATATTTATAAATAGAATTTTGTTTTAGATAATTTAAAGAATTAAATAAATAACTAAATAAATAATCCACTGAATGAACTCGCCAATAGCCGCTTTATCTGAACTCTCCACGCTGGCCAATTTCAGGTCATTCATAGGGTAAAACTCACTTTCTAGATTCAAATATAGTCTCATATTTTGTTGAGACTCCATTTAGAGTATATTCCATTATTTATAAAAAATTTCTCATGATATAATGTAACATCCCGAGTAAGTAATGAATAATATATATTTCTATCTATGTCTATTAATGAATTAGATAGTGTTTTATAGGTTTAAAATGAAAATAAATCAAATCTTAATCATGGAATACACTAATATTTTTAAAAGATTGTTTTACTGCCTTTTGATGGAAAAACACTTTTAAATCTATCTTTTGACAATTTTATAAGATATTTTTGTCAAAATAAACTTATTCTTTATGATTGGGACATCAAAATTTACTTTTTGTGAATTTTTGGTATTAATTTGACAATGTTCATTTTTTAATGAATAGTTAAAAATACTGCATTTTACATCAAAACTGCATTTTAATCTAATTTATTTATATGATTATATATAATTTTGAATTGGTTTTAAAGTTAAATTAGAATATATTTTTACCATTTAATCCAATATTGGTCATTGGAATTAATTTCACTTTGAAATTGGACTTAAACTAGTGTCAATCTTTTGATACTTATTGTTTCATAAAAACACACTATTTACTATGACAGCAGGAATTAATTATTAAATTAATTAATGAAACATTTATGTTTTGAATTTTTTAAAATAGACAACATTTTTGAATTCATAATATCAAATATAGCTTGGGGTGAAGTTTTGGTATTTTCCTGAAAAACATCAATTTTTGATGAATAGTGAAACCACTAAGTGGTACTTAAAAAACTGATTTTTCGTTTAAATGAAATTTTACCATCTCTGTGTTTTTGAATTTCAAAAATCCGACATACATGTATGTAATTAAGAAGTAAAATGTGCTTCAATGAGATTAAAGTAATTTTTTTGGTGAATAGTAACTTTTATGTTTTTAATCGCGATTAGAGGTAATTAGTGTAGTTTAAGGTAAAAATAATGTTTTAATAATATGAGATGAGCTTGACACATGTCCTACCCTCATTGGATGTGTCATGGACGACCATGAAAATCCATGGGTCATCTTGGGGACCCCATGGAGCCACTTTGGTTGGGAAATGACATAAATAACTCTTTATTTAATGTAAAAGTAAAAATGACACAAACATGAGTTGTTTTACTAAAACAATTTTTTACATGGGGTTATACAAGTCATATTTTTGATTATAAATAATCATTGGAAAGATAAAAATCTTTACTACATCATAGTATTTATTTTTATAATTTTGAGACTTCAAATAAATTAAATTATTTTTGAAATCATGATGATGCAGCGATTACCTCATTAATAAAGGATTTAAATAAAATGAAATGATAATGTAAAATATATGACCTACACATGTCCAAAACCTATTAGATGGGTGGATTTAGAACCCTTATCACCTTAACCTAGAATTATCTCAATGTGGGACCTTTTGAATCCGAAACTCATTTTAAAATAAAGTAACATTTCTTTACTTTCCAAGAGTGCCCATCCTCTCCTCTTATAAAAGGCCCCCAACTCTACCTCCTTACCCACACATCGAAAGCCTTTGGCTCGGCCAAACCCTACCCATTTTGTCTCTACACTTCCCTCTATTACTCATTGAAGCCTAATGTTGGGCAGATGTCTTCCCAAGGAATCCTTTGAGCTCAAACCAAAGGGAGTTACCCGATTTTAAGGTAATGTCTTCACTTGAGTCATTTTGTTTTATATTGCTTCTCCAACCCCCTAAACTCTTTTTATTCATGTATTTTGTAACAAATCCAGTATCTTAAATATACTAGGATGTTTTTATAATAATGATTCTAGCAACACTTACACACACCTACATCTAATGGTTAATGAACATACTGAATCTGTGGATGGTGAATTTATGCCTCCCAAAACGATGATTGTTCAACATTCTTTTGACACCTTCAAAGGTTGCCATTAAGACGAAACTATATTTATATATGACATATAATACGTTTATGTTTTCCTTAAGATTCTTTATTTTTCATTTTGGGCATACCATTATGGTTTCCATTATGGGTAAACGCGATATCTTCATTTAAGGAAGTGCGGACTACTGCCCCCTCAAAGTGATTTGATTTGTTAATACCATATGTGGGACGTATAAAGGATGGAGTTATGATATTATATATGATATTACACTGGAATTATAATATACCTTTATATCATTATGATTCCATTCAATAAAATACGAAATAGAAATGAAAGTAGCGTTCATGCGTACGTACGACTTACCGTCTCCATGAACGGTGCATTTAATTTCTTACCTCTAAATGATTATGTAATATTATAAATGCATGAATGTACTGGATATATATTACATATATGATATCTACATCATGAACACCATTATGGATATAATGGATACATGAACAAATTGTAATTATAAAGGGTTTATTTTTGACTCAAGTACCAATGATCGTTAAAACGACCGTTATTAACTTAAATAATTTCATAGTGTTCATGACATGGAAATAAGTGATATAAAAGGAATAATGAACCTGAAAAAGGTTCTTAAAAAATTAGAAATTAACTCAAGTTTATTATTCAGGAGATTAAAGAACGATCGAGTCAATTCGGACCCGAGGTATGGGACTTCGTCTCAATCTCCTTTCATTGAGGCATATTTTGTTTATACAAAACCTTCTTTTATATGGTGTATAAAACACTTTGACTTTTACGTTTATCCAAAAGGAATCTTTTTTATATGAATCATTTTACTAAACGACAAAAGGGAATGTTTTTGTCATACGTATGCGGCGACAATGACTTCTCCTCCACCGTGACCATTATTTGAGTTTCGGCATCCTCAACAAGCCATACCTTTTTTTAAAAGAAACATAAATACCTTGTTTTAATTTTATTTTAATTTGGTATTGAAAATGGTTTACATAATTTTTTTATATCAATGTGTTGTATTGATATCTTGTGATTGAAAGGTGGAAATGTTATGTTTCCTTTATGCATGTTTTATATGATACGATTATGTTGAGGTTCTTGGGCATTATTATGAAGACGGGAGGTTCCATGATAATCTAAGGGCAATTGAGCCCGATATAGCTCTCCAATGCATTGGGTAACGCGAAGGAGTGAAACGTTAAGGTTTCTCCGAAGAGATTTAGGGAATATGCTGTGATGGGTATTCCAAACGTAACCAAGAGGGTTACTCCCTACGTAAGAATGTTATGAATGCCTCAAGTTATCTTTATGTCTTATGATTTCTATGATTTATTCATGATTTGATGGGGTATGTTTAAGTGTTTATGTTTTATGGGTAAAGTATGATTTCATTCTTATGTATATATGAACTCATGTTTCCTTTCCATATTTTTATAACCCATAATGAGCTTTTTATGCTAATCCCAAGTTTTTTTGAAATTTTTTTCATAGGTCAAGGGAAAGGTACATGATATGATGATAGTGTCAACGAAGTGTCAAGAAAGAATCCATGTTTTATTTAAAATATGTTCCGTTGATGGGAAAAAAGAAAAACTATTTTTATGTAACCACTTTGTTTAAATGTGGAATGTAATGCATGTTTTATGATCTAATTCTCTAAAACTCTAAACCCGAAAAGATCCTCAATGTGTAATCTTGTAATAACTCAAGATTAAGTAAGGTTTAAGGCTGGCGCCTTATAGTTGGTATCAGAGGTTGGTTTAGATAACTTTATGAGTTAGAATTCTATTAAATGATTATCCAAAAATATTTTTTTTATCGCCAAATTGAAATGATATAGAATTTGAAGATTACCATGTTGCTTCATCTAAGACATGTTTGTTCAGAATGGTTTTCCACAGAGGAAACAGTGAAGCAATGATAGGAAGGCATACAGAAGGAAATAACCTTCCGAATCAGCATCCTGAGATGGTCAGAATTGGAACTGAACAGTTTGTTGCAGTAATGGCGCAGTTCACTCAAGCGATAAATGGTGGTGGTATCCATGCATGAGATCAGCCAGATCAACCACATAGGAACATGTCGGTGGTGGAACATTTCATGAGGCAACATCCCCCATCATTCAGAGGATCATCTGACCCTGTGCTAGCTGAAGGGTGGATTAAAGAACTGGAGAAGATTTTCGATGTCATGGGGTGTTCAGAAAATCAAAAGGTTAGTCTTGCTATTTACGGTTTGGAGGGTGAAGCAGATCAGCGGTGGTCGATGGTTAAAAATATCAGGGACGCTGATGAGATTGATGGTCTTGATTGGGATGAATTGAAAGGTATATTTCTTGAGAAGTATTTTCCTAAGGTTGTTCAACTTAGGATGGAAAAACAATTCGTGGAATTGAGGCAAGAGGAAGACTCAGTGGCTGCCTATGAAAAGAGGTTCACTCGTTTGGAAAGGTATGCTCCAAATTTTATCCGAGACCTTGATAGTAAAATCAATCATTTTTACTCAGGATTAAAACCAAAATATCGAAGGGCATTAGCTTCTCATGAGCTTAAAAGTTATGAAAAGCTTGTTCGATGTGCTGAGAAGGTGGAAATGGAGTTTGCCGATGATCAAGTGTTCTATAACAACCAACAGAAGAAGAGACCGAGGTGGCAAGAGAAAGGAGAGATTTATTCAAAAAAGTCGGATGGTAAGAAAACTAAGTTTCCAGTTTGTGATAAATGTGGTAAAAGGCATGTTGGGGAATGTCTTCTGAATTATGGAAAGTGCTACTGATGTGGTAAGATGGGACATAAGGCTCTTGATTGCACTGAAAAATATCAAGGTGATGGTAAGTTCAAATTTGATTTACAGTTAGTGAAATGTTTTAAGTGAAATGAGATGGGTCACTATGAAAACGAGTGTCCGACAAAGAGCTTGAGTGATGGGAATCAGTTATACTACAAGCAATAAGGGTTGGTGAAATCCTTTTCAACTACTTCAGCAGATGTCGGGCCATCAAATGAAGTTGTATCAGGTACTTTGTTTGTTTTTTCAGATTATGCCAGTGTGTTGTTTGATTCGGGGTCTACACATTCCTTCATCTCTGAAAACTTTTCTAGTAAAATGGGAATACCATCTCAAGAAATGACTCCTGAACTTTTGGTAAAAAAACATGGGGGAATGTTGAGGCAAAAAGAATTTATAAGAATCTTCATATCCTTATCTGTGGAAATAACCTACTTGCAAACCTTATTATTCTACCTCAAGTAGAGTTTGATGTTATCCTGGGTATGGATTGGCTATCTATTTACCATGCTATAATTGATTGTAGAGCTAAAGAAGTTTATTTTTAGAAAGACTTTCAGTCTGTGTACAAGAATTAACCCTTACTGTTGATAACATATCAAGAGGCCGAGAAACTTGTAAAAGATGGAAATGAATGTTACCTTGCACATATTGTTGAAAATAAAGGAACTGTTTAGATTAATGATGTGCCAGTGGTAAATGAGTATCCTGATGTTTTTCCTGATGAGTTTCCTGGAATAAAACCAGATCGAGAAGTTGATTTTACTGTTGACTTAGTTCCTGATGCTAAGCCAATTTCGAAACCCCCTTATCGAATGGCTCAAATTTAACTTTTAGAGTTGAAGGAGCAATTGCAAGATTTATTAGAGAAAGGTTTCATTCAACCTAGGACATCACCATGGGGTGCTCCTGTTTTATTTGTTAAAAAGAAAGATGGTTCTATGTGACTTTGCATTGATTATAGAGCCTTGAATAACATCACTGTTAAGAACAAATATCCTTTGCCTCATATCGATGATTTGTTTGATCAGCTCCAAGGAGCTCAGTTTTTTTCAAAGATTGACCTGAGATTGGGGTACCATCAGCTGAAGGTAAAGGAAGCAGATGTTCCGAAGACTGCGTTTCGTACAAGATATGGCCATTATGAATTTGTAGTAATGAATTTTGGGCTAACCAATTCACCTACTGTATTCATGGACATAATGAATATAATTTTCCATGAGTTCATGGATAAGTTTTTGGTGGTTTTCATTGATGATATTTTGGTGTTTTCTAAAAGTAAATAAGAGCATGAAAGACATTTAAGGGTTATTTTTCATAACTTAAAAGAAAAGAAATTGTATGGGAAATTCAGCATGTGTGAGTTTTGGTTGCAACAAATTTTTATCCTTGGTCACATTGTTTCTAAAGATGGGATAACCATTGATCCCGCAAAAACAAAGGTTGTTGAAGAATGGCCAAGACCCACAAATGTAACAGAGATTCGTAGTTTCCTTGGTTTGGAAGACTATTACCGAAGGTTTGTTAGAAAATTTTCACGGTTATCTAGTCCGATGACTAAGCTAACTCGGAAGGGTGTTAAATTTATCTAGACAAAAGAATGTGATGATTGTTTTCAGGAATTGAAAAGAATATTGGTGAATGCTCCAGTTTTGGCACTACCTTCCTGGAATGGGGAGTTTGTTATCTATAGTGATGCTTCATTGAAAGTAATTGGTTGTGTCCTAATGTAGAATGATATGGTAATTACTTATTCTTCACGATAGTTGAAAACTCATGAGGTAAATTACCCTACACATGATTTGGAATTAGCTGCTGTTGTTTTCTCTTTAAAAAATTTGGAGGCATCATTTGTATGGAATAAAGTGTGAAATATATAACTATCACAGAAGTTTAAATTATATATTCACTCAGAATGAATTGAACATGAGACAGAGGAGATGGCTAGAATTAATCAAGGATTATGATTGTACAATTCATTACCATCCGGGAAAAGAAAATAATGTGGCTGATTCTTTGAGTCGAAAAAGTAATGCTTAATTAGAAATGTTGCATTTGGAACGTGATCCTTTGGTTAAGGATTTGATGAAATTTGGCATAGAAGTTGTTGGTGCAGGATGTTCTTCTGTTTTGTTTCAGGTATCAGTGTAATCTTCTCTATCAGACAGAATCAAGCAAGCATAGAAGCAAGACAGTGAGTTGTAGAAAAAGGTAGAGCTGGATCAGAAAGGTAAGTTTCCTGAATTAAACATTGATAATGATTGCGTTTTGAGATTTGGGAAGAGATTGTGTGTGCCTTGTGATTCACAGTTGAAGAGAGAGTTTTTATGTGAAGCTCATAGTTCTCCGTTTTCAGTTCATCCTGGCAGTACTAAGATGTATAGAGATCTGCGGGAGTATTACTGGTGGGATGGAATGAAAAGAGATATTGCTGATTTTACTGTGAAGTGTTTGACATGTCAATAGGTTAAAGAAGAGCGGCAGTTACCGAAAGATATGTTTCAGCCTTTACCAGTGCCAGAGTGGAAATGGGTGAATATATTCATGGACTTCATTGTGGGATTGCCGAAGACCCATCGAGATAATAATGCAATCTGGGTTAGTGTTGATTGCTTGACCAAGTCTGCTCATTTCCTTACTATACAAGATACTTTCTCCATAGATCAACATTCCCGTTTTTATCTTAAAGAGATAGTCAGGTTACATGGAGTTCCTCTCTCTATTGAATCTGACCATGATCCTAGGTTCACTTCTAACTTTTGGAAAGGCCTTCAGAAGTCGTTGGGTACTGAATTAAATTTTAGTACAACATTTCATCCTCAATCCGATGGGCAGTGAAAATGAACAATTCAGACATCGGAGGTTATGATACGTTCTTGCTCTATGGATTATCAGGTAATTTGGGTCCACCATCTTTCTTTGGTTGAATTTTCATATAATAACAGTTTTCATTCCAGTATACAGATGGCACCATTTCAGGCATTATATGGGAAGCGGTGTCGAACTCCAGCTTTCTGGGATGAAGTGGGTGAAAGGAAGTTGATGGGACCAGAATTGGTAGAATATTTGGCAGAAAAAGTTCAGCTGATACAGAAACACATGAGAACAGCACAGAGCAGGCAGAAGAGTTATGCAGACAACAGGAAGAAGGATCTATCTTTTGAGGTAGGTGATCATGTTTTTCTCAAAGTCTCATCATGGAAACATGTTATGTGATTTGGTAAGAAAGGAAAGCTGAGTCCAAGGTTCATTGGACCATATGAAATTCTGGAGAGAGTTAGATCAGTTGCATACCGGGTGGCTTTACCTCCGAGTTTATCTCAGGTACACAATGTTTTTCACGTTTCGATGTTGATAAAGTATATGCCAGATCCATATCATGTTTTGAGTCCTAATGTAGTTCAGATGGAAGAGAACCTATCTTATGAGGAACAACCAGTCCAGATTCTTGACCATAGGAAGAAAGTGTTATGGAATAAGGTGATTAATCAGGTAAAGGTTTTGTGGAAAAACCACATGATGGAAGAGGAAACATGGGAATCTGAAAATGCAATGAGGGACAAGTACACCCATTTATTCGATAAGTAAATAAATTGCGGGGACACAATTTTCTAAAGGGGGGAAGGATGTAACATCCCAAGTAATTAATGAACGATAGTTATTTTTATCTATGTCTATTAATGAATTAGATAGTGTTTTAGAGGCTTAAATTGAAAATAAATCCAATCTTAAGCATGGAATACACTAATATTTTTAAAAGATTGTTTTACTGCCTTTTGATGGAAAACCATTTTTAAATATATCTTTTGACAATTTTATAAGCTATGTTTGTCAAAATAAACTTATTATTTATGATTGGGACATCAAAATTTACTTTGTGTGAATTTTTGGTATTTTTCTGACAATGTTCATTTTTTAATGAATAGTGAAAAATACTTCATTTTACATCAAAACTGAATTTTAATCTAATTTATTCATATGATTAGATTATCTTTTGAATTGGTTTTAAAGTGAAATTAGAATATATTTTTACCATTTAATCCAATAGTGGTCATTGGAATTAATTTCACTTTTAAATTGGACTTAAACTAGTGTCAATCTTTTGATACTTATTATTTCATAAAAACACGCTATTTGCTCTGACAGTGGGAATTAATTATTAAATTAATTAATGCAACTTATATGTTTTGAATTTTGTAAAATAGACAACATTTTTTAATTCATAATATCAAATATATCTTGGGGTGATGTTTTTGTATTTTTCTGAAAAACTTCAATTTTTGATGAATAGTGAAACCACTAAGTGGTACTTAAAAAACTGATTTTTCATTTAAATGAAATTTTACCACCTCTGTGTTTTGAATTTATAAAATCTGACATACATGGTTGTCATTAAGATGTAAAATGTGGTTCAATGAGATTAAAATAATTTTTTGGTGAATAGTTACTTTTATGTTTTTAATCGCGAATAGAGGTAATTAGTGTAGTTTAAGGTAAAAATAATGTTTTAATAATTTGAGATGAGCTTGACACATGTCCTACCCTCATTGGATGTGTCATGGACGACCATGAAAATCCATGGGTCAACTTGGGGACCCCATTCAGCCACTTTGGTTGGGAAATGACATAAATAACTCTATTTAATGTAAAAGTAAAAAATGACACAAACATGAGTTGTTTTACTAAAAAAACTTACATGGGGTTATACAAGTAATATTTTTGATTATAAATAGTCATTGTAAAGATAAAAAAATTTCCTACATCATTGTATTTTTTTATTGTTTTTAGACTTTAAATAAATTAAATTATTTATGACATCATGATGATGCAGTGATTACCTCATTAATAAAGGATTTAAATAAAATGAAATGATAATGTAAAATCTATGACCTACACATGTCCAAAACCTATTGGATGGGTGGATTTAGAACCCTTATCACCTTACCCTCGAATTATATCAATGTGGGACCTTTTGAATCCGAAACTCATTTTAAAATAAAGTAACATTTCTTTACTTTCCAAGAGTGTCCCTCCTCTCCTCTTATCAAAGGCCCCCACCTCTACCTCCTTACCCACACTTCCAAAGCCTTTGGATCGGCCAAAACCTGAACATTCTGTCTCTCCACTTCCCTATCTTAGTCCTTGAAGCCTCACTTTTGGTAGAAGTCTTCCCAAGGAAGCCTTTGAGATCAAACCAAATGGAGTTACCCGATTTTAAGGTAATGTCTTCACTTGAGTCTTTTTGTTTTATTTTGATTCTCCAACCCCCTAAACTCTTTTTATTAATTTCTTCTGTAAAAACTCCAGTATCTAAAATATACTAGGATGTTGTTATAAGAAGGATTCGAGCTACACTTACACACACCTACATCTAATTGTTAAATAACATACTGTTTCTGTGGATGGTGAATTTATGCCTCCCGAAACGATGATTGTTCAACATTTTTTTAACACATTAAAAGGTGGCCATTAAGATGAAACTATATTTATATATGATAAATAATATGTTTATGTTTTCCTTATGCTTCTGTATTTTTCATTTTGGGAATACCTTTATGGTTTCCATTATGGGTAAACGCGATATCTTCATTTAAGGAAGTGCGGACTACCACCCCCTCAAAGTGATTTGATTCGTTAATACCATATGTGGGACATATAAAGGATGGAGTTATGATATTATATATGATATTACACTGGAATTATAATATTCCTTTATATCATTATGATTACATTCTATAAAATACGAAATAGAAATGAAAGTAGCGTTCATGCGTACGTACGGCTTACCGTCTCCATGAACGGTGCATTTCATTTCTTACTTCTAAATGATTATGTAATATTATAAATGCATGCATGTACTGGATATATATGAAATATATGATATCTACATCATGAATACCATTCTGGATATAATGGATACATTAACAACTTGTAATTATAAAGGGTTTATTTTTGACTCAAGTACCAATGATCGTTAAAACGACCGTTATTAACTTAAATAATCACATAGTGTTCATGACATGGAAATAAGTGATATAAAGGAATAATGAACTTGAAAAAGTTCTTAAACAAGTATAAATTAACTCAAGTTTATTATTCAGGAGATTAAAGAACGACTGAGTCAAGTCGGACCGGAGGTATGGGACTTCGTCTCAATCTCCTTTCATTGAGGCATATTTTGTTTTATACAAAACCTTCTTTTGTACGGTGTATAAAACCCTTTGAATTTTACATTTATCCAAAAGGAATATTTTTTATACAAAGCGTTTTACTGAACGACAAAAGGGAATGTTTTTGTCGTACGTATGCGGTGACAACGACTTCTCCGCTGCCGTGACCATTATTTGAGTTTCGGCTTCCTCAACAAGCCGTACATTTTTTTAGAGAAAAATAAATACCATGTTTTACTTTTATTTTATTTTTGTATTGAAAATGGTTTTCATAATGTTTTTATATCAATGTCTTGTATTGATATCTTGTGATTGAATGGTGGAAATGTTATGTTTCCTTTATGCATGTTTTATATGATACGATTATGTTGAGGTTCTTGGGCATTATTATGAAGACGGGTGGTTCCGTGATAAACAAAGGGTGAGTGAGCCGGATATAGCTCTCCAATGCATTGGGTAATGCGAGGGAGTGAAACTTTAAGGTTTCTCCGAAGATATTTACGGAATATAATGTGATGGGTATTCCAAACGTAACCAAGAGGGTTACTCCCTACATAAGAATGTTATGAATGCCTCAAGATACCTTTATGTATTATGATTTCTATGATTTATTCATGATTTTATGGGGTATGTTTAATTTCTTATGTTTAATGGGTAAAGTATGATTTCATTCTTATGTATATATGAACTCATGTTTCCTTTCAATATTTTTATAACCCATATTGAGCTTTTTATGCTCATCCCAATTTTTTTTGAAATGTTTTTCACATGTCAAGGGAAAGGTACATGAAATTATTATAGTGTCAAGGAAGTGTCAAGAAAGAATCCATATTTTATTTTAAATATGTTCCGTTGATGGGAAAAAATGAATACTATTTTTATGTAACCACTTTGTTTAAATGTGGAATGTAATGCAAGTTTTATTATCTAATTCTCTAAAACTCTAAACCCGAAAAGATCCTCAATGTGTAATCTTTTAATAACTCAAGATTAAGTAACATTTAAGGCCGGGGCCTTATATATAAAATATATTATGTATTTTTATAAAATTAATTTAGGGCACACCAGACAACATAATCATATTCCATATCATCACTTGAATCTAAAAATATTCCTTCATAAATTTCAAATTCTAACAATTCAAAAATAATGTCTCTATGCAAGTGAAGATAAATTTTTCTAAAATTTTCAAAAATATGGGTCAAATGTTCCATAGAATAGGAACATGAAATCAATGAGTTGATTAAATGAAATGGTATGAGTTATCTAGAATAAATGATATGGAAGATATTTAATATTAAAAATTTTATTTGATTTTAAGAAGCCTGGTTATTTAAATTCATATTTTTAATGAAACACAAGGATAGTGAATAAAAATAACAAAGGATTAGGGAGCCAAAACATGGAAGATAAATGTTGTGTTTGTTAAATATCATACTTATAAAATTAATATGAAATTATTGATTCACAAAGATATTTGGGTTGTTTTCCATCACATATGAGATCAATGAAAAAATATTCATGTCTAATGTTTGTGATGAACTAACAACAATAAATAGAGATATTATTAATTTTACCATCTTATTTTAAGGATCCACTATATATAGATGAACAAAATAAATATTGTAATGCTCTATAGAAAATTTTTACGCACCTCCAAAATAATTATTATAAGTTAAAAGTGAATAAAATGAAAAATTATAAAATCTTATTGCTGGACATACATCAAGACTAACAATCGGTAATCCATTTATTGAACACACCTAAGTGATTTATCTATAATTTAAGAATTTTTTTCTTAAGAATACTCTATTAAAAATCATAATTAATTGAAGGAACCTATAAAAAATCATTTAATAAAAGGTCATATAATTATACTAATATAATATGTTATACTACTCCTATAAAATAGAATTTATACAAAAAATACGATATTTTGAAAAAATAATTAGTAAACAAGATTCCCTTACAGACTATTTGTATATTTTTCAGGATTGGATGACTCTAAGATACTCGTTGCTCTATAAATAAAATATCATCCATTATAATGATGTGTGATTTTATTTTAAATAACCTAGATACATTTCATCATCAATGGGAAAATTAATATTAATATTCTAAGTTTATTATTGTTTAAATGATCGAGATATGAAATTTGGGAACCAAAATTTTTCATTATCTAATTTATATTATAATTTACCAAGTAAAAGTGACATGATCATAGGTTACATGGACATCTATTTCTATAAAAACATTCTAAGAGGAAATTTCATAATTTATAAATTAATGAAAGTCAAATGAGATCATGTCACTTACAAAGAGAATTCACAAAGGTGGATAGTGTGAAAACTATTATATTTAACTTTGGAAAACCATTAAATTTAAATCCACATTAGAGTTTTTATACTAATAATAATATCAATAGTTTTAGTTAGTTATGTGATGTGGGATACTTCATGAAACTTAAAGAAAAAAATGTATATTTTTTAAGAACATAATATTGAGTTTAATGTATTGAAAACAAGTATAATTTTAGAATGAATAATATCAATATGTGTTTAGAAGAGAATATTCGAAGTAGTTTAGAGTCCCCAAGCTGGATGATGATAAAATCGATTGAATTACCCAAGAATGGTGTCAATAAGACAAAATTCAATAAGCATGAAAAGACAATGTGCCACTATATGTCATGTTTTGAATACTAAATGAAGATTTAAGAAATTACATAGATATTATAAGTGATTTTCATTCATTTTTATTATGATAAAGGAATATTTTTGAGTTTATTCCACTATTAACAGATATCCATTCATATATGTTAAAGTGTTTGAGTTGATACCAATATTTCATGGGGAATAATTTTCTACTATTGAATGAAAAATTTGGAAGAAGCTGGTATGAATGCAACTTCTTGGAGTATAGAGATATTCTGTATTATTGTATTATGCAATTAATATGGAAGGATATTGCATTATTTGAGTTTGAGAATATCACAAACTGAGAAGAGTGCCAGGGAGGTTAGATATTGGTGGATACCTTATCATTATAAGGAAGATGATAAACATGTATATAAAGGACAATCCTAAGTATTATCACATGTTTATATCTGATGTTATTGGAAGAAGATACTAATATGATTATTGAATAACTGTTGCAGTTGTTTGAGAAAACAAAATATTATTGAATTACATACATGAGTGTTTATATGATATAATTTATTTATGATAATTAATGTATAAATAGATAATGTTTGAATATATCTTAAATAGATTTGGAAGGAGTTTAAGTGGATAGAGACTCCCTTAGAGGGTATGATAATGTTTTGAGTTGAATAAAATAATTTCTAGAATTATGATTGGAGTTTAATAGCATACATAAATGTATTCCTCATAATTAAAAATATAGAAAAGTGTTAAAGGTCATTTATATATTTTTTATTCTTAGTATGATTTGGATGTTATTATAATAAATTTTTAGAGAGACTCTAGGTTTACACTATGATATGTAACATAATTCATATGGGATACGTGTTATTTATTGCTAATACATAAATTATTCTCATGCATACATGATATATGTATTGATGGTCAAACTATAAAAAGTAAAAGTAAACTCCACTCTATGATACATAATATTTTTTTTTCATAAATAATATTTTTAGGAACACATAGTACATCACCGTTAGATCAAAATAATTTTCTAAAGTGATAATTGGTAATTTACCAAAGCTCACAAATATAAGTAAGATACTGTGATTTCTATATATGATATTTCAGATTATACAAATTATATTAAAATTAATAAATTGTATATTATATTGGAATAAAAGATATTTTATGGTCATTTTTGGAAAATGACATGATCATAGTAAAGATATGATCCTAGGGATAATTATAGTGATACATAAGATATTAATTTTGTAAGGGGTTTTAATTTGAATAAATGAGAGAACTATAGAGTTTTAAAATTTTCTATTTTTATCTTTTGTTATGATTGGAAATATCTTGAGGTTTTTAGCGATTATATATGATTCTAGATGAGTTAAATAGTGAAAAAATTAGAATAATGAAGTGGATATTTACACAATAATTCAATGATTTCAAATTTAATATTTGGAATCATTATTCAAGATCAAAACTATAGATTTTTTCAGGTGATTAATTTTACCACTATTAAAATAAAATAATCTGATACTAATATTATGAATTTTACACATAAAAATGAGACTAATTTTTTATGTGATAATTAAGAAATTATTAACTACATAAGATTGAAAAATACAAGAGGGGAGAGTGAATCGATACAACTGTTTTCTTGAATATTTTTTCAATCGAAGGGAAAAGGAAATATCCAACGCTTTATGTGAGAGGACCTTCATGGGAGTTATATAATAAGATATCATCACTATAATACGATTCTATTACTACTAAATAGCTGAATCATTAAAGAACAATTAAATGTCTCACCAACAATATCTCTATATATTAAGGTCTAAATGATATATTGAGATATCCATATGATATTTCTATAATAAGATTCATACTTGATATTTTTATATTATAGGAATAATATCATATCTATTGAAGACTACGAAAGATAAATTTTATTACTACCGATCATACTTCATCATGGATTGATCAAATCATGCATTTAAAGTGGAAAACCTATCCAATTCTAGAATATAAAGATTAAAAGTGGGAATAATATTTTTTGGTATATTCTATAAAATTGATCCTAGTAGTTTTTAGGATAATTGGTTCATGGATATACCCTTTATTATGATAATTAGAGGTTGATAGTGTGTGTTTTCGATGAAAAACATTATAAACCAAGGATATAGTGATCAATCTTGGATGTAAAACTAATTATTTTTTTTTCAATTGTCCATGTTATTTTTAATTCAAGATTATACAATTTTCATGAAAATGAAGGGTGAGAAAAGTGTAAAATATCCATTAATTATTTAGAGTTAATGTGAGAATAAATTTTAAATGGTAAAAATTCACCCACAATAATCCCCTTCTGCTATTATTGTGGTTTTAGCAATCATAGTTAAATAAAAATTTACATCAGAGATATGGTTCAAAATCTAATTGAATATTGAAAGGAATAAATGATTTGAATATTTTATATTTTTAATTAATCTTATAATGTTAAAATGAAGTGAAGACTTAGAGAAGATGAATATATGGATGATTAGAATTTAATCTCATCCATGTCTCTAAATAATAGGGTTAATATAGAGATAAAGAAAATAATGAATACATCCCTCTAAATAAAAGAAGTATAAAAATCAATTTCGTTATTCTACCACACTAGTCCTGATAGATATGGAATACAATAATAAGAACACATAGTTTAATCTACTATTAAGGAGAAATATAAATTTTATATATCTAGTATTTCATAGAACTTACCTGCAAAGAGGAAACTACTATTTATTTTAAATATTTTATTACTAATGAACCAAATACAAGTTGGAAAGGTAAAATTTTTGAATAATTTTATAATTAATCATCTGATGAATCTTGTGCCAACTTAGAGTAAACCCTAAAAGATCTACCCAAATATGTAACTGCTTTTATTTTTCGAACTTTTAAATACTTAAAGGAGGCGATCACCCACCTTGTGGAAGAATCATGTATGATGATATGTTTTTATCAAAAAATAATTTGTGTGAAGAGATCTCACCAAACTAGTAGATGAAAAAATAAAAGGAAAATCGAGCAGGAAAAAAGTGATCCTAAAATGAGTAGGTTATTCTTAAAAAAACTTGAGATCAAGATGAATAGTTTTAAGGTCTTGGGTATAACTTAGATGAATTGTAAAAAAATTAAAAGTGTATAATGGGTTTTAAAAATACCCAATTGTTCACTAATGAAAATAGAGTAAAATATCTGGAAAATTCATTATAAGATAAAGTGAAAATTTATTTTTATGTTTAGAATAATATTAATATTATACAAATGAATTGTTAAGGAATATTTATGTTATAACTGGATGATAAATATATTCTAACTATGAAGTTTCTTGAATTGGTGGTTAAATGTACAAATTCGGAAGTGGCATATGCTGAGACTTCACAATAATATAATAGAAGATTTACCACAATAAATACATCCAAGGGGGATCATTATGTCAAAAACATATAAGTTATGGTAGGAAGGGGATAATAAAATCTAATTACCCTATTTAAAGATCATTAAAAATGGTAACCTTTATCCTATAAAATTATGATTATACTAATGTAGTTTTTATAAACACTTAACGCTATTTGAAAAATTATGGAAAATACAAAAATGATATTTGTTTGAGAAATTTACCACTATATATATGGTGGATGTAATAATAAGAAAGATAAATCACCACTAAATAAATAAAAAAATAGAGGATAAAATAAAAAAACATTATGAAGCTATCAAAATTGAGAAAAATGTTATTCCATAGAAAATTAAAATATTTTATGGCCAATGTTGGTGTTGTGAATGGTTTAGACACAAGTCACTTTATTTTTAGGATTACATATCAATTTATATAATGAAAAATAATCTCATATCAAGGGGGGATCTTAATTGAATCAAAGTACATCGAAGAAGGATAAAAATATGTCCATCTCAAACATCTTTTGAATATTTGAGAGTGCCTATGGAAATTTCCATGCGGGTAGTCACAGTGAATAAATATTGAGTCCAGCACACCCATAAAAAATAAGAGGAATTATATATAAATAATAAGAAGATAATTATTTTATGGACGAAAAGGACACACCATGGTCCATAGAAAACAATTCATGGAGATCAATGATAATGGAGGGAAACTAAATGAACAAATAAATATAAGAATGATCCTAAAAGATATACAATCATTTGGATAACTCAATTAAAAATGTTAATAAAGATGGACATCAGAATAGATATTGAAGAACTAATGAGAAATAAGAAATTATATAATAAAAATCTAAATTCTGTGAGAGGGTATTAAATTGTGATCAACAAATAGTTCTTGATAAATTATGTTGAAGGATTAATTAGGATGAACAAAATTATTATGATTTTTTTCAGGCTTCTATCCGAATTAAATATGTTGAAATGGATGAATCTAGAACCAATATATTTTAGGGTTTTTATTTCTAATATAAAGTATAAAATTTTATATAATGAATATTTTGAGACAAATAATAAGATTGTTCTTCCCATGACGTATTGTTTTTGAAATAAAAGAATGGAATACATAATATTTCTATAAAAAAGTGTGTTAAAAAATAAAAAAATATCATGGTTTATAGGTAACTATCAACATTGTTTCTCTCACTAAGGAGATTAAAATATCCACCTTTTTACCACACATACTATGTTTGTTCTTTCAATATGAATAATTAAAAGTAAATAATCATTTCAAGATGATATCTAGAAGATGGATATTATATAAAATCATTACAGTAGATCATAACACACCATATTGGAATTTATGTAATATTTTCTGTCTCTTTAATCTTATTTAATGAAGAAATAAACCTTGATGATGTATATATATGGGGTATGTAATGTGGGAAATTTTTTAGATATATTCTAGAATATAATAATTAATACATATATGGGAGTCTTGAAATAGTTCATGGAAGTTTTTATTGAAGAGGCATTTATTCATATTTCTTTTCATTTTTTTAAGAAAACATTCTAGAGGTTATGGGTAGGAGATAGATTGATCAATGGAATAAGGGATTTGAAAATTTTGATAAATTAAATGGTTGATTTTTGGAACAACAAACATATTAGTTTTTTTCAATTTTTTTAAATATATATTTAGGATGAGTGTAAGAGTTCATGTTAAAAAAAATCATAATGATATATACAACATTAGTTATCAGCCTTTGAAATCTATTTTAATATCCGATATGATGTTTTTTTGAGTTGACATCATATTCAATTTTTTTTATGGGAAAATTGGTTTTCAAATTTAGTTCATATAAATTTTGAAATTGATAATTTATTATATAGACATAGAGTGGAATAATTTATGGAACATAGATTTATGTGACATTATACCACCCTCCCTCAATAATATATGTATTTAGTTTATATAATGGGTAAATAGTAGAAACCAAAGAACTATAATGAGAAACATTTTATATATGAGTATTAATAAATAATTTAATGGATGATTTTTTTAAACCAACATGATCAATAGTTTCACTTTTTTTCAATGAGAATGAAGTAAATATTCAATGAGTATAGAATCTAAGGAGTTTAGATTACCCAAGAAACCATATTAAAAGATTGAGTTATTTACCCATGAAAGGTGTCAATGACCCTGAATCAACCATGAAACATTATATATTGAGTGGTGAATAATAAATTAATATAAGTTAAATATCATGGGTCTTGGAAGTGATTTTGAATCATTACACATATAAAAATTAAGGTCCTTGAGTTGATTCTATTATAATTAAATACCTATTTATATATATATAATTCTTTAGCTCTTTATTATATTTATTAGATAATAATTATCTTTGATTTTTTTCAAATTTGTTTAAAGATAATGAGTATAATACTACTTAGATTATTAGGATATTTAATATTCTCATTTTTTATAATTAATATGTATTTTTCTTATTCATTGTGATTAAGATTACCGCAAGATTAAAAGAGTTCCATGGATTATGGGATTTTATGGGTAATATATATCTATGAGGAATATTATAAAGCTGGTTATAAAGACTCATCTAAATTATTATCAAATGGGGAAGATTTATATTAAATGAAGAATATTAATCGAAGATTCTTGAATATGTTTTGAAGTTTTTTGAGGTAGTGAAATACTATTGAAGTACTCTAAGGAGTTATTAGATGAAATTATAGATTTGGTATAGTTATAGCATAACCAAAGATGATTTGATGATACCCTATATATATTTTAATGAAGTTTAAGTGAATAAATATTTGTTGATAATCCTTGAAATTTTATTTATATGAATTGAATAATTTTTATAATTCTATATGGATTTGAAAAGAATATGTAATATATTATTCAAAAAGAAAAAGTTGTAAAAGTGTTGAAACTCATTTTGGTACATAATATTCTCATAATGATATATATTATATTATAAGGAATTGGAAAACAGGATGAATAATACACTATGGTATTTAATATATTTCATATGGTATGTAAGTTATTTTTGTTGATTTACAACATATTCTAGTTAATATTAATGATATGTGTTGAAGCCTAGACTGTAGAATATAAAAGTAAAAAGAATACTCTCTGATGCATAATATATTTAGAGAATATGAATGTTTTTAAAATAATTAATAATATATAATAGATATAATGAATGATTCTATCGAAGTGAAAATTAGCAATGTACCAGAGGTCATAGTGATACATAATATATTGTGATTGTTACGTAATATTTTTCATATCATATATAATATATTGGGATTAAAATGTAATATATTATGCTGGTATGTAGTATATTTTATAATGATATTCTAAAATATAATATAGTAATAGTAATATGTATGATACTTTAACTCATAACTCTGATAATTAAAAAGATATTTTTTTAAAATAAATTGCTCGATGAAATATAAGAACTTATGTGTTTTAAATGTAATGATGATGAACTATTATTTAAATAAAAAAAATGACGATGATACCAATTATCCACAATTCAATATAATATAGAAGGATAAATAAATGGTATTAATAAAGATGATCCTCAAAAAATAATTATTTGGTTTTTTGTAGAATATTTGAAATCATTATTAAATATCCATGTTGCAGCTTTCGTCGAGAAATATTCTTGACTGGTTTTAAAAAAGGAATAACATGCTACTATATCTATAGAGTTTCCAAATTCATATATAAATAAATATATCACACAAAAATTAGGATATTATAAAGATCATAATAATGAGAAAAATAAGGGAGGAGAGTCAAATTATGTTACTACTAACCTTAATATTCTATGAGTTAAAGGGAAAATTGAGAGTTCCTTCATTGTGTTTGAATGATCACTCGTGAGAATTTAATAATAATATAATTCAATTAAAATTCAATGTTATAACTACTAAATATCACAATCATCTAATAATAGTGATAGTACTATCTTAAGTTATTTTTATATCCTATGTACTAAATGAGACATTGATACAAACTTTAATGATTTATATACTTGTTTGCAACCTTGATATTTCTTTTCTATGGCATAATATTAGATATATGGAAATATATTACAGATAATTATTTTTATTATTGATCTTACTTCATGTAAAGCCATCCAAATTTGGTATTCAATAAAGAATACCTGGTCGGTACTGGATTCTAATGATAATAAGTCAGTACTTTGTTTGTTAATTGGTGATTCAAAATTATACTCTGTCAATTACAATAAAATGGGTTAAAAAATATACCCTTTACATTGATTTTTCTAAATTATAACATTGAATAAGTGTGAATTTGGAATAACATCTACTATAAATCATTTATATACTCACCCATTTTAGAGGAAAACCCCATTAACAAAATCTTATGTGCCTTGTTTTTTTTCATTCTTTATTATAGTAATTTCATAGAAAATGAATAAGAGGAATTAGTGAGAGATATATTCATTGACAATGTAAAGATATAAAGAGGGAAAATATTTTAATTTCTAAAAATTCACCACAATTATTTACCCCTTCTTATTTTGGTTCCACTAATCCTGGTGGAATAATACAATCAAAACCAATTCTTATGAGTTATTAATTTTATAATTCAATTAACATGATAATTTTTATTCCACAAATTTATATAAGTATACCAAATAATAGATTAATTTTTATTATTATACTCTAATATAATTATGCATTTATCATAGATGGTATAGTCATTTCAACCATTTAAACTAAAATAAACACGTAATGAAGGAACTATTAAAGGACTTACAAAAATTAATGTCAGATTTCTATTTTTTTCCATTTTATATTTGTTATGTAACATGAATTAAAAAAAAAATAAGTGAATTTTAAACTAATATACCAATAGATTTAATATAAATAGGTCATTATAGGCATATGTAAACTGAATATTTTATATAGGAACACTATTTTTTATTATTGATGAATATACCCATTAAAATTGAGTTTATAATTTTTTTTAAATTTTTTAAATCACTATGTTTTTCAAAGAGTTTGTATCTCTTGTTCAAAATAAGAATTATATAATGATAATAATTATATAAAGTAATAATTGGTGTGGATTGGAAATGCTTGTTTTGGAAACCTAGTTTAGTTACAAAAACATAAATTAAAAAAATTTAGTATTAATAACTTCCCAATATAATATGGTAGTAAAAAGGGTATAGAACTAGTAAATGGATAAATATGATCATGTTATCGGAATGATGAATTCAATAATAATTTTAGGTTGAGAGTGTGATGGTATAGTTATTAATCAACCTACCTTTTTCAAAATTATTCTACATTAAGAATAAAACAACCCACTCTATTTATCAAAATGATTTTTAATGGTTTTAAGGTTATTTATCTATATATAGATGATACAATATTTATATATACAAAAAAATTACCCTCTTATAGTTTCTTAAAATTTATTAAAAGTAAATTTCTTTATGACAATGATGAGATAATTTAAAATCTTCTATGTTTTTTAAAAATAAAACTATATAATTAAAATTTTTAAATAATATAATGTGTATTATAGATTTAGTGAAACATTTTTTCATTTGATAAAAATTTAATTATTTTTACTTTAATAAATACCTTGGGTAGGCTTGATTTGGATGAAGTTATTATACATGCATATAAAAAGTTATCTACTAGGATGATTGGAAGTATAATATCCGTAATATTAATTGGTCATTATATCATATTATAGGCACACTAATATTCAAATTTTTATAAAAATCTAAAATAAGCTCAAATTAATGTTATAAAATATAAATTATAGTATTTAAAAATAAATTTTAATATTCATATATTTTATTATATTGGTGGTGATTTCTATCTTAAGATTTTTTTAAATATATACCTTTATATATTTAGACTTAATTTGAAATGTATATACATATATTTTCTCTTTTATGAGAGTCATTACTGTTTTTAAAAATAGTAAGAAAGAAATAATTAAATTATCTATTAAAAAATAAGAATATTTAGCTACAAGAAGTTTTTTTTGGAATTTTTATTGATAAAAATCATAATATCAAACTTTTTTTCTAACATTCTCATGTCTTGATCATGAAAGATAAACTAAATTTCATATCACATTAGAAAATTTAAAATATCACTCATAGATTAAGTACATAGATGTAATATTCAACTTTATCAATGATCATAAAATATTGGGATATGTGACACTTGAATTTATAGAAAGGGATAGACATCCTGATGATATATTTGAAAAAAATTGACAGTCTATGATATTTTATTTTATAAAATTAAATTTTAGTTTGATTGAACATAAATAATTATATTCAATCCCATGATGTATAATGAAATTAAAATTCAAATAAAAAATTGAATGTACAAATTACTTTTAAAATAAATACTTTCTTTCATATTTACCAAAAAATAAATACGGAATATTAAATTTTGAGACTATTATATTCCATTTAAATTATTAAGGAATAATATTTATATTTAATCTACAAATGATTGATAAATTTTCTTAAAAAATAATGACTTAATGTAACATCAATATTTACATTACAATATATCAGTTTTGACTACTATAATTTTAAAATGTAATTATTTTTTTGATAATTAAGGATAATAATTATTACTCCAATTTTTATTCTAGAAAATTATTTAATTTGATATTACATGATATATAATATAATATTTCAATATTTAACAATAAGAATAAGGACTAAGATCTATCTATTTATACAATATATGATCAAATTCTAAGGGAGAGGTTGTTTACTTATAAATATGGGTCTTCACTATGATACTTCCTTAATATTTCTCTTTGCCTTTTCTATAACAACCTAAACTATTATAAATAATACCCCCTTTAATTTATATTAAATGTCTTATTATATAATATGGTTATAGAAAACACATGCACTTATTTTGTCTTATTATTCCTATTAGATGTAAATGACTGTTATGTATTATTATCATTGATAATATTTCCATTGAAAAGTGATAACATGATTAGTATATATATATATATGGTTTTAACAAATACAATCGTCACAGAAAAAGAAATTGATGGCCCTAACCAGTAGGATTGTACCCTATAAATCTCATTTATCAGATATTATAAAGGAGATATAATTTTTAGACAATTCCTTTGACCAAACCCAAGCAGAGATCCAACATCTTAAGAATGAGTGAAACTATTTACGAGAGAAGTTCAAGCTTATTGAGATCACCACCCAAACCATGTTCACCAAACCTCCCCATGAACGACCCACCATTACACACCATACCCTTAAGAAATCTATTTAGATTAACAAATGAATCTTTAAAATAAATAATATTATAATAAAATATTATTATTAAAAAAATAATTAAATATAAATGATCATATAATTTTTATGAATAAAAATGTAATTTTTATAAGGGTTAAAAACATTATTGTCAAAAAAGTAATCGTTTACAATTAATAAAAGTTATTATTTTGAAAGTGAATATTCAAATATTTGGAAAATCTTTTTGTAAAAAGAATATTATTATTGGAATCAGGATGTTGAAATTATCCTATGGGGGTTTTTTTTTAATTTATTGAGAAAATAAAATTTTTTGTTAATAATTAAATATCGTAGAAATATACTTTGTGTTTTATTTCATAATAATGACCCAAAAGGGATGTGATAAGTAATATAAATAGGATAAAAAAATATTTTTCCCTTCGAAATAATTTGATTTTATGTTTATTTTATTTATTTTATAAAGCCATTAGGAATCCTCCAATACATGTAAAATATTTTATAATTTTAAAATCATTTATTTAAGAGTGTGAATCACCTCCACATCACCAAGGGAAATATTTTTATAAGATATATTTTTTTCATTATAATTAAATAACTCCCCTTTGGCAGAAACCATGGGAAAACCATGGGATTGTTTTTGGATTTGTATATTTTATTATATTGAACCAAAAACCCAGAATAATAAAGAAATACCCCTCTTTCCCTATATAAGTGCACCCATACTCCCATTATCTTCAATAAAAATACTTGGAGAACATCCTTACTCTTCACTTCACTACATAGAGTCCTCCCAAGTCTTCTGTAGGATTTCAATAAGCCCCTACCAAGCCTCTAGAGTAACACACTCAAGTAAGGGATCTTCCAGTATCCTCTTTTATCAACCACCCCTTTTATGTTATGTGTTTTACATTTAATTTTATTATTTTGGGATATGATGTTTCAATTTTCCATTACTATCAATTTGATTTATAAATGATTAGATCTATATTTAACTCAAATTAATCGTTTTATGATTCTTTATGTACAACCGTTACCATGCCAAAATTTTTTATGGATTAGTTTCTCTATTCTTGTTTCTTCATTGACTTTTTCCTTCTATTTCTAAATTCATAAGTTTGGGATATGATTATTTATGTTCCTTTTAATTCCTATTTTATGTACAAATAATTAGAGACCCATTTTTCTCTCATGAACTATTTCCATTAATTTTTATGTAACTCTGTTATGCTTCCGGAATTTCACTGTGATTTTACATGCCAAAACAATTACATAGTGAATTCCATACAAATTATTCTATCATCATTATTAATCTCTATGAACATATACTTATTTATTGGGGAGTTAAATTTATTTAATCCAAATTACTTCATCATGGAGTAAATTATGATGATGAATGAATCCATGTCATAGGATATATGTGCCCCACATAAGCATGATAATGAAATGACTATGATGGGTGAACCCAAATAGCACTCCAATGCATTGGGTAATGTTTATTATCATGATACATCATGTTGGTAAATGGGTGTTACTAATTCATTTATGGGACCTTGTCTACCATGAATTCTTATCGGTTTAGCATTGACCTATGTCCATGATTTAGTGTTTTATGTTGATTCCACATTTCCCATGTAATGATTATAATGTTATACAATTATTTATTATTCATTTTCCTATTATTCTTCATTGATATGCCTATATTATAACATGTATCACTTATGAAAATTTTATTCCCTAAATAGGATTTATATATTTCCCCTTTATTTTTTTCCTCTAGGTTATGCCAAGCAGTTTTATGTTTTAAGGTGTATTTTGAATATCTTAAATATTTTATCAATAAAGAATGTTAAGGATGTTTTTAATACTGTTGTCATATTAAATTTCCAAGATGATATGTTTTTCTACATAATTTCCAAATACAATAGAATTAATGATATTTTGGGTTGTATTACTTGTAATTTTATGTAATAAATAAAATATATGTGTGTAATAAAGAGCAGGTTTGTTACATTTATTTTATAAAAATGTTTTTAGTTCACCATTAAACATCCCTCCAACTCATTAAAATCCACTTCCATTTATAGTACATCTATTTAAATAACCAATATTTCAAAATAAAATCATGGAATGCATAATAATGATGTATACTATTGAATTTTGATATAATAGAAAAGGAAATAAATATATCCATAAATTTTAAATTGATTTTTATAGTTTTGTAGAATAGATAAGTTAGAGTTTAAGGAAGATAACTATATATCATAACAAATAGGGTAGGTGAAAAATTATTTTAGAACACATGTCTATGTGAAAAGGGAAATTTATTAAGTATAAACTATTTATCATTAAATGTTATGTTTTTAGATGATCTATTCACACATTGTTAGGTTGGAAAAATATACTTATAACACTGGAGTGGGGTGAATTATGTTCTTTTAAAAAATGTCACAATTCATTCAATTCATATCAACAGCAGATAGAGATGGAGCCATTTCTGTATAAGAATATATATGCAGAGGATATTAAGGGAGAAAAAAGTCACAATAATTTATAGTGGTTCAGGGAACAAAGATCCCCTAGTCCACTCCACCTATCACCCTCTCGGTGGGATTGATGAATGTCATTAGTAAGGTCCTCATATCATAAGACCGATCCACAAGTGAGTGCAGGAAGTTGTCACCCTTACAAACATAGGATTAAAAAACAGAGCCTTCTAGTTCTTTTATAGGGAACTAATAAAAAAATATTAATGTGTGAAGTTAACACTCTACCACAACTGAATATGAGCATTCGAAACTAAAAATAGATAAGTTATAGTTTTGAAAATAGATGTTTCTCATAGTTGCAGCAGCAAACAACTAATAAAAGATGAACCTTGTCTTTAGAATAATAATAATCTTGAAAAAATATATGAAGAGACTAGGTTTCACAATAAGTCTTTGAATTTTAAGAACAACTAAAAAAATAGATCATCGAGATTCTAGATTTGAACATGTAGAACTCCAAAATGTAGTCATTGTATATAATATTCTTGATCGTTGTAGAAGAGAAATAATTTATACAATAAATCATGAAGAATAAGAATTATCATCACAACCAAGAAATATCGATGTCATCAAATCTAAAATATCTGATGCATAAAGATATATATAAAAATATACCTCGTAGAAAGACTTCATATATGCAAAAAAAGCCTGATAAATTGAGTGAATTCAAATTCTAGGAATACAGATCAGAGTAGTGGTAACTTCCCATAAGAATAGCAGAAAGAATATCTATTATAAACGACTCTTTGAATCATTTAAAACAAGTTTTGAATCAATTGAAATCAATATTTAAAACACCCTCAAAATTTGAAAAGACTATTGAAAAACACACTGATAAAGAGGTAAATTCAAATTTCTGACATTGAAAAGTCAAACATAAGATTCCCTCACAAAGAAACAAAATAAAAAATGTAGGATTTAACCGTTATAACATAGGGTTGATTATCTATATGTTTTTCTACGTCAATATAGATCTCTGAACATAACATTGATTATCCATTCATTCATTTTTCCAAACATATGTTTGACAACGTAAGGTTGATCAAAAAAGTAATATTGATGATCCATAAATTTGTAATTTTCTATACTTATATAGGGTTATTTAAACATACTTTTCCTTTTTGGAAAACATAAGGTTCTTATCCAAACAAAATGTTCCTTAACAATGAATTTCATTAAACATAAAGTTTATTAACCATATGCACCGATCCTTTAACATAAAAGTATGGTTTTTCCCATATGTTATATTATTCGATGAATAGAATTTCTAGTAAATGAAAAATGATGAACAATGTTTCCGGAATACACTTAAGAGCCTTCTGAACACTTTAATGAATATTTCCCACAAATAAATACTACAATTCTATTTCAAGTAAAGAATTATAAAGAATATTCATTTCCTGAAATAAACTCAAAATAATATTATTATTATAGAAAAATGGGTTTTTGTGAGCATCAAGATCATTAATATTTAAAGAGTATCGTTGAGACAATATATTTCCAACAATATCACCCTTTTTGATGATCATAAAACCCATAAATTAAAACTATAATTTGTGAAAAAAAAATTACAGTTTTTTAAACATTAAAAGAAAATAATTTTGATTTGATAGAATTATTTTTATAATGAATAAATATTTGAATTTCTCCCACGAAAATAAATTTCAAAGAAATGTTTAAGCTTATCTAAATTTCTCAAAATTTCTCAAATAAAGTTATTTCTCAAATAAAATAATTTTTTTTTTAAATTTATCCCCCATTTTGTGATATAAAAAAAGTATATAAATAGATCAAAACACATTTAATATTGAATAGAAAGATAAGTGAGTGTTATAAGTAACTATAATGAATAAAGAAAAATGGATTTAAGATATCAAACAACCCTACAAAAGAAGATAAAATAATGAAATGTGTTATATAGATAGAAAACAAATTCATTCATCAATAAAGACATTAATACAATAAATTTTGTGATTGAGGAACAAAATTTTTCATTGTCATCTATCATGGTAGGAAAGAAAAAGAAGGATATGGATTGGCTTGATGACAATTTTGTATGGCTTCAAACATGTCCTTTAGATCATCCAACTGTAATCTTATCTTCTTCATCAGAATGTATCCTAACTAAATTATCAACTACCTAGAGTCATTGTTGACATACGGATTCTCCATGATGTAGACTTTTAGAAACTCATGAATAATTTCTTATGTATTCATGAATAACTCGAACTTTTCTAAAAACTGACTCTGTATCAAACGAATTCTAGGTTCTCCCTGAGTTAACTACTCAACAAGAAATTTCTGATTTTCCAATAAAATAGATACATGAGAAATATTTCATTAAAAGACATGAAGGAAAATATTCATATCTACCATAACATATGTAATGGCCAAAATCCTTCTAATCAAATCTAGACTGGTCAAAGGGGTAGGAGTAGATGCACTGGCCTGAATCACAGACCCTTTTTCAGATTCAAATTGACTTCCCAAGTACCACTTTAATTATGTAAAATCTGTTTTCAAAATAGCTTCATATCTAATATTCCTAATCTCATTTAACATGTCTCTCTTGAAGGTATCAAAATATCTTCTAGAAATAGTACTATCATTAATATCTAGGATCCTTTTATTTGCAAATTACAGTTCATGTCGCAGAGTAGCATTCTTCTCTTGAGACTTATTGAATTTAATTTCAACTTGTACAACATGATGAGATAATGAATCAGATGTCCCCAAATATTCATTCATATTTTGATTTTATGTTTTAATATGTATCATATCTGTGACTATTTTCATTATATATTTTTCACATGAAAAATACTGATTATCCCAAAATTTAGTCTACTCACCAGAAATACGATCTAATTATCCCAAAATCTCATCTGTCATCAAATGATAAATTTTTGTAACAGATTATAAAAAAATCTATCCATCTTGAACATCTCCTTGTTAGGAATCTTCTTCTCTTACAATCTATGATTGCACATTTCTAGATGGAGAATGTTGTTCTTGAACTATTTCTACCATCATTATTTCTTGTCCTTGATCACTCACCAAAGGTACAATTAAAAACTCTCTATCATGACTCTCCACGTGAATTCACATTTCAAAATAGTTTATTCCAAATGTACTGAGCATGTTGGTTCCCTAGAAGACAATGTTTTCACCTCAACATGAGGATCATATCCTTTTTTAAGTTTCATAAAAAGTCATTCATAACTTTGTTCATCCTCTTATTCTTCTTCAACATGAAATCTTAGACTTCTATTAGATGGCTGGGAAACTGAATCTATTCCAGATTCAGCCGCACCCTCCTTTCGAAAACCTACATTCCCCCATTGAGAAAAACCTCTTGATCTCTCATCTTCCTCAGCTCCAACATGAATTTTTTTCCCTTTTACAGTACTCTATAAAAATCAATGTTTTATTATTGTTCCAGCATACAACACATCACTATGATGAAGTTTTACTCATTCCACAACCAGTATGATCATATGCTTCTTAAAAAAATCCATGAAATTATCCATCCATATATATAGAAACTCATTATTGTATATGGTGAACAACAATAATGAAGATACCGAAATAAATACTCTTAGAAAGTCAATTTTATGTCACATATAAAAAAATACAAGATAGACATGAATAGGTATGGGATTTTCTCCATCTCATCCATCCTTAGCACTATTCCAGTCTGAATAAATTTCATCAAATTCTTATGATCAGGATATAAATCCTTAAAAACATATTTCTGATGTGCATCAAGTTGAACAGAAAAGACATGATGTCTTTATAAGAATAATCCTTATCACCAATCGATTTATTATCAAAATGGGAAACTCCTTCATGTATATAGTTAAAAATTTATCTACCTCAGTATAAAAAACATAAAAATCCTTATCTTCAATACTAGCAAAAATCATGTCCTGTGTATCTCCGAAAATAAACTACACACTCTTATAAAACAAATTCAGTTCTACCCCATAATGAAATTATGAGTTTATGTCATTGAAAGCTGTCTCAAGACATTGAAACTATTTTTCTTTATTCAAATGTAAGTTCATCTAGTATACCCTTTTGAGATCAGTCACCTTTCCTTGAAGAATATTTTTTCCTAAAACTCTTTGACGTTTTGGTTCGCTTGATTATCCTTCTTCGATTCTTTTTGTTTTTTTCATTCTAAAAGATCTGAAAATATGATATTTTCATCATCTAGGGTTAGTAAGGATGAACAATGATTTTGGGTTTGACGATGCAATGTTTTTTTGTTTTGGGTAAAAAAAAGGTTTGGAAGATGAGGGGTTCAGAAAACGAACGGTTTCTGACTAGTGACACATGTCTTCATTTCTTGTGTCATAGAGTAATTATAATTTTTAAAAAAAATTATGTGGTGTAAATAGATTGAAGATAAATTATATTAACTAAAATACCAGAAGATAAAAATAATAAAAGTAAATTATATTTATAGAAATAAATTAAACATAAAAAAATTAAAATAAATTATAATAAAAGTTAATAAATTAAAATTAAAATTTATTTTAAAATTATTTAAACCATAATCCCCTTTAATAAAATCAAACCATGTAGTGGGAAGTGGTTTAATAAAAATATCATCTAATTGAATTTTATTGTTAATTTTTTTTAACGATATATCCTTTTTGAGAACAAGATATCTTAGAAAACAATATCTAATATCAATATTATTATTTCTAGAATGAGTTTTTATATTTTTTTAAATGATTATAGAACTATTATTATCACATAAAATAGGTGTATTATTAAAATTAAGCACAAAGTAAATTATATTTTTTTTCATCCACAACACATGTGCATAAAAACTACCTACAGATATATCTTTTTCTTTGGTTGTTGATAGTGAAACTGAGTGTCGCTTCTTACTTGTCCATAACACTAAATGTTTTCCTAAAAAGTGATAAGTTCCTAAAATAATTTTTCAATATAATATACATCCTCCAAAATGTGAATCTGAATATAATAACAAATTAAAATCATAAGTATTTGGATAAGGAATAGTTTTATGAACTGTTCCTTTTAAATATCTAAAAATCATTTTTTATAGCAGAAAGATGGGATCCTTTTGTATTTTATTGAAATCTAGCACAAATACATACTAAAAACTTAATATTAGGTCTTCTAGTAGTATGATATAGTACAGTTTTAATCATACATCTATTTAACTTGTTGTCCAGTGGTTTTCCATCTTCATCAAAGTCATGTTTAATATTAGTACAAATTGGAGGTGAATATGTCGTATTATTCTCATGAACAATTATTTTTAATAAATCAGTAATGTATATAATTTTATTTAATAAATTTCTATAATATTTTTGATAAATTTGTTGTTATAAAAAGAAATTTAATTCTCCCATTATGCTCATTTTAAATTCTTTCTGTATAAGCTATGAAAAATCATTGCAATGTTTTTTATTTGTTGATCCCAAAATAACATCATCAATAATTATTTAAACTAATAATAAACTAGAACAAAATTTTTCTTAAAGAAGGTTGGCTCTTCCAAAACAATAGTGAAACCATTTTTCAAAATTAATGAACATAAAATTTCATACCATGCTCTAGGTGGTTGTTTAAGTCCATAGAGAGCTTTAGTAAGTTTAAAAAAAATCTAGTTTTTGAAAATTTTCAATGCTTGGAAGTTTCTTAACAAAAACTTCCTCCATTAAATATCTTTTAAAAAATCTAATTTTACATCCATATGATATAATCTAAAATTCGTATGAGTTGTATAGGCTAAAATAATTCTAATTTCTTATAGTCCAGTTACAGGAGCAATAGTTTCATTATAATCAATACCATTTTCTTGATTATACCCTTCAATAACTAATCTAGATTTGTTTCTAGTTATAATAACTTGATCATCTTTTTTATTCCTAAAAACAAATTTAGTTTATATAACTAGATAATTTGATGGTCTTTCAACTAATTTCTATAGTTTGTTTCTTTTAAACTGATTTAGCTCTTCCTTCATTGCTAATAATCAAATTTCATCTTCTAATGCTTCTTCAAATGAAATAAGATCTATCTGAGATTGAAAAGAAAAAATTACACTAGTTTTTCTACACTTCTTCTAGTTTTTATTCCTATATATAGATCTCTTATAACAGTCTCTAAATGGTGATTCTTTAGGATTATTGGCTTTCTAGGCTGATCACATTTAGGTTCATCAGTATTATGTTCTTATGAAATGATCTGAATTTTATTTATATTTTCAAAATCATTTTTCAAGTTATCAAGTCTTATGTTGTTTGAAGAATATTCCGCTTTATATTTTTGTTCTTTCCCATTATTAAAATGATAAATTTCATCAATCATTACATGAAATAATTCGTCAACAGTCTTTGAATTTTTAGTAAATACTCTATAATTTTTAGAAGATCCAGAATATCCAAATAATAATCTTTCATCATATTTTGGATTGAACATTCCAAGATTATCCTTGGTGATCAGGATATAGACCTCTCATCCAGATACCTTAAAGTTACTTTAACTTGGGCTTTATGTTATTCCAAAGTTCATAACGATTCTTTTTTATGATATATTGAATTAAAAATCTATTTATAATATATCATGTTGTTCTTACATCTTCTATCCAAAAGTAGGTTGGAAGACTGTATTCATTCAACATTGTTCTATACATTTCTTGAATAGACCAGCTTCTTCTTTTAGCAATTCCAGTCTATTGAGGTGTTCTTGGTGCATAGAAGGTGTGTTTGATACCTATATTTGAGAAAAAAGATTTAAATTATTGATTCTCAAACTCTCCACCATGATTACATCTTAAGGAAATTATCTTAAAACCCTTTTCATTTTCAACTCTTTTATAAAAAGTTTCAAAAACAGAAAAAGATTAATTTTTGAGTTTTAGAGAATATACCAAAGTAAATATAGAATAATCATAAACTAAAACATATACATATAATTTACCAGCCAAAACTTTTATTCTAGATGGACCAAACAAATACATATGAATAAGTTCTAGTGGCTTTGATATAGCAATTTTGTTAATAGATTTGAAAGAGGATTTGTGTTCCTTACCTATCTAACATGAATCAAAGAATCTATCACCATAAAATTTGAGACATAGAAAATCTAAAACTAATTGTTTCTTATATAACAATGTAGTTAAAAAAATATTACAATTACCAAGTCTTCTATACCAAATCCATGACCCATTTATATTAGCAATAAAAAAGTTCACTCTCTGTTTACACAAAGACTTTAAATCTAAAGTAAAGACATTATCTGTTCTAGGTGATCCAAAATTATATAAATTATCTTTTAAAAAAGAATAGTAATTATTAGAAAAATCAACCTAGTATCCATAATCAAATTATTAAGAGATAATTATCAGATTATACTTCAATATGTGTACATAGAGTACCTTATTAATTGAGACAATATCTAGATCTCCAACTATTCCAAGTCTAATAATCTTATTTCGCATTGTCACAAAAAGTGATTAGGCCTGCATATATTTTGGTTAGAGTACATAAATTTGATGAATTTCCACTCATATGTCTTTAATATCCACTCTCCATATACCATATATATTTTCCTTTTCTATGGCATGTTACCTTCTCTTCTTCATCCATAAAACACATATTAGCTTTCATATTTGATTTTGTCTTCTCGAAATTAGATATTGATGAGCTACTAGAGTCTTCAAGAAACACTCAAAGTGGACTTTATATCTCTTACTGCCTTTTTATCATAATCAACATTCTTTTAATACATCCTTTCTATTTTTCTCTTCTCTCCTTTCAATTGAGGATATTCAGGTCTTATATTACCCAATTTTTTTCATTCATAACATCTTACTTTTGTTGAGTATTTCTCATCCTTTTTTAAGGGTCATGTAAATCCTTTATTCTTCCTATAAAATTTACTGAATTTTGTAGCTAATTTAGATAACTTAATTTTTGAGTCTGATTAGTTCAGATTTCTTTCTTCAGGTTTCAGTTTACTATTCTACTTTTGGGAAACAACTTTTAAAGCAGTTTTATCATTTTTGACTTGGAATTTGGGATCTTAAACATCATCTAAGATTTTAACCTCATACATATTTAATGCTCCAATTTATTCTATCATTTTAAGATTCTCGATAGGTGCAGATTGGCGGATTACAACAGAAATTCCATTTCACTTTGCCGGTAGAGCTCTTAGAACTTTAAGAGCTTGATCAGGATGGCTGATAATCTCACCTAATGATATTATATTATTAATAATTTAATTCATCCTTCTATTCATCTGTGTTATGGTATCTCGATCATACATTCTGAAAGTATCAATATTTATTTCGCTTTAGAATATTTCATTTGTCTAACATTATCAGTACCTTCATAGGCTACTAAAATTGTCTGCCACATTTCATAGGCTGTTAGGCATTATAATACATGGTTGAATTCTTCTTTTCCAAGACCAGAAACAATTTCATTCATTACTTTCTAATTAATATCTTACCTCCTTGGTAGTATTAGACCAAGATTCATGTTTTTCAAGAATATTTTAAGGAGTAAAAATCTTTGAGTATACTCTAAATCCAATATTTTTTTAAGTAGATTGTCATTCGTGACTTCCAGCATCCATAATTCACACCATTGAAATGTTGAGCATGAACCATTGATATTACTTCCTTGAGATTATCCATTTCCATCACCAATATAGATCTTTTGACTTTATCTTGTTATAGCTCTGATGATAAGCTCAACCTTTGATACCAAATTTTAGGTCAAAAAAACTAAAGTGATAACAAAAGAGGGGGGGGGGGGTGGGGTGGGGTTAATTATGTTATTTTAAGAAATGTCACAATTCTGTCAATTTATATCAATAGTAGGTAGAGATGGTGATGTTTCCTTATAAGAATATATATGAAACAAATATTAATAGATAACAAGGCATAAAAATTATAGTTTTTTGTGGAACAAATATCCCCTAGTCCACTCGTCCAATCACCCTCTCTTTGGGCTTGATGAATTTCACTAGTATGGACCACATATCATAAGACCAATCCACAACTGAGTGCATGTAGTTTTCACTCTTACAAAAAAAGTCTTACAAAATAGAGCCTTCTTGTTTTTTTTATGGAACTGCTAAAAACCACAACTTAGTGTGAGAAGATGACACTCCAACATGACTGAATACGAGCAGTCAAAACTCAAAATAGATATGATGTTGTTGTGATGAGAAACATATATAGCTCATATTTTTTGCAACAAGAAACTGATAAAAGATGAATCTTGTATTCAGACGACTAATAATCTTGAAAATTTTCAATATAGACTGGGTTGCATAAGAGATATTCGATTTTTAGGACATCAACAAAAACATAGCATTGTGATTCCAGATTTGAACTTGTATATCTATAAAATGTATTCCTTGTATCTAACAAGCTGGATTGCTACATCAGTGAAATAACATGTACAATAAATCTTAAAGAATCAGAATTATCAATAAATCCAAGTAATATCATGATTTTCATATTTAAAATATCTGAAGTATAAAGATATATATAACAATATATCTCTTAGTAATATTATAGATCTGCAAAAGGTTCCTAATAAATAGATTGAATTAAAATTATTTCAATACAACTCAGAGTAGTTGAATCATCCCTTAAGAATAGGATATAAAATTTATATTATTAAATTATCTTTAAATAAATTAAAATGTGCTTTGAATTAATTGAAATTGAGCTTTAAAACATACATAAATTTCCCAAATACTATTTCAAAACACTCCAATAAAGAAATAAATTCAAATTTATGACGTTGAAAAGCCAAACGTAAGATTCTTTCACAAAACAAAAAAATAACAAACGTAGGGTTTAACATTCATGATGTAGGGTTGATGATCCATAAGTTTTTGTACATCAGCATAGATCTCAGAATGTAACATTGATTATCCATTCATTTATTTTCCAAAACATAAGGTTGAGAACGTACGATTAATCACAAAAGTATGTTTGATGATCCATATGTTTGTAAAGTTCTATACTTATGTAGGGTTCTTTAACCATAACTTTGTTTCCAGAAAATGTAAAGTTCTTATCTAAATGTAATATTCCCTAACCACATGCATTGTTCCTTCAACATAAACGTAAGGTTTGTTTCATACTTAACTTTCTACAAAGAATATAATTTCTAGTAAACAACAAACAGTGAACAGTGTTTCCAGAATACTGTTAAGAGAATTCCAAAAATTTTTATAAATATTTCTCACAAATAAATAGTAGAATACGATTTCAAGATAATAATTATAAAGAATATAAATTTCAAAAAAACACTCAAAATAAATTACTAGTAAAACAAATAAGGGTATTTATGAGCATATAAATCATTAATATTTATAGAGTATTGTTGAGATAATAAATTACCAACAAACAATAGAAAATTCTATAAGGTTAACTATATCGTATGAGATTTTGGTTGTGTATAATAGATTATATATACATCCAAGATATTTTATAAAGGCTGTTTCCATTAAAAATTTGATTAATAGTTCAGATTTTGTGTGAAATGTTTGGAATATTTACCATAGAAACTAGATAATTTATGAATAGGATTTGAATCACCTAGTACTAATAAATAGAGATATTAATATAATGAATATAAAAGATATATTTAATATTATAATGTTTTTATAGTAATAAATAAAAGTAATTTATATTTGGAAAGTTATATATAAGTTATCATATATCGAAAATAATCCCTCACATGATCTATATCTTATTTTTATAATAATTGATAATCATTTTTTCAGATCCAAATATTGTTTCTATTATTTTTATCAATTAAAAAAAAAATATGATAGAAAAACTTGTTTTTAATAAGTATAAGAATTATTGTACAGATTTTGAAAGTAATATTCATAAATTTAGTGTTTTAAAAAATACAATTTATACAAATTTTATCCAAACAATTATGTGTAAGGATCAAAATAGAGGATAAAAGAATATATTATCCAGGGATATATTGGGTTATGGTCACTGTAGAGAGAATAAAATTGAAATTCTAGGGAACTATATTAATTTTTATATGTAAAAAGGCAATTTGTTTCAAATTATCTATAGGATAAGAACAAAAAATCCCCTTCCACCCTAATAAACTAGTCTCAAATGAAAAATGAACTCATAGAGTTTGGGTAGAAAAATTTTTATATTCTAAAATATATTTTCTGGTAGGTATAATTGATTTATGTAAAATAATAAGAAATAGGACAAAACAAATAATTGGATGAAAATAGAGAAAGTGAAAAGGAATAAAAAAGTTATGTGTTTCTGCATAAGAGTTGTAGAGTAAATATGTAGGCAAGAAAACTCATTATTCATGAAATTATCAAGAAAGTTAATACAAATAGATATAATATCATTATTATGGATACTTTTAAAGTCCAACGTGTGAAGATTAACTTAATCAATAAAATCATCCCTTTGCATCCCTTCCTTCCTACCAAACCCAATCATATCAAACCTAAAGCCATGTTTTTAGACATAATGTTTTGAAACATTCCCATTATTTTTTAATCTAAAAAATAGGGTAAATAACCTCTCGTTAAGTTAATTATACTTCAAAAAACATTAAATGATTTTATAATGTAACCTCTTGCTGATTATGAACTTTTCAATCCAATAACACCCATGCTCTAATTTTATCTTTTGACATCCAATAAAATGAAACCATCAAGACACAAAAATCAATACATTCTTGAAACTGTAGAGAAAAATTCTCTTTCCACAAATATTTACCATCTATACCATTTTCTTCCCTAACATCAGTCTATAAAAGTCATGTATTATCTCAGTATTAATTATATAAAAATCAGCCTATTAATTTATTTATAGATCAATTTACTTTACCTATTTTGACTGAAAATTTGATATATTTTCATACAATTATAGTAACCTATCTCTTTAATAGGTTTTGGTTTGTAATTATTCCTTATATTCCCACCAAAAAATATTTAATTGTTTTAATTAATATACTCATCACTATTATTACTCAATTAATTGTTATTCTTTTTCCAGAATTAAGTATATAATACACACTTAAATTATTATGTCTTCTGGTATTAACAAAATGATTTACTGTTGGGTAATTTATGATTGAAAACCTTGAAACCCTTTTTTTGATAATACAAATAAATCCACCTAAATTATTGAAAAAAAAATTAAATAAAATTTTAGTTAACAATCATTAATTATAGATCCTACTAAAATATACATTAATCGATATTTAAATTTCTACAAGTATAAATGTATATCATACGAGTTATCTCTTCTACCAAAGTAATATTGAAAACAGAACAGAACTAATCAAAGGACTTATAATTTTATATATTATGTATTTTAATGATCCAAGAACAATTAATTTAAAAAAAATTCTACCTAAACTCAATGAAATTGTTGAAAATCTTTTAACTAATATCATCACACAAAATTTTAATTTAACTATTTAACTAAAATAATTCCCCCAAATGTTTTTTTAAAATTTTATTTCTTCTCATATTTTAAATTGTTGATCCAATCAGTGATTACCATAGAAATTTCATTGATTCATGAATCCAAAGAAGTATTACTCCAATGATATCAACACATGTTTCATGAAGCTTCAAATTTAATTCATGACATATAAGGTTCTAAAATATAGGAATAAATTTTTTAACCTCATTAATTTTTGATAGCATATACATCTCTTATTTATTTTAAATCTTGATAGTATATTAATTTATTACATTCATCTATTCTTGATAGTATTGATCCCTTTAAATTTCAAAAAATAGTATTTATTAATTTATGTTATTTTATACAAAATTTGTGTCTAATATCATTTATTTTAATAAATAATCAATTATTATTTTAAATATTGTTAAAAATATGTCCCATGGGCCATTAAATTTTACAAAATTAAATGATAAAATTTTATTATACAATGAACCATAAAGTAGATATCACCATTCAATTAAATAAATATATTTAATTGTATTGTTAAATAATTAATATTTTAATAATATAACTTATATATAAATAAGAAATTAAATTAAAATCACTAATACTTAACCATAATAACTTTTGATTGAATTTATCATCAATATAACTTGAATAAATATCATTAAAAAAATTGGGAATAAATTTATTCATAAAATTTCATTCATATAAATCTAATGTGATTGAAGATAAATATAGTGTTTGACACTATAAGATCCTTTTATCAGTGGTAGTAGGTCAATCCTTTATACCAAGATAAGAGTATATAATAACATCATAACCACTAGGCAACACACCCTAATTTTACAATGTATTTTTCCATTAAATAAAAAACTATGTTGAATAGAATGTTTTACATGTAACAGTGAACTAAGATTAACAATGATACATTTTATTAAGATAAAATATGAAAATACAATATAAAAATTAATACATTATAAGTTTTAAATATTAAAAATCATTAAGAAAATTACAGCAAATATTTAACCAAAACTAAAGAAAATTTCAAAAAATACAAAATCATTATTCTTATGACCACCGTTAATGATTATAACCCAAATTAAATCAATTGAAATAAGGTAGATAACTAATAATTTAATAGACAAGTCAAGAGATAAGTAAATGTAAAGGATGAATGTTTCTATGAATGTATTTAAGGTCATATATAGGAATGAAATCTAGTAGTTATATATCTGGTCATTGGATATATAGACATTGGTAAAAGGGTCGTTTAATATATGGTCATTGGGTGTATAAAATGGGTACATTATATACATAAAATTATATAATAATTTTTGAATGAAACATAAATATTTTATTCAATTAAAATATTTTAGCATGAAAATAAATTATAATATTTCGATTATTACTATTATTATTATAGTAGTATTATTTGATGAATTTTAAAAATTGGAATAAATATTTTAAAACTGAATTATTTATAAAATTAAATTCTTAGAATATGAATAATTAATTTTAATGGATGTTTGTAGAATAAGTTAATTTTAAAATGGATATTTTCCAATGAACTATCTTTTAATTATTTTATACATATATATTAAAAAATTAAATTGATCAATTTTAAAGGATGAATATAATTTAATTTTTGATAGGTTTACAATCAATTAATAAGTAATTTATTTTAAATAGGATTAATAATACATAATGTTTAAAAAGTAATATTTTAATAATGATGATTTTATGTACATATTTTTATGTTTTGAATTAAATAATAAATAAAACATATTTTAGAATTTCATTGGATTAAATGTTGTATAAATTTTTAATAAACGTTAAAAAATTTGAAAAGGTATCCAATTATACTTTTAGATATAAAAAATGTTAGCAAGTTAAAATTATTATTACTCTAATAATGGTAAAATGAGGTTAAAATAGCTTAATCAGGTGGTACTAAATTAAAATATACTAAAAAACTATATATAAATTTTTTGAAGATTTATTTTTCATCCAATTATTATAAATTCTCTATTATGGTTCATTTGTTTATCTAAATTCCATTTAAAATGGAATCCTTATACATTAAAGAATGAATATTTGAAGAAATGCCACACAAAACTCACTTATAAAAGGACCCCTCTAATACACCATCCAAAACACTGAAACCATTATGTTATCTCTTAAAAATATTCCAATTTCATCACTCTAAAATCCCTCACATATATTTTATGGATTCTTGTTCCAAGAATTAATACTAAATCTTTTATTTAAAAGGAAACTATGTTGAGTAAGAAAGAATTCTTCATACAAGTATCTAAGTTATTCTCTACATTTTTCAATTACCTTATTATTTCCACTAATTTTGAAGCTTATCATCCATTATAATGATTATATATTAACATAATTATTATTCTATAAAAATTATAATAATATTATATATATATAAATTACTACTCATTCTCTAGTATAACATGTTCTTGTTTGGGATGGATCAACCACACACATGAATAATGCCATATGAACATCTCCTTTTTTTACCATGAAAAAAATAAATATATTAATAATGAAAAAATATGATATTATTTAATAATATATTTCATAAATATAATTTTATAATAATGAAATAAAAATGAATCATCTTTATAAAGTAACATGTGGTAATCAGTAAATTACCAGAAATGTGTTCATTGTGGGTTACAATCTCACAAAACATACCCATATGTTTCATAAAATGGACATTATATTATATAAATAATGTTTATAAATTTATTACGCTAACCATACCATTAGTTTAATGATGAACATGGTATCAAATAATGATGATCGATATCACCATTACGATACATGTATGAAACAATCGAAAATTGCCAAAATCAGATGATGAAAATAAATAATAACTACCCAATACATGTGTAATGAATATTAATAATTGAATAGATTAAAAGTAAATATATGCCAATATGTTTCTTATATAAGTTATTAATAAGTTATTTTTATTTTTATAGGAGGTTAAAGTGCTTCTCTGGATGTTTGAATTAATGTAAAGGGGTTCTCTTCTCAATATACAATTAATTGAGATATGCTTCAAATTCACCACTTTTTTTCATTATTTTTTTGTATATAATTACCTTATATGTATTTTATTAATACATATCATGAAATTTAATGGATTTAAAAATATATCATAGGTTCTATCTATCAAGTTATTTTGATTCAAATGTTAACAATATAGTAAGAGTTTTATTACAAATCTCATTTTGAAATAGAGATTGTTTATATTTGAACATAAATATAGATAGTTTATATATTTTTCTATATAAAATTCATATATTTTTTTCGTATCCATTTTAACTTTATTTGGATTATAATTTACCTAATGTGATTCTTGTTAGGTTAAATGACAATATCTCTTCTTTTCTATCATGAATATTCCGCATCCATGTATATATTATTTATATTGTTTTATGGATATTAATATCTCCGATTATATGATATATTAATTTATATTTCAATTTAATTTAATAAACTTACAAAAAGAACCTTATTTTAATTTTTTTGATATGGTTCATTACACTAACTTTGACTCTCTTTACAAAAGAATAAAAATGATCTTATTTTTAAAAACAATATATTTGAATTAATTTTTCTTATTTTGTAATAAATTTTCATAATGAAGATTACATTCTACTATTTCATGGTTTTACAAAATAAATTTTACTCTCAATATATTTTTTTCACATGAAATAAAAGTTATTAAAGAATAAAAGATTAAGTCTTGTTATTTTTTAAAGTAATTTCCTAATACTATTATAAAAGTTGTTTTAATATATGTAATCACACATTAAGGCCCCTTATATTTCAATAGGTAAATTATGTAATCATTCCATCAAAATTATATATCTATATATATTATTATAATTTCTTATGTAAGTCTTCGTGAAACTTGATTATTTCAAGGTTTTTAATTAAACTATTATGTGATTATTAATGTTTTGATGATTGTTTGTGATTCATATGTATAATATATTGTTATTTGATAGGCATGTCCATTATATCCCTCTAATTCAATGGGTAAAAGGTAATATGTCATTTAATAATGCATTGGATTGTTTGTGCTTGATCACAATATAATTTGTAGTCTTAATTGTGTTTTCTCACAACTAAATTTGAGGGAATGATTTTGTTTTTTCATAATGTTATGATTTATTTATATTTTTGTTATACCTTATCTCCAGTTTATGTTTCATGAATGTGTTATTCTCTATAACTATTTATAATAGAATCATGTTTCTACATGTATATGTATAATTTCTTTTTTTATCTAACTATTTATTACATAACATATGATTTTATGATCTTTGGTTTGTTAGGTATGATTACATTATGTTATATTCATATCACATGATTATGTTATTAGATCCATATTCATATCTTATTTACACTTATGATATTAAATTTATATCTTTTATGTATACCCCTTCTATGAATCTTAGAAATAAAATTTCTTATATTTCCATTCCCTTTGTTATGAAGGGGTATTATATATGATGCATTTAAAATGGTATCACGAGATGTTACTATTTATGGAAGATATTCAAATTATTTTAAAATAAATATTAATGTTTCTAATATCCAAAGAAACTAATACTTTAGGTTTTAGGGTTTATTTTTTGTGATACATAAAAAATATTCTTCTAAAATGATGTAATATGTATATATGTTGTTCTCAAGATTCCTCAGTTTTTATCACAGTGAATTATAGTCATTTTTATGTATTTTACTGTTAAAAATAAGATTATATAACCTACAAAACCTATGTTGAACCAAAATTGTTTTAGGATGAACCTAAAATGTCATCGGTTCAAATACTTTTGTCATAATTTATGAAATTTTAGGATTGATTTTATTTTTCATAAGATTAATTAATATAATTATTATTTCTTAATACTCATGCAGACTATTTTTTTAGTTGGGGAATATAATATTGTGGTGGTGATATGTACATTAAATATTTAAAACATATACTTGGAATTTATTCATATTAAGTACTTCATTTATTGAAATGTCTTTAAGACTATTATTATGAATCCCCGTTTTGTAAATAATTAATTTCCAGTGAAAAATATAAGTGGAATGATGATTTCATCTTAAGCCTATAACTCTTATCAAGTAGTTTATTTTTGTGAAATGTGCTTCCTGAAGACATTAATATTCTCTCTATAGTGTAATTTTATGTGATTTTTTCATGAAATTGATCTATTTTCAAAGATCAAATATTAATTTTTCGGATTGAGAAGACACCATTAATATTCTGAATCAACCTATGATCATTTATCATTGGAATTATGACCATGAAATCCCTTTAAAAATTACATCCTTTTATGGGACATAATAAGATATCATGCATGGTATTTAACTCATTTATTTGGAAAAACATGACATAAATGATATGGTTATTATGTTCGCATACGTTGATGTAGAATTATATGAGCATTTTGATCTTCCCCTAGATCATTAGGATGAGTTTTCTATAGAACTCATAACTGGTGTAGTTATTATCTCAAATTATCCTTATATAATGTATTTGATTGAATTATAGTAATTGAATAAGAAACTTAAGAACAATATGAATATTGGTTTTTACACCCAATTACTTTGCTAGGGTGTGCACCAGTTCTATTTTCCCAAAATAATGATGGTTTAATGTGTTTTGGTATTGATTAATAAAAATCCAGAACAAGTATCCTCCATCCTGTATTGATAATATTTTTAATTAAATTAATGTAAACAAATAGTTACCAATGATTAACATTTGATTTAGATATAATTAATTAAGTGTCAAAAGGGTGGATATATCAAAGGCTGCCTTTAGTAAAAGAATATGGACACTATGAATTCATAGTGATGAGATTAAATATTAAAAATTTCCCTACTATATTTGTTGATCTAATGAAGATAGTCATTATATTTTTACTTTATCAATTTTTTGGTAGTCATTTTGGATGATATTATCATATATTATATGATAATAGAAGATCATTAATATCTTATAAGGATCAAGTTAAAGAATTTGAAAAAGTATAAACTGTATTATGTGTAATTAAAGTGTGAATTATAGCTAAAAAAATTATTCTTAAAAGGTTATGTAATCAAAGGTTTGTCAATATCTATAGATTCATTAAAGGTATAAGTAATTATATAATGTCCCATACCATCTAATATAATAAAAATCCGTAGTTTTCTTATATTTTTAGGATCTTATTGATATTTTGTGGTAAATTTCTAAGGTATTTAATTTCCACTGACTATGTTAACTCAAAAGGGAATCATGTTCTTTTGGATATATGAATGTGAATAGTATTTCACGTTGATCTATCTAAAATGAGTTATGTTTCATGTTTAACAATATTTTTTGTTATTAAGTGATTGTATTTGGTGAATAAATTTTTGTTAAATAAAAATTCAATTTTGGATGTTACTTTATTCAATTTAGATGTTTTATGAAGCCTGTTATATTTTAATGGATTATTTATTAAAGGTGAATGATTCCCATTTGGATATTTAATAAACACACTATTTTCTAAGGTTTCTATTTGATATTATCATAATTTAATTTAAGTGGAACAAATATGTTTAGATGATAATTTCTGGGGTCATATATCAGAATTAAATGTGTTGGTTTAAGATTATATCTAATTATATAGTTTGGTGTGGAAATAATGATTTTGTTCATATAGGCATGGGCATGAGGGGTTTGTTCACATTTTCAGGAATGTACTTAATGATTTTTTTTCACATAAGAGTGGGATTAATGGTTTTTCTCACATTGAATTTCATATTCTTATGGTTGTGCAACATTTCCATGTAATTCATCACGTTATTTTAAATTTTCAAGAATCATTTCATTTCCATGAAATGCCAGTTTTTCATGATTACAGTATATCTTTAATTTATTATACACTTTCATGACATGCTAACATGTTATATGACTATTGAGATGTGTTTTGATCCAATTCATATCTTTTATTATTCCAAAATGATTATTTTTAGATCTAATATTACTATATCATATTATATTATTATTATATAAGCTATTTTGATCATTTGTTATGATTTTGATGTCTTATTTATATTTCTTCCATTTTGAAATGTTTTCCCTTATTGAGAATTTGATATCACCCCTTTCTTATGTAATCGACGACCTAGGTTATAAATTATATTATATCTCTTTAGATATGTAGAAAATGGTATTGAGGATCATGATTATTGATAATGAATCTCAAGTGTGGTAAAATAAGTTATTTATATAGCTAGTATCCAATTAAAAAAACCTTTTAATCCATAGGACTTGTGAATTTTTGTGAGATATAATATTTATATCATGTGATTAATGAATTATTAAATTCTTGTTTAACTTGGGTTTCTATATTTTTAATCATGGAAGAGATTATTTATTTTTGATGTTTAGATTATATAAAATTATCAAAAAACCAGAAGTATGTGTTTAATATATCATTGGGATGTTTTTTATTTTATAGATTATGTGATTTTACTAGAAATACATCTTTTTATTGATACTAAAAGTTAACATGGTGTCGGAATCGATGTATTTAGAGTAAATAACATGGAAAAGAGTAGGTTAAGTATATATTGAAAATCATTATGGTCCATGATGGATGGGACTTTATGAAACACTTGTTTAAACACTCCCAAAGGGTATTCTTTCATTAATCACATTATATTTATGAACCATTGTGAAGAGTATGATCTTATATAAATATTTCAGCTACAATTTTAATAATAGATATCCTCAACAGAAACCAGGAGATTCATGGGAATATGTGCGTTCATCATTTTTAAATCCTTTTTATAAATTTATATTTCATTTTATGTACACTCAATAATTTAGGAATTACAATTAGTAGTATTCCTTTTGTATTTCTATTAGTGGGATCTTAAAAGAATAGAGTTAAAAATGGGTGAAAGTGACGATGTGATGATTTTCCCAATGGGAAACATAATTATATTAGGTATGATATAAAAAACCACTCAACAATTACCTCCCAACTATCTCAAGTTGTGGGTAACAACCCAAATCATGTAGGGCTCCCACTAGTACCAAAGAGGGAGAAAAATTCTATCAAATCATTTATAAGGAAACATCCACCCTTTTTATTTGTCCTTTTAATCAACTAGTTTTTGAGTAGCGAGACAATGAATTGGAAAAGTTATTTTCTATTCTTTAGTTATTGGACCACAAGATGTTTTTTCCATCAACCTATCATCTATAAGTTGATGCTGATTAGTTTTGGTTCCTCATTATAAACACCATAGAAAAAGAGGACATATAATCTATAAAATGGGAAGAGTTTGAGAAGATATTTTTTACTATGTATTATCAGTATACTATTTATATAAGAATAAAATGGGATTATTTTAGAATTAAATCCAAAATTGGATGATTCAATGGGATTATATGTATCCAATTTCACAAGATATTTGAGGCACACCATTGATTATATCTTTGATACCAAGAGTGAAATAAATCAATTATTTATTATATTAAGGTTTAGTCTTCAAAGGGAATTATCAAAAAGATACATTAAATTCTATGAATATGTTTATTGTGTTCTATTAAGATTGATATGGAAACCAAATCTTCCTAATACTCCTGGTAAAAGAAAAGGATAGTGAAGTATCAAGTATGAATAGTTGATAATACACACAGTGGAAGGAAATACTATATCATCCCATTACTATTATAATAAGGATGAATTAAACCATGGTTTAGTTTTTCCTTTTGATTTATGGGGTTGGGTAGAGTGTGTATTGGGAGGATACTTATAATATAAAACTTAGTGATTTGTTGGACTCTCACATTCAAATTGAATTTCCATAAAGACTAACAGAGTGTTGCACACCGTTTAATAGGATTACACATCATGTAATGGTCCAAAAAATAGGTCCTCATTATCTTAACATTGTGAAGAGTACATATTGTGTCTTGTCACTACCTATTGTGATGGAATTAATGATTATTTTTTAACCAGGAGTGTTGGTTTTTAATGAAAAATGGTACGTGTTTTGATGGTTACAAAACTAAATATTACATGTTGTCTATCAGTATTACACATTGTGTAATACCCCGAATGCATTTTTAAATTAGGAAGTACAGCTGGTTATTTCTTTTTGGATTCTCTATAGTTCTTTCTCTCTTGGCCAAAGGGTTTCCCAAGTGATCTCGATTGTATCCAACCATTCCAGATCCATTCCTTTGGCATTCGATTGTCATTTCTCTTACAGTGATATTCTCATGTAAGGGTTTTATATTGTTCTTCAAGTTTATCTCTTTATCCGCTATGCGGTTTTCAATAGATCATCATGTAATTGATGGATCTATGCCATGTGGTATTGGATATTTCTTCTTTTTTCAGATTTAAGGTCCTCTACACCTTCGTCCTCATTGACGGGTGTAGTTCTGAGTTTTGTGTTTCGGGAAGAGGTAGGTTCTTCTGTCCCAATTAACCAAATTTGATTAACTTTGAATTGATTGTTTTATTTCAATTTTTGATATTAATGGAATTTATTAACTAAAATTTTATTCATGTAATAAAACCCAATTCTGGTGTATTGGGATATTTGAATTGGTTTTGGCATGAGAATTTTGAAAACATCAAATTCATTTGAATTTGGGTGTGTTTGATGGAAAATGGTTAATTTAAATTGTTGAAATTATGTTGGGTATTTTGGTAAAAAATTTCAATTAAATTATTAATTTAATTATGTAAATAAATTCTTATTTTATGAAATTGGTTTTGAATGGATTTTAAACTATTCAAAATGGATTAAAAATGTTTTAATAGAAATGCAGTGGTTTTATCTTGTGGAAGATTCATGTTTTTTATTAACAATTTATTTTGGTTTTTAAATGGAAACATTGGATTTAAAATAGAGGAATGGGATATTATTTAATTTTAAGATGTTTAAAAAAAATTACCCATCATTGATTGTATACGAGCACATGCAAGCATTAGGTATTTAGTGAGTTATTTGGACACACTCTATGTTATTACAACATTCTAAAACATAAATTCAGCGGGTCACATCCTCTATGAATTGATGACAAGTTTTCTTTAGATAGTGTTATTGGGATATGTGTGTATACACATTTTATTGAGTTCACTTAGAGAGAGTGGAGTCCTATAGCCGAAAATACTGTCATAACTATTTGGCATATGACCATGTTTCTCTTTTGAGATTTATATTTGAGGTATAAATGTATTCCATTTATTTTGAACTAATTTACAGGCCTTAAGAATTTAAATAAACTATTTTATGTAAATATTTTATTTTAATAATTTTTTTAGAAATTTCCCATCATTTTTAAATCATTTTCTTAAAGTATATTTCTTACAGTTGAAATGTATATCATGATTTTTATAAATATGCTTGAAAATTACAAAACTGGTTACATTATAATTCGATGTATTTTTCATTGGTTAATCTATTTGTGGAATCTGTTATGGAACTCGTGGTGAGACCCTGTCATTAATTTTTTCTCACACCCTACTTTTTTTCCTTTAGGTGTTTGTAGACTTTCTCTTTATAGGTTATAGAAAGGGAAAATTATCACTTGGAGGTGGATCTTGTTGTTGAATCATGGAATTTTTGAGTTTTGTCCTTAGGGATTGGAGTTGTATTTTCCCTTATTTTAGTATTTGTGTTATAGTAAATTGGGATGGATTATTCCTTATTGTATTATGGTACATTACCCCAAATGGAGTTTTCTTTTGTTACGCATAATATCTTGCTTCATTAATTCTACTTTGTTAATGGAAAAATCATTTCCACTTCAATGTTGTATGATGCCAGGTGCTAGTTACCAACACGTGGGGATCAAGAATTCCCTTCGGGCAATGTAAGGGCTGTTTTTGATATCAAGGAACCTAGGAACCCAATATAGTTTGTGAGAAAGTGGGGTCAAAGTGTGGTTGAGATTTTATCATAAAGTCAGTATGCATTTTTGAAATATTGTCGGAACTTAGGAGGTATTTTTTATTGAGTGCCTAGACATCTCTCACCACAATGAACCTTAAGCCTCCAGGGGTGGATAGGTAAAGTATAACACACTAATATTTTATGAGAATTTTTTGTTTTCTATGTATTATATTATATGAAACAACAAATTAATCATTCACCACACACAAAATTTTCTTTGCTTACATTACACACAAGAGAATCCTTCCTCGATAGTTTGCATTGTACGCAATACCAAGTTTCACTAAATAATGATATGTTATTAAAATATTATATAAACTAGCCATTGTGAATAGTAATACCAACCTTTTGAAATTTTATAAATTTTATCATTCAAAATGGACTTCATTTTTGGATTTGGAATATAGAAATTAGCCTAGGGTGAATTTTTGGTATTTTTCTAAAAACATTCAATTTTTGATGAATAATGAAAAAAACTGAGTTACAATTAAAAACTGAATTTTTATTTATCTAATTATCTGTTTTATTTTAATTTATTTTAGGTAAAAATGGATACATAATACCTATATAAGTTCAATGTAATTCATTGGATTCATTTTATAATAATTTTAAAAATATTAATATTTTATTGAACTTTTTATCGTCTTTTACCCACCTCCTTAGAGAATTAGAAAATTTACATAAAAAATAATTTTACCACTTCTGTGTGTGGAATTTAAAAAATATGAGAGACATGGTTGATATCAGTATATAAAATGTTGTTCAATAAGATAAAAATAATTTTTGGTGAATTGTAACTTTTTAATTTTATTTATCACTATTAAAAGTAAATAGGGTAATTAAGGGTAAAAATATTATTATTATTACCCTAGCACATCTAATAATTCTATTGGATAAGTTTAATTCGACCAAAAAAACATTAGGAAAAAATATTACCCTTTAGGTCCACTTGTAATAGATTAGGACATTAATTATTATTTAATTCAAATAAGAGTTAAAAGAGATAAAATCAAAGTTAAATAAGTAAAAAAATTTAATATAGGGTTATACAAAAGATAAATTCAACTATAAATATTAATTAGAAAGATAAAATAATTTACTAAATAATGGGATATTATTTGTAATTTTTAGACAATAAATAATTTAATATATTTATGACACAATGATGATGCATTAATTACCTTATTAATGTAATATTAACATAATATATATTATAAATACCCAAATTAATGTAATTTGAGACTTTTTATAAATTAAAATAATTTTCGAGGTTAATATAACATGTTAGGGTTGGTTAGATGAATTTTTTTCGATGTAATAATGTTGTAATGAATTTTGAAAAAACAAAATACCAAATAGTGTCAAAATTGACATAAAAGAGTTTTTAAAACAAATATTATATTATTAATTGATATTCTATTTCTAAAAATATATGGTCGGTCCAAAAGACTTATATAATAATATATATGGACATTAATGAACCAATTGAGGTTCTATTGGTAGTTTATAGTGAGTTTTTTAACCATATAGTGTAAGAATACAAGAAGACATGGTAAAAGTTAAATTATTTTACTTAGAGTTAAATCTAAATGATAAGGTTAAAATGATAACCTGAACTTGTCTAAAACTCATTGGTTTAGAATATTTTGACCCATACCCACCCTATACTCTAAATAAGTCACTTTGGATCCATTTTAAAACGAATATTAATTTATTATAAATTAATATTTTTTGGTTTCCAAAGGTGCCCCTTTCCTCCCTTATAAAAGAGAGCCTCATCCCTCTCCTCTTCACACAATTTTTAGCCTTAAATCTCGGAAAAAACCTTCAAATTTCACTTCTCAACATCACTAGTTATATCATAGAGGTTCAAGTATTCTCAAAAGACCAACTCTAGTGCCCTAAGAGGTGTATAAAAAATACACATCATGGAAGAGGTAATCTCTTCTACCGATTCTTTCAAGTTTCATTCTTCTTATAATTCCTCTTATTTATTTGTTTCATTATAAAGTAATAACATCAGTATCACTAATATAATCATATGTTATTAAAAATATGAAATAACCCTATTTCACCTTCTATCCATCTTATGGAAATCGAAATCACCGCGCGTGCGTACGTACAGAATATCGTCTCCACGTCGTGGTGTAATATGTTTTCCACCACCACCTTACTTGGATGGGTATAATGGTGTAAAAAAATAACTATATAACACGATACTGATTCTGAAATATTATATCATAAAATAAAATTCCATTCATATAATTATGGGAACGACATCACCGCTCGTACGTACGTACATCCAACCGTCTCCACGATGTGATGTGACTCGTTCTACATGATATTCATTGAATAATGATTATATAAATGAATTGAATCATTAAATATGATATATATTACACTAATAACATTCTTTAAATGAGGTATCTATAACCTAAAAATAGGAATAAGAACCTATTCGACAAAACAAGCATAAGAACATAAAGCAATAAACACTCGAATAACAAGTAGTAAGGAAATATTACTAATAAGAAGAGAAGAATATGACCATATATGATATCATAATAATGAATATGTTTATGTAATAAGTCTATGAAATTATTTAAATCATTATACAGAATGTTCAGATACGTACAAGGAATATCAGACCTAAGGTAAGGGAAAATCTCACTATCTCATTTTCATCTGAGATTGTTTATACTTCAGAATTTACTAGGGAATATTTATAATCCACATCCATGTTTCCTCAATATGTAATATTATTTCTATCCTCCTAAAAAAAATTTAAATCAAATTTTACCTATTGGTGAATTTTAGTATAAGATATGAATGGAATATTTTGTCATTTTCAGTACAAGATACTTTTTGACTTTTCCATCCAAAGTACGAGAAGAATGTTTTTTTAACTTATACGGCATGAATAGATTTTTCTGATTTCATAGAACATTATTTCCATGAATCATACTTTACAGATTTTCAAGTTTATTTTTAATTAACTTATTTTAGTTTAAAATTATATGACATGTTAAGAAAAGAAAAAATGTTTTTGAAGTAGAAAAGATATTTTCCTCATGAATGGAGTTCAAGTGTCTTATCAAAATTATTTTCCATCTAAGATAATATAGGGTTCTGTTTCTATCCCATTTTTTACATTGATTTTATTATATTATGAAGGAATTATTTTTTTATCCTATATGGTTTAGGTTATTATGGCATGATGTTTAAGAATCCCATTCTTATTACATGGGTTATGCTATGATATATGATTTATGATTTTTTGTCACAAATAAGAATGGTTTTATTATGAGATGGGTGGGACCTAAATCTCCCTTCAATGACTTGGGTATATATTTATATCTCATGAGATATACCTGGCTGGAACGGAAAGTTAATCCGGTTCAGTGATACGGGACTGGATTGAGGAGTGAACTTGGTTCAGAAATTGATATTTTCCACTATGATAGTCTTGGAAATGAGTCTTGATTAATAGGAAATTATTTTCTATGATTATTTGTGTATGACACAAAGCTTCATGTTTTATGTTATGATTATTGGGATTGCATTTCAGTACTATGATTTATCCCATGTTATGATATTTTGATCTGTTTTACAGGTTGTGATTTTAAAAATTTTATGTTCTTACGAATATGATATGATTGATATTTCTTTTGTTTACCCTTACTGAGTATTTGAGCTCACCCTTTTGTATGATTTCTTTTACCCAGGTCCAGAAGAAGAGTATTATATAAGATATTCCAAAAGGAACTCTAGTTATGATGAAATAAATGGGAGATAGTGTAGATGATTTATGAACCAGTTGTTTATGTTTCTCAGTTTCTAAAGGCACTATACCTATACGTTCCTTTCATGGTTTTGTTATATGTTGTAATATGTATGCTTCAATTATGAAATAATAAAAATGTATGTAATGTATGGGTCGTTAGAATTGGTATCAGAGGAAAGGTATAGTCAACCTTGTGAAACTAGGATGTGAAAGCCTTAGTAAGAACCCTAAGGATATGTCTAAGTATAGAACACAATATTAGTGTCTTAGAAATGGCTCTGAATAAGCTTTGATAATACATTAAGTGTGAAATTTTATTCTTGATTATGTGGTTTTTCTATTATTATTAGTGTTTCTCACACTATGCTTATTGGTTTTAGTCAATGGCTGGAACATGAAGGAACTGTTCTAATGCTGAATGCGACAAGAAATGAATGATTTATCCCCTGTGCAACCAAACGTTATGGGATCTGGAATGAAAAATATTGTAGCAATGCTCACACAACTTTTTCAATCTATTAATCATGCAAGACTTGCAAACAAGCAAAGGAAGGAGCAACATTCCGTTAAATCCTTCATGATGTAGTGTCCACCCTCATTCTGCAGGTCTACTAATCCATTAGTGGCTGAACAACGGATCAATAACACTAAAAAGATATTTTCAGTTCTTCAATGTTCTGAACATGATAAAGTCATCTTGTAAGTATATCTTTTGGAAGGTTAAGCTGATCAATGGTGTAATTTTATCAAGAATACAAGGTAACGAGATGAAATTGAGTCCATGGAATGGGACGAGTTCAAGAACATATTTTTCAAAAAGTACTTCCCTCGTATTCTTCGAAAAAATATGGAGAAGGATTTTCATTATCTAAAGAAAAAGGATGACGAATCTATTGGTACCTATGAAGAAAATTTTACAAGACATCAAATGTATGCTTCGTGAATTTTTCTCCAACCTGAGAGTAAGATCAATCGATTCTTTAGTGGTTTAAAACCAAATCATCAAAGGGCGTTATCCATAAGGGACTTCAATAGCTACGAGGAAAATGTTCGATGTGATCTCAAGGTTGAGATGAAGATAGGAGTAACCCATCGGTCATATGAGTTTGATAAGAAGAGGAAAATTGAATTCAAAGGGTAATCTAAAGACCACACTAAAAAGAAGATCAGTTTTCCCTTCTGCTGAAATTGTGGAATGAAACATGGAGGGAATTGTCTTAAAGGGACTAGTAAATGCTTCAAATGTGGAAAAGATGGTCATCGGGCATTTAGATGCTGCAATGATGGGAAAAATATGTCTACTTATGAGAATAAAGAAAAGGCTACATAGAATGCACCTCCTACACTTCAATGTTACAAGTGCAAGGAAATGAGGAATTATGCTAATCAATTCCCTAATCCAAGGGTTGTTGATGATGATCGACATCAACAAACTCTTAAGGCCAAAGATAAAGGAATGTCACATGAAATTTCTATCAATAATGTGGAGTATGATAACGGAGTGGTGAAAGGTACACTTACTATCCACTTTAAAGTAGAAAATGTTTTATTTGATTATGGATCCACCCACTCTTTTATTTATGAAGAATTTTCTAAGGGTATTGTCCTACTATATCAACAATTAGTTGTTGAGTTTGCTGTGACAACTCTTAATGGCACAACAGTTTCATCAAAAGTTTTAAATTCTTCTTAAATTGATGTTTTTGGGAAAGTTCTTCCTGTAAATCTCGTGATCCTTCCTATAGTGAAATTTGATGTGATCCTTCTCATGGACTGGCTTGCCTTATATGGAGCTCATATTGATTTCCAAAGAAGGGAAGTCACATTTCATATTTTTGATCAATCTATGATCATATATTGATGCAAGGATGAATATAACCTTCTAGTGGATATTTCTTCCATCTTATGGGTCTTTATTCCAATAAATGAAGTTTATTTATCTCAAATGGTTGGAGAGAAACTCGTGATTAAGAATATTCCCATAGTAAGGGAGTTTGAAGATATCTTTCCATAGGAATTTCCAAGTCTTCCACCAAATCATGAAGATGAGTTTTCAATACAACTCATACTGGGTGCTATGCCCATTTCAAAGACACCTTATAGAAAGGCCCCAATTGAGTTGAAAGAATTGAAGAAGCAACTCCAAGGGAATCTTGATAAGGGATTCATACGCCCTAGTGCATCACCTTGTTGAGCACCTGTTCTGTTTGTTAAGAAGAAAGATGGATCAATGAGACTCTGCATTGATTATCGAGAACTTAACAATATCACTATCAAGAACAAATATCCTCTCCCACACATTGATGACTAATTTTACCAACTACGTGGAGCTCAATACTTTTACAAGATTGATCTTTGTTCAGGGTATCATCAATTAAGGGTCAAAAGGGAGGATATACCAAATACGGCTTTCCGTACAAGGTACGGATGCTATGAATTTATAGTGATGCCATTTGGTCTTATTAAATCCCCTGCTATCTTCATTGATCTAATGAATATAGTCTTTAGAGAATATCTTGATCATTTTGTGGTTGTCTTTATAGACGATATTTTTGACTATTAAAAGAGCAAGGAGGAACTTGATTATCACATGAGAATTGTATTAAAGACCCTAATAAAGGAGAAAATTTTTGGAAAATTTAACAAGAATGAATTTTTGCATAAAAAATATTCAATTTTGGGTCACATAATCTCAATAAAGGGGATATCTATGGATCTAGCAAAAACAGAGGTTTTCAAAAGATGGTAGAGACCAACAACAGTAATTGAGATCCGATGTTTTCTTGGATTGGCTGGATATTATCAATGCTTTGTAAAATATTCTTCATGATTATCTAATACACTCAACAGGTTTACTTGAAAAGGAGTTCAGTTCCTTTGGACGGAGGTGCGTGAAGAGAATTTGAAGGAGTTAAAAAGAATGTTATCCAGTGCACCTGTGCTCACACTGCCTTGTAGTAGAGAAAGTTTTGTGATCTATAGTGAGTAATCAAAGAAGTCATTGGGGTATGTTCTCATGAAAAATGATATGGCGATAGCTTATGCCTCGCGACAGTTTAAAATAAATGAGAAAAATTACCCAACTCATGATTTTGAATTAACTACGGTAATCATTGCATTAAAAAATTGGTGGCATTATCTTTATAGTGAAAGGTGTGATATTTATACTGATCATAAAAGTTTAAAGTATATTTTCACACAAAAGGAGATAAATATGTGCCAAATAAGATAGTTGGAGCTGATTAAGGATTATGGCTTCTCAATTCATTACCACCCTGGGAAATCAGGCAAGATGACTGACACATTAAGTCAACAAGACCATGCTAGATTATCCATGATGAGGATCACAAAAGATCCAATATTTATGGATTTTCAAAAGATGGATCTTGGAATTATAATAGAAGGGGAAAATCATATCTTTCTCAAATCAATGATCAACCATCTATACATGTAAAGATTAAAGAGGCACATAAAGAAGATGCAGAGTTACAAAAGAAGGTGAGAAATGTTCCTGAATTCCACATTGATTGTGATGAAATAATAAGGTTATAAGAACGGGTTTGTGTTCATCCCATCCGAGAATTAATTAATAAAATATTGGATGAAGCTCATAGTTCTTCATTATCTATTCACCCTGGAATCATGATGATGTATAAGGACTTGAATGAGTACTTTTGGTGGGATGGCATGAAATGGGATGTTGCTGAATATGTCTCTCGATGCTTGGTTTGTCATCAAGTTAAAGCTGAGAGACAGAAGTCTAAGGGGATGTTACAACCATTACCCATACCAGAATGGAGATGGTAAAACATCACTATGGAATTTTTCACTGGACTTCCTAAAACATCCTAATGCAATAATGCTATCTGGTTTATAGTTGATCGTCTTATGAAGTCGGCACACTTCATTGCTATTAGAGAAGATTTATCTCTTCATAAGGTTGCCAGGATATATGTGAAGGAATTATTAAGATTACATGGAGTTCAACTTTCCATTATATATGATTGGGATCAATGGTTTACCTTGAAGTTATGGAGAAGTCTTCAGCATACTCTAGATACATAGTTGAGTTTCAGCACTTCATATCATCCTCAGACAGACGGTCAGTCTGAGAGGACAATTCAAACTCTAGAAGACATGTTGATAGATTGCTCTATAGTTTTCAAAGGTGATTGGGATAAACATCTACCTTTGGGGTAATTTTCTTACAATAATATCTTTCACTCCAGTATTCATATCTCCACTTATGAATCTCTCTATAGAAATAAATTTTGAACTCCAACTTTCAGGGATAAAGTTGGGGAAAGAAAGCTATTAGGACATGATCTTGTTGAGGAGATGGCAGAAAATATAATATCTATTCAACAACACTTAATAGAAGTTCAGAGTTGACAAAAACGTTATGCCTACAACTGATGAAAAGACCTATAGTTTGAAGTGGGTGATAAAGCATTCTTACGAATATCTCCTTGGAAGAGAGTAATGAGATTTGGAATGAAGGGAAAGTTGAGCCCTAGGTATATTGGTCCCTTCAAAATATTGGATCGTGTGGGGAAGGTAGCATACAAATTGGAGATTACATTAAATATCTCTCATGTTCATGATGTGTTCCATGTATCTCCCCTGAGAAATTACATACCCGATCCTTCACATGTACTAAGCTCAGATGTTCTACCTCTGGAGTAAGATCTTTCTTATGAAGAACAACCAATAAATATTCTGGATCGTATCAAAAAAGTTCTATGAAACAAGACCACTCGCTTGGCTAAAGTTTTATGGAGGAACAAAAAAATTAGAAGAAGCTACATGGGAACTTCAGGAGATGATGAGGGAGAGGTATCCTCATCTTTTTATTACGAAGTGATGAATTTCAAGGGAGAAATTCTTTTTAAGGGGGGTAGAATGTAACACCTTGAGATTTTATGAGAAATATTTTGTTTTTATGTATTATGTTATATTTAACACCAAATGAATCATTAACTATACACAATACTCTCTTTTCTTGCATTACACACATGATAAACCTTCCTCTATAGCTTCTGTTGTACGCAATACCGAGTTTCACTAAACAATGATATGTTATTAAAATATTATATAAACTAGAAGTTATGAATATTAATACCCACTTTTTTAAATTTTATAAATTTTATCATTGAAAATGTACTTCATTTTTGGATTTGGAATATCAAAATTAGCCTAGGGTGAATTTTTGGTATTTTTCTGAAAACTTTCAATTTTTAATGAATAGTAAAAAACACTGAGTTATAATTTAAAACCAAATTTTTATTTAAATAATTATATTTTTTATTTAAATTTATTTTAGGTCAAAATAGATAAATAATACCTATATAAATACAATTTAATTCCTTGGAGTCATTTTATAATAATTTTAGATATATAAAAATTTATTGAACTTTTTACCGTCTTTTACCCACCTCCTAGGAGAATTTGCAAATTTACATAAAACATAATTTTACTGATTCTGTGAGTGGAATTTCAAAAGATCGAGAGACAAAGTTGATATCAATAAGTAAAATGGGGTTTAATAAGATAAAAATAATTTTTGTTGAATAGTAACTTTTTACTTTTATTTACCACGGTTAAAAGTAAATAGGGTAATTAAGGGTAAAAATGGAATTATTATTACCCTAAAACATGTCCTAATTCTATTTGATAAGTGTATTTCGACCCAAAATAACCTTACGAATAATATATTACCCTTTAGGTCCACTTGGATTAGATTAGGACATTTATTATTATTTAATTCAAAGAAGAGTTAAAAGAGTTAAAATCAAAGTTTAATAAGTAAAGAATTTTTAATATAGGGTTATAAATAAGAAAAATTAGACTATAAATATTCATTAGAAATATATAAATATTTCATACATAATGGTATTTTATTTATAAATTTTATATAATAAATAATTTAATTTATTTATGACACAATGATGATGCAGTAATTATCTTATTAATGAAATATTAACATAATTGATATTCTAAATACCCAAATAAATGTAATTTGAGACTTTTTATGAATTAAACTAATTTTATAGGTTAATATACCATATTAGGGTTGGTTAGATGAATTTGTTTTGATGTAATAATGCTGTAATGAATTTCGAAAAAACAAAATACCAAATATTGTCAAAATTGACATAAAAGAGTTTAAAAAATATATATTATATTATTAATTGATATTTTATTCCTAAAAATCTATGGATCGTCCAAAAGACTTATATAATAATATATTTGATATTAATGAACCAATTGAAGTTCGATTGGTAGTTTATAGTGATTTTATTAAACATATAGTGTAAGAATACAAGAAGACACAGTAAAAGTTAAATTATTTAACTTTGAGTTAAATCTAAATGATAAGGTTAAAATGACAACCTAAACATGTTTAAAACCTATTTTATGAGAGTATTTCGACCCATCCCCACCCTATCCTCTAAATAAGTCACTTTGGAGCCATTATATATAGAATATGAATTTATTATAAATTAATATTTTTAGGTTTCCAAAGGTGCCCCTCTCCTCCCTTATAAAAGAGAGCCTCCTCCCTCTCCTCTTCACAAAAGTTTGATCCTTCATGATCAGCCAAACCCTCCTAATTTATCTTCTCATCATCACTAATTATATCATATAGGTTATGGACTTCTCAAAAGACAAACTCTAGTGCCCTATGCGGAAGTTTAAAATAGACATGTCAAGGAAGAGGTAATCTCTTCTACCGATTCATTCAAGATTCTTTATTCTTCTACTTCCTCTTCATTATTTGTTTAATTATAAAGTAATAACATAAGTATCACTCTTATACTGATTTTTTATTATAAATATGAAACAACCCTATTTCACCTTCTATCAATCCAATGGAAAACGAAATCAACCCGCGTGTGTACGTATGGAATACCGTCTCCACGCCGTGGTGTAATCTGTTTTCCACCACCACCTTACTTGGATGGGAATAATGGTGTAAAAAATAACTATATATGATTATTATAACATGATACTAATTCTGAAATATTATATAATCAACTCCAATTCCATTCATATAATTATGGGAACGATATCATCGCTCGTCTGTACGTACGGCCTACCGTCTCCATGATGTGATGCGACTCGTTCTACATGATATACATTGAATAATGATTTTATAAATGAATTTACTGAATAAATATGATATATAATACACTAATACCATTCTTTAAATGAGGTATCTATAACCTAAAAAGAGTAATAAGAATCTATTCGACAGAACACGCATAAGGACATAAAGCAATGAACACCTGAATAATAAGTAGTAATGAAATATTACTAATAAGAAGATAGGGATATGAAAATATATGATATCCTAACAGTGAATATTATTCTATAATAAGTCAATGACATTATTTACATAATTATACAGGAGGTTTGGATATGTACGAAGCATATCAGACCTAAGGTAAGGGAAAATCTAACAATCTCATTTTCATCTGAGGTTGTTTATACATCAGAATTTACTGGGGCATATTTATCATAAACATTTGTGTTTCCTCAATATGTAATACTATTTCTATCCTCCTACAATTTATTAAATTCAATTTAACCTATTTCTGAATTTTAGTAAATGATATGAAATTAATCTTGTGTCATTTTCAGTACGAGATAATTTTTGACTTTTCCGGCCAATGTACGAGACGAATGTTTTTTAACTTATATGGAAAGAATGGATTTTTATTATTTCATTGAACATTATTTCAAAGAATCTTCATTTAAAAGTTTTCAAGTTTATTTTTAATTAACTTGTTTTAATTTAAAATTATATGACATGTTAAGAAATGAAAATGTTTTTAAAGTAGAAAAGATATTTTATTCAAGAATGGAGTTCAAGTGTTTTATCATAATTATTTTCCATCTAAGATAATATAAGGTTCAATTTCTATCCCTATTTTTACATTGATTTGATTATGTTGTGAAGGAATTTTTTTTATCTTATATGGTTTATGTTATGATGGCATGATGTTTAAGAATCCCATTCTTATTACATGGGTTATGCTATGATATATGATTTATGATTTTTTGGAACACATAAGAATGGTTTAATTATGATATGGGTGAGACATATATATCCCTCCAATTAATTGGGTGAAGACTTATATCTAATGAGATAGACATGGCTGGAACAACATATTAATCTGGTTTAGTGATACAAGATTGTAATAAAGAGTGAACTCAGTTCAGAAATAGAATTTGTCCACTATGATAGTCTTGGAAATGAGTCTTGACTAATAAAAAATGATTTTCTATGATTATGTGTGTATGCCACAAAGTTTCATGTTTTATGTTATGATTATTGGGATTACATTTCACTACTATGATTTATCCCATGTTATGATATTATGATTTCTTTTTTAGGTTAAGATTTTCAAAATGTTATGTTCTTATGAATATGATATGATTGATATTTTATTAGATTATCCTTTCTGAGCATTTGAGCTCACCCTTTTGTATGTTATATTTTACCTAGGTTAGGAAGGAGGGTATTAAGTAAGATATACCAAAGGGAACTCTAGATATGATGAAATAAACGGGAGACATTGTAGATGATTTATGAACAATTTTTTTATGTTTCCCAGTTTCTAAAGACACTATACATATACGACCCTTTCATGGTTTTGTTATATGTTGTAATAAATGTGCTTCAATTATGAAATAATAACAATGTATGTAATGTATGTGTCCTTATATAAGGTCATATTTTGGATTAGTTATAATCCTTTCCCTATTTTGATTTTAATAGCATGAAATCCAAATCTTGTTTTGTTCTTATATTGAGGATAATATCTCTTATTACTTAGTTTGAGTGATTATTTAATGTATTACTTTTCTATGCTAATGTTGTACAACATAATTCTCCAAGAAGATGTCCAAATCAGATCTAGGAAGAGGTGGTTTCTAAACCTCAATAGGAAAATCCTATTGTGGATCTGAGTCTGGTTGAGGTGATCGTGCATACTATCCATTCTCTGGGAAATGGAAAACCTCCAATTCCCGTTCAGCCTCCAACTATGGATCCACAGGGGAATTTTATTTAAACTAATTCTTAAGAGTTCCTTTACAAGAAGACACTAGTTTTCAAAGGCTCCACTAATCCTAAATATAGTGAGGAATGGCTGAGAAAGATAGAATGCCTTTTTTAGTTCTTGAAAACATCAGACTTCATCTAGGTAATGTGTGTCACCTTCATGTTGGAATGATTGAGCATGATATGGCGGGACATGATGGCGATTATAGAGAAGAATGTGGCCTTATAGTGGAAGGAAATCAAGGTTCTTTTTAACAAATAGTTCTATCCAAAGTAAATGATGTTGGCCAAGGATGTAGAGTTTTTCAAGCCTAAGAAAACTAAGAGAACCGTGACCGAGTATTCAAATCGCTTTACTGTGTTGGTGCTATTTTCTCTTGATATTGTATCTAATAATAGGATGAAGGATCGATGGTTCCTATAAGGGATTCTATCTGATATCTTTTCTCATGTTTTCATGCTAAATATTCCCACTTATGCTGATGTTCTAGAGGATGAATGATCGATGGATGTTCATTGACTTGTTATCAATGTGAAAATCCATCACATTATAAGAGGATTCTCACTAAATCACCCAATAACTATAGCTCCTATAGACATTCTATGAACTTACAGAGATTATTTCATTATTTATCTACTCCTTGTAGTGGAACAGAATCATCAAATCCTCCTAAAACTACAGGGAAACCAGATACATCACATACAAAAGGGTTCTAGCCAGAGGCATTCAGATAAAATCTTCTTCATGTAGTGGATGAGTCTCCAGAGGAAGCAGACATGGGTCCAATGACTATGAGAAGTACCATTAATAAAGAACAATCATTAGTGACTCCTCTATTTGATATTAGTGAATCTCATTAATTTATTCAAACTATATTGTGAATATGATAAATCTTCCAATGTATCTTTTATTTTATGAAAGGGATATTACCACACAGCTTGGTACCAAGAGAGAGAAGGGTCTTCATATCCCTTCCGATGTCTTCTCTCTATCAGATTCTAAATTAGCTTGTAGTTTTATGGTTCATGATATGAAATATTTTAACATCATATTATGGATGGATTGGCTCATTTTTAATAAATCATTGATAGATTGTTATATTCGACAAGTCTACTTTACTATACCTAGTGGTGCATCCCTTATCTTTCAAAGAGATTTGGACCCATGGTCGAGTAGAGCCAGACCTTCTTATATAGAGTTGGGTAAAGAAATATTAGTGTTTTCTTTTTATTTATAGTAGGAATCTTTATGCAATGATCTCCCCATAATCCTTGTCATGTTTCTTGACATTTTTCCTATAGTTTTCTTTGGTCCACCACTGGTAAGAGCAGTTGATTTATCCATTGACTTAATTCCTAATACTCAACTAGTTTCAATACCATTTTACTGCATGGAACCTACTGAACTGAAAGAGATGAAGTCCCAGTTGGATTATATTCTCATGAAATACATTATACACTAGAGTGTTTTACCTTGGGTTGTTCTGATTCACTTCACTAAGAAGGATTATGGATCTCTTCTCTTATTTCTTGATTATCAATAAGTCAATAATTTTATGATAAAAAACAAGTATCTATTTCCATGGATTGATAATCTTTTTGATCATCTAAAAGGTGAGAATTGGTTTTCAATGACCAACCTTCATTCTAGTTACCTTAAATTGAGGATAAAAGAATTTTACATTCTGAAAACCACCCTTTAAAGCAGATATGATCATTATGAGTAAATTATTATGCCCTTTGGTCTGAAAAATTCTCCTATATTTTTCATTACTTTGATGAATATGATCTTCCATGAGCATTTGGATAATTTTTAGTGGTATTTTTGGAAGATATCCTTATTTACTCTATGTCTGAGAAAGAACATGTGCATCATATGAGATCATTTTTGAGTCTATAGAGAAGTCACTAACTAAATGAAAAGCTCTCAAAATATGTCTTCTGGATTCAGGAAGTGGAATATTTGGGACATGTGGTTTATGAACAGGGTATTTCGGTTGATCCTAAGAACGTGAAGGCTATTATGAATCAGTAGTGACCATATAATGTCTTTGAGATCCATTTCTTCTTGGGATTATATGGATATTACCATAAGTTCATGAAGGACTTATCAAAGTTGGCTTCTCCAATAACTGTCTAACTCAGAAGGGGGTGATGTTTGTTTGGGATGATAAATATTAGAGTTCTCTCGATGAGTAAAAAATTATTTTGAATATTCTTCTATTGTTAAATATTCTAGAAATCAGGTAGGGCTATGTGGTCATTTTTGATGCATCGAGTTCAGTCTTGGGTTGTGTTCTTATGTAGGTAAACCACGTAGTCGCTTATGGATCTCTCCATCTTAGGCCACACAAAATGAATTACCCTACCCATGACCGTGAACTTTTATTTATAATGAATGCACATAATAGTTAGTGACATTAATTTTATGGAGAAATATTTAACATGTCATTGGACTAAAAAATCCTTGGTTATATCTTCTCTTAAAAATATTTTAATTTTTTTCCAAGGTGTCAGGTGGAGTACTTGTAGTCGTTTGAATTTGAAATCACCAGTACCCCAAGGAAATGGAATGTTGTTGAAGATTCATTAAGAAGGAAAAATCCAACCCAGAAAGTGAAAGAATCTTCAGAAGTGTTGAATTTGATGGATCCCTTTATGGAATTTCATATTGGAGTTCAGAAGAAAGGGGCTGAAGATTCTTTAGCCATCATTCAGTTATCATATTCTCTTCTCAAAAAGATTATTCAATATCAACAACATGATGATGAATGTTGTTGTATTAGAGACCCTTTTTATGGTGGGGATACAATTTACCAGTGGTTATTCTTCAAAGAGGGTGTTCTATGCAATCAAAATCAATTTATTATACCTTTAGAGAAAAGGAAGAATGTGATGGTGGATTTTCATAAATCCCAGTGGTCAATGCACCCAGGAACCACAAATAATTTCTCGGACATGTGGTAGATATTCTTATTTTTAGGAATGAGGTAAGGCATTTCTATGTTTGTCTCTCATTTCTAAAAGTTCCATTAGGTTATGGTCATGCACCAAAGAACTTCGGGTTTTCTTCAACCACATCCATTCCCTACTTGGAAGTGTAATGATATATCTATGTATATTGTGTCCTGGTTTCCATATACCTAGATATGGAATAATGTGACATGGGTTGTGATTGATAGGCTAACCATGTCGGATCACTTTATACCCATTTGTGATACAATCAAAGTTTCATTGTTAGGAAGTCTTTATGTGAAAGAGATTATTCGGTTGCATAGAGTTCCATCTTCTATAGAATCTAACGGGGATCCTTTTTTTATTTCTTACTTTATGAGAGGCCTTCAGGAGGCACTGGTATCTCAGGTTCGTTTGAGCACGACCTAACATCCATAGTCATATGGACATATAGAAAGATATATGCATATTCTTGTGGTTATTCTTTGTGCTTCTATTCTTTACTTTGGTGGGGATTTGGATGATCACTTCGGTCTAGATGAGTTCTCTTATAACAGTAGTTACCACACTATGATCAAGATAGATCCTTTTTGAGGCCTTATATAGATGGCCCTGTAAATATTCATTATGCTTGTTAGAGGTTTTTGAATGTTCCTTAGTTAGACCAAGCTCGGTGAAAAAGACGACAACTAAGATTCAGATGATTCATTAGAGAATATCGATAGAACCTGGACAATATAAGTCTTATTCTAATGAACACCATAGAAATTTGGAGTTTTTAGTTGGTTATTAGGTGTACATGAATGTTTCACCCTAGTTGGGTCATCATTGACTTAGGAGGAATGGGAATATTTATCCTCGTTTTGTGGGATATTTTGAGGTTGTTGAGTATGTGGGGAAATATTCTTACCATTTCTTACTTCCACCATAGCTAACATCAATATACAACATGTTCTATGTTTCACAGCTGAGAAATTATCTCTATGATCCATCTCATATTTTGAGTTAGAGTGATCTTGAGATTAAAAATGATTTATCTTTGACTGAGCAGCCAGTCAGGGTAGTTGATTTTGAGACTATGGTACTTCGTGGGAGAATGATACCTTTTGTTTGTGTGCTATACTAGAATAGTTATGATAGTCATGATATGTGGGAAAATGAGGAATAGATGAGAGAGTAGTCCTCATCTCCTTAACATAGAATCTTCTTCATAGGCTTTCTAGGGGAAAAGAGTGTTTATAGTTGGGAGGTTGTAACATCCCTTTACCATTATAAGGGGTATGCCTTAAACCTTGTCTTAATTTTTCCTTTTATTTGATGGGGTAGGGTGGAGTTTGTATTGGGAGGTTACCTATAATAGTGAATTCATAGATTTATTGGATTCTCACCTTTAAATCGAATTTTCATGCAGTATTCTAGAGGGTTACATGCGATATAATAGGCTTATACATCATGTAATGGTCTAACAAATAGTTCTTTATTAGATTCACACCATGATGGGTACATTTATTGAGTTTTCACTACACATCATGATTTAATTAAGGAATGGTTTTAAACCCAAAGCATCATTTTTTAATGAAAAGTGGTATGCATTCGACTTCTACAAAACATATGTATTCCATGTCATGTAATAAACCAGCTGAGTTTTTACAATAGAAATTATAGATCGTTAATTCTTTTGGGCTCCTCTCCATTCTATTCTCCCTTGGCCAGAGGATTTACTAGGTGATATCAAATTTAACCAACCCTTTGGGATCCATTCCTTTAGCATTCTTTCATTGTATTTCATGTGGTGTTATTACCAGGTAAATGTTTTCTCTTGTTCTTTATATTAATCTTTTTCTCCTCTCTTGTTTTTTCAATATATCATCTTGGAATTCATGAATCTATGCCTTGTGGTGTTGGATCTTTCTTATAGGTTGAGTTTCAAGGCCTTATACAACTTCGTTCTCATGGACGGGTGTCGTTGTGAGTATTGAGTTTCCGGAAGAGGTAAGTGGTTCAGTCCTGGTTAGCCAAATTTGATTAACCTTGAATTTCTTATTTTATTTCAATTTTTGGTTTAAATTTAATTGGTTAACTCTATTTTTATTGATGTAATAAAAACCAATTATATTGTTTTGAGATATTTTAATTGGTTTTGGAATGAGAATTTGGAAAATGACCTATTCCTTGGAAATGGGGTGTGTTTTATAAAGAATGGTAATTTATAATTTTGAATTTAAATTGTTGATTATGATGGAAATAATTTCAATAATTTTTTTGAATTTAATTGTGGTAATAAATTATAAAATGATACAATTGGTTTTGAATGGATTTCAAACATGTGGAAATGGCTTAAAATGTTTTGATATAAACATAGTGGTTTTATCATATAGAATATGCTTGTCTTATTATTAAAAACCCATTATGGTTTAGAAATGGAAAAATGGGAATTGAAATGGAAGAATGTGATTTAATTGTATTTTAAAAAATCTTAAAATAAATTAACCATCATTGATTTTGTAACTGAAGAAGTGAGACTCAGGTAGTTAGTGAGTAATTTTGACACACTCAATGCTATTAAAACATTCTAAAACATAAATTCATAAGGTGATAGCCCTGATGGGTTGGTGACGAGTCGACATTATCCAATGTGATAGGGACATGTGTATAAACATTTTTTTGTGTTAACATTGAGAGTGTAGAGTCATTTCATAGGAAATACTATCGTACCTATTTGGAAGATAACCATGTTGCTCACTTGTGATTTATATTTGAGATATAAATGTATTCTAATTATTTTTAACTACATTACATTCCTTATAAATTTATATAAACTATTTTCTGAAAAAAATTTATTTTATGAAATTATTTTAGAAATATTCCATCATTTTAAAATTATTTTATGATTGTATATATACAACACTTGAACTATATTGCATGATTTTTTTAAAATATTCTTCAAAATTTCAAACCTTTTTATATTAAAATTCAATTTATATTTCATTGATCAATCTATTATTGGCATCCATTATGGAATCTATGGTGATATCCTACTGTGATTTTTTCCCACACCATACGTTTTTCCTTCGGGTATTTGTAGACTTTATCCTTCCTATTTTGTGAAAGGGAAGAGTATCCCCTATAGTTGGATTCAACTATTGAACTATGGAATTGGTGAGTTATATCCATAGGCACTTGGTTTGTGTTTTCCCACTTTTAGTACTTAGGTTATAGGATTTTGGTTCGGTTTATGCCTTTTTGTAATCTGGTACATTACTCACAGTGGAGTTTTATTTTGTTAAAGTTATTTTTTTACTTCATTAATAACACATTATTAGTGAAAAGATCATTTCAACTTGCATGTTTTATGATTCCAGGTTCTAGTCACTAACCTGTGGGGATTGGGAACGCCCTTCAGGATATGTCAAGGCCTGATTGGTTTTCAGGATAATAGGGTACTCAGGCTGGTTCATGAAAAATAAAAATTTAATAAATTTAATAAATCAGTGTGAAAAACACCAGGTAAATGTTTCAAGGGATTAGGAAAGTGTTTTATGTGTGGTAATATAGGACATCATCATCACAACAGTAACATCCTATTACTGATATGACAGATATGACTTTATCCCTGTCGTTTATTTTCCTTTTCATTGACTAGGTGGGGGTTATAAATAATTAGGATGATACATATAAATGTGAATTTATAGTTTTTTCTGACTATCAGCTTTAACCAACCTTTTGTGCATGTTGCGGGAGGGTTACATATTGTGTAACTAAGATACTCAATGTGTAATGGTTTCTGGATGAAAGTCCTAAAAGGATTCATGTTGTGAAGGGTATATTATGTGGAGATACTTTAAAACCATGAATGAATTAAAAATTTGTTTTTCATTCAGAGTATTAGTTTTTAAATCAATTTGAACCATTTTTCAGCGGTTTAAAATATTAACTATTTCAAGACGTGTATTGGAGTTACACATCTTATAATACCTCGACAGTAGTTTTTTAAAAGGGTAGAATAGGTGAGATATATTTTAACCTCCTCTCAAGTCTCATTTCACTTGACCCAAATCATTCCCCAGGTTATCTTGGATCTTTCCAACCATTTCAAATCCTTTCGTTCCACATTCAATCATTGTTGTGCTTGTGGTTTGATTCTCAGGGTAAGATTTCTCTCTCATTCTTTGTCTTTCTCTATTTCTCATCCTTTTTTATTTCAATATATCATTATGAAATTTATAGATATATGCTCCATGTTGTTTGATCTTATCTCCACATTCTTTTTCGAGGTCTTCTACACCTTTGTTCTCATTGACAGGTGCCATTGTGAGTTTTGAGATTCTGGAAAAATGTATCTGATTCTATATTATTTAGAAAAATTGATTAACTTCTAATTTTCTATATTTATTTCAACTATTTATTTTAAATCAATTTCTAAAACTTTATTTCAATTGATTCGAAAATAAAATACAATTCTAGTAAATTGGGAGATTTGAACTGTTGTTGGCATGCGAATTATAAAACCCCCAATTCCTTTGAATTGGTGTTTGTTTATGGAAAATGGTTGATTTAAATTATTTAATTTAAAGTAGAGTTTTAATGGAAAATAATTTAATTAAATTTATGAATTTAATTTTGGAAATGAATTGTGATATGGATGGAATTGGTTTTGAATGGATTTCAAACATGTGAAAATGGATTGAAACATTTTTATAGAAACTGAGTGGTTTTATCTCAATAAAGAGTCATGTTTTTTTATTAAAACATATTTTTTTTTCAATGGGAAGTTGGAAAAGGAATAGAAGAAGGGGATATAATATTATTTTAAGAAGTCTAAAAATAAATTTCTAATCATTTACTGTGTAAGTGCACATGCAATCCTGAGGTAGTTGGTAAGTTATTCAGACACACTCTATGCTATTACACAATTATAAAACATACATGTAGTAGGTTACACCCTTGATTGGATGGTGATGAGTCATATTTTTTTCAGTGTCAGAGGTCCTATGTATACATATATTACTAAGATCATATAGAGAGTGTATAGTCCAATATCTTGAAATATTCATACATATTTGGAATATGACCACGTTGCTCGCTTTTTTTATACATGAGATAAAAATGTATGTCACTACTGTAAAAAATCTTTATATTCTTTCTTAATCTTATAATCTATTTTATATAATGTTTTTTAAACAATTTTTATAAAAATATTCCATCACATGTAAATCCTTAACTTAAATTATTTTTCCATCATTTAAACTATACAGCTTGATTTGTTCAAACATGCTTTGAAAATGAAAAACCTATTTTTTTAAAAAATTGAAAGCATTTACCTAGTTAATATATAATTGATATATTTCAATTGATCCTTTTTGAGACCCTACAATTCTTTTTATATCACTCCCTAGTTATTCTTTCAGGTGTTTCTAGATTTTCTCCCTCTAGGTTTGAGAAAGGGGAAATGATATTTTAGAGGTGGATCCATATATTAAACCTTAGATGTGGTGAGTTGTTTTCTCAAGGACTTTTATTTTTTTCCCTATATGTTGTTATTTGATTTTTAGTACTTTGGGCTTTGATTTCTTATTGTCTTATGTTACTCTACTTCTGGTGGAGTTTATCTTGAATGCATTTTCACTTTCTTATCTGGCTTATTCTATTTTTTGTGGAAAATCTATTCCACCTTGAATGTTGTATAATTCAAGGAGATAGTCACCAACCCATGGGGATCAATAAATCCCTTCAGGATATGTCAGGTTTGGCTTGGTTATCAAGTTACCAGGGTACCTTGGATGTTTTGTGACAAAATGATATCAGAGGAGGCTATTGAAATTTTATCTTAAAGTGAGTATTCAGTTGAAATTTCTTCAGAACATAGATGGTTGTTACTATTGAGTGCTTATCATTATCTCACCGCAATTAATCTTATGTCTCCAAGGGTTATTAAGGAAAGATATATTATGTATTAGTTATAGTGTTTTCCCTAGTGTGATTTGGATAGAGTGAAATCCAAATATCATTATTCTATATGTTGGAAATAATTTCCCTTCCTTATCAGTTTGAGTGTTTCTTATATGTATTATTTTTTATTGATGCTATGTAGCATCAAACGTATGAGAATATAAACAAAACAGATCCAAGAGAAATATATTGATGTACCGAATAAATTGAATTCTCCAGTGGATCCAAATCTAGTTGAGGTGATTGTCTAGATTGTCCAATCTCTGGGAGAGACACCACCCCCAGTTCTCATTCAGGGTCAAGAAATGGATCCTTTGGGGGATGTTCTGAAAAATCATTCAAAACACATTTTTCAATAGAAAAAACTGGTTTTCAAAGGATCCATTAATCCTTAACATGTGTAGGAATGGTTGGGAAAGATAGAATTCCTATTTGAGTTGTTAGAGACACCAGATGAGATCATAGTAAAATGTGACACCTTCATGTTGGGAGGACTGAGAAGGATATGGTCGGACATGATGGTGATGTTAGATAAATATGAGGGATTTTTAGTGGAAAGACTTCAAGGATATTTTCACCATCCATTTCTATATAGAGTCTATGTTGTTTTCCAAGTTTGTAGAGTTTTTCAAGCATGCGAATTCCTACAAATCCATGAAAGAGAATTCAAATCTCATTGTTAAACACATATAGTTTTCACTTGAGATTATATCTAATGAGAGAATGATGTCTAAATGGGTTGAGTTGGGAATTTGATCAGATATCTATTCATTGGTTTTCTTACAAAAACACTCCACTTAGGATGATGTATTGGATAAGGAGATGATGGTTGAGATGGACCTGGATGGGAAGTTTGGGTTATCATGAGTTTCTTTCTCTTCAATTGGTAGTGTGAGATCCTTTAAGAGAAAATGGAAGGGTGATGATTTTCTTGGCAGTTCGTAATAGGAATGTAACTCTAGACATCCAAAAGAATTAGAAGGAAGACCTTTCATTTTATATGAATGTGGAAAGCCTGGATATTATAAGAGGGTTTTTAGTGAGGCACCCAGGAATTGTTGCTTATATGGACATTCAAGAATCTTATGAATAGTATACTGTAACTTGTGTAATATGTGTAGTGGAACATGATCATCAAATCCTTCTAAAACTGTGGGAAAATTAGACGACTCACATATGAAAGGGTTCCAACCACTATCATCTAGAAAAATCCTACTTCTTGTAGTGGAGGAGTCTCTACATGAAGTAGACATGGGTTCTACAACTATGAGATGTACCGCTACTATAGATTCAACATTAGTGAAGGATCTATTTGATACTTCTATATCTCAATCACTTATTTCAACCCTTATTATTAATATGATTAATTTTCCTATATAGATTTTATCTTTTGCAATGGATATTATTATTCCCCTAGTATATAAGAGAGAGTGTACTATCTGTAGTCCTTCTTGTGTCTTATCTTTATCTGATGTCAATGTAGATTTTAGTTTTTTATTCCTTGATATGAAATCTCTTAACATCATATTCAGGATAAATTGGATTATGTCCAACAAATATTTAATTGATTGTTATCATAAATGGGGGTACCTCCTTACACCCTATGGTGTGTCTCTTTCCTTTCAAAGAGAATGAGACCCAATGTCGAGAAGTGAAAACCATTCTTATATGGAGTTAGGTAAGGTAATAAAAATTTTCTCATTTAATCTGGTGCATGAATCTTTTAGTGGTGATCTACCACCAGTTTTTATCAAGTTTGCCGACGTGTTCCCATTTGATTTCTCTAATTTTACACAGGTAATGGTGGTTGAATTTTCTATTGACATAATGCATGAAACTCAACCAGTTTCAATTCCATTTTATAGAATGGATATAGATAAATTAAAATGTATGAACTCCCATTTTTATGATCATCCTGAGAAATTATTTCTACTCCATATTGTGTCACCTTAGGAGGCACATATTCTCATTGATAAAAAAACTAATGATTCTCTTCTCTTATTTGTGGATTAGTAAAACTCAATCGAATTAAGGTGAAGAACAAGAATCTATTTACATGTATTTATGATCTATATGAACATTTTAAAGGGGAAAATAAATTTTCAATGATCAAACTCTGAAATGGTTACCATCAGTTGAGGATAAAAGAATCTGACATTCAGTAAACTACCTTTTGGAGAAGGTTTGATAATTATGAATACCTTGTTATGAAATTTGGTCTAAAAAATGTTCCTTAATTTTTCTTGTATCTAATGAAAATGATTTTTCATGAGTATTTGGAAGCGTTTGTGGTAGTCTCTATAGATGTCATCCTTATTTACTCTAAATCTAAGGAGGATCATGTACTTTACCTAAGGAAAATTCCATGTATTCTGGGAAATCACCAACATTATTCCCTGATTTAAATGTGTGATTTCTGTATTTGGGAATTGAAATTCATGGGGCATGTGGTGTTTGAGAATAGTTTTTAGGTGATCCTTAGAAGGTAATAACTTTTATGACTTGGGAGTAACCATGAAATGTCTTCAAGATTAGACGAGTCTTGGGCATATCCAGATATTATCATTAGTTCCTGAAGGGCTTCTTAAAGTAGGATTCTACAATGGATGCTCTAACTTTGAAGAGGGTGATGTTTTATTGGAATGATAAATGTTAGATTTAATTTATTAAGATGAATCATATTTTTACTATTGTATCGATGCTGATCCTTCCAGAGGTCAGGTAGGACTATGCGGTCTTCTAGGATACATCAGGTTCAAGCTTGGGATGTGTTCTTATATGGAGTAATTACATAGTGGCTTATAGATATTTTTGGTTTAGGCCACATGAGAAACATTATCCTACCCATGAAATTTTACTTGTAGTTGTGATGCATGTGCTTACGTGTTGGAGGAATTACCTTTTTATAGAAAGGTTTTCTATGTATTCAGCCCAAAATATCGTGAGTTATATCTTCTCTAAAAATGATTTGAATCTCTACTAGAGTCTTTGGGTTGATACCTATAGTCTTTTTATATCAGCATCACCGATACCCTAGGGAAAGGACTATTGTTATAGATTCTATGAGAAGGAAACTTCTAACCCATGCAGTGAAAGAATCTTCAGAAGAGTGGAATTTTATGGCTCTCTTTGAATAGTTAAATATTGGAGATCAAGAGAAAGGGGATGAAGTTTAATTATCCATTATTCAGATGACATATTCTATTATTAACATGATTCTTTAGGATCAAGATCTTCATGATTAATTTTGTAGCATTAAAAACTCTTTTTATGGTGGGAAGATAGTTTACCTATGGTCATTCTCCAATGAGGGTGTTTTATGCCATCAGAGTAGCTTCATTATTCTATTAGTAGCAGAAGCGCCTGTGATGGTGTATTTTAATAATTCGTTGTGGCATTTTCACCCAAGAACAACTAAGATGTTCTACGACATGAGGTGGTAGTTATGGCGGCCAAGGATAAGGTGGGGAATTACTATGTTAATATTGAGTTGCTATACATGCTAACAGATTAAGGTTGGGCATCAGAAACCTTCATGTTTACTTAAACCACTTGCAGTCCCCATATAATAGTGTGATGGAATTTCTATTGACTTTGTGATTTAGTTTCATCATACCCAAATAAAAAATAATGTGATATGGGTTTTGATCAATAGGCTGACCATGTCGACTCACTTCATACACATTTGAGATAAAACCAAGGTTGAGAAGTTGGGAAATCTCTACACGAAGGAGATTGTCCATTTTCACAGAGTTCTACTTATTATTATTTCTAGTTAGGATCCTTAGTTTACTTCTCACTATTGGAGTAGACTTTATGAGGCACTAGAATATCAGGTCTATTTGATCATGACCTAGAATCTGCAGTTGAATTTCCAATGAGATAGAGCTATATAGATTCTAGAGGATATGATTTTTTCTTGTGTTCCCGACTTCAGTGTGGCTTGGGATGATCATTTGGGAATGATTGACTTTATTTATAATAATAGTTACATGTCTATGATTAGAATGGAATATTTTGTGGCCTTGTATGGATGGCCTTTTAAATCTATATTGTGTTTGTCAGAGATTGGCGAATGTTAATCAGTTGTACCATGCTTGGGGAAAGAGACAACAATAAATATTTTGATCATTCATCACAGAATTTTGACATCATAGATCCCTTATAATTCATATACTAATCATCTATGTAGATATTTGGAGTCAATAATTTTATGTTAGGTATTCTTGAATATTTCACAGCAGTTGGGTCATCGATGTCTTTGGTGGAAAAAGAAGCATGCCCTTTGTTTTTTGGGACCTATTGAGGTTGTTGAAAATGTAGGTAAGGTTAAATATTATTTATAACTTTTACTATAGATGATGTCGATACATAACATATTCCACATATCGTACTAGATGAATTTTTTATCTGATTCATCTCATGCTTTGAGTTGGAGAGATTTTGAGATTGAACCTCATTTATCTCTTACTGAGCGTCCATTCAGGATAGTTGATTCTAAGACCAAGGTACTTCATGGGGGGATGATATCATTGGTTCATGTGATATGGAAGCATGGTTATGATAATCATGAGACGTGGGAACTTGAGGCACTAATTATAGATTAGGTCCCCCATATTTTTGGAAGAAAATGTTATTCTTAGTCTTTATAGGGATAAAATGTTTTTATGGCGGGGAGGTTTTAACATCTAGTTATTGATCTGACAGGTATAACATTAACATTGACATGGCTTTTTTCGTTTAATTGATATATTTGGGCTGATAATGAATTTGGAGGGTAACTATAATAACGATGTTAATGTTTTTTTGGACTATCAATATTAGCCAAACTTTTATGCAGGCTATTAGAGGGTTAAATGCCATGTAACAAGGTTACACAACCTATAATGGTTTCTAGAAGCAAGTGGTGAAAAGCTTCACACTATGAAGGGTACAAAACATAAAGATCCTTTACCCTTACTGAATGATTTAGAGATCAATTTTTAATTCATAGCATTAGTTTTTAAATCAAGGTTATATTTTCTTTAGAGGTTTTCGATATTAACTATTCCACGACGTGTAGTGGAGTTACACGTCATGAGATACCCTGACTATGGTTTTTTAAATAGACAGAACAACTGAGATATATTTTTCTATCCTATCTAGTTTCATTTCTCTCAACCCACATCCTTCCCTAGGAGATCATGGAGCTTTCCAACCCTTATGGATTCTCTCATTCAGTATTCGGTTTTTGTTGCACTTGTGGTGTGGTTCTTGGGTAAGATTTCTCCCTTTTTCTTGATATTTCTCTCTTTATCCTCCTTTGTAATTTTAATATATACTCCTGAAATTGTTGGATATATTCTCTATGTTATTGGTTCTTGTCTCTAGGATGGATTTTGAGAACTTCTACACCTTTTTTCTCAATGACTAGAGCCATTTTGAGTGTTTATTTTCTGGAAAAAGGTTGGTGATTCAGTCCAGTATAGCCAAATTAACTAAATTTGAATTTTTTTGATTTATTTTAACTATTGATTTCAATTTAATTTCTCAAAATATCTTAAAATGGATTAAATAATAAAATCAATTTTCAGTGAACTATGATATTTGAAATAGTTTTTGAATGATAATTGGGAAAACCCCTAATTCCATTGAATTGTTGTGTTTTTATGGAAATTTGTAGATTTAAATTTTTTTATTTAAATTGGTGTTTTTATATAAAATAATTTAATTATATTTTAGATTTTAATTATAGAAATGAATTGTGATATTGAGGTAATTTTGTAATGGATTTCAAACTTTTGAAAATGGCTTCAAATTTTTTGATATAAACCATGTGGTTTTATTTTGTTAGAAAATCACATTTTTGATTAAAACCCATTTTTGTTTTTAATGGAAAATTGGCATTGAAATTAAATAATGATATTTAATTGTATTTTAAAATGTATTAATATAAATTTACTATCATTTATTTTGTAAGAGAACATGAAATCCTTAGGTTATTAGTGAGTTATTTGGACACAATCTACGTTATTAAAATTTCCAAAAATCATACATGTTGTGGGTCACATACTTGATGGGATGGTGAAGAGTCACCTTTGGATAGTGTTAGGGAGGAGGTGTGTATGGAAATATTTATAAGATCACTTAGAGAGTGTAGATTCCTATAGCTATAAACTTTTGTACCTATTTGGTATATGGCCATATTTCTAACTTGTTTTATAATTGAGATATAAATGTATTTTATTGTAGTAAAACCACATTACATGCCTTTAACATTTAATAAACTATTTTACATAATTTATATATTTAATCCATTATTTTAGAAATAGTACATCACATTAAATTCCATTTCATAATGTATTTTTCCATCATTTGAACTTCGTAGAATGATTTGTTTAAATATTCTTTGAAAATGCCAAACCGATTTATTTTAAATATTGAAATCAATTTTTTAGTTAATATGTTATTTTTATATGTTAATGAATCCTTGGTGATACCCTACTATGCTTTTTATGTCAAACCCTAATAGTTCCTTTGGGTGTCTATAGACTATCTCTTTCTATGTTTGAGTAAGGGGAACGGATCTCATGGAGGTGGATCTAGTTGTTGATCCTAGGACATGGTGAGTTTTGTACTTTTAGAAATGTGGTTTTTTCCTATATTTTGGTATATAGATTTTAGTAAATTGGGATTTTATTCCTTTTTGAATTTTGGTAATCCACTCTTTGTGAAGATTATTTTGTATTCATGTTGACTTTCTTATCTTTCTTCCACTATGTTTTGTGCAAAAATCGTTCCCACTTTCTTATTGTATGATGTTAGGTTATTTTTATTGACCCATGGGGATCAGGAACACGCTTAGGGCTATGTTTAGTTAATCTTGATTATCTGGTTACCGGGATACCTAGCTTGGTTCATGGTAATAGCTATTGAACCCTGTCTAAGAGGCAGATTAATGAAAGAGAAGAGAGGAAGGTCACTTCAAACTATCCACCAGTACTATAACGATTCAAGTGCATGTAAATCATAAATCAGTGAATAAATTCCACAAAACATAGTTCAATGATCAAAATATTCACTAATAACCACCTAAATCAGGGGATCATGTATGTTAATTGTGACGCCACAAAATTTCTATGTAAGAACATTTTGTTCAATAACATGATTGACAAGAAAAACCAAGCATTTGAGTGAATATAATATCACAACACTATAAAACACGTTTAATATTTTAAATAAAATAAATATATATTATATCTCATAATTCACATGATATAGTATTAGCATGGGTCAAACACAACAATGAGTTTACTTGACAACTTGTGTTGTACGCAAGGCCATGTTTTACCAAACAATACCATTATACTAAAATATTATTATTTCATATCATAAGATATGAAGAAGAAAATATATTATAAGTTATGAATTTTATTAAATAAATTATGAAAATATATATTTTATAAAAAAATATATGAATTTCTTGTTTACCAATTAATTAAAAATGAAATTATAAACCAATTGAATATAAAATAAATATTTTTATTTTTATTCTACCAAATGGTGTTTTGTTGTAATAAGTTAAATTAATTATAATTTCTGAGTGATATTAATGTAATATATATATATATATATATTAAATATTTAATAGAATATTTTTTTAATTCATCCAATAGATTTTATAGACATAAAGTAAGAACATAACAAATTCTATGCATAAAAAACCTATATTTTTCAAAATATAATTTTACCACCTTTTAAAGGGGGGACTATTTTAAATCCAATTTTGACTCTTTTATATATATGTTTTTGTAAAAATAATATTAATTTTTTAAATTAAAACATAAAAATTATGTTTTAGGTATTTTTTTAATTTTTCTGCGAAGTTTCTTTTTTAATGAATAGTGAAAATACTGAATTTTAGTTCAAAACATATTTTTTGTATATTTATTTAAAAGATTAAATTATGTTATTGATTAGATTTAAAGATAAATTAAATATTAATTAATTAAATTTAGGTAATTATAATCAGTTTCACTTCGAAATTGGTTATAAAAATAATTCAAATGTTAGAATATCTTACATTAAAAAATTATTTTGTCATCCCGTCTGAGGGACTAAATTTAAATAAATTTATTCCACTAAAATTATATGAATTTGGAGAATTGGATTCTATATTTGGAATCAGTATTATTTATAGTATATAATATTTTCATCTTAGTTTTGGACAAAAATTATTAGTGAAAGTGATTAAAATAAATTATTGCAATTATTAGAAAAATTAGCTTAACAAGGGACTAAACAACTAACATAAGTTAAAAAATGACCTATAAACATATCAAAAATACATTTTATGTTTATAATTAAACATTATACTTAATTTGATCAAATTGATACCATTATTAGAGCCACTTTTCTGAGGAAAAACGTGTGTGGAATTTCCTTTTCATAAATTTAAAACAACGCCACTCCACCTCCATTATAAAAGGCTCCAAAACCTCTCACTTATTCAATCCTCTAAAGACCTTTTATCTCAATATATCATATAAAATAATATCTCAACATAAATATATTAAATACATAGGACTCATCATGGAATAAAGACAAACAAGTAAGTATTTTGGTATAAACCATAATGAGTTACCTGAAAATGAGGTAACATTTTTCAACGATCACATTCATTTTATTTCTATATCAATCCAATATAATTTTTTTATTAAATGATTATATAATAATATCAGTATCCTAAATATACTTATATGTTTTTATTATAGGATTTCTTCCTACACTTACACACACATCCATCTAATGGGTAAAAATCTTACCATTTAGGTGTACGGTGAACTATCCCCTCACAAAATGATGTTGTTCATTTTTTACTTTACCACCAATAATGGTAGTAAATTATATTTAAACACTATTTATATATGATATATAATTTATTTATAATTTATTTAGGCTTTTTACTTTTTATATAACACATACCTTCATGCGATCAATTTTGTGGGAATTTGATAACATCGTTTCTAGAAGTGTGGTCTACCGCCTTCTAAAAGTGATATGATTCGTTCACGATATACAAGAAATGTTTTAGGGAAATATTTTAACAAAAATTTGTTTCATATAATAAAAAATATAATTTTTTAATTTTAATATTCATATATATCATTTGATTTTCATTCTTTCAATGTGAAAATGAAATGGAAGTATCATTCATGGTACGTACGACCTAACATCTCCATGAACGGTGCATTTCATTCATTATTTCCAAATATGATGGATTTTTATAAATTCATATATAGTGGATATATATGAATATTTAATAATTATTTACATTCATATTAAAAATAAAAAATGACTGATGTAAGAAGAACAAAAAAACAAGTCAAAACATACTTGAAAAACTAGGCAATTAACACCTAAAATAGTTAAAAGAATGAATGATTTCCAACAAAAGAATAATATGACATTTAAAAAAGATAGTATATGATTTTATAAATATTATTATGGTTCTTTTATAATTTATTAACTTGTTTAAAACCATTTTAGTGAAGGTTAATCGATGTTCACCTAAAAGGAAAAGCAATATAATGGATTTTCATCTCACTTTTTATATCTATGAGATAAATGTCATATTCACCACTTACTTATTTTATGTAGTTCATATAATGCCCATTTTAATATGTTATATCCTGTATTATTCTATATTCATGTTATTTTGGGTTTAAATTTAAATTATTTCATCTAATCATATTTGAATAAAAAGTTACCAATTGGTAAATAATTTCATAAGCTGATTCCTTTTCATTGGGATATATTACTTCCCGATTATAGTTAATATTCATAGATTTTGTGTGTAATTAATATTTACTATATATTATTTTATTTAAAATTATTATATATGGATTTATATTTTATACACAAAATCTATTCATTGGTTTATTCTCACATCATCATTATAGTATTTTCAAGATTTTACTTAAAAATCTCATTTTATTCTGGATTTTTTACATTAGATTTTTCATTTTAGAATATTGTTTGATCATTGTATAACTAAAAAATTAATTTTCAAATAATTTGTTAATTCATTAACTTTATCAAATAATTACACCATTTTCCCACTCTTTGGTACTCAACATGTTTTAGTAAATGTTTTTAGTAAAACCTAACAACATTTCTATTTTTGGTCAGAGAACCTATTTTCTTTTAAAAGCCCTATTTTTGAAAAATGTTATAATTTTTTTAAGCTTCCTAAATTTTTTTAAACTGACGTCTAAACATTATTTCTCCTAAAAAATCTTTCAAATTAATCTTATTATCTCTGTCTAAATAATTAACCTTTTTAACATTTTTACTATGAAAAAGGAATGTTCTTTTTTACCTTGTATGAGATGTACATATTTACCCATCATTATTTCATCAAAGCATAATTTTCATTTATAAAGGGTTATAATCTAAGGAAATTGTTTTTATAAGTGAATTTAAAATAAATTGTATTTAAAAAAGAAAAAAAGGATATTTTCATCAATAACATTTTAAAAATATATTTTTATAGTTTCTTTATTCATCATTGGAAACAACAATTTATTTTTATCCCACTTAAGATATGTTGTTTTGATATCATCCTTATTCATATTCTGGATGGTTTATGATCTATTTTTTCATGGATAATATTGAAATTCACTTCATTGATTCCTCTGTTAGTCCTCTTGAAATATTTTATTTCCTATGATCATTATAAAATTAATTTACCCTAATTATACATATCATTTTCATGGATAAGTTTATTTCCTAAACTATATATCATTTTTTCAAAGAGTGTTTACTTTGAAAGTTATCTAATTATCTGTGTAAATATTAATAAATAAGTATTTTTTATTCAATATATATATTTGATCGTTAAAATTATTTATTAATGAAATCTATTACTTGATATGTTGAATGATTTGGACATGCAGTGATGGGTGGGACTGGGAATTTATATAGTTGTTTGATGCATCGACATGTTCTCATGAGATAAATAAGATTCCCAAATTCAATGGGTTTCTACCTATAGTTTTAAACTATTTGGGGGATATATAATTATAGTAGAGGTTTTCATGTGCCTAATACATGACATCCAATAATTAATAATTTCCATCATTTTATTCTTGTGTATATTAACCATGATATTTTCACTATGAAAATGTCTATAGATACATTTCACTCTCAGTTTATTGATTAAATGGAACATGTTTTCAGTTTATTACCTTTCTATATTACTTATTCCATATCCATTAATTAAATTGGAATATGTTTTGCATTATTTACCTCACCACATTTATTACAAGATACCTTCTCATTTTATTGATTATGTGTCGTTTGTCTTAAGATACCACCTTTCCATGTTGACTATTCTCATTAATTCATTATTTATTGTTCTATACATGACCCTTACAAAGCATTTAATCTCACCCTTATTTTGTTTAATTCCCTATGGATACAAGAAGGGTAATAAAAATGTTAGTCATATATATGCTAAGTGAGAATAATGTTATCCATGATATAAATAAAAAAATCATGTTCTAATTTGTGTATTCATTTTTAATACAAGACTCATGAATGTATCTGGTTTACCAAGACTACTAAATAATTTGGTCCTTCTGGATTTTATTGTTTATAATCCTGTCAAGTTAACATTAGTAGATTCTGGATTCAAGATTACTGGGTTTAGATCAGTACATTTGGTATAAAAGGACGTTCAGTAGAAACCTTGGAATCTTGATTTAGGAAAACATAGATTTTAGAACAAAACCCTAAGGTAGAATTTTAGGATATGTATATAAGATCATATTATAATTTTTGGATGTATATATTTCATTGGTCTGCCTATAAATACATCCCTTTATGGATACTATAAGTGGATGTGGTTCTAGAATAGATGTACCTTGATTTAATAAATCAGAAAAGGTGTCTCAGGTATGACTCAATCATAACATGGTACACAAGAATGAGCCTTATTTCACTCATTGTTTGACACTCCTTAGGGATATTATCAAGATAATTCAAATTTTCTTTTCAACCCATTGTGAAGGATTTTAATACATAATGAATATAAATAAACTTTATTAAACATATGGTGATTTAGATTTAAAACAATGAATTATGATTAATATATCCTATAAATTATTATACATGATTATCACTATGAATATTTTTACTCACACTATTGATATTGGTTTTATTAAAGGGATATAACAATAAGGACTCATGTTAACATTCAAATTGAAGGAACATTTAGTGATAATGAGAGAAAAAATGGAATTTTCATAAGAGTTAAATATAATATGTTTATGACAAATCATTTTTTTCTGAAATATTATTAACAGCAGTTAAATTAACTAACTCTCAGAATCACCAAAGAAGAGTAGGATGGAGTTTTCTAAGAGCTAGAGTGGTAGATACCATAGATGAAAATGGATTGATATCACTCATCCATGAAATTTTGAATGTGACACCTAGTAAAGTGTATTAACTTAAAAGTGAATTTTTTTGTGGTGAACAAGAAAATAAATCAAATTATTTATGACTAAAAATGAAGATTACGATGAAAGGAAACAAATATCATCCTTAGGATCCATTTATCATTAGTTTCCATAAATGCAGGGTACTTGGGCATTACCCGAGTCAATAAATTATTCTAAAGGATAAAATATAGACCACATAGAACATATGTGGAAATTAATGGACTAAGTATTTATGTATTGGGTCTGTATTTAAAATCTTAGCTAAAATAATATTTAATTATTAACTTTCATTTATTTTCATCATATTTATTTTCAAAATTATAATAACATGGTTTTATAAAAGGACTACATATATGTTGGGTAAGACCCATAAAATCATGAAGAGTGGTGGGGATTGAACACATGAACAGAGAATGATAATATTGTCATACCTACCATTGGACTACCAGTTGTATTAGTCAATGTAGAATTATTTTTAGTTAATCAATTTGATGAATAAATAATAATAATGAACTTGTAGTTTCACTTTTTAGGTTTTGAAATTAATTTAGTAACTGTATTGGTTTTGGAAAATAGTTAAAGATAAATTTAATGACTTGTTACAAGAAGATTTTAGGGCTTCAAAAAATGTATTTATTCTAGCATATTCATTTCATATAGTAAGGGTTGAATTATAATTTGATTAAATCAAAACAAAAAGATGAAATTTGTATTTTTAAATTAAAATAAATAAAGTATGTAAATTTATTTATATTATTGGTCAATTAAATAATTTTTCAATGTTAGGAAAAGAACCTTAAATAAAAAATTTATCCCAATACCTTTATTGTGTTGAACTGATGGTCTTTTAAATCATCACAAATTTATGGATTTTAGGCCTTATCTTTACATTGATAATTAACTTGTTTTTGATTGATGAAATCAATATATCCCGATAAGTATTTATTATTTTCTTCCAATTCCATATTTCCATTAACTACTAATGTTCTCATATTTAGAAACCAAGTTATAAGTTAGTATATGTGACATTTATACTTCACATTCTCTAGTTTTTGGAGGATATTTTATAAACCCTACTCAAGATGTGGGATTTAAAAACAAAAAAAATCTGTCAATTTATTACCAAGATAATGTTTAAATTGAAAGGATGCAGTTTTTTTAAGGTTGGGAGAACGTCATGCCCCAAAATTATAAAGTAAGAACATTGAATTTGATAGTGTGTATGGTACACATCACCAAGCATATCAGGGAATATAATATCCCAAGACATTAAAATACATTTAAAATTTTAAATAAAATAATCTTATGATAAATAATGAAATGAAAATGATACTTAGTTATCATGATTCACAAACAAAAATTAGTTTCTTTGGTAACATACATTACATGCAAGACGGATTTTTTTATGAAAAACAACATATTAATCAAATATTTTTAATTAATATAATAATATATATGCTATCCATTAAATTAGAAGTATAATTTATGAAAATATATAGTTTATATAAATATAAGAACAATTCATTTGTTCCCAACTAACATGAAATCCAAATATAAACTAATTGAAGATAAAGGAAATAAATTAATTTTTATGCTACCAAATGGTGTTTTATTCGAATAAATTAAATTAATTACAATTGTTGAGTGATATTAATGTTATATATTAATATATATATATATATGTGTGTGTGTGAGTGTGTTTTAAATATTCAAAAAAGTATTTTTTACATTCATCCAATATTTTTTATAGTCATAAGATAAAAACAACCCCAATTTTACACATAAAAACCTATATTTTCTCTAAAGATAGTATTATGGATTTTTAATGAAGACCATAATTTAATTAAAAAATTTGAAACTATTATATATTTTTATTTATATATAAATATCATTTTTCAAACTGAAACATTAGAATTATATTAGGGTTTTTTATCGGTATTTTTCTGTGAAGTCTAATTTTTTGATAAATAGTGAAAAATATAATAATTTTATATCAAAACCTTATTTTCTCTAATTTAGTTATAAGTAAAAACTATTTAATTCATCAATTTTAATGTTAAATTAGATAAATTTTATACAAAATCTTACTATATAGTAAACTGGATTCAATTTCACTTTGAAATGTGTTATAAAAATTATTTCAAACTTTTCAACATCTTACTTTAAAATCTCTCTTTGTCGTCTAGTCTGTGGCAATATATTTAAATGAATTTCTACCACATCATTGATTTTAATTTTTCAAAAAGGAATATATATTTTCATTAATAGTAATTTATAATTTGTTATATGAAAAAACTAATTTCTTTAGAAAGAAATTTAGTGAAAGTGATTAAAATATTTGACAATGATTTGAAGAAAAAATAGCTTAATAAGGGACTAAACCTTAAGAATAAGGTCCAAAATGACTTATAAAATTACCCAAAATACATTGGATATTTATATATCAATCCTATACTCCATGGATAAAATTTGGAACATTTTTAGAGCCAATTTCTATAGGAAAAACGTGGGTGAAATTACCTTTTTAAAAATTTACAAGAAAACCACTCCACCTCTACAATAAAAAGGTACTCACACATCCCAATTATTTACACATATTAGGATCTATAGATCAATAAAATATTGTCATATAATATCTAAATACCCTTAATCTCTACCTATAACCCTCAAATTGGTAATAAATCCTCCCAAGTAAATCATTCGGTATAAACCGACCAGAATTACCCGAAAATGAGTTAACATTCTTCCACAATCACTTTTAATTTATATTCTTATAAACCACATAAACTATTCTTATTACATGATTATATAATAAAATAATTATCCTAAATATACTAAAATATTTTTATTCAATATTTTCAACCTACAATTACAAAAAATTCAATCTAATGAGTAGAAAAATTACCGTTTATGTGTACGACAAACTGCCACCTCACAAAATGATGTCATTTCTTTCTTCCATTACCACCACTCATGGTTGGGAATTATGATGGAAATGAAATTTTTTTATGATATATATAAAAATTGTAATTTATTTATGCTTATGTAAAATTTATATAAAACAGACCTTCATGATTTCTATTTTGTGGAAATACGGTAACATCATTTGTGGAAGTGTGGATTACCACATCCTTAAAGCGATGTGATTCGTTCCAGATATACGTGGAATGTTTTAAGGAATGATTTTTAAAAATTACATGACATATAATAAATAAATATTATAATTTAATTTTAATATACATATATATCATTTACTTTTTATTCATTCAAAATTACAAAGAAATGGAAGTAGTATTCATGTGTGCTTACGACCTGTCGTCTACATAAAGAGTGAATTTCATTTATTATCTCAAAATATTGTGGATAATTATAAATTCATATATAATGGATATATAGAATAATTAAATAATGTTTTACATTATTTATATTATGAAATCATGATCTATGTAAGAAAATAAAAAAACAAGGAAACACATACTCAAAAAATTAGGAAATTGACACCTGAAATAGTGAATATAATAACATTTTTTAACAAAATAATAATAAGATATTATAAGAAGATAATATATGTTATTATACATATTACTATGTATATTTATTAATTTATTAACATTTTTAAAACCTTTATATAGGATGTTAAAGGACATTTTCTCGAAAAGGAATTCAAGGTAAGAGATTTTCATCTCACTTTTTTCATTAGTGGGATAGATGTCATATTAACAACATAATTATTTTGTGTGGTGTATATACTACTCATTTTGATATATTATGTAAGGAATTATTTTATCATAATGGTATTTTTTAGTTTCAATTTGAATTTTTTTCTTCTATGGTAATTTGAATTAAATGTTACCAAATCGTAAAGAATGTCAAAACTAGACTCCCTTTTATTGGGTTATATTACATTCACATTATTGTTAATTATTTATGAATATGTGGGTAATAAATTATTACTATATATTTTTTATTTAAAATTCTTGTATGTGTATTTACTACGGATACAAATAATATTTTCATTGGTTTAGTCTTACTTCAATGTTATGGTTTTCTACGAGTTCACTTTAAAATTTTAATTTATTTTTGATTATTTACATTAGAATTTACATTTGAGTAAATTATTAAATTATTTTGTATGAAACACTTTAATTTTATTTTACATTTTTAATTCAATACCTTTATCAAGAAACAATAACATTTTCCACTCTTTGTTACTTGAAATGATTTATAAATATTTTATATCAAAACTCCACTTCATTTCATTCTTTTCTCTAAGATATTTTTTTCTTATAAAACCCATATTTTTTTAAAATGTTTCAAAAAATGATTTTAACCTTTAAAAAATTATTTATTAAATAATTTTTTAGCATTTTTTATTTTAAAAATGGTTTTAATGGAATATAATTATCTATTTTTGAAAAAGGAATCTTTCTAAACTTTTTAAAGTGTAATAGAAATGTTCTTTTTACCTTGTACAAAATGTACAGATTTACCCACTGTTGTTTCATTGAAGATTTATTTTCATGTTTAAAAGGTTATTTATTTTTTTAAAATATAAATTTCAAAGAAAAGATTTTTGAAAATGTAAAAAATATCTATTTTCATCAAGAATATTTTCAAAACATATTCTTATATTATCTCCATTAACTAATAATAACAACTCTTTATTTTTACTCAGCTTGGGATATATTGTATTGATGCAATCCTTATTATTCATTTAAATGGTTTAAGATTAATTTTTACCAAGATAGTATTGAAATTCACATAAAATATTCCTTTGTTAGCCCCATTGAAATATTTTAATTCCTATGATCATTACACATTGAATTTCCCCTAATTATCCACATAATTTATCATAGATATGTTTATTTCCTAAACCATATATCATTTTTTTCTTACGATGTTTTCATGGATAGTTATTATATTATATTGGTAAATATTGATAAATATATATTGTTTAATCTATATAGATATTTGATAATGCATATTTTTTATCAATTAAATCAATTACTTGATATGAGGAATTCTTTGGCCATACAGTGATGGGTGGGGCCGAAACATTATATAGGCCCTCGATGAATTGACAGGTTCACATGAGGCAAATAATTTGTGGAAATTAAATGGGGTTCTATATGTAGTTGTAAATAGTCTAGAGGATAGATTGTAATATTAGAGTTTTTCATGTTCCTAATAGATGGTGTACAATAATTAATCATTTCATTCACTTTAATTTAGTATTTATTATCTATAATATTTTCACTATGAAAAATATATGGATTCATTTAATTCTAAGTATATTGGTTATATGGATTGTGTTTTCTGTTTAGTACATTTCCATATTGATTATTCTTTAACTAATTTTTTAAATGGAATATCTTTTGAATTATTTAAATTTCTATATTTTTTACACACTACCTTCCCAGTTTATTAATTACATGTCACGTGTCTTAAGTTGTTAAATTTTCATATTGACTACTCTTGTTGGGTCATTATTTCTTATACTATACTTTAAACATTATTATAATTTGGGATAACCATTATTTTGTTTCCTTCCCCAGCAATCGCAGACGTGTACCATGAAATATATGAAAGAAAATTTTATGTGGCTATAAATTTATCCTCCAAATAAAGAAAGAAAATATTTTGTGATACGTATACTCATTTATAATATAAGACTCTTATAAGTATCATGTTTACCAAGAGTACTAAACCTTTAATCCTTTAATATTTTATTCCATATAATCATGCATTTTTAATAGTAGTAGACACTGAATCTAGGATTAATGGGGTCAGGTCACTACAATAATTCATAATCACATCCACTCAAGTAGATTAAGTTACGGATGTGATGGGAGATACACTCAATCTGTCTTATTAATTTAAAAAACATTATTTGGTTCTAGTTCTTCACATTCATTTATATCATATATATTTTCTAATAATATGTAATCACCTCCCTAAATAATGGATATTGAATTATCAATGAAAAAAACCTACTGGAACATTGATTGTGTCTATGATTTACAAATTTCCCTAATTTAGATTTTTGGGAGGATTCTTCTAGTGGATCTGATTCCTCTCCCTTCAGTTGAATTTGAAATAATATTGGGTACATATTAACTTTTCCTATTCAAATCACATATCAACAATCAAGATAAAGAAGTCTAATTTAATATTATAAATCAACCTAGCATTATGTATAAACACAATGATGATTATGAAATACCTATGGAATAAAATTCTATAATGTGGGTTATGGTACCAAAATATTTGGGGCTCTAGGATCAAATGATCTAGGAATAAGTTAAAAATGAATACATTCCTACTATATTTGAATATACTTAAGTATTTTTGGATGAAAATTGGGTTTCCCCTAGAGAGTGAGGTTGAGTTATCAATTCAACATATACTTGGTTCTAAAAACAATTCAAAGAATCTATAATGAATAAATCTCATTTAAATAGATGAGTTAGAAAGAAACTGTAAGACTATTTGAACACGGTTTTCATACCCCGCATTGTTTCACTATAGGGTTCACAAGTACTATTTTTCAAAAAAATATGGATGATTCAATGTGTATTTGCATAAATTATCATGATATTAATAAAATAATGGTAAAAAGTAAGTATTATATACCCCTTATTTATGATCTATTAGATCAAATATAACGATAAAAATAATCCTCAATGACAAAACATTAACCTATATATGATAAATTAACACTCAAATGGGTTTATATTTCCAATATATCTTTCTATATGAGGTATGAACAATAAGAGTTTATAGTGATGTCATTTTGACACACAAATCACCCTTCTATCATCATGGATTTAATGAATATTTTCTTTAGTGACTACCATGATCAATTTATTAAAGTATTTATAGATGATATTCTTATAAAGTCAAAGAGAAATAAATAGCATGAAGACCAATTAAAAATTTTATAAGGACCTTAAGAAAGGATAAGTTGTATGAAAAACCTAGAAATTGAGAATTATGGGTAAAAAAAATCAATTATAAGTCATGTAATCATAGGTAAGGGAATATATATAGATCTATCAATGATGGAAATTATCATAAAATTATACAAACTGACCATTGTAACTAAGATATGTAATTTTCTTGGTTTAGAAAAATATAAATAATAATTTCTGAGAAAATCCTCTGGGATATAAAATCCAATATCCATGTTGACATGGATGTAACTAATGTTACTTAGGATATAGAAATGTGAGAAATGTTTTTCAGAAATCAAGAAGTGGTTTTCACTACTCATACAGATACATTGCCCTGTAGAGGAGAAGGTTTTGTAATATACAATGATTCATCAAAAAATTATTTGGGTTGTGTATTAATGAATAATTGTTAGGTAATCGATTATGGTACACTTTAAATAAATACACATGGGATAAATTACATGATGAGAAATTTAGTGCTTCCTCTAGTGATCTTTGATTAAATATTTTGTGACATTATATCTCTAGAAAAGAGTGAGATATATATATATAGATAGAAATATCTTGAAATATATATTCACATAGAAATAAATTAATATATTCCAAAGGATGTGGTTGAAGTTGATAAAATATTTTGATTGCTCAATAAATTAATGACCAAGGAAGGAAAATAAGTTGGTTGATGATCTAAGAAATAATAATCATGGTACTTTATCTACGAAGAGGATTAAAAGGCATGATACTCATGGATTTTCAGAGGATAACTCTAGAAGTAATATTGGGTAAAGATAAATCCAATATTTTCAAACAGACATCACAATATTCCATTCTGATAAAGATTGGGTAAGAATAAAAATATTATGGGGAGTTGCAAAAAGGGTTTGTTAATATTACAATATTAAATGTTGTTAAAGATACAATTGAAAGTCTTGTAATCTGAATATGTGTCCCATCCAAGATGTAATTAAAAAAGAAAATTTGGATGATGCACATATATCATCCTTTTCTATATATCACGGAAGTAAAAAAAGATGTATATAGATCTAAAAAACAACTTCTGGTGGGATAGAATAAAGTGAGAGATTGTAGAATTCTGGTATCATTGCTTGGTATACCATCAAGTAAAAGAAAAATGAAATCATATAAGGGTATATTGAAATAGTTTCCCATAACTGTATGAAAATGGGAAAACATCACCTTGTATATCATCATAGGACCCAAAAAATATCAAAAGACCATATTTTTATTGGGGATGAATTTGATCCCCTTATAAATTTAACACATTTACTTTCCATTAAATAAGATTAATAATTTCCCTAACTTACCAAAATATACCTAATAAAAGTGATGAGGATAGACGGGGTACATTTAACCACTATATCTGATTAATATTCTAGGTTTATATTGAGGTTATGGGGAAGTATTTAAAATGATATTTTTAAAAAGTTCATATTTAGAACCTTATATAATCCTTAGACATATGATCAGTCTAAGAGAACAATTCAAACTCTAGAGAATATACAATGAAATTATTTTATGGTTTTCTAAGGATGTTGGGATCAACACCATACCTGATAGAGTTCTTATATAAAAAATGTTCCATCTGAGAATTCAGATGACACCATATGTGACTTTATATTGGATGAGATGCAATACATAAACATGCAAGTATAAATTCATAGAGAGGTAGCTCATAGGGCCTGACATTGTCCATGAAAAGGAATATAAGGTTTGAACTATATAAAAACACATGAAAGTGGAAAAATCTAAAAAAATAAGATATAAAACTTGTCATCAATGAGATATAGTGTTTGATGTTGGTGGAAAGTTATTCCATTGAATATCTCTATGGATGTGAATTGTGATATTTGGATAGAAAGGTAAGATGAACTCGAGATACATGAGGGCCTTCGATATTATTTATTATGATGGAGACATAGCCTTTCTATGGGATCATCCTTCACACATCTTGCTTGAATAAGATGTGTTACATGTATAAATTTTGAGAAAGTACATACCATACCCTTCATAGGTGCTATGATCAAAAAATGTAAAATTAGTACATGATCTCTAATATGATGAATAATTGATTTAAATTCTAGATTTAAGTGATAATATGCTATAGAATAATACCAGTCATTTGGTCAAGGTTATATGTAGAAATAATAAGATTGAAGAGGTTATATGGATCATGAGGATATTATGAGAGAAAAATACCATCCCTTGTTTTCTTCCATGTAATGGAATATTGAGGTATAAAATATTTAACAAGGGTAGAATTTAATGACATGACAGTTTCCACCATAATTAAATAAAACGTTTGATGTCTTACTCCATGTGTTAAAAAACCAAAAAAATATGGACTATTTATGTTAGCCATATAATTAGAAGGTATAATCTGTTGAAATTAAATTATAAAAACAAATAAATATATAAATAATATAAATTTCACCTTATATATCGACTCAAATAGTTCATTTATGAAAATAATGAAGTCAATTTCCTAAAATTTACTTATTTTCAAGTATTTTATAATTTTATATGAATAAATGATTAACACTAGTATAATTGTCCACTTTCTTATAAAACAAGTTGTCCAATATATTTTATATTTTTAATTAATAAATTAATTTAAATTTTCAAGATGTTAATTTGATAAAATAAACCTCATTTTTAAATTTCTTATAGTAATATTATTTTAATATTAATATTTATGTTTTTCAAAATTAATTAATTATCATGTGAATAAAATAAATACAGAATTAATAAATGCTATAAATTTTATGAAATTATTTAATAATTTGAATTAATTAAAAAATTATAAAACAATTTCATATAAAAAAATGTATTATGAATAAGGATTAATCAATTAAATATATTATGTGGAATTTATAAACTGATCATGCAAATTTTTAATATTTATGTTGAATTTTAATGAATTATTGTTTTCGACTGTTTTGTTTAATTAATTATAACATAATGAAAGGATGTTAATTATTTTTTTATAATTAGAGAAATAAATTTTTTTGATAATAATAAATTTAAATTCATTTCAATTATTTTCAATCATATTTCTATCCGAATCACAAATGATTTTTTTTAAAATGAACTTTTTCAAAAGATTTGTTTTTTGTGTGTTATATGCTCTTCTGTCTAAATTAATTTCCATAAATATTAGTTTTTGATTTTATAAATTTTGATGAATATTTCAAATCAGTTTCCTCAAATAATTGAATAATAATCTTTTAATTTTTAGGGTTTGAAATTATATTACTAAGGTGAAGAGTAGTTACCTTGGTAAAAAAAATACATATATATGTAATGTTTTAGATTAAATGGTTTCTAATACGTTTAAAACATTCATGGAAACAATTTATTGACCCATTATCAACTGAACCATCACTGACATAATAATTATTTTCAATTGTTATGAATTTACCCTTGAATAGTGTAATGACATTATTTAAAAATGATGTGTGTTTCCAAAAGTATCCATTTTCCAGTCTTATAAAAGGGTACCACATACACCCATCAATGATATCCTTCTATCATTTTTCTTTTTATTCTTACTATTCCAAATTTCATAAAATTATAGTAATATCATGAATTTAGTATAATTATTATAATTATATGTGGTTATATTAGTGGTAAAAACATATTTATTAATTTTCAATCACTTAGAAAAACAAAAAAAAAATTCAATCGTGCATGTGATAGACTTCCACCTCCATAAAGAGACAATTTTCATTTCTCATATAGTTTTTCATTATTTATAAAAATTATTAAAATTTGGTTCACCATCATAGAAACATCAAAATAATATCATAATTTTTATATTATGATGATAAAGTTTAAAAAAACATCCCTAACAGTACTCACCAACTGAGTTAAAGCATTTTCATGCTTGAGTCAGTTTAATAACCAACATTAAGGATGTTATATTATGAATGACTATAGGAACATTTAAAAAATAATATTATAATATAATAACAAAATCATAATTGGTATTTTGTTTTTGGAATGTGATATTGAGTATTTAAGTCATTATTAAAGTATATTTGGTATTCTTTTTAATCAATGAAATAAGCCAACACAAATTACTTTTTCTCACAACTTAATTAACACACTTATGGAATGGTATAAAATACAAAAAATTGAATTTAAGTTATAGATTAATGAATATTTAAGTATATATTAAGTATAATCTAGGATTGAAATAGGGTTTAATTTTATACAAATTATAAACATGTGAAAACTTTTGAAGATATTAATACACAATGTTTAAAAAAAGGTATTACAACAATCATATAAATGTAGAGAATTGATATTAGCAAAGGATATAAATTGATATATAATAATAATTATAATGATAATAATAAGATTCTAAAATAGGTAATTATGATGTTTTTCTTTATGATACAAGTGGCTAAGACTCTTCCATAGAAATTAATGGTAATAGGTATGGACTTGGTAACTCATGCTCCTTTGATTGAGTTATATAGTTTCTTGTTGAAATTTTATTTCCATACCCTTCTTTTTGAACTACGGTCTATTTTTTATTTCTATAGAAAAAATATTTTTTTAGTTATAAAATTTCCATTTATGAATTATTTTCATTTTAATGGTTTTTATGAAAAAAGGAGACTTTATGAATATTGACTAATACATCGTAGGATCACTCACATTGAATTACGGTATTTCTTGGGTACACTCCTTGGATCCATCATTGACATGTAGGTTCCATGGTTAAAGTCCATCGAGACTAGTCTTTACTTATCCCCATTTACCATGGATTAACTCCTTGGACTTGATATGCATCTCATTTTGGAATTCCTTAGACAATGCTCCTTGGATTACAATCTTCCTCTTAGCCAGACTACAATTATTATTGATTTGGAGACACTTGGGGAATACATTTCCATGGTTATTACCTTGGAACTTCATTATTAAACATCATTATAGGTTACCTTATCACAACTAGGAACGTCCACTATTTTTAACATGTTACTAATTTATAAATTGGTAATAAAATATTGATGGACTAGTTATGTCCAGATGCTAGCCGAGGGATGAATCAGGTACTTGGGTATTTTGTTACATTGTGATTCATTACTTTATATATGCATGATTTCATACTGTTATATTCTATTAAATGATCCGGATGTTATAGATACCTTTGGTTTTGGCCCACTAAAATTTATCTCACACACTCTTCATATTCCTTTAGGTACTTGGAGTAGATTACATTATTGCAGGTGTTGATAAAGAGAGGCATACAACTTCAAACACTTTATTGCATGTTGTTTACAATGGAGCTTGATATTAGAGGACTGAGTTGGAACAAAAGATGCTTGGGTTATTCTTTTTATTCCATTACAATTTTTGGGAACATGTTATTGCTTCTGTTTTGTATCCATGTTTTACAGTTTTCTAGTTACATGACATATCATCATCAATTGTTGTATGCTTGTATGTTATTCTAGTTATTTCGGTTATTGTTACCTTTGTGTCTTTTTTCTGTTGAACCTTCTATTTAATTTTATTCCTTTAGATATTTACCTTTATTTATATTGATCTACTATGCTACACTCTATTAGTGAGGGAATAGTCTCCCCATGGATACACCCTTGGTCCTCATTGCAAGTCAGTAACCTCTATCATTTGGGGAGATGCGTTTGAGGCCATGTGGCCCACAAGACTCGGCACACCTGTTAAGTGGAATCTGGGTCTGGGAAATCACGAAGTGGTATTAGAGGAGTTTATTTTTTTTTAATATTTAGGTATAATAGAGTAAATATTTGGAACATTTGGAACATGTTCATAAGTTGTTCTTGGGTGTTGCAAACCCATGTTCATTGGTAAAAGATGAGTTTTCTAAATTACAATTATTGTTCAATTTATCCTATTGTAGTTGAAATTATTTCACTATTGGGTGATGCACATGTTGTGTGGTGTTTCTGAATATTAATCTATTTGAGTATTTTATTTCATCATTGTCCAGATGATATATGGTCAAGGATCATTGTTACATGCATCGTTATAGGCCCCAAGAATTCGCTTGTCATGTATATTTCCATTCCATATTGGTGTGTTTCACAACTTGCATTTCTTGATATTCTTGCAATTTTTGAGTGAATATATTATAGTTATCTAGTAAAAATATTAATTTTGGTTGAGATTGAGTGATTTACTATCTCAATTCATGAGGTTTATTAGCCCTCATGGGTTTGAATGAGTAATTCACTGAATCACAACTTTTATTAAAAATTAAAATGGGTGTTAATCTCAGTGATAAGGAGTATGGGCCCTGACTCCATGGAATGGATATCTCATTTTTAATGAACTTGATACAAGTCATAATAAATTTAAAACTATAAGAGTAAATGGATACACATCCTTGTCTGACCTTGACATATTTATGAACGCTAAAGAAGTGAACCTGGTAATTCAATGAAAAATGTAATGAATGTTATACTTAAGCACTTACCAATACCTAGTCATCTAAGTGACTATTTGGGGTAGAATTCTTTGGATAGTGAGTTTTCTTATGTTAATGTTCCATTAGTGTCTATATCTTCATTATTTTAATCTTGTTATGTTTTGTGTGCTTGGTGTTTTTAGACCAATACCGACTTGACGTCCTCATATGACATGATAGGAGGGTGATGACAACCATGATTTAGACATGGTGGGACCAGAGCTTCCACTATTACATCCAGGAGTACCACTCTAGGGATAACCTATTGTACCTGATCTAAGAATTGATTTCCAGGTTCATGATAATACCCTACTTTTGATATAATCCATGCATGGTTCTCCACAACTTGCATCTACGATGGCTGATCTGACTCGTGATTTCTAGTAGTACCATCCTCCTACATTTTCAATGGATGGATGTCCACTATCTATTGATTCTTAACTAGAATCCACCTTATATATCTTTGAGAATCTAGATATGCCTCCAAATAGGTGAGATAATATTTCCACATACATGCTTTAGGATTCATCCAAGCACTAATTGGATGTGACTACCCAGGCTGGTCGTCATCAGGGCTTATTATGGGTTGATTTCAAGAATCCCTTATATGATCAGTTCTTTATCTCTATTATGAGAAAATACAGATCCAGATATTTCAAGAATCTTTAGAATTATTCTTTTTCTTAAGGAATATTTAGTTCATTTCAAAGTGTTACAACATTTTCCACTCCTTCTAGCTGGGGATGATATCTCGCGTGCTAGACTCTTTGATGATGGGCCTGTGTACACCATCAGTATATACGTTAATTCTTTCACATTCATACCTTCTTGGAAATAGTAAATAAAGCTATTATCATCAAGCATAACCTGATGGATTTCAATAATACTGGTTTTAAAGTATATGGGACTTTTTAGGACAATAGTTATTTCAATTGCATGAAAAGTTAACTTGAGGATTCTTATCCGGGGAGTGATAATCAGAGTGCACATTCTGATATCTCCAAAGTGTGTCATCAGTGTGGATGACAAGGGTACCTGAGGCATCATTATGATGGAGAACCAATGGAATGTGGATGTTGCTATTGTATGGTGAATCTCAATCAATTCTGCAGTTCAATTCCACTAGCTTCTAGGGGAAAAGGATCTGCACCCACTCCATGTTCAGGAGAAAGTTCATTTATGCCACATCTAGTGGGGAGTGGGAATAACACCGACAATACTATCTAAGGGGGAGGTCATGGTCATGGAATCCAAACCCCTGATCACTATTAGTACTAAAAAAATATTTATGATCACGATGTTCCATCAGTTGCATAGGGAGATGGACGAAGTCAATTTTATGCACTACAACTGATACATGAGGATCAAGGTGTTGGACCATCTTCAGTATGAGGTACTATTTTTGTCACATCTACTATAGAATGTACTTTATTTGATATAGGTGATTCAAACTCCTTTATCTTCTTATCTACCGTTAAAAGTCTCACACTAGAGTTACAATATTACTATGGTGTAATGGTCTTAGATATTAAATTAGGGGTATGAACAAAGGGAATACACTAATATAGGGACTGTCCACTTTAGGTTCGAAGTTACCATTTATTATTGAACCTATTTTTTTATAGAGGTGATGGGATTCAATGTAATTGTTAGAATGGACTAGTTGGTTTAGTATCATGATTTTGTAGATGTCTATCATCACAGTGTATCTTTTATATCACTAGAGGTATGTAATTATCTAAAAAATGGTGAGTGGGATTTATAAGATGGTAGATATAGACAAAATCATAATAGGATAGGTGAAGTGAATAACCAAATATCTAATCTCTTAATAGAGTAATAGGGTTTACATACAACTAATTTTCCTACAGCAGTGGATCATTTCAGGGATGTATTTCCTAACAACTTTTCTAGAATACCTCTTAGGAGAGAGGTAGAATTTAAAATCAATCCAATTTTAGTATCATCTCCTATCTCAATTCATCTATATAGGATGGAACCTATAGAGCTTTAAGAGCTCAAGCGACAGTTAGAGGATTTAGAGGCCAAAGGTTCTATACGGCCCAATACATCCTCTTGGGGTTCACCGGTTATTTTCTCCAAGAAGTAGGATGAAACCTTATGTTTATGTGTGGGTTATAGAAGGTTGAACAAGCTTATGGTCAAGAACTAGTATCCACTACCAGATATTGATGATATCATCCACTAACTATGAGGATCTAGTGTCTTCTCTAAGGTTGACTTAAGATTAGGCTATCATCTAGTGCGAGTCGAGAGACAAAACAAACCTTGTACAACTTTTCGAAGTAGGTATAGTCTATATGAGTAACCTATTATGTTTTTTGGTCTTATAAACACTCCCACTTTTTTAGGGCTCTGATGAATAGGATGTTCCACCATTATTTTTAGTATGTTTTCATAGACATTTTGGAAAACATCTTGGTGTATTCTCAAACTCGTAAAGACCATGATATACATCTTGAGATCATTCTTAGTACACTGAGAGAGATTCAACATTAAGAAATGATTTCTAATGAAACTTTTGTATTGAAAAAGTTCACTTATTAGGTCATCTTATATTATAATCAGGTGAATTTTTTGACCCTAAAAGGATAGTGTTGTAGTTTCCTTGGAGCATCCCAAGAACATGTCTGAAATAAGAAGTTCCTTGGTGATGGATGGATACAATATGCATTTTATATAGGACATATCAAATATTTTGTCACCTATTACTAGTATTAAAAAGATTGGTGTTTAGTTCTTTAGTCAGAAGCATGCAAGAAAGCCGTTTAGAAGCTGAAAGGGATGCTTGTCTCTACAAATATTCTAATTCTTCTAGTTCTTGGAAAAGGATATACTTCATTGCGTAAAGATATCTATAGTTGAGGCCTCATGAGATAAATTACCATACACATGAACATGTGCTAGTAGCAGTCATCCATTACCAACATTGCTAGAGATATTATCTGATGTGTGAGTGCTTTGTGGTGTATATGGACCAAAAGAGCCTAAAATATATCTTTTCATAGCATGGCATGAACCTGAGACAGTGAAGGTGGGTCAAATATCTACGTTCCGTTTATTTTGAGCTTACCTATATGCATATGAAGGGATATGTAGTTGCTGATGCACAGATTCAGAAAACATAGACATAGGCCTTACAAGAATCCAACGATTAATGTTAGTTAATTGACATTTTTTCTATGCTACATCTAGAGTTTCATGATTTTCACAAGTAGTATTACCTCTCATCCCTGATAGTTACTTCTTCAATACTTGAGAAGGTGGAGGGCATACAATTCTTAGATCTTGGAGGCCTTGTTCTCTGTGAGAGTATTTAAGGAGATAACCCACCTCCATAATAGTATGTCGATTGAGATGACATCCTGTGTATCCATGGATCTGTCTGGGTCCCAAAATATATGAGAGAGAAGTTGATGAACGAGTCCCATGCATATTAATGGGAATTTTATCCAATCATCTCTACGATGTATCGAGTCATGAGATGCCATTATTGGTGTCCTTGGATGAAATGTCAAGTAGCGGGCTTTATCAATAGGTGTTTCATCTGTTAGCAGGTGAAGGTGGAGGACCGGAGACTAGTGGGCTTACTAGAATCTCTTCTCGACCAAAAATGGAAATAGGAAGATGTTGATGTGGAATTTTCAGTCTTTTTACCTAGGTCTGCTAGAAATAGTGACAATAAATGGGTTTTCAATGACAGATTGACAGAAGTATCTAACTTTATTCATATTTGGGAGACTTTCTTAGTTGATGAGCTCATATGACTGTATGTCTATGAGATTATACAAATACATAGGGTAACATGTACTATCATTTAATATAATGAATCTCATTTCACATCATGGTTTTACCAGGGATTGAAAAAGGCTATGGGAACATAGGTTCTTCTAAGAAATTATTTTCACCCTTAGATCGATGGACAATCAAAATAGAAAATATTGGTTGTAGAGGATATGATCCATGAATATGTCCTTTATTTCAGATGATCATGGAAAAATCATATCCCTATCATTGATTTCAACTATAATAATAGCTTCCAGGAGACAATTCAGATGACTCTTTTTGAGGCCTTATATGGTTGGTCATGTCATTCATCCCTATGCTGGGTAGAGGTAGGTGAAGCATCCCTAGTAGGTCTGTGTATCATTTAGGATACTTTTAAGAAGGTTTATCTAATCAGAAGGTGTGTGCCTACTGCCTAGTCTTGACAAAAAAATTATGTTAATTAATTTCTAAGACCTATATATTTCTAGGTCTAAGATCATGTTTTCCTTTAGGTATCAACCAAGATAAGGTATATATGCTTATGGAATCATGGGAAGTTTTCACCTCATTATGTAAGTCCATTTGACATTCTAGAGAGGTCATCTAGTAGCCTATCATTTTCTATTACCTCGGAGGTACCATTCCATGCATGATGTCCTTCACGTTTCATAGCTTCACCAATATCATGATGACTCATCTCATGAATTTGATCATGAGGAAGTTGAATTAGAAACTGATGCTACCTTTGAGGAGTACCCAGTTTGCATCATCGACTAGAGATCAATGTTTCTCTGAGGCTAGTCCTTCCTTATAGTATGGGTGCTATGGAAGCATGGGCACGTTTGGGATGAGACATGGGAGTTGGAGGCCGACATATGTTCTTAGTGGGAATAATTTTTCCCATACAGTGTTTCTATACCCTTGGAAGGAAAACTCATGGATGAATTCTTTAAGGGTGGGGGGGGGAAGACTGTAAGAACTCAGTTTTTCAATAAGATATGGATCCTTCAAATTTCATTATAAATCTTTATTTCAACCCTAATATGGATTCATGATGGGTTATAAATGTTCTTAGGGGTTTATGGGGAATTTTCAGAGCCCGAAAAACATATTTTTGGGGAAACTAGCTATGCCACATGGTTAACACACAATTCGTACACCGTTTTCCTAAACGTGGAGATGGTCAATTCTCATATAGAACTATATCACATGGTTGCTGCATAGCTGTATGACCTAACTATGTAGTTTCCCTTTCTTCCTATTTACCTATGCATGGTTTCTATATGATTTTTCAAACCATGCACATGCTAATTTTCTAGGTGAAATGTCTATTTTCCCTTAATGATCTAATTAACACACATATTCTTCCCTAATAATATTTCCATTAGGATTAACCTCCATGGATATCATTTTGGATATTTTTGAAATTCTAATATAGTTATTGAATGATCTAATTAATTTAGGATCTTATCGAGCTTCTGTTCTTCATGTTGGATGTGCAATGATAAGTACTTGAGTATGTTTAAGCCTTTCTCTATCTCTTTTTTTCTCAACCAAGTTATCATGGTGTGAGATTTTTTCTTCATTTCTTAGATCTACTCTAATATGAGCCAAATAAAGGGTCAACAACATAGGATAAGTATCCTACAACCCCAAGGTGGGTGGTCTATAACTCATCCCTCATGTTTGTTGATTTTGGAATTGTCGTGTGGCCCCCACTGATTTCATTGGGTTCTATTTAATAGATTTTTATGTCATGATTATAATTATTAGAACTATATGATTGTACTCTTTCCATAAAAGTAATTATTTTTTTGTGGTTACACCGTCAACTACAACCATCTCATGTAAGATGATATTCCATAATTGAGTTCTTTGTGTTTTGACACATTTGAGCCATTGTTCATATGTGCTTGAGATTGACCACATTAATGGTAGGCCTCTTTATTGAAAAAGCTATTTGTTTCATTTAATGGTTAATGGAAAGTACCATGTCACTTCCACTTGACCTGCATATGGTAATTGCACAAAATTGAAAATTAAATATGAAAGGGAAATTAGAATGTATACTACGTTTATGACTTGACCATATTATATTTGAATGAAATATATTTTGAATTTCTGTAGAACCCCTTACTACATTAATGAAAGGTAGCAGAATGAATGTTAATTATAAAATATGCCTTAAATGGAATTCATAAAGTTTTTATGTCAATTTTCCTTGTCACACTAATGAAAGGAAATGCATGAACCAAATAGACTTATTGATTAATTATGACTTGATTAAAGGGTTGCATGCTACCATAACTTATCACACTAATGAAAGGAAAGGCACGAACCAAATGAAATATTATATAAAATCATAATTAAATAGGAGTTTCCTGACTCAATATCGGCTTGGATTATTTTCGTGGAATTCCATGAGCACTTGGGAACCCCATTCTGTTTCAAGGATACATGTTTCTTAGGTTTAGACCCACCTAGATACCGATCCATGTTAATTTTTTGATGCTCGGTATGACACCATAGGATCCCTCACAATGTATTATAGGATTCCTTGGATACACTACTTGGATCCAACATTAAAAAGTGGGTTCCAGGGTTAAAAATCATCAGGCCCAGTGTTTTCTTAGCCTCGTTTTACCCTGGATGAACTACTTGTACTCAGTAGGCATATCATTGTGGAATTCCTTTGACTATGTTACTACACTATTATCCTTATCCAGACTAATGTTATTATAGATATAGCCTCCCTTTATGTCTACGTTTCCTTTGTTGTTACCTTGAAACTTCATTATTAAATTTCATTATAGGTCATCTTGTCACAACTTGGAATATTCACTATTATTAACAAGTGGCTCATTTATAAACTGGTGATAATAAATTAATGGACTAGTTACATTCAGATTCCATTTAAGGTTTAAAGCTAGTACATGGGTATTTAGTTACATTGTGCTACTTTATATCATATATGCATGCTTTCACACTGTTATAATCCATTACATGGTCCAGATGTTATAGACACCATTGTTGGTGACCCACTAAGATTTATCTCACACCCTCTCCAGGCACCGTTTGGAACTGGATTTAGATTACATGGGTGCATGTGTTGACAAAGGGAAGAATGCAGCTTAGAGCACTTGATTGGTTGAAGTTTATAATGGAGCTCTATAGTAGACGACTGAGTTGGAACTCAGGAATCTTGGGATAGTCTTTTGGTTCCTTTACACTTTTGTGGAACATTTTATGCCTACCTTCTTGTATCCATGTTTTCTAGTTTTCTAGTGACATGACATCTCATCACTAGTTTTTGTATACTTTTACATTATTCCAGTTATTTTAGTTATTGTTACTGTTGTCTCTATTTTATGATGTGACTTCTATTTACTTGTATTTATTCGACTACTTACCTCTATTTATATTTATCTATTACACTACACTCTGGTAATGATGTCTTAGTCACCCCAAGACACACTCTAAGCTGTCTCTTCTAGTCAGAAGCCTCTAACGTTTGGGGAGATTTGCCTGAGGGCATGTTCCCAACAGACTCGAGGAACCTATTAAGCGACATTCGGGTCCATAATGTTATATAAGGAGTTTAATGTGGGATAATATAGATAGTTGGAGTTGATACAATACAATTATTTGACAGTACATTACCACACATAAAAGGAAAACATTGTGTATAATTCCCTGAGAAAGAATGATCATGAAACCTTATTCATGATTAAGAATGAATGTAACCCAATACTCATGTATTCTAAAGAATATACCTTGGAATCATAAGGAATGGGGAGAAATAATATAATTCCCAAATGAATAATCTACCATCAAAACATATAACTGTCAAGGAGAATTATAATGAGGACATGGTGTAATAGGACAAAGAATGGAATATCCCAAAGTATACCTTTTTTAGTGATGGTGTAATGTCGCGAATCTAGGTGCTGTCCAATGGTCCCATGGACACAGTTGGTCACATCACCTCAAGTGCATTACCCAAAATACCATAGGCTACGACTAGAAGCGAGGGACAAGGTGTGATATTGGAGAAACTACTCCCTCATTGGTAGATTTTTCATAGTGGAAAGTAAATATTATACAACCTAGAAAGTAGTAATACCATGAAAAAAAAAGTAAACAACAAAATTCTGATAGTAATAAAACAACTAGAGCATATATATAAATTATGCATGTCACATGTGTTAAGGAAGTAATCCAAACAAGTCACAATACTATAAATACAATACATAATCCAAAGTACTAAAAATCAATTAAAAATCAATATCATCGTAAGCCTCAGCTTGGTACCATTCTCTCCATCTTCAAAAACAATCATGTATGTGATAGAGAAGGGTGCATGCCCTTGTCTATACCTAAAATCATATAATCTATTTGGGTCTAAAATCCTAACCCTAACAGGTTGTGAGATGATCCCAATAGGCAACAAACAAACGAACAGTGCATAACTGTCAGGGAATATATATATGTACTATGTACTAGGAAAAATGAAGAAATAAACTATGAAGTACTCAAAAGTAAACAATCCTACAATTTTACATTATATTAATTTACATTTAGTATTCATCCTTTGAATCATTTAATCTTGGAATCTCACCAAAGCTCTATATCCCTATGTGTAATAGTAACAAATAGATGTCTCGGAATATGATTTCAAAAATCAAGTAAAACCAAGTCCATGTTCATGCTTTGGCTTGGAATACTTTTCACAATAAATCAACTATTCACAAACGACCTCTTGGTAATGTTCTAACTTTATAACTCCTTTAGTCTAACAAAACTTCATTTCAATAAATAATGACCCTCTGGGAAGCTCTCACAGTATAACCCCTTTGGTCCCACAATGTATACATCAATTACAAATGACCACCGGGGCAGCTCTCATAGTCAATACCCCTTGGTCAACATATAATTAATAAAATATAAATGACCACTTGGAATCTCTCATAGTCAATAACCTTGGGTATGACCTTCATTTAATCAAATAATAATGATCACCTGGGATAATCTCATGGCATAATACAATTATTTATAAATGAACACCTAGACAGCTCTCACTGTCTAACCCCTTTATGAAGCTCTCACAGTCTAATCCCCCTTAGTCAAACATTCACAATGCATATAATATGAATTATATATATAATCAATCACACTCCATCCTAATCAACCACGACATGGAAAATAAGGAAATCCTAGAAGGAATCCTAGACCGAATGATCATAAACAAACAAATAAAGAAAATTCACCCACAGGGTATTCCATAAACAAGGTATATAACCTTATTTATAAGAAACTACCCTTTAACAATTAAATAAAACCTAGAAGGTGATAACAGGTTTAAATTAAAAATCAATAGACACACTTTACATTGGTATGTGGCGCTTTTAGCATGAATAATCCATGTACTAACATGGAAATGTACAAACCACCATCATTGTTGTCTTACGATCAATATACACGAATGTTGGCCCTTAAGTTGGACCAGAACATCATAGGTCTACAAAAAGATGAAAAATTGTCAACATTAAATAACCCATGAGATAGGATGTGTCCGGATGAATTGATCTAGGGGAATTGATAACTCACTTGTGGTATTCCAATGCACCTAAAATCATCTCAATCAGAGCTCATATGGCGAATCAAGAGGGCTTCCATGTTATTTAGCCATTCTGTCACGGTCCAACACAAAACTCATGATGAAGAAGGTGTTTCTGTAGATGATACGGAACCCCTCTCCAATTTATGAAATAAAATGAAATATAAACGATTTGTTCATTAACAGTACACACCATGTATTATCTTCAATAGGCCCATGGATTAACCAGTCATCCATGTCACCAAAAGACCATGTGATCGGCCATTACACAGCCAGTATGCAGCTGTACGTAGAAACTGAGTACAAGACATGTACACAAAAGTACACGGCATGAACATAGAAAATTTTCCATTTCTTCATTTTTTCATAATAGCAATACAAAATCAAGATCCATACATGAAATAAAGAGCCAGGTTCTTACAATCATCCCCCCTTAAATAAATTCATCTCCGAATTTCCCTTCCAAGGGAAGTCTTGAAGAAGATTCAAAATACTCTGGTGACTGTGATCATACATCGACATCTCTCTCCCAAGTCTCATTCATTACTCACATGGATGCTTCCATATCCCCTGTACCAAAGGAAAAAAACTCCCATGGACAACCTTCATGTTGCAATCCACAATCCGAATATGATGCTCTCAAAGGATGCATCCACCTCCAACTCAATCTCTTCGAGTCCAAAAATTTGATACGGGTCTGAAAAGTAACATCATAGTTAAGAAACATTAATGAATTTGTGCATATCCTGATACCTATGAGGTAACTATAATAGATAGGCAGTCATCCTGAATCTCTCGAAAACATCAAATGGCCTGATTTATTTGGTTGAAAGCTTCCCATGTCTCATAATCCTCTTATGTCGCAACTTCAGTGTGACACATTAGAAAACCTGATCAATGACCTTGGAATCCAAAGGTAATCTCCATCAATCAGTATAATATTTTTACCAAGACTGTACAATGGCCATCCTCTTTCGAATCACCTCCACCTACTCTATTGTCTCTTAGAAAAGATAGGGTCCCATCATAGGTGTCTCTCCTACCTCCATCCAACATAGGGGTTATTAGCATGGCCTACCATACAAAGCCTTATAAGGTACCATATAAATTGTTTCCAGAACATTTTTTTTGTAGGAAAACTCCACTAGGTGTATGTGTCTCTCTCAAGAGCCCCTAAAATCTAGGACGTAAGATCAAATCATGTCCTCCAAACCTTGAATCATGATCTTGGGATGTCCAAATGTCAGGGGATGGTAAGATGTACTTCGAAGTACCTGTGCACCCAAATCCCTCTGTAGTCCCTGACATACACAAGAAGTAAACAAGGCATACCTATCTAAAACAATAGAGTATAGAACCTAGTGAAAACATAAAATCTTTCTGATGTACAACCTTTTAAGATCATTGACACTGAAGTTTTCATTGTTTGGCATGAAATTGGAAACCTTCGTGAGCCTGTTGATAACAACCCAAACCACACCATTCCTTAAAGGTGATCTTGGTAAACCTATCACAAAATCCATCACAACATCAGTATGCTTCCACTCGGGACTGGGAAACTACTGTAAAAGCTCTTCTGCTCGGTGATGTTTCACCTTGACCTGCTGACAGGTGGAACATATCATAAGAAAACCATCCACATCCCTCTTCATAATTGGCCTCCAATACTGATGGTGTAGATCTCAATACATATTGGTGACACCAGGATGAACTTCCAATACCGAGGCATGAAAATATCACATCAAATCATAATGTATGCCTACTAACACCCATATGCATCCATGAAAATTCAAGACCTCATCCTCTTCTATGGTCCACCCAGGTGTGGGGTCCTCACCTGACACACTCTCATGTAGGACTAGACCTTTGGAATTTGATAGATGCCTCATTTTCACTCGATCCAAAAGAGTTGAGGTAACAACTATAGAAGAAAAAAACATCTTCCCCTGTTATTCATGCACCTCAAAATGAATCTCAAAGAACATACCCATATGCTTCCACTCACTTCAGGCCTCAAGAAATTCTTGTATCAGAGTCCACCTGATCAACGCATCAGCCACTGCGTTGCCTTTCCCAGGTGTGTAGGAAAGCTCAAAATCAAAACACTGAAGGTACTCAACCCACCCCAACTTTCTTAAATTCAGATCTAACTGAGTAAAGTATACCTGAGTATTTTGTGGCCATTTTATACCACAAAACGATATCCCCATATATATTGTCTCCAACAATTCAAACCATGTACAACTGCAGCTTACTCGAGATCGTGTGTTGGGTAATTCCTCTCATGTGGCCTCAACATCCGAGACTAGTATGAAATGACTCATTCCCCCTACATAACCACTTATCCCATCCTGATACTCTATTAATCACAGGAAAAAAGTTTAAATATTTCTTGGATTCATAAATATCATTATTAGTGCTGATGTTAAACTCCCTGTCAACTCCTGAAAGGATTAATCGCTGGAATCTATCCACAAGTACATTTCACAATTCAAAGTTAGGCATGTCAATGGAACTCTAAATCATGAATATTCCTCTATAAAGAATCTATAGTAACCAAAATACATCATAAAACATGTTACCTTAAAGATGTTCTTCGACTAGTCCTAGGAAACTAACGCTCTTAACTTCTATATGTCTACAGAAACTCTTGTCTCTAAGATAACACGACCCAAGAAATAAATCTGGTCTATCCAAAAGTGGAAATTTTATAGCTTATCATATTAATGATGCTATCTCAATGTACACAATATGATCTCAATATTAGTGTGAAGGTCATGTCGAGTGTGAGAGTACACCAAAATATTGTCCATGATGACTTCCACAAAAGAATCCAAGTAAGGATGAAACACTAGGTTCATCAGTTCCATGAAAGATGTCAGCACATTCATGAGACCAAACAGTATGACCTAATAATCATATAGAACATACCTATTCCAAAAAGATATAAGTGGAATATCTAATGGTCTAATGTTCAAGTACTGATAACTAGAATTGAAGTCAATATTCAAGAACAATCGAGCTCCTCTAAGTTGACCAATGAGATCATCAATCATCTGAAAGGGATAACGATTCTTGAACATCTACTGGTTCATCTTCCAATAATCCTCACAATGTCTGAGGGTAAAATCAAACTTCATTGAAAAAAATTATGAAAACCCCTAGGAGAAGTACTGGGTCGGATTAAACCCTTTGACTGCAACACCTCTAACTGCTTCTTGAGCTCCTATAACTCTGGTTTAGTCATTATATAAGGAGGAATTGACACCAGTGCTGCTCTTGGAACAATATCAAGGGATAAATCTACCTGTCTACAGTGGTAAACCTAAAAAGTCATCTGGAAAGACATATCTAAAACAATAAACCAATAAAGTAAATTCTATCTATGAAGTCCCATGGTTATCCAGATATAAAATACCAATCTGTGATATAATTCTAACAAACCCATGATGCTCGGGTCCATCTCTCCTCTCCTAGACATCTCATTCACAATTGTGTAGAAAAGACCCACCCTTTGGTGATGTGAAACTCACCATCTGGTAATATCAGTCAACAATGGCCTGAAAGGAGACCATCTTATCCACTAAAAGAATGAAATTGAAAATGGTCATCTCTATGAAATAGAGGTCCCATAAAAAGTGACACCCACCAACCTCAAGAGTTCACTCCTTGAATTAATGTACACTAGCCTTCATAATCCCCAACGAATTTTCTAGCATCATTAATTCATCAGAAGTAAATATACAGATCCCAAGGATCTCCACAACAACAATATTTATAAAAATACGGGAAGTCGCTTTATAAAAAATAGTAGAAGCTAAAACTGATGAAACTAGAATCGTACCTCTAACCGTAGAGGGTTTGTGATCCTGGTTCTTCTAGGTCTATTAAATTTCAAAAGTCTGACCTTTACCGTGGCCCTATTACCCTACCTGGCTACCCTGAGATGGTCAACCCTACTATCACTGAAAATATATTGTCTAACTACCACAATCACGAACACCTCCTTGTCATGAATGGCCTAACAAACTCCAGTTCCCTTAATAATGAGAAACTGGTGGTATTTCACATGAATGTGGAGTCATAATAGATCCCCTCCCACTCACTGCTGGGGAGAACATTTTGAAGAATTCTAAATGTGGCCCATCATTCCGCAAGATCAACACATGACTGGGTCCCTCAGGCAATGTGGCCTCGTATGCCCAATCCTTTCGCAATTGTACCACACTACTTGGCTACCTGAAGAAACATCCTGGATACTAGAAGAACCACTGTGTGTATTCTCCCTGTGGTTTTTTCTACTATCGATCAATGGAGTATTAACCCTAGATGCTGATCCTTCCTGGCTTGCAACTCCAAACTCCCTTAGATTACGCTTGGTATTCATAAACTGATTTACTATCAATGTCATCAAATTCAGTATGAAAGCATTCAACTATGATTGGATGAAATAACTGAGTCCATCCTTATACCATCTATCCAGTGATAACTCATCCCCTCCCAAAATAGGTGGGAAGTGCTGAAACTCTATAAAGTGAGAAGAATAATCCATCACTGACAGAGTTCCTTGCTCCAAATGTAAGAACTCCCAAACATGGTCGGCCCTCAACATCTCAGGGTATAAGTAGTCATAGAAGGTCCGTTGAAACACTTCCCATGTCATATAATGATGATGTACCACCTATGAGATAACATCCCACTGTCTCTTGGAGGAATCACATACGATATAAGTCGCAAGCTTCACCCTCCTCTCATGAGGTGTCTCCAAATGCTCGAATATAGAACGAATGAACTCCAACCACGACTCTATATCCTATTGTCCTACATCCCTTGAAAAAGATGGAGGTTGTTACTGTGGGAACACTCATTTCAAATCTTCCATAGTCAGGTCAGGATGTGGTGATCCCTAAAAAGTATGCATCATCCTTATAAAGCCTTTATAGAACTATGAAACAACCCATATGTTTTCTATAATAGATGGTGCCAATATGAGAACAATAGGGTAATCTACTTGTAGTCAATGATCATCCCTTTCTATTGTCTTATCATTACCATGCACCTGTTGTACAACCAGAGGAAGTTTTAGTGGAATGAATCTTCAAGATCATGTGCACACCTTAGTTCATGATTATCAAGTACTACACCATAAAAGTGCAAGAACAAAATAGTAGAAGGAAAACTTTCAAGTTTTACATAGGAGAGGTATGTAGTGTGTAGAACCACTACATGTAATTTTCCCTTAAGAATTAACATGGGCATATAGCTCTTCCAAACTGGTCATGTAACACACCATACATACGGTGTGTTCCTAACAAAACATGGTATGTACTTGAATATTCCCTCCTACCCAAAATTATTCTACACAATTAGAACTACATGGTACTATCCTTGTGTAACACTATACAGTGTATTCACCCTAGACACAATGTGTACTACTTATGTTCAATCCACCCATGCCATTAGGCACACGGTTGGATACACGGTCTATTACTACATGGTGTCTAAAATCTAGATATGGCGTGTACATCCTAAGATTTATCCACCCATGTCATTAGTCACACATTCAGATACATGGTCTCTTAAAGAATGATGTGATCTACGAAACATTTATACACCCAATTTCTATACTCACATAGTCATTCAAATGGTTAACAACAACACAACATGTACATAAGGTACAAAGAGTGTACTTAAGAAAAGTCATTTTATCCAGAACATAAGAACACATGGGGTGTGTTCATGACATCACATGCCATGTTTTTTAGGTTTTCGAGATATTAAACCCCTCAAAAATCTTTGGCACCCCCAAAATCATAATATTGTTTCCATGGAATGCCATGTTCTGATCTATGAGAGCCCATACTCTTATTGAATCAATGTTTGGCATCCTTATTCATACAATATCTTAATAGAGTTCAATTATATTTCAAACACGAGCCACCAAATTCCAATCCAAGTGGGCCCATATCACCTTAGGGACCAAAGCTTGGAATCCACCCCAATGAAACATTACTTATAAAAATAACCTATCAAATTATTAGGTATTCTATCATAGTATCTATCACAAAAACATGCATATCTAGCACAACATCTATCACAAGAACATGCAATCAATAATGTACCCTTAATGGCATGAAAAGAATGTAGGACATGTGATCTCTAAAAAGATCCTATATGATGAATGAGATGGCATACCCTCATCTCATTGGGATGAAAAAAAAATAGAACCACAATGATATCAATTATAACAACAAAAAACAAGTGAAACACTCAATAGTGAAATCAAATCAACACTAACAATTGCAAAACCAAAAACAATTGTCATATTCGAGGTAATGTGGCATTTCCCTGTACATATGTTAGAAACTCCCAAGAACATCTTATTCCAATCTACCTATTACTTCATATCCCAATCTATTGGCTCCAAATAGTAAGACAATGTAGAAAATAAACTCCTTTGATACAACTTTGTAACATCCTGGGTCTGGGTGCCGCCCAAAGGTGCCCCGAACATGGTTGGTCACATAACCTCAAGCGTATTTCCCCACACTCCAGAGGCTAACGACTAGTAGCGGGGGACAAGGTGTGATATTAGAGAAACTATGCCCCCATTTGCATAGTATGCACTAAAAAAGAAAATAGTAAACAATAGCAGAATTAGTAATAACAGGCAACAAAATATTAAAAAGTGGAATTCTAGTTGTAATAAAACAACTACCGAATATATATAAATAATGCATGTCACATGTCTTGAATGAATCCAAACTATTCACAATGAAGAAAATACAATCCCGAAACCAAATTAGTGAAAATCAAGAAACTCCAATAGCATAGGATGCCTCTGCTTGTCCAATTATATCAAAGTCCAACAACAATCAAGTACCTGAGGGAGAAGGGCACATTCTCTTATCTATACCTGAAATCATATAATCTATTTGGGTCGAAAAGCATGACCCAAACAGGGTGTGAGATGAATCCAAGTAGACAACCACCAAAATATTTATTCCTAACTGTCAGTGAATATATATATAATAGGTAATAGACAAAATGAAGGAATAAACTAGGAAGTACTCAATAATATACAATACAACAGTTTTTGATAACATTCATTTACATTTTTTATTAATACTTTGAATCATGTAATCTTGGGATCTAGCCAAATATCTATATCCCCTTTTATAATAGTAAAAAACAAATGTCTAAGAAGATCAGATCAACAATCAAGTAAAACTATTTCCAAGATTGTGCTTTAGATTGGAAAACTCATTAGAATAAATCATCTATTCACGAACGACACATTGGGAATGTTCCCACAGTCTAACCCCTCAAGTCTAACATAAAATCATAGCAATATATAATAGCCCTTTGGGAATATCTCCTAGTTTAACCCGTTTGTTCCAACATTGTATATATCAATTAAAAGTGACCACCTATGTAGCTCTGATGTTCAATACCCAATGGTCAACATAACCTCAATAAAATATAAACGACCACTTGGAAGCTCTCACAGTCGATACCCTTGTGTCCAAAATTCATTTAATAAAACAATAATGATCACTAGAGTAGATCTCATCGTCTAACCAAATAATTAAAAATTACCTCCTGGGAAGCCCTCAAAGTATAACCCCTTTGGGAAGCTCTCACAGTGCAATTCCATTTGGTCAAACATTCACAATGCATATCAACAGATTTTTATATATAATCAATCATACTCTATCCTAATCAACTAAGGAATGGAAAACAAGTAAATCCTAATATTAATCCTAGTCAGAATGAACATAAACAAACAAACAAGTAAAATTAACCCACAATGTATCCAATAAACAAGATATATAACCTTAGGCAAAAGAAAATACACTTTATAAGTTGAATAAACCATAACAGGTGATGACAGGGTTAAATTCCAAATCAAGTGATACCCCAAACGTGGGTATGAGGAACATTTATCATATATAATCCAAGGACTAACAACAAAAGGAACAAACCACCGACCTCGATGTCTTACGATCGATAAAATTGAACTTTATCCCTTAAATTGGCCTAGAACATAATTTAACTACAAAATGATGAAAATGAAAAACCTTTAATAACCCATGAAAGAAGAAGAATCAGGAATAAAGGATCTATGGGAATTGAGAACACACCTGTGGGATTCAAACACCCTTGACGACATCTCAATCAGAGTTTGGATGGAGAATCAGGAGGAGTTAGATGTTCTTTATCCCTTTCATTGTGCTCCTATATGAAACACAAGAAGAATAAGGGGTTTCCGAAAATGAGACATGACCTTGCTCTTATTTATCAAATAAAAAACGTACAAGGTGTGTTAATTAACAGCACAGACCATGTATTAGCCTCAACCAGCTACTGGATAAAGTGGTCTGTCAGGTCACCACACGACCATGTACTTGGCCATTACACAGCCAAAATGCGGCTTTACGCAGAAATTGAGTAAAGAGCGTGTACACTGAAGTACACGGTGTGTACTTAGAAAATATCCCATTTCATCATTTTTCCAAAAAAATAACCCAAAATAAAGATCCATGCCAAAAATGAAGTTTTGGGTTCCTATAGATAGAATTGTAAGACTAAATAAATGAATATGTGTTCTATCAATACCATAATTAAAGAAGTGTCTATTGGATGATCCACATAGCTCATCATTACATATTCATACTAGAAGCAAAATTAATTGTAATGATCTGATGAATTATTTATAATGGAATAACGTGATGTGAGATATTTCATTGTATGTATCATAGTACTTATTATGCTGATAAGTTATGGAGGAATAAAGAGAGTGTAGGGGGATGATGCAATCATTATACATACTTGTATGGATATGAGAGAACGTCACCACACATTTCATTGAAGGAATTTTTTAAAACATCTAAATTCCAAAATTCCATTTGGGATATAGTCTATCACCACATGATGTTAGAACATGTCATTTCAATTTGTTAATATTTATCACTCAACTATATTTATAGGATATATATAAAGAAAGTGGTAAGGCTAGATAGAGTACCACTTTAAACTATATCTGATTGGGATCCATGGTTTACCTTAATGTTTTTTTTTCTAAATCTCCAATAATAATAGGACACCATGTTAAGCTTCAACACTATTTATCATACACTACAGTAGAACTGAGGAACGGGTAGTTCTAGTTTTAATCATCGCTAAGGAGAAAGAACTGATGGGGGGGGCTCTATCAGTGCTATTAAAAATCACTGAAAAATCTACACTTTCTCAGCGCTAAAGGAAGCACTGATAAAGGGGTACCCTTTATGAGCGCTTTATTTAGCTATGATAAATGATATATTTGTGAGTGGTAAATTAAGCGCTGCTAAAAGTTTTTAATAAATGATATTTTTTCATTATTTTAAATTATTATATTTATATAAAAAATAAGGATTATTTGTATATATTAAATAAAAAACACCTATTTTGATTGATTATATTGATTATATTGATTATATTGATTATATTGATTATATTCATTATATTTGTTGTATTTTTTATATTTATTTTTATTTATAATTAACATATTAATTAAATTAATTACATTCATTAGATTTATCAGATTTATTAGAATCATTAGATTTATTAGATTCACAATATTTATTTTATTTATTTTATTTATTATATTTATTATATTTAGAATTAATATATATATATATATAATATAATTATATTATAATTATTAAATATACATGTGTTTCCAATGAATATGGTCAATAAATATATTGATAGATCATGCATGAATATATGTTATGTATCATTATGATCGTTCATTTATACATTAAACATTTCTAAATATTCATGATGTCCATTAATGACTCGTTTTTAATTATGTATATTTTATTACTAGGTATATATGATTAATACATGTTACCCATATATACTATTATGTACTAAAAAATACTAATAAAAATAAATTAAATATTTTTAAATTAAAAATATATTTATTATATTTATTATTATAAACTTTTAATTATATATAAATACATAATAAATATATTTATTTTTAATTATAATGATAAATATATATATTTTTAAATAGTTATAAAATTACAATAAATACATTTATTATAAATGTGTATATATATATTTAATTATATAAAAATATTTATAAAAATATTTATTTATAATAATAATTATAACTATAAATATATATATGTATATGAAAATAATTATAAAATTATAATAAATATTTATATTATACTACTTATAATGTTATAAATATATAATTAAATAAATATATTTGTAAATAAATATGATTATTTCTAAATATAATTCTAAATAAATGTTGATATATTTAAATTATTACACAATTATAATAAATATAATAATTATATATATTTGTAAAATTATACCAATATTTGTTATAATTATATATATATATATATTTATACTTACAATTATAAATAAATATTTATTTATTATAATTTTAAATTAAATATAAATATATATTTATTTAGTAGTTATAATTATTAATAAATTAATATTCATTTATAATTATAATTAAAAAAAATATATTTATTAGTTTTAAATACAAATGAATATATATTTATTTAAATAATTATTAATTTATATCAAATATATTAATTATTTTCATATATAATGTTATACATAATTAAATAAATATATTTAAAAATATATAAAAATAATGATGAATAAATAAAAATATTTATATTTATAGTTATAAATAAATACAGATATATTTAAATAATTATAAAATTATAACAAATATATTTTATATATATTAATAAAATTATAAATATCATAAATATTAATTTTCCATAATATTATATATATTTAAATAGATTGATATATATCTATATATAATTATAATTATAAACAAAATATATTCATATAATTATAGATAAATATATATTCATATAAATAATTATAAAATTAGAAGAAATATATTTTTATATGTCTATAATCATATAAATATATATAATTAATGTATTTGTTATATATATATATATTCTATGATTATAAATATAATAAGTATATTTCTTCTAATTTTATAATTATTTAAATTATAATTTTATAAATGTAAATATATATCTATTTATTTATAGTTATAGTTATATATATATATATTAACATAATATCTTTTTTAGTGCTATAAATTTAACGCTAATAAAGACACCTTTTATCAATGATTATTTAGTACTGATAAAGGTATGTTTTCTCTGCTCTTTCTATTTTAACGCTAACAAAACATATCTTTATCAGTGTTTTTTAGCTAGTGCTGATAAAAGGTTCCCTGTATTTTATAAAAAAACACTAACTTTCTCCTCCTTCTCACCCCTGAAGCTCTCGCTGAAGCCGATCACCACTGCTACCGCACCTCCTCCTCCTCCTCCTCCTCATTCTCCTCCACCCCTTCCTCTATCATCACCTATCCTCTACTGTGAACCACACCCAAATCGTGCACAACTCCTATGCCGCGAACCAAACCTCTATGCGCCACTCATCTACCATGCACCATTACTCCTCCATGCGTGAAACAGACCACAATATTCTTCTCCTCTTCCACGTACCACACCTATGTCACGAGCCACACCTCCGTAGTGATTTTCTCCTAATTCCCATATTTTTTATATTGTTCTAATGTAATTATGTTGGGATATTGATGGTTTGTTGTTAATTGTATGGTCTAAACACCCCAATAAAAATCCTAGCCACTGGTGATCATTATTTGTTCACTAAATGAAATGCATATTCGTTTGTTATTATATTCTAATTTGTTCCATTGATTTTGTGTAACTTGGTTATGGATTTGAAGTGTGATTCCATTAGATCATATTGTAATTTATTTTTATTGATGATTACTTTTTTCATTAGTGGTTGAGTAGTATGTAACATGATATATTTATGTGTTCTCTATTAATATTGACACGTTTTAGCATTTCTTTTTCTTGAGTGAGGTCGGTGTTTCTTTGGAACTCCCTTGTAATACTTGTCAACAATTTTCATGGATGTTTTTGAATGATTTATTATGAAATTATAATCCTATGTTATGACTTTTTTGGGTTTTAATTGGCTTGAAAATGGTTTAAATACCTAGAATAGACTTAGGTCACATGCCAAGTGTTTTGTAAAAGGCCCGAGTGGTTTTTTAAAGGAATATAAATATTTGAAAATTTTGGTCATAATTTTTTTTCTTAAAACTAAATATGTAATATTTTAAGTCATTTTTTGAAAAATGAATGGAATTGACCTTCAACCTATTTAAATGGATTTGAGACCCTTAACTCTCATGGTGGATAAAGAGGGTTTCAAAAGGATATTAAATCTTAATAAAAGGGTTCATAGAACATATTTACATCAAAAATGAAAGGGTTTACAATTTTAAAAATTTATTTACAGAAAATGATTAGGATTCCAAATGGTATTTTAGTGCATTTTGAAAAATGGTTTTTGGATTAAATTTGAAATATTTTTCACAAATGAGGTGAATGTGGATTTTCCCCTTAAGAATATTTGTAAAATCTTATTTGGTAATTTAAACGATTTTTTTTATAAATATGGGAGACCCTAAATTAAGCTCTAGGAATGTATTGATCCTGTTGTGGTTCATGACCCCATGGGTGATTAATTATATTATTATAATTATTATGAATATTATAAATGTATGTTAAAGGGGTTGTTTCTTGTGAGTGTGTAGGAGGTGGGGTGAAGTTAAATTTCAAATAATTGAAATTATATTTATGTGATGATCTATCATTTTGTTATTTTCTCAATTCCACTATTGAATTGTCATGTGTGTCCTAGGAGACAGTTAGGGATCCAAATAATTGAAATACTTAGTGTGGAGTGTGATGTCTTGTGGAAGGACCCATTTAGATTGAGTCAGTTTATGAGATGTTTTAGTGTCCCTAGAATGTGCTAGAAGGGTCCAGGGTTTTTTTTTGATCCCCTGATCATAAGAGAGCATAATTATTTCTACAGGGCTACTTGGATATGACATGTTAAATAGTATTGACTTAGGTTCCTCATCTACAATTCTAGATCCAAATACATGAGTCTTAGGAAGTTGAACATGATGACTACATCATTCTTAAGACACTTTAGAGGATTTCTTTGATGGATTATATTCCCATAGTTTTCTTTATTATATGGAACCATCATTTGGTTATTTTTTTGGATTATGCTTCCTCTTTTTCCTTATTGAATATGTATGATAATTTTTCCCTTTGATTGTGTATTTTCTTAATTTCAAAGAGGATGATTTAAAAGGAAAAAAATTATTTAAAAAGGAAAAAAATTGGTTATTCATTAAATGAACTTTAAGAAAATGTATTTTCGTTGTAGTTATTTATGAAAAAGAGTTTTCAGAAAATGCTATAAACAAGGGATAAACTATGATTTGACATGTCTTATAAGATATTAAAGGCCATTTTTCCATTTTTCTTATATTTTTATTTCAAATTTTTATGCATCTATGTTTTTATATTATTAAAATGGTGGTTTTTTTAGAATATGTATGTTTATTGTTTTTTCACTTATTTTATCATTCATGTTAAAATATTTTTTATACCTTACATTGAAACTAGATCTTTATGAAATTTATTATGAAGGGATTCAAAGATAATTATTTATGAGATCATACAAAGAATTGTTATCTCACACCCTACATATGAAATGGTGGATGGGAGTGTCTAACGATCATATATATCTTTTTCAGGGCCCTATTTATTTTGTTCTTGATGATCAGATTGGTCCATCGTTGGACGATGGGATGTGGAGAGTTAATGGGGGTCACTAGTGTTGATGTTGAAGTTATTTGGTTGTTGATTTCCATTTATATTTTCTTTTAGGATGATTTAGTAAGAATGATTTTTTAATTTTTTAGGAATCTAGTTATTGGTCTGGAGTGGGTTCTTAATCACTACCCTTCGTAATGATGCTTAAGTGTCTCTGGGCTATTTATATTCCCTACATTGAGGGTCTAGATATGAAATGGTATAAATAAGACTCTATGTGATATGGTCTAGGATTCTGAGATGAGATTTTAATTATATGAGATAGGGGTGAACTACAAAATTCCAAATACCATCCATGATAACACAATTGAAATAGGCATGGAATTATACGAGACCAAACCAAATTTGTTTAGCTCAATATGAGTATTTGTATGTTCATGAGTGATCCTTCTAAGACTTAATGTGAGATTGATTAAAACACCAATCTTAACCATAAATGTGGTGGGTAGTGAGTATGTATTTTATTGTGATGTATCAGAAGTCAAGATTTAAACAGTTTCAATCCATGGGGATGCTTATGGGACTATATTTTTAAGAACACATAAGATAAACATCATAAATCCTTTAATATATTTGTAAATAGTTGTGCTTTCCACGAGGTGTTATTGGAATACACTAAAAAAAGTGTTCAACATACCTTTTTTTTGTTTTAAATAATAGTAAAATGTTTTAAACACTTTGCATGGACTTATGTTACATGAGAAGTGTTTCTAAACTCACATAATTGGATTTTATAAAGGGATATGAATGTTTTGAATGTTTATGTAATGCGGGTTTAATTTAACCAAGGGATGTGTGATGCATTAAATGAAATTTTATAAAATATATAGGGGTTTTTCTCATTTTAAATGATTAAAATTATTGGGTCATGATGTTTCCTTTAATTCTTTAGAAAAAGGAATTGTGTTTTGAGAAATAGTGTTTGAAATTGATTGGTTTATTTTAAAAATGGCATGTTATTTTAATGATGAATTTGTGTAAATGTTTTGTTTTTTAATGGGATTTAAACTGTGATTTTATAAATAGTTTTCAATAGAGACTTAATGTATATAACTTTTTTAGCCTTGGTTAATTTTTATATCAACATATTCTCTATTTATTTTGTTAAATATTAATATCACTTTATCGAATAGGATTGATATGAGTAAAGACTGGATGGATTCTAATCATTTGACAAGAGTGTATGAAGATGTAGTGAAAGTGTTCATCATGTTTGCAAAAGATCTTTCATATGAACCGTCTTAAATCCCTTGCCTATGTTTACACTATTTTTATTCAAGACAAGTTAATCTTGAAGAGTTAGAAAAAAACTTGATCTATCAAGAAATAGATGTAATTTATAAATGTTGTAATAAACATAGGTAAAAAGAAAATGTAGCATGTGGATTAAATAAAAATTCATTTTATGGATCATCTGATATGATTATATGTGTGGACTATGAAGAATATCGTATCGAGTATGTGAATACATATTTTAATGATGATAAAGATAGTATAGAGGGAATGATAAGGAAATTTGAAGATGATCTTCATGATTTCCCAAAATTGTTTGAGCTGTTAAAGTGTTGTGAAAAGACACATTTGTATGGTGTTTTCACAAAATATACAGCTTTGTCAGCCGTATTGAAGCTGTATAATTTAAACGTAGGAAATAGATAGAGTGACTCTAGTTTAATAGGATTACTTGATCTCTTGAATAAAATGATCCTAAACGATAATGATCACATGATCAGAAGATACGATGCCAAATAAATGCTACATTCGATGGGTTTAATATCTGAATGAATACACGCCTTCCTGAATGACTGTATATTATTTATAAAGGACAAAAAATCACTTATAGAATGCCCAAAATGAGGTTCTTCTTGATATAAGGAAGATTAATCTGATACTATGAATGTTATATAGTACATTCAAATAATTCCAGGGTTTATGCGCCTATAAGAAAGTGAGGAGACCATAGGGAAATTGATGTGGCACACAGATAGAAGAAATAAATATGGGATACTAAATCACCCAACAAACTCTCCTCAGTGGAAGAGAATCGATCATAAGTATCCTAGTTTTGGAAATAAGCCGAGAAACCTTCTTTTAGAGTTATATATAGATATAGTGAATCCTTTTTCTTTTTAGAGAATCTCTTATTATACATGGCCAGTTATGTTGGTAAATTATAACTTCCTTCTATGATTATGCATGAAACAAAAAAACATCATGCTATATATGGTTATATCATTACTGAAACAACTAGACAATGATATTGATGTTTATTTGGCTCCATTGATTGAGGATTTGAAATTATTTTGGGATTTAGGTGTTACGTTGTATGATGCTTATAGAAATTAAGATTTCACATTGAGATCCATTCTATATGGGATGATAAATGACTTTCCTACTTATGGGAATTTGTCAGGGCATATTATTAAATTAAGTCATTAGTGGCTTATCTATGAACAAGGTACATGGTCAATTATGTTGAAACATTCATCGAAAAATATGTTTCTAGGAGATCACAGATTTCTACCCCGACGACATTAGAACCAATCTTGGATGACATCATTCCATATATTTTCATAAGAATGCACAAAAATATCTCTACTGTCTGGTGATAAATTTTTTTTAAAAGTTAAATATGTGGACACTACTTTTTGTAAACTATTTTAAAAAAACCATAAAAAAACCAGTTGAAAGAAGTGGTCAGTTTTTTTTGAATTACCAAACTGGAATTTTCTGTATGACAGACACTTTCATGATGTTATGAATGTTGAAAAAAATTATGTGAAAGTGTTATGAAAACATTTATAAATGCACTCAACAAAACAAAGTATGAAAATGAATCTAGGTTGGACATGGTTGACATGATAATACTAGAAGAGTAAGTGCTAGTGAGGGGTAAAAAATGAATGTTTATTCCTCCAACTACTTACACTCATTCCAGGAAGGATTGATATCTGTTTTGAAACGTCTTAAATGACGTAAAGGTTCCAACGAATAATTCATCAAATATCATGAACATTGTTTCAATGACCGATTTAAAGTTAAAGGGTTTGAAATCACATGACTACCACATTTTGATGCATGATCTAATTCCTATAGCTTTACATTTAATTTTACCAAGAATTTATTTTATACAATAATGAATCTATGTTTAATCTTTAAATCTATATGTAGCAATCTTATAGTCCCGGTGAAATTACTGAGTATGGAATGTAAATTCTCGTCATATAATGTGAATTGGAAATGTTCTTCCTGTCGATAGTATTTGATATGATGACTCATTTGATGGTTCACTTTGTGATAAAGATTCAACTATGTGGTCTTGTACACTATAGAAGGATGTACCCCATTGAACTATATATGAAGATTTTTAAAGGATATGTAAAAAATAAAATTCAGCTAGAGGGTTGTATTGTAGAGTGATATATTGTTAAGGTTGCCATTGAATTCTATAATAAATAGCTTTCGGGTTATGAATATAATGGTCTACATAAATCTAATCACATTGGGTGGCTTGTGGGTGAAGTAATTTATGGAAAAGAGTTTGTCACAATCAATATTATAGGTGAGGATTAGGACCAACTTTATGTTTTTCATAAGAGTTTGGAGGTTTTCCCATATGTAGAAACCTACAAATAAATTATTAGTAATTTGAATTTATCACGGTATGAAAAATAGATATCAAATACACACAATTGATAGTTTATAAGATGGTTTCAGGGCCATATATTTATGGAGCCAGATGAAAATCTAGACTCAATTTCAGAATGAATTTGATGTCTACCTGAAGGACCAAGTGTGTATGTATTATCTTACAATGATTATGTAATTAAAGGTTACACATTCTGTACAAATGAAAATGTTGAAGATAGTACCATACATAATAGTGGAGTTACACTTCTGGCTAATGCAATGCATGTTTCCGGTGCTAAGGTCAAAAATCCAATTTATGTGAATATTTCATAATTTGGAATCATCAAACAAATATGGGAGTTAGATTATATGAAATTTCACGTGCCGATTTTTCAATAAACGTGGGTTGGTAATAGGATTTCTATTAACATAAATGTGTTGGGATTCATAAAATTAGTTTTCAGTAAAGAAGGGTACAAAGATGAACCATTTTAATGGAATCATTTGTATTACACATATTTTATGTTCTAGATCCCACAAAATAAAATTGGAAAATTTCTCGGTTATCCACCAAAACCATTGAAGGGTCAGATGAAAATTAAATAGAGGATGAACCATTCATTGGAATGTTGCAATCATTACTCAGCAGTCCCAATGTAAGAGGCATTTTTTATGTCATATGAGACAGCAATGAAGGGATTTTGATTGCCGATAAAGGGGTTAAATCCCTTCATTCTTAATGAAAAAGAGTGTTCAATAATCAGGTTATTTTTTAGTAATATACATCATGTTACCTTACGTTATTATCTATTCAATGAATATTTTATGTAATCTAAATTAAATATTGAACCAATTCTGTAGATAATGAGTTATTCATGTGATGATGCTCACAATACTAAGGCACAACAGGTCTCTCAACCTATTGCTACACGTAGTGAAGTGGACCAATATGTTTCGCAACCAGATGTTGCTACTTCACCCAGTGTAGAGTTGAAACCACTATCTATAAATGCCTATGATAGTGCTCAAAAAGAACACATTGATGATGTTGAAACCAAGGAAATGGTAGGAACTAAAGTATTGGCGGCACATACAATATAGGACTGCTATAGATTGAAGGTGTTAGAAAAAATACATAAAGAAAAAAATAAAGGCATCAAATGTGAGGTAAGATAGAATAAGTAGGGCCAACATGTTAACCCCAACAAGGCCATGTCTGGTAGTTACATTGTAATCAACACTCAGAAATGCATGTCGATCAATGTACAGTCATGGCACAGTTTCATCACAAGTCTTAAGACATTGATTTGGGGAGATATTAGGGTAAAATTATGATATCATTTCTTTAATTTATTAAAATATAAAATAATGAAACATTGAATTACTCTTTATCATCCCTTTTAGTGTGTCTTTATAGTGGATGACTCGCACAAGGACTATGTATTAACAGTTTCTTAGAGAATCCGTAGAGGCTTTCACATAATTTCAATGAAATGTTATCTTAAATATATTTTAGGGAAAATAAAGCTACACCCACCTCTTATTTATGCACACCTGATAACTGAAGGAGCATGGAGTGCGTTTACTAGCCACCGTGAGGAGCAGTCTTTTCAAGTACATTATGTTTTGATATATATTGTATGGAAATACATGTATTCATCACTTTGATTGACTGGTTTTTATTTTTGAAACAACAAATGAGTACTAAAAATATGTAATGAGTAGAAAAACTGGTGTACCCCTACCATAAAGAACGAATGGGGTACACTTCACATGAAAAAATTGGTACATATTTTAAAGCTACTGTAATACATTTATGTGACATAAAACAAAACCATTACTATGTTCCTATGTTTATATGCATATTGTTGATTTCAAATCCAATGTCACTTCCATCCCACGACCTATACTGTGGAATGTGGTGCGTTTAAATAAAGATAGGATAATGATAGAAGAAAACACACAAAAATTTTAGGAAACATGTGTAAGTATGAAATAATAATTTTTTTATTTAAAATGATATTACATAACAATGATTAATTATTTTTGTATATTTTCTTTCTAACATTGTCACAGGAATCAAAAACACCCAAACCGGATGCCAACATATTTTATGTGGACTTGAAGCAGCTGGAAAAGTATGGCCATGTTAGTGGTGTAGGTTTTCGAGTGACACACCGAACATTTTTTGAGAAAAAAACAAGGGGAGGATCAAAGTGCAGAAATAAAAATTATGAGAGAAATAATATCCATCCATGAAGAACATATAAAATTGAATAGATAATTCATGGGAAATATGATGGGGGAAGGGGAGAAGAAACAACTCAAGAAAAACCAGCATGTGAAGATCCCACCGTAGACCACACTAGATTTGAGGTGAGCCATTCCCCACAAAAACCTGTCTTAAATAAGGTAATTAATGTTCTGATAATTGTTTCTATGAATTATTAATTAGATAGACACTAATACCTTTATTGTAATGATATTTTATAGGGTGAAAATGACTATTATTTATCTCTATAAACACCCAACCATCACCTTGTAGCGAGTACTATGTTGTTCAATAAACAGAACATCATGCTACACAAGAGACCACATCCAATAGGTCATGTTAATGTGTTGATTAACATAGGCCATGAGCCAAGCTCCGAGATACATGTTCCTATTGATGATGAAGATATTCATAAGGTTGAACAAGGTCTTAGGAAATTCATCTCAAGGCCGTCACAACTTTTAAAAAACACGATGATAAAAGGGTATTAATTTAATTTTTTTTAAAGATAAACATTTAACATTTAATGAAAGAAGTTCTAAATAAATTAATGTTATTACATATGGAAACATAGAAGGGGTTGAAAATAAATAATATTTCAAAACTATCTCAAGGATAAACTATCCGATCAAAACAATATAATGAAATCACCTTCAACCTCCCTGTTCTATATCTTCATTTATTATCAGTACAAGATCACGTGAATAAAAAGTTGAAAAATGGTTGGGTTTAAAAAATCTTTTTGATGAAATTATTTACATTTGTGAAGATAAAGATTTCATTAGTGTTGATAATGTAAGTGAAATCTTGGAGTATGATTAGTTAAGCAGCTCAGTTGTAAATGAATACATGAGGTATGTTCTCATGGTTTCTTTTTCCAATAGCTGATATAATATGATAATTATGATTGAATACATTTCATATTTTAAGGAGGTGTATATATAAAACACAACTGAAGGTAATTACACATAAAAAATTGGAATCATTATCCCTCACATCACATCTACAAAAAAAGGAAATAAAATCCAAGAAAGAGGGTGAAATAGTGACAGGCCTGCTCAAATCGTTTATCAACAAAAATACAGATGACAAACTCTTCTTAACACCAATGTTGTAGGGTAAAAACTATACAATTTAATCATATCAAATATATTTTAATTTAATTAATTACTTATTATTTTTTATTTTCTTCGGTATCATTATATGATTAGTGTAGTAAATTTGGATACTCAAAAGATTTATTTCCTAGATTTAATGAATGTCTATCCAAAAAACTGACCACACATGATGGAATTTGTCAATTTTTAATATACTACATAAAAAATTATATAACTAAACAACTAGTTATATAATCTATATTAATATTTAATGAGTTTTCCATTATGATACGGTGGGCCATGATTATCATCTACGTCATGGAATGAGGCCAAGGGAAAATGACAAGGAACTTCACAAGTACTACGACTAGATACAAATAAGGGTATATATAATAATATTTCACTATCCAAAAACATATATAATATTAATTATTTTTCTCTATAATTATGTAGTGTTCGAAACAAACAAACGATAAATATTGTGGTTTTTACATTTTTAAATATATGAAAGTGATAATATTCCATGAACACAACAGCATCCCTGAGGTGTATTTTAGAAGATAATTACTATTTCATTTATAATATTTTTTAATCCTTAGTGTATATATATTTTTTCAGTACTACCATGATTTTTAAAAAGAATCCTATTCATAATATGAAAGATATTTATTTATAAGTTAATGGGAAACAAAAATAATGAAAGAATATACATAAATTTCATGACGATGAGACTAATATGACTCAAAGTGTCTATTTTTATTTTAAATTGTCATTATTTTCAGTAAAAAGAATAAGTTCCATACTGAAAACAAATAAAAACATAAGGATTGTTTTGATACATTATGAAAATGATCCATAAGTATTTTGTGATGTGTAGGAATCAACCACACCTAAATCTGACACATTTTGGGGCCATTATGACAATAAGTGTGTATTTTTATAATAAATTAAAAATGAATTTTGAAAAAAGAACACATGAAATTATGAAAACCATTGAAACTCATTTTTATTATTTCAATTTTTTAGGAAAATGATCCACTAGTAATTTATGACACGTAGGAATCAACCACACTTCAATCCAATGAATGGTGTAACTAATATTGCTAAAACTATTTGTTATCAGTTTAAAATTGAAATTTTAGATCATAACAGATCATCCATTGAAAACCAAGAGATATCATTGTGATTGTCTTAATAATTTAGAAAAACGATGTATAATTTATTTGTGATGTGTATGATGTAGTCTAATTTTAAACAAACACACGATGTGACCGGTATGACTCAAAATGTGTGTTTTTAGTTTGAAATTATTATTTAGTAAAAAACAAAAATCGCATACTAAAAACCAATAAAATGCATTTTGATTATTTTAACACTTTAGGAAAATGATATATATGTCATTTGTGACATTTAGGAATTAACAACACCTCAATCCGACACACAGTGTGATCAGTATGACTCAATGGGTTTGTTTTTATTTTAAATTGACATTAATTTTAGTAAAAAAAATAACTAGCATAATGAAAACTGATAAAACTCAATCTAATTGTTTTCATAATTTCAGAAAATGATCCATGAGTCATTTTGGATGTGTATGAATCAACCCCACCTCAATATAATGCACGATGTGACAGGTATAAATTGAAATGTGTCATTTTATTTAAAATTGACATTAATTTTAGTGAAAAAGATAAACTGACATATGAAAAACCATGAAAACACATTAAATTTGTTTTGATACTTTATGAAAATTATACATGAGTAATTTGGGACTTTTAGGAAACAACCTCACCTAAATATGACACACAGTGTGACTGGTATGACTAAAAGAGTCTGTTATCATTTTAAAATTTACATTTTAGCTTAAAAAATGTCACTCACTAAAAACCAAGAAAATGATATCTGATTTTCTTCATAATTTATAAGAGTTATTATTAAGTCATTTATGATGTTTATGATATATGATCACATAAAATTGACACAATATATGACTACTATGACTCAAATAGCGTGTTTATGGTTTGAAATTATATTTTAGTAAAAACAAAAAACTGACATACTGAAAATCGAGTAAACAAACTTGGATTGTTATAATACCATATAAAAATGATCCACACATCATTTTTAACTTGTAGGAATCAACCAAACCTTGTTATGATGAACGATGTGATCGGTATAAATCCAAATGTGTTTTTATTCAAAACTAACATTGATTTAAGTAAAAATTACAAAGCGAAAAACTGAAAACTGAGAAAACACTTTTGGATTGTTTTGAGACTTATGAAAATGATCCATAAATCATTTGGGATGTGTAGGAATCAACCCCACCTCAATAAGACACATGGTGTGACCTATATAACTCCAAATGTGTATTTTTATTTAAAATTTTCATTTTATTAATGTATTCTTTCATATTAATGTTTAATTTATTTCATTATAGTATTACTAACATTATATTGGTATAATTATATAGGTGGAACTATTTCCATGAGTTGGGATGATTTGTTCAGAAAATAATACCATGTGTGTACTTTTTGATTGAGGATCACAAATTTCAAAGGATGAAACATTAATGTTCTTAAATGTTTTTTAGATAATTATAAATGTAATTATACAAATCATTTTTTGAGATGTATATAGAATTGTTTTCTAAACCCTTGTGTGTTTCTTTGTTCCTGTGTGTGCAACTTTGTTCATATGTGCACTGTGTAGGTATTGTTTTGTGTAGGTGGTGTTTGTGAATTGTGCAGGTGTGGCTAGTGGGTTTGTTGTTATATAAATAGCACATGACAAGCATCTTGGACACTATCAGTGCTATTTTGAGCATTGATAAAATCCCATTTTTAGCACTACTTTGAGCACTAATAAAATAACCCTTTTTAGCACTATATTGAGTTCTGATAAAGATACCATTTATCCGCACTAATTAAAGCCATGACAAAGTGGTATTTTAACTGCACTAAAAATAGCGCTGATAAAAATGTATTTTATTCGTGCTAAAATAGAACGGATAAAGGGGTACCTTTATCCGTGCTTTTTTAGTGTTGTTAAAGGACACCCTTTATCAGTGCTTCAAAGCACTATTAAAGGGGACCTCCCTTTATCTTTGCTGAGATTAAAAGTGCTTTTCTAGTGCTATTAAATGCATTTTCTAGAACCAATAAAAGCACTATCTATAGTAGTGATAATCACATTGATGGTCAATCAGTAATAACTATTGAAATTCCAAAGGATATACTAAGTTCCCATTAAATGGATTTCAAATGTGGTTAGGATCAATACCAAACCCTGCTGGAGTTACTCATATAACAAAACATTATATTTTAGTAATCATATTTCTCCATATGAGGCTCTTTATTGGATGAGGTGTAGAAGTAACACATGTTGGGATGAATTTAGAGTGACTAAAATAACATTACTAGATACTTATAAAGAAATTAAAAAGAATAATTAAACTATTTAATGACATATTAACACTACACAGAGTCGAAAAAATATCTACAATGATATTCATTGATGATATTAAGTGTTTGAAATCAGAAACAAGGTATTCCTTGAATATAAAAATAGAAGATAGTTATGTGATTTGATATAAAAGGAATTTTGATCTGTAAATACATTGGGCCTTTGAATGTTCTTATTTGTGTCAGGAAGTTACCTTATAATCATGTAATTAAAGACCACTGTAGTTTAAATTCTATGAATAAATCATATGTTTGAGGATGCAATATGGGAACCTGATGATGTAGTAAGGAAAACGAAAAATAATTTGTTTTCAACCATGAAATTAAATATTTAGGAAAGATTATTTAACTTGTAGAATGTAACATACCATAAATTTATTATGTTTTTTCCATTGAATAAAGAATTATTTAAAATCTAGTTTCACATGAAACACCTAACAAAATGAATTGTGATATTTTTTATTGAGAAAAAATTTTATAATACCATATTAACATTTATATATTATGAGGTTCTAACATGAAAAATATTTAAGATAATTTAAAGAGGAATAAAACCGTAAGTAAATAAAAACACCACAAATATAAAATCATTATCCTTATAGTTTCCATGAAGATATGATGCCCCATTAATATTTTTGTAATAAGTTATAGAATTAGAAATATAATAGACATGTTGAGAGGGAAGTAAATAAAAAGTATGAATAATTCTTAGAAAGTATATAAGGATACATATAGGAATGAAATATATCCATTATATATATATTCATTGGTAAAATAGTAATTGTATAAAAGGCCATTAGGTATATCAAATGGGAAATTTGTGTAATTGAAATAATATAGTAATTGTGGAATGAAACAAAAAGGTTATATTTAATTAAAATTTTTTATTATAAAAAAATATTTTTATGTGTTACATATTATTATTATTATTTATAAAGAATGGTTTTTATAAATTTATAAAATAGATTATTTAATTCGAAATTTCTGAAATAATTAAATCATTGGATGAGGAATAATTAATTTTAAAATTATATTTTAAAATTATTTAAAGCTATGAAATGATATTTTTCAATAAAATTCTTTGAAAATTGTTGTGTATTTTTTTCGTAATAAATTAAATTTATCACTTTAAAATGAGGAATTTATTATAATTTTTCAATAAATAGAAAATATATTGACACTCATTTAATTGGTAATTAATTTCAAATAATTTTTAGAACAAATAATTTTGTAAAAGTTAATTTTCTATAAAAATATTTTTAGTCGTATATTATATGTTTCTTTATAAAAGAAATGTTTACCATATTTATAAATTTTGTATTATTAAATGGAGTGAAAATTTTTAATCGAAATTTAAAAATTAGTTAAATATATCAATGTACTTTTTAGACATAAAAATATTACTGGGGAAAAATTGACTTACCATTACAATGGTAGAATGAGGAAAAAGGGTTAATCTACATGGTAATGATATAAAATTTTATAAGAACCTATATATAAATGCAGGGATGATGTATTTATGAATCAAATATTATTTTATATCCATTATTCTTGTCTTTTTATCCACATTACTTTTAAAATAATAACCTTACACATTAAAGAATGAATATTTTCAAAAATTACACAAGAAAATCATCTATAGAAGGAACCCATATATAGCCCTAAAAAACCACACAAATAAATCAATTAATTATAAAATAAGTTCCAATTTCCTATCTCAAAAATCCATAATATACTTTTGATAGGTTCTGGTTCCAAGAAGGAATCATAAACCCTTCATTCTAAAGTAACATTCGTCGAGAAATAGATAATTCATCTCATAAGTTTCTGAGTTATTTTTTATTTTTTTGATACATTCTAATCTCTAGTATTTATAAATGTTATTCTTCACTATAATTTTTTAATAATAAAATTATAATTTCTTTTATAAAATTATTTTGTCTGTTATATAAATCCAAACTCTTAAGAGTTCACTAGTATAACAAGTTCTTGTTTGGGTGTGTTAAACAACCTACATGAAAGATGATATGTAGAAATTATCATTGTTAATACGAAAAATTATCCAGATACATTAAGTAGTAATTTATTATATTAAGGAGTAATATATTCCCTGAATATGGTTTTTTAAGAATGATGTAAATATTAATGATCATTATAATGTAACTCATGTTTATTCCTAAATTACCTGAAACATGTTTGTAAAGGATTACATTCACAAGAACCATACCCATAATATTCATAAAATTAAAAGGGAACTAAATAAATAATTAAAAAACCTTTATTCCACTACTTTCAATAATTTTTTAATGATGAACATGGTATCAGGAAATAGTGTCTGACATCACTGTTATGAAACCTGTATGAAATAAAAAATATATTTCTAACATCCAATGGTGAAAAAAACAATAACTATAAAAAAGAAATCTATGATAGTAATTGATGAATATAAAAGGAAATAAACATGAAATTGGTTAACTAAATTATATATTAAGAAGTTTATTTTTATTATTTATGAGGTTGAATAACATCTATGTATGTTAAGGGAAATTGTACTGGTATCTCATCCCTATATTTCAATCAATCATATACGGATCATATTTACAAATATTTTCATTTTTGTGGTGTATAACCTTCCCATGAGTACGTTTTTATAGTTCATATTATGAAATTTATAGGATTTTTAAATCAATATTAGGCTCTCTCATTAAATTTAATTATATTAAAAAGTTTCCAAAATCCATATGATTTTCTCTTCAAATATAATTTTGTTTTTTAAAGATTATGCATTAGTAAAAGGACTAAATCACTAAAATATATAAATATAAACTGTTTACAGTAGTTTAAAGGAGAATAATTTATTATAATAATTTTGATGCAGGGGGGTGAACTCTTCTGGAAGATTATCTGCACACATTTTATTTAAGTAGACACCCTTATTTGCAAGACCATACACCACCGTGTTCGCCTCTCTATAGGCATGAGTGATAATGTGATTGACATATGATAAGTGTTAGAGGAAGGTGATCCATTTAGTAATGAGGGTCCACGTAAGGTGAATCATACTATGACTAAGAGCCCGTATAATGGTAGTTGAAGCACTTTCAATCCATATTTTGTTACATCCACCTTTTCTAATAAAATCAACAACATTGATGACACTGTACATATCTGCTTCTATGGAGGAGGCATGACCACAGGAACCAAAGAATCAGCCAAGTATGTCACCATTTTGATTTCAAGAAAATGATAACGGGGATTGTAGGTCTTGTATTTTTTTTGAGGCACCATCCACATTGGTTTTAATCCATCCAGAAATAGGACGTTGACAGAAAAATTATCGCAAACCTTTTGGTGGGTTGTATCTGCCTTTGATCCCTATCCATCACAGGATAGTGAATTATTTAACTTAGTCAGGATAGGTCCCCATTTGTATGATTTTGGATTCCTTTTTTGTAATGTATATCTTAATATTAGCTACACGGAAATTGTACATGTTATTTTTATTCATATGAGAATCTCTTTCATACCAAATAAGGTGAATCAGTTCCGCCACAATGTTAATTAAAAGTTTAGTAATTTGAGGAGAGGTATCTATATTAGTGCATCTCTAAAGCTGAAATCCAATAGACCTCAAACCAATCCATCTAAGATAAAAAAATATCAATAATATATTTCCATAATATAGAAGTAGTAGAGAAAGATATAAACATGTGATATACATCCTCTCTATGATGGTTGCACATGCAACATTATAAAAAAGCTGAATACCACACATCAAAAGATTTCAATCAATGGGAATTCTATTATGATCAATTATCCACACTAGGGTGAGTTGGGAGAGTCGAACTCAACTTTTTTTAAAGTTATTTACCCAGTTCAAATCATTTTTGTGGGTATTGAAATTCTAATTATAGTATATTATAAAGGATAGAATACAATTATATGCATCTTCCCAAACTAAAAAATCATATGTGTTGATAAAGGTATAGTTGTTAATAATAGTAGATATTTCATCAGGTAAATTAACATTGGGGGAGTTCAAATAATTATTAATGGAGAAGTTTATATTTATGGGTAATTTGATGGGATAAATCATGTTAAAAAAAGGATTCCAATCTAGTTGTCCAACCAAAAATTTTGTGGGGATCCTCTGTTCACTATCCATCTTGAACGAGTCAAGATGTTTGAAATGGTGTGTTTGATGGAAGGCCATATAGATGATTCCATATATATGTGTTTTCCTTTTATAATGTTATTGTAAAATCTTACATGCAAGAAATCATAATCCTTTGAGTGTTTTTAACAATATTTCAAGTATGTTTTGCTTGAAGGGACTCATTAAAATGGTTGAGATTCTTAATAAAAAGGACACAATTCTCAATGGGAGTGCCCAATGTTTTCTAAGGAATAGTGAAAAGTTTCTGATCAAGAGTGCTTCCGCTCCAATTTTTTATACATCTATTTATCTTTTTGAGAAGATCAACGGGCCATTAATACACCATCATATATAAAACCATTTTAGAAGAAATAGTTTATTTTACATGACATATTTTCCCTACTACTGATAATTTTTTTCCCTTCTAGACGAAGATTTGTCAATTGATTGGGAAAAAATGCTCGAAAAATTAGTGTTTTCATCATTATTGAAAAGATGGAAACCCAAAGATACATAAAGGGGAATGATACTTCCGTTATTCCCAAGTCATTCATAATATCAACATTCTTATTGAATGGGAAGTATTTACCAAAGAAACCGGAATATTTACTTCAGTTTAAATATTGACTAGAGACGTATTCATTGTAGGAGTGGACATCATTAATATTTTTTATATTTTCCTTATATCCTTGAACGAAAAGAATTATATCATATACATATAAAAGAAGGGAGGGACCAATAATATCTCTAGAGGCAAATATGGTATTGAGTTCACTCCAATTGATTGAATCGGTAATTATTCTATTGAAGTAGTCCTCAGTAATAACACAAAGGATGGAATAATGGGTTCTCCTTATCTAACACATTTTTTACAAGTGAAATATCATTTTCGGGAGCCGTTTATTTGAACAAAAATGTGGGTAGAGTTAAAAAGGGTTTTTATTTTTCTTACCAAGTTGTAATTTAATCCAAATATATAAAATATTTTGAAAATTAAACTCCAATAAATGGTATCAAAATCTTTCCTAATGTCATGTTTTATGGTAATAATCCCCCATCATTAGTTATTTTTAAGAAGTTTTTTACTTTAAGAGGAATGGCTAATGAAATCACGGATATTCCTCCCTTTTAGAAATCCAAATTGGTTCCAAAAGGCAATTTGGTTGTCAATAGATTCAAATTTCATAGCTAAATTCGTGGAAATAATTTTATACAAAGTTATGATAAGAGAAATAGGCCTAAAATGTGAATTTCTGAAGCATTATCAACATTAGGAATGAGGGTAAGAAATTGGGCATTAATATCATAATGGAGGTAGTCATTGGTGAAGAATGATATTACAATGTGGCAGAAATCATTGCAAAAAATGTCTCAATGATGCTGGAAAAGATCATTGGGAAAGCCATCAGGACTAGGAGCACTATCCATAATTACACTATAAAAACATCTTTAATTTCATGATAAACTAGAATACTAATCAAGAGGTTATTATCGTGTCCCAAACTAGGAGAGAAATGATATCTATTTTGATATCATTGTTTAGAGTATTTCCATTAAATATATTTCTAAAGTAGTAGGTGGCATGATTATTTAGTCTCTCCTAATTATCAATGATATTATCCCCATATTTAATTTAGGAAAGAGGTCTACTGGCCTTTCTAATCCTTTGCAGTGCATTGAAGTAATTAGTGTTTCTATCTCTATCTTTGAGCCAGTTGATTCTAAGGGTTTGTTTCAAAATAGTATCTCTTAAGGTGATAAGGGAGTTGAGTTTATTGCTTATGTCAACTTCTTATTTTGGGTAAGAATTAAAGTCATTGTTGGTTGAGTCAGTTTGAATTTGATTGATATCTTTCTCAAGGGAGTTAATTTCCTTATCATTTTTTTGAGTTATCTCTTTGCACCGTATTTTTAGTTATTTCATTAGATTTTTTAGTTTATTAATGCAGAAAGAGGAATCATTATAAATGATTGAATTCCAAGTATCTTTGAAAATTTTGTTACAATCCTCAACAATTTTTCAGGCATTATTTAATCTAAAAGGAAGAATAGGTTTGTTGTCTCTACTATTTAGGCTCACAAAAATTAGATGATGATTAGAATTAATTTTTGTAAATGTAATAATATAGATGGTATTCTAGTTATCATGATCTTTGATGTTTGTGAAATCTATATCTAGTTTAGTTGATAAAATTGTATTATGTTGTATTTTATACCAGGTATACTTAGCACCAACCAGATTAATCTCAAAAAGGTTATTTTCATCCATACAGAGTTTAAAATATTTAGTGAAAGTGCTTGATTGTAAGGGTCCCATCATTTCACTAGGTCCAAGGATAACATTGAAGTCACTAACAATGACCCAAGGTTCTTGAGTAGTGTTGATAATGGTAGAAATATTCTTCCACAAAGTTCTTCTATATTTATATTTATTATAGGCATACCCAATATTACAAAAGAAGATATTATCTTGTAAATTTATTTCACTTGTAAAAGATTTAGAATCAGTATTAAAAATACGAACATTAATTATAAATACACGTGAAAATATCCATAATGAATAACATTTGTTATTATTAGATGCTGAACCAATAAAATTATAACTATATTTGTCAAGACTGTTAAGGATAGAAGTAAAAGTTATTTTAGGCTCAGAGATAGAAAAAATAATCATCTTTTGAGTAAAAAGAAGTTTTTTTAAAAGTTGTTATGGTTTCAGGGTTAGAAATACCATAACAGTTCTAAAAAAATATTCATGTATACTTATGATTGAGTCTAGGCCCCTTGATTTTGTTACCTCTAGTGTTCTTTGTGCATTTGTATTTTCTAAACTACATAATTGAATGATCCCTAGACAACATTTCATTTTTTCCCTGAAAATTTATTGATGTTTTTGGATAGATATAATTAATTTTCATACCTCTTGAGTCCTACACTTGATTCATTGGTTTTATCTCATTTTATTTTTATATCACTATTCATTATGCTTCTGTTTTTACGTAATCTAGATTCCCCAAATTTTCCATCCAGATTCTGAGTGGTGAGGCCAGCCTTAGGAGGGGTGATTATTACATGGATCTGTTGTAGTTATAGGCCATTTTCATCATCGTGAATTTTATTTTCTTTGCCAATATCAAACATCTCTATTCTAAAAACTAGATTATGAACTGTATCCTTACCTAGATTCCCCTCACCATGTGAAGATTTGATGTTGTTTTGCTGTTTCATGAGGTGAAGAATTGGTGTCTTGGATAGCAAGGGGTGTCCATGTGCTTGGGGGCCTCGATTACATGATCATCTATTGGGTGACCAAGAATCTGTGACTTCATCTAAGGAAGTGTGTTTAAACCTTCATAGAGATTGTTATTCATGTAAGCACTAGCATTCTGATTACCTATGTGATTTCTATCCTTCTGTAAATTATCTTCATTGGCTATATCAAGGCGCTGAGTGTTTTATTTTAATGTTTAATTCCCATTCTCGATGCTTGTAGTAGAGTTATATTCAGAATAAGTTATAGCAGGTTGGGTGTCCATTATCATGAAATTTATAAGAATCTAATTAGTGTGTTTTGTTGCTTCAAAGGGAGGAGTAGAATGAATGCCAGTGAGAGAACCTATTGAAGCAGTATTATGATTTCTCTAAGAATTCTGTTTATCTTTATCAGTATGTGCAACAACACCCCCTCCCTGATCTATCTACTAAACCATATTAAAGACCATATTAGCAATTTTCATAGCAAATGCATGCTCTATAGTGTCCAGTTCCCCCCTTTCAATCATGTCAACCCATAATTTTGAAATAAATATTATTTATTTTTGAAATTAATGTTTGGAAATTATATTTTATTCTCTATAAAACCCATATATTTTATAGTATATATTTATTTATGGTATTTATATATATTTTTACTATTTTATTTTTGATTGGTTCAAAATTTCTTCAAACACATTCTTATAAGAAATTCAGACCCTATATAATTTTTGGGTAATCTTTCTCATCCATGTCCATTTTTTTTGAATGTCCTTATAATTGATTATTTTGCTTATTAATTTATTTTTCTTAAAAAAAATTAAATAAATTTAATCATCTTTTAATGTTATTTGTTTTGTGGGATTTTTCCCACCTTGACTATGTTTACAAAATTAATAAGATTATACTTTTTAAAATCTCCCCATATAAATTTTGTTTTCTTTTTTATAACCTTTTTTCATAATTAATCTTCCATTAATATATTTTACATTTTTCTAAAGTTAATTCAATTATCATTGTTTTTTTTAAAATTTCACCGAAATAAATTTTTTAAAATAATCAATGGAAATTTCTTCTAATTTTTCAATGTAATTATATATTATACTTATAAATGTATTTTTCATCTAGGTCAATATCCTTGGAGATTCCTTATGTTTCACTTGGGATATTATCTATGATATGATGAATCTTCTTTAACAAGATGGATTATCATTACTTCTTTCTGAAATTTTCATAAAACCCAATTCCTTCCCATATATTAATTAAGATGTCATGATATTGGAAAAAAGTTTAGGAACTTTTGGAACAAATATGTATGTAATATTTGTATGAGATCGTTGGATCCGTTATATACCTCCAATGAATTTATTAATGTGTTATATCACATTTGATCATGTGTGGACATGTTTTTGTTTTCTCACAATATAATGTGAAGATAAAATTAGGTTTCCTTATAACATAATTTATGTGAATTATTTAGTTTTCTCACAACTATATGTGTTATAATGATTGTGATTTATGAAAACTAAATATATGGGAATGATTGTGTTTTCTAAAAACTAGACGAATGGGAATGTTTGAGTTTTTTCACCATCAAATGCATGCGTATGATTGGGTTTTCTCATAATGCTATGATTTCTTATGGGTTTTATTATAACACATCTCAATATTATTCTTCATGGCTACGTTATGTTATATGTATATTAATTATAGAATAATGTTTCCACAGTTATGTGTCTCATTTCTTATATTATTCCATCAAAATTGGTCCATGAGTCATGATTGTGTGATCTATGTACTATTAGTTATGATTAAATTATATTATGTTTTTTCACACTGATTATTTTATTATAACCACATGCTTATCTTATCATAAATTATGTTGTTTGACAGATATATCTTATGATTACCCTTACTGAGCATCCAAGCTCTCTATTACTTATGTTTCCAATCCCTAGGTTATGAAGGGGAGTATTACTGATGATTTTTTTAAAAGGGTATCATATGATAAGTATATTTGTTATAGATATTTTAAAAGATGTAAAATATTTTTTTATATATCTAATGTGCAATTAAAATAAACCATTATGTATGAGTTGTGACTTATTGTGATATGTGACAAATAATCATGTAAAAAGATGTAATATGATTTTATGTTGTGCCTGTGTCATCTCACCCCTTGGAGGAATAGATACATTGTATAAATAAAAATGAAAACCATTCAATAAATACTACAATAAAATATATGTACATTTTTAACCAATATACCATAATTTTGGATAAATACACATTTTATTAAACTTATTACTTAATTTATTTTTTTAACATACCGAGATAAATTTTTATATAATCTTACTTGGACATGGAATTATGGTCAAAAACATATATCTCAATGAATGGTTCATGGATATATTATTATATAATTAAAATAGATAAATTTAATCCAGACCATTCAATCAATTACATACATATCAAGAAAAAGGTGGAACAAGTAACATCTTCATGAGTAAATGCATCATGGTTTCTATCATAAATCTATGTACATGAAGTATGATATATATTAATAATAATATCAATTCAAAGAACATATAAAAAACTCATAGAGAGAAATATCAAATGAAAAATGAATTATTTGGTATTTTATTTTCTAGAAAATCCTTATAACCCCTATTCTTGTATATCACAACATGGGAATTTTATAAGAAGAACTATCGATGACTAGAAACCCGAAAAACATTATTATTGAAAAACTGATACTCTTTATTAGGTTGATGTATCAATACTATAAGACATAGTTTTAAGAATATTATTATGATATCTATAGTTTCTCAATCATGTTTTGACGTATTATAACTTGTTCTTACATTTAATACTCCATTGAAATTATCATGTGAAGAATAAAGAAGTTCCATTAATGTTCAAAAATAACATGAAATGTATAAATTTGATACATGAAATGGAAATAAAAAATACATGATAATTTTGTATTTATGTAACTAACACCAATAGTGTAATGATAAACCATGTTGACTAAATAAATTAACCAATAATTACCACATTTATCATATATCATTTGTTTATAATGAATGTAAGAAGGGACAAGTTTGTAAAATGACTTCATAATAATTCAATCAAATTATTGCATACTATCCCATAATGAATTATTTTTTTGTTTCTCGCTAGATATTTTATTTACACAATATCTATATTTTATGATAAATAAAATGTGATGTAAATAACTACTTTTGATATTTTTTCTAGTAATGAAAGAATTTTTTTCATTTTCATTTATAGATATTGAATATATTTTATTTATGGTAAAGAATATTGAATAGTTATATTATGATTCATAGATATATGACTAAGAGGGTCCCTAGAAAAGTTTTACTTTTTATAATCTAAAGGTCATCTATAGAGTTAAATAATTATCATACCAAGGATCCTACTTATATCATATAGGAAAAAATTATTTTCTCCGGATACTTATTTTACTTTTTTATTTTTACGTTTTTCATTAACCATTTTACTTTGCGTTCATATAAAAAGGTTAAAATGATTAAATATTTATAACTTATTATAATCATAGTATAAATCTTATTGATCAAAAAATTCATTTGATTATACGTTTTATATAAAATTTGTACATTTCATGTAGTAAGTGTTATCATACCAGATAGCTGAATAATACCTCTTATTAATTTAGAGTAAAAGAGAATATATTTTGGAGATAGGAACTTATATATACTTTTAATATAGGATATTATATGGTTTAGGTATTTCTTATTCCAATACATTTATCAATTATCACGTGTTTTCTTTTTTCGATTAAAACAATCTTATTATTATTTATTTACTAAAAATTTATTTTATCTTTATAAATATTTACATTTTCAAATAAATGTTTAAGCATTTTAAATAAAAAGTCATAGACCAATCAATTTCATATTTTATTTCTTTATTTTAACTATTTTTAATTTTAATTTATAATATCAAACTATTTGAACATAATGAATTTTTTTAGGTGTATCAATTTTTATGAACTTTATTATGATTCCCCTTGAAGTTAATTATCTAGGGTAATAGGAATTTCCATAGTTACTTATTGAGGATTTTTATCTACATGATTTTCTTGAAATTGATAGGGTTCGTATGCTTGTATTTCTTCAACCCCTTTACTTTATGATTCTACAGTGTTCAAATAGTGAAGGGTATTTTTGTAGATATATATTTGGAGAAGGGTGAAATTTTATATGAAATTTCATAATAAAGTACAAATCACATCATGAGAAGTATAATTTCACCATGACTTTTCTGTTGGAGGAGAGGTATATGCTTGGTCTAGTAGATCACACCATGATTTTTAAAATTATTGAATATTGTTTTTTTCTACGAGGATAGAATCATGTGTATTTTTTTTATAACTATTTATGAGTGGGGACTAGATTACCCTAGGATTTTGGGATTATAGTTTAAATGTTTTTTCTCACCATAGATCTTTAGGTGGTGATGATTATGGGAGGTTCTATTCAATATGACCATTCCATAATGATCGTCATTTTACCATGGTGTTATCCTAAAGGTTAACGAGTCTGAGGGAGATGATTTTGGCATGCATCATTATTTTATAGAGTTTGAGGATTGTGACATGAAAATGAGTTTTTCACTCTGATTCTCCATGGTTTTATTAAATTGTAATGGTTGTTGACACTGAATATTTTGGGAGATCACGTTGTGATTATGAGATTTCTAAAAAATTATACCATGATTCCTTATATTGAAACCTGATCTTGATCCATTATGTTTTCATTAAAAATTCAATGGTATTATAAAATTATATTTATTACATTCATATTTCAATAAACATTGGGCATTCTATGGATAATTTTTTCTAGGGATTGGTTTCTCCTTGTTGGATCTTAATACTTGGATTTATGTGATATATATATCATTATCAAAGATAAAAAGTTCTTATTATTTAATTCATTAATTTCTATGTTCTTAATATTGAGAATGATATATCAATCAACCTTTCACTTTTTTGATTTTTTTCAAGGGGTTTATGTGAGATTTTTGTGAAATAGTTTTTTTGAAATTCATGGTAGTTTTTTTGTAGTAGTTCAGAACATTCATCTCATTATCATGTAGTGATTTTTGAAGAACAATTTACTTTACAGGATTAATATGTTCCCCAATCAATTAACATGCAGATGAAAAAGTTCTATGATTTATCATTTATTTGATGAAATGTTGTAAAAAACCTAATGAATGTAAAAAACTCTACTCAAAGGAAATATTTGGATTAGTGTAATGTATATGTTATTATAATATAGGTTTCTAACTAAGTGTGAAATTAACTATTCCCAAAATTAAAAATTTATTCTAGTTTCATTGCATCTATTATAACTTTTTTAAATTTAAATGTAGTGCTTTACTTTCTCAATATATCACCACAAAATGTTTTTTTATAAAAATATTAATTTTTTATTTAAATTTTAAAATAGTAAATTCATCATTGATGTAGCATTGGATTAATAAATGGATGTTTTTTATTAAAATTAGGGTTTTACAATATAATAGTATTTACATTATTTCAATGTTGTTTTAATGCATTTCTCGGAAATGACATATCATATTTATTTATTTCTAGATGAATTATTTTATTTCATATATATATATTTATATATAATATTGATATATATCCCCCATATATATTCTCCTTATAAATAAAATGAGTTCATATAGATATGGTCTATAGTAGAGGTCGTGGGATTGGAGGGAACCATTGGAGACTGAATGATCCCCTCTAATGGAATGAAAAATCATCTTTAAAATGGATTGGTTGTTTTCTAAAAGATGTTATATTTGTGAAAATAATCAATATCCTAACTTATTCTGTCAAGAGTTGAATATGGTTATGAAATTCAATGATGTTTTTCTATATTATTTAGAAAACATCTAGCCTTGGAGTTTCTATATTCTAACGCACATATTTCATGAAGCCGTAGATATATGTAATGATGTCAAAACATATCTTTATGATTTAGAGGAATTATTTTTTTGAATACTTCTACATAATTTGAAATCCATAATCTACATGATTAGACAAATCTAATTCAACTAGATTCATAAAAATATATAAAAAAGACTTGGTAATAACTTAAAGAGAATTATTAGGGTTGGATTTTATAATTTTTAAAAAACTTATGTATCTAGTTGATTCTTTGGGGGAACTATAAATCCCTAGAAATCCATAATGAGAAACATATAAAGGATTTTGAATCAAACTTATAGGATTTATTTTTCATAGGAAAATGTAAAGTGTAATAAACTGGATTTTCGAAGGCCCTCCCATTGTGAGAATCTAGTGTTTAGGGTGTTCTGGTAGGTGGTAGTGGCTCATTTCACGAGTATTCCAAATTCTCTTTTTTTACATCAGTGACTCAGGGAATTGGTGTCATAATGTTAGTTCTTTATCATGTTAGTGCATCATCATGTTAGTAAGTTAGTGAGTCAGGGGTGTCAGTGTTGGTGAGTTGAGGGCGTCAATGTCAGTGGGTCAAGGGCATCCGTGTCGGTTGGTTGAGGTGTTTTTAGGTCGAGAAATTATTGTTCGATGCATCGGTAGCTCATCGTCGGAAGGTCATGCCAGTATATCCATGTTAGTATCTCATTGTTGGTGGATTAGCATTGGTAGGAGCCTCATTTTCTCACCTATTGGTGGCTTCATGTCGGTGACTCACCCATCAGTGACTCATCTGCAGCATTTCCCACTTTTCCAATTTCATCCCTCTTTCAAATTATTTGATATAAACCAAGTTTAAATCCTTTTATGGGTGATTTTAATATTTTTCTAAGGATATTAAATATATATTTAATATCCTAACATATTTGGGTCTTTGAGATACTCAAACTGTATGATCTTTACCACGATTCCACGAGTAATGTCTTTTAAAACCATCATTCCTTTAATATAGGGGATATCTCTTCAAATATTGGATCTTACCTTCCTAGTAGGTGTTTAGTTCCCTCTTGGCGCCTCCAGAGCCTTACTCCCCAAAAGAGATGTGTTTCAATATTAGATCCCCTCTTGGCACCTCCAGAGCCTTACTCCCCAAAAGAGATGTGTTTCAATACTAGATCCCCTCCTAATCAGTTTTACTTGGAGTTATTCCCTACTCCTCATGTGATCCCATATTCATGGTGAAAAAAGGAACTCTGATCCTTTAATTATCTGGTAAGTAGTCCTTCTATCTCTATTTAATTGTGCATCATGTGTGGTGGGTGTACTAATGATTCCTTATGATGAATGGGTTAATACTTCTGAAATCATGAAATAAATATGAAGGGAATATTATCGAAAGAAATGGGGGTAATGAAATAATAGGCTTAGAGTGGATGGATGTTTGATTTCTAGTTTTATTTTTTTGTTATATTTGTTTCTTTTCAGGTTTATTATGGTTGTATTCCACGTGAAAATCATGGTCATTGGTGGTATTTCCTTTCACTCTAGTAGTGTCCCGTTTGTTTGGTTATGATGTTTTCTATTCGATCATAACATGAAAACATCTTAAACACGTTCACTTGGTTAATCGAAACTCATATCATAGGATGAAAACCCTTGTATGATCACCCATGTTTATAAAGTGGATTAAATAATGGTTTTTATAAAATCGGAATATATATACACATCTGGTTGATAGGTATGGCTGAGTGATGTGTTCTGTTGAGTTTTGTGACTTTGTGTGAGTTGTGTGGTGCTGCTGTTGGGAGAACGGTTGTGGGTACAAGGGTGGACAGAGGAGTTGGTTCCATTAGAATAGTGCGGTATGTGTGTATAGAAAGTTTGTGGGTTAATAGTCATTGTTGTGTGATTTTTGTGTGGGGAATTATAGGGAGTGTGTTGGTATCCCAGTTTGAGATACTGATTCATTGTGGAATGGATGAACTTATAAGCCGCTGAACTACCATTGTTTATGTCATGGCTATCAAACAGTGTTGGGAAGTGTGAATGTGGTGTGGTTATTAAATTTTATGCAATGGGATTGCATATGAAATTGTTTGGCAAGAAGGGATGTGGAACTGGTTTGTGAGAGAAGGATTGTGTGGTATAACTTTGAAAAATGATAGTTGGTAGTAGTTGAATGGGGGGTGGGTAGTGGGATTGAAAATATAGTTTTGTTTGTTGTTTTGATATGGTCGTGGTTGGTAGTTGTGAAGTAGTGATATAAAAAATTAAATTTAACACATAAATTAATAAATGAAATGTGGTTAAATGAAAAAGGAGTTGGGTTATACATTGGTTTTGGTTGTTGTGTGGTTGTGCATATAGTTGAAGCAACAACTACGGTTTAGTATGAGTAGGTTTTCTGTTATGGGGACCCATAGGTTGGGATGAGTTTTTTCTTACCTATATATATATAAATTTTATTCTCTTGTGATTTCTATACACACCCCACTCTTTTTGAGAACTATGTTTTGAATGCCTCCATTTCATTGGTGAAGGTGTCTTTTCAAACATTCCAGTGGGAGGATGGATGGATGTTTACTGACTTTCTTTATCACACCCTCTTTAGGGTCTTACCGCTCGAGTGTATCTGAGTAGGCTGTAATGGATTAAGGATTATCATAATATCATATCATTCAGGAAGGTTTGTTGTGGATGAAAGGCTTAGGTGTTTGTAAGACCGTATTGTTTTCCCATGTGTGTCTAAGATGAGGCCCAGTTCTCTTCGGGAGAGAGGCATCGTTGTTGTGGACTAGGTTTTTGCAGGCGATATTGTGTGTGGTTTGAGGACCAGGTGTGTGAGGGCATGTTTTGGAAGTGGGATTTTTATGGGGAGAGTGGTAGTTTCAAGACGTTAGCTGTTCAGGATGACCAGTTAACTAGTGGGAAAGTGGTGCAGGGTACCCAAATATCAAGGTGTTTATACTACTACTTTAATTGACTTGAATTATTTGGTGAGTTTGACTTGGGGAAGCTAGGATGGTTACTATTACTTGGTAGGTTCTTTGAGGTTATACTATTTTCTCACAGGGATGATAATATGTTACCCCACTTGTTCCCGGGTAGCTTTAGTTTTCCTACTTATTACACTCATATTCTCACCATACTTATATAAAACTATTTTCAGGTTTCCTAGAGGGCCTTGATGACCATGCTAGACATTACTAGCTCTGGTTTTAGAATTAGTTGATGTTGTTTCTTAGTCTCATTTCTTTTGGAAATTTACTTTTGAGTATTGTTATAAAATGTATCATCTTTACTTTTTGAACATGCACGTGGAACTAGATTTTGGATTTACTTTTAATTTTAGTATTTGGTGTTTCTTGGTATTTACTATCTTACCTCCCAATCTTGTTCTAGAAAAAGGGTAATTCCATCCAAATAATGTGATATTCTATAGCCTTGGTTATAGTCTCCACACTATGGCCTATTGATGGAGGGACTCAGGGGGGTCATTATCTCTCTTTTATCGTGAGAAAGGAAGGGTGCAAAACTTTGTTGTCCCTTTCCTCATCCCGAAGGCGGGTCATAAAAAATGGTAGTTGAGGGGTTGGTTTGTGAAGTTGAGGTATAATATGGAGTTTGGAGTTAGGCACAACAAGGATTGAATTGGATGGTATGGAAATGATTCTAGTAAATCTTGTTACATAAAATAGGTCAGGGAAGACAGGCAATGATACCGGATTTTAGGGGACCCTCTGATCCGATGCATGGAATCTGGACCTACTGAATGACCAAGTGAGCTTACACTGATTATAGGGTAGAGACTCTTAGAATGGTACATTCATCATAATGACTTTTATTCTTGTGTGTCTTGGGTGTTTTAGTAATTTAATAAAAATGAAGAGTTAAATGAATTTAAATTAAAATTTCCACACTACCTAGTCTTAGGAGTTCCTTGTTTACATTTTCATCTATGGAACCTAGATGTTTCCCAAATGTGGTACGCCCAGTTGAGGCCTAACAATTTGAGTTGGTTGATCAGTGTATGGCCGATCCAGAGGAGGGAGAAGACCAATGGTAGAAGAAACTTCAAGTCATTTAGTGGCTGACTCTAGGGAAGTACGAGGACAGTGTCTCAGACATTGAGATATAGAGTTGGATTGAGGAGCCATTGATCACATTCAGCTTGATCTAGGATATAACAGAGTATTGGGTTTTTTTGGAAGTGAGCCAGATATGAGGAGCAATGTGTCAGTGGTGCATACTTTACCATAGAGAGAGGAAAGAAACTGAGGTTTCATGGGATGAATTTCAGAATGAGTTCAAGGAGGAATTCCATTATTCCACGATAAAGGTTTAAAAGAGGTAGGAGGTACTCTCCATCCAGTAGGGAAGTATGTCAATAACAGAACTAGTGATCATGTTCAAGGTTATCCTATGCTTCTCACAATATCTCTTCCCATATGAGGAGACCCGAGCGAGACACTTATAGGAGGTACTCTGAACTTATCTTCCGTATGTTGTTAATTCATTTACATTACTGACATAATTAGTGATTTATAAGAAGGAATGGTTAGTGGAAATGATGCACTCACTGGGAGGTGTACCGTGATAGAGGATCAATTTGTGTTCAACAAAGGGGAAATCCGTCAGCAGTGGGTCTCTGGTATCAGGGTCTTCTAGGTTTCAACTAGCATGAATTAGGCCCTATGTATTCTAGTTTCGATCTTCTAGTCCTCACCCCTTTCCCAGTGGTCTAAGACCAAGTTTATTTGTATTTAGGGGACATGTAAATATTCATAACTAGTTCCACATTCAATCAATGTATAGTGGGGGTGGGAAGAATCAACACCCACCTCAAGAACATCAATTGTTGTTCGGGTCCTTCCAACAATAGGGGCTGAAAGCTCCCAGTCCATCGAGGGTAGATGGTGATAGTGGAGGCCTGAAGGTTCCCTCTGAGACCCTACCAGGGCATGGTCATTGATGTGGTTGACATCAGATAGGTAGGGGAGCTGGGCATGGTCAGTTGCATGAAACATCATTAGTAGTTCCAGGAGTACCAGAGGTTGTCTGAATTAAGATTAGTTTGTTTAGTACTCTTGTGTGTGATTTGTTTGATTCAAGAGATTATCGGTCCTTTGTTAAACCTAGTCTATCCCATGCATTGGGACTAGATGTAGAGAGACATCACATTCCCCTAGTGTTGAGTACACCAGTTGGAGGTCTGGGCCGTTTTTTGGATGTTTTCCGGGGGTGTAGACTGATGTTGGGACCACATTAGTCTGGTGGGGTTCTTCCTATGCTATAGATGAAACAATATGATGTTATCCTTGGAATATAATAGTTGTTTTCTGTTCACACTATTATTGACTAATTCCAAATAAGGGTAGTGTTTTCAGATATGGACGGTCAATTTGTAGCTTTTGTTAGCGAGCAGAGTTGTCAGGTGGAAAATCAGCATGTGGAGAGTCTTATTTCTTTGTAAGCCAATATGCCAGTGTACTGAGTATACACAATTATGGTGGAAGTTTTGGGTGTTTTCAGTGAGTTCATAGATGTGTTCCGTGAAGTGTTTGTGACTATACCCCCTTGATGTGGCCTCGATTTCGGAATAGACATGCAACCCAATGCCTATTTGATTTTGATGGCTCACTATCAGATGGCACCTTATGAGTTATGGGGGTTGCAGATTGAGGTTTATGACCTGGAGAAGAAGGTTTTTATCTGGACAAGTTTGTAGTCATGGGGTGATCTATTCTTATTTTTAATGATGGTGGACATTGGTCTAAGACTATGTATATACTACAAGAGAATGAATCAGGTGACGGTCAAGAGCTGTTACACCTATATGAGGATCAATGATATTTTATACCCTTAAAAAGGGAGTAGTTTGGTTCACTAATATTGACTTACAGAATGAATATCACCAGTTGTGGGTAAAGGTGGTGACATCCTAAAGAATAATTTTAGGTGCATGTATGAGAACTTCTAATTTGTGGTCATCCCTTCAGTGTAAAAAATCCACCATCCATGTTTTTGGGACTCATGAAATCTATTTTCCATGAGTTTCAAGACTAGTTCATCATCATATTCATTGATGATATCATGGTCTACTAAATGATAGAGGAGGAGGTCAACAGGAATCTGAAGACTATCTTGAATGTCCTCCGACACCACCGAATCTATAGAATGTTGTCCAAGTACATGTTCATGTCATGAAAAGTGCACTTCATTGGACACGTAGAGTCCCATTAGGGGATAACAGTGGACCCCTTAAAGGTTATGTTAGTTGTTTCTTGATCATCACCCAAGAATGTGGAAGAGGTTCTTACTTGAATTCTCTCTAGTTTCATCTCCACTAACAACATTGACCAAAAAATACTAGGACATTATATGGAGTGAGAAGTTTCAGGATGCATTTACCTTTATAAAGGGGAAGTTGTTCAGTTCCCCTGTGCATATGTTTCCAGAGAAAGGGGTGATGTTTTAGGTGTTCTATGAATGTTCCAGCCTAAGCTTGGGATGTGTTCTGATGCAGCAGTGAGGAGTAATCTCTTATAGGTCTTGGAATTTACATCCTCATAAACATAAATATGTGTCCTATGATCTAGAGATTGTTTTGGTCATGTTCACAATGAAGTTTTTTTGACATTACCTTGTCAAATAGCACTTTGTGGTCTTCAAGAATCATAATATCTTGATGTATATCTTTTTCCAACAAGACCTAAACATGCGACTACAAGGGTGTATGGAGTTCCTCTAGGATTATGACTTCAAAATATCTTACACCCATGGGAATGGGAACATGGTGTCTAATTCCTTGAGTAGTAATTCATATATGGATGTAGATCAGGACTCCAAGAATTCTTGGAAGGAAATATAGGAGTTGTATGCTATGTACCTAGATTCTAGGGATGACAATGGTAGAGGTTATCTATTTTAGATGATAGTGTTGTCTTCCTTATGGTGGTAGGTTTAGGGGACTTAGTGGGGGGACTCAAAGACTAAAGTGATATGTGATCACACTACCCAGGGTGAAGCTCCGGAGGGATGGTCAGAGGATAGTGAAAATTATATGTTGTTATGTGGGAATATGTTTTTCCCAGTTCCAATGTGTGAGGGAGTTATCCGTGAGTTTGACAGCTCACCCATGGAGGTGTATCTAAGAGTCACCAATATGTACCACAGATTGAGGGAACCATTTTTGTGGCCCTAGATAATGTGGGAATTGGAAGAGTTTGTGGCAAGGTGCCTAGTTTTTCATTAGTTGACGGTCATGAACCATGTTCTTAAAGGTCTGCTGCATCCCTTATATGTTCTCAAGTGGATGTTGGATGACATCTTGATGGATTTAATAAGAAGATTTCCCATGTCTTATGGAGGATGTGATTCTCTTTGGGTAGTGGTGGACCGGTTGATGAAGTTGGATAAATTCTTGGTGATCAAGGAGTTGAGTGTAGTGGATACCTTAGCGCTGAGGTATGTGGATGAGGTGGTGCGGCTGCATGAAGTTCCAAGATCCATAGTCTCAGATCGGGTTACATGTTTTACATCCTATGTATAAAGTGAATTTCACTATGTATTTGGAACCCAATTATTCCTTATAATTTCTTTCCACACTCAGATAGATGGGAATATAGATAAGACCATCCAGACACTGGATAATATGTTACAAGCATGTGTTCAGGTCTTTGGAGGATTGTGGGTATGATGCTTTCCCATGGTAGAGTTTTCAAACAATAATAGTTATCAATATACCATTAGTATTGAACCGTTTAAGCCTTTTATATAAGACTATGTCACTCACCTGTATGACGAACAGAGGTAGGTGAAGAAGACCTTCTTGGACCAAAGGTAGTGCATGGCACAATAGAGAATTTTCAACTTGTGTGTGAGAGGATGAAGGTGGCTCAGACTAGCAGAGGTCGTATGACGATCACAGGAGGATGTCATTGGAGTTTGATGTTGGGGACCATGTTTTCTCAAAGGTCTCCCCTCAGTATGGACAACAAATGTCCGGTAAGGGAATCATGCTTTCACCCAGGTACATCGGACCTTTTGAGGTGTTGGGATGAGTTTTCCAGGGGGCATATCAGCTGGCATTACCATTTCAGATAGTGATGATCCATGATGAATTTCCTATATCTCATCTATGTTAGTATCTACATGATGACTTACACGTTATAGACTGGGGAGATGTGGATGTTGAGGACAACGTGACATTCATGGAGTGAATGGTAAGAATCAAGGATCGTAAGGAGAAGGTACTTAATGGGTGGACCACTTTTTTGGTTCATGTATTATGGAGGCAAGGTGTCCTTGAGGATAGTACTTGGGTATGAGAGGTACACATGCGTGCCAAGTAACCATAGATTTTATGAGTTGGATCTTGATTTTTTCTTTGCACATTTATTGTGATGTAATTTTTGGAATCACATGCTGTATAATATGTTGTTTCCCTATTTTCTAATTTTTTTATAAAATTACTAACTATGGGGAGGGACTAACCTGATCACTAAATATAATCAACAATGTAGATGCGATTAAACCCATGCGGGCAAGACAATGCCTCCCAAGGAAGATAATATCTTGAAATGGAGGAAGGAGCTCCCTAATCAATGTGTCTGGATGGTTTGATCGTTGGTGTTTGTGTGGTTGTCTGCGGAAGAGTGGGGAATTAATGTTTTCATAGTTTTTTAGGAGATAGATGACAAGGAGGTGTTCTTGGATTTTGAGTCTTTCACTCCAGACTTAGAATAACACATGGTGGTTTGCTCATGAGAGGCATATTAATGGGTGGTTGTTCAAACCCTCTCTCTTCTAGTTTAGTTTTGATTTCCTGAGGAAGAGACTAGTTTGATAGGTATCTAATTTAATAACCAGAATTTCCTCGGGCCATCACCTTATGAAAAACAAATGTTTAGGGTGTTCTAGGAGGCAATAGTGGATCATTTCAAGAGTTTTTCCAAATTTTCAATTTTTCCATCCATGAATCAGGGCATCGGTGTCGGATTATCTATGAGTCGGTATGTCAGTATATCAGTGAGTCAGGGAATTTTTGTATGTGATTCGAGGGTATCAGTGTTAGTGGTTCATGGGTGTTACTGTCGGTAGGTCCAAGCATCGATTGGCCAAGGTGTTAATAGGTAATTGTGTCAGTAGATCAACATAGGTAGGTCATGTTGGTAGATAAGAATTTGTAGATCGGTATTATTGTCGCAACATTGGTAGGTCTCATCAGTAGCTCACCTGTTGGTGGCTTGGTGTTGGTGACTCACTCATCGGTGACTCATTTGCAGTTTTCCTAGTTTTTCCTAGTTTGGCTGTTTCATCCCTCCTAAGTCGTATTTGATATAAATTGATATTAAAGACTTTTATGCGTGTTTTTAAGATATTCATGAAGTAAATTAATTATATACATAATATTCTAACTTTTGGGGGGCTTTGATATACTCAAACCACATGATCTTGAACACGATTCCATGATTAATGTCTTTTAAAACCATTATTCCTTTAATATAGGATTTTTATCTTCAAAGACAAGTTCTTCTCATCCCATTATGTTTTCATACCATCTGGGAGCCTCTAGAGACTTCCTTACCATATGATTCAGGCACTTGTAATAGAGTCGTTCCTGTTCAGTTTTTCATGGAGTTCTTCCCAGCTGCTCGTGTGATCCCCTGTTCATAGTGCAAGGGGGAACATCAATCCGTTGATCATCTTGTAGGGATTCCTTATTTCTGTATTAAATTGTGTATCATGTAGGGTGGGTGTAATAATAATATAATGCGAATAATGGGTGAATACTTCTGAAAAAAATAAATAATTAAAAAGGGAATATGATCAAAATATAATGGGGAAATGAAATTACGGTCTGAGATTGGATTGATGTTTGATTTCTTGTTTTATTTTTTTATTTTCATTGTTTCTTTATGGGTTTATTGTGCCTCTATGACTTAGTAAAATCATGTTCATTAGTGGTCTTTTCTTGTGCTCTGATGGTTTCCCATTTTTTTTAGGATGTTTGATAATCAACCATAACATGAAAACTGCATAAATATGTACACATGGTTAATCAAAATGGATTCCCCAGGATGAAAACAATTGTATTATCACCACTATTTATCCAAAGTATTAAAGAATAATTTTTTCCAAATATGAATATATATAAACATACTATTGATAGGTGTGGCTGAGTGATGTGTTCTGTTTAGTTTTGTGACATTGTGTGAGTTGTGTGGTGCTGTAGTTGGGAGCATGGTAGTGGGTATAGAGGTGGACAAAGCAGATGGTTCCATAAGAAGGGTGAGGTATGAGTGCACGGAGGGTCTATGGGTTAATATTAGTTATTGTGGGATTTTTTTTGTGGAGTAGTACAAGGTGTTTGTTGGTATCGCATTTTGAGAGACTGGTTGATTGTGGAATAGATGGACTCATAGGTAGTTGAATTTTCTTTTTTTTTGTGTCATTGTTGTCGAACGACATTGGGTAGTGGGTCGGTAGTGTGGTTATCATCTATTATGTAGTGGGATTGCATATGGAGTTTTTTTGGAAGTGAGGTTGTAGATATGGGTTGTGAAAGAGGGATTGTGTGGTATAACATCGAAGAATGATAGTCAGCAGTGGTTGAACGGTGGCATACAATGGGACTACAAATCTCAATTTGTTTGTTGTTTTAATATTTTTATTGTTGGTAGTTTCCTAGAAGTGCTAAAACAAATTAAAGTTAACCCCTATGTAAATAAATGATAAGTGGTTAATTGAAAAACTGATTGGGTTACACTTTGGTAGTTGTTGTTGTATGTTGTGCATATTGGGGTAGCAGAAATTGTGGTTCTATATGAGTTTGTTGTCTGTTATGGGGACCCATAGGTTGAGAGGAGTGTTTTCTTACCTATATATATATATATATATATATATATATATATAAATTTTAGTCCCTTGTGATATATAAAATCACCCCACCCTTATTGAGCACTATGTACCAAACACCTCTATTTCATGGGGGAGTTGGCCTTTTCCAACATGGTTATTACTGCTCGAGCATATTCAGGAAGGCTATAATAGCTTGAGAATTATTATAGTCCTCGGTCCTTCAGTTAAGTTTTTTGTGGATGAGAGTCCTATGTGATTGTGGGCTATGATTATTTCCCAATTATTTTTGGGGTGACGCCCTGGTGTCTTCGGGCGAGAGGAATGGTTTTTTTGGCCCAGGTGTTTTCAGTTGAGATTATGTGTGGTTTGAGGCCTAGGTTTGTGTAGGAAAGTTGTGGTAGTGGGACTACATATGGGAAGAGTGGTAGTGTCAAGAAGTTATCTGTTAGGGATGAACAATTAACCAGTGGGAAAGTGGTGCAGGGTACCCAAATATTGATGTGCTTATACTACTACATTACTTGACTTGCGTTATTTTGTGAGTGAGCCTTGGGGAGGCTGGACTGGTTAGTATTCCATGGTAGGTTCTTTGAGTTTCTAATATTTTCTCACAATGGAATTAATATGTTCCCCCACTTGTGAGTGGGTTTCTTTAGTTTCCCAACTGAGTATACTCATATGTTCACCCAACATATATAAATCTCTTTTCAGGTTTCCTGAAGGACTTTAAGAAAAGTTCAGGACCTTACTATCTCGGGCATTGGGATTAGTTGTTGTTTTTTCTTAGACTCTTTTATTTTGGTTCTTTATTTTGGAGTTTTGTTGTAAAATGTATCAACTTTACTTTTTTTACATGCATGTGGGAATGGATTTTTGATTTACATTACTTTTTGTATTTGGATTTTCTTGGCATTTACAATATTATCACCTGGTATTGTTCTAGAATAAGAGAAATGCCCTCAATATTATGTGAGATTTTATATCCTTTGAGATAGTCACCGCTTTGGGGCCTATTGAAGGCAATACATGGGGGTAATTATCTCTTATTCATCTTGAGGAAGGAAGGGTGTGTCACTTTTTTGTCCCTTCTCTCATCTCGAAGATGGTAGGTCATGACATAGAGTGAGTTATTAATGAATCCTATATTCTCTATTAAATTTGATGAATAAAATGAAGGTAGTAAAACGAATAATGGCCTAATATGTAATATAATGTTTTAGATATACTAAAACCTTGTTTTGTTTGTTTTCAATAAGAATGGTAAACCATGGAAATTCCATCATGGATGATGATGTGGTGGATTCTATTAGAAGAGTCACCACAGATGAGGCTAATATCATCTGATACATATTAGTGGTTTATAGGGAACCATGTAGCCTTAATTTCTAGAGGACATAGTGTAGTTCTTGAGATAGGTGAATATTTTTTAATCTTAATGATTAGATAGTGGATAGAGGGACCATATTATACCTATATAATGTGGGGATAACAACTATACGAATTCCATGATTAGTTTTATCATATAGTTACTACATGGATAAATCATGCACATAATATTGTAGCTATGGTCATTATCTATACTATTCTATATCATATATTCTTTAGATAAAATATTTTTTATCTACCAAGAGTCTGATGTATGAGGGAGAATCAAAACATGTGATGGACCATTTGATCAAAATATTAGACACCAGATATTTTAGAGGGGTTTGGAATGTCTATTAAAGCACATAATATTGTGTGGTGGTGATACATGGAACTTTCTAGTTTTAATAAACTATATGGGGTACATGGGGGTGTATTGAAAAGTATATGTTTTCAAAAAAATATGCATTCGGCTTATCTTATAATATGTCTTGTTTTATGAGTTATGTTTCCTAAAATAATTAAATTTTCAATCTGGAAGATGGGTCATTTTTCAAATGGATCATCATAATAGAATTTTTTCACATCAAATAACATAATATGTTGTATTTAGATAAATTGTCAGCACAAAAACACTCTTTGGGTGTCTAGTTATGTCTCATAAGCATTGGGATTCAAGAATTAGTTTCAAGAGAAAGAAGCTTGGGGACATGGTTAGTACACTATTAGCACTAATCGAGAACCCCAAAACATATAACCTATTTTTATAGGTGGTAAAATTTTATAACCATGTGGGGGGATTGAAAAATATATTTCAGGTTCATATAGTGGTGCATAGGGCCATTCGTGATTGTCCTAGAATATCACTAACTGGGCGCTGCAGCCTTGTGAGTGGACGGTGTTTAGAAAGTGAATCCTATATGGTTAGCTCATAATATGTATAACAGTGTGGCTTAACTATGAACCTATTTTAAATAGAGATGATTAATTTTTTATCCACTAAAACTTAATGTCTTTTACCAGATTTCCACCCTCATTTCAACCACAATATCTTCATGCTTGTGACTTCATCTTTCTCCTATCCTTTATTGGTGATTACCCTCATTCTTAGTCAGAATCTAACACCAGCATATGTGTTCAAAGCATAGAGGTAAGTCTTAAATTCAATTAGCCTCCATGATATTTTAAATTATTTAACTAATTTTAATTTAAAAATTTAGGGTTTTTATTCTTGATTCAACCAGAGAATTGTGGAATCATATACCATTTATATGGATTATGATCTCCCTAGGGGGTGGACAACCTATGAGCCTGTTTACACTTCTCCACATTCTATTTCATTAAGCTATATTACCCTAGTGAAATTATAAATATTTAAGCTTATATTAAATTTTTCGGTGGTTGTTTTAACTACTTTTTTAGGGATTATCCTTGGTTCAAGCATGGGGATATGTCATAGGTTTTTAGGGTTCATTTTGGACCTTTTTAGAACAATATGGTATATTATGAACTCAAGATGTGATAAAATATGGATTTTGAACCATTATTCAATTGTTCCAATACTATTAATAATATTTCAAAACATTTTCCATAAAATATATACACTTATAGATTTAGAACCTTACTTTTATGAGGAATAAACAAGTTATCATCTCTCATGTATATAAACAAGGAAATCAAGTTATAAATTCTTTATTCAAAAAATTTGTGAAAGGTTTAGATTAATTATTTTATTTCTCTATTCATGATGATTATATACCACTAATTAAGTAAAATATTAAGGGTGAGGTTTATATATGTCTTTATAAACCATATTTTTAGAATCCACATCATTCTTTTGTTTTATTTATGATGGTTATGGGTACTACCATTTTACTGAACATGTTATTATAGTTTTCATTATCATTAACATCATTATGACTCTAAATTGGATGATGTGTTATTTAGGGATAAGAGGTGGTTATGTGACCTTCATAGTGTCCAAAGTTTCCAAATAGTCATGTCATTTTTCTATAAAGAGAGATTTAATATTGGAGCTAATTTTCATGGAAGTGATACCTATAGGATAGCTGGTAATAAGTGTTCTAATGAGGTTAAGGATAAAACACCACCTGAAGGATTAATTTATATAAGGAGTTTCATATTTCTCAATGATTTTGTTTCTAAGTGGAATATTGAAAAAAGAAATATAGGTTATGTCATTTTTAATCAAAACACACTATCTATGAACTTCTGAATGTGTAAAAACATTAGTCATACTCTTGTATAATTTATAAGTGGAGGGAATCTATAGATTAAGGGGAAATTAGTATATTTAATTTCTTCCATTTGGGTTTTTGGAGTTGAAATATTTTGTAAATTAGTTGTAGTTGTTTTTATTTTTCATTCCTTCATATAAACTCAAAATAAGAGTATAGTTTTTAATTTATCTACCATTGAAGTTGAATTTACTTTATATTCAAAAATGGGATTCGTAATTAAATCCTTTTGATGTTTAGAAAACTAATTTCTATGTATGGGTAAATTTTGTAATCTTAATAGAAATATAAGGAATCCAATTATATTTGATGATATTTATTTTTCTATCCATATCTCAATTAATATAGATAATAAAATTTAAAATTCAATATTCTTTCACTTAGAAGGAAGAATGTTTAATAATATGGTTATACTCTCAATTAATGATTATTTTATTAATTTAGAAATTGAGTATGAAAATATTATATTCACTGTGATCTACTATAAAATATACACATCCCTTAAATGATCAATGTCATAGTTCTATTATTTTCTCACATAATTCTATGAAATAATATGATTATTTGAACTCTCATAGGAAGGTACAAAAAATGAGGTAGGATATGGATGTTTAAAATTATATTAATGGGGTTTATCATAAAGAGAATATTATTCTACACATAGGTTTTCAAGGTAATATATTTTACATATAACCTTAGGTTATCAATTACTATAATGTGGACATTATTATTGAGGCAATTCATTCTTTTCCTGTAAAATCCAAAATGCACCAACTATGAGTAATCACTAAATCTATTAAATATAAAGATTTCATTATGGTATAATAAAAATAAGGTGATAGACTTTTAAGGGATCATATTCTCAAATGAAATCTTTTAATAGAGAGGCATAATTCAATATGGATAATATAGTCTTATAGGATTTTAATTTGGATGTTCAATGGGTTGATAAATCATAGTTTGATAATTTTAATATTATATATGATCAATTAGTCATTAATATATTAGAATTATTATATTGATATTCAATTGAATGATATACTGATATAGGTAGTTGAGATGATGTTATAGACACTGAATAGGAAGAAAAAACACACTCTTCAATTAGGTTTTATCTAATCTAACGTAGGAATACATTCTTCATATTTAAGTAAACCATATATAGATCCCCTTATTAAATGGAATAAATTAAATTTTGAGAAGAAATTTGTTTTATTTTTCTTACTATGGAAACAAGGAAGTACAAATATTAGTCATCTTTGTAAAGAATAACTCCCACTAGGTCAACTAATATATCTCAAAATAGTCAAAGTTTTTAATTAACCTATGGAAAATAAATTAGTAGGGAACATATTACTAGAACATTTAAAAATTATTTTTAATAGGAATTTGATCCTATAAATGATACTGATATTATTATTATTATTATTATTATTAATGCTGTAGTTTTATTTATTGTGGTGTTTATTTTGAGGTAAATTTGGATTTGATATGTGTTTTGTATATTGAAATTAGATTATGGGTGGATGTAAAACTATTTAAATTTCATGGGTTTTCGGATTGAGTTGGTTTAAAAAGTATTATTTTATAACATAAGGTTATTATTTATTAAATTATGTTATTTAATTGATTTCTATCCTTAATATTATTCCTTCATATTAGAAATTTTGCGCTTCAAAAGGATGAACCTATGAGGTAATGTTTACTCAGGAATCTATATGTTAATTTATGGAGATTTTTTAGAAAAAATTAATAAAATGATATTTAAATTGATTCATGAGAAAATGCCTTAGAGTTGTATCTAAAAGGTGTTTTGTTATATATATATATATATAGGGATCAATAATATTTTTTCATTGTCGTTTTGGTCTTAAACAACGATTAATTATTTTCCTTATTTTATTCATAGTCCCTTGATATAGTTGTAAAAATTTGAGAATGTTTCACTATAATATTTAAATTGTTCTTATATCTAGATAGATATGTTGTTTCATATTATTTTTTATTTTGGGTAATGAAGCATGATTTTATACATTTTACGATGAAAATTCTAATAACCTAGGTTTTATCCCATATTATCATTGCAATTAATTATATATTTTTTATAGTTAATTATAAAAATTAAAAATAGTTTTAAATGTATAAAATAACAAATAATAAAATAAAGTTATATATCACTGATGACTATACTCTTTAAGATCATTTTATGCATAATAGGAAAATAATAACTAGTGTACAAAAGGTTTTTATGTTTGAAATATACATCAATATAAACCCTTATAAAAATGATACCAAAGAAAGATAATTATGAATGGAATGAAAATAATTACATATAACAAATAAAATTGAGGGTAAAATAAGAAAGTGCTAGAGGAGGTTATATATGATTATAAATATGATCATTGTGGGTATCTGTTATACATCCGATAAAGTATGCATTTAGGGTAGTTATTTTGAGATTCCTAAAAACCAAAAGATAAGACCTGATTATGATTATTGAATAAATTTCTATTAGTTTTAATTAATATTCATATAATTAGTGTATTTTAATTTTAAAAATAATTATATTAATCAAACATTTAAAATTATTATGTTTACTTTATGAAAAATGTTAGTTTATTTAATGTTAAAATATTTTTTTAATTTGATTTCATTTTGTGATCTATTTAAAATTTTATTTAATTATTTATTATTTTATTAATGGATATTTATGATTTATTTGAATATTTATTATTATGTTAGTATCATAAATTATTTTATCATGGTATGAAATAAAAATATAGTTTTTAATTTAAAAAAAATTATTTTATTCTACATAAATATTTTTTCAATATATTAGAAGATTTTATTTAAAATTAAAATTTCAAAAGTTTATACATTCAATTTTTTAAAAACGAAATTTATTGTTAAATTATCATCTTTAAATTATCTTAGGGTGATTTTGGTTATTTTTTTGAAAATATAATATTTTGGTAGATAGTAAAAAATATTATTTTTATGAATATTGCAATTTTTAAAACATCATCAAGATATAAACTTGAATAAAAAAATTTAGAAGCCTTTTTACCGATAAATTTTTTATTTAAAGACTAAAAGTATGCATTACAAATTATATTCAATTTTAAAAATATATATTTTCAATTATTGAACCTAAGTTATATTTAAATCAAATAGAAATCTATTATTTATTTATTTTATATGTAATCAAGTGTTTCTATGAATCCTTTTAGTTATGGATCAATTTTAATTTTAGATAATAGTCACTATTTTTATAATAATTAATAAAATTTCACAAGAATCAGTAATATTCACTGTATTTGTCCAAAATGAAAAAAATTATCAATAATTTATTCTAAAATTCCCATCCCCTTTATCTATATAAACACCCCACCTGCATCCCTTTCATTCCATTAATAAAATTAATTATATGGCCTAATATCTACCCAAATAAAAATCTAAAATTCTTTTCCCACTTCCGTAGTCCACATATGTGACTAAAATCCCCTCATCCAAAGGTAATAAGATAAAACAAATTGAGGCATCCCAATGGTCACGGTGAGGTTTCCCAGACCATTACTCCATTATTTTTTGTGATTATCTGTCATAATAATCCTATAAAATTGAACATATTTTACTTCCAAGATAAAATTTATATATTATTACTATAATTTTTATCCATAAATGATGATATGTCATCCATTACATCTCACTGAACTCTTTTTCCCAACCTATTACCATGTTGAGATAACAGTTTTTTAATTCCCTATTTTCATTTTGGAATTGAGATTATATTGTCATAAAATACTTTAAATATCATATGAATTTGGTTCTATGATTTTATTTTCATGGTATTTTCATCTACTTTTATCCATTTTTTATGATAAATTTCTAATATCCTCTCATAAAACCCTTTTTATAAGACATTACTTAATCAAAATATATGTTTCCTGAAAAAACGTCCTTTAATTTAATGTATCCTCTCAATATTTAATAAAAAAGTAATCCCTGAATGAAAAATTAAATAACTAGAGAAATTATTATATATTTTTTCTAAATATAAAATATTAATTGGGGATTTCCTTCATTTAAAATCATTTAAAGAAACTCATTTTTGTGGGTTTATGTTATCTAGGTGAACAATGATGTTTTCATAAAATTTATCTATTCATGGATATTTTTTAAAATAGATTTTGTGATTTCATATAAAATTAACATAAAATTAATTTTATTAATTCTATTTTTGAATGGTAAAATATTGATCATAATAACTAAATTAAATGTAATCAATAATAGTAATATTTTAAAATAAAAAAATATCTTATACAAAAATATTTTTATAAATGGAAGAAGTTTAGTCAATTAATAAAATTGTAAAATTATGGAATGAAAATTGAAAAATACCTTGACACTTATCGAATTTATATGACCATTAAAAAGGATCTTTGACATGTACTATTATACATTATATGTTATTCAATTATGATTTAAATAATCTCAAAATTACAGAAACGTGAAAAATTAATCCAATATACATATAATAGGTGATGATCAATGTATAAAAAGTAATAATAAAAAGAAAATTGATATGGAAAATGGAAATAAATCAAGTAAAAAAATATTTTTATTTTATTAATCATGATTTTATTGGATGTGTAAACCAATTTTTGATTCAAGGTAAGGATATTCATATATCAATTTTAATTTCATTGAGACATCTTATATATTATTCATTTATTATATTTTATATATTGAATATTTTTTCCAGTAATGTATTTAATAATATTTTTATGTCATTTGAATCATAAATCCAATTCAATTTTGATCTTTCATTGATTTGTAACCATATATTATCAGGTTCATAAGGGGTTTTCATTTAAACATTTTCCTTTAATTTTTTGATGTATTAATCTAAAATACCTCTCAAAGTTTAAGTAATTATTTTGTTCCTCATGTTATTATTGACATTTGAAATTATTTTATTATCTTATTTAGTTTTTCTTCAAATAGAAGATTATATAAATCATTTTTTTTAATATCATTTTATTTGTATTAGTTAACTTAAATTCATGTATTTAGTGGTTGAAAAATAATTAGTTTATTTAATTTTATTAATTAAATTGTGAAATGAAATATCCAATTTTTTATACATGCATTTGTTATTGGAAACTATATATGATGATGGGTGGTCCTAATATATATCCCTACAATTCATTTGGTAAGGATTTATTATCTGGATATATGGTGTTGGAATCATCTAGTTATGTTTTCCCATAATGTATTTTTGATGTTGGAAATAACTTGTTATGTTATTCAATTATAGAATTATGATTTTTGAATTAACTGGTTATGTTATTCCTTGATGGGTTTATTTGGATGTATCCTTTTAATTTTTTCCATTACCAATGACTAAGGATGATATGAATTTATTGTCTAAAGAACATTTATAATTTTTTTTCCTTTATGATTTCTCATGAGTTTGATTTATAGAATTCATGAAGAAAATGAGTTTAGTTCATAAGTGAAAATAATTTTATATGAGATAAAATTGAATTATTTAAAATAATACAAATTCATGGATTTTTAGGTTTTGCAATGTCATAATAAGTTGTCTTCTTTCTTTTATACCCATTACATGGATTTACATGCTCACTAAACATTTTATAATTATTTTTCATAGGGATTAAGGGTGAGTATGAATATTTATGAAGCCATATTTTGGTTATGAGTTTTTGGCCTTCAAAAAAGAAAATGTTCATCATTTAAATAATTTGGTTTAGTTGAATAAATATAAATTTTGTGGAAAAGTATGAGCTTTTTTTTGTAAGGGGTTTTCCAATTCTCAATAACCCTTAACTAAAAAAGTTTTTGGTATATAAGTGATATAATATATTATATTTAAAATATAATTATGGTATGGTTTTGATTTTTACATTTTAGAAACTATATTAGTATTGTATATGTGCGTTCTAGTAGAAAACCTAGATATAAGTGGGAAATCATGAAGAAATTATAAAAAGGTTTTTTCATGGAATATAAATTAATATAATTCACACCACCATTTTATTAAGGGTACCATGATCAATGGTTTTAATCACTAATCCAATTATATTAAAGAGTCTTCAAGATGAAGATTAATCATTTTTTTAATGATTAGAATGGGTTACAAGATTTAGGTAAAATTATTATTGTATCATAATATAATTAAATAAATGAATTTATATGTTAATTTTAAAATATAATTAGACATCATAAATATGATGGTAATTCATCTGGGTACGATCATCAAATATGTTCATTATTCCAGAGAGATATATCCCTCCTTCAAATTTTAAAATGTTGAAAAAGTACTAGATATTTTAAAATGCATTATAGGATATTATATACGTAAGATTACTCCCAAGATGATCAATCATGAAAAAAAATCTCTAACAGGAAATAGATGAATAAAATGAGAACATCATAACAACTACCCTTACAAAAAAAACCTAAACCCAAAAATATAATATTGTTCAAGATATAACCTATTTATATAAAAAAATTCTGTAATATATTAAAATATACTAGAAATATTAAAAAACAAGTTAGAAGTGATCTCACTAATAACTACTCAAACAAAATTATAATCATACCCAAGGCGATAATTAAGCTAATGAGAACCATCATTTTATAAGAAATCCTCAAACCCTATAGAAAATAAATATTTAGTATCATACGTGATTTTTCAATATATATTCCTTTATGAATGGGTACTGATAATACATGTAACACCAATATTCATTTTGATACAATATAATTAAAAACTCCACCACCCAACTAAATCTAACCACTGATGAAATCTCCCACACATCCCAATTTCTCTCAACCTTTAATATATTATATTCCTACAATTAACCACCAGTATCTAATCAAATAGATATCTATATAAATATTTTGATACTTCAATAAATAGAAGTCTAGTTTGATAAACAAATCATAGACCTCACAGTGATCTATCTAGGATAAATATATAGGTATAAGTGTTAATAATGAAATTAAACCATAATTGAATTTTTTTACATTTTCTACATAGTTTTATGTTCATAAGGATATATTTTTATGGAAATATTAAGATATATATAATTAATAATTTATTTATTAGGTTATTTTTTTAAAATTGGAATTCTAATTATACTTAGATATTTTTACAGTATCCAAACATCTCATGGAGGATTTTATAGTTATGAAGACAACCCAAAAATCTAGATTTAGTTTTATTTGGGTGATGATTTAAATTTATATTGATATAAGTGCTTAATTAATCTTATTATTCATTGGAATAAAGAATTTATTGAAAAATATATATGTTTTCATAGTTATTTTGATATGCTTGGGTAAAATTTTAAATAAAGATGATGTTTTCTTTCCTTATAGAGGATTTTAGACAAGTGGTGGATTGTTTGGTTAAATAAGTTTTTAGATTATTTATTAATTGAATTTTATATGGAAGAGAATCCATTTTTATATTTTTTGTTTGTATTATAGTTTCCAATGTATTATTTAAATTTATAGATTTTATTCTTCTCATTAAAGTGGAGTGGTAATATCATAGTTATAACATCTTATAATAAATTAAATATGGTGTTATATTTGGTATTAAATAAAATTTATAAGTATATTAATCTTTTATTATAATGTTTAAGAATAATTATTTAATATTTTTAAATTATAATTTTCATGATTGGTTACAGTTTATTTAAATTGTTTATTGAATATGGTATAAATAATATGAGAATTTTTTTTTATTTTGTTCTAAAAAAATTCAATGAAACGAATCATTTAGGTTTTATTTAATAATTCATGTTTATTATTATGAAAATATTATCTTATTCAATATTTTATTCTTTTTGTTTTACAATATTGGTGATAGTTTATTTTTTCCGAAAATTATTTATGGTGGGAAATATATTGAAGGAATACATTTTTTGGGAAATATTTTTTAGTTGGTTAATTTTGATTTTCGAGGATAAATGGTTCTGAAGGAAGATACAATATAATGACTCATAAATTCCATATTATTGTCTTTGATACTATACGAGGAAAATGTTTTATATTGAGTGTTTAATGGTCATTTTAATAACAAACATTATATCGAAATAAATTTTGGACTGAATCATTTAATTTATAATATAGTTTTATCTTATTATATAAATTTAATATAATTATAAATTAGTTTAATTTCTAATATTTATTAATATTTTTTAATTATTTATTTAATTTCTTAGGTAGTATATTATAACATATTTAAGTTAATTATATCCATATAATAATTTTCATTTGATAAATAATTTTTAATTGATATTGGATTAGGTGTATTTATTATGAGTAAATGAAGGAGTGTGGATATTAAATGAGTAAGAGTTATTAATATGTTGAATTTTATTTTTTATTCAAAAAATATATATATTTATTTTTAGAAGTGAAATATTTATTTCAGTGGATTTAAAAAAAAAATTTGTTAATGATAATTAAAAGTAATGGAATATTTTAATATTAATATAATTTTTTAATGTATATATATTTTGGTATTAATAAAATTTTCATTAATTAATTGTGAATGGGATAATTATTTTTTAGTTATATGAATTAGATTATAAATAAAGTTCTTGTGATTTTATAAAATTTATATTTATTCTCAAATGGTTTCATTCTAATAAGAGTTCAAATACAAATACCGAAGATGACTAGTGGTGATGTGAATTAGGTTTGTGGCTTGCAGGCTTAGCGTGTGCGGGAAGATAAGGGACACATAATGTATAAATTTTTAAACTATTTTCAATGTGGTATTATAAAAATTTGTCCCATTTAGATTCAATTTGAGATAGGTAATCCCATATGTATGCTGCAGGTAATCACATATGGGTTTAGGCTTTCCTAGGATCTGATTTTTTTGAAAATATATGACAAATATATTAACATTTTTCAATTTATTTAATAATTTAATCCAGAACATAAATCCCCACATTTTATGAGTTTATTTCTTCATTTTACATCATATTTGAATTTTTAGGATAAAATATGAAAGTATTGTAGGAGGATGGGGGCAGTGAGGTTTCAATAACCACAATCACACCTATTTTCCTTTATGGAATAAAAATAATCATGGTGTTGGAATAATTGTTATGTGGATTCAATTGTGAGGAATGTGATGTGATATATTGAATTGGGTAGACATAAATAGGTGGATCAATGGTGGTGGGGAACCTCTCTTCAGAATGTCTTATAGTGGGGCTTAAGAATCCTCATGGATTGTGTAATGACCGAAAATTTTATGAATGAAATTCCCCTTTTGAATTTATAAAATATACCACGACAAAGAGGCCGAGGTATTCATTTATTAAATGAAATTACAAAAGTCAAAAAAGAGGGATCTTATTAAAATAATTTTCATAAAAAAGGATCACTTCAACCGGGAGCTCATCTAACCAGGTAAGATTCACCCTAACATCCATTTTAGTAAGCCCATCTGCAACCATGTTGGTATACTGGAAGAAATGTGTGACTATGAAGATGAGGCTCATGAGTGTGTTCTTGAAATCTATCCATTGGGATGTTAGTCTCCATGAGAGGTGCAGAACCTCATTTCTAATAGCTTACACAGGAGTAGGAGAGTCTATTTCCCACCAATGATTATCCTGACCTTTCATTTTTATGAAAGAAACAACATGTATAACTCCAAAAATATCTACTAAAAGTGATTTAGATACACCATATAATCCATGAAAACATCCCATGACATTGTCCTTCTAATCACAAAAATGAGTACCACACCCCTAAGGCCCTAGATTTCCTTTAGAGGCACTATATGTATTTATTGTAATCCAATGAGGGAAAGGGGAAGATAACACACTTCAAAAGTATGTAAAATAGGTTTGACATTCCCTGTGACATTAAAAATTCATAGAATGATGAAATCGTGCATTCTATTCTCACAAAAACTCTCGTGGGGCACACTGGACTCCATAACAGTAGTGATAACCTATTGTATGATCATCCTCACATGCAGAGTCTTTCCATCATGCAAAGAGGAATTATTTCATAGCTAAATAGTGTGTTGGTATTCCATGAAAGTGACACTGAATAAGGAGAATACCTGAGTAAAGAGTTATAGTAGCCTACAACAATGCATAAGGTCATGAAGACCTGAAAACTGGAGAGAAAACATACCAAAAACATCTAGAAATTCATCCCAAATGGTCGAGGCTATTGCACACACGAGGATACGATTCTCCACATCCTCCCTATGCTGACAACAAATAACAAAAAGAGATCTATAAGAAAAACAAAACTTATGGATAATTTTATCAATGGGAACCCTGTTATAAGAAATCCTTTATATAAGAGTAAGACACGAGGGCCAAATCCTTTATTTATTGAAGTATGAAATCCAATTGAAACCTTTTTTAGATCCACTAAACGAATACTGATAGAATATCTTGGTACTAAGAATTTTATTTCTAGCTGATCCCCTTACTAAAAGTATGACCAAGAAACAAATCAGTGTTTTGAATAATATTCTACAAGTCATCATGATAAAAAGGGTGCTGGTTTTCAAAAAAACTTAATGTAAATCTTCGAATTATCATTTGAAGAAGGGGAGTGAATATTATCTAGGATTATAGATAGAGTCTTGTTTTCAATCCAAAATTAATGATGGGAGCTATTTATCACAATCCATATTGATCATGTCATGATTGAAAGAAAATAATCTTCGATAGCTGTTTAAATTGAATAATATAGATAAGGGTCACTTCCTTACTACATTTTGTCATAATAATGGCATTTAAGGAATCCCAATGAGTCTGAGCTACTATGCATGAGACTCTAGCTGAGTCTACCTTGAATATAATCATTGAAAATATCAGGGTTATTAATACCCATACCTATTTTGTCCAGCGATTTACAGTAAGACTTCAAATTAATTGAATCCATCTTTCATTCATTAATATTAGCTCTCCAAATAAATTTCATTATGTAACCATTTATTTTTTTGATAATTACCCATGGCCATTTTTACACCATAAAGGAATAAAAAATTTTAGAAACAATCAAATATTTAACCAAGAAAATCCTTATATCCATAGATAAATTCTTCCCCTTCAAAGATGCAAGTTGTCCAGTGCATTTATATACATTATCACAAAAATACAAACCTCGTGTCCTACCCCATAATAGAGGTACTCTAATATAATTAAATGGAATTGACCCATCTCTGATTCCTATCTAAGAATGAACACAATGTTTTCTGGCATTAGAGAAACTCCTTCCAAAGAAGATGAAATATTTATCTCTGCTAAATCTTTTTCCAGAGATGTTATCATAATGATGTAAAATTTTCTTAAGAATAAGAACATTATCCTTACTATTATGTAGGAAAATAATCGTATCATTATCATAAAAGAGATGGGTAGGGGTAGTGAGAGACCTGTACACTTGAAGAGTTTCTATATTTCTTTTAGAGACTATATGAGTGATAAGAATACTAAGATAATTCTTAGAAATGGAATGTAGAAAACCTAAAAGGGGGTATCCTGGATGCACACCCCTAGATCATGTAATATATACTTTTGGGGAACCATTTAAAAGCACAGAAAAATGAACTGATCCAAACAGGGTAGTGACCAAATTAATAAAGGTGCTATTGAAACCAAAACAACCAATCACCTTGAAAAAAATTCCAATCAAGATTATCGAAGTCCTTTTTGATGTTAAGAATTAATGAAAATTTCTGTCATATTCAAGGTTTTTTTTAACAAATTAAAACATTTTGAGGTAGTTCAGATGCATTCCTAAATATATCTTCCTTTGATGAATCCATATTGGTTCTAAGAAAAGATCTTCGTGGAAATTCTCGAGATTCTATTAGAAATGATAATACATATTACCATATAAATAGTGTGGAGTATTTCCATAGTCCCAAAAATGTGAATTTCACAAGTGTTTTCCATTTTGGGGATCATGGTGGTGAATTGAGCATTAATTCCAAAAGGGAGAACTACAAAATAGAAGAAATTAGTGACTAACTTGTAGATATCCCCTTTAATAACCTATGAATACTTTTGGAAAAAGATGTTGTTGATTCCATCTTGAATAGGAACATAGCTCAAATTGTGACTAAAAACAACATCTTTTATCTCAAAATGAAGAGGGATGCTAGTAAGAGAATATTTATCCCCAGAAGTAACTATAGAGGGAATAATTCCATCACTCAATGTTCCCTCTATATCAGACCCATTAAAAATAATTGTGTAACAATAAACCATATGATCAATTATACATTCCTTATTTTGGATGATTTTGTCGCCAAATTTTTGAAAATAAAAGGGCTGATTACCCTTCTGAATTCCTTATAGATAATTGAAATATATTTTTTATTGTCCCCTCCCAAAAACCATTTAATTATGAAAGTTTCCTTTAACACATTCTATGTCATTTCTAAAAGAGAAATTAATTTAACTGGTGTAGTAGTTTCTTTTGAGAAATCAATATTGAAATCAACTTTAGTTTCCTAATCCTGAATTTACTGAAGAAGAGATTCAAGGGTTTTAATATCATTTTCCATACCACTATAGGTAGTTTTTCTCTAATATTTTTTATTTACCTTTGGCAACATCAATTTAACAGAGAAATAAATTTCTCCACGATCACAATTTATGCTATTCTAGAAACTAATAATGAAGTTATCATAATAACATTGTTGATCAGAGGAACTATTTAAATGAATGGGAAAAGGAATTCTTTGGTCCCAAACCTTGATGAAAATAATAATAGAATTATGGTCAGATGAGAATTTGGGAATATAAATGGTAGAAATGGAAACCCACTTATCCAGGGAAATATTATTAATGAGTGAATAATCAAGCTTACTGGGAATTATTCTATAAAGATATATCTTATACCAAGTGTACTTGGCACCAACCATAATAACATAAATCCGATTGTTATCATCACTAAAAGTTTTGAATTCCTGGAGAGAGATCTGATAATGAAGAGAACCCATTTTTTCATTAGAAAATTTAACTATGTTAAAGTCACCAATCAGAAACCAATGAGAAGTTGTCCCACATCTTAGTTTTTCAATCTCATTCCACATGCTCTTTCTATGTTGATATATATTTATAGCATTGAAAAAATAACCTTCCATCATCTTAGTGTCAATAGGAAAAAAGAATAAGAGATCATATGGTAATCAATGTTGATACCATAAACATTTTCCAATGAAACATGAGAAAAAACCCATAAATGATCCACCTTCCTAGAACCACTATAACTAACAAGATGATAACCATACATAATAAAAGTAGAAAACCCCAAATAAAAAACAGATTTGGGCTCATATATCCTAATTAATTTATGCTTGTGTACCTCATTATGCTTATATAGGGAATTCATTGTTGTGGAGTTGGCAAGAACATGACAATTCCAAAAAGGAGATTCATTTTGAACATGATTAGTAATTAAAGTTTTCCTTATTTTTTTTATTTTTTTCCTTTTTATTTCCTGATGAATTATTCAAACCATTATGAATCATTGTGAGACTTCACATTTTCATCATGTTAATAGAACCATCTTTAAGAGATAAACTATGTGCTACTTATTTTCCTCCTATATAGGGGCCACAAAAGGACATGAGGGAGAACATTGAGCCTCTAAAACCTTCTCATATTCCAATATATCACACCATCTCTTTTTTAAATTCTTACCCACCTATAATGAATTCGTGACACTTCGAGAATTAGTATGAACGTGCCCTGCAGCTTCGAAGACAACTCCCTAGACACCTATAGAACCATCTTTAGAAGGAGTATGATTGCATGTAGAAGTTGATGAACTCAATATTAGAGGATCCAATACCCATCCCTTGGTTAACTAACATCAAAAATGTGTTTTTGAGGTACAATAACTAATTCCATTCTCTACCCAAGATGTCCTTACATTGACAAAGATAGGCTTAAAGAAGCAGAGTTCTTGGATGCATTATAATCACCCTTTGAATCACCTCCTTCTATCAAAACATTTATTTTTGGGGCATCACCCTTTTTACCTAAAACGTTATCCCCTTTAAGGGATCATTCACTTGAAATTGTTTGTTCTACAACATGAAATGATACTCTCTCATATGGAGAACCAATTCTAGCATCTACCACATAGAGAATTCACATCTCATTCTGATTATTCCTTAGAGATCCTTACAGAAGTGTTCACCCCTACAAGGTAAAGAAGCATTGACCATATTTTTCCTAGTTACCGGCTTCTAGGACTTTTCCTTATCTACCAAGGATTATTCACCTACTTCTAAATGTTTCTATAATTAGAAATAGAATTCCCTACAATCTTGCAATAATACAAAAGGGGGTTCTATTGATAATCTATTCTGATTTCATATATAAGTTTATTATAAAAATTATTTAGTTGAACATCACAAAGTAAGTATTTTCTTGTTTCATGTTACTAGACCTAAAAAATAATTAAAACCAATATTATTTGGAAAAAACTATGGGAAAAAATCTTCGGTTGGTTTGTTATTTTGATTACATTATTATATAGATTCAAAAAAATATGTTTGGAAATAAATAAATAATTCTCCTTTATTTTTCTAAATAAACCCAAAAAAAATCTCATTCATCTTCACTATAAGTCTTTGAATAAAACCATTACTCTTGCATAACCTCGATAGTGTCCTCACGAAATACCCTCAAGCTTCTAAGAATCTATTTAGAATATTTTTGAAGCATCCACTAAACTAAAGGGATCAGATACTCTTATTTATTCAATAACCTTCTTCAAATTAGCCATTATTTCCAATTTTTGGACATGGTATATATTTTAAGACATCAATATTACCCTCCTTATGATATCCAAGTGACGATATATCGCTTTATCTCTCATTTATCTCTTCTATGAATCATTATTTAAAACCATTATGATTTTGAAGTCGTCCTATAATTTTCTATGCCAACATTTTTTATAGTAGATACCTATTCACTTTTCCTCTCAAAGGTATTAAATCGGTTGTATGTAACCTTCATTTAGGATTCACATCTATGTAATCCACACTACGTAATCATGGGGTTAAAATTTATAAAATAATTCCTAATTTTATGTGATCTATATGATAGACTTGAGATGTACATGATACATAAGTGATGGCTGGGACGAAAATTATATAGTTATCCAAAGAATTGGTTAATGTTTTTTTCCTAATATTCCATGTATGATTCATAGGAGGTTCTCTTTAGAGCTCTATGTTATATTGTCTTCATGCATAGCCTTGACTTATGTTTATGATGTCATGATTATGGTTGTTTTCAAATTCCTATGTTCTCTTTATGAGAAAATGTATATCATGATTCATTTTTAATGATTATTATTATTACCCCTCTTATGTTACCTTTATATTACTTTTGGATAACATGTACTAATTCACTACATGTTCTTCTTTGATTATTACCTTAATAGAATAAATACCCCATCCCTTTCTTATGTATGTCCCCAGGATATCCCATTTAGTTTTAGAAGACAGATGGAATTGTAATATCATGTTAAGAAAGTACTAAATAATTTCATTGTATGTATATTTCGAGTTTTCATTATATATACCTAATTATCAGTATATGGAAGATTCAAAATCCTGTGAGATTGTGTAATGTTTATATCTATGTAAAAAATCATGAATTAAGGTTTATTAAAGATATGGGTTTTCATAGTTTGAATCTAAGGAAATCCTTTTAATTTATGAGAATTGGCTGTGAAAAATCTATTCAATTCCATTAGGATAGTTTTAAACATAGGTAAACAACCCTAATTTGTTTAAATTATAGTGTTATTGATTTCCATATGAATAAACCCTATTTGGAAACTACAAGTACATGTGGATCTTGCATAGAGGTACCTTGGGGTAATAACAATGAAAATGGTCAACTGAGATAGAATCTATTATCACCTAGTGCATTAAAGTGATAATTTATGCACACAATGTTCTACACTCATATGTGATATTTTTTTAAATTGACAAGCTCTTTATGAAATATTATTAAGGGAAAAAATGATGTAAGATTTTATGTTAGGAAACAGATCATTGATAATGTAGAGTAACTCTTATAAGGTAATAGTTTAAAGAATATATTTAATTTATGGAAAATACTTTTAATTTCATGGTTTCCCATTTATGCCTTTAATTTTTTAAAAATTACCAACTTTAATTTTCCATTAATTTTATGTCAATGTAAAAAAATAAGATAAACCGAGTAAAAAAATAATTTGAGGGGAAATTTGATGATGAACCAAATGAGATGGAAAATTTGAATAGAGAAAAAATCATGGAATCTATCACTATAAATTCTTAGCTAACTCATGTTTTGAATCAGAACACAAATCATGAGGAATGCCCAAATCCACCTAAAAAATAGAAATTTTTAATTGTGACATTTACGTGAAATGCCTATGACTTTCAGTGTATCTTATGATCCATTAACTACATTGAAATGGAGTAAATACATTTTAAATATATTCTATATCCTTCAGTTGAATTATAAATAAAGGTTTTTGGATGTTTTTCATATGGAATGAGAAGTTGATCAGTGGTGCATGTTAGTCGAAAATACAAATTATGAGGTATAGATCAATGTGATGGAGACGAATGAATTATGGAAAAAGTTTTTACATAAATATTTTTATCATAATAATTGAATTAAATTGGAAATGTAGATTCTTATCCTAAAGAAAAAGTATGAAGAATCAATCAGGGTGTATGAGGAAAACTTCACAAGAATTGAATGATGTGCCTATATATTTTTCATTACCCCCAAAACTAAAGTTGAGTACATATTTGGTGTCATAATTTTGAGTCAATGAATATAATTAACCAACTAGGTATTTGAAATCTATGAAAAAAATTTCTCATGTTCTTTTAATGATGTGATATAGATCCTCAAATCGTAGGGGTCTTATAGGTCAGGAGACATGAAGCGGAATATGAAATTAAATTCAGGTGGTGTGGTGGAGAAATATCATGGTTGAAGGATATTCCAATGCCCCAATTATAAAAATCATTGGAGGAATAGTCCTTCAAATTACCCAAAGGGGACATATTTTTCCTTATGTTTGGGAAAGAATGATTCCTAGATTGCAATTTACGATTGGAGAAACACACCAGTGGGATGAAATAAAGTAATTCATAAGTTAACCCTCGTCATATTTTCTAATTTTTTAATTTCAAGGGACAAGAACAATATATAGGTAAATGCCCTAATAATGGGTAAGTGATGAAAACTGATGAAAAAAACCATTGAGTCCTAGAGAGAACAAGTGAGATTATGAAATCACAACTGTTGATGAAAATCTTGACGAAAAAGTGGTGATAAATACTCTAGTTATTCATTCAAGACTAGGGAGTTTAATTTTTAATTCAATTTATATAAATTATTTCATATCACCCATGTTTATTATAACTATTCAAACACCACATAAAAACATCAAATTTGGGATGTCGTTGAAGAAAAATACATGGTCAATTTATTCATCCTAAGATTATAACTCATCCCTTATATAAATTTTAATGATGAATTTCATAGAAAAGCTTATGATACTCTATTGAATGGAATTTGATTAAATTCTAGGTATTTATAGGATTGCCTTATATAGATTGAAAATAAATTACCAAGAGAAATAAATCTACTTTTATATCACTAATAAACCTATTATTTTATACAAGTTCAAGGAGGTGGATAAATCTTATTTAGTACCAATATCTCAAGTGTGGATGTTATTTCCTTGCAAGTAATAATATATAAATAAAATGATTTATACTAAGGAAAATATCATCCTACATGTCATTACCATTGTTAGGGAATTCAGTAATTGTTTTAAAAATAATTTCTTAGTCTTCCTCATAGATATGACATTATGTTCTCAATAAATCTTATTCACATATCTTTTCCATTATCTAGGACTCCATATATAATGTGTGTTATTAAAATTGAGGACATGAAGAAAAAAATAAGGGATAATACTGATAAAGGTTTTATATGCCCAATTTCTCCACCATGTGGTGAACTAGTCCTCTTCATCAAGAATAAAAAAAAGACAATTCCCCTCTTTATTGATTATCATGAGCTCAAGAAGATCGGGATTAAGAAAAATCATCCTCTTCCATATATTAGTGACTTATTTGACTAGATACATGGATCAAAATACTTATTTAAGTTGGATCTTTGTCTGGGATATTATCAATTAAAGGTGGAGAAGGTGGATATCCCCAAGACATCATTTCATATAGTGTAAAGACACTATATGTTCATAGTGGTTCCACTTAGACTCACTAATGATATAAAAATCATCAAGGAATTAATGAATTGATATTTTATGAATTATGTCAAAAAATGGTGGTAGTCTTTATATATGATATTATAATTTACTCCGAAAGTGAGCTGGAACATGAGAATATTTTAAATACTATTCTGAGAACCTTGAAAAAGGAAATGTTATATGAAGGTAAATTAAATGTGTGTTTAATTAAGAGAATGTATGTTTTTTGGGGAATTTGATCGCTAATAATGGGATATCTATGGATCCCTAAAAAATAAATGTAGTTAAAGGGTGGAAGAGAAAAATATTTCAGATGAAAATCTATAGTTTCCTTGGATTATATGCCTACCATCATTGATTTCTAAGAAAAATTTCAATACTATCAATCCCACTAACCCATGTTACTCGAAAGGGAGTAATGTTTTTCTATTTTTATAAATGTGAATAAATCTATAATGTGTTGAATATGAGGCCAATTACTTCACATATGCTTACATTACCTACTAGTGGTGTATGATTTGTGATCTACAATGATGTGACCAAATAGTGCTTGTGTTGTGTACTCTTGAAAGATAAAGAAGTGGTAGACTATTCATTATTCCATTTAAATATCTATGTTTAAAATCACCCAAAATAAGATCGAGAATATGAAGTATCGATCTTATCATTAAATATTTGGTGACATTATATCTATAGAGAAAAGTGTGACATATATACGAATCATAAAATCATTGACTATATATTCACATAAAACAAGATTAATATGTGACAACAATGGTGATTATAAATGATCAAAGATTATGACTTTTAAGTCCATTACCATTAAGGGAATGAAAGAAAAGTTGATGGTTTCATTAGTATAATGGATGGTGTAACCCTATTGAAGATGGGGATTCTAAAATATCCAATATTATCATACATTCATATGATGAAAATGAGGATAATATAAGGATCTCTATCTTACCTTTCTCAAATAAAATTTCCACCACTTATTATTGGGAGGATCAAGGAGGCTCAGAATGTTGATGAGTTCCTAAAGAAAAGGGTATTAAATATTATAGAGGTAAAATTTTCTAAAAATTGAGGTATATGGTTTAGAAACTAGATATTTATCTAATAAAAACATGAAATTACAAGGTAACATCTATATGATTCACATATATCATCCTTCTCTATTTATTGAGGATGCATTAATATGCATAGAGATTTGAAGCAAAACATCTTGTGGGATATCAAGAAGAGAGAGAATGTGGAGTTTTTATCATGATGCTTATTATTCCAATAAATCAATATAGAACAATATAAATATAAGGTCATGATGCAATTATTTCCCATCCCAGTATGGAAATGGAAAATCATAACCTTGGGCTTTTTCATAGGAATCCCCAGGACCCATAAAGGAAATAACTTCTTGTGGGTGGTAGCTAATCTCCATACCAAGTCATCTCATTTCATTCCTATCAAGGGATATTTTTTTCATAACAAAATAAACATGATATAAATAAGATAAGTGGTTAGACACACTACAATAAATAAGATCTATACCAATGGTTTCGGGAAAATCGTTGGTATAGTTCACTAATTTGGACCTATACCAACAGTTTGGCCGAAACCGTTGGTATATTTCACTTATATGGACCTATACCAACATTTTTTCCAAAACTGTTGGTATAGGTCACTAATATGGAGCTATACCAACAGTTTTGGGCAAAACGTTGGTATAATTCACTAATCATGACTTATACCAACGGTTTTGGAAAAACCATTGGTATAGGTCCCAGAATTATTGAATTTATATCAATAATTCTCAAAACCATTGGTATATACCTATATCAACGGTTTTAAGAACACTTGGTATATGTACATGTATTTTTAATGGAATCTTCTTATAGAGCACATTAAAAAAATCAAACTTTAAAATACCTATGATAATACATATATATATTTATGAAATTATGTTCACAAAGGTAAGTTAAGTTAGTGGTTAGGTCGTTCAGTCACAAACTGGAGGTGCTGGGATCAAAACCAACCAAATGAATCTTTTTTAAATTAAATATACCAAAGGTTTTATGGAACCGTTGGTTTATATTTTTATATAACTTATACCAATGATTTTTAAAACCGTTGGTATAGGTTTGTACCAATGGTTTTCTCAAAACTACTGGTATAGACCTATCCCCAAGGCTTACTAGCCAACAGTTCTCCAAACCATTGGTATAGGCTATACCAACGGTTTGGAGGCCAATACCAATGGTTCCAAACCGTTGGTGTAAGATATTTTACCAGTAGTGACTTCATGAAGTTTTAATCTATAATATATCATAACAAGATCTAAGGATTAAATTGAGGTTCTGGAGATTCGTTTTAAAAATGTTGAAAGTGAAACCAATATTTAATACTTATTATAACCATTAAATATATGATCATCCTAAATGAAACATTAAATCTCTAAAATATATTAATTTATAATTTTAAAAGATTTAAAAGGATATTAGGACCGTCACCTTTCCCTAATGGATTTCTCAAATAACAATATTTTCAACTCTATTATTCAAATGGAACATTATGAGGCATTATATGAGATGTGATGTCAAACCTTGACAAAGTACATTATGAGTTCTATATATCCTTCTTGAGGATGTATATACTAGAACCCTCACATGTAATCAATCCAAATTTTATACTTTTCTATAATTGGATTTCATACAAGGTGCAACCATTGAATATCATATATCAAAGATACCATGTTCAATGAAACAAGAAAACACACTTAGTCAAAGGGTTGTGGAAGAACAAAAAGTTCAAGGAAGAAGCATGAGAACTAGTTGAGGTGATAAAATATAAGTTCCCTAAAATATTTTAGTGTGTCAAATTAACATTTATATGGTGAAATTTTAAAGGGAGCAGAATCTAATGACTTGAAATTTTATAAATTAAATAACATTTTTAATGAATAGATGTATTACCAATTTATCTAGTTATATAATAATCGTGCCCAATTTTGGTTATTTTGGATTGTTATATGGTCTAAAAAATTTAAGACAATTAATCATCATAAATATTCATAACATATCCATTTTAACTGAAATTTAATGTCATCATATCTTGGGTTTTTTTAATGTCTAATTGACATAGAAAAAATATGTGATGGCCAAAACTAGTAGTATTGTACCCTATAAAGCGCATTTGTATGACATTGTGAGGGAGATATAATAACTTGTATTTTCATTGACCATTATAAATATGATATTATACAACTAAATCATGAGAAAGCATATTTATTAGGAAAGTTCAATCTCATTAAGATCATGATGAAAACCATGTTTTCCAAACCCCCTCATTAAAATATCAACACAACACACCTTACCCTAGGTATTTCATTAGTGTAATAAAGGGATATTTATCTAGATCACAATAGTAATAATTTTATATTTTTTTAATAAAAAATTATCATATTTTTCCCTTTTATATTATTACTTTTTAAATTATTAAATTATGAGTTTGATAAAAAAATAGATGCTGATATAACGAAACAAAAATTATATTTTTGGGAAATATATAGTTTCAATCTAGATAAGTTTTTAATGAATTCTTGAACTTTTGAAATAAATAATTATTATTACATAATATTTATTAAATATAAATTTTAATATAAATTTAATAATTCAAATATACTTTTTTATGTGAAAGAATACATTTATTTTAAAAAACCATATATATCAATAAATATATATTCTTGATTTAAAAGTGTAAGTTACCAAATTTAGAGATTTATTTTTGGACAAAAAAATATTTTTGGATTAAACACTTAGAAAGAATCCAATGGTTTATTTTTTGTAATTTAATGTGACTTTAAAAATTTTTGGGTAATAATTTAGCATAGTATAATTATAAGATATGTATTATGACATCATAAAATCCCAAAAGTAATCTAATAAAAACTATAAGTAGAATAAATGACCAAAATTATGTTTCCCCTTTAAAATAATTTTTTTAATTTTATTTTATTAATTTAATAAAACATTAATGAATCTTATAGAAACGATATTATATTTTAAGGTTTTATCATCAATTCATTATAAACATTAGTCACATCCACAATATTAAAGAACATATTTTAATTTTTTATAATTATTATCCATATAAAATACCGATAAACATTCTTATTGGGACCAAACCATAGGGAAAACTAATGGTATGGTGTTTGGTTTTGATTATATTATCATATAGAGTCCAGAAGCTATATTTAGAAATTAACAAATATTTATCATCTCTTTTTATATTTAATCCCACCAAATGTTCATTTAATATTAACTAAATACTATTATAGCCTGGAATTAACTTTTATTTCAATCTTTACAGCACTCCCAAGGTTCCCCAAATATCTTAAAAGGCTTTTCTAAATCCTCTAGAAGAATCTTGTTCAGGTAAGCGATTCTATCATTCTCTTCATTATTCAAGAACGTTATTCAAATTATTCATTATTTTTTTTCCAATTTTACATGTTGGGATATAGGTTAACACATACTTATTACTATAATTATAATTTACAGGTGATGATAACCCCCTACAATTATCATTTATCCCCTCAATGAATCATTACGTACCACTATTATGCTGCTAATATAATCCTTTGATTTTCCATGCCACACATTTTTGTAAGGAATACCCATTACCATTTCCTATTAAAGTTATTTGTATAGTTGTAATTATCATTAATTTATCTGGTATCTACATATATGTAGTATAATCTGCTTAATTTTGAGGTTAAAATTTATGAAATACATCCTTATATTGAATAATCTATGTTACACAGTTATACATGTACATGATATGAATGTGATGTGTGGGAACATGATTATATAACCCACCAATGCATTGGGTAATGTTTTTATATCATGTTATTTTGTATTAGTGGATAGCCAAGGATTATGTTTATGACATACATTTTATGTTATTTCTATATTCCTATGTTTTCTTTTATGATACCATGTTATATCAGGCCTCATTGATCAATATTATGATTCTCACACCTCTTATGTTACCTTGATATGACTCTTGTATCACATGTACAACTTTACCTCAAGATTTGGATTAATTATTTCATTAGTGAGCTTTGTAGATCACCTATTTCTTGTGTATGTACCAAGGTTATCCCATTTTGTTTTAGAGGAATGCTGAAATTTTAAGAGCATTTTAATGATGTTTTAAATAAGGTCATTGCATTTATTATTCTATTTTTATTTTATATACATAATTTCCCAAAAAAAAACTAGGCTTCAGAATCTTCTTGGATAATATAATGTGTACAATTATGTAATAAGCCTTGAATGAAGGTTTACTAAATATTTGGGTTTTTATAGTTTGAAAAAGGAGTGACAAGTAAAAGTGAATATATTTTTAGATCTAGGGATGAATAGTGGTATTTGAAATGAAAAACATTGATATGAGATATTATTTTTATTTTTTTGGTTTCCTCTTAAATTTACATACATCTATTAATATTCGATGTGTGAACTGATTTCAAACTCCCAAGGTCTTGGAAAAGATTGAAAATTCATGTCACAGACATTCTTGAAAAAGAATTAATATGAAAAGAATTCATACTCTTGGGGTTTTATTGTTTAAATTATAAATTTTTATAATTTTCTTTAATGAAATATAATATTTATTTTGAATTTTATTTCATTATTAAGGAGAAAAATAAAAAATGAAATTTATGAAAAATATTTGACAATATTATGATAAATAATGAGTTAATTTTCTATTTATTATTAAAACAATGTGGATTCCCAAAAATCCAACACAATTAATATTATAGTCACTTCAATTTTTTAAAATCAAAATTTAACAAAAATTTTAGTTTTTTGAGTCGTGGAAACACCGTAAGGGTAAAATGATAAATTTAAAAATTTATATGAATTCAAAAAAGTATTATGATGGTTCTCTCGATCCTATAGTGTGATTTCTATATTGGACATGGTTTTAAAAGGAAAATATAAAGTAAAATTGTATGGTATGTTATATTTAAAATTTAAAATTTTATTTAAATGTGAATTGTGTTAAGTAAAATGAACATATAGATATTTATGAGTGCATTTAGCTTCCATAACATTTTAAATGTATACTATTAACTTGTTTATATTTATCTTGTAATTAATATTTTATTTGTAATGTGATTTTGAAATTGTATTTGGAAATGTATATTTTAAAGAGTGATTTTTACTTGAAAAATTTATATTTTTATAATTAAATTATTTTACAATGAAAAATATCAATTTATTCACATCTCTGTACCCAAATTTAGAGTATTAACATCATTACCACTATGTTTTTAGAATATAAACTACTCTAGTGTTCTAGATACTAGAGTAGGTTTCTCTTTATGCACCACCTTGGCCTCAACATGGGACACAGATGTACATGTTGTTGATGCCTCTATGTTCTACTCTTCTACTTCTAGAATCTCATAATACTATGATACTTGTTCCTCTTCATAATACTAAGTATATGGGTCTCAACCAAATATAGGACTCATTAACATTATAAATGAATCCATATGTCAACAATTACGTGTTCTTGGATAGAATCTATGAAATTGAAGAAATGAGACAAACACATTAAGAAAGTAACCAAAGGAGGGGTTTTCTCTCATGTAATCCAAAAAATATGATATCCATGAATGGATCCACCACTTCAGAGATCCAAGGGAATCATTTACAAGATGATTCTTAGATAGTGATGTTATATCAGATGCATGTGTAAATATAAGTCATGAAGCATCATCTTCCTATTGTGTTGGACCCTCTCAAGGACATGTAGAATCCTCTCTCTATGGTGTATGAGCATATCTCAAACATTGTTGTCTCTCTACTCGAATATATCCATGTCTCTATCCCCATCTATTTTCTCATCTCTATCATCATCCCGGTGGAGGTAGTGGTGGTGCATCATCTGCGTCTTGCCCAATGACCTCAATAGGTGCATCACTGTCCCTAATGACCTCTACTGGTGAAAGTGTATTAGGAAACTTATGGGGATTTTCATCATAGACACTCTCATATAGGAATTAAATAGGAACTTAGAGAGCCACTATAGTGCTATAAAGTACATGATGACAAGAAAATTTATCATCTAGAGATCCATATATGTTTATAAGGGACTCTAACTCTCCGAAATGAAAATCAAAGAACATTCATATTTATAAAAATATTAAATAAAATTATATAATTTATGTTAGTAAACATACCAAATGGTAATGACCTATTTTATAATAAGTATGTTAAATGATATTGTGACATATGTATAAATTCACACAATCTCTATAATAAGATAGCTAGATTTTTATTGTGAGATATACTTACTAAATGAAACATTACATGGCATGAAAATCCTAACACTCGATGTAAATGGAATAATAGAATTACCAATTGAACTCTTACCTTTCTTTTAGAGTAATAATGTGCAATGAAATAACCTTTCATAATGTAGAGGAGATGAGTAGCAATCAACCAAACTATTATTATGCTAAAATTTCATTTTTTGATTGGATATCATATCCCATTGGAAGTAATTCTTTTCGCTTATTATTTATGATGGGAAATGATATCCTATAGTATTTACTTTTGGTGCAAGTATCCACCATACTACGGGATGGGTTATTTGTGACATAAGTGATTCCCCATTGAAAATATTTTTGTATATTCCTACTATATTTCATATTTTCATAGATATTCTTGATGGGTATAATCATGAATTAGTTGTTGGTTGGATTTATTTGTGATCGGTCCCATCGTAAATAGTTTCATATCACTTCCATAGATATTTATAATGGGTACTATTTGTGACGGTACCCCTCACAAACAGTTTTATATCACTGCCAAATGTATTTATGGTTCGTGCTATTTGAGACAGGTTCCATTGAAAATAGAAGTATTTGTGAACGGAATTCCATCATAAATAGTATATCACAACTAATCATACCAATATATATGGCAATTGGCTGATTTATCATTTTCTCTTCTGTCACTCTATTCCTTTCACTCCTCTCCTTCATCTCCCTATGTTTTCCATCTCTCAGGTTTTTTGGTTTTATAGGTATCTCAATTAATCAAGAACGCTAGGTTTTTTAAATTCTATTAAAGCATTATTTTTAGGTATTTATTTATATATTAATTTTTTAATTAATTACTTTTATTTTATATTAAATATTATTATAAATAGTAAAACATATCTATCAATAATTAATTGAAATCAATAATTAATATTAATTATAGATAATTGATAAATAATTATTAAATATTTAAATATAATTAGTAAACAATTTAAATAATTGTCATCAATTATTAATAATTAGCACTAATTAACAATAAATAATAGTAACTAGAAAGAATTATTTCTAATTAGAAATAATATTTCTGATTAGAAATAATTTTTTTTAATTAGAAATAATTATCTGTAATAACTAATGATTAGTTGTAATTATAAATAATTAGTGGTAATTAGTAAAAAGTAATGGTTAATAGTAAAAATTATCAATAAATAATGGTAAATAGAACTAATTATAGCTAACTAGTAAAAATTAGTTACAATTAGTAAAAATTAGTGGTAATTAGTAATATTTAGATGTAATTAGTATAAATTAGTTATAATTAGTGGAAATTAGCAAATATTAGTGGCAATTAGTAGAAAATATCACTAATTAGTAAAAATTAGTTGTAATTAGTGGTAATAAGTATGAATTAGTAATAATTAGTAGTATGTAGATAATATTTGTGGTAATTAACTAACATTAGTGGTAATTAGTAATAATTATCAGTAATTATTAAAATGCATGTGGTAATTAGTAAATTTATATCCAATTAGTAAAAATTATTAGTGATCAGAAATAATTTGTGAATACTAGTAAAAAATAATAGTGATTAGTAAAAATTATGAGTGATTAGTGAAAGTTATATGTCATTAGCATTAAATAGTAATCATTAGTGGTAATTTATAAAAGATGGTGTTAATAGAAAATATTAATTGTAATTAGTTTTAATTAGTGAAAATTACCTGTAATTAGCGATAATTAGTGGTAATTATTTGTAATTAGATGTAATTAGTAAAAATTAGTTGTAACTATCAGTAATTTGTTAAAAATAGTGGTAATTAAAAAATTAACAACAATTAACCACATTTAGTAATAGAAGATCAGATAAAGGGTGTGAGGGAAGCATAGAGCGAAGGTCTGGAAGGTGAATATATAATTAAAATAATTATGGTTCCCCTGAGTTCAAACCATTTATAGGATATATATTAATGAGTAAAATGGAATGTAATGAAATAGAAAGTACTTGTGACAGAAAAAATTGAAATTCTTTCTAGGGGATTTCAATTTTTGATTCAATATCTCTTCATCAGAAAATAATTATTTATTAATAACCTGATTGTAAATGCAGGACTATTGGTAATACTTAATTTTATGATGATGATAAATTAAACTGAAAATTGGAAACAATCCATTAAGAGTTTCATTATTATATCTCTCATATGTTTCTTCTTAAATTATTCATAGGTTTATCAATGAATGTCTCTTATCCAATCATCCTGAACCCTAGGGGCACCAAAATGTTACCCATCTATGGTCTCCTATATCCCCTCCACTCCATACTATCTTCATGGGTGAAATAGAGTGGAGGGGATGAAGGTGATGACAAATTGTTTGAAATATAGTTCCCCTTATTTTAGATTGTTTGGAGGATTGGAAATCATTTTTAATCCCATGATTTTACCCAAAACTTCCACTCCACCAAATGGTATGAAATAAGAGGAACTAAATTTATCTCAATCCATCATCCCTATCACCCATAAACTCTTTATTACCCTTATTCCCCTTGTTTATCATTTTATTACTATTAATTGTAATTAAACATAATTATAAAAAATTGTAGGATCGAAGTAGTGATATAGATGCTCAATATACAAGGGGGGGCGGGGGTGAATTGTATACTTTAAAAATTCCTTTGGAACTTTTAAAGTTAGTTATGAATAACTATGTTTTCCTTAAGAGAAGGAAAGGGCTAAGTTTAACGAAGTTAAACTAAGTAAATTCACAACACCTCTAACACCAAATGCAAACTTGGAAAGAGATTCTGAAAGTAGGTTCTAGAAATATGGTTCCGAAAATTGAAACTTAACAAAATATTATAATATGATATTCTACCTTAAAGCGTATAGAATCTAAATGAAACAGAGTACAAATAAGGAAGTATAAGAAAGTTATACTTCCCTTATAATACAAAATGAAGTGGAATATAAACAAGTAGTTAAACTACAAGTAACAAGATATAAGTCTTTTAACCCAAAGAGAAGGGTATCCAACAACCTTGGATAAAGGTCCCTTGATTTATACTTTCAAGCAAGTCTGTCTTACCCACACCAGGGTAAGCCCTCGATACGAAGATCGGAGTCTCTATCTTGGTATCCCCGTAAGCCCTCAACTTCAAGGTAGTTGGCAACCTTGGTCTTTCTCAGCAAGGAAGCCCTCGAACTTCAAGGTAGTCAGCACCTCTGTCTTTCTATCCCCAGAAGCCCTCGAATGTGATCACCAACATTAGGAGTCGCACGAAGATTTGAGAGTTATTAAGAGCCTCTCTCTCTAGAAATCACTTCAAGCATGTAATCACATGAGTCAAAGATCTGTCAGCCATTCAGCCCGGAGCTCTTTCAAATGAGATACTATTTATAGGTAAGGTCGGCTCCTTCTCCAATGGTCATATTTTCCTTAAAGATCGGAGGGACCTGTACACGTGTCACTTAGACAACGGTTATTTTATAACAAAATAGACGAAATAAATTTATAACAAAACAAGTGTAACAGAATGTACGATATCATTTTAAAATCTAACATAAAAGTTTGTAATGAAATCTTCAGAGTGAAGGTTCGGAATGTAATGAAAATAATAAAGAGTAGACAAATTATAGAAGTGTAAGCAGAATAAAAGTTCAGAGTCTAACCAAAAATATTTTTCGGAGTCTGAATTAATTCAGAGTGTATAAAACAGAGATGATCATATTCTGTTTAATAGGTGAATTCAGAATGAGAATTCGAAATGGGAATTCGTCATCAGAATTCGTAATGAGAATTCATCATCCGGATTCGTAATGAGAATTCATCATTAGAATTCGTAATGAGAATTATTCATCAGAATTCATAATGGGAATTCGGAATGAGATTTCTTCATCAGAATTCATAATGAGATTTCTTCATTGGAATTCGTAAGGAGAATTCCTTATCAGAATTCATAATGAGAATTTGTTGTCGAATTTCATAAAGATTTGTATCCTTAATTTGGAGTAAAACTGTATTTGGAATTCAGATTGAAACTTTATTACAGTTCTTGTCCAGAATTTGGATCCTAAAACAGAATAATTCATATCAAAGTTTCAACTAAGGATGAAAATATGATAAGAATAATTTTTCTTACAAAAGCGATTTTCCTTATAAAATTTTTTTTTCTTATAATAGAAATTTTCCTTATAAAATCAATTTTCCTAAAGATAAGGTGTTTGTGATTTTCAAAATAAGAAGGAATGGAAATTTCATAAGGAAAACCTTATTGACTCAACAATCCCCCCATTTTTGGAAAGCACAAACATCCTTACGAAAAAAAAATTCTAAGAAGAAAGAAAAACATTAAGGCTTATCTACCTTTGCTTTAAGGATATTGATGAATACGACTAACTCCCCCTTAGGCTTTGAAACTATAAGGATCGTATTCTAGATTTCCATAGTGACATTTCATAACGAAAAAGAAAGTCTTCTTTAATGAAAATCTCCCCCATAGATAGACTCTTATTAGAGTTCTTTTTTCTTTTAAGGATCTTTTCCTTCTCCCCTTTAGATAAACTCTCATTGGAGTTCTTTTTTTAAGGATCTTTTCCTTCTCCCCCTTTGTGATTTTCAAAAATAAATCGAGGGAATGGAAAAAAAATAACAAAGTACCTGAAAAATGTGTAATAACAACAAAAGAAATGAGAGGCACAATTTTCATTAGGTTTAAAATCTCGGCAACAAAGAAAATTAGATACAACAAAAAGATCAGATTTAGTTATTTCAGATCTTTTTCCTTCGACATGAGCCCCTTAAGAATAGTCTTGATCTTCTTCGGGTCTTTATGATCTTCTTAAGCTTGCTTCTCTAAGACCACTATTCTTGTAATTTGAGCTTCAATTATTTCTTCATGGGCTTGAATATTTTCTTCCTGAGCTTTGATATTTTCTTCCTGAGCCTTCAACTCCTCTTCAAACTCAATCCGATGATCTCTTTCAAATTTCCAGTTCTGAGAAATAGAATTCAACTTCCCATTCAGATCTCTGACTTGTTGAATCCGGAAGTTCTTTTCATCTATCAGCTTCTCTTCAAAGGATGAAGTCAGGTCATTTATCATCCTGTCCTCAGTCTCAAAGGCATATTTAACATTGTCTTGAAACTCATCAAATAACCTCATCTCTTCAACAGTCTTCTTCGAACAGTTTGTCATCTTCTTGCAAGATTTTCTATGAGCTTCATAGCCAACAAAAAATGTTTTGAACTGAGCCTCAATCTCAACACACTTGTCCATAACCATAGACATAGAGTCTGTTTTTTGATTCAAAGCATGTTGGAGCATCTGGCATCTTGAATCAATACAAGAGAAGGTCGGAATGGTTCTTACCAACATCTTCAAAGACTGAACAACAAAGTCATGCCCCACCGAAGATGACTCCGAATCCGAAAATTTGCTTGGAGAATATTCTTCTTCAACAAGGTCATGCATTCTCTTCGATGAACTACCAACTTCATTCCTCTTCCTCACTTCTGAGCTCAGAGTATTAGCAAAAATTTTCTTTCCCTTGTCTTTTTCCGGAATTGAATCATGTTCCGGAGTTCTCTTCTCACTATCAGAAACTTGAACAACATTATCTTCCTCAACAGCAACTTCCTGAACACGAACCCCTATGTTTTCCTTCTGAGCAACATCATGTAAAATTTGTTCTTCTTCTCCTTGATAAGTAACTTCTTCTTCTCCTTTCTCTTCTTCCATTGCTGTAGTAACTAGCTTCGAAGATTCAGCTTCTGAAGTTTAGAGTGATAAGTGTTCCGAAGGTGTCCCCTTGTAATCATCTACTTGTTTCAACACATCTCCAGTTTCACCACTTCCTTTAGAAACATCTTCTTCTTGATCCACTTGCTCAACTTGCTCTACTTCTTTAGTAGTCTTAGCAACATCTTCTTCTGGAGCAACGAAATTTATTCCTGGAGTCTCAGGTAGAGATTCCAAGGAGAAAGATCTCGGAACATGAATAGTTGCTGAAACCATCTCATTGAATTTCAACAAAGCGTGAGCTACCTCAGCCTCAGACATCTTCTTCTTGAGCTTCTTTTCCTTTACTTGTTTTTCAAGCTCATCAGCAGTTCTCTCCTTCAAGGCCTTAGCCTCCGCAGGGTCCAATCCGAACTGCAGATCCCCTTCTTTCCTTTTCTCTTTATCTACTCTCCACTTCGCAACAACTTCATCAGGATAGGCTTTCTTCTTCTTTGGTTTTGGAGGTGCGGAATGGATTTCCTTAGACTTAGGATTCTCTTCTTCTACTTCCACTTCTTTCAGCTTTCTCTTCCTTACTGTCTTAGAGGATTCCAGATCAGCAACTTTTGGAACTGCTTCTCCTTGAGCAGGTAGATCAATAAACTGTCTAGAATCTTTGTCAAAGGCTACATCCATTCTCTTAAGAGTACCATCTCTCACCATCATGATCTTGCAAACTCTTGTCTTAGATTTGCAAGCCTCCTTGAAAGACTCAAGGCACCGAACTATCAACTTGGAGAGGATTGCTGGATACATAATAATCTGAGCTCTCAGATTTCCTTTCTTCAAATTCTCAAGAGTGATAAGAATGTGCTTCATCAAGTTAAACTTCCTCAGATTTGTCAGAAAATCTAGGATGTATATCTCACTCTTCTTCAAGCTATCTTTGTCACCTTTTCTCGGTACGATAATACCTTGTACCCATAACTCCAGAATCCGGATATTTATAGATAAACTAGCAATCTTTGGAGCCTTGTCATCAGTCAGTCTGAGAGTTTCTAAAGCTTTTTCCTTGTCGAAGCTACCTTTAGAATCCGGCAGCACATGAGAAACAAACTCATCTTCACCTTCATTCTTTAGCCCTACCAAGCTGGCTGCCTTGGAATATGAAAGTTTATAAGTCTTCCCATAAGACTTAAAAGACAATTTGTCCTTTCCATCATCCTGAAGAAAAGAAACTATCTCATAAAATTCAACAAGTAAGTCTGAATACACTTCATCTTGGTTCCTGGGTTTTGACACCACAACATCTTCCCAACCATTAAGCTTGATATTCATAGAAATAAGAGAATCATACTTGTTAAAGAAATCCGGATGAACCAGCCTCTCTCTATAAAGTAACCACTTCGAGATCGGCTTAGATGAAGACATATCTTGAGAAGCTACTTCCACAAACATTCAGATTTTAAAACCTCTGAGAAGTTCGGAACTGAGAAAACTGAAGTTCGGAACGACCTTAAAACAGAGGGGAAGAGATTCGCGATGTGAGAGCTTGAAAACCGATGTGGGATAACTATTTGGGTCCCCTTTATATAGGAAATGAAACGAAGGTTCAACTTCCTCAGTTAATCGAACGGTTTTGATAAGTTGAGATCAGATCTGACAGTTGAAAACCAGTTCTCTAGAAAACTTGAATCCGATCTTTTTGAGGGTTTTTATTAAAGCAAAGAATTATGAAATGTATAATCCGAAAACATAATACAAGATAATGCCAGCAAGTAAGATATGTCTATGAAAACATGGGGAAGGAAATCATACCTTTCGGATTGGTTTAGGAAGATTATTCATATTTGGTAACATTCCTAAAAAAATTTTACAACGAAAATTAAATTCACTACGAAAAACTCAGTACGAAAGAAAAACTCAATACAGAAAACTCAGTACGTAAATTTTTTAAAAAATAAAAACAAAAAACTTATTATGAAAGATTCGGTACGAAAATCCCGTTATGAAAATACCAGTATGAAATTTTCCATTCTAAAAATTTTCAATACGAACACTTCCGTTCCAGAAGTATTCTGTACGAACATGTCCATTCTGGAAAAATTTTTAGTTCCGGATATCTTTGTTTCGAAAAGTTTGAAAACAGATTTTTGAAAAACATTGTTAAACCAACAAGTAAATGTACTCCCCCTATGAAAAGGAGTGTATTGCTGTAAGGAGACTTTTTTCAACAGAAAGTTAATTAAGGAGGATTACCTTACGGTTATCATTCCTAACATCTGTTTAATATATTCAAATCTATCAGAAGGCAATGATTTTGTGAAAATATCAGCAAGTTGATCTTGCGTTCCAATAAACTGAAGAATAATATCTCCTTTAAGTGTGTGATCCCTATGAAAGTGATGCCTAATATCTATGTGTTTTGCACGAGAGTGATGTGCAGGGTTCTTACTAAGGGAAATGGAACTTGTGTTATCAGACAAAATTTGAGTTTTAGTAAAACTCAAGCCATAGTCTGTCAGTGTGTGTTGCATCCACAACACTTGTGCACAATAACTTCCAGCTGCTACATATTCAGCTTCAGTAGTGGAAAGTGCTACAGATTGTTGCTTCTTGCAGGACCAAGAAACTAATGAATCTCCTATGAAATGACAAGTTCCGGATGTACTTTTTCTATCCATTCTACATCCACCAAAGTCAGCATTAGAAAATCTTTTTAGAACAAAATCATTTCCAGAAGTATCAAATAATCCTAGATCCATGGTTCCCTTAAGGTAGCGAAAAATTCTTTTTACCGCCTTTAAGTGAGATTCCATAGGATTGGATTGATATCTTTCACATAACCATACTGAAAACATTAGATCTGGTCGACTAGCTGTTAAGTATAGTAGACTTCCTATCATACCTCTAAAAGATGTTTGATCTACTGGTTTCCCAGCTTCATCAAGATCTAAAGAGTTTGAGGTACCAATGGGAGTACTTATACTCTTAGTGTTGTCATAACCATACTTTTTAAGAAGATATTTAATATACTTATGTTGAGATATGTAGGTTCCTTCTGGTTTTTGAGAAATTTGAAAACCAAGAAAAAAAGTTAACTCACCCATCATACTCATTTCAAACTCATATTTCATTAGACTAGAAAAAGAGCCAGTCAAATATTGCTGAGTTGAACCAAATATAATGTCATCAACATATATTTAAACAATCAAAACATTTTTCTTATCTTTATTTATAAAAAGGGTTGGATCTGCATTTCCCTTAACATAGTTATTTTGAAGCAAAAAACCAGTGAGTGTATCATACAATGCTCGTGGGGATTGTTTAAGACCATACAATGTTTTGGTAAGTCTAAAAACATGATCCGGATGTTTTGTATCCTCAAAGCCAAGAGGTTGTTCAAAAAAACTTCCTCTTGAACATAACCGTTAAGAAAATCACATTTCACATCCATTTGAAAAAGTTTGAAACTAAAGAATGCTACAAAAGCAAGTATAATACAGATAGATTTAAGCCTAGCTACTGGAGCATAGGTTTCTTCATAGTCTATTACCTCTTGCTGATTATAGCCTTTAGCAACAAGTCTAGCTTTATTTCAAACAATGACTCCATTTTCATCACATTTATTTATAAAGACCCATTTTACTCCAATAACAGAAGTTTCCTTAGGTATTTCAACCAAGGTCTAGACTTTATTCATTTCTAATTCTTTTATTTCGTCTTGCATGGATTTATTCCAATCGTCATCACCTAAAGCTTCATTAGTGCTTTTAGGTTCTAATTGGGAAAGAAATGCTAGATGTTCTACTTCATTTCTTAAGGAACTTCTAGTCCTTATAGGTTGATTTACATCACCAATGATACTATCACTGGGATGATTCTTAAGAAACACATGATTTGGGTTTTGTAAAACCTGTTCATCAACATAGGGTAGAAAGTCTTCTGGGGTAAATGATTCAGAAGTATCTTCTTGAACAATTTCCTTATCAGAAGGTTCTTCTATCAAAGGTTGACAATCAGTTTTTGAAAACACATCCGAGGATGTAGGTAGGAATGTTTTAAAAACAAAAGGATCTGACTCATCAAATTTTACATGTACTGTTTCCTCAACAGTGCAGGTATTTTTATTAAAAACTATATAAGCCTTGGATGTTGTGGAATAACCTAAGAAAATTCCTTCATCAGATTTTGGTGCGAATTTATGTAAGTTATCTTTAGTATTCAAAATGAATACATTTAAACCAAAAACATTGAAGTAGGAAAGTCTTGGTTTTCTACCATTCCATAACTCATAAGGAGTTTTATTAAGAAAAGGTCTAATTAAAACTCGATTTATAGTATAGCAAGCAGTACTTACAGCTTAATCCTAGAAATGTCTAGCAATAGAATATTCACTCAACATGGTTCTAGTTATCTCTTGATGAATTCTATTTCTTCTTTCAACTACACCATTCTGTTGAGGAGTTCTAGGTGCTGAAAAATTGTGAGTAATACCTTTATTACTACAAAAAGTTTCAAAATCAGAATTTTGAAATTCTCCTCCATGATCACTATGAATAGTTCTCAATGGAAGGATTTTCTCATTTTTAACTTGAGCTCTAAAACTTTTGAAATAAGAAAAAGCTTCAGACTTCTTTTCTAGAAAATAGACCCAAGTAAATCTAGTGTAATCATCAACTAGAACAAACACATAGTATTTTCCACCAATACTTCCAGTTTGTGTTGGACCAAAAATATCCATGTGCACTAACTGTAATGCATCAGTTGTTGAGACTTCATCGATCGATTTAAAAATAGATTTATGTTGTTTGCCATATGGACAAGGATCACAAACTTTAGAAGAATCAAATATAAGCTCCGGAAGATCCTTAACTAGTTTCTTCTTAGAGAGTTTACATAGGTTTCTAAGATTACAGTGACCTAGTCTTTTATAATATAACCAGGAGTGATCTTCCATTGCACTTAGTCAAGGTAAATCTTGGCTTCTGAGTTCTTCTAAGTTCTGAGTGTAAACATTCTCTTGCCTATTGGGTGAGAGAATAAATTCTTCCTTGGAATTGTGAACTAAACACATATCATTCCTAAAATTCACAAGGTAACCTTCATCACATAACTGACTTATGCTAATGAGGTTGTGCTTATGACCTTTAACAAAAAGAACATTTGAAATCAAGGTTTTACCAAGAAGAACAATATTACCAATACCAACAATCTCTCCCTTAGCATTATCTCTGAATTTTACCTTTCCTCCTTTCATTTTGATAATCTTTTCAAAATAGATTTTGTTACCAGTCATGTGTCTGGAACATCCACTATCCATGTACCATGTATTGTTTCTGGTACTTTCTTTATTTTCCTGAAATCAAGAAGAAAATTGGACTTTTGGAATCCAAACATGTTTGGATCCGAGATTTCCAGACAATAAAATTTTAGGTACCCACATCTTCTTAGAAAAGTAAGCTTTGTGAAAACCTAGAGATTGGGTTTTGTTTAAGGAACAATTATTTGCCCAGTGACCACCACATTGACACTTGGTACAAAATGGGGCACTTTGAGGAACAAAATAATTGTTTCTGAAAATAGGTTTTGCATGGGTATATCCAAATCCGGATTTATTTCTTAAAAGTCGTATTTGAGAATACGTCTTATCAAAATTTTCCTTACCATGGATAATGTTTGATAAACACTTCTTTAAGGAAAACTAACCATTGTCTAAGTGACACGTGTACAGGTCCCTCCGATCTTTAAAGAAAATATGACCGTTGGAGAAGGATCCGACCTTACCTATAAATAGGAGCTCATTTGAAAGAGCTCCAGGCTGAAAGGCTGACATATCTTCGACTCATGTGATTACATGCTTGAAGTGATTTCTAGAGAGAGAGGCTCTTATTAAATCTCAAAGCTTCGTGTGACTCCGAATGTTGGTGATCACATTCGAGGGCTTCCGGAGATAGGAAGATAGAGGTGCGGACTACCTTGAAGTTCGAGGGCTAACATGCTGAGGAAGACAGAGGTTGCCAACTACCTTGAAGTTTAGGGCTTGCGGGGATAGCAAGACAGAGACTCTGATCTTCGTATCGAGGGCTTACCCTGGTGTGGGTAAGACAGACTTTCTTAAAAGTATAAATCACGAGACCTTTATCCAAGGTTGTTGGATACCCTTCTCTTTGGGTTAAAAGACTTATATCTTGTTACTTGTCGTTTAACTACTTGTTTATATTCCGCTGCATTTTGTATTATAAGGAAAGTATAACTTTCTTATACTTCCTTTTTTGTACTCTGTTTCATTTAGATTCTATACGCTTTAAGGTAGAATCTCATATTATAATTTTTTGTTAAGTTTCAATTTCTGGAACAATATTTCCAGAACCTACTTTCGGAATCTCTTTCCAAGTTCGCATTTGGTGTTAGAGGTGTTGTGAATTTTCTTAGTTTAACTTTTTTAAACTTCTCCCTTTCCTTCTCTTAAGGAAAACATAGTTATTCATAACTAACTTTAAAAGTTCCAAAGGAATTTTTAAAGAATACAATTCACCCCTATTGTATATTGAGCATCTACATCACTATTTCGATCCTACAATTGGTATCAGAGGAGGTCTCTGAAATACTTATACTCACGAATAAGTTTTTCTTGCTCATTTTATCATTCCGAACTTTCTCATTACGAATTTTTTAATTTCGAACTTTCTCATTCCGAACTTTGTCATTACGAATCTTTGCTACTAACAAGTTTGTGTGTACAAGGATTTTTCTAGTATGGCAGGAGTTAATGTTGGTTCAATTGATAATCTGAATCCGACAAGACCACCAATATTTGATGGTAATGATTATGAATACTGGAGAGAACGTATGAAGACTTTTGTTATCAATACTGGAGTGGAAAATTTTGTTATGCTTACTTGAGATTATAAAATTCCTGACAAGGAAGTCAGAACTTTTACTAATCATGAAATTCAAGAATATCAACTCAACTATAAGGTACGCAATACTTTACTATGTTCAATGACCAGAAATATATATAGACAAATTTTTTCTTGTGAAGCAGCTAATTGTATCTGCAAGAAGTTATAAGTTACACACTTTGGAACTTCTAAGGTAATTGAGACTAGAAGAGCTATGCTTAGAGCTGAATATCATAGCTTCAACTTTCCTTATGGTGAACCAATATGTAAATTGCAACAGATATTTATGACTATCATCAATAGTCTACAGTCTATGGGAGAGAAAGGATTAGATGATGAAGCTCTTTTGGATAAGATAATTGATATTATGCCCAATGAGTGGGAATCCAAGAGAACAGCTATAGATGAGAACAGGAAGGTCACTCAAATTACTCTTTATGAGCTTTTTGGAACCCTTCTACAACATGAAACCAAGATGAAGAGAGGTGCCGACTACTTTGAAGTTCGAGGTCTTCCTTGCTGAGGAAGATAGAGGTTGACAACTACCTTGAAGTTGAGGGCTTGCGGGGATAGCAAGACAGAGACTCCGATCTTCGTATCGAGGGCTTACCCTGGTGTGGGTAAGACAGACTTGCTTGAAAGTATAAATCAAGGGACCTTTATCCAAGGTTGTTGGATACCCTTCTCTTTGGGTTAAAAGACTTATATCTTGTCACTTGTAGTTTAACTACTTGTTTATATTCCGCTGCATTTTGTATTATAAGGAAAGTATAACTTTCTTATACTTCCTTATTTTTACTCTGTTTCATTTAGATTCTATACGCTTTAAGGTAGAATCTCATATTATAATCTTTTGTTAAGTTTCAATTTCCAGAACCATATTTCCAGAACCTACTTTCGGAATCTATTTCCAAGTTTGCATTTGGTGTTAGAGGTGTTGTGAATTTTCTTAGTTTAACTTTGTTAAACTTAGCCCTTTCCTTCTATTAAAGAAAACATAGTTATTCATAACTAACTTTAAATGTTCCAAAGGAATTTTTAAAGTATACAATTCACCCCCCTCTTGTATATTGAGCATCAACATCACTATTTCGATCCTACAAAAATTGCGATAATTTTAAAAAAAATGGGATCAATTGGAAAAAAAATAATTGTAATTAGAGGAATTAGAAAAAAAATATCAGTAATTAGTGGTAATTATAAACAACAAATAGAAATTAGATAGATTTTTTGTAATTATAATTAGTTTATAATTTTCTAATTTTTCAAATTTTGTTACATTGTCTATTCCTTATATCAGATTAATCTAAAAAGTATTTTTATTTTCTAATTTTAGAAAAATATTGAACAAGGAAGAAAAAAAAGTGTTTAACCCAAGATCATGATTGAATAAATCATAGTAGGAATAGAAATGGTTCTGGTATAAATCGTATATTTTTTGAGGGGTTTAAATATTTTTTATTATTAGAATCATTAATACTAGAAGTTATTTCATAAGGGACAATTAATTGTCTTTGTATGAAATTAGACTTGAGTATATTTGAAACATTTTATAGTTTTGGGGGTCATCCATTTCATTTTTTTATGAAATATTGTGTGTTTTTGGTATCAACCAGGTGAATAAATTCTAGAGATGTTATTCTTAAATTAGTGTTAGATCAATAAATATTTAAAATGTTAGTACACGTGGTTGTTGATTCATCTTTTCATCTACCATAAACATAGAATGATGATTTAGATATCGAGTTAAATTTATCTCGATCTTATGAGTTACCAAAGTTTTTCGAGGATTCCTTATATTCTAATTGAATGATAGGAAAATTTAATGCTTTTAAAATTTTTGGTCATTGTTAAGTCAGATAATAGAATGTAAAATAACTTTTTTGACGATATTCTATTTGGTTAAATAACTATTACCCGAAGGAAATATTTTTTCCTAAAAATACTTTTGAGTGAAAGTGGTTGGTCCATAATTTGTGTTAGGGTTTTCATAAGATCATTTCATTTTAAAATTACTGAATCCTATATTTTTGTGAAAAAGGGTTGTTAGATAGTTTTACTACATGTGTAAAATCATTGTAAAAAGAAACACCATAAGGGATATATAGATTGTTTTTTATTATAAAGTTGAGTTATTCCCCACATACACCTAGATTTTAGAATTTATTTATGACTTAGAACACAAAATCAATGTTGTTAGGGAACAAATCCAATATTTCCATCGATAAAAGCATAAATCATCATTTTCTGGGTGATTCATAGAAGCATTTTGATTAGGTGAATTTGTCTTTATATATATGATCCCATAATGTGCGATAGGGTATTTATATTGATTGTTTTCGTCCATTTGGTTCTTACAATATTCAATATTCTTATTGGGACATCTTTATAACTCTGTATAACATACCTCTTTGTATATCGATGAATGAACCATATATATTTCATATTATTAACTCCCAAGCATCCAAAATAGAATATTGAGGTTTATTCAAATAAATTTATTGATGAGTTAAATTTATTGTTGATCAGTTGTGTCAGAATATATGATGTTATTGTGGAATAAAAATTCCTAACAAAATATGCATTAATATGTACAATTAGCGACATCCCAACATATGGAATGTTATCTAAATGAAATAATTATGATCTAAAATCATGTTCATACTGTATCAGTGAACGAAATGAATTTATTCTCATCCATAGAAGGAAACATGTTTTTCTTCAAATTTATGATATATTTATTCCTACTAAAAAACACTTTTCAATGAAAAAAATAATTTCAGAAAAGGTTCAATTTAATGAGGTGGACCTCCAACAATTATCTCAGGTATTGATTTGAAATCCAATCTATCTTCATTGCATCCCATTAAGTTTTGAATGACTATAAACTAATAAAAAAGATGTCATCTGGAAAAATAAAAATTTGATAAAACATAAATGTTTTTGGGATCTACCAAATAGTTCTTATTGGTTTGTTTGTCACATGTTGGATATCATGCATATTTTGAAGAAATAATCTGATAATATATTTTATATAGTTTTTGACGCACTTAATAAGACCAAAGATAATGTAAAGGAATGATTATATCATTCCAAAATTTACAGTTGAATTGAACCTGAGTAGTTTGAAAATGAAAGATTAATGAAATTAACAAATTTAGAAAAAGATTATAAAGTTTTGAAAAGGAAATAGTTTATTATTTTTTCAGTAGACTACATACTTGAGTCTACCATATGATTATGTTTAGGATTTTTCTATATATATCTAAAAGGGTCATATTACTGGATTAAAAAGACAGTATTTCAATGTTATAATGGATACAATTTTACCAAATGTATTTAGGGTTTTGTTGAATTAATCAATTTGGGATGCTCTAATAGAATTATCAAATTTTATAGAGAAATTTTTAAGGATTTAATTGAATATGATGCATTTATTAGGCTAAAAATGATGTTGTTTTAAATTTATGTAAATTAGATGTTTTTTCCTTCTACATTATTTGACTTAATGGAAAATTTGATATTACACATTTTGCAGGAAGAAATATATGGAGTGCCAATACAATTTCCTTGGATGTACCAATACAAGGGATGCATTTATAAAATGAAGAAAAGATTATGTAAAAAAAGAATACATTGGGGATTCAATTAAAAAAGATTATTTGTAAGAGAATTTATTTTTGATCTAATTAGTTCTAACACTACCGAAATTCCCATTTTTTACAACGGGCTATTTGCGATGGGATCCCATTGAAAATACGCTTTTGCGACAGGCCCCCGTCTCAAATAACTGGTTGCAAAAAATGGCGTTGCAAGAGATATTTTTTACGACGGGCCCGTTGCAAAAAAAACTGTTGCAATGGGAATTTTTCCCATCGCAAAAACCTCCTGATTATATCCATTATTTACCCAAAAACAAACTTGCGATGGGCCCATCGCAACTAATTTTTGTGACAGGAAACTTACCCATGCAAATATTCTTCCGATTATATACACTATATACCCATAATCCTTATGCGACGGGCCCGTCACAAATACTATCTAAGAGGGGATCGTCGTCCCGTCGCACATAATAATCTTAAAAAATATATATTTCACTTAGTTGCGATGGGGACCCATTGCAAAAGTCCCAATTGCGAATACTAAAAATAATTAAAAATAATAATAAAATAATGATTAATGAAAAAATTATATTATTATTATAAAAATAATAAAAAAATAAAAAATATTATTATTATAAATAAATTAAACTGACATTAAAAAATATAATACTAAAAAAATTTATTTAATAAAATTATAATTAATTAAAAATTATTAATAATATTATTAAAATAAAAAAATATTAAATAATTATTAAAAGTTTCAATATTTTCAAAAAAATATAAAAAATCATAAAATATTATTAGTATTAGTAAAATAAAAAAATATGAAAAAATACAATACTAATAATAAATAAAAAAATATTAAAAAAACTAAATTATGCAATATTTCCACAAATATAAAATATAGATACTGTAAATTGTTCATATTTTTACAAAACTTGAATTCAAATGTTTTTAACATAAAAAAAATCACTGGGGGGTCATCTGGAGGAGGTAGAGGAAACTCCATCCCTAAGCTATGAGTTAGAATATGGATGTACTCCATCTACTCGTGATACTCCTACTGCCGCCGGTGCTCCAATCGACGCAGCTCTTCCTCGTGATGCTGCTCTTGCTGCTACTGCTATCGACACATCTCTTCATGATGCTTCTACAACGTCTCTATAAGATCAGCCTACGTTCGCAACTGCTCCTGATACTGTGATCCAGAAGATGATGTATCTCCATGAGCTCCTCTCGAGCTGGACACCGACATCACATCAGTACCATAATAAGTACTAGGAGTCAAATGAGATCCGATACCAACTAATCGGCACTTCTCAATGCAATACTGAGTCGCATGCATCCATGCCACCTCATCGAATTGGTGAGCACTGGTCTGCTCAGTCGTCTCGTCCTGACCCTCAGCCTGTGTCTGAGAGGTCGCAACCTCATAGGACTACTTCAATTCCAATTTAAAATTAAAATTGTTAAAATATTATATGCAGTTAATTGTCAAACTGAAAAAATAATACTAACCACAATCTGACGTTGGTGATCACCTCTAATCTCTCCGGTGACTGGATCACTATACATCCTCCGATAAATGTCGAACTCTGTAATATCGGGATGCTCGACTGCCTATAAGAAATATCAAATAAACTGTTTATATTTAAAGTTATATAAAATATTTAAAAAATATACTTACAAGATGCTCTCTATGGGAACTGAATGTATAAATACCAGCTCGATGTGTCACCTCCTGTCTCCCCCGGTTCTACTGTCCCACTAAAGATCTCCTCTGAAATCCACAACCCAACCAGTGTAAACATATTCCATCCCAAACGTGAGATGAAATGTACTCTAGTCAGTGGGCTCTACATGACTCATCAAATTCCATCACTCTTGCTTTCTTAATGACTGTCCTTCTCAAATTGTGCAAAAACTGATGGAAACAGTCACACATAGAAACCTTCTATACTATATGTATAGCGTCGCGCATGCTATCAGCTATATGATACCATAAAACCTACAAATAATTTATAATATCAAGTTATTAATAAAATAAATTTCAAAATAAATATTATTTATTTACGTACCATCCAAAGATGGAACATGTCACGTGGCACATAAACAGGAATCTGTTCCCATGTTATCCAGGGCTAAAAAAAATATTTACCTATGATAACACTCCCCTGTCCAATAGCTACATGCGCAAAATTGTGAAAAAGGAATAAATGATCAAACAATTAGTATATATAGAAATAAATTAATGAAAGCTAACTAAAATATACAAGTTAACATACCTCCATGTGTGAATTGAAACCAAGATATGGACGTCGCTTGGGGATATTTTCAGGAATCATCAGTCGTTCAAGACCCCCCCCCCCCCTCCGCGTACCCTCTGAACTACCAGTAGGCTGAGGGTCAGATGATCCAAAATCTCCCTCATCCAATGGTAGGTTAGCCTCCTGCAACTCGCGATATAGATAAGGGTCCATTTGAAACACAAAATGATTGTTGTTATGAGATAGTTGAAAATAACTATTATTTATAGATATATATTAGTTATTATTATAAACAACATTTAACTGTGTCAATGTTCATCTTCATCCTCTTCTCCATAGATTTCAATGTCAATGGCTTTATCTTCCTCCTCAGTATCATCAATATCCATATGAATTTCATTTTCAGAATCTCTTATCATTTAAATTCATTTTTAACATCGTTAACATTTTCATCACCATCGATCCTTAATTGTGGGGTGTCATCATCGATATTCACATATCTTTGTGAATTAGATGGATTTTGAGTAGTCTCTTAAAATATTAAAATTACTTCCACTTTAGAAGAACCACATTCACATTGAGTAAACTAATTTTCCCGAGATTTCATATTTATAATGCTCCACCAATCTCTCAAGTCTCTTGAAGTAGCAGAATACTTTGTATAATAAACTTTATGTGCATGTTGAGCCAGTAAAAATGGTTCATTTACTATAAAAGAATTTTATATTTAATATCGATGTTCCATGAGTCGGATGAACACGCAAGCCTGTCTCATTATCCAACCACCTACATTTCATCATTGTTATGTAATTCTATCCTAGATAACACAACACAATACTTTCAACCAAAATTCCATAAAATTAATCATTATCTTCTCTGTGATGTGATCCTCTCAAGAAAACTCCATTGTTCATTGTTTTTTTTTGATTCCCCATATGCATGTGTAAGCAATCTAAAACCATTCAACACATATGCATTATAGGATTTAACCATTTTGGATGGTGGGTTACTCAATATACACCGCTGCCTATCAGTTTTAGCAGCATATTGAATCACTAGATAATATGTTAAACAATTATCAATATAATAAATAATAAATGGAATTGATATTAAACCATCAATAATTTATCTTACCAGTTTTTGAAACCATTGATATTTTTTTTGTCTGCGTTATTCAAGAGAAGCTGCTGTAATTTGTGGAAGTTGTTTCTTGATATGATTATCATATAACCTACAAATAAATTAATTTTAAATACTGTAACATAAATTATAGAATAAGTGATATAAGCACTCACATGACAAATGATTTCATTTCTTTACAGTTGAGCAGAACATATGTTTGAGCTCTATGATGTTCATCATCTGAAAGCCATCGTTCATGAACTCCACCAAAACCAAGATTTGGATGGTTAAGAAATTTTAATTGATTATCCATTTCATCATTAACATTCCCCTCATTTAGTCTCATGCAATTGTGTTTTGAGGGAAATTTATATTCAAAATAAAGAGAGCAGAAAAAAGCAATTTCCTCTTGCAAATAAGATTCAACAATTGAGCCTTCAACTGATTCTTTATTACATACTTTTTTATTCAATTTCTATATTAATCTCTTGAATGGGTAATCCATCGAAACTGTACTTGACATCCACATTTATATTTAGGTGGAAAATGTAATATCAGATGTTTCATTGTGTCAAAGAAAGCCGGAAGAAAGATTTTTTCCAGTTTACATATAATTATAGAAACATGTTCTTCCAGTTTTTTTAGTGCATCATAGTCTTCTTTCGCTGCACAAATGTCTCAAAAAAAATATGATATGTTTGTTATTGAATCCCAAATCATATAATTCAGAAAAACTCTAAATCCAATCGGCATTAGTATTTCCATTATAATAGGAAAATCGTGACTTTGTAATCCTATAATACAACCCTTCTTAACACATCTGCCCAAATTGGATGAATAGCCATCTGAAAGTCTCAAATCTGCAGTCCACTGACAAAATAATATGCAGCTTTCTATAGACAGTATCTAAACTACTTTTGGCTTCATTAACCTCTGTGACATGACATTTTCAAATAGTTCAAGTTCTAGTCACTTGCAAATTTTGACAAGATCTAATCGTGCCTTTATAGTATTTTTGGTCTTACCTGGTGTATCCAAAACTGTTTGAAATAAATTATCAAAATAATTCTTCTGAAAATGCATAACATCCAACATGTGGCAGACCAATAAATCAGACCAATACTGAAGATCCCAAAAAATTCTATGTTTTATCAAATTATGTTCTTTCCCGAATCCATGAATTTTATGTTGGTACAAATGTTATGGTAGGTAATAAAAATACAACTGATTCTATCTAGATACCTAAGATCATATTTGGAGGTTTATCCCTTTCAATTGTACCTTTTCTGAAATGAGATTTGTTCCTCTAAAAAAAATGATCGGTTGGAAGAAATCTATGGTGACAATCAAAATAGCAAGGGTTTATTCCATTGAGGAGCATAAAGACTTTGTTGTCTTTCATATAGTTAGGACATGATTTCAGACCATGTGTACTCCAACCAGATAGCATGCCATATGCCGGAAAGTCACTAATTTTCCACATCAATGTAGCTTTTAATATGAAATTTTGTTTCACAGCAACATCATATGTATTAACACTATCACTCCACAATGAATTTAACTCATCAATCAATGGTTTCAAATCAACATCAATATTCTTTTTCAGATGTTTTGGGATTAATAGAGTCAAAAAGATATAAGGATTATTCATCAATATCCATGGAGGAAAATTGTACGGAGTTATAAAGACAGGCCAACATGAATACTGACGAACATAAGAACCAAACATATAGAAACCATCAGTAGAAGAATCCAATCACACGTTTCGGGCTTCTATAGAAAAATATTGATGCAGACGGTCAAAATGTTTCCATGAATCACCATCAGATGGATGATCCAAGCCTTTATCAGTTGAAATATTAGTTTTGTGACATGACATCATTGATGATGTGTTCTGAGACATAAATAAATGCTGTAACCTGGGTATAAGGGGGAAATATCACAAATATTTTAATGGAATCAATCTAGACTTCCCTGGTTGTGCTTATTTATACCATGATTTCCACATGTGGGAAAACTATCCAATGACTCATTTTATTCAGAATATAAGAGACAATTATTTGGACATGCATGAATCATCCGATAACTAAGCCCCAGATTACGAACTAGCCTCTTGATCTAATAGTAATTTGTAGGCAACACATTTCTTTTAGGTAACAATATTTTAACCAAAGAAAATATCTAATCAAAACAGTTGTTTGGAATTTCATTATCGTATTTAATAGCCATAAATTTTGTGACCACTTATAATTTTCTTATCTTGCAACAAGGATATAATGGATCCTCAGTAGACCTCAACAACTCATAAAATTTGGATACTGCCAACTCATGAGTTAAATCAATATCATCGTGAGTTTCATTTTGTTGAACAGATGGACCTCCAACATCATGTACTAAATTTTGAAACTGTGATGGATCTAGAATCAAGTTATTAAGATCTTATCTGGGACTGCATTCACCATGTTGATACCAAAAAACATAAGCTTGTTGAAAACCAAACTGCAAGAGATGTCCCCCAACCTTGTCAACTGTGTCAAATTTTCTCAGAGCATATTTTTTATAAGGACACTTAATTGTACCTTCTGAAACATATTCTAGTTTTTTGGTGAAAATGCTAAAAAAGCTTCAACGCCCTCAATATATAGAGGATTCAAACCAGAACCATTTGGATTTCTCTGCTGATTTATCTAAGCGTGATCATCTAATAATGACTGATGTCATCTTCCTTGTTCTATATTTTTCTACACAAAATATAAAATCATCACTATTTTTGAATAATTTGAAATTATGAAAACACTATCTGAAAAAAGAAGATAAATAAATTACAACTACTTCTTAATAATTGCCATTAATTAAAGGCGACACAATTTCCATTGGATTGGCAACTACTCTTTTTTCTGACGGCCCATTTACATGCATCTTTCTCACAATGAAATCACAATGAAGAATCTGGTCAGAGGTAGGAATATTCATTCTCATATGCACAAGAATGAATATGCATATCCCTGACCAGATTCTCTATTGTGATTTCTATGTGAGAAAGATGCAAGTAAATGAGCTGTCGGACAAAAGATCCCCCTTTTCGTCGATGAATCTTCTTCTTCCAACTATCACCGGCAGAAAAAATTATAAAAAAATATGATCCTACGAAATAATATCCAATATCGTGTATACGAGAATGAATATTCCTACGTAGCAACTCATTTTTTATATTGTTTTGAGTTGGCGAAAGTTGAAAGGAGAAAAGTCATTGAGCAAAAGGAGTGTCTTCAATCCACTAGAAATTGTGCCAGGTTCGTGGAATTTATTAATATTTATTAAAATTTATTTCTAACTGTTCCTAACTAATTATTACTAATTATTACTATTTATTGGTAATTATTACTAATTTAGAAATACTAATCAAAACTTAGAAAAATGAAAAATGCTTGATTAATGAAAGGAAATTTGGTAATCAACGTTGTTCAGATGATTAAAAATTATCCCTTCATAATCCATGCTATTTTTGTTTAATAATTATTACAAATAAAAAAATTAAATTATATATATTTATGAAGAAAATATTAATATTATAAAAATAATAAAAAAAATTATAAAATATTAAAATTATCAATATTCGCAATAGTATTTTCTCTATTATTAACATGATCAAATCTCAAAGGGTCACCACTTTTCAGGTCAATCACAATAAAAAGTTTGTGTCAACGAAGTTCAATGTAAACTCTATAATTTCCCTTGCATGGTTGATCACCTCTCAAGTAGTGTTTTAATAGGACGATGAAAGTAATGTCGTTCTCATCTCTAAGAATCATCTCGCTCCCTTTACATAGATCATTATTCCTTAAAATTTTCGGGGACATTAGTATCTTTCCCCTAAATTTTCAAAGAAGAATGCTCTATATCAAGGGACATGTGAGATAATTATTATATATGAGAAGGTCATGACTTGGGTTTCCCTATTACAATGCTACTTTAAAGATGACCAACCAAGAAAGGACACTTATTATTAATTTTTACTAATTATTACTAATTATTACTAATTATTAAGATTTTGTCAGCCATTTCCAATGCAAACTCTATAATTGTCCTTGGAGGGTTGATCACCTCACATGTAGTGTTGCAATAGGACAACCAAAGTATGTCGTTCTCCTCTCTAAGAATCATCTTGATCCCTTTACATAGATCATTCTTCTTTAAAAAATTTAGGCGACATGCGTATCTTTCCCTTACATTTTTAAGGAAGAATGGTCTATGTAAAGGGTCATGTGAGATGATTCTCATAGATGAGAAGGGAATGACTTGGTTTGTGCTATTACAATGCCACTTTCAAGGTGATCAAGAAAGAAAGGGAAATTATAAAAAATTATTACTAATTACTATTAATGATTACAAATTATTAATAATTATTAATAATTATTACTAATTACTACTAATTACTACTATTTATTACTAATTATGACAAATTATTACTAATTATTACTAATTATTACTAATTATTAGTAATTATTACTAATTATTACTAATTATTAGTAATTATTACTAATTATTACTAATTATTCCTAATTATTCCTAATTATTCATAATTATTCATAATTATTCCTAATTATTCCTAATTATTCCTAATTATTAATAATCATTCTTAATTATTCCTAATTATTCCCAATTATTTTAAATTATTAGTAATTATTACTAATTATTACTAATTAATACTAATTATTACAAATTATTCCTAACTATTCCTAATGACTCCTAATTATTCCTAATTATTCCTAATTATTCCTAATTATTCCTAATTATTCCTAATTATTACTAATTATTACTACTTATTAATAATTATTCCTAATTATTACTAATTTTTCCTAATTGTTACTAATTATTCCTAATTATTACTAATTATTCCTAATTATTACTAATTATTACTAAATATTACTATTTTTTACTAATTTTTACTAATTATTCCCAATTATTCCTAATTATTACTAATTATTTTTAACTATTACTAATTATTGCTAATTATTACTAATTATTACTAATTATTCCTAATTATTTGTAATTATTACTAATATTTCTTAATTATTCCTAATTATTCCAAATTATTACTAATTATTACTAATTATTCAAAATTATTGCTAATTATTCCTAATTATTCCTAATTATTGATAATTATTCCTAATTATTCCTAATTTTTTCTAATTATTCCTAATTACTCTTAATTATTCCTAATTGTTCCTAATTATTCCAAATTATTGATAATTATTCCTAATTATTGCTAATTATTCCTAATTATTGATAATTATTCCTAATTATTGCTAATTATTGCTAATTATTCCTAATTATTCCTAATTATAGCTAATGATATCTAATTATAGCTAATTATTTATAATAATAGCTAATTATATCTAATTATAGCTAATTGTATCTAATTATAGCTAATTATGGCTAATTATATCTAATTAGAGCTAATTATAGCTAGTTATTCTAATTACACCTAATTATTCTAATTATTGCTAATTACCCCTAACTATTACTAATTACCCCTAATTATTGCTAATTACACCTAATTATTGCTAATTACCCCTAATTATCCTTATTAATATTTATTTATTACTAAATTCCACTAATTATCTATAATAATCTCTAATTATTGAAAATTAACACTAATTATTTATAATTATCACTAACAATATCAATTTCTTACAAAAATTAAATATAAATAAAAATGATTTTAAATCTAATTTAATTACTACTAATAAACAACAATTAAAATTAATATCAAAAAATAAATTACATATAAAAAAAATAAAATATAAATACCTTAAACTTTGATATTCTGAAGGTATTGGCGCCTTTCAATTTCTCTCGTATAAAATTATTAACTAAAAGAAATTTTTTCCACAAAACAGGAGAATGCAGATAAAAGGAGGGGAGGATTTGAGTGGTTTGAAAAAAATCTGGTGGGGGTATATATAGGTTATGTTAGTTGTGACAGGGTTATTTGTGACGGGTTTCCGGTCACAACTGTTGATATTTGTTATGGGGCCCGTCGCAAATACCATCGCCCACATTAATTAAGGTCGGTGGTTAAAAGGGTTATTTGTGATGGATCCTGTCGCAAATACACACCTGCCGATATACAATTTGTGACATGCGGATATTCCCATCACAAATAGTATTTACCGTCGCCGGGCTTTTGTGACGGGGGGTGCGTCCCCGTCGCAAATACCTTGCCCGTGTTTTGGCGTGCAAACTGCGCCAAACCTATTGCAACATGTCGCCTATTCCCGTCACAACTAACCTACTATTTGTGATGGTAAGAGACTCTCATCGCAAATACATATTTCATCGGAACTTTTGCGACGGTATAAATTCCCGTCGCAATTGGCCTGACGCAAATAACCAATTTTCCCGTAGTGTTACCTAAAAATCCTTTAAATCATAAATGAATGGAACATAATGTAGGAAATAGTGACTATGAAAAGAAAATTAAATTCTTAGTTTTAATCATCCTGAACTTGACATTGGTAGTGTTTATGAATGATGGCTTTTAGATGATTAATATCCCAAGGCTCGTACATATATGCATCAAAACTATGAAAAAATGAAAATATTTTTATAGTGAGTGTTATTTTAACCAACTCTTAATATTATTTAAAAAGAAAATTAGTATTATTTTATTTTTGTATTATATGATAATTATTTTAAAAAATAGATTCCACAAATTGCACCACCTGATCTTGAAGAATATTAGTATCATATTTTTTACTACAATTTTCAAAGACTGGTAAAGTAAACTGTTTGTGGTTTAATATATATAATAATATAATTATTTTTTATATTGATCATTTTTTTCTTTTTATTTTATAGGTATCTCAACATTAAAATAAAATTGATAATGAATTGTTTGTATTGAGTAACTCACTGTCCAAAATAGTCAAATCTTATAATTCATATGTGCTTAATGGTATTTAATTTCATACATGTGCATATGGTGGATAAAAATAATAATGAATATTTTTATTTTTCTTGATAGGATCTCATCATAGATATATTGATGCTGACATTTATGGAATATAGGATGAAATAACTATGTTGTGTTATCTCGGACATAATAATGCAACGATTTTTAAATGCCATTGGTTTGATACTTACAGAGGCTTGCATGTTCATGTACGCCATGGAATAATTAATAACAAATATAAGATCCTTCTTTTAGTAAATGAACTAGTTATGTTTGATCATCTAGTACATAAAATTTATGATAGAAATTATTTTACTGTTTCATGGGAGTTAAATGACTTGTGGGTAATTATAAAACAGAAATCACATTAAAATAAGATTATGAAAATTGAATGTTGTTCTACTGAAGGGAAAATTATTGAAATTTTTCATAAGGAAAATCGAAATATATCTTTTCCAAGAAGAGACACACATTTTAATGATGGAACCCTATTGATATGGGTAAATGGTGATGATGATTTTGATGATATAACAAATGAATTTGAAATAAAAAGAGATGATGAAGTTGAAGTTACTATGGAAATTGATCATACTAGGGAGGGAGATGAAGATATTGACACCGTAAGACATGAATATTAGGAAGAAGATGAATACTGACACAATTTCATTCTAGTTATATTCATACTATATATATAAATATATATTACTTTTTTTCAATTATTTTCTGATAACAATTTCTTAATGTTACATATTGATCATTATGATTTTCATGTGATATTCTATTTCCTCAAGGATGCTTTGATCCATATTGATGAAACAGATGCTTCATCATTCAAACATCAACTATTTTGATAGTTATTCATTAATGTAGAGTGGTCATGATCCTGCTATATTGATGATTCCCAACCATTTTGATGAGAGACATCTACATCTTCATTTTGATCAATGCATGCAGAGGTACGTTCAGTTTGGTATTTCTAAAAAATATATTTAATTATATATACTTTTCATTAATTTATTTAGGTTAGTTTTTTTATTATCTGTTTTCCCCCACATTTTTCACATATTACTATTGAATAGGGGAGTTCCATTCGGTGTAATTATTTTTTGGGACCATCAGTGAGTTGGGATCAGAATCCCAATGATGTTTGATATCAGTTTTTTGATCGTCAGATGGTACAATAAATAATAATGAAATATGTAAAATTTATTTAATTATTATCTTGTTATTATTAATTATTTATAGGGTTTATGGTATACTATAAACGGTTTAATGAGTGTTTCTCTTTCGGAGGCCTAAGAGATCTGTATGCAGAAACGATGTCATCAGTTTTTGGAATATCTGAGGTGGAGAGCCAAAGAGAAAGATGAAGACATAGTTTTTGATTAGTCTTTTTTCAGTGATATATCGATTATATCTATTCTCAAGTTTGGGATTGAATTTTCTATTACTTTATGAAAGATAGTTTTTAGAAGATTTCATAATCCGATCTGAAGAAAAATTTGAGGCAAGAGGTCACACATTGAGTTGGTTTTCATAAATTCAGAACTCATTGATGATATATAGTAAGTAATTTTATTTGAGAGTTTATATATTTTTTAAATGTAAAATTTTTATTTTATATTCATACTGGTAGTTGAGAATCCTGATGTTATAGAGTTCGGTGATTATAATATGATGAAAATAGATATTTTAATTTGAGAGATTATTAGTGGTCTATAGTGTTATATTGGGGTTAGGATAAATTAATTTGAGTTTTAAAAATATCCAAAAATAATATTCTATCTTTTTTAAGTATATTAACATCAAATTTCATTTTAAATTGTCTAATGAGGCTGCTACTTATCACACAAATGATGAGAGTTAGGTCGATACTGAGGGTCACACCACCAGTTTTCTAGGATTTGAGGATGCATCATGGATGCATGGAAATTAGTATGTTATTGAGAAAGGATGGGTGGTTGGTATCAGTTCATTATTTATGCATGACAGTTATTTTGGTATTGTTAGGTGACCATCATCCAACTCAAGGTGATATCATGGAGAGTTTCCATCATTGTTTTTAGAGTGTTTGGAGAAGCTACAAGCATATAACACAGATATAAACAACCTATGTAGGGACTAGGAGGAGCCTCATCGACACTAGTAACTGAAGTAGGATGAGTGGTTTTGGTGGAAGGATTAGATGTGTAAGTAGATGATGAAGGAAATATGATGACTGGTGAAGAGTATATGGATGTAGTTCCCTCAACCCCCACCTCCAAATTACCCACCACTTCTATAGTGACTGATGTTTTTGGTCGAAAAACTTATTGGAATATGCTTTAAATGAAAATAGTGTTTAATATTTTTATTAATTTTTATTTTCACAATTTTATATTTATATTTAAATATTTTTATGTTTTAGTATTTTTGAAAATTTTTATATATTTTATATTTATTTATTTTTCTAAAATAATTTTCAATGGATTTAAAATTCTATAAAAAATACATCTTAAAATATAATAGGTGAAAGCTATTTTTGATGGGTGAATCTTTCTTCAAAACCATATTTGTGATGATTTTTTAGCCATGAGCTATTTACAATGAGACCCTATATTAATATACAATTTTTTAGCCATATCTATAAAATATGGTGGAAGAGACACTAATAAAACTACAAATATGGGGTCCAAAAAACCTAAAATGACAATGAAAGAAAATTATTGATAAATTATCATAATAATGAAACTATTTAATCATAATATTAATATATAAAATTAGAATTAAAATAAATTATTATTTAAAAAATGAATGTTTGGCATATATCATCTATCTATTGAGAGCCTACCTTCTATATAAAACATTATACAATCTTTTCAAGGTATATACATAATGCTAAGCATGAATCCTATTGGTAAGAAAATAATACAAAGTCATTTTATAAGTGACATTAATAAATTAATAAAAAACTCATATTAATGATGCAAACATACTAGTGTCCCTAATGAAATTATTTAAATTTTTTTGAGGAAGTGGTATGATAAATCTTGGAGTGATGCTTCAACAATTATGCCATGAATACATCTATAGTAGACCAAAACATCCTAAAATATGGTACTGATCTTCTAGATAGTTTTATAGGGGAATCATTAAAAATATTTTTATACAATCGACACCTAACTATAGATAAATACTCTATCTAAATATTTTAGTAATGGTAATTAATTATTTTGTACTAAGGTAATAAACAAGTTAACATAGTTTTCCTCAAAATTTCCATATAATGTATACATGGGTCTGTCAAATAAGGGTGAACTCATCAGCATACTATGGAATAAATGAAAAGATCTCATGAAGCTATCCCAAGAATAATCAACTGCCTTAAAAATCACATGTTCTTCTAAAACCATTAATGCATAATAAAGGATAAAAAAATTATGTTAGTCTTCCAATGTAACATCCATAACCACATGACCAACGAAAGGTAGACCCAATATGTACACTATCTACTATAAATTAATGATTATCTCCCCCTTAAGAATATTGAACATTTAGGTATGTGGTATCCATATCTCAACCAATATAGAGTCCACATGATGATTAGTAGTCTTGACTCCACACATGGAATCTATATAAAATACATCGCATCAGAGTTGTGGAACAAGAGATTTTAGAGGTTAATCATTGTTGAAATGATGTGATCTACAAAATATAATATGTTAGATAGTTTATCAAACTAGAACCTTACTTGAAACATGTGACTGCTAAGTAGATAATAGAGCCTCCTCAATCTAAACTTATACAACTTTTATAATTTTTTAGAAGGTTCTTAGTTTGATAAAATATTTAATTTTAATAAAAGTTTTTATTATGACTTTAAAATTATGTTACTCACATGATAATATTGATTTAGAATCAATAGTAAAATAATATCATCTATTTAATTATATTAAATTTAATACATTTCATACAATTATTTTGATAGAGGTATAGAGTATAACATCAATTATAATTATTGTTTAATGATTTTCCATATGTATCTAGTGAAAATGTGTGAGTGTGACCTTTATAGCTATAAAACCCATTCCTATATGTGGGTTTTTATTCCTTTGTAAAATCCATCTATATAAAAAAGTAGTCTCTAGAAAGCCGAATCTAATAATTCTACTACATATTTTGTATAAATATTTGAGTTCCCAAAGGATCAATTGGTTAAGTAGTCTTAGATGACTAGATACATACATACAATAAAATTGAAATCAAAATATAAATCATAACCATATTATAAGAGAATTATAATCCCTTCTATAATATCCATGAATTTTACACACAGGTCACCTATTGGTTTATAGGGGAAAGTAAAAAAATGTGGATGAGCACATATTCTCAGTAAGGAGTAACATACAGGGGTAAAATATCATGACATAAATAAGGAATAAGTGATATGGTTGGAATAAATAAATAGTATGAAACCATGACTAACTTAATGTGAAGGAATTATATATCCATGATGATAAATGAAAACATGGATAACAACAATAATTGATTTAATACTGATGAATAGTGTAATTTCGGACAACAAAACCTGTTGTTAATGCCTTATTCCTAGACACTATATAGACATGAGAAGAGGTATACACCGGACCCCAAGTAAGATTGTGTCATTATATATATTTATACATTGAGGGGATATATAATTGTGGATCTCATCCATCACTGGATTATGTCTAATTCAATCACAATAAGAGTCAACTGGATCATTCATAGCATTCCCTATGGAACCTCAATATGAATAAAAACATATCTATCAATATAATTAAAAATACAGAAATAAAATACTTCACCACACAACAAAATAATGTCAATGTCTAGGAAAACATCCCCTAATCAACATAGATGTTTTGGGAAATCTTCAGTGTTATTAGAAGTATACCTATCAATGAAATATAGGGTTGTGGGTATGTTAATTGTTTTAGGATATCCAAGAATGTTTATAATTGGGTGAAAAAATTTTATTTTTAGGATATAAATTCATTTTAAGATAAATAATTCATTATATTTTATAAATAGCATGCATATATTCTAAATAATTCTAATGATAGTGTCTATAATGGTGTACAATAACAGGCCCACTCTTCCTGAATTTGAGTGATAATTTAGTCAATGATCAAAAAAGTCATTAGGGTTCTTTTCCTAATTTGAATCTATTACAAAGATGTATCCACATGAAAATATCTAGATAGATATTTAATTTATAGGAAAATACACACACGTTTACTTTACTAAAACATTGGATTGTTTCTCCACTATAGAAAAGGTTCAGTTTAAAATTGTTTTATTAAATTTTGAATCAAAATAATAGAAGGGAGGGATAAAAATTTAGATTTATAAATCCATTATGTTTCATGATTAATATTGTATATTTATTCTAAGGAAATGAATATACCACACAAATAGAATGCGGTTTTGAATATAACACAAGTCCTAATAAATGAATATTGAGAGAAAAATACCCACTTATGGTGAGTGTAGAAATTAAACTATATAATATTGAAGGATTGGGATTAAAATTAATCTTAAAATACCATGAATAAATTAATTTTGTGAAAAAAACATCAAATTTTATGAATATATACACCATTCAAATGAAATCTAGGTGTATAATTCAAAACATGCCTCAAAGAGAGGAAATCAAGATGGAAAACCTTTACCCCAAGTCCTGAATTCCATGAAAATACATTAAAGCACTATTTAAATAACATATATTTCTTTATAATTTAATTTAAAACATTTATAATATCTATTTTCATTTTTAGTCTTCACAAATAGTCATTATCTAAATGTAGTTGCCCTATTTTCCACATTGGGCGTTAATAATTTTGATCATTTGTACTAGATTCATTATAGAGGTGTCTGAATTAATTCTTATTTAAATGTTCTTTATTAATAGGTAATTAATGATACATTTAGTTGTGATTTATAATTATTTAGTATGTCTAAAAATTCATTGCCAGAGTTTTTTGGTCTTTATCCTTGAAGATGAAATCAATAAGGAGCTTGTTTTAGTGTTTCTTGACAGTCAAAGTGTGTTTTCTTAATTAATGATCTCAATAATGATTTAAAATATATAGAATAAAAAAATTATTATCTAAAAATTATTATTAATTTTTACCTATATTTTGAGTCCCAATTCTTTTTGAAGGTATGAATCTTATTAATTTTAGTTTAAACCACTTTTTTCTTGTATTATATCTTAATGGGCCAAGGAAGGGTTCATGAACATATGAGGATTATTCGTAGCCTAGAGATCTAGTTATTTGAGAAAAGGGTTATGAAAAACTATTTTCACATGGTTACCTATAACCATGGGACTCATCCTTGTAAACCATATAAAGAGAATCATAGTTTGACAACTCATGCGAGAGAGGCCACATGACCATGTGAAATAGTACAGGTATGTTGCAGTACTGAAACACATTATTAGTGTGTAGTGGTATTATCATGAACCTAACTATGTTAATGGGGATGAATTAGTGAAAATGAGCATTTATCATTGGAACATGATTTTTATATCCATGTGGAAGAACCATGCACCCTTTAATGGAAGGACAAAATTCCTTTTTTGATTTTATTTTCTTTAAGTCACACCCCACCTTTTTCCTCCTCTATTCACAAAACAACTCCTCCATCTTGTTGGATATCTCCTTTTGTCCCCCAAGATATTCTTTGAGCCTCCTCCTCAATCAAAAATCCATTTATCTATTTTTTGTTATGTTTTATAGCCACATGTAAGTGATTAAATCATCCTCCTTCATTTTCAATGTATATAGCCATATGGGATGCTAAATCTATACAAGCTAATATGTCAAATTTTTTGGAATTAATTTATTATTATTATTACTCATTTTCTATGCTATATTAAATATAGAAAATATATGACGAGTCTACTATCCATTTAATATAGGTTGTCTATACCTTTTCCCAAGTAGTCTTCATGTCTAAATCTTGTGTCGTCATGCCACACACAAGACCCTATGTGCATTGCTTATATAATGTGTAAAACATTTAAATAACTATTTAGACTAAAATCATGTTATTACATAGAACTATTGAAATAGTTTGATGTTTCTGACCTCAACTCGAACCACCCCTGGAGGAGGATTTGATTAAATTCTTATGAGATAGGCCCCTTTGGGTCACCAACCTTACCACTTGTGAGCGGGAACCGTATAAGAATTTAAATGGATCTTAAAGGTTGGATACCTATTTTGGAGCATTTGTAATTATAAATGAATGGGATAATTAAATGTTAAATATGTGAATTTTGATATGATATGGATAATCTATTGTCTTATTCTTAATTATGGAAATGGATTATATTTTTTCATGGACATTAGAATGACTCATCTTTATCACTTGTAAGTAAATTGTTTAATGAAATGATTTTGATGAATTAAATTGAAAAAATTGAATGGATACTAAGATGGACCCTTTGATACCTTATTTATATTATATTCCATAATTGATTATAGGGTATGACATTGATGTAGGGTACCATGTTATAGAACATATAACCCACATGAATATTTCAAAATTAGATGACTTGGATTTTTTCCTTGGATCCAGATTTCATATACTGCCTCAAATTCATTCATTAGTTTACACTAAAGTATTTACTTTGTACCATTTGAAATGATACTTAGACTGAAAGAGGATTCATTTTCCATGGGTCCTCGGTTCCAGGCCCTTATAGGTTGACATTACACTATGTATATCATGGTTGAGTTTCTTAGACTCAAGGAGGAAACCTTAGTCAATGGACTCGAGTCCTGGATGACGTAGGCTTGATACATGATATTTTTTGTGCATTACATAGTAGATTTTTTAATCTATTATGCTATTATATTTCATTAATAGACTACTTTTTGAAATAATATGTACTTGTGCATTGGGTTTCATCACCTCATCCCAATTATACATGCACATTGTTACAAAATTTATATATATAATAGAATTGGCATAGACACCATTGGTGGTGACCTACTGAGATTATCTCACAGACTATTTGGACTGCCGCTTGGTAACTAAAAATTGTTCATGGATATATGTAGGTTTAAGGGAAATATTCTAGATTTGAATTCGGGATTTTCTTTAATAGGATGAAGTATGTAAGTAGAGGTACGATCTTGAGCTCATGATGCTAGTGGAGATTGTTTTTTTAATTTTTTTCATTTTTTATAATATGTTTTATTTTATTTTTTCTCTATCCATGTATTCTTAATTTTTTATAGCATACAAAGAAGACATCATTTTGTCTCTGAGAGTGTATATGATTACATTTATTGTTTATGATACTACTTCCTTTAGTTATAGTTTTACATGGATATTTAATTCTTTCAAGTGCCCAATAATTATCTATTTCTTATATTGATATATATATATATTATTTACTATTGAACTTCTATCTGATAATGAGGTTATAGTCTCCCCCATATACTATCACTAGCCATCGATACTAGTCAAAAGCATTTGGCATGTGAGGAATCATGATTGAGGCCAGGTGGCTCTCAGGTTCCGTTACTGATAAGTGAATCGGAATTAGGATGATATAAGTGGTATTAAAGGTTCTTTTTTACATACTATTTTAGGTTGGTAGATTGAATAATAGGAAGGTAAAAATACATAGTAATAAGATTTTTCATGGGAGAAACTAACCCAATTACATGGAAAGCTATGTCGCCTCTGATAGGACAAGATGTTCTCCTTTTTTCCTACAACAGTATTCCAGATTTCACCATTGAGTGACACACATGATTTTGTTAATTATTATAGTTATAATGGAATCTCCAATAACCTTAGATAGTATGGAAATGCGGTTTTATAACATGTGGCATTATATGAACATGAGTATTCACATGACATACATATGCCATTCCTTATTTGTTTCATCGCATTATTTTCTTATAGTATGTTATAGTAACATGACTATTAATTTTTTATCATTATGTTTTATCTTATAGTGAATGATAAATAATTGGTTAACTAACATGTATACATTAACCTAAATGGTGTTTCCCCAAATTTTTAATCATTGATCTTAAATTAACCAATTATTATATTTTTAATAATGTTACCATGGTTACACGTGATGAGAAATTAGTTAGAAATTATTTCATGGATAAAAATTATTGTTTATAAATATAGTACCTCATTAAATAGGGGAATGGTGATCCATCTAATTGTGTTATCATAAATGGACTGGTCCCATTCTAACATGGAATGTCAAAGTATCAATGTAGTTACATGATGTTCCAATTGTATCTTATAATGATTAGGTATTTATAACCTGGGAATGATAACTCATATAACTAGAACATTATATCAATATAAGTATAAAATTACCATTAACTATTAAATGGAATAGTTTTCCCTAAATTGGGATTATTGTTGTGACATAAAATGTTATATCATCCATAACATGCAATAGAAACTCTATATACTGAAACCCTTAATTTCAAATAGATAACTCACCTTTGACTCTAATTTAGTGGTCATAAGGTGGGAGTGTCTCTTCTATTTCTTTATAGCTTGTTATATCACCTAGAAATGGATTTATGAGAAGGAAGAGAGGTGTTTAACCCTTTAATAGGAAGGATTGTACATATCATATTCTTTTATTAGTGATCTATTCTATTTTTATATCTTGTCTGAGTCATATGCTTGACATTATGGAGATATTAATCCATGAAATAGTTGAGTCATGCACTAGGAGGGTGGTGATGGACATGATCTAGAGGTGTTGGTCTGTGAGACACCACTCTAATCACATGTAGTGAAAATTGAGTAACCACACTCTATTACTTATCTGGGAAACGATTTTCAGTTCTGAGAGGGATTCGTACAACCCATAAAGACCATGCAGTGAGCCTCGAGGCCAATCTCTAATATGGAAGAGTTGATTATGGAAAATAAAAAATAAAACCCACCTATTATTTCAAAGGTTGGTGGTCTCCAAGATATTAACTCATTGATATAGTCCATGTAATATATTCGTTATTATCTAAATATGCCTTTAAAGAGTTTGGTCAAGATTTAAGTGTATATTCAGTGAGGGTTATCCTAGATATGGTGGAATATTTTGAACGAGGCTAACAAACATTATGTTTTGGTTTTATGGGATTTTTAGATATCTTTCAATGATTAGTTCTTTCATGATATATTGAGATTTGACTAATCTATAGAGTTTATTAACATAAATTATTGCACTTTATCTGTTAGTTATCACACTATTTTTTTATGTAACTTAAACATTTTATTACTACTCTTCTTGGTTAGGAGCTATATAGAGATATAAAGTTTGAGGATATGATATTATACACCATATAGTCTAAGATAAACATGTTTTATTTGAGTAAAATCATTAATATAGTTAACCAGATTCTCATCAGCGAGTCTCACCATAGGAAATATAAATTTTTGGGTCATGGTAGTTTAGTACCTCAGTAGAATAATAAATCTTCTTGTGGCATGATGTTTCTTTTTGCATCTTCTCTGGGAGGAAGCAGTTGTTAGAGTCTGTTCTTGGGTTGCGATGTGATCTTTCATTAGTATAGTAAACAGGGTCATATTATGCCCCACTGTGATAAATCTCATGTTGTGTGTATAGGTTGTGTAGGATGGTCTATCATTAGAGGGGGGTTTAGACCTTTCCTCCTATAACTAGTGGAAGAGGATCCGCCCAAGCTCCACCTTTAAAAGCAAGATCGTTACCCCTCATCATGAAAGGAGTTGGGAAATATTGGTTGTATTGGAAGAGAGGGTGGACATGGATGATGGAGCTAGAAAAATATAATAAAATTACTATAATGTGGTCATATTCAGTCTAGTCAGGCTATATCTCAAGGTCGCATATTTTTCGTGATATATGTAATGAAAGCGATACACAAGGAGTAGAGTGCCAAAACATATATAGTCCGAGGTATGATTTTAGTAACATTTACTATAGTATCTACTTTATTTGACACTAGTGCTTCCCAATTCTTTATATATATGGAATTCATGGAATGTATTAGTATTGAAGTTTTTTTATTTATGTGGAGTGGTGAAACCTGACACTCCCCTAGGGATTGATCTGAAAGTGTATACCAATTCAAGGAGTTCCTGGTAAAGAATGGAAGTTACAATTTTCTATGTCACCATATCAACATTGACATGTAAAAATTTTCTATCATACATGGGATGTATTGGTTTGTTACCTATCATGATCATGTTTATTTTTATATATAGAGTGTTTATTTTACATCACCTGGTGGTGGTAATTATATTCCCCAGGTTGAGTGGGATTTTCATGTTAGTCAAGATGGACCCAAGCATCATGGTCTGAGAGAAGTGAAAAACCATATTTCCAGCCTTTATCTGGATGATTGGGGAAATCAACATAATATTTCTCTCATATAGTGTATTATTCTAGGTATGTTATCCCAAATTATTATTCAAGGATACCTTATAATAGGGAGTAATATTTTACTATTGAGATAATTCTAGAAGTAGAACCAGTATCAATTAATCCATACATGCAAGATTCTATTGAGTTATAAAAGCTAAAAAGATAGTTTTAGGACATGGAAGCTAATTGTTTCAAAAAAACCTGTACATCACCTTGGGGTTTATCCATAGTTTTCTCCAAAAAGTCATATGGAACTCTTAGGTTATCTTTTGATAACAAGGATTTGAATCAACATTCTGTGAAGAACCTGTATCCTTTACCTGATATAGACAACCTCTTAGACCAACATTGAAAATTGAGGGCACTCTTTATGATTGATTTGAAGTTGGGATATCATTAAGTGACGTTCAGACCATCATATATTACAAATATAACATTCCATTGTAGAGATGTGGGGAAAACATGTAGCGCTCAGGGAATTCCATGCCTAGGGTTGTCCCGGCACGCCTCAACACCGTCTCCCCTAAGATACTCCTCCTTGGTCTCATCCAGCCTCTGTCCGGCCCTCATGTGATACAGATCTGAGATCCTTTCCTTAGATTGTGTCTTCCCCCTTGCATGACGACCCTATGACTCCTCCTAGTGCTGTCCGAGATGACATCATCACACCCTTCTCCTAGATCTAGAGCCACTAGATCCTATTGCTGACGACTGTTCCACAACTCCCTGTGCAGCACTATCTGTGACGATGATTCCTTTATTCTTCCGCTACTTGGGTTTTGGATATGTCGGCACTCGGATCATCATAGGATCCCTGTCAGCGTGAAACCCCCTTTGACGGAGTGATGTGTGTGGTCAAGATCGACGAAGCGACGCGTGCGGCATGCTGTCGCGACATGATTTCTTTCGATGAACTCCTTCAATGGCAAGAGGCTTGTGATTTTTACTAGGGAGATCACCACATTTCGATTGTTTTTCTTCGATGGAGATGGTTTGAAGAAGGGGGGTTTTTTTCATAGTTAGTATGCAGATGCGGATGTTTCATGCAAGAATTCTTAGTACTGACGATGTCCTCTCCTCAATAGTTCTCTTCCAGTTTTCATCAGGGTCGAAAGAGGTAGGGTTAACATCTTCTCCCAGGACAATACGAGGTCGGAGAGGGTGACCTCAGGAAGGCTCGGTGCTTGAGGAACTCCTTCTCCTATTATCCCATATTTCCATGTTTTCCCCTTTCAGATTATGTTTTTGTGTCATAGGTTTTGAATCCATCAATTTTCAATTCTCCTCTGCTCTTTTTTCCTTTCCCTTCATGCATGCCCCCACTATGGACTAGTTCAAAGGTTTATTTGGAAAATTAAGATGTTGCCGATGGATCTGAAGATGGGGTTTCTGATCATAGAGGCTCTTGGGTGTGGTTTTCTTGCTATTGGTTTCAGCAATGATGGTCTTATCTCAAGATTTTCTGTTGGATTTTGTTTGTTCGGTTCTCACTTATCCAAAAAGTGATCATCACACATGTTTTTGTGGTGTTTCTGGGAAGACTTGGTCCTAGAAAGTGTTCTTTTCTCAGCCCATCAATATATTCTTGTGATGGAATGCATGTTGGTTCTCACTTACCCTTTGTGATTTGTAATGGTGGGTTCTCACATAACCAAAATGTGTTTTTAAAAAATAAAAAAAATGAATTTTCAATCAGTAGAGATGGATTTTATGTTTATTTAGTCTTTTCATTAAGTCTCACGAATGCACTAACAATTTTCATTTATTTGATGAATCAATTTTTCCACAAATATTTGGATTCATTTTTTTAGTCTCCATGGATGAAATAATGTCATAATCATATACTCATTTTTGTCCCAAATTCCATGATATTTTTTGAGTATTCATAGAGAGAACCAACTATATGCCAATTCCGAAAATTTACCATTTTGGATTGATAAAATTCACTTAATGGGTCACATTATCTCAGAATTAGAAGTAGCGACGGATAGAGAGAAGGTTACGGTCTTTGTTTTTGGGGTTATGCCCAATAAGTTATTTGAAAAATGGAATTTCTTGAGACAATATAATTATTAAGGGAACATTATATAATATTTATCACATATTGTAGCACTACTCACCATCTTGAAAATGAATGGTGTCACATTATTATGGTTTGATGTGTGAAATAATTCCTTCTAGAAGATGAAAGGAAGACATCATTTATAATCAATATTGATTACTCTAGAGTTGGTAAGAAGATATATATTTTATTATGATTCATCAAGTATCATGCTTGAGGAAAATATATTATCGGCATATTGTGTTATACCATCAGGATATATTCATTTTAGTCATCATCAGTGGAATTACATAATGCATGATATAAATTTAGAATTTATGGATCATTTCATGCATTATTAAAGGCATTACTTGTTGGGATAGTTGTTATTTATATACAGGGATCAAAAAATAATCTAATACATATTTATGTAGAATTTTATAAATATTTTAAAATGAATATTTTTTTAATAACTATAATTGATTGATGTTTATCTTTCTTATATTAATGTGAATGGAAATTACTTTTCTTAGGCTCTATACTATAATACTTAGACACAAGTAGCTCATAAGGTTAGTAGTTAATTGAATATATTGGCCAAGTTTCTTGAGATATTTTTTGATTTAGGAGACTCATGAAAATTCTATTCTTATATATTTATTAGTGACCTATTCAATTATGGAATGAGTAAAGATGAGGAAAATTTTTGATCTCAAGTGCTTGGTCCAAAGGGAGTGTTATTCAGGATGGGAAGAACTATTTAGTTGGGTCATTGATATCGTTTAAGTCCTAAAATATCCTTGATGTGTCTGGGTTCCTTAATAAATCAAGGAGGATTTTATATGAGAGCATCATGCCAAATATAGGGCATTATATCCTAATCATACCAATATTTATCATGACTTATTCCACCAATATTGTTGGATAGAGATGAAGAAGGAATATCTAGATTTTTTAATTATTGTTTCTTCTATCAGTAGGTGAAGGAAGAAAACCAGTGAATAGTTGGGATTTTACAGACATTTCCCATTACATAGTGTAAATTTTATGATGTCACTATGGATTTCATGAAATGCTATCAAATATCCCTTCGGGGAATTGACATTGTGTGGGTGGTCATAGAGAGGTTGAAAATAGTTTCACACTTATTACATTTCATATATACCATTTAGTGTACAATATTGGGAGCTATATATAAAAACCAAGTCTTAACGTACAAAGACTATACAAAACATTTGTGGAATACTAAAACCATTATACAAACTGACACCCAGTGACAATATTGATTTAGTGCCTTTAAAAACATGGAAACATATAAACTGGTACATAAGTAGGATACATTATATCACACTAAGTTCTTTAGGACTAGTACCCTTCTTATACATATCATACATAATACATATCCTCATAATCTGGGGGAGGAAACATAAAAAGGGGTGAACTCATAAGATCAGTAAGTGTAATCAAGGGATACATGTAAGAATAAACATGATAATAGGGGTATGAGAATGTGATAATAACATTATAAGACCACACCTTTCCTATCAAGGTTCATAAACCTAAATCATGTAATAAAGCATGTCAGTTCATAACATATGAATCATAGGGAAATAAATAACATAATCCATGAAAGAATAACATATGAATAAAATATGGGACTTTTGGAATACACATAATAAATGAAAATCATATGTCAAGGCTACCTATTAGGACCTTCAAAACATGTTAGTATTTGGAAACAACTCATGTACCTACATGTTTTTAGGCATATAATTCTACCCATGGACCATATTACTTTCAGGCTTGGGCTAAAACCCATGCACCTTATTATTTTTCTACATTAGATAAAAACTGTGTACCCCATTACTTATAGAATTCTGATATAAACCATGTTACATATTATTTTTGGGATGGGGATACAACTTTTTTACCCTCATACGTTCATTCATATGGTACAACCAATGTACATTCTTGTTTTTTGGATTGGGATAAAACCTGTAAACCCTTTGATATCATATAAAACATATCATTACCCTATTTTTTAGAGGGAAATATATGTCTAAACCATCTCATAATGAAAAAATACATACATGTACCACAAAGAAAACAAAACATTCAATATATCATGGCTCATGAAAAGATATCATATGATAACCCTTGGAATGAAATGGGAATTATAAAAATTTAATCATATAATAACTTAGGGAAAATATATGTGTTTCATAATAAATTCATCCTATAATAACCTGTGAAAGAAAGAGGGATTTATAAGCATTTAATATATCATAATTTTTTAAAGAGAAATGGTGTTTATAAGTATATAACGTGTGGAATTGGAACATGTTTCATAAAAATACAACCTTTGAACTTAAATTGGTCTTTATAAACATCATTTCATCAAAAAAATAATTCAGAGAAAGAATATGAACAGACCCTTTGGATCATTTCTATGAAAGGAATGAGTAACCTCAATAGATGTATTATTAGATTGAAAATTATTTTGAGACATCTTTTAAAAAAACATCTTGAGAAAAATATCATGTCTTTTTTGAGAAAGGCTTTTTAAAACATAAAACCATTGGAAATCCATTTTCATTAAAAATAATTTAAAAATGTATAAACAATTATTGAGAATTATTTAAAAGTATATCTTTTAAAAATGAATTAAAAAAATAATAAAGTAAAATTGAAAACATTTTTTGAACCATTTCATTAAATAAACTTTGAAAACATATAAGGAAAGCTTGAAAACATTTTGAAAACCATTTCATTGAAAATAAACTTGAAAAAGTATAAAGAAATATTTGGAAACCATAAATGATTCTTTAAATCCTTTTTCCATGAACATGATATTCAAGGATTATTTGAAACAAATTTGATTTTTTTTAAAACATGGCATTTGTAATAATATATATGTTTGACTGAAGAGATATATATTGTAATTTTTTTTGAAAAAAACACTTTCTTAGTTATCTTAAGCAAAAAAGAGTGGAGAAATGGTACTAATACATGGATAATCCACGAATAAACATAAATTAAGGATAATCATGAGTTTTCTTGAGATACAGATAAAAACATTTCATAAATAGAGGCATAACCATAAACAATCCTGGTAAATGTTGAGATTGCTTCAGTAATCTCTTACCACATGGTAACTTGAGATCATACTCACAATGTCAGAAAATAAAATTTAAATAAAGATTAAAATATAATTAAAATAATGATATTAATTTTATAACATGTTAATCATAAGTATATACACCTCAAAAAATAATTTAGGTGAATAAAAAAACATGAGTCTCAAAGAAGAAAAATTGAGACAATGATATCTTACCAATTTGGTAAATATAAACCCCATAAAAGAAAGATAATATAATTGATATGTAAATACCCATAAAATTAATAGTAATAATCATATAATACATTCATGGTCTATATATAAAATGAAAAATTAAAATATCTATGAACATGGAATGTCTTATAGATACTAAAAAATTGAGATGAAATTCCCTTACATTTTGTCATAAATCTTTTAATACACAAAACAATTACCATATAATAAGGGAATTTTAATTATATATTTTTTAAATAATCACATTCCTATATGAATCTCCAAATATGTTTTTATTTTCACTTTATATTTCCTGCATCTTAATAATTTAATGTTACGGTTTCACTTTGGGTAATATTCTCTTATTTGTTTTCTTGTTTCATAATTTGTTATATCATTGGTATGTATACTTATATGATTATTTATAGAGTTTAAAACATGTTATAATTATATATTATATTAATAATATTTATATTATAATAATATATATGATATTTAAGAATTAAATGGAATACACCATTCATGGAGACAGTAGGCTTTATGTGCGCATGAACGTTGTTTTGTTTTATAGTTGTATTGAAAGAAAGAAAGAAAATGACATATATGTATATATTTATATAGGTGTAAAATATATTTTATTAGAATTATTATTCAATATATATATATATATTCACTAGACACAACCTTAATACATTGCAGGTAGTGTGTGAACGAATCACATCACTTTGAGGTGGCAGTAGTCTACATTTCCTCAAATGCAATTATTGTATTTACACCAAATTGAGAGTATAAATATATGTCTTGTAAAATGGAAAAATAATATTAAAGACATAATAAATAAAATATATACCATATAAAAATATATTTTCCATCATAATGTTCACCATTAGAGGTGGTAAAGGAAAAATAAACAATCATCATTTTGTTAGGTGATAGTTCATCATACACAAAAATAGTATGTTCGTTACCCATTATATATAAGTGTGTGAAATTTCATGTAAAAAAGTAGCATGAAAACATCCTAGTATAATTAGGATAATTGTGTTATTATACAAGCAAGAAAAAATATGAGTTGAGTGGGTGGATAATTGAAATAAAATAAAAGATCTTGAAGAAGAATGTTAACTCTTATCCGGGAAACTCCTTTTAGTTTCCACCAAAGGGAATCCTTGGGTTTATTTATTACCAAGGGAAATATTCTTGCATGAGGGGAGTGATGTTTGGGATCAATTTTTTTAGATATTATTTTATCCATAGTGGCTTTAGATGTGTGAGTATGTGAGAGGAGAAGAGGCTTTTTATAGTGGAAAAGGTGTGGCACACTTGTAATTTTTGGGAAAGAGAAATCCACCCACGTTTTTCCCTAGAAAGTGGATCTATTAATGTTCCAAAGTCAATAAAATTAAATATAAGGGATAAATATTTACATCCCATATATTTTGGACATGTTTCTATGTCATTTGGGCCTTCGGTATATGGTTTAGTCCTTAGTTAAGCTTAATTTTACCTTAATCAGTGTAGTTAATTTTAATTACATTCAAAAATAGTATTTGTCAAAAACTAAGTTGGAATTTTTAGAAATTATAAAATATGGCGATTCTAAATATTTAAGACATTTATAAAAATTACAATCACTAAATTGGTAAAAATTAATTTAAATTTATTTACGTAGTCCTGTTGACAATGCAGGTTTTTAAAGTAAACATCTTCAAATGATTATTATGTTTTTAAATTAAATGATAATGTGAAATTGATTCCAATGACCCAAATTGGGTTTATTTATAATACTATTATCCAATTAATCTTGAAGATAAATTTCAAATATAATTTAACATTATAATAAATTTACATGTAAAAATAGTTTTGAACTAAAATTCTGTATTTATTAAATATTCATTAAAAATGAAACCTTACAAGAAAATACCAAACATTTACACTAACCTATTTTTTAAGTTTCATTTTTAGATATTAATTTTATTTTTACATTTTTAATCCATTAAATTTCCAAAAAATTATTTAAAATAGGTTCTCCATTAAAATGCGGTAAAAATGTCTTAATAATAAATATAATATTTTATGAAAAAATTGGTGTTTTTACGTTAATCCTATCAAATCAATTATATGGATATGAAAACTATTTTATGGAATAATATATATATATATATATATATATATCACAGTAATATCACAAACTAAATTTAATTAATTTAATTTGGTAGGGTAAAATAAAATTGTGGGTATAATAGTTTTTTCCATTATATTCAACATGTTTTTATATTTATTTCAATTTAATTTGTAACCAATGAAATAATTTAATATTTCTATAAACTATATATTTTCATAGGTTAGTTACCCATATTCATAACTACTATTTTAATGTCTAAGTTATATTAAAAAAATATATCATTATTCAGTAAAACACTATCATGTGTGTTAAACAGGCCATCGAGGAAAGTCATTGTTGCATGTAATGAAATCTAAAATTTTTCTTCCATGTAGAGAAAAAAAACTAATATTCTGTGTAATTATTTATTAACATTGTTTTACATATAATGGAAGGAAAAAATAGTTGTTCAATATAAAATAAGCTATTTTTACTATTGTGTGAATTGAACAATATCTAAAAGATTATAATTATTCCAAAAAAAATTCACAAAATCTCAGGGTGTTACATTACACCATACATAAAATTAATTTATCCCCCAAAATTCATCAGGGTTATCAATGTTTTAATCTTTAAAATTTTCTTTTATAGAATCTCACATGAGAATGGTGAAAAATAAAACATAAAAAAAGAATGTTTGAAACATAAAATTTACCTAGAGTATCACATAGCTATATTTCCACATAGTAGAACATAGGTGTAAAGTGAAAACGTGGAAATCGAAGAGAAATATAACTATCATTTTTTAAAGGAGAGTGATAGAGAACATGGTCAAGATAAAGTTAACAATCACCAAGACCTAAACATTGGATTTTCTAAGGGAATATTTTATTCATCATAAAATAAGGTACTAGGATAACATTTTCGATTTCATAATCATTTCCATAAGGTTAAATATATTTCATGAGAATTTATAATATCTTAATTTCACTCACTTTTATATTTAAAATCATACCCTTTAGTTTTTCCTTGATATATTTCCACTTCATTTCTTACCCTATGAAATGAATGATAATTTTTCATTCTAGAAGTACTTAGAAGATCATGAGATCCACAATAAGCCATATAATCTCTCTTTAGTTACCATAAAAAAATTGTTATATAATTTTATACATTATGAATAAATCCTCATGTGTTGAGATAATAATTTAATCTCACAGACATTATCCAAATTTTAACTTAAATATCACAAAAATGGTTAACATGACAACTGTTATGAATGATGAAAATACAAAACATTTGAAATAATAACACTAAATTAGCTTAACATTCATCCCCCATATTTCAAAAGGTATCTATTGGTTTTATCCTTCGGAACATTTAATTACCATCATCGTATATTCTCTTTAAACAAGGTAATAACCAGAATTATCATAAATAATTTTTGAAAAATGAATGATTCCTTATTTCAAAGGTTGTTGGATATATTCCATAAATCTAGAAACTTTTATAATTAATCCATGATGACATAAACTAATTTTTCAATAACTGAATAATTAGATATAGTGTAATCAGTGCTATACAGTTAACTTATCCAAATAAACCATATCTTTATCCAAGATAAACCAAATTATTCCAACATGTTGATTAGATTTAGCGTTTACTTCCATTAATCAAAATATCACATTTATAAGTCTTCATCACCATTGATAATATCATTTTCCAAATTTAATGAAAAATTATACAAAAAATACTTATATATTTCATGATTCAATTAACATTATCTTATAATTTAAAATCATAAAAAATCATTCGTCCAAATTTATTCTTAAACTATTAATCATGATTCATAAATTTATTACATAATACATATTTCCTAGAATATGAAATAAAAATCATATATTAAGGTTCCTCATCCTAAATAATTCATGATTTTTATGTATAATATAAAAAATATTGGAATAACATCACATACCTTTCACGTGTCATTTGCGGTCTCTTTATCTTCATGGTATAACCAATACGCAAACTACCTTCTTGATTATTTTTATGATATCTCCACTTGGTAAATAAATGTTTATAATTCTCATAATTTCTACATATAAATCATTTAATGAAAAATATTTTCCTTTTAGTTATATTTATTGGACAAAATAAGAAAGCATAAGATGAGAAACACATATCATAGAAGAAAACTTCATAACCATGAAAAATTACTTATATGATTTCTAAATAATGATAAATTCCTTAATATATGACACCCTCAGTTAATCCTAGTTTATTCATAGGAAACTTACATTTTAATCCTTCATTATGGTTTGTGAAGAGTTTTTGATTATCCAAATCATATGCCCCCGGAGTGTCAAACTAGGTGTATAACAAGGACAATTGTCATGTACCAGATTACCACGAGCAAGACCCAGAGAATCTTATAAGAGTAGTTACTCCTAGGTAAATCTACACCATATCCACATCCACATGTAGTATCTGGATAGGTATTAATTTCTAAGAAACTACTTACACTATCCTTTAATAAATTTCTACGTCATTTTCATATATATTAAATAAGCCTTATACTCTTTCATTGAGATATACCTATACATCCTTATAAATATACGTTGGGATATCACTAACGTTTCTCATCCTAGTTTCCAATGGTTAAATAAACCTTTCCTCTAATACCAAATATAATTAACTAGACTTAACATAAATATAAATTACATATCTTTTTTTTCAGAGTACTTAAAATACTATACAAATGGACACCCAAAATCTGTATTAGATTAGTGCCTTTAGAAACATGGAAACATAAAAACTGGTGGATAAGTAAGCTATATTATCTCCCATTAGGTTCTTCAGTACGAGAACCCTTCTTTGACACATCATACTTAATAAATATCCTAATTACCTCAGGAAAGATAACAAAAAATGGGTGAGATAAAATGATCAGTAAGGGTAATACTGTGAGACATGTAAGAATAAACATGTGAATGGGGGTATTAGAATGTGATCATTTCATTAGAATATCATGACCTTCAAAGAAATTTTCATAAACATTAATCATGGAATAAATCACAGGACTTCATAAGACTTGTATCATAATGAAATACATAAAATAAGATATGAGAACATAACATATGAATAATACATTGGATTGTGGAATACACATAAATATATAAAATCACATGTTAATGCTACCTACCAATTCCACAAAAACATGTTAGTATTGGGATAAAACCCATTGAATTAATTGTTTTTTGGATTAGGATTCATCCTTTGTACCCACTTACATTTATTATTGTGCTACAACCCATGTACCTATCTATTTTTTGGGTTGGGTGACAACTTATGTCCCCTCTTACTTTTCAGAATTTGCTACAACCCATGTACCTTATTGTTTTTTGGGCTTGGGATATAACCCATGAAACATTTGAGCTAATATTAGACTTATCATTATCCAATTCATTTTTTGGAGATATACGTCCCACCCATATCACAATTAAATCATACATAAATGTTCCTCAAGATAAAGAAAGATTCATCACATCATTACCCATGAAAATAGACAATATGATATCCCTTTAAATGAAATGGGTATCAAAAAAATGTATTCATATCATAACCTATGGAAAATATATAGGTTTCATAATTATTTCAGCTTATAATGACCCTTTAATGGAAAATGGTTTCATAAGAATTTATTGTGGCATTACCCATTGAGTGGAAATGGGTAATATAATCATATTACTCATTAAGGAGGAATGGGTTTCATAAACATATAACATGTGAAAGAGAATTGAGTCTTCATAAATTTCATACCATCAAAACAACAACCATTCAGATAAATATTATTAATGGTACCTTAGGATAATTTCATCTATAGTAATGAGTAAACCTATTAGATTTTTTCTTATATTGAAAATAATTTTGATACATATTTTAAAAACATATCTTGAGGAAAATATCACATCTTCTTTGAAAATGGATTTTTAAAACCTAAAACCTTTTGAAAACCATTTTCTTTCAAAATACTCTAAAAACTAATAATTATATTTTGAAAATGTTTGAAAACCATTTATTTTAAAATAACATTGAAAACTGATAATGAATTATTGATTTTTTTTAAAATCATTTCATTGAAAACTCATTAAAAATTTATTAGGAAATATAGAAAATGTTTTGAAAAGAATTTCTTTGAGAATGAAACTGAAAACATATGACGAAATATTTGAAAAACATAAAAAAATTTAAAATCCTTTTTCCTTGAAAAAAATATTCACTGATCATTTGAAAATATATTTGATTTTTTTTGAATATATGGTTTTTGAAATAAAATATATTTCTGAACGAAGAGAGGGATGTAGTATAATGTTTATTAAAAACATATTCTTAATTATGTTAAGTAACAAATAGTGAAAAATGGAACTAATATATCGATATAACATGAATAAATATAGATAAGGAATCTCCAAGTTTTCTTGAGTGACAGATCATAGGATTTTAAAATTTTAATCATTACCATAGATAATCCGGATAAATGATGAGATTGTTTCAATAAACTCTTACCGCATGGTAAAATGGGATCATACTCTCCATGTACGAAAATGAAATTTACATGTTGCTTAAAATATCATGAAAATAATGAGATCCATGATATAACATGTCAAATGGAAGTATATGTAACACCCGAGACTTTTATGTTATATAAATCATCGAAGGAATCTTTTTCTACACACAACACTTGCTTGTCTTGCTTTACACGAAATCGCGAGCTTCGTCGATAGCTTGCGTCGTATGCAATACCAAGTTTCACTAAACAACGATATACTATTAAAATATTATTAAAACTAGCCGTTATTAATAGTAATAATCACTTTTTGAAATTTTATAATTTTTATTATTCAAAATGGACTTCATTTTTGGATTCGTAAAATCGAAATTATCCTAGGGTGATATTTTGGTATTTTTCTGAAAACCGTCAATTTTTTATGAATAGTGAAACCACAAAGTGGTAGTTAAAAAACTGAATTTTTCATAAAACATAATTTTACCGCTTCTGTGAGTGGAATTTCGAAAATCCGAGAGACACAGTTGATGTCAGTAAGTAAAATGTGGTTCAATGAGATGAAAATAATTTTTTGATGAATAATAACTTTTTACTTTTTTTTACCACGGTTAAAAGTACATAGGGTAATTAAGGGTAAAAATGATATTATTATTACCCTAACACATGTCCTAATTCTATTGGACAAGTTTAATTCGACCAAAAACAAACTTATGAATAAAATATGACCATTTAGGCCCACTTTTATTAGTTTAGGACATTTATTATTAATTTATTTAAAGAAGGGTTAAAATAGTTAAAATCATAGTTTAATAAGTAAATAATTTTTAATATGGGGTTATACATAAGATAAATTCGACTATAAATATTAATTAGAAAGAGAAAAATATTTCCTACATAATGGTATTTTATTTGTAATTTTTAGACAGTAAATAATTTAATTTATTTATGACACAAAGATGATGCAGTAATTATCTTATTAATGAAATATTGACATAATTGATGTTATAAACACCCAAATAAATGTAATTTGACACTTTTTATGAATTAAACTAATTTTATAGATTAATATGACATGTTAGTAGTGATTTAATTAATGTCTTTCGAACTAATAATTCTGTTATGATTTTCACAAAAATTAAATACTAAATAGTGTCAAAATTGATATAAAATAGTTTTTAAAACAAATATTATATTATTAATTGTTATTTTATTCCTAAAAATCTAAGGTTAGGCCAAATGACTTAGATAAGGTTATATATATTAATAATAAACATCTTGGGGTTCATTTGGCTGCTTATAGTATGTTTATTAACGTTATAGTATAAGAACACAAGAAGACACGGTAAAAGTAAAATTATTTAACTTAATGTCAAATCTACATGATATGGTTACAATAGGAACCTAAACTTGTCTAAATTCTATTGGATGAGAGGATTTCGACCCATACCCACCTTAGTTTCGAAATAAATCAATTTGGAGATATTTAAAACCGAACATGACTTTATAATAAAAAAATATATTTAGTTATTCCAAAGGTGCCCCTATCCTCCCTTATAAAAGGGAACCTCCTCCCTCTCATCCTCACACCACTTTGAGCCTTCATGCTCGGACAAACCCTGCCACTTTCTCCACTACACTTACCTAGAGACACCCTAGAGGTTCCGGTCTTCTTCAAAGACCTATTTTAGTGCCCTAAAAGCAAGTCTCAAAGAAGCACTTCAAAGAAGAGGTAATGTCCGTTACCGGTTTTTTCATATTTATTTCTTCTTCCACTTATTCTTCCTTAGTTGTTTAACTATAAAGTAATAACATCAGTATCACTCATATACTGATATGTTATTATAAGTATTAAAGAACCCTATTTCACCATCTATCCATCCTACGGAAAAAGAAATCACCGTGCGTGCGTACGTAAGGAATACCGTCTCCACGCCGTGGTGTAATCTATTTTCCACAACCACCTTACTTGGATGGGAATAATGGTGTAAATAATGACTATGTATGACTATTATAAATTGATACTAATTCTGAAATAGTATACATACACTCCAATACAATTCCATGATCATAGAAACGATATCATCGCTCGTGCATGCGTACGGAATACCGTCTCCACGATATGATGCGACTCGTTCTACATGATCATCATTTCATAATGATTATATAAATGAATTGAATTAATGGATATGATATATATTACACTAATACCATTCTGGATATGAGGTATCTATAACCTAAAGAGAATAATAAGAATTTATTTGACAAAACACGCATAAGAACAAAAAGTTATAAACACCCGAATAACAAGTAGCAATGAAATATTACTACTAAGAAGCTAAGAATATGACAATATATGTTATCATAAAAATAAGGATGATTCTGTAATAAGTCAATAACATTATTTATATCATTATACAGGAGGTTCGGACAAGTACAAAGCATATCAGACCTAAGGTAAGGGAAAATATCACAATCTCGTTTTTATCCGAGATTGTTTACGATTTGGTATTTACTAGGGTGTATTTTATCATCCACATACATGTTTCCTCAATATGTAATATTTATATCCTTATACAATAGTTTATATCTAATTTTACCCTACGGTGAGTTTTTAGTAAAATATATGAAAGGAATCTTTTGTCGTTTTTCGTACGAGGTACTTTTTGACTTTTCCGACAAAAGTACAAGAAGAATGTTTTTTTAACTTATACGGAATGAATGGATTTTTAAAACATTATTTCCAAGAATATTCCTTTACAAGTTTTCAAGTTTATTTTTAATCAACTCCTTTTAGTTTATAATTTTACGAAATGTTAAGAAAGGAAATGTGTTTTTGAAGTAGAAAGGATATTTTCCTCAAGAATGGAGTTCAAGTGTTTTATCAAAATTCTTTTCCATCTAAGATAATATAGGGTTCTGTTTCTATCCCTATTATTAAATGGACTTGATTATGTTGTGATGGAAATATTTTTATGAATTCCTTTATCTTATATGAATTGTTTTATGATGTCATGTTGTTTAAGAATCTCGTTTTTATTACATGGTTTATGCAATGATGTATGATTTAATATTTTATGGCACACATAAGAATGGTATCATTATGAGATGGGTGGGACATATATCTCCCTCCAATGCATTGGGTAAATATTCTATATCTCATGAGATAGACATGGCTGTAACGGTAGGTTATACCGGTTCAGTGAAACAGGACTGAAACGAGGGTGACTCGGTTCAGAAATGGACTTTGTCCACTAAGATAGTCTTGGCAATGAGTCATGACTAATAAGATCTGATTCTCTATGATTATGCATGTATGCCACAAAGATTCATGTTTTATGTTATGATTATTGGTATTTCATTTCACTACTATGATTTATCCCATGTTATGAAATTATGCTCCCTTTTGCAGGTTAAGATTTCCAAAATGTTATGTTCTTATGAATATGATGTTATTGATACCTCTTTTTTTTATCCTTACTGAGCATTTGAGATCATCCTTTTGTATGTTTTATTTCCCCATGTCAGGAAGAAGGTTATTAAGTTTACTATTCCAAAAAGGGACTCTAGATATGATGAAATAAATGGGAGGCAAAGTAGATGCTTTATGAACCAGTTGTTTATGTTTCCCAGTTTCTGAAGACACTATACCTATACGGTCCTTTCTTGGTTTTGTTATATGTTGTAATAAGTGTGATTCAATTCTGACATAATAACAATTTATGTAAAGTATGGGTCGTTATAGTTGGTATCCGAGGAAAGGTATAGTCAACCTTTAAAAACTAGGATGCGAAAGCCTTAGTAAGAACCCTAAGGATAATTCTAAGCATAGAACACAATCTTAGTGTTTTATAAATGGCCTTTAATAACCTAGGATAAGATCTTAAGTGTGAAATTTTATTCTTGATTATGTGGTTTTCCAATTATAATTAGTTTTGCCCACACTATTCTTCTTGGTTTTAGTCAATGGCTGGAACCCGAAGGAACCGTGTTAATGCAGAATGCGATGAGCAATGCAATGATTGTCCCCCGGAGCAACCAAACATTATGGGAGCTAGAATAAAAAATCTTATAGCCATGATCACACAACTTTCTCAAGATATGAATCATGCAGGACTTCCAAACGAGCAAAGGAAGGAGCAACATTCTATTAAATCCTTCATGAGACAACGTCCACCTTCATTCAGCGGGTCTACCGATCCATTAGTTGTTGAACAATGGATTAGTACTACTGAAAATATATATTCTGTTCTTCAATGTTTTGATCATGATAAAGTCATCTTAGTAGTGTATCGTTTGGAAGGTGATGCTGATCAATGGTGTAATATTATTAAGAATACGAGGCAAAGGGATGAAATTGAGTCCATGGAATGGGACAAGTTCAAGAACTTATTTTTCAATAAGTACTTCCCTCGTATTCTCCGAACAAAGATGGAGAAAGAGTTTCTTGAACTGAAGCAAAAGGATGATGAATCTGTTGGTACCTATGAAGCAAATTTTACAAGGCTTGCAAGGTACGCTTCTGGTATTATTATCCAACCTGAGAGTAAGATCGATTGATTCTTTAGTGGCTTAAAACCAAGTCTTCGAAGGACCTTAGCCATAAGGGACTTCAATAGCTATGAGGAAATCATATGATGTGCTCTCAAAGTTGAGATGGAGATTGGAGTAACCCATCAGTCATATGGGTTTGATAAGAAGAGGAAAATGGAATTCAAAGGAAAATCTAAAGAGCACACTGAAAAGAATATGAGCTTTCCCTTATGCTCAAAGTGTGGAAAGAAACATGGAAGGAGTTTTCTTAAAGGGACAAGTAAATGTTTCAAATGTGGAAAGGAAGGTCATCGGGCATTTGAATGCCGCGATGATGGGAAGAAGATGTCTAATGATGCAATCAAATGATGGGATACACAGAATTAACCTACTACACTTCAATGTTTCAAGTGCAAGGAGATGGGACATTATGCCAATAAATGCCCTAATCCAAGGGTTGATGGTGATGGTCGACGTCAACAAACTCTTAAGGCTAAAGACATAGGAAAGTCATATGAAATTTCTATCAGCGATGTGGAGTATGATAATGATGTGGTGAAAGGTACACTTACCATCCACTCTAAAGTAGAAAATGTTTTATTTGATTCTGGATCCACCCACTCCTTTATTTATGAAGAATTTTCTAAGGGTATCACCGTATTACCTCAACAATTAGATGTTGAGTTAGTTGTGACAACACTTAATGGAACAACAGTCGCATCAAAAGTTTATAATTCTTCTCCGATTGAAGTTTGTGGGAAAGTACTTCCTGCAAATCTTGTGGTCCTTCCTATAGTGGAATTTGATGTGATTCTTGGCATGGATTGGCTTTCTCTACATGGAGCTCATATCAATTCCCAAAGAAGGGAAGTCACATTTCATATTCCAGATCAATCTATGATCATCTATCGATGCAAGGATGAACATAACCTTCCAGTGGAAATTTCTTCCATTTTATGGGTATTGATTCCACTAAATGAAGGTTACTTATCTCAAATGGTTGGTGATAAACTCACAATTAAGAATATTCCCATTGTACGAGAGTTTGATGATGTCTTTCTGGAGGAATTACCGGGTCTTCCACCGAATCGTGAAGTTCAGTTTTCAATAGAACTCGTACCGGGTGCTTTTCTTATTTCAAAGACACCTTATAGAATGACCCCAATTGAGTTGTAGGAATTGAAGAAGAATCTCCAAGAGAATCTTGATAAGGGGTTCATATGCCCTAGTGCGTCACCGTAGGGAGCACCTGTTCTGTTTGTTAAGAAGAAAGATGGATCAATGAGACTCTGCATTGATTATCAAGAACTTAACAAGATTACTATCAAGAAAAAATATCCTCTCCCACGCATTGATGACCTATTTGACCAACTACGCAGAGCTCAATACTTTTCCAAGATTGATCTTCGTTCAGGGTATCATCAATTAAGGGTCAAAAGGGAGGATATACCAAAGATGGCATTCCGTACAAGGTATGGACACTATGAGTTTATAGTGATGCCATTTGGTCTTACTAATGCCCATGCTATCTTCATAGATCTAATGAATAGAGTCTTTAGAGACTATCATGATCAGTTTGTGGTAGTCTTTATATATGATATTCTTGTCTATTCAAAGAGCAAGGAAGAACAAGAAGATCACTTGAGAATTATATTGAAGACCCTGAGAAAGGAGAAGCTTTATGCCAAATTTACCAACTGTGAATTTTGGGTTCAAAAAGATGCATTTTTGGGTCACATAATCTCAAAGTAGGGGATATCTATGGATCCAGCAAAAACAGAGGTTATCAAAAGATGGTTGAGACCAACAACAGTAACTGAGATCCAATGTTTTCTTGGATTGGATGGATATTATCGATGTTTTGTGAATGATTTTTCATGATTATCTAATCCACTCACCAAGTTGACTCGGAAAGGAGTTAAGATTGTCTGGACGGAGGAATGTGAATAGAATTTCAAGGAGTTGAAAATAAGGTTATCCAGTGCACCTGTGCTCACACTGCCTTGTAGTGGAGAAAGGTTTGTGATCTACAGTTATGCATCCAAGAAGTGATTGGGGTGTGTTCTTATACAAAATGATATGGTGGTAGCTTATGCCTCACGACAGTTGAAAATACATGAGCAAAATTACCCAACTCATGATTTGGAGTTAGCTGCATAAATCTTTGCATTAATGATTTGGAGGCATTATCTTTATGGAGAAAGGTGTGACATTTATACTGATCATAAAAGTTTAAAGTATATTTTCACACAAAAGGAGCTGAATATGCGCCAAAGAAGATGGTTGGAGCTGATTAAGGATTACGACTGCTCAATCCATTACCACCCTGGGAAAGCAAACAAGGTGGCAGATGCATTAAGTTGACAAGACCATTCCAGTTTATCCATGATGAGGATCACAAAAGATACAATATTTATGGATTTACAAAGGATGGATCTTGGAATTATTATGGAAGGGGGAAAATCATATCTTTCTCAAATGAATGTTCAACCATCTATACATGTGAAGATTAAAGAGGCACAAAAAGAAGATGTCGAGTTACAAAAGAAGGTGAGAAATGTTCCTGAATTCATCCTTGATTGTGATGGGATAATAAAGTTCAGGAATCGGGTTTGTGTTCCTCCCATCCCGAAATTAAAGTAGGAGCTGCTGGATGAGGCTCATAGTTCTTAATTCTCTATTCATACTGGAAGCACGAAGATGTATAGAGACATGAAAGAATACTTCTGGTGGGATGGCATGAAAAGAGATGTTGCTGAATATGTCTCTCGATGCTTGGTTAGTCAACAAGTTAAAGGTGAGAGACAGAAGTCTAAGGGGATGTTACAACCATTACCCATACCCGAATGGAAATGGGAAAACATCACTATGGACTTTGTCACAGGACTTCCTAAAACATCCAAAGGCAATAATGCTATCTGGGTCATAGTTGATCGTCTTACAAAATCTGCACACTTCATTGCTATTAGAGGGGATTTCACTCTAGATCAGCTTTCCAGGATATATGTAAAGGAAGTGGTAAGATTGCATGGAGTACCACTTTCTATTATATCTGATCGGGATTCGAGATTTACCTCGAAGTTCTGGCGAAGTCTTCAGTATACTCTGGATACAGAGTTGAGTTTTTGCACTGCTTATCATCCTCAGACAGACGGTTAGTCTGAGAGAACAATTCAAACTCTAGAAGATATGTTGAGAGCTTTCTCTATGGATTTAAAAGGTGGTTGGGGAAACACCTACCTCTGGTGGATTTTTCTTATAATAATAGCTTTCACTCCAGTATTCAGATGGCACCTTATGAAGCTCTATATGGAAGGAAATATAGGACTCCAATTTGCTGGGATGAAGTTGGGGAAAGAAAGCTATTAGGACCCGATCTCGTTGATGAAATGGCAGAAAAGGTCAGATCTATTCAAAAACACATAAGAGCAGCTTAGAGTCGATAGAAAAGTTATTCCGACAACCGAAGAAAAGACCTAGAGTTTGAAGTGGGTGATAAAGTGTTCTTACGAATATCTCCCCCGAAGAGGGTTATGAGATTTGGAAAGAAGGGGAAGTTGGGCCCTAGATATATCGGTCCTTTCGAAATACTGGATCGTGTTGGGAAGGTAGCTTACTGATTGGCGCTTCCACCGAATCTCTCTCAAGTTCACGATGTGTTCCATGTATCTCTCCTGAGAAAGTACATACCTGATCCTTCACATGTACTCAGCTCAGAAGTTGTACCGCTGGAGCAAGATCTTTCTTATGAAGAACGACCGATAGAGATTCTGGATCATAGTGAAAAAGTCCTACAAAACCAGACCACTCGATTGGTGAAAGTTTTATGGAGGAACCACCAATTAGAAGAAGTTACATGGGAGGTTGAGGATACAATGAGGGAGAGGTATCCTCATCTGTTTGTTACAAAGTGACGAATTTCGAGGGAGAAATTCATTTTAAGGGGGGTAGAATGTAACACCCGAGACTTTTATGTTATATAAATCATCAAAGCAATCATTTACTACACACAACACTTACTTGTCTTGCTTTACACGAAATCGTGAGGTTCCTCTATAGATTGCGTCGTACGCAATACCGAGTTTCACTAAACAACGATATACTTTTAAAATATTATTAAAACTAGCCATTATGAATATTAATAACCACTTTTTGAAATTTTATAATTTTTTTTCAAAATGGACTTCATTTCTGGATTCGTAATATCAAAATTATCCTAGGGTGATATTTTGGTATTTTTCTGAAAACATTCAATTTTTGATGAATAGTAAAACCACTAAGTGGTTGTTAAAAAACTGAATTTTCCATAAAACATAATTTTACCACTTCTGTGAGTGGAATTTCGAAATTCCAAGAGACACAGTTGATGTCAGTAAGTAAAATGGGGTTCAATGAGGTGAAAATAATTTTTTGGTGAATAGTAATTTTTTTTACCACGGTTCAAAGTACATAGGGTAATTAAGGGTAAAAATGATATTATTATTACCCTAACAAATGTCCTAATTCTCTTGGACAAGTGTAATTCGACCAAAAACAAGCTTAGGAATAAAATATGACCATTTAGGCCCACTTGGATTAGATTAGGACATTTATTATTAATTTATTTAAAGAAGGGTAAAAATAGTTAAAATCAAAGTTTAATAAGTAAATCATTTTTAATATGGGGTTATACATAACATAAATTCAACTATAAATATTCATTAGAAAGATAAAAATATTTCCTACATAATGGTATTTTATTTGTAATTTTTGAACATTAAATAATGTAATTTATTTATGACACAAAGATGATGCAGTAATTATCTTATTAATGAAATATTGACATAATTGGTGTTATAAACACAAAAATAAATGTAATTTGACACTTTTTATGAATTCCAATAATTTTATATACTAATTTGACAAGTTATTATTGATTTAATTTTATTTTTTAGAACTAATCATTCTGTTATAAGTTTCACAAAAATTAATTACTAAATAGTCTCAAAATTGACATAAAATAGTTTTTAAAACAAATATTATATTTGTAATTGTTATTTTATTCCTAAAAATATACGGTTCGGCCAAATGACTTAGATAAGGTTATATATATTAATTATAAACAACTTGGGGTTCGTTTGGATGCTTATAGTAAGTATATTAACCTTACAGTATAAGAACACAAGAAGACACGGTAAAAGTAAAATTATTTAACTTAATGTTAAATCTACATGATATGGTTAAAATAGGAACCTAAACTTGTCTAAATTCTATTGGATGAGAGGAGTTCGACCCATCCCCACCTTAGATTCGAAATAAATCAATTTGGAGCTATTTAAAACCCAACATGACATTATAATAAAATAATATTTTTAGTTATTCCAAAGGTGCCCCTCTCCTCCCTTATAAAAGGGCACCTCCTCCCTCTCTTCCTCACACCACTTTGAGCCTTAATTCTCGGCCAAAACCTACCAATTTCTCCTCTAAACTTCCATAGATACATCCTAGAGGTTCTGGTCTTCTTCAAAGACCTATTTTAGTGCCCTAAAAGGAGGTCTCAAAGAAGCACTTCAAAGAAGAGGTAATGTCCGTTACCGATTCATTCATCTTTATTTCTTCTTCCACTTCTTCTTCTTTAGTTGATTCATTATGAAGTAATAACATCAGTATCACTCATATACTTATATGTTATTATATGTATGAAACAACCCTATTTCACCATCTATCCATCCTACGGAAAAAGAAATCACCGCGCGTGCGTATGTACGGAATATCGTCTCCACGCTGTGGTGTAATCTATTTTCCACCACCACCTTACTTGGATGGGTATAATGGTGTAAATAATGACTATATATGACTATTATAAAGTGATACTAATTCTGAAATTGTATACATACACTCCAATACAATTCCATGATCATAGGAATGATATCATCGCTTGTGCGTACGTACGGAATACCGTCTCCACGATGTGATGCGACTCGTTCTACATGATCTTCATTTCATAATGATTAAATAAATGAATTGAATGAATTAATATGATATATATTACACTAATACCATTCTGGATATGAGTTATCTATATCCTAAATAGAATAATAAGAATTTATTTGACAAAACACCCATAAGAACAAAAAGTTATAAACACCCGAATAACAAGTTGCAATGAAATATTACTACTAAGAAGCTAAAAATATGACCATATATGACATCATAAAAATAAGAATGATTCTGTAATAAGTCAATAACATTATTTAAATCATTATACCGGATTTTTGGACACATACAAAGCATATCGTACCTAAGGTAAGGGAAAATATCACAATCTCGTTTTTATCCAAGATTGTTTACGCTTTGGTATTTACTGGGGTGTATTTTATCATCCACATACATGTTTCCTCAATATGTAATATTTATATACTTCTACAATAGTTTATATCCAATTTTCTACTTTGGTGAGTATTTATTAAAATATATTAAAGGAAACTTTTGTCGTTTTTCGTACGAGGTACTATTTTAATTTTCCAACAAAAGTATGAGAAGAATGTTTTTTAACTTATACAGCATGAATGGATTTTTAAAACATTATTTACAAGAATATTCCTTTACAAGTTTTCAAGTTTATTTTTAATCAACTTCTTTATTTTAGAATTTTACAAAATGTTAAGAAAGGAAAAGTGTTTTTGAAGTAGAAAGGATATTTTCCTCAAGAATGGAGTTCATGTATTTTATCAAAATTCTTTTCCATATAAGATAATATAGGGTTCTATTTCTATCCCTATTATTACATGGATTTGATTATGTTGTGATGGAAATATTTTTATGAAATCCTTTATCTTATATGAATTGTTTTATGATGTCATGTTGTTTAAGAATCTCATTTTTATTACATGGGTTATGCAATGATGTATGATTTAATATTTTGTGGAACACATAAGAATGGTATCATTATGAGATGGTTGGGACCTATATCTCCCTACAATGCATTGGGTAAAGATTTTATATCTCATGAGATTGACATGGCTGGAACGGTAGGTTATACCGGTTCAATAAAACAGGACTGAAATGAGGGTGACTCAGTTAGGAAATGGACTTTGTCCACTAAGATAGTCTTGGCAATGAGTCTTGGCTAATAAGATATGATTCTATATGATTATGTGTGTATGACACAAAGTTTCATGTTTTATGTTATGATTATTGGGATTGCATTTCACTACTATGATTTATCCCATGTTATGAAATTATGCTCCCTTTTGCAGGTAAAGATTTCCAAAATGTTATGTTCTTATGAATATGATGTGATTGATACCTCTTTTGTTTATCCTTACTAAGAATTTGAGATAACCCTTTTGTATGTTTTATTTCCCCAGGCCAGGAAGAAGGTTATTAAGTAGAATATGCCAAAAAGGGACTCTAGATATGATGAAATAAACGGGAGGCAAAGTAGATGCTTTATGAACCGGTTGTTTATGTTTCCCAGTTTCTAAAGACACTATACCTATACGGTCCTTTCTTGGTTTTGTTATATGTTGTAATAAGTGTGATTAAATTCTGAAGTAATAACAATGTATGTAAAGTATGGGTCGTTATAGTATATATACATTAAAAAATATATTATGTTTATAGAAAAACATGATTCTCAAAGAAGGAAAATTGAGATGATGTTATCTTACCGATTTAGTAACTATTGTAACATAAAGCCTATGAAATAAAGATCATATAATTTATATTTAAATACCAATAAATTTAATAATAATACCCATATAAAACATTTATGGATAGTATATAAACCACATAAAAAGAAAATAATGGTGAACATTGCATGTATCTCACTGATATAAAAAAAGAGATGAAATTTAATTACCTTGTGTCTTGACTCTCTTCACACTTAGAAAATATTCCTTTATAATAAATATAATCATAATATACTATTTATATTGAAGAATATTATTCTATATAATGACAAATATGTTTTTATTATTACTTAATATTATCATCTTTAAAAAAAATATGTTACGGTTTCACTTCGGGTAATATTCCAATTGATTTTTGGTTCTATCAAAATTTGTTATATATTTACTCCTTATACTTATATCATGATTTCAAGAATTTATACAACGAAAAAAATAAAATTTATTAATTATATTTTTAATAAAATATTATATAGTATATAAAATTAATAAACGGAATACACCATTCCTAGAGATGGTAGGTCGTACGTACATGTAAACGTTTTTTCTGTTTTATTATCGTATTAAATGAAAGAAATAAAATAAAATATATCTATCTATGTATATAATATCATTATTTTTGAATTATTATTTCAAATATATAAATATATATGTGTTCACTAAATATTTTTTTAGTACAATTTATGTAGTGTGTGAACAAATCACACAACTTTGAGGGGTGGTAGTTCACACATCCTCCAATGAAATTACTGTATTTACACCATATAGAGAGTATGAAAATATGTGTTTTAAAAGGATTAAAAATATATTAGAAACATAATAAATAAAATATATAACACATATAAATATATTTTCAATCTTAATTCCCCCTATGAGATGCGGTAAAGAAAAAACTAGCAATCATCGTTTCGTGGGGTGGTAGTTCGCGATACACGTAAACCGTATGCTCGTTCCCCATTGGATAGAATTATGTGTAATTGATGAATAAACCTTCACATAAAAACAAACAAGTATATTTAGGTTATTGGTTTTTTATAAAACATGGAATAATATGATTTTAGGGGAGGATAATTGAAATAAAATAAAATAACATGAAGAAGAATGTTACCTCTTATTCAGGTAACTCTTTTTGGTTTTCACCAAATGGATTCTAAGGATAGATTTAATCCTAAGTGTAGGGATATAAAATGAGGGGAGGGATGTTAATTATATATTTCCGAAGATATTGTTCTATCCAAGTTGTATTTATAGGTTATAGGAAATGGTAGGATACAAGGGCTTTTTATAGTGGAGGAGGAGTGACACTCTAGTAAATTTTGGGAGGGGGAATTCCACCTCTGTTTTTCCATGGAAAGTGGATTAAATAATAGTAAAATGTATATAAAAGTGATGATAGAGTAAAATTATTGGAATCCAATTTATTTGGAAAATTTTATAGGTTAAGTATGGTCTAAATTTTAAGATTTAGTCCTTAGTTAAACTTATTTATACCTTAATCGATGTAATTAATTTTAATTACATTCATTAATTTTTTTGGTAAAAAATTTGAACTTATTAGAAATTATAATTCATAATTATTACAAATATTAAATACATTTATCAAAATTACAATCACATAATAGGAAAAAATTAATTTAAATTTAATCCTGGAGTTTGGTCGACAATTCCAGTTTTTAAAGTAAAAACGTTCAAAAGTTTACTATGTTTTATTATTCAATTTCATACTGAAATCGATTCCAATGACCCAAATTTTGTTTATTGATAAAAATATGATCTAAATAGAATTTTAATCCAATAAAAAATATAATTAATCATTATAAACAAATTATTTTAAAAATAAGTTTAGAACTAAAATTCAGTAATTTTTTAACTGTTCAAATAAAAATGAAAACTTACATAAAAATACAAATATTTTACCCTAACCTAATTTTTATGATTATAATTAGAATAAGAAATTTATTTTGACATATACAATCCGAATAATTTCCAAAAATTGGATTTCAAATAGGTTCTTCATTAAGACACAGAAAAAATGTCTTCAAAAGAAATATAGTGTTTTACACATAATATTGGGTTTGTTTTAAAATTAAGCTTATAAAATATATTAGATGAATTTTATACATATTTTATTGAATATAATATATTTATATATATATCACATTAATTTGACACAATAGTTTTTATTAATTTAATTTATTATGGTAAAAATTATTTTTGGTTACAATAATATTATTCTTTATATTCAATAAGTTTTAATATACATTTATAAACATTTTGTTTCCAATGATTTCATATTATATCTATTTAAACCATATAATTTCATAAGTTAGTTAAACTTTTTCATAACTGCTAATTTAAGGTCTAGGTTATATTAAATGATATATTTTTATTTGTTAAAATCAAGTATTTCCAATTACAAAAGACATCGAGGGAAGTCATTTTTGTGTGTAACAAATTCTTACATTGGTGTTCCATGTAGAAGAAAATAACATTTATGTTCACTATAGTGCATGATTAACTGGGTTTTTCATATGACGAAAACCATGAATATTGATAAAAAATGAAATGAAATATTTTTATGGTTTCACGAAATGAAAAATATCAAAAATATTAAATTAATTCCAAAAAAACAATTCATAAAATCTCGGGGTGTTACATTATATGTCATAGAGATCACACACCATAACAAAATCTCATGTACCGTAATATTATATAGGAAATATTTATTCAGATTACTTTTCTTGAATGGGTCATATAAGGAACTCGGTTCATCGCAACGTCTGAGTAACACCTATCACCCATAAGAAAGTGGAGAGTTTGAGCATACGATATGGGTGTTACAGAACATTATTAAAGAATGTGTCGATGATTTTTGAGTATCTTAGGAGAAAATACCTACCTATTGATGACGTTTATTAAAATAATATCTTAAAATAGACTATACACAAGGCTCTTTATAAGTCCCTATATATTATGATGTTTTGTTCACCCCTGTACTGGTAAGACGTTTGAGAGGAAACACAACTAGGACCTCATGTTGTTTTGGAGACTTTAATAATGGTATAAATTATTAGGAAGAGAATTACTATAGCTTATTCTAAGAATACATCTTATATTCACTGTTTTCAATAACCTATAGAGTTCAACATTGGAGATCAAGTCTTATTACATGTTTCAAAAAGACCCAGGTATTGATGATTTAGGTATAAAGGAATGTTAACACCACTTTTTTCTTACATTTTGAGGTTTTGGAGAGGGCCAAAATAGTGGAATATTTTACAGAACTCCCTTATAAGTAAAGGGATATTCATGATATTTTTCATGCTTCTTAGTTACATAATTGTTATCCATTCCTATATCATGTTCTATAGCCTGATTATGTTGAGTGGGAGGTTGATGCTTCTTTCTAAAAGCATCTCATATGTATCATTTATTAGAGAATGCATTATCTATGAGGTAGATAAGATACTTCAATATGGATCAAATGGTATCATGGTCTTGTACATGATTAGAACTAGCTGTTAAAGGATGATTAATGTTCTTAGTGGACTGAATAATTCTAAGATGATGTTCCACTACCGTCAGAAGGAAAAATAGTGGATGTGTTTTATTAATAATGGTAGGTTTTTGCTTCTTGGTATTTAGTTAAGGTATAGATCCTTTTAATTTTAGTTTAAACATCTTACTTTATCCATGAAATATTTCATAAGGTATCAAGGAAGGGTTCAAGGGTGATCCGGATTGTTCATAGCTTCGTGCTCTAGTTTTGGAAAAAATGGTTGAGGTGCACATTTATTTAATAATTATTAGTAACTCTGTGGCTCAACTATGTGATCCATATATAGATGAGAACATCTTGAAAAATAATGCAAGGGAGGAATAATGATCATGAAAAATTTTGCACATCTAAAATACATGGTAAGAGCACAATGGTCTCCCCATGCACCTAAATGTGTGAAGGGGGGTGAATTGGAAATGGTGATCACTCACATTTGTATCATGGTTTGGCTATCCTTACAACTTTAAAAAGGGTGAAATTATCATTTTACTGTTTTATCTTTTAATCTGTACCCCTCCCTTTTCCTCCTCTATTTGTACAAAACCTTATCCCTCTTATTGGGGCTCTCATTTGGACTCCATGATAGGATTTGAGCTTCCTCTTTATCCATTCACTTTACTTAATTTCATAGATTATATTTAAATATATAATTATAAATTTATGAGTGAAAATAATCTATATTTCAGGTTATTTATACATTCATCCGATTTTTCTTGTTCTTGCTTAGAATATTGAGTGATTGTAGATAAGGTGTATACTACCATTATAAGGTAGTTGTTTTATAAATTTTCACTAAAATTATTGTTCACTATATATTTAACAGTTTTACAAAATGTTGCAACATATGTGGGTTACTTTGAAAATGTGAAAAAATTTAAATTAATTATTTAGATTAGAATCAGGACATGAATTATTCCTTTTTATATGGTTGTAGTTAACTGAACTCAACTAGAAAATACCCTTCTGGGGGGTTTGATTAAATTTATATGATACAGACAACCCTTGTTTTGTCAGTATAGGCACATGTCAGTGGAATCCATATAAGATTTTAAATGTATTGTTAAATGTTTGAAACCTCTTTTGGAACATTTTTGAATTATAAATGAAGGTAAAAAATGAATTTGTATATATGGTAATTGTGATATAAAATAGATTATTTATTTTCTTATTCTTATTAATGGAAATTGAATTTATTTTTTCATTGAAATTAACTTGAATCCTCATTATCACTTTCAGTTAATTCATTAATGAAATGATTATGATTAATTAAACTGATAAGAGTGATTGTACACTGACATGGCTCCTTTTATCCCTCCTTCACATGATGTTCCATAATGGATAAAATATTTTGGAACTAATATAGGGTATCGTGGAATAAAACTGATGTACCAATTGCGTATTTCAAAAATGAATACCAAAGATTATAACCTTACACCTTGTTATATTGGACTACTTTAGATTTGTTTCTTTGGATCAACTGAAGTCTTTATCGAGTACCATTTGTGATTATACATAGGTAGAAAGAGTATTATTATACCATGGCCACTAGTTTCATGACACATTTAAGACAAAATTATATCATTTTTACCTAGGATGAGTTCCATGGACTCAAGGAGGGTTCATTGGTCAATGGACTTGGGTCCTGGCCTATGTTTGTCTGAAACTTGATATTCTTGGTGTGTGCATCAGATTATTATTTACCGTATTACACGTCTATATTTTATTTATTGACATCATTTAATATAACCTATACATATATATAACGTTTTATCAAAACATAATTTATAGAATTATCACAGTTATACCTACACACTATTAAACATTATATGCATAGAGGGGATTTTTAATGGACCCCATTAGTGGTGGCCTACTATGATTATATCACACCCTATTTTGGATACCTTTTAGTACATGGATAGACATAATTGATATAAGAAGGGACAAGGGAAATCATCCATTTATGGATTCCTGAGATTATATAGAAGTATAGACAATGGGTGAAGAGGATGGGTCTTTAGCTCACGATTCTATTAGAGATAGCTTTTTGTCTTTTGTTGATTCTTGTGTAACTTTTTGTATATTCCCTCTATGATATTATTGTATTCCAGTTTTTATATAGCATAAAAACATGACATCATGTTATGTATGGTAGTGGATATGGGTGTAAGGGTCCAAAAATCCTGTGGAATTTTTTCAATACATGGGATTTTTACTAGTCCACGAAAACTTACAGTGCTTGATTCCAAGGCCAGGTGTGCCTAGAATCAATTTCTGTAGTTTTTTTCAGGTATGTTCAATAAACGTACAAGCAGGTTCTTATAACTTTTGACCTGGTGCTCAGAATTGAAATCCGAGAGCACTGTTGAACTCGCAGCGATAGTATTCACTTAAGAAGACTATCACCTCGACGACAGTTGGTCAAGAATAAATGATAGTTTTGGGGTTTTTAGAGAATGTTTTAAATAAAAATAAAGTGTGTGGATTTTTTTATTTGTGGGTTAAAACCTCCACATGGAAGATGGAGGTGGGACCGCCACACCATAACCTCCCATGAGAGGTTATGGTTGTGGGGCCCACACGAACCTAACCTCCTCTTCAAATTTAATATGGTAGGGGCCAAACGAGGTTAAAACCTCTTGAAATCTCCATTAAGTGGGTATAAACCTCTTGAGCTCCTAACATTATGGTTTCAAACCCTCTCAATTAATTAATCGAGCACATCATGTAATTAATTTGAATCCTTTTGAATTATGTTCCAATGATTAAATAATAGGTAAGGATAATCTATTAATTTTTATTGGGGGGGGGGGTTGGCATCGGCCTTTTGGGTGGATCTTGGGAGAGGAGAGAACTTTGGAGAAGGCTCCCAACGAAGAACGTGTTCCACTGACGAAGAAAACTCCAACCGATGAATATTGTCGACCTCAATCCCGACATATACATCCTTCCTCGGAACCTCTTTGATGTAGGATGTGTTCGACTACAATGAATCTATGTCCACCATTCCATGACTTCGTCAATGATTAATTAAAAAAATTTAGGGGTACAAGCATTGTTAATTATTGCATGTTCTTAATTTTCCATCAAGGATTAAAATTTGAAGCTGCATGATATATGTTTCCTTTCGAAATGGGAATGTCCTCATTGATTCAGGGTTCAAACATTCCAAGCGGTTTCTAAAGGGTTTGTTCATAAAACTGAAAACATCCAATGATTCAATATCCATTTGGACTTACATTCCAAAGTTAGGTTCTCATTAGTTGTGAACTGATGAGAATTAACAATTTGGATTGGTCGATAGGATGGGAGGTCGGATTCGTCACACCTTATTTGAGGGGAATTATTGTCTACTCTAGGACTATCTTTATAGATTTATGTTATGTTTGTGAATCCTTATTAAATTATCAAGTATGAAAATGATCATTCCATTAGATCTGACAATCAATGATTAATATGTATTATATTTAGAGAATCTTTTATATGTATTCAAGGTTCTTCATCGATAGGGAATCATCTGTATTTGTTAGAGATTCTTAGTCAATGGTATCCTTCGACACATTATATAGAAATATCTTTGTCATTATGATAAACATACAAGTTTTAAAGCCACTCAGCAGGGCACTTAAAGTTTATTGTCATTCAGAAGGATATAGATTATTTCAAAATTGGGATCGTACCCGCAAATGGGCTACCTGCGTATCATTTGTTTTAGAAAAGTAATCAGAACACACGTAGTTCGAGTAAAGAAATATGAGGATTATTCATGATTTATGGCTCAAAGAAAGATGTCATAATTAATTTTACACTCTAAGATCACGTAAGTCATACTCAGTGTGAGAAACAAGAGGTATTGGTAAAACTAGACAATTTTTCCATAAAAGATGCAATTATAAGAAATGATGTGGGGCTTATGTATGTATGAATGCCCCGATAAGTGAAGATTAGGATTTACTTTAGGGAAGAAACCCGGGAACAAGGTCCATAAAGGTATATGTGCTTAATGGATATTTGGATACTTAAATAAGGACTTAATCTTAAAAAGGATTCCCAAATAAGAGAGGACTTATGATTGGGTTGTACTCCTGAGAAGAAATCCCAAATCAAAATTAAATTACGACTGGTTAAGAGAAATTACGACTGGGGATTACTCTTAAAGAAGATGCCCATGTTAAAGGGAATTATGAATGGGGATTACTCCTGAAAAGGAAGCCCTTGGTAAAGGAATCTGGATTTTGGGATCTTGGGGCTTACTCCTAAGGGGGATGCCCATATTAAATGAATTGTGTATGGGGCTTACTCTTGAGGAGAATTACCAAAATAAAGGGAATATGATGAGTGGGGATTACTCCTGAAAAGGAGGCCCAGGTTAGGGGACTTGGGGCTTACTCTTAAGGGGGATTCCCAAATTTGGGATTTTGAGATTGGGACATACTTCTAAGAAGGCGGACCATATTAAAGATCCTCTCATATTTAAAGGATGAGGTTGAATGAATGAAATCTCTAACCTTACTGACATAAAGATATGTAAATCAGTAGGTTTTGAATGATGTTCCACAGAATTCCATTCAGATAAGGAATCCAACAAAGGAACCATGCCATAAATGGCTTTGAAGAGGGTTCAGAAGGACAAATTTTGAAGAGGATAGGTGGATTTGAAGAAATAAAGTGAATAGGATGAAGGGGAACCCATAAAGAGAGAGGCGTGCAAGTCTTGCGTGGACGCGCAAGTCTTGGTCGTGCAAGTATAATTGCGCGACACATGAGTACATGTGCGACAGTCAACCCTTAATGTAATACTTGGGAGAGACTTGGCTAAAGCCCTTATTATTATCCCTAAAGTCTTACAAAAGATTGGCACACTTGCTTTATTGATGGGATAAGGCGGCGCACAAGTGTGTCCCTTTCCCTTAAGGGCTGGCCACTTAGGCGCGCAAGTGTTGATGAGTTTCAACACTTAGGGATTGTTTCCCTTGTTTACAGCTTCCATTCCCTGTAAGAAATTACCTTAGAAGTTTTCAGGAGACTTCTGAAAGTAACTAGGTCACCGAGAGCTCGAATCTGAGTTTTGTAATTTTTCTGTCTGTCAAATAGGGGGCCCACAAGGGGTATTTATAGGCTGTCGAAGAACCTAGGTGAAAATAAAAGAGGGCGCACAAGTCACCTACGCGACCCCTATGCAGCGTGCAAGTATACTTCCGTGACCATGATGAAACTTGCGCGACCCAAGTGGGATGAAATCCTTCTTCATTCCTTTTTCAATTTTTGATGTTTCTTCAAAGGATGAATTACTTTGGATTAAGGTATTTTCCTTTTTCATTTGTTATACTTTGTGACGGATAGGAGTGTCAAAAAAAGTCCCCCCCCTTAGAGTTAGATCCGAAAGAAATGAGGATGTGACTCTGATGTAAAGAAGAAGACCAAGGAACATGCGGCGCTCAGGTGTTGAGCGCACAAATGGAGGCGTGCAACGGTGAGCCGCACAGGCTTCGACGTGTAGGGGTGCGGCCTTGCCTATATATATGAGGTCATTCCTCATGAAAAGAACTGAATATGAATGCTTCTAACCTCTCATTGCACAAGTTTCCTTCGCCGCGCAAGTGACTCAGTTTTCTGCTGATTCCTTTTGTGTCGCGCTGCTGTAGAGGTATTTGGACTTGCGCGGTGATACCTGTGCGGCAAAACTTGTGTGACACACATATAATTGCGCGCCAAATTTGGGACTTGTGTGCCTTAATTCCTTAGACAATTTTTCAATTTTCTTCACAACTTTTATAAAAAAATATACTTACTTAAGAGTTAATTATTCGTCTTTTTTGCAGGTTAAATGGCTCCTAGAAGAATTGGAACTGCTGATGAACTGGCCAACAATCAAATTGATGATATGATGAACATTATAGGGCATGATTAATATACTATCTATGACAGAACTCTTCCAGATTTATCCAAGTACCTGAAAAAGTATCATCTTGACTTCCCATATAGTATTTATCTACCTTTGTATGGATATGGTCATCTACAAGAAGTTACCATTACAGAGGCAAAGAACTATCTCCCATTTTCTTGGTTTCAGAAATACACTAATTTTTATACAAAAAATATCTCAAGTGGAGGATCATTTATAAATATCGGAACAGTGGAGAAGGCCTATATAATACATCATATACCTTGTACCTCAGATCTAAAACCTCACAAGCATGAGCTGCAACCACATTGTTATCCATAAATTTTCCGAAACAGTGAGATGGATCAATCCAAAGGCTGGAAAAAGAGTTGGGACTTTCATCTTGGAGGAGGTTTAAAGCCAACTTGGATGTGGGCATACTAGGTGCGATAAACCTGAGTAGGTTTTGTCGAGGATTTAAAAGGAGCTTCAATATATGAAGCCATCTGGGCTAGGAAAACAAATGTATACAGGAATGATGACTTTGTGCTGGATATACTTAGCCATTAGAGTCTAGAAACCAATTATTTCCATTTGAATCATGGAGAAGTAGGCATCAGTCTGTGGGATGTCCCCAAGATCTCAAGGGCTCCAATTTTGGGTGATATGTATGATGAATTATCCCCCCCCCCCAAGGCAACATGGAATGAATCAGAGAAGACTCCAGCTTGAGCTCGAGAATTATTGAAAATATTCCACAAGATCAAGAGTTCAAGGAACTCCCTAACTTATTCTGGAAAGGATATTCATCCAAAGGAGTGGATGAAAATGTTTCTTACCAAGAAGCCGGAGAAGGAACTGAAGGAGAAGGTATCGAAGGGGAAGGGGCCCACCTATACTCTTCCTACCACCTGCCCCAAAATAGAGAAGAGGGGTGATCCTGGCACATTCTAGTCGACTCTAGAAGCATGAGAATTTGAGAAGTGGGGATACGAAGTGAATTCAAGAATCCCAAAAAAGACTCATTTGGTAGGCATCATGGACTTGTGGCTCAGTGTTTATCTTTTTCCAGTTAGGGATTCGAAGGAAGGTGTCAAGCTAGGGACCTTTGTTGAACAACCAAGTTGGCTGAGGGGAAAATGGTTGGGTTGGCTACCCCCATTTTAGAAAAGATTCACAAGAGCTTACTCCATGTCTTCATGGGTAAGTATCCTTTGAGAATAGTGGGACCATTCCATGTTTTGTGGGGATGGATCACCACTCACTTCAGAACTTATAATTTACAGAACAGAGTACATATCCCCAGAAGATCTTTCAGGCCATCAGTGCAGGAATTCTCTAGAATTTCTCCACTAGCTCTCAATTCCTATGATATGAAGGTGAGGCTGAAAATGTATAAGGAACTTAATTTCATTCTTTATGTAAACCCACCAACCGGGCAGTTTTTTGATGATGGAACCACCTGTCTGGAATTGAGAGCGTACATGATAGCTTGAAGAGATGGTGTACTGGCCACCAGGATTGACAAATAGATTATATACGAGGCCTATGATCTATACAGATTTGCACACTAATTCAAGTGTTTGTAGAAGACTGTTGTATCCCATCTTGTGCATGTCAGGTAAGAGCAGCATCTGATGGTTGCCCGAAAACAATGGTTGCAGAAATCAAGGGAGAATACTGGGGATTGTTTGATCTACCAGTTGATAAAGCGACTAGTAACTTAACTACATGGTATGCCAAGAATTGGATAGCATTTTACCCTGGAGGGGTGTTGAATCACCTAGTTTATCAGTTGGGGAAAAGGAAAAGAACCATAGAGAAAGAAACCCTTCATCTGGAAGGAGATTCTTCTACAACACCCAGAGCTGATTCTTCGGGTTCTTCACCTAGGGTCGACTCGCTGGATTCCTAGTATGGGGATGATGAGGCACAAATTGTGGAAAATCGGCCTCATGCCAAATATAATCCCCCTGTCAGAATCAAGAAACCAACTCCATCAACTCCTAGTGAGTTACTTCATTGAGGGAAATTTAATCACCATTACTTTATAGAGAAAAAAGTCTTATTTTCTTATCCTTTATCTGTAGTTGCAGGATCTGGGAAGAAGCTGAAGTCTAAAATTGTAGGACCCTTCTCACAGCCTTCTAGTACACATTTAGAATATCTATGACCAGAGGCTGTCCAGACATGGAGAAGTTTTTCTTGCAGTGCTGAAACTGCCTGGATGGATCTATGCGAGGGGCTAAAAATCCCTGGAATAGGTAATCTTCGGGCTTCTACAGATATCCATTACAAGGATAACATCGATTAAGTGTGGGATTACATTAGAGAGTTGGAGGTTATCATATATACCACCGATGATTCCATTCCTATCACCAAGCAAGTGAAGGAAATGATAAATCACGATGCCACTGAGGGTGGTTCCAAAGATGAGGAGTGGAACAATTACGTGGCTCCTGAAGATGTAAGTCTCTTTCCTTATTTCCTTTGAAACTTGATTTCAGTCAAATCTTTTTACTCAAGGAAATTATTTTCTTTATCCTGCAATTTTCAAAGAAAGGAACTGCTGAGGTTCCTTCACCACAGTATAGCCCTGGTGGTACTGCCATCGAGGCTAATGAATCTCCTCGTGATCAGGGTGAAATATCTCCCGGCCAGCAATCCATGGACGAGGAATTAGACATGACTTTTCATTCTCCAATTATTGTAACTATAGATGATGAAACCGTCAATCCCAAAAATCCAAAGAAGCAAAAGCATCGAAGGAGGAAGTCCATAGATAAACGCTACATCAGTAGTGGTATGTCCTTCAGATAATCATGAGTCTTAACCAATGGAAAGATTAATCATACATTTTGGTATTGTAGGGGCTTCTTCAATTTCCCCATTGAGGGAGATGACATACCATCTTATAAGAACAATGGAGGGTTCTAGTGAAAAATCACAAGCTCGTGTTGGCTTGGCTGCTCTTGAAGTGGAACCATCGTCTGTTTCCAGTATCACTCTTACTGCTACTGCAAGAAGAGAATAACCTACTTCTGGTAAAATAAAAATTCTTTATAAAATGTTGAATGAAACAAAAACTGACTTCTATTCCATGGTACTTTAGGTTCAACCCCTGTACTAGATATTTTTGAAGCCAATTCAACAGATGCCTCTATTTTCTCTGAAGAAGCAGTCCATGGTCAAAGGCCGCAAAATGGACATTGCCAAGAAGACATATCAAATTCTCCCACTAGTGAGCTTAACCGGGATTCTGAGATTACATTGGTTGAAATGATGGAACATGGCACATATTTTGAATATTTTTTAGATCATGTTAAATTACCATGTAATTTAGAAGATTATGGACATGAGTTTTATCCTTCGTCCTATTAAAAATAACTTCTTATTACATATCTGATCATGATCGGTTGAAATGTGCAGTTCTATCTATGCAAACTGCTGAACTTCCAATGCCAGAAGGGGGTACAGAAAACCCTACTATTGCAGAGACATTAGATCAAGTGGAGATTAACCTGGAAGAGCTTCCTGAAACTCCTCTTGAAAATCCTGTTGAATCTAGGAAAGACGGGGAGGAGCCTTCTCAAGTTACCAATCTACCATTGGGTAAGAGATAACAATTTTTGCGACTGTAATTAATTTACAAGAAAACCAATAGACTTTTTTTGTCCTTTGAAACTATCCAAAACATTCAATTGATTATGTAGGGCCATCAATTTTAGTGGATAGATCTGGTGGTGAAGCCTTAGATTCCGCCCCAACGGGAATAGAAATTGAAGAAACACGTGTCAGGGGGGACGGAGCAGAATAGGGCACTTCCCTAAGTGCGTAAATCCCAGATTATATTCACCCATGTGACAGTGATGCTGAATCAGACCCAGAGATACCAAAGGCGCTCCAATTTTCACGATGCAAGGAATGTAAAAACATATGGAAGATTATATCTGAAGTGCCTTTAGAAGAGCTGTCATCAAAGATTCCACGACTGTCGTCCATGTTCGTCATGTTGGGACATGGAGATTTTGGATATCAAAAGATCCATGTCATGGTAAAACAAGTCATCTTTTGTAGGGAGCATAAGCAGAAGTACCATAAAGATTTGACCAGAGTAAGGCTGTCAGCCAATATTGGCGAATATCAGGCTACGGTATCCCGAGCTAAGGCTGATCATGCTGCCAAGTTGAAGGAGATGATGTATAAGATCAAGGTGAAGGTTGTCTAGCAGATGCACCTTCAGCAACAGTTGGATGCTGTTACTGGGGAACTTGACCAACTGAACAATTCACTAGAAGGAGTTCAAAGAAATGGTATGAAATCCATTTTTGAAGCCAAGAAATCACTCCATCAAGCTAAAAAGTGTGATGTTGGTCGAGTTCATGAGCTTCAAGTTGCTGCTGATGAATCGCGGGATGCTGTAAATCAAATGAAGATTTTTGTTGACAGCCTTTTATAACTATTACAAAAGAGAAGAGACTCTAGTCTATTGATGTCCTTCTAACTTTTGGGCATTAAATAAAAAACACTTTCATCCTCAATCATTTGTTCATACCTTCTTTTGCTACCTACTTTAAATTTTTACCTAAGCCAATGGTCCAAGTAAGCATAGTTTGATTTTTTCTAGGATTATTATAAATAACCCTACAAACTTTGAATCTTTTAATTGTTCAGTATTACCTAAATCATAAGAAATTTATGTTTAGTGATCCGGGACATGACTTTTGTTCAGAGTTCCCTTGTCTTTTTTTGGGCAGTTTAAAGTCATGCACGTCGGACATAAAAAGGCTAATGTTTAAGGTCAAAATAGCTTTGACCGAATGTATTAACATTGACTCAATTCCTTGATAATTTAACTGAAAACATATTACCATGTTCATACATGAGGGAAAATATGTAAAAGCTGATTAAGAAATTTTGAATCTAAGGAATGATATGAAAAATGGCTAAAAGGAATTAGAAGAAGTAGTTCCCAAGAATTAAGTTACCACTATTTAACAAACCCGTTAGGGGGTTGAATTATACAGGGCCACCTAAGGGCATTGGCTGCATAGTCAAATAATATCATATTTTGGCTTATAGGTCTATTATGTAGACAACTTATACAATGCCTCCTAAGGGCACGTTCTGTATTGTCAAGAAAAAGAAATCTCAGAAATTTACTTTTCTACTGCTAAAAAGCCAATGGAAGTTTATGGGGATTCAAATTTTCTAAAGCATAGAGTTTGCTGCATAAAGAGAGGTACTTGAATATAGAGAAGATATTTCCAAACAAGATTTCCTAAGCACTGGATGAATGTCACTCCTACGAAGGTCTGACCCAAATGTTTTGAAGGGAAATATAAACCATAGACTTGAATACTTTTCGATCATGAAAAAGAGTATGGGAAAAATATGTTAAGGATGAATATTCCTTTACGGATCTATACATATTGTCGTTAAGAAAACTAAGGAAAAAAGTTTTTCCTCCAAAGAATGAATTTACCATTATTTGACAAACCCGTTTGGGGGTTGAATTATGCAGGGCCACCTAAGGGCATTGGCTGCATAGTCAAACAATAGCATCTTTTGGCTGACAAGTCTGTTATGTAGACTACTTATGCAAGGATGCCTAAGGGAATGTACTGCATAGTCAGGTAAAAGAACAGTCATGTATGAAACATTTAATGACCAGAAGTTAGGAAAAGGGTTATGGAGATCTTGAATTATTTAAGGTTAGGAGTATGAAAAATAAAAATGGGCATTTGTTCAACACATGTAGAGATACACAGACCAAAGCTAACCATCATCATGTTGTGGGTGGGTCCTGAATTGAAATATTGGACTTCACTACGTATCTCATAAGGATAGGAATCAATCCATATGTAGTTCTTGAAATATAGTTTAATGTCCTATGGGACGAGAGTATAAAAAATCTTAGTTTAGGCTCATAGATCTCAGACCATAATAATGAATACACTATGTGTGTTTTCACAGGGACTTTTCATCCTGCGGACTAAAAGTGGAATTTGGGGTTAGGCCCAAAGACTTGGGGCTGGATTCGATGGATGCACAAACGTTCCTACGTATCCCATAAGGATGGGAATCAAGCAGCATGTAGTTCTTGAAATACCCTTTGTACAAATTTTGTTCGTACAAGTGAAGGGTGAAAGGGGGAATTTAGTGAAATGACGGATTGACCCAACATAAATGGTTCAGGCATTGCCATATATGCATGTAGTCTTTGGAATATAACACGATTAGAGATCAATGTAAATAATGATTCCCTCTTAGGTGAGGGTGTCAAAGAATGTTGTAGTTTATTTTTGTACAGGACAAAAAGTGAGAATAGTTTAAAGTCATATAGCAAGGACGATAGTGAACCAATGTAAAAAGTATTGGTTCTGGGGATACTTCTCATATCAACATCATATGAAATGGAGGTGAACCGATGTGAAGATATTGGTTTTGGGCTTGAACCTGAGGAGGTTTCCTACGTACCCAGACTAGAAGGCAAGGATGAATGTCCAAGTAGTTTAATTAAATAATGAATTGGTGATCAAGTTGTTCTTGAAGACAACGACCTAAAAAATGGTTTTGGGACTTAAAAATGGTTAGCTTCCTAGAGAGGGTGTTATGGTTGAAGTTTAATCTAAGATAATGTGATTCATACTTGGTGTGAGAAACAAGAGGTAGGAAAAACGTTAATGATGCACAGTTTAATGTCATCTAGGACATATTAAAGGGACTATATATTTTAATGTCTTGCAGTGAGGACTATTGGTGCTGCACAGTTTAGTGTCATGTAGTAGGGAAAAAATACAGTTTAACGTCATGTATGACGTATAATGGGGCTTTGTTCAGTTTTACGTCATGTAGGATGAATGAGCAGTACATTTTAACGTCATGTAGGAAAAATATAAGGACACAATTAAATTCCATGTTGGTCGTGAACACAGTTTTGCGTCATTTTGGACAATAAGGGTGCTGTATAGTTTATCATACTATAGCTAATATGATGGGGACAATACAGTTTATCATGATGTTGGATGAAAGGGACTTTTTTATAGTTTAACATCATGTTGGACAATGGCACAGTTTAAATTCATGTAGGATGATGGTGTGAATAGTTTAAGGTCATATGCATGGAACATCGATTATGTAGTTTAACATCTTTCTAGACATAAGGGACTTATGTACATTTTGGTGTCATGTGCATGGACCATCGATTCTGCAGTTTAACGTCTTGCTGGACATAAGGGACTTCTGTATAGTTTAGCGTCATGTATCTAGGATGATCGATTCTGCAGTTTAACATCTTGCGGGATGTAAGGGACTTCTCTATTGTTTAACATCATTTAGCTTGGACAGCACAGTTTAACGTCATGTAGGATGTAAGTGAAAATAGTTTAAGGTCATATTAATGGATCATGAGATGTATTTGTGTTATACAATATACTTCTTAAAAAATATAGCATTGGTTGGAGTCGTGATGAGTTCTCTATCCATTGATATTAAAGAATAACCTCCATTGAAGTAGACCTTATGTATTGAATAAGGTCCTTCCCACTTTTTCTCAAGATTGGGAGGTTTCATTCCTGGTATCATTGGAGTTCTGAGAACCAATACCAATTCTACATGAATGAATGAATGAAGACGAAATTTTTTGTTGAAATATCGTGCTATTTTATTCTGATAGACTTCCAAGTGGTGCAAGGTGCACAATATTTTTTGTTATAATCATTCCTATTCATTCAATCTCTTTTGAGATTGTTCATCCATAGACGACTGATAACAAATGGCTACCCTGAGTGAGGGTAATTGAACCACAATGGGCAAGACTGTTACTGTTCCATATACCAATGAATATGGAGTTGACTGCATTGCAGGGCGGGTGGTGGTCTGGTAAGCCCATAAAGCATGAAAGTGTTTATTAGGCCATGATTTATTATAATTATCCACTATATTTTGCAGTATGTTTGAAAGAGTCTTGTTGAAGGCTTCTATTTGGCCATTAGACGGTGCATGATACGGAGAGGAATGGTTTGATTTGATGTTTTATTCTTGATACAACTTCCTTACCTCAGATGAGAATATGTTGGTACCATTGTCTATTAATATGGTATGAGGGACAACAAATCTGGTAATGATGTTAGACTTGATGAAGCTAACAATGGTTTTAGAACTATCTTCTTTGAGAGGTATTGCATCTTCCAATTTGGAAAAGAAGTCATTAGTAGTAAGAATGTACATAAACTGCTTGGTTGTAGCTAAAGGAAAAGGTCCTACTACATCCATTCCCCATGTGGAAATTGGCCACAAGTATTTAGCTATATGAAGCAACTCTGGGGGTTGATGAATGAAGTTGGCTTGTACATGGAATGAATGAAAGTTGTTTGTGAAATCAACACAATATTGTATCATTGAAAGCCAAAAGTATCCATGCCTTCGAATTTGATCAGATAGTCTATGTCCAGACTGGTGGGCACCATAGACTCTTGCATGCACTTCTTTCATGATAGCCATTGTATCTTCACCGTTAATTCATCTGAAGAGAATTCCAACCAATCCTCTTTTGTAAATAATTTTCTCTAGGTGATCTGGGCTATCAGAAGGAGTAAAATTGACCACACGTCGCCAGATTTGTTCTTTCAAGGCTGTATCAGGTGGAAGTGTTCCATTTTAAAGGTATTCCCAGATAGGTGTCATCCATCCTATAGTATGACCATATGGTTCCGGAATGGGACAAATTTCATTGATTTCCTCTGTTCTAATTTGAATATAAGGTGAAATTGTACGACGGTGGGAAATACAGATACTTGTCTCCTCCCGATTTGGATCTTCCAGAGCTATGGCTATATTATCCAGTGCATCAGCTTGGGCATTTTGTGATCTTGGGAAATAAGAAAATGTCGGTTCTGAAAGAAATTCCACCATTAAATCTCTAACGTAATCATAAAAATGGATTAATTTGTCTTTTTTGATTGCATAATCCCTATTGAATTGTTTGATTACCATGTCTGAATCACCTTTCACCTTTAAGTGATTCACTTGTGCTTGAAGCACCAATTCCAATCATGCGATAAGAGCTTGGTATTCTGCTTCATTATTTATACCGCCTCCCAAAAATGAGAAGGAATAGGGTAGCACTGCCTTTTCTGGAGAAATAAGCACAATTCCTAACCCAACTTTTTTGAATTTAGGATCTTCCATTTTCCTCCCTGTTGGACTTCTGGAAGAACCATCAAAGTATATTTCCCATATTTGAAGATTATCTTGAATAGAAAAGACTTCTTCATCAGGAAGTTCAATATCTAAAGATGTATCTTCTGCTGAGGGTGTTCAGCAAGGAAATTAGCCAGAGCATGGACTATTGTTGCTTTTGAGACACATACTAGATATCAAATTACTAAAAAATAACTTCCTACCTTGCCAGACGTCATATAAGTATTGGACAACTAAGGATCAATTTGAGCGGGTTATTGCGAGATACCAATTAGACCTCATGATGTTACAGATATTGTCTCAACTTCTGAACATCAACGATTAATGCTAGGAAGCACTTCTCAATATTTTAATATTGGGTTTCTGCTTCAAGCATAGTCCGAATGAGATAGTAAAGGTTTTTTTCATTTCCAGCTTCATTCTTTTGGGAAAGGAAGGAACCCAATGATCGCTCTAAGGCTGTCACATAGAGGATAAGTGGAATTACTTCAACGAAAGGGATTAATACTGGTGGACTCAAGAGGTATTTCTTGAGAATCTGAAATGTCTCATGACATTCTTCAGTCCACTGGTAAGTGACTCCCTTATTCATCAATTTGGTGAAGGGTAAGTTTTTTCTTGCCAAATTGGCGATGAAATGATGAATATAGGCCAAGTGTCCTTGAAGTCCTCTCAATTCATTCAAATTCTGAGGAGGTTACATACCAAGGATTGACTTTGCCTTCTCAAGATCGACTTCGATACCATGATGGCGTACAACAAAGCTGAGAAATTTTCATGAGGTTTCCCCCAAAGCACATTTTAAGGGGTTCATCTTTAAATTATGTTGCCGATGTTTTTGGAATTTGACTTCCAAATCAGCCAAGGGATTAGAACGTTTAATGGATTTAACCAAAAAATCGTCCACATAACATTAAAAAAACTTCTCTAAAAAGGGTTTGAAGATATGAGGCACGGCACACTGATATGTTGTGCCTGCATTCTTTAGGCCAAAGGGCATTACCCGATAGTAAAACACACCCTAAGGGGCTCTAAAAGCTATAGATTATTCATCCTCTGGAGACATTTGGATTTGATTATATCCATAATATCCATCCATGAAATAAAGTGCTTCATATCCAGCTGTTGCATCAATCAAGTGTTCTGTAATCAGAACTAAAAAATCATCCTTAGTATAAGGCCGATTTAGATCATTGAAATCAATGAAAATTCTAATTTTTCCATTCTTCTTTTTCACAGGGACAATATTAGCCAACCACTTGGGATATTGAACTTCTATGACGAAGTTAACTTTGATAATATTATCCACTTCAACTTCAATTTTGGAAGCATAACTTGGGTGTGTTCTTCTTGCAGCTTGTTTGAATCCTCGATGTTCTTCTAGCAAACCCAAATGATGAGTAGAAACATTAGGATCAAGCCCTGGAATCTCTGTGTAGTTCTAAGAAAATATATCTCACTTTTTCTTTAAAAATGAAATATACATTTCCTTCTCTTCAAGAGTCATGGCCACACTAATTAAAGTGGGGAATGGATCTTCTTTTGTACCCAGATTTATTTATCTGTGTTCATCCATAGTGGTAGAGAAACCCTCTTCAAATGCTAGAGGAGAATACCTGAGATCTTCCCCTTCTTCTTCAACACATCTTATCTCTTATGCTTCAACTTTCATAGTAGTTGATGAATAATAATTTCCATGATTAGGAGAGAGTTATAATTTGAACATCTTGAAGGAGAGGCTTCCATTTCTGACCCTATTGATGATGAAGGGTCTTCCTTGGGTAATAAAAAAGAGATGATGGATTGGGAATCAACATCATTGTTCACCTCTGACATTGCTATAACTTCTTCTGTCCTGGTTGGAGAAGTATAGAATTGCTTTATTTTAGTAGATTAAATGAACACATCCCCATTTGAGCTTTCATCATTGCTTGGGGAATCCCCAATTTCTCCCATGTTGTCTGGCTTAATTTCCATAATTGACATTATGAAGGTTTCAATAAGAGTATTTTGATTTGGGTCTATCATGTCAATTTGACTGATAGGAAACACATAATCTACTCTAACATGTGTAAATGGATTTACTGGAATCTTTTCCAAAAACATATGGAGAATTAACCTTGGTACCTCCCATAGTGTGGATTTCTCTTATCCCTTTATGTGATATAATTTTGCCTCAATGTATTGAGATTCACATGTTTTAAAGGGGGATTTATCACCATACAATGTCCCAATTTAACCACCAAAACAATACATGAGATATTGATGGTATGATATAGGGATAGCCACAAGTTGATGTAGCAATGGTCATCCAAGAAAAACTTTGAATGTTGTATCATGATTAACAACCATGAAATCTGAATTGGATACAAGGTCTCCAAACTAAGTTCTGAGTATAATCTCGCCCAGTGGTTCTTGTTCATTTTTATCATATCCTTGCAACATCGGAGTCGAAGGAGATAAATCATATTCTATGAGGCCCAATTGAAGAAGTGTACGAATGGGGATGAGGTTGACTCCTGGACCATTATCAATGAACGCTCTTCGTACGTCTACCCCATTGACCTTTCCAGATAAATACAAAGGGCTAATATGTCCATGCACAACATCATCTTCATCCTCATCTATGAAAGATATTACTGCATGGCATTCTGTAGGATTATTCTCTACATGGTCGACTTCATCTGCAGCAATTTAGGTTTTAAATTCCCGAGGACTTGATAAAGCCTCGATGAGTGCCTCCATAAGATCCTTTGATAAATTTATGGAATCAAAAATTGATAACTTGGACGGTACTTAGGCCAAGTTTTTCAATACATCATACTTTTGATCCAATGATCTGTTTTTCCCAACATGAACATGTGGTTTCACAGGTACCTTAGAAGTTGATGCTTTGGAATTAGATGAATCTTGTATTGGGGTAGGAGTTGGAAATACTCATGGATTTGGAAGATTAGACCAAATAGGTTTATTTACTTGCTAAGAGGAATAAGGTGGGATCTATAACAGATCCTCTAGAATAACAGTGCCAGGACTGAGTCTGCTATTAGTGGTAGAATTTTCTTGTTCTTGTTGAACCCGTTGAAGGGCTCTTCCATGAATTTATTCTTCATACACAGTTATAGCAGTGGTAGAATGAGAATAGTGGCTTCTGGGATATCCACATCTTCCTCTGTATCCCAGACCTCTGGAACTCCCTCTAATTCCTTTGATTGATAAAGGGTATTCAGGATCATCAAAATCAAAACTGCGATTGGAATAAGGATCTGTTAAATGAATCATATTAACAGAACCAAGGATCAACTCTTCATCTGATGAAGGATCTTCCTGGTTATCCAATTTAGGTTGTGTTGTTTTGTGGGGCGGTGCCCGTTTAGGATTTGAAGTAGATGGCATAAAATCTGACATAGTTAAAGAAAACTTGGTCTTTGACACAATCTCATCTTCTTCTGATTGTTCCTCTTTCTTTGAGATATGCCGTTTCATTGAGTATTTTTCCTCTGATGAAGATGGTTTTGCTATGGAATTCATAGCAGAGGACACAATTGGTTTCTTCAATTGCGTTCTCAAAATGGAAAGAGTTTGGTTGATAATTTTTTTGACCATCCAATCATCATATTTCTTCACATTTTGTGTTTTTGACTTCTTGACAGTTGCCTTCTTCCTCTAGATTTGTAGTAGTAACACATGCTACCTGAGCTAAAGAAACTTTCAGTTTGACTTTTCCTAAGTCCATGATCTTTTACAAGAGGTCTTTGAAGAGAAAACACTCCTAAATGGGATGCCCCAACATTTGATAAAATGGGAAATAATTGAAACAGTCTCTATCTCCTTCTTTGTTCAGCCTTTTGGGCCTTGGAAATTGAACCAAATTATTTTCCAGAGCCGAAATGAATTAACCAGGAACTTGTTCATGTTGGAAAGAGTAAACTTTTCTCTATAAATCCTCAAATTTTTTTGTTCATTGATCTCTTAGATTATATTAACAAAACGAGCTCTGTTGTTGATGCTCAAGAGGTGGAGCCCTTCGAGAAGATGACAACCTTGAAGTAGAAGCAGGTATGGGTGCTTGTTTAAGCATAACTGTAGCAGTCTCTCCTTTACCCATTCTCCTTCCTAGAGTTGATGGAATTATACGAGCGTTTTCCTTATTCTTTATAATAGATTCTTCAATCTGTTGAGAGATTTAAGTAAGGCCTTGAAACCCTCCTATGTATTTCATAGGGATCAACAACGTCGTAATTCATCAAGAATATTTTCCACACGAATTGGCAACAACTCTTCTTGAGGGAGTTCTAAACATAGGGAATACGTTAATCCCTTCCAGCGAGCAATGAAATCTGAAACCCCTTCATTATCCATTTTCATACAATTTGTATGATCAAAAACTGTTGTCTTTGGCAAAGCTAAGCTGAATTGAAGAAGGAATTGTTGAATAAGATCCTCTCACCTGGTAATTTATCGGGATTGCAAGATTTTATACCAGACCAAAATAGGCCCTTGTAATGATTGTACAAAACACCTGAGCGTAACTGCTTCTTGTTACTGAGGGGTTCCCATCATAGGATCAGAATGAGAAACAAAATGTGTTAAGTGTTTCTCTTGGTCTATCGAACCATTAAAGATTGGGAATGTGGTACTTGAAAATTTTAATGGGGGAGGAATTGCGTCAACCCACTCAAGGTAAGCTCTCTTATCCGGTTGAACTGGAGCACGCTTTCCTTCTATAGCTACCAACCGATCTATTAATGACTCAATGGTAGTCATTAAAATTTGAGAAAAATCTGGTTAGGATTGGACCTGTGCAGGTGCAATAACTAGAGCTTGGATAGGTGTGGCAACCTGGACTACCCCTGACGGTAGTATTAACAGATGTTGTTGTGTATATATCGTAGGATTATACCTGTGAGGGTGTACTGGTAAAGGAGGATACTCTTGATCCATCTCAGTAGCCGCAACAAATTCCCTTGGCTGACTGACTCCACCATGCTTAGGAGGAAGACTACATTGAAGTAGTTATGCATTCAACCTCCTTAATTCCATCATCTATTCTTCTTGTTGTGCGAATATTTTCTCTAGTGAGAGTGATTGGACTTATCTAGAAGACGAGTATGTAACCTGGTTCTTCACTTTTCCTTTGTTGGATTCCTTTCGGAGAGGGGGAAGTTAGTTACTTGAAGAAATAACCAGATTCTTGGGTAAGCCTTTGATTTCTTGTACGCACACCATCTTCATTTGTGTCTATGTGTAAAACTTTTTGAGTAGGAACCTCTTCATCTGATACCTCTAAGTGAGCCTCATTGGGGGAATTAGAAACAACGGAATAGATGAAATTAATTAATTCATAACACATTGCATCTCTTTTATTGGTATTTCTGAGATATTGTCTTCTTCTATGTCCTTGTTAAGACACTGCCTTTTTCTAATTTGATCCCTCAGGAACTTCTTGACCAACAATAATTTGGAGGGAATCTCCTTATAATTTGGCTCTTTGTTCCTCTTGGGGATTCTTCCCTAATCGAGAGAAGACTGACTTTATCTGAGGAAGAGATTGATGATTTGAAAAAGTCCCCAGTCCAGTGGACTGGGGTTGTTCCTGCTGTTCCTGCTCAACTTCTAGAATCCTATTTATTGATTCTGAGGGTTGGGTTAAAACAGTCCCCAGTCTGGAAAGTTGGGGTGGTTCTTGAGATGCTACATCTAAGAATTTCTTGAAATCTTTCCAGATCTTGTGGACATTAGTCCAAAAATTGGCTGGATGCATCAACCTACATCCACTCTTATCACCCGACTCAAAAGACTATTGGATGATTTCTGACACTTCTATCACCTGACGATGTGCACTCTCCAAATGAGAAGCCTGTAAAATATTATTGTTTGCTTGATGTAGGAGTAATTCAACAACTTGTTCTCTGTACGCTTTATTTTTAGAGGAACTAGTTGAGGAATGTTCTTGAGAGATCCTTTGATTAAAAACAAATCCTATTGGGTGTGGATGGCCATGGTGAATAACATTTCATGAAACCATTTTCAGTGGGCTTTGCTGACTGGAGAGTACAGTGAAATGTAGAGCTCCATGGACAACCCATCCCCTGATATGAATACCAGATGGTGCATTTGAAATGAACATGCACAATCTTCTTTGTGCGCCAAGGTATGAATGCTGAAGGGATCTCTGCTGCTTTTCAGCCTTCGAATATCGAGAAACTGAGAGAGATTCCAAGTCAATTTGGCATTGTAACCCTTCTATAATCTTGAAATGATTTTCATATTCATCATAAGATATTATTTTGTTTTTCAACTGACAAAGAGTTTTCCATCTGTTGAGAATAATATCATGAATTCCATCATCCATCAACATCTCTAATTATACCAAATTTGGTGCTTCCTTGTTGCTTCATCATATTCAACAAGATTGGTAGATAATTCACTGATCAAACTAGAAGATGAATGACTCAGGGGTGGTTCACAGAATGACCTACAACCCCATGTTATCTTCTGATTGATAAATTATTTCACCTGCTAGCTGTAAAGTATCAGACATGACTGGCTTCATATTTGGAAGTTCCTGAAGATAAGATGTCTTTCTCATCACTACATTGTCTATTGGAGCATTTTCCATGAAATGTGAATTACTAATGCGAAGAGTAATTTCGAAACAAAATTCTTTTAATTGGGAGGAACACCATGGAGGGTTACAACAAAAGATGAAACATTTTTCTCTTTGATATTCTAGCCATATAGAGGGTTCTTGTGTATCTCATCTGAAGATGAAACTTCGAGATTGACTGAATTATCATGAATAAATCCTTCATGAAGAAGTGCCTGATGAAAACCTTCAGAATTAATGTTCCCACTATTTGGAACTGAGAGAGTAGAATCTTGAGTTGCAACAGATAATTGTCTGAGTGCATCAAGAACTCCAGCATCGAGAAATTCCTTATTACAGATTAGCTCTTGATTTCTTGACTATGCTGGACAAGTCTTTTTATTAGACGCCTTCTTACTCACATTGGGAACCACTTGTTGAATAAAGTGGTTATTATGGACAGGTGTATGTTCCTTCTTAGGAGAAAGGACCAGGTTAAGCTGAATATCCCCACTCAAATCAGGTGTATGTGCCTGACTTGGTTGTCTGCATGACATGGGGGAGTATGCCCCACAACACTCTTGGACTGGAAAAGAGGTGTGTGTCTGTTCTAGATTGAACTGTTGATGTGTCACTCCACTGGTAGGGATAGATTATCATTTCTTTCCCTGTGATGCTGCTGAAGCTGTTATAATATCCTAACATGCATCCAGAATATGAGTTGGGATTTTCTTCTACTCTTTCACCATTGAGAGAATATTCTTGGTGACTTCAGATAACATAATGGGAATATACGTCCATTCTGTTCTTGGAGTATGTGTATGTTCCTGATCCCTTCCTCCTTTTCCTGACAGTTAATTCGGACAGTACTCAAGTGTGGGGGTAGAGTGTTGAGTCTACCTCCTGTTTGTCGTCGGAGCTTTCCGACTGACTTTTCTGAATGATACCAAAAAAGACTGTTGGTAGGATTGATCAATACTGGAAGGTGTGTGTGCCTACTGATTTTAGTTTGCCGAACGTGGTTGATGATCTTCCTTCAATACTGACAGAGGGGGCTGCTGGCAGGATTGATGAGTGTAAGAAGGTGTATGTGCTTCTTTACTAGTTGTCAACACATTGGGTTGGTAGGCTTCATCGTATGTAGTCAGATGAGCCTGCTGACTTGCTGATGATTTGTAAATAGGTGTATGTTCATTTCTATAGTACTCTGCAGGAATTGTCTGACAGTAATAGTGTGTTACTGCAAGACGAGTCTGCTGGATAGTGGAATTAAAACGGACGGGTGTGTGTGCCTGCTCGTTTTTTTTCCAACAAGTTAGGTTGGTAGACTTCTATGTAGATGGCAGAGATAATAACCTTCTCACTGCTGACCAGTCGTCGCCTCTGGTGGTTCTTCTTCCCCGCTCAAGTTCGAGGAACGTGAGCTGAATGCCTAGAGACGATACCCTCATCATGTTGAGGGCGCACTGCCGCATGAGTCTAGTGGTGATTCTTGGTGGGATCCCTCGAGAATAACTCATGTTTCCATGAATTAAGGCCTTGAGTTACATTCTCATTCACCTAATTAGAACATTGGAGGGAATGGATATTGTGTTCTAGGGATAACGACACGAAACAGTTGGAGATGGTGGTTGGTACCACCTGCTTCTTGATCACTGGTCGTCGTTGTCTGGACGATCAGGGTGAATTATTTACTTGGAGGGATTGTTGAGCGGCCTCTAGAGTCGAAATGTTACCATTTCGATGGTATTCCTTAACCAGGGAATTTTATACCCAGTGTCGAAGATGATGAGTAGGTGATGTTTTCCTCAGAGCAGATGACGATCCAGTAAGAGTAGTAGTAGAGGTATTCACAGCATAGGCATTCATAGGTGTAAACTTAATAGAAGACATTTTTGTAATACAGAAGATCTTGGAAAAGAGTTCCTATTTGATATAACAGACATAATTAAGATAAGTTCGACTGCTACTTCTTTGGGATGAGAACATATGTTATTGATTATTCTGTTGGCCCTCTCATTGAGTTTAAATAGGGGCCTAACAAAATAAGTAAAACATAATTTTAACTTGGTTAAGGATTCATGTTGGGTTCACCATTTTTTATTTCCTCTAAAAATGGGAAATACCTCATTGATTTAAGTTTCAAACATTCCAAGCGGTTTCTAATGGGTTTGTTCGTAGAACCAGAATCATCCAAGGATCCCATATCCATTTAAACCTACTTTCCGAATGTAGGTTCTCATTAGTTGTAAACCGAAGAGGCTTACAAATTTGGATTGGTTGAGAGGATGGGAGGTCATACTCATCACACCTTTTTTTAGGGGAATTATTGCCTACTCTAGGACTCTCTTTATAGATTTATGTTTTGTTCATGAAAAAAATATTAAATTACCAAGTATGAAAATGAGTTGTCCTTTAGATCTGACAATCAATGATTAATATATATGATATTTAGAGAATCTTTTATATATATTCGATGTTCTTCATCGATAGAGAATCATCTATATTTGTTAGAGATTCTTAGTCAATGGTATCCTTTGACACATTATATAGAAATCTCTTGCTCATTATGATAACCATACTGGTTTTAAAGCCACTCAGTGGGGCACTTAAAGTTTATTTTCATTCAGAAGGACATAGATTATTTCAGAATTGGGATCATAGCCACAGATGGGATACCTAAGTATCCTTTGTTTTAGAAAAGGAATTTGATACCATATAGTTCGAGTAATGAAATATGAGGTTTATACATGATTGATGGCTCAAAGAATGATTTCATAATTACTTTTACACTCTAAGATCACGTGATTCATTCTGGGTGTGAGAAACAAGATGTATTAGTAAAACTAGACAATTGTGCCATGAAAGATGCAATTATAAGAAATGATGTGAGGCTTATGTATGTATGACATCCCAGATAGGTAAAGATTAGGACTTACATCAGGGATGAAACCTGGGAACAAGGTCCATAAAGATATATGTGTCTTATAGAGATTTGGATACTTAACTTAGTACTTACTCCTGGGAAGTATGTCCAAATTAGAGAGGACTTATGATTGGGTTTTAATCTTGAAAAGGAAGCCCAAATTAAAAGTAAATTAAGACTGGTTAAGAGAAATTATGACTGGGGATTACTCTTAAATAAGAGGCCTAGGTTAAAGGGAATTATGACATGGGCTTACTCCTGAAAAGGAAGCCCAGGTTAAGGGAATTTGGATTTTGGGAACATGGGGCTTACTCCTAAGGAGGATGCCTATATTAAAAGAATTGTGGTTGGGGCTTACTTCTTTGGGGGATGCCCAAAAATAACAGAACTTGAAGACTGGGGGTTACTCTTGAAAAGGAGGCCCAGGATAGGGGAATTGGGGCTTAATCCTAAGTAGGATGCCCAAATTTGGGATTTTGAGACTGGGACTTCCTCCTTAGAAGGAGGACCATATTAAATGTCCTCTCATATTTAAAGGATTAGGTTGAATTAATGAAATATCTAACCTTAGTGACATAAAGATATGTAAATCACTAGGTTTTGAAAAATGTTCCACAGAATTCCATTCAGATAAGGAAGCCAACAAAGGAACCATGCCATAAATTGCTTTGAAATGGGTTCTGATGGATAAATTTTGAAAAGGGTAGGTGGATTAGAAGAAAACAAGTGAATAGGAAGAAGAGGCACCTAAAAAGAGAGAGGCGCGCAAGTTCTGTGTGGGCGCACAATTTCTGGTTGTGCAAGTATACTTGCACGACACATGGGTACTTGCACGACGGTCAACCCTTAGGGTAATAATTGGGTGAGACATGGCTCAAGTACTTCGTATTATCCCTAAAAGGCTTCCAAAATAGTGTCACACAAGTTTCATTGATTGATAAGGCGGTATGCAAGTGTGTCCATTTCCCTTATTGGCTGGCCACTAAGGAGAGAAACTGTTGATCAGTTTCAACACTTAGGCCTTATTTCCCCTGTTTAGAGATTCCATTATAGGTAACAAAATTACCTTAGGAGTGTTCAGAAGACTTCCAGAAGAGACTAGGGTGCTGGGAGCTTGCATCTGAGTTTTGGAATTTTTCAGTCTGTCAAATGGGGGGCCCAGAAGGGGTATTTATTGGCTACTGAAGACCCAGGGTGAAAATCAAAGAGGGCGCGCAAGTAACCTGTGCAACCACTATGCGGCGCACATGTATACTTGCACGACCATGATGAAACTTGCATGACCCAAGTGGGAGGAAATCCATCTTCATGCCTTCATAGATTTTTGATGTTTTTTCAAAGGATGAATCACTTTGGATTAAGGTATTTCCCTTATTCAGTAGTTAGACTTTGTGATGGAAAGGAGATTCAACAATATCACCATAACGTGGAGGGTGCGGGCTGAACAAACACAGCCCAAACCCTCCACCTTATTTTTGGAATTTGATGATAAAATCGCCATGAGATTGGGATGAGTGATTCTCGTCAATATTGATTGTGGATTGAAGGGGACGTCCCGAGGAATGCGTGGCTACATCTGGAACGAGAATCATGCCACCGGAACTCGTCCGGTGAGTCGTGGAAAGTTCGCTGATGGATGGAGAGACAACTATCACCCCATGGATAGCGGTCGCACAACCGCACCCTTGGAATAGTAATCCGTGGTCGATAGGCTGTGACGGTGTAGTAGTAGCAGGCGCATGCCAGGCCGCGAGGAAAACTGGCAGCTCCAGCCACCGGGTCGCCGAAGAAGGATCGACACCAACACGCTGCACGGTGGAGAAAAAAGAGAGTCACGGCCCTCTGGTTGTGGCGTTGTAGTGGAAGCTGACGCAAGGCAGTCCATGAGGAAGATTGGCAGCCCGAGCCACCGGGTCGCTGGAGGAGGCGCGACACAACTGAGCCACGCGGGAGGCGGCTGGCCGCTCGGCCAGTCGGGAGGAGCGGGGCCCGTCGCAGGGTCCCACGTGACGCGAACCAGTGCCACGTGGCACCAGTTTTACTTCCACTTGAATGGGAATGCCATTCGGTATTTCCGGGGGGCGCGACCTCCCACCTGGACGCAGCTAGGGTGGACCCCACGGGCCGCCAGTAGCGCAGGCCGGACCCAGAGCGGGCCGGGCCCAGGGTGGACTGGACCCAGCGCGGGTCAGACCTGGCGTCAGCTAGACCGCCCCCATTTACCGGGTTGGACCCACATAGACGGTTGGAACGACTAGGTCGGACCAACTGGGCTGGATCGACTGGGCCAGACCGGACCCGGACCTGTTTGATTTGTTTCCACTCTTTTGCCTGTAACATGAGCTAGGATCATCTTAATGACGAACAGTCTATGGCAATAGAAAACATAGAAGAAGAGGACAATTTTGGTATACCCCACTTGATGTTTGGACATATTTGGGGTTTTTCTAGGTTGGATCGAACGTAAATCCAACCAGGCCGTCATAACGAAAATGACAATAACTCTCAGACCAGGCGTCTGATTGACGCACCGTCTGACGTGTTAAGTTTCTTATAGAAATAATGATCTTTTAGACCCATAAAATTGGTACTTCTTGGCAGTTGATGTATCGAAACTTGGCTTGAGGAGTAGACCCTCATTGAATCAAGCCTGGTTTATGTGAGTCCTTGTGGCTAGTTGTGCACTGACGACTGTTCCTAGATCCTAGGTGGGTTCGACAGCACTGACAACTGTTCCTGGATCTAGTGTGGGTTAGACAGCTTCGATGTCTATTCCTAGATCCTATGTGGGTTTGACAGCTCTCTTTATTGTTCCTGAATCCTATGTGGGTTTGATAGTTCTGATTTCTGTTCATGGATACATTGTAGGTTCGACAGAATAGATGATTCAGTGGCTACATCTGATCATCTATATCTCTCTACATAAGTTGTATACCTATGTGAGATGATTCAGTAAATTTCTGTTTTCCTCATGATTGAGATGGATTACTTGATAACTTAGTTATATGAATGGGCATATATCTAAGTAGGGTTATCTATTGATTTCATAACTTGTGGTTTAACCTTGTTGGATTTTGTGAGACCTTGAGGGTCTCGGGGTCCCTACTGAGTATTGTTATACTCACCCCTGCATTTTTTATGCCTACACCTCATTGTATTCGATGAGGATGACAGACAACGTTGACCGAGGCTGAGTGTACAAGGACTGGACGGTGCTTGGAGGTGGACCTCACGACGAGTCGGTACCCAGAGGAGATTGACGGACGTGGAGTGTTGAGGAGGCTATCTGTACCTACCGTTTAGGTATGATCCGTGGTGGACGATCCTGGAGATTCTTTTCAACTTTCAGCTATTTTATCTTTTTTCTGTTGTACATATACTGTATAGTTGGTCTTTTATTTCCTACCCCTTTAATTTTTAGCACTGTCTTTTTATACAGTTTTTCATAGTGTTTTGTATCCATCTATGTGCTCTGTTGTGTGTGTTTACAATTATAAAGGCATTACCTTCCCATATTTTTGGAATTACTCCTTTGGTGCTAGTCGACAGACCCTGTCCGATGAAAGGTTGGCTTGGGGTAGTCATGACAGGGGCCCTAGGGGTCAGTTCATGACAAATTGGTATCAGAGGAGTCGATTCTACCGCAGAACATAGGACTCTGATCTTTTCTGTGAAGCAATAGTGCTAAGTGTACTGTTTGTGGTTTTAAGTTCAGGGAGTCCAGTGTTGTTGCGGAGGCTGACATATCCATACACCAGGACCCAGACATCTTTATTTAAAACTTATTGAACGAAAACACTGATTGAGTGTGTGTTTTGAAGGTTTCTCATTGTGATCTCTTTGATTCATCTCACAATGTATAACTTTTTTTTTCTGTGGCACACTTGTTTCTTTACAGAATGGCTCCACTTAGAAAACCAGCCAGGGTTCTTGGCATTCTACGAGATTGCAGCCCATCGTGGGATGAGGTCTTGGTGAAAGGCCCTATGATAGCGGAGGCACTAGCAATACCACTACTGGTTGGGCCACCGATGCAACCAGGCCTAGTAGTAGAGAGTTCACGCTGCCTGAGCACGTTAGACGAGTTCCAGTGCTAGAGGCCTCCAAGGTAAAGGGGCGAGATGGACCTGCAGGCAGCTGAGGATTGGCTGGAGGCAGTGGTGAGAGTCTTCCAACTAGTAGGGACACCATCTGATCTTGTGGTGATCCTTTCCATGAGTCCCCTTCTGGCAGCATCAGGTATATGGTGGAGCCTGATGCTCCAGGTCCATGATGAGGCGACACTACTCTAGGAAGACTCCGAGAGCCTATTTTGGGAGGAGTTTGTCCCATCCACCCTACGAGCTATGCGGATACATGAGCTACTTCATCTACAATAGGGTAGCATGAAGGTCGCACTGTACTCATCGAGGTTCATTGACCTATCTCATTACTCCATAGATATGTTTCAGGACACATTCTTCAGGGCATGTAAGTTCGATCAGGGGCTCAGGCAAGAGATCAAAGCTTCGATGATCTCCGTCATCATCCCAATACAGGCGGGGGTGTAAGAAAGAGACCTCCTAGTGGAGAGTTTCCTTGCTGAGTAGTCACCGACAACGATACCCATCACTAGTTGACATGAAACAGAGTCTTATACAGATGGATGTAGAAAGATGTCATAGAGGCCCAAGAAGACTAGGCCATCTGATGGACAAACTCAGGACATAGGTTTAGTTGTGCGGGGAACAAGAGAAAGAGCCAGTCATTCCAGGAGCTGGAAATGATACTCTTGTGGTGGGAAGGGCCACATGGCTCGTGACTGTCTGACCTGCCATACTGATGATCAAAAGATAGTTGAGGTACCTTCCATGTAGAGGCAGAGGTTCGATCGAGGCAGGCTGTAGGGAGAGGGTGGACATCGTAGAGGAGATGGCCATGCATCTAGTGGTGGACGATGATTTGAGGTGTTACCGCCACCACCACCAGGAGGTCCTCCCTAACCGCATGGAGCTGGTGGATAGGGGAGAGCTCAGCTCTAGCCAGCTAAGGCATATGACCATGGCACTCTGGAGATGATTCGATATATGATCTGGGTCTAATCTACCTCAGCTGTAGTTCATATAGACACAGGTGCTTGTCCCTCTTTCATTACCACTACCCTCGTTCGGAGCTCGGAAATTATGATAGAGCCATTGGCTCGATCCTTATAGATAGAGACTCCTATGGTAGTAGACTCGATGATTATTCACTGGTGTCAGCAGTGTGACCTTACTCTAGGAGGCGAGAGCTTCAGCTGGGATCTCCTCGTAGCAGTGTCGAGACCTTACGATGTCATCTTGGGTATGGATTGGTTATCTATAGTCTATGCTCAGATTACCTATATTAGCCGCAATGTATGGGGTGTTTGCACAGATGGGAACATGTTTACCTTCACTAGAGAGAAGGGATACTTTGCAGCATAAGACGAACATACTCAGAGGACGGTGCATCCAATCACTTATCAGTTGGCCTGCCATACCCAGAGAGTAGTGGATGTGGAGAGTCCTAGCTATCCTGTAGTGGTGGTCCAGTACAGAGATGTTTTTCCTGAAAATGTTCTAGGACTACCTCCTCGCAGAGAGGTGGACTTCTACATTAACGTATACCACAGGACAAAACTGATATCTACACCATAATATCAGATGGATTCCACTGAGCCTCGCGAACTGAGGGTACAACTAAAGAACTTATAGGGGAAGGGATTCATCTGGCCCACTCTTTCTCCCTAGGCCCCCATGATTTTGATCTCCAAGAAGGTGGATGGGAGCTCGAGGCTTTGTGTTGACTACTATCTCTTGAATCAGCTGACCGTGAAGAAAAAGTACCCACTCTTGAGGATCGAAGATCTATTTGATCTGTTGGAGGGAGTATGATGGTTCTTGAAGATAGACCTCAGATCAAGCTATCACCAGATCATAGTTCGAGATGATGAGGTGCAGAAGACGACCTTCAGGTGTCGGTACAAACACTAAGAGTTCTTGGTTATGCCTTTCGACATAACCAATTCTCCAGTAGCGTTCATGGGACTCATGAATAGAGTCTTCTAGCCATACCTCGATCGCTTTGTCATAGTATTCATCGACGACATTATGATCTACTCAACTACTGAGGGGGAGCCTGCATACCATTTCTAGGTATTACTGGACACACTTTGAGAGCACCAGTTTTTTGATATGCTCTTGAAGTGCCATTTTTGGATCCGAGAGGTTCACTTTTTAGGACATGTCATCTCAGAGGCTGTAGTTGTAGTAGAACCAGCTAATATTGAGTTGGTACTTTCATGGGAGCCACCCAAGAGTGTGATAGAGGAAAGGATTTTCTTGAGATTGGATGGTTATTACTGAAGGATCATAAAAAACATTTCCAAAGTTGCAGCACCACTATTAGCCTTGACAAAGAAGGGGAAACCCTTCGGGTGGTCAGAGATATGCCAGCAGAGCATACAGGAGATGAGGCAGAGGCTGAATAGTTCCCCCATCTTGATTCTTCTAGAGGAAGGAATAGGGTATATAGTTTACTATGATGCATCAGGGACCACACTTAGATGTGTCCTGATGCATGAGCAAGTAGTGATCACTTATGGTTCTTGTCAGTGGAGACATAATGAGAAGAACTATGCCACCCTTGACATGGAGTTAGCAGTAGTGGTCTTCACCTTGAAGATGTGGAGACACTATCTGATGGGCGAGCATTTCACAATACACTCTAACCACCAGAGTCTCATGTATATCTTCTTAAAGAAGAACCTAAACCCAGGACAGTGATGTTGGCTTGAGTTCCTCCAAGAATATGACTTTGAGATAGTCTATACTCTTAGGAAGGGGAATGTTGGTACAAATTCTCTCATCAAGAGATCTGGTATACATCTGTTAGGAGATGCGATAGAGAATCTAGTTCCCTTATAGATATCATTTGTGGATAGGGATGGAGAAACCTTTCTACAGTCTCTTACAGTCACTCCCTCACTTCTTTAGTGAGTCAGGAAAGCACAGTTTGGAGACTCGGACTGCGAGACACGACGTTCTCATATATCCATAGGACATGCACCTGATAGACTTTCTGAAGTTGTGGAGCACATCATCATCTTCAGAGGATGTACTATGGTACTAGTGTCACTTCATGAATAAGTGTTGAGAGATTTCACCAAATCCCCTCTATAGGAACATCCAGGTGTGGTGAAGATGTATTAGTACCTCAAACGACAACACTGGTGGCCACGTATGAAGAAGGTGGTAACAGAGTTATTCTCACGATGCCTCACTTGTCAACAAGTGAAGGCGGAGCACCAAGTACCAACAGTCTTGGTTCAGCATTTAGAGGTCCCAAAGTGGAAGTGGGATGGGTTATCCATGGACTTCGTGATGGTTCTTCCACGTACATCCAGGGGTCACGACTCGATTTGGGTGATCGTCTATCGACTCACCATGTCGGCCGACTTCCTACCAATCAGAGATAAGGGTTCAACAAAGAGCTTGGGACACCTCTATTTGCAGAAGATTTTGTGTTTTCATGGTATACCTTCAACGATTGTCTCCTATCATGATGCACAATTTACTTCCCTGCTATTTAAGGGGTTACAGGAGGCTTTTGGGACATAACTTTGTCTGAGCACCGCCTTCCATCCTCAGACAGATGGTCAGACTGAGCGGACAATTCAGACCCTCGAGGACATGCTACGTTATTATTTCATCGACTTTGGTCATAGTTTGGAGGACCACATACCTTTTGTAAAGTTTTCAAAAAACAACATCTATCACTCCACCATAGGGATGGCACCTTTTGAGGCATTGTACTAGAGACCCTACAGATCACCTTTGTGCTGGACAGAACCTGGGGAGTCAACACTGGTGGGTCCAGAGAAGGTACGATCTACCACGAAGAAGGTGCAGATCATCTAGGAGTGGATGAAGACTACACATAAAAGGCATAAGTCGTATGCCGACTAGATACAGCGGCCTCTGGAGTTTGAGGATGGCGACCACATCGTTCTTCGGGTCTCACCTACATAAGGTCTATGGAGGATTGGCCAAGGTGGAATGTTATCGCTAAGATTCATTGGACCTTTCAATGTCCTCAGTAGATTAGGTGAGGTGGCTTACTGCTTGGCTCTTCTACCTCAGTTGCACCAGGTTCAAAATGTCTTCCACGTATCCCAGCTAAGAGAATACGTGCACAAATCTTCTCACATCATCGACCATGGAGATCTAGACATCGATAATGGGGAGACTTTCACGGAGGTTCCAGTGGTTATTGAGTATCGACAAGAGTGGGTCCTACGTGGACGGTCGATACCTCTTGTGTGTGTTTGTTGGCAGTACGAGAACCTCTAGAAGAGTACATGGGAGATGGAGGCTCAGATGCGTGCTCAGGACCCCCATTTGTTCCCTTAGTTTGATTTGTAGCTTACTGGGACGTAAATCCCTGATGTGGGGAGACTGTAAGGACACAGAAATCCCATGGAATTTTTAATACATGAAATTTTTACAAGTCTGCGAAAACTGAAGGGGATTGATTTTGAGGCCTAGTGTGCCCAGAATCAATTTTTGATGTTTTTTCGGGTATCTTTAGTAAACGTATGAGTGGGTTTTTATAAATTTTTAACTGGTGCTCTGAATTGAAATCTGAGAGCACCGTTGAACTCACATTGACAGTATTTGTTTAAGAATACTTTCACCTCGACGAAAGTTGGCCGAGAATAAGAGATAGTTTTTGGGTTTTTAAAAATGTTCCAAATAAAAATAAATTATGTGGATTTTTTTATTCATTGGTTAAAACCTCCACATGGAAGTTAGAGGTGGGACCACTACACCTTAACCTCCCATGAGAGGTTATGGTGGTGGGGCCCTCCCGAACCTAACCTTCACTTCATATTTAATATGGTGGGGACCACCTGAGGTTTAAACCACTTGAACTCCCCGTTAAGTAGTGGGAAACCTCTTGAGCTCCTGACTTTATGGTGTCAAACCCTCTCAATTAACTAATTGAGCACATCAATTAATTAATTTGAATCTTTTTAATTTTGTGCCTATGATGAAATAAAAGGTAAGGATAATCTATTATTTTGGGGGTTTTCATTAGCCTTTTGGGTGGAACATGGGAGAGGGGAGAACTTGGGAGAAGGCTCCCAGTGAAAAAATCATTTCACCGATGAAGAATGCTCCAATCGAAAAATAACGTTGACCTCGATTCTGACTTTGACTTCCTTCATCAGAACCTCCTCGACGTAGGATGCGTTCATCTACAACGCATCGACATACTGGAATTTGTAACTTCATCAAATATTAATGAAACAATTTAATGGTAAGTGATTTTTTAATTGATTCATGTTCTTCATTTTCTACCAATGATTAAAATTCAAAGTCGCATGATATCACCCTAACACAGACGGTGCGTGCCGAACAAGCACGGTTTGACCCCTCCACCATCATTGTGGAATTTGAATCTAAATGTTTCATGAGATAGAGATGAGATATTATCATCAACATTGGTTTCTTATTGATGGTGATGTCCCATGGAATACGTGGCTACTTCCAGAATGAGAATTGGGCCACTGGAACTCGTCCGGTGACCCGCGGAAAGTTCACCGACAAATGGAGCAACAACCATCACCACATGGAAGGTGGCGGTGCAAACCCACCATAGAAAGTGTAACCTATGGCTGACAGTCCACTGTGGTGCAGCAACAACCGATGCAATCCTGGCCGCATAGAAAACCGGTGGCTCGAGCCGCCAGGTCTCCGGAGAAGGTGTGGCGCAACCGCGCCATGCGGTGGAGAAAAAAGGTGACCGCGACCCTCTAGCCACGATGGTGTAGTGGCATACATCCGTGAGGAAGACCGGCGGCCTGAGACTCCGGGTCGCTAGAGGAGCCGTAGTGCAACTGCTCCACGTGGGAGGCAGCTGTCCGCTTGGCTAGTCGGGAGGAGAGGGTCCCATCACTGGGTCCCATGTGATGCGGAACGACGCTACGTGGTGCCAGTTTGACTTCCACACGAATGGATAAGGCATTAGGGATTTCTAGGGGTGATAACTCCACCCTGGATGTAGCTAGGGCGGACCCCATAGGCCGCCAGGCGCGCGGGCCAGACCCAGCGTGGGCTGGACCCAGCGCGGGCCGGACCCCGCGCGGGCCGGACAGCACCCGTGGGCCTGGCTGCCCTCATGGGTCGGGCCAACCCCGTGGGCCGGGCCGCCCTCGTAGACTGGGTAGGACCCACAAATATGGTTGGACCCCAGTCCAGACCCGGGTCGGACTGGGTCGGGTTGGGTCAGTCCGACTGGGCCAGACCATACCCAGACCTGTTTCCACTATTTTTCTTGTAACATCAGCTATGTGCATCCGATTGATGAACCATCTGATGTGACGGAAACCTTGGAAGGAGACAGTGCTTTTTGTATACCCCACTCAATGTTTGGACATAGTTGGGTTATGGATAGGTTGGATCAAACGTAAATCCAACCGAGCCCTCGAAACCAAAATACCAATAACTCTCAGACCGGGCGTCCGATTGACACACCGTCTTCTGCGTTGAGTTTCTTATGTCATGACTGATATTATGGAAACATAAACTTGGGAATTTGTGGAAGTTTATGTATCAACACTTGGCTTGAGGAGCGTACCCTCCCAGAATCAAGCATGCTTTGTTCGAATCCCTGTGGCTAGCTGTGCACTGACGACTGTTCCTGGATCCTGTGTGGGTTTGACAACACTAATGACTGTTCCTAGATCATGTGTGGTTTCGATAGCTTTGATGACTATTCCTGGATCCTGTGTGGGTTCAACAACTCTATTTATTGTTCCTGGATCCTATGTGGGTTTCACAGTTCTGATTTTTGTTCATGGATCCTATGTGACTTCGACAGAATAGATGATTCAGTGGCTACATCTAGTCATCTCTATCTCTCTACATAAGTTTTATACTTGTGTGTGTTGAGTCTATAACTTTGTGTTTTCCTCATTATTGAGATGGATTAATTGATAACATAGTTATGTGAATGGGAATATACCTATGAAGGTTATCTATTGATTTCATACCTTGTGGTTTAACCTTATTAGATTTTGTGAGACCTTGAGGGTCTTGGGGTCCCTACTGAGTATCGTTATACACACCCCTTCATGGGTTATGCCCGCACCTCATTGTGTTGGATGTAGAAGATAGACAGCGCTAACCGAGGCTGAGTGTACTAGGACTGGACGGTGCCCAGAGGTGGACATCACGATGAGTGGGTACCCAAAGGAGACTGACAGACATGGAGTACTGAGGAGGCTATCAATACCTACCCTTCTAGTATGATCTGCAGTGGAAGATCCAGTATCTACTTTTCATCTTTCACCTGTTTTGTCCCTTTTTAGTTGTACTTATACTTTACAGTTGGGCTTGCATTTTTGGCCCCATTACTTTTTAGGATTGTCTTGTTATACAGTTTTGCTTAGTGTTTTGTATCTAGCTATGTGCTCTGTTGTGTGTGTTTACAGTTATTAAGGAAATACCTTCCCATATTTAGGGAATTACGCCTTTGGTTCTAGTCACCAGCCCCTGGCCTATGGTAGGTGGGATTGGGGTAGTCACAGCACGGGACCTGGGGGTCGGTTCATGACAATGGGTCTGTTTTTTGTTCTTACTACCACATCCTTCAACTACATATTTACCTCAATGTCATTTCATTCCACTACTAGGTTATTATCTATTTCCACTTTTGATCTATCTGTTGTTTACATCTGAATATCTATCTAACAATGAGGTTATATTCTCCCCACCATACCACCACTAAAACTTACTTCTAGTTAGTCATATCAATTATACCTAGAGGTTCCATTGAGGTTAGGATTCTCTCATGGTTAGTCACTAATGACATAATTTAAACTAGTATTATGTAAAATAAATATTTTCCCATGGTCATTATTGATATAATTTTGTAGTATTATTGAAGTAGGTTGTTAAACCAACCCAAGCATGAATATTCCATGATTAATGGATGATTATGATATGATTAATTTAAAATATCATTACACTGACAATATAATTATATTATTTAGTGTTTATTAGTGAGATATATTTTTATTAAATAATAATTAGAATAATAATTATTGGATATTAAAATATGATTAAAATATTTAACTCTTATTATGATTTTTTAATATCATTAATTTGATAACAATTGTTTATTATTTATAACTTTAATTGGTTATTCTAATTTTCATACTAGAAATATAATAGTAATTTAGAATCCAAATTTATCTTGTAAAACCATTCTTATAACAATCCATGTAAGGAATTGAATAAATTAAAAATTGAAATTGAGCCTTCCTAGGAGGAAATAGTCAACAAGTACACATGGATGATGATTTCATTTAGATGAACAAGAGAAAAAATAAATATAGTTTATCCATTAAAAATATAAATTATTTAATAAAAATAATAATTATACATAAATTTACCAATTAAGATAATCAATTTATGGTGGTGCGTTAAAGTGAAAAATGTTGAATCAGGGTAGCGGTAATCCTCACAATTCACAATGCATGATTCACATATTTGTTTTCATTAAGGGGACAGGGTGGTTATTACTTGTACTGTCATTTTAATAATATAACAGTATAAAAACAATACTTATGTTATCATTTTATTATTGTTTAATTAGATTTTAGGGATTTGAAAAGCACACAATGAAATAGGATGTAGGGATAAGAAGATAAGAATAAATACCTTACTACTTAGATTATTTATCTTGTGAATGGGATTAAGCCTTTATGATATGGTATTTCAAGAATAATAGAAGCTCGTTAATGTGGATAAGAGTATTTAAGATGGGTTTGGGAAGATTTTGGTTAATACTAAGGGATTTTTGGTGTTAGTGGAAGTGGGGAGAAGAATGACTATTTTATTAATGGAAATGGCTGAATGTTTCGTAAATACTAAAAAAATTCAATAATTAAAAGTAAATATCAACCTTAGACTTTTTTATCAAGTTTTATGTTCATTACCATATGAATTATTACTTGTACCATTTTATCTTTTTTTTATGGAAACTAGTTTTTACCTTAGTAATTCATCCATTGTGCTTGAAAATAAAATGTCACTAAACATATAATTAAGATGAAATGATTCCAAATATGAATTAAATTTATTATAATACAATTTATAAATGTGATAAAATTTAAATTTAAAATTGTAAAAGTATAATTCATATAAAATGTTTCTTCTATTAGTGTGAATCAGGGTTTAAAATAACAAATATAAGTTTATTAATCATCATATTTTAAAATATATAATGATAATTATAAAACATATTTTTTTTCAAGATAATGGTTTGATGAGTTTTAATTTATTCTTACATTATAGTAATGTTATAAAATCCATGGGTTTAATTAAAAATTGAATTTTCTCTATACCCTGAAAAAACAATATTTTTGAAAAAATCCTGAAATTTCATCATAAGGTAATAATAATATTATTATTTTAGAAATGAATTTTATTTGGATAAAATAAAATTCTAAAATTCAAAAAATAAACACATAAATATACCAATGAATAGGGGTTCTTTATGGTGTTCATTGTGTGATAGTTCGGGATATGGTGTTTAAATTCTATAGTAGGGTCTTGAGTATTACATTTACACCCTTAAATAATTTAATCATAAAAATACTGGAATATATTAGTTATTGAACAAATGTGTATATTCCTTCCTCATATCCCCTTCAACCTCACCATTTTCTTCTTCTATTTATTGATTTATCCAAATGAACATAACCAATATAGTTATCTGATTTCATAATACATTCTATTTTTTTTTGAAGAATCTATATAAGATCATCATTGTAACCCAATTCAGGATCCAAATATACTCTCATAAATGTGAGATCAAGCATTGGATATTACATGTATTTTATCCACAATGAAACATGGTATACATCTTGAATGGAAGCTATTATTGTTTGAAAATTATACTACAGGTATATACTAATACCATATACCATGTAAAATATGGTAACATGATATCAAAATGTCTTTCAGATTCTAGATTGTTTTTATATACAATCCATCCGTTGGAAGGAGATAATTAGTGCTTAAATGTATTTTAATGTTGAGATCTATTTGTTGAATCTTCCTAAAATTTGATGTGAATTGAGGGTTATTATAATATAATTTTTTAGAGGTATCCCATGAAGCCATACAATTTCATTAATATATATCCATGAAAGGATCTCAAAGAGAATATCTTATAGTATTTCCATAAAATGAGAAGAATTAGTAAGACAATCAATTATGTAGCATATAACATTATTATTACTAAGAGTATTTGGGAGTCTAGTGACAATGTACATTGTAATATTATCTATTATCCATATAGGTATAGATCATGAGTGCATGAATACCATAGTATTTTTTCTTTTATCTTTTACTCACAACCATACTATGAACTTGGAAACATAGTTTTTAATTTCTTACTTAATACCATCCCACTAGAAATGTTCTCTTAAGTCACAATACATCTTTGTGTCACAAAGGTATATAGAGTAATGTCAGCTATATGCTTTATATAATAGACTCCTCTTCAATTATGGTATAGATAGAACATATTACATCCTTCCAAAAATCAACACACCTTCAATATAAATGATGTATATCAATTTACTATCATTTTCAAATGTATCTTCCTTTCAATGTTCTTTTCATCCAAATGGGACAACTCTATATTTTTTTAGTAAGGATGGTGTATTAATTCTTAGGAAAAGGGAAGATGGATTTACTTGTGTAAAAATCACCGCATCTATCCTTTCTAGACATATTTATATTAGATTGTTGTAAAATCATCACTATAGTTGAATTCCCATTATCTATAATACTCAATGCATCGACCACCTTTTTTACATTTTAGGGTGGTAGTATATTGAGAAATCATGGTCATAGAGTATTTCAAACCAATATCATTACCTCATGTTGGGAAATTCAAATATAATATATACATAAAAATATTATGGTATTTATATTTATATATATCACATTATTCTTTATAGCAGTAGTCCATCTATATTTTAAATTAAAATACAATAGATTCTAGATCAAGGTCGTGAGTTATGTATTTCTAGTAATGGATTTACAATTTCCTCAATAAACAAGGATTCATCCTATCATTCTACCTAAGGAGACAACTAATTATTTTCTCTAATGAATTGCAATTTATTAAAAATAATTCCATACCTAATGGTAAATTTAATTAATGTTCATAAATTATTCTCCTCTTAGTTTTTTGAAAAAATTCCTAGTATTTTCTTGATTATGGGAATTAAACAACATTTATTGATAACTTGGTTAATTATTTGGCAAATTTAGTAACATATTAAACCAACCTACGATTGTGTCCTTCTAAGCTAAGGAACATTTGAATATCATTTATGTTCATCCATGTAGGAAATTATGTAACTATATTTTAAATTAAATTGTCAATCGATATTCTTTGAAGAAAATATGGATAGAAAAATTTAATTTAATGTGACAAAATTCACACTTACTAAATTTCCCATACAATTACTTTTTCTTATGGTCTCTATAATTATTTGTAGACAGCTATTATGCTATTCATAGATCTTAGAGTATATCAATATATGATTAATTAATACCAAAATAAAGTTACTATGATAATACTTGAATACTCAATTATTGAAATCTATAATGATGGAAGGTGATTTAGTTACTCCAAAATTTATTAATGTAAACTCATAATGTCCTTACCTTGTTTTAAATTCCATCATCGATAGATCATACTTCCTGACCCTTAGCAGATGATAACTAGAGAAAATATCAATCTTGGAAAACTATTCGTATATTTGAAGTTGAAACAATAAGTCATTAAATCAAGGTTAATTATATATAATATTTATATTAATGTAATTGATCTGTCTATAATCTTTTCACAATCTCTTATAACAATCATTATTTTTCTAGAATAAATCATGGGCCCCCATGGTGAAATACTAGGGAATATAAATCCATTTTCACCCAACTCCCAAAGTTGTTTCATTATCTACACCAACTTCACTAGTGCCATTTTATAGGGATATTTAAATATAGACAATTCATAATGAGTAATTTTAATTGAAAACAAAACATCAAGCTCTAGTGGATTACTAGTAAATTATTTTTCATAAATAAATAAATTTTTGTTCCATGGTTACATCCTATATTCTTAGGATATCTTCCTACTCTATATCTTTAACATGATCTCTCTCTATTCCTAAAATTTAATTAATGAGAGTTACTGGGGGGATTTGGATAAGATTTAGAGGATTATGTCTCCCGTATAAAGATAAAATATTCCACCACACCTTCAAAAATCATAACATCATATTCCTGGAAATAAATTTATGAATAAAAATTTGAAATATAATCCATACCATGGATAATATCAATGTAAACCATTTTTTTAATAACGAAATTTTCAAATAGGGTATAGCCTTATATTATAATTGGAACATCAAGGAACATCCCTATTAGAATAATAATTTTTATGATTGTCTATATTGATAACTACTTTACTAGGGTTCTAGGAAAATGATTGATGATTTTGGAAAACATTGAAGACAAAAATGAGTAAGAAGTACCAGCATCAAATAAAACATTATATAACTATGGGTATACAATAAATGTACCCACCACCATGACATTAGGAACTTTGACATTATGTATGGTAATCATATAATTTTGATCATTCTCCCTTCCCCTTTCCTATGTTAAATACCCTTGAAATTTATAGTAAGGGTTCACATAATTTTCCTTATCATTATAGTTAACATATTTAACCTCAAAAAATTCTTCATTGACTTGATTTTATGAGCTTGATAGCCATTTTCTCTATTCAGTTAATGAACACATATTCCATTCATATAAGCTATATGGTGTTTCATACCATTGTTATCATATGTGTAAAATACCATCCCCCATTTCTTACCATTTTCTTAATTTTCATCCCATGTTACTCAAACAACCTCTTATTCTATTAATTTAACTTATTTAAATACATCCTAGAGAAAACGTTTTATATCTTATTGGTTCTTGAGGCTATATTTTCACATGATAAAAAATTTTATGGTACTGATTATCTTTGAAGTATCAACATTAACCCGTCCAATAAATGATGAATCTTGATTTATGTTCTATGTATATAGCCTATAGTATGAATATCTAACATTGTAATTTTATCATCATATTCAGAAATATTTTTAGATTCCATCTATATAATATTGAATAACAACCATTACATTTTTCACTATTCTAATGAAAAAAATCGTTCATTGAACACATCATTAAATGTCCCCCATTGCATGAACATTGTCTCATCTTATTCTTCAGTGTTTTGAATTAGTGTCCTCCATTGGTCCTCATCTTCCTCCAATGATAGACTTCCAAGATTGCCTTTTTATTTTCACTACTTCCTTAATTGAATGATATCATATGTAGGAAATTGATCTAATTTTCAACTACCAGTGAATTAGTAGTTCCAATAAATGTTAGAGGTCCTCTTCTTCTGATGTGATTTGACACAGCTACAAAATGTTGTGGATTAGCATGTTACTCTATAAAGGTAAGATTAATTTCCCCAACCTAGGTCAAATTTCATAATGTGGTTATGATCTGATTATCTATATATCCATTTTATTGACTTGTTTTGGGGGAACATCCTTATACTGACTACATGAGTTTCGAAAGATCCTAGTCCCCTAATTTGTCACTATATTTATAAAATTTCGAACACATAATCATCTTATGATATTTAATTATAAAATTACATCCCTATTAATTTTTTATAGTACCCCTATAAATCATTAGAGTTTTTTCATATTACTTTTTCAATTTAACTAGGTTCTTCTAACTATAAACCCCATGGTTCTTTTTAAACTTCATATGATACCAATTATAAAACTATGGAATTAAAATCCTAGTTATTATAGTTATATTTCATTTTTGGTATAGAAAAAATGATTTACCATAGGATGCAACAACATTTTAATCTTATAAAACCACATTCATATATACATTAAATTTTAAAAAAAGAGATACAAAATGATCATATTGTGATAAAAATATTATCCCTTCAATAATATATTTAAAATTTACACGTATCTCCCCTTTTGGTTTCCTTGGGAATGAAAAATATAAGTGTAAGGTTATATTCTTAGTAGAGAGTAGCATAAAATGAACGAGATCATAGAAAAATCATGAAATAAGGTGTGTGTATGGAATAAATGATCTAAATGAACACATAATCAACCAAAATCAAAGGAATTATATAGTCATGATAATAAATGAAAAAATAGATAATAATAATAATAATAATTAATATCATATTGATGTAATTCATGTTGTCATTCATCATAATGTACTATCAATACATTTTTCAAAGACACTATACAGATATAGGATGGGGTATACTACAAAACCAAAGATATTTTGTCCCATGTGGCTTATCAATGTATTTAGGGTATTTATAATTTTAGGCCCTATCAATCACAAGATTAAGTCTAATGCATAAACCATAAGAGTCAAATTTACCTTTTATATCGTTCCCAAAGGAGCCTATATAAGAATAAAAATGTTGCTATTCATATATTGAGAAATTCAGAAATAAAATAATTCCCCATTGAATATAATAATTTATATTTCCTGGATAATATTCCTTAATCAACTTATATGTTGTGGGGTATTGTAAAAGTTTCAAAAAGTATCCTTATCAATGAAATGTAGTATAGAGGGTAATTTTAATATTTTGGGTTATCCATAGAGTATTCTGATTTTGTTCAGTGGTTTATATTTTTATTAGAACAATTAAATGGATAAAAAAATATTTTAACATGTTTCAAAACTAATGTATGAAAATTGCAATGCTTCTACCCTAAGAGATTCCATCTAGGTGTGCAATATTATAGCCATTCATCATGAATAATTGAGATGAATAAGTAAATGATAAACCAACCCTTTTCAATGTGATTACAACTAGGTACATCTATTATATAACTATATCAACTTCATAGTATTGATATAGGTATATATATCATAAGAAACGATTCACTATTTTAATATTCCAAATGATAGGATAGTTTTTCACGATTGAAATGGTTGAGTTATACAATTGTTTTCTACCTCATTAATCAAAATAATACAAGAGATGGAAAATTATAAAGAATCTTATGTTCCTTAAATTTCATGAGTAGTATGGTAAAAATTATTCCATGATAATGTATAAACCACACAAAAAGATATATATACTGAATATAACATGATTCTAAAAATAAAAAATTATAAGTAAATACCCACTTATAGCATGGGTAGAATATCAATAATAACATATTTTTTATAGGTTATTTTTAATTGATCCCAAAATACTATGAATAATTTTTTTCATGAAATAACATCTCATATTTGTTTTATATATACCCTATATATAGAAAATTAGGTGGATAATACAAAACATGTCTCAAATGGAGGAATTTGAGAGGGAATACCATTACCTATTTTCCTAAATTACATGAATATAATTTAAAACCATATATAACAAAAAAATGTAACTAAATAACTAAATTTATATCCTTACTCACTCCCATTTTCATATATACTCTTTATAAATACTCATTTTATATAAGAATTCAACATATTTTCCACATCATGTGTTTATCGGTTTGATCATTTGTATTAGTTTAATAATAGCAATGTATGCATTCATTATTACAAGGAAGTTCATTATTACAATGTTATTAATTTTATTGTTATGAATTATTTATAATTATTTTTTATGTTTCCAATTTTTTTAATGACTGTTTATTCTTTATCTCTATAAATAAAATAGATTTCACGAAGTTTTGGTTAATTCATGTCAATTAATGGGCGTTTTCCTTATTAATGAATTAATTTTTTATATGAAATATCAATAATAAAAAATAATTATTTAAAAAAAATTATTATATTATACCATTAATTATGTTCTCATTTTCATTCATGATAAAAAATCATATAATTGTTCATGTAGGACGTCAAACAGACCCAGATCTAAACATAACAAGATTAATGGATGATTATGAGGTAATTTATTTGAAATATCATTTAACTAGTGTCATGCTGATATTATTTAGTGATTATTATTGTTTTATATTATTATTATAAACTATTTACAAGAATATGTAATGGATATGAAAATATGAGTAAAATATTTCACTCTTTGTATGCTTGTTTATGATGGTTATTTTTATAATCATTTTTCATAATTTATATCATTAATAGAATATTAAATTTTTCTTTTGAAAAAAATATAGTGACATAAACATCATATTAATCATTTAAAATTATTATCCTGACATTCAAGGTAAGGTGATAATGAAATGTAAAATGGAAATTGATCATTCCATGTTAGTGGTTGTCCACACGTATTCATAGGTAGTGATTTAATGTTAAAAGAATGAGAGATAGAAAAAATATAGATTATATTTTAAGAAAATACAATATGTTGTATGTATCATAATTTTATATTAAATTATATTTTATAACCATTCATTTAATGTGGAAATGTAAATAGAAACATGTTACATTGTGGATGTAGTAGTCACTACAACACATGACTCACATTACTATTTTTATTATGTTAAAATGGTGAGGGTGGTTAATGATTTTAACATGTGTACAATAACATAAATGTAAAATAATTACAATAATGTTATTGATTTATTTTTATGAAAATAAATTTCAGTAAGTTGAAAAGAACAAAAAGTAATAGAATTGGGGGATGAGTGGTTAGAAATCTACACCTTACTACTTGAATAATCCCCATTGTGAAGGGGATGAAACCTTTGATGGATGGTATTTTTAGAATATCATATTATATTTAAGGCATCGAAGAGTTTCATGAATATGGTTGGGTAGAAATTATTCCAATTTAACTGGGATTGGTGTGATGGGAAGTGAGGAGAATATTTCCACTTTTATATGTGAAAAGGGATTACATTCCTGTAAATACTCAAACTTTTTCAGAAACAAGTAGAAATTATTATGTAAATTATTTCCAAAATTATGTAATAATAGAGTGGGGAGGATATAAGGTTTATCCACACCAAATACAATCAATTGGAGACATATTTTTATCATGTTTCAATTACATTACTCATTTAGTTATTTATTTTACAAATTTAGGTTTACCATGGTGACTAGTATTACGATAGAAATTTATCATTTATGCCTAAACATAAATGATTATTTTTAAATTAATATGATATACTAATTCCAAATTAGAAATAAATTAATATTATTAAATTTATATATATGATATAAATTAATTTTATTATAGTAAATGTATACTTCCTTAACAAAATTTGAGAGATAAACTTGAATTAAGGTTTAAAATATCATATATTTGTTTAATAATTATAATATTTGAAATATATAATGGTACTTATAAAATTTGTTTTCAAGATAAGGGTTTCATTATTTTTAGTTTATTCTTAAATCATAGAGAGGCCCTAAAAGTCACTGTTTTTACAAAAGAGGAATTTTGAATGTTCACATAAAATTCAATATTTTTTGAAGAAACACAAAATTTCATCTTATGATAATATATCTATGATGAATAAAATTAATTAATATTATTTTATTGAAATCAAATTTTAACATTCAAAAATTAAATATATAAATAATTTCATTAATTTAGGCGTGTTAGAGTGTGCATTGTTTTATAGTTCATGGTATGTTGTTTACTTGCTATAGTACATTCACATATATTCAAATCAAATTTTGAATAGATGTCCAAATTTTCCTCCCTCTAATTCATAGTATTCTGATGTTTGAAAGAGTTATATATATATATATATCAAAGGGAGGCTGAAATTAAAATATTCACCAATAGTTATCCATGAAATATTTTAGTAGTTCTTAAAACAATGTAGTCGATATATCACCATCTCAAAATATTTTGTTTTATTATATGGGGAAGAGAAAAACATGATGGAAGCCTAATTAAATGGTTTCCAAGGGTTTATGTGATAACATGAACTATCCGAGAGGGGTAAATGAATCAAAGGAGATAAATTCAAACACTAGAGATTCCTAGGAGGCCCGAGAAGCCAGAAATTCAGCAACAAAGTTACATTCGCACCATGTGTGCTGAATCACCACACCCTAAATAAGATGGTCCTACAGTTACAGATAAGTTAGGTGATGTTTCATAGAGAGGAATAACCTACAAGTAAAGAGTTTTTAATAATCTATATATCCATCTTCCCCACCTATTGTACAATGTTCCTTGATCTATAGATATACATATCGCTAAGCATCACTGATTCCTCCTCTCTAAGAGAGATTCATGGACTATATAATGAACTAAAATAAACAATCATAGAGATAATGGTATTCTAGACCACACCTCATCCTCTGATATCACCAGTGGTGCATGCACCACCAACATTGAACGTGAGTCTGTAATAAGGGGGCAAGCCATCGTACCCAATTACCAGGAAGGCTAGTCCCAGTCATGGATGCTGGAGATCTCCTAGGCACGATCATCCTTATGTAAGGTGCATCCCCCCAATTATTCATAAAGAGCCTGTAAAAATAAATTATTTTAAACCTATCTCTCATCATCATGGTTGAGAAATAGATCTAAGATCCATGACAGACCTAGTTCTGTGCCTACCACAAGCACCAGCACCCTACTACCAATAGTGGATTGTAGCACTTGGTGACCTAACATTTACACCCAATACTATCAAAATGAATATATATGAAATTTTATATACTTATATTGAATCCTATCAATTATTAAATGAAAATGGTGTCCATATTAGACCCATCTTTGAAAAACTTCTTTGGTTTTATTTCATCAATCTATAATATACTTTTTTATATGACTACTCATTTCCCACACTAGACCAGTAATTTAATTTTGAAATATTATGTTAACATTTTATTTTAGTAGTGAATATATTAGTTAATTTTTTAAATATATTACATAGTTTTTTAGATCCCAGATGGATCATATAAGGACAATAAGATTGGGGATGAATTAGTGTAATCAACTTCTACCAAATTTTATATTCTTTTAGTTATCCCCTATTTCTCTTGAACCTCTTACTCGGTTAAGAGTAATGGATATTTTGTATGATTCCATCAATCATAATATATATAATAAAAAATAAATAAACACAAAAATATTTCTAAATGGTTTGGTACTAACATAAACTGCTTGTTGTGATAACATGTGGTTGTTTCATGGATTCTCTTATAATCTTAAATTTATAATTATCATAAGCACCTTTAATTAGTGCTCAATGTTAGATAGGTAAAATCCACACCCAATAAAGGATAGATGTAATTATTTATACTAGATCCCCAATTCATCAATGATAATTTTTATACTATAACAACAATTATTCATGAATAATCTTTCTTCCTAGGAAAAATTGTTTCTCTTTACTTGTGTACTTCCTTAATGACTTCTTCGATGCTGATCTTGAGAATTATCTTCAAATTCTCGGGTTCATGTGATCACATGCTTGAAGAAATGAATTTTTTTAAACCATCTCCTTTTAACACAAAATCATTATCAGGATGTCCAATGGATATTTCAATAGTATGTACATTTATTAAGAAATGCACAAACATATTTATATACAAATGTGGTGAATGGGTATCAAATAAATCATGGGTTTAAATTCCATCAATTTCATAAAAAAATAAATGTATATTTTGATTTAAATAGTAATATTATTCTCCTTATAAAAAAATATAAATACTAGAATAATGAATGGGTATTTATTCTATCATTTTAATTACCCCATTGAAAATGGGTATTTATTTCCTTCTTAATTTCACTGAAAATACATGAATGTGTGGGTGATTATTTTTTTCTTATATTTTGAATAAAATACCCATGAGAGTGTATTAAATTATTTATTTATCATGGAAATAAAAACCATAGTTTCCCTTGTGTCTTAATGAATGAAAACCATAATTTCTTGTGGATATAAATACCCTCTATAAAAATGCATCTTCTTTTACTTGAGGTGTTTGGGTTTCCTGTAAATTTATTTTCACACTATAAGAAAACAACCAACATTCATTCATTTAAAAATAATTGATCGTGTCATTTCTTCTTCATTACATGGGTTTTTTCTTCCCTTGAATGCATTCATACATTCTCATCAAAGACTCAATGATGTCAACCTCTCTATTTTTCACGTTGTAAACAAATGATCAGTGGATAATTTAAAAGCCCAAATAATTGGGTTCCTTTTTAATCATGTGGATGAGACTTCGAATATCACCATCTATAAAAATTTATATCGAATTTGAATACATTAGGAGTTTAGGTTCAGTGTTAATCTTTATTCATCACACGGTTAACATATTCACATGCATCTCCCTACTGAAGATTTCATAGAACAGATGCATCTACCAAAATATTTAATTCGGTGATCATGAATGAAAGTGTAACTGCATGAATTTACACTTATTTCAAACATTCCTATGGAATAATCATCCTATTTTCATCAAAGGAACTCATCTTCATCAGGCGGCTCGGGTTCCTTCATTACATACATGGAAGTTCATGAATGTAATTTATAATATCGTCATGGATCTCACCTGGATCAATGGATATTGAATATTCATTCCTTAATGCATATATGGTATTATATTTGGTCCAATGAATTTTGACATGATCTACGAGTATCATCAATAGAATATGATCTAAATGAGATGAATATCATTGGGTGGAAGAGGATGACGATAATGTTGTTCCCAAATAGACAGTCTCTATAATCCACATTGTTTTTCTAACAAAATGTATGTGTTTTTTATGACATGAGAAAAGTGAACTTTATAAGAAATCCCATATCAACGTCACAAGAATTCAAGGAAATGTTTTTTTTATCATCATCTTTTATTGAGAGAACAGAAGTGTGTAATGGGGTCTCCCACAAATCCCACTCTCACCACTTCGTACCTGAACTCTCTTCCACCATGCCTCCTTGTATGGTAGATCCTACCCTTTACCCATGTACTCTTCCCCAAGTCTTTTATATGGTCCTTTCCCACTATGCCCCCAATGTCTTAGCCTTGGATGACTTCCATGGGTGTGGTTGACCTCTGTGTCCCACATGTTCTTTTTGTTATGAAGGTCTTGGTTGATCAATGGAATGAATAATTTTTAGTATGGAAAATTTATATTTCATAGAAAATTTATAAGTATAAAATATAGAACAATTGTTTCCAATTCACCCCAAACACATTCATATAATTACAACTATTTTTCATGAAATCTTATAAAAATCATCTTCAACTTCACTTGATGGAATACATTATTTCATAATATTCTGCAATATTCCTCTTGATGAAAATATATATTTGCATGGAATTACTTCTTCTTTATCTCATAGTAAATTAAACATGTCATCCTTTGACCCATGTCTTGTAACTTAGGATCACATCATTAATATTTATATTTATATAGAGAATTTTCCAAGAGATAATCCATTACTTTTAGATGAATCCATAAAAATTATCCATGCCTCATCACCAATCATGGATGTTCAAAATATTTCTATATTTATTTTTCTAATATTAAATACCAATAAAAGATGAATTCATCATAAATTGACTTCTTATGTATTAAAATATATTAATAAATAAAACTATACTCATCAACCACCCACATGGAATTTCATGTTTGTTTTTGGTGGAGTATGTACTATACATTCAATCAGTCTAAATCAGCGTAAAGACCCTAAATCACCATTTATGAGATTTAAAGGGATTCCCCACTACCAAGAGTTCACACAGTAAACAAATATAAAGATAAAATTAATTATAAAAATTTATTTTAACTATGATTATTTTAACTGTAAATTTATGTATGATTCTCGTAGTGTAATCATTAGACATCTTGTAGGTCTTGATCTAGGATAAGCCATAAATTTTCCATGTAAGAGGTCCAAAGTGATTCCCACTATCCAATTTTCTCACACAAAATAAATTTAATATAATATAAAATAAAATAACTTTTTCACTTATAATACATTTAACTAAATATCTCTAATGTAATTACTTTTTTTGAGTCTAGTGGAATATAAAATAGAAATCCCAAAAGTCTTAGTTTTGGAAAATTTCCCAGAACACTATGGAAGATGTTTAACGTGACTCTCCAATACATAGAGTTCTCCAACTAAATAAATCAGAATAAACCATCACTTAAAATATTATTAAAATTTCCTAATTATGCTATAAGTTAATATTCTAAATTACCTATAATGGGTAGATTCTAAACTCCCTTGAAGACTGAATTAATGAATTCCATGATGTTGGTCATCAAGTTTCTATATCTACACTAATAATCATATTCTAGGGACCATTTATCATTTTTAATTTTCATCATGTAGTCATAAACTTCCTAGTTAGATATATGAATGCCTTCAAAATGACCCTTCAAATTTTTTTGGGCCATGTATACTAAAAAAATGGTACCTAATAACAATACATATAACAAAATTCTATCTATCAAATATATTATTTTAATAAAAACCATATGCATTTCAAAAATGATTTTTTCCTTATTCATGTGCTCAAATTTTAATGTTTTTCTTATATTGAGTTTAATGTGTTTAATAAAGTATCAATAATTGAAGAGTCAAAAGTTTCCTTATTACATTTTCCATTCCTTTATTTATTGAAAATCACAAAAACATTTCCTTAATAATACCTTCTATATTTAAGGAAGTATATTTTCAAGAACACCTAAAGCATTTCTTATTCTTTCTAATAGCTTACTTTCTATTTTATAGCTAATTCTAAAAATATTTTCCTTATGATCGAATAGCCACTAGAATTATTAATGATCATACACATTCTCAAAGACCTTACATTTTCTAAAGAACATACACATTCTCAAAGATAATACACTTTCTCAAAGATCTTACACTATCTTAAAGATCTATCACTTTCTTAAAGATCTTATACTTTTGTAAAGATCATAAAGTTTCTAAAATATCATATATTTTCTCAATGATCTTATACTTTCTTAAAGAGATTATTCTATATCAAATATCTTACACTTTCTTAAAGATCCTATACTTTCTTAAATATCTTACTCTTTCTTGAAGATCTAACATTTATTTAAGATCTTATACTTTCTTCAGTATCATATACTTTCTCAAAGATCTTACACTTTATAATGATATTTCACTTTCTCATTGATATTACAATTTATAAATATATTAAAATTTCTAAAAGATCATAAACTTTATCAATGATCTTACGCTATCTTAAAGTCCTTATACTTTCTCAAGATCTTACACATTCTCAGAATATTACCATTTCTTAGAATTGGGTATTTGATTCTCTCAAATTTTTGAATCTGAATATATTAGATAATAGAATATTGTTCTCTATGAATTGTGACTCCAATTCACTAAAAAATAAGAATACAATTCTATCATAAATGAGACTCCAATTGTCTCTTTCTTAGAATCTGATTCTCAAGAATTTTCATATATTATTTTCATAGTTTATTACATGTGACCAAATGGTACAACTTTATTAAAGTAATTAAATTTCATTAAGATTTTTTTTTCATAAACCTAACTTGCTTCATAATGTTTCTTACATTATGCATGATAATTTTCTTACTTCCAGCATGATAATTTATCTTAAATTTTTCATGACGATGTTTCTAATATTCTACATGATAATGTTTCATACATACTACATAATAATGTTTAATAAATTCTTCATGAAAATGTTTTTTACATTCAATGTGATTGAATTTCTTATAAGATAATTTTTCTTACATGATAATGTTTCTAACATGATAATTTTTCTTAATGATATTGTTTCTTACATGATAATGTTTCCTACATGATAATGTTTCATAAAAGATAATGGTTCTTGAATGATAATGATTCTTACATGATAATGGTTCTTATATGATATGTTTTTTACATGATAATGTTTCTTACATGATAATGTATCTTACGTGATAATGTTTCTTGCATATTTTTTGTTTTAATGTTTCTCAAATACCTCGCATGAAAATGTTTCTTAAATATTTTACATGATAGTTTTTACCAGATATTATAATGAATCCCAAAAAGGATAATGCTTCTCATATTTTTTCACATAAAAAGATGTCATCCAAACTATTTTAAAATAATCATTGATGAGTGCCACCCAAATAGGACCCTCCAAAATTTCAAGGAAATATGACCAATGGAGGAAAATGTGACCTTTAGAGATCTCACCAATAAATACCTAGCCATTTGACTGTTTTCAGAGCTATGAGATTTTGGGAGAATTGAAACTTAGTGGGAGATCTTCCATATTTCCTTCATCTGAAATCCTTAAAGATTTTATATTGTGAACAAGTTGTTCAACATACTTAAATCATAAACTCATTTGTTTTTGCCTAGTGTGGTTCTAATTTTTTTGTACGCAACTGAGGGCTTCCAAGAAGAAGGATGGAAGAGTTTCTCATTAGCTACTTAATCGAGGGATTTCATGTTGAAGGAAGATAGAAGTGTTTATCTCCTTAGAGATCAAGGTCTTGTAGGGATAGCAAGATAGACATCGATCTTTGTATTGAGGGATTACCCTAGTGTTCTTAAGACAAACTTTCATGAGGGTATAAATAAAGGGAATTTTATCCAATGTTCTTGGAAACCATTCTCTATAGGTTAAAATATTTATTTGTTTCTAGTACCTTGTTAAAAGTTTGTTTAAATTCTATTGCATTTAGTTACAGATTAAAAGTGTATGTTTCTTAATCTTTCTTAATATTGTTCAAACTCTGATTTAGATTCTCTCCAATTTAAGTTAGAATAATTCCTTAAGTAAACTTATTTAATTTTCTTTGTCAGATCCATATTATTGGATCAAATAAAGATAGTTTTTTTATTATGAACCAAATAGGGCTTCTAAATGTATCTTGTTTAACTTTTTTAAATATAGATTTTCTTAATGATAAAAAAATTTAAACCTATAATTCACCCCCATTATTATTGAGAAATATACATATTCATCTCAGTCATACAATTGGTATCAGAGAAGGTCTCTAAAATATATATACTTACATATAAGTTTTCTCACTCAAACTTTCTTACTTAACATTACTAGATGATGTTTTTTCTTAAAATTTTCGTTATAAACTCTTTGTTTATAAACATTTGCCTCTATTCCATTTTGGGAAAAAATTTCTTTTATGAATTGTAAAAATGAACATTGGATCAATAGAAAAATTAAATCCTGCAGGACCCCCAATATTTTATGGGAATTATTATAAATAATGGAGAGATAGAATGGATATGTTTTTATCAAAACTGGAGTTTATTGCTTCATCATGCTTATTGGAGGCTACAAGATTCCATAAAAGTATTTCAAAACCATTACAAATAAAGATAAATAAGAGTAGAAACTATAATTCATGGTACAGAATAATTTTTAATGTTCTATGACCAGGAAAATCTATAGATAGATTTTGATATCTGAATATTCTAATAGAATTTAAAAGAAATTTGAATTTACAAATTTTGGCACATTTAAGCTTATTGAAACAAGAAGATCTATATTAATAACTGAATACCATGCATTTTTATTTACCTATGGATAAACCATATGTAACGTCCAACAAAGTTATATAAAAATTATCAATAGCCAATAATCAATGGGAGAAAACGTTCTAGACAATGCAATGCTTGTTTGAAAAGATTATTGATATCATGGCTAACGAGTGGGAATAAAAAAGAACAGACATTGATGAATCTAGGAAAGTTAAAAATATTTTCTGTTGAGGATATATTTGGGACTCTCTATAAATATGAGAATATATTGAATAAATATGATAACAAAATTAATAAGAATAATGGGAATGTTACTTTTACAACTACATCAAATCAGATGAAATCCAAGAATTTTAAAAACATTTCTAAGATATGAATACCTAAGAACATTGGTTTTCAGTAGTACTTAAGTGAATATAAACACACATAGAATGAGATATCCAATATTTCTTAAATTATGAACAATATTTTTTGTAAGAAGAAATTTTTTTAAAGATTATAATGAATAATAGAAAGGATTAGAATTATTCAGATGTCACATGTTATGAATGCAAGAAAACTAGATATATTAGACCTAATTGTCATAGGCTAAAAAGAAATGACTAGAAAGATATAAATTCCGAGTGGAATCATAAATTATATTATAAGCCATGTGAAAGAAATTCATGAAGAAAAATTATTCATGGAGTGAAAGTGGTTGAGACTCATATAATGAAACTTTAGATATTGAATCTTCTGGATAGAGGAATATCAGGTTTTTTCAGAATACCTATTGAAAATAAATGCTTCATAGAAAAGGTACACACTATATAAGCATTACCCAATATGTATAAAAATACTAAATATCACGATAATGATTGATATATTTATTTTAATAAATAATATTTCTTAACAGAAGATACCTTAACCTTTTTTAAAGAAGTATATAGGTTGGAAAAGTTACCTGAAAATGAAAATAGTAAGATTAATAAGAAACTTGATAAAGAAAAATCTAGAATTTGTAATTTTACAAAAAAAAAGTATCATATCTTTTGAATGATCTTGATGAAAAATATTTTTAAATTGTTTCTATTTCAAAAAAACCTTGATGAATTTTATTCTAAGAAGGAGAAACATTCTAAGGATCTTGAAAAACTTATTTATAAGAAAAAAAATTAGAGAAAAAATTAAATCCTAAGTCTAATGACTATGAGGATAAGAGTTTAATCATTAGAATAAAATATGAAATGTTTTCATTAAAGAAAAATTTTCCAATAATTACTCATGGAAAGGATGGTTTTGAAAAAATATATTTACAACTTCGTCTGGTTAGAAATAGTTCTGTAGTAGGTTACTCTCATTCAAAACCCATTTCTAGTCATAATTAATTTATACATCCATGTGCCCCTTTTTCACTAAGTGTCAAAGTGGTATATGTTAGGATAAAAATTGCTCTTTAAACAGAATCCCATCCTTTGGTTTTCATAAAGATTACTTTTCTAAGAAAATATGGATACCAAATATTTTACTTTCTAACAATTCTGGATCTAAATATATTTTAATTCCAAAAGTCTAACTATTTTATTTTTAGGAAAACAATAAAAGTACCAATAACAATACATGGTGCATGGATAGTTGAAGTTCCGAGCACATTAATGGTAACAAAAACTTCTATGAAAATATAATTAAGATGAAAGGTGGAAGAGTCTCTTTCAGAGTTAATGATAAGGGAGAATGTTTTAGTTTAGGTAACATTGTTCTTATTGGAAAAGAATTAATTTTAAATGTTTTATTAGATAAAATTGATATTATTTTACAATTTATCATTATGAAAGAACAACATTCTGATATTTTTTCAAAATAATATTCTTCTGATAGATTTGAATATATTATACAGAAGTTAAGAATTATAACCATAAGGTAATCATTTATATCCACTTTTTGTTTAAACTTTCTACAAACATTAAGATATGCCTTTTCATTCGGTGGGGGGTACATTTGTTTTACCTGAAATTTTTTTTGGAACATTAACAAATTTTTTGGAACCTTAACAAAAAAATGTGGAACCGTAACAAATGTTTTTGGAACCTTAACAAATTTTTTTATAGCATTATCCAAAAAATTAGAACCTTAAGAAATATTATTATAACCTTAACAAAAGATTTCATAACCTAAAAAATCAATTTTTGAATCTGAGATGTCTTAGATAAATCATATAAAATACTAAAAAAAATTCTCACAATTCCGAAAGGTACATTTTCTAAATTATTGTTTTTAACTTACAATTCTGTTTGTCGATATTTCAAATCTATTTTAAGAAAAACCTCAACAGATTAATCTTTATTTTATTCTATTTTATTTTCATAAAACATTTAAATATCATAATCTAAAAAGGTTAAAGAAAATTATAGATTAGTTGTTGGATAAAATAAAATCTCAGGAAGAAATGTTTAAATCTAAGGAAGAAAATATTCAAAACCAACAACAGAAGATTGAGAATCTTGAGAAGAAGAATCAATAGAAATAATTTCTTCTTGTGGATTTCCAAGAAAACAATAATGAGTTAAAAATATAAAATCCTTAGTCAAGAAACCTTTCCCAAATAAGGATTAATTCTACTGGAAATCTGAAATTTTGATATATAAAAACCTTTTCAATATGAAAATATTATTATCCATTGTTTTTTATTGTATGTTTCTTAAATGTTTTAAGCACCCTATACTTCACTCCATTTCTTTTTGAAAATAACAAAGGAGAATATGGAAGGAAATTTTATAAAATAAATATAAATCTATGTAAGATAATTTTTAAGTAATGGGATATTACTTAAAAATACATCTTTAAGAAAAAGGGGGAGTTGATTCCTTAAGAAAAGATGTCAATTTCATAAATTCAAGAATACGATACTTATGAGGTTTCATGACCTAATGGGGGAGTTAGTGGTATTAACTCTTTGTCATAAACAAAGGGGGAGATAGGTATGTCTTATAAGATTCTAAGACAAAGTATTTTGGGCCTTATATTTTTTTTATAAATAGTTTTTTATTCTTTCCAAAATGGGGAGATTATTGAATGAAAATTTTCTTTATAAATTTTTCCATTAATTTATTTGTTTAAAATCACACAAAAAAATTGCTCAATAATGCCTTATATATTTAAAAAAGTTTACATGGAAAAACACCTAAAATCTTACTCATGATTTCTAACATCATACATGCTATTTTCGAGCTATTTCTAACAATATTTTCATTAAGATTGAATAGCCACTAGAATTACTAAGGTATTACACCTTCCCAATAATCTTACAATTTCTAAAGATATTAAACTTTTTTAATGATCTTACGCTTTCTGAAAGATCTTACACTTTCTTAAAGATCTTACACTTTCTTAAAGATCTCACACATCCTTAAAGATCTTACACTTTCTCAAAGATCTTACATATTCTCAACGATCTTATATATATTTTAAATATCTTACACATTATCAAAGATCATACACTTTATTAATGATCTTACACATTCTTAAATATATTACACTTTCTTAAATATCTTAAAATTACTTAAAGATTAGACAATTTCTCAAAGATATTACACTTTCTAAAGATCTTACACATTCTCAAAGATTTTACACTTTCTCAAGATCATAAAATTTCTAATATATTTTACACTTTATCAAATATACTACAATTTTTTAATGATGTTATAAATTTTAATGAACTTAAAATTTCTTATAATCATACACATTCTCATAATTTTGAATCTTATTCTCTGAACAGTTTGAATCTTATTCTCTTAGAAAATAGACTATTATTATCTCTTTCATAGAATCATATTCTCAATAATTTTTATATCTGATTTTCACTTTTTCTTACATGTGATCTAATGTTACAACTTTCTTAAAGTTATTAAATTTCCTTAAGAATTATCTTTTCATAAACAAAATCTGTATTTTAATGTTTCTTACATTCCATATGATAATGTTTCCTACATCCTACATGATAATGTTTCTTACACTCTGCATGATAATGTGCCATACATTCTTCATGATAATGTTTCTTACATGATAATGTTTCTTACATGATAATGTTTCTTACTTGATAATTTTTCAAACATGATAGTGTTTCTTACATGATAATGTTTCTTAGATGATAAAGTTGCAAACATCATAATATTTCTTATATGATAATGTGTCTCACATACATTACGTGAAACTATTTCTCACATATTTTCATGATAATATATCTTAATGATTTTACACAATAGTGTTTCCCAGATATGATAATTTCTCCCAAACATGATAATGCATCTCATATTTTGATACATAAAATGATGTTTTCCAATCTATTATAAACTAACCATTGATAAGTTCCACCAATAGAGGTCCCTCTAAAAAGTTTAGGGAAATATGGCTGTTGGAGGAAATTGGACCGTTGGATATCTTGCCTATAAATACCCAGACATTTGAATGTTTTCAAAGCTATACAATTTTGGGAGAATTGAAACTCTGTGATAGAACTTCCATATTTTCTTTGTGAAAAAGGCTTGATGATTTTATGTTGTGAAGAACATGTTTTACTTACATAAAGATTCAACAAGATTTGTTCTATCTAGTGATATTTCTTTTGTTTCTGTACGTATTCATGGGCATCTAACCTGATCTAGATGGAGGTTCTAATTACCTTTTTTAATTGAGGGCTTCCAAGTTGAAGTAAGATAGAGGTGTTGATCACCTTATAGATCGAGGTCTTGTGGGGATATCAAGACAAATACTAATCATCATATTAATGGATTACCCTGGTGTTGGTAAGAAAAAATTTCAGGAAATTATAAATGAAGGGACCTTCATCCAAGGATAATGGCTACCCATCACTTTCAGTTAAAATATTTCTTTGTCACTAGTTAATTAGTACATATTTGTTTAAATTCTACTGTATTTAGTTACAAACATATAGTGTAACTTTCTTAACCATTATTATTCTCATACTAAATATGATTTATATTCATTAAGATTTCATGTAGAATCATTCCTTAGGTAAACATGTTTATGTTTCTTTATCGAATCCATATTATTGGATCCAAAGAAAGTCAATTTATTTATTAAGGTCTTGTGAATTCATCTTTACATGAATTTGTTAAATATAGATTTATTAAGGTTAAAAACAAAAGTTTTTAAACCTATAATTAACCCCATCTTGTAATTGAGATATCTATACATTAATTTTGATCATAAAATAATAATAATATTGAGTTATCCATGCAATTAAAAAAGATAATACATGCTCTTATCATTTCAAAAATAATAATTGAAATTAATTTAGTTTTTTTTTCATGTGAACTTGTGATCATATTGGGATCAGAAATGTTTGGTGAGTAAATGTAGAGATTCACTAGTAGTTAAAATTGTTATCAAGTGTATCTCATTGATATATCAAACAATTTGAATTAAAATTATTACACAGAATAATATAACGAGAAATATACAATTATTTAATGAAAACAATTCACAACCTAATTCTTTTTTATCATATTATTCATTGCTAATTTGTTATAAAAATTTATCCTAATATATAGAAAAGATTATTTTTTCACAAGATTCATTCCATTAATATTTATTATAACTTATATACAAGGATTAATGGTTAACCAATAAAATTATGGTTCACATTTTAAACCATCCATCAACCACGACTCTAATGGAGGAGGATGATTAAAAATTAGTTTGACATTATAGGGGTAGGATGAAAATGTTCTTCAATATATTATTCTTTTTATAAATACTTTTCTTTTTTTCTTATACTAAATCATAATTATATTTGAAATTATCCATCATAATTTCAACATAATGTATAAGACTATCCCTAAAGGATTCACTACCACTATGAGATATTATATCTTATGGACAAGAAATTATATTTTATGTCTATGATATAAAAATTCTCACTATATTGGGAACATCATTAACAATAGATATGGTGATTTATAAGTCATTATTTTGACCTTGGAATTAGTTTATATCCATTGAAAATAATTATTTACTATCATCATAATCAATAATGGAATAATCTATATGAGACAACCGATCCTTATATTATATATTCTTTTATATGATGGAATATACCACAATGTTGATCACATATTTTAACTATCTATGAATTTATCTCTGAAAAATACCCAATTTCATGCAATTATCGATAATTACAAACTACACATGGTTTCTATCATAACTAACACCTTATTCAGTATCAAATTTTTATTCATTTATATAAATATATTCATACATAATTTTATCAATAAGAAGAATTAGTATTATAGTTTCTAATTATATTTTATCATGTAAATATAATATAATTTTAGAAAATTAATTTATCATTTTATTTTAGTCGTGGTACTTTTTTATTAAAAATATTTAAACTATCATTAATTGTTAGTTCTATGGAATATTCACTAGAAATTATACAAGTATTAATCAGGAAAAATCCCCTTAATAACCATATAATAGGTTGAAAATATTGACCCACTAACAAGTGTTCTCATATTAAATAAATCTAAAGAAACTATTAATTAAAATAATGTTTTATTTTTATATTCGAACTTATATATAAATAAGTTCATGCATAAGTTCATTTTTAATATTAGTATTGATAAATTATTTTAACATACTTTAATCCATCAATATTAGTGTCATGACCCATCCCATATGGCCCATGCAATGACTACCCAAGCCCTCATCCCATCGGCCAGGGGATGATAACTAGCATTGAGTATGAATATCCCAAATTAGTGGGAGACATTTTCCTAAGTACATGTACACACAAACACAACTCCAAGTCACATATGTTTAATGGTGAATATAGTAATTAAACAAACTATAGATACGACAATAGAAAACTGAAGGTAAACATGGCTAGAATACAAGCCCAGCTGAAATAGAAAAATAAAAGTACAAGTCACTTGAAATCCTCTGTAGGAAAACCCTACATGAAGGGAAGGTATAGAAATAGCTTTTTGAAGTTTCAGATGCATGTATCATCTATTAGGTCAATCTAAGAACCACCTGGCCTCGATACACTAAGGGATTCGTCAAGTGATGATCGTCTGCAGAAGACACGACACGTGCAGGTGAAGCCCGTGCAGGGGTGTTTAAAATAATAATCCATAGAGACCCCAAACCAAAATGGTGTACAAAAAATAAATACCAAAAGCTGACTACCAAAGAGGTATATGATGGGTAACCTCTAATAATTATATTCAAGAGAGTTCACATAGGTATAACCTAAAGTATGGAATGAAATATTATTTTTATTATAGATGAACACCGTGTAATGCTGAAGGAATCATCCTTGAAGAGTCACTAAGGTATGTTAGGCCACTACAAACTACTAATCTGTCAGGACCCTAAGTTCCAATAGCATCCCTCGCCACTGAGGTTCGTCCGACTGTCTGGCCACTGAAGTCCGCTTGACTACCAGTCCACTATGTTCGACTCCTTTTTCGGGCCATTGATGTCCCCTCTTATATCGGGACACTGAGTTCCGCTCCTCTATTTAGCCACTGAGGTTGGCTCAGTTCCCAAGCCACTGAGGTCCGCTCGGCTCTCGGGCCCCTGAGGTCTGCTTGTCTACATGGCCACTAATGTACTCTAGACTACCAAGCCACTTTGGTCCACTCAATTTTTGGGACACCATAGTCCCCTCGTCTACCCGGCCACTGATGCCCACTTGACACGTCCTTCACATCAAACCCAGCCGTAAGATTTTTGCTCGTAGCATGCTTGATTTCGGGAGAATCTACCCCTCAAGCCATCAATCACAACTCAACATCCACATAAACTCACTAAGAATTTGTCAAAAAAAACTGCATCATCTTGAGGGTCCGAATGCTGAAAATATATTGTCAACCAGACCTGCAGTTGGGAAGTTATGTCCGTTTTACTAAAAAGGGGTCGGTGGGGTCCGGGTCTGATCCAACCTAGTTGTCTTGGCTAGACCCGACCCGGACCGGGGTCCACCGACCCAACTCGGGTCCACCATCCCGACTCGGGTCCAATGCGTCCTGGATGTAACCCAGACCACTAGGCCTGATCGAGACTTTTGGAACACCTGGGCTTTGCATAAAGGGTGGACTTCCTTACCTAGTTCGGCCCTCCATGAGTAGGTTGTCTTGTCACCCCCGGACATGGCGGTGGTAACTATGTCTACTCTTAGTCAACGCGGGGGGTTCGCAGCATGACCACGTTGTGATCCCTCTAGACTATTACCTTCCAGCCTCATGTTGCGTCGTGATGTCGCGTCAATTGGAGACCATTTCTCCGGCTGTTCCCAGCGTCTGTTATCCACCACCCTGCGACTGATGCTGTAAGGACTTCCACCACTATTGTGCACTGATAGTTTCTTTCATGGGCCGTCAGACTTTCTCCAATGGCCCATTCGTATATCACTGAGAACCTATGGAATTATTATGATTTCACTGTAAAAAATAAATTAGAAAAGTCATATCTCCATAGATCTGGGGGTCTAGTCACACTCAAAACTTCCTGAAAAAGTCGGACGCAACCACGAGTGTCCATTAGTGAAAAATCAGAAGGATGGGGGTAGGTAGAGAATCAAGATCACCCGAGGGATGAATGATGGCCTTGTTCGTTTGGCCTTCATTCATCTCATTAGAAGGAAACTGGGAAGGGAGTATTTACCAAGTTCCTACGCTTCATGTCCTGTGATATTTAACCCATCCTGCATGAACGAACGAACAATGGGTTAACCTGTTAGTGGGTTGATCCACGTTCATTGATTGGAAAGAAACAACTGGAATCCATATCACCATGAATAATTCCCCTACCTCAAGGTTGGGTCATTCATTGGAGAGGATTGCACCTCTGTCATTAGTCATTTCTCAATCCATCATTGGTGGAGGGGTACTTCTAAGGGGAAAGAAGGAACATGTTTTGTTTTTTTGTTCATCAACATTCTCTTCTTGGCAATGCCACTTCTCTAGAGAATAAGTGAAAATTCGGGATCATGAAAACTATCCTATATTTATGTTAATCAATTAAATGGAGGAAATGTGTTTCATATTTTCTGTTAAACTAAGTCACAACATCGTTACATTGAACAACATTTCTGATACACTATTTCATAATGTTTCTATTACGCTTGAGTTACAGCATCATTACACTATTTTATTTATGAAATACAACAATTTTCTTGATGTTATGTTACCTCGAAATACTTTTTATTGAATTAAATAAACAATCTTATGTTTATTTAATTTTTCTTTAAAACACTCATAAAATTAAATTTTACCATTGACTCATGTCGGTCGAGGTTAGGCCCTACCTAAGGAAAACACACCTTCATGAGATCAATGGTACTCTCGATTTTACCATTCGATTTACCATTTAGTACTTATAAGGATTTCAAAATTAAAAAGAATCCTTATTTAATTTTTTATTTACAGTTACGTCCCAAAAACTACATTCCACAGTTGGCCTCCTTCGGCCAATGTTTGGATCTTCCTAAAGAAATCACACCCTCACGAGCTCAACAGTAGTCTTATATTTTCAATATGAGTCATTTTTTGTCAGTTATACGGATTTTAAAATAAAATAATATGTTATTAATTATTTTATTTATGGTCATCTCCCAAAAACAACTTTCCATTGTTGGTCTGGACCGACCAAATATAGGATTTCCCTAAGGAATGTACACTGTCATCAGGCCAACTGTGGTCTCAGATTTTCAATCTAAGACACCACTCAGGAGTTATAAGGAATTAAAAAATAAAAAAATATTTTATTATTTTATTTATGGTTGTACCATTTTTAGTTTTTTTACTGGAGGCATGTGCCGAGAATACATAAGTCACACCTAGGGTAATCCCGCAATCCTGAACATAATGGTGCCCTCATATTTCTGATCTAGACAACCATTTAATTATCATTCCACATTTTCCTAAAAATTTCTCACACTCGATATTTTAAAACATAACATCTTTTGAAGACCCTTTCCAGGAACACCGGACCTCAGAATCGCATGTCTTCTCAATTCCTGGTGTTGGAATTTCCCTAAAATTTTCAAAAACAAAACATGGAAAATATAAGTAATTACATATTACCCACCTTAAATCATTACGTTGAAAATACCCAAACCAAGGGATTCCCAAATACATGAGGGTATGATCATGAACCATTACCTCTCGATCCCGAATACACTTTTGGATATTTCAGTGCTACCACTAAACGTCCACTAGAGGAATCGATCACCCATTGAGGTTCCTCTCCTGTTGATCCTCGATCTACATCATTACTCCATAAATGTCACCCCATAATTAACTTTCAGCTCACCCCTGTCAACGATGTGTGATTGTTCACGTATGTATCACCTGCACGTAGAGGTATCCCATGATATCTACCAGACTCCATTATCAAAAACCTTATAAGTGATCAACATGGTGATTTGGTCAATGACCACTCATATGGTACCTTGCTCTATGGACATATGTCAAAAACCTATCATGAAGTCCATCAATATTCATTCTCACTCCCAACATGGAATCCCACAGAATAAAATAGAAACCCCTTTCAAGCACATGAGATCGACACAATGTGTTGAAATAATACAAAAATGATTAAATAAGATCTCAAGATTTATGTCAATAGGTAACCCCATATTCAACCTATTCTTTCATCCCCAGTTTCTGCCTTGACACCTACATGCATACCTCGATGCATCCTACCACTCTCGGCATACACTGCCACTATTGTGCATCCACTAAATAGAAAATATGTTACCCAATTTTCAGATATATATTAGGGGAATTCCCTATGGGAAACTGAGCATGTAATGTCTCATTGTCGGTATCATCGAGTAGTGCCTCCCTTACTCACTTTAAGAGTGGAGGGGTAACAACCACCGATCCGAGCTAGGTTGCATCATCCCTATCAATGCAGGATAACTATAATGAAGCCAACTGCTCTGTTTCCACATTCAGAAACTATGAATAGGGTCTCATGCTGAGTGCATCCTCTACCAAGTTTCTCTTACCTAGATTATGTACTACATTAAATTCATATTACTAGAGGAACTCCTTCCATCATCTATATCTCAAGTTGAAATCCCTATGAGAGGAGATATAGTTGATACTCTTCAGGTTAGAGTAGATGGTAATTCAGTCACCTATATGGTAGTGGATCCACATCTTCAATGCGAAGACTAACTCTTCCAATTCAACATCGTGGGTCATGTAGTTCTACTCTTGTGGTCTCAATTAAGGTGAAAAATATGAAATCACTGCTTGCCTCTAAATCTAGAAACAACCATGTCGGACATCTGATGAATCGTAGAACACTACGTACTCAACCCCACCCCCTCTGGAAAACTCAAGATTGGGGTGCTTGTAAAACTCTATCTTAACAACCAAAAAACCAACTAGCAACCTTCTATTCATGCCAAATTCTTCCCCTTTCAACTGATCATAGTGTTCATCGACTCATTGGTAGTGTATAATAATTCTCAATGATCACAGGGTTAAGTCTCTATTAATCTTCACATAACCTTGAACACTGGGTCTTACTAATACCTTCGTCTACAAGTCCTCGAGTTTCACACTTAGCTCACGAATCTCTATGAAATTCATCTGATGTATTGATGCCAATAACAATTCCAAATCAGGGTGTAGAACAACGTATAAGTCTATCTATCTATGTGGAGGTAAACCTAAAACATCTTCAAAGAAGAAATCTTTATATTCCACCACTAATACTGGGAACTAAAAACACATAACATCCAATTTCCCAAGAGTAAGGCTAGTCAAATCAAGAGTGATTGGCTACATACTCCTATGAATGAGTCTATCCCATGATGCATGGGTTCCCTTTCTCAACGACAAAGGAAAACCCAATTCCATTTTTGCAGACATAACACACCCTTTTTCCTAAAACATTCAATCTAAGACTAAACTATAGAAGACCGGTCCATACCCAAACAAACATCATTGGGAGTTGATGCTGCCTCCATGATGTTCCAAGGAAAACTCTGGCCTCATGGGTCAAATCACCGTGTTGGTATAAGTGTGATTATCGTGTATCCAAAAAATGTATCCCCATACATAAGGGTCAAGTCAATGGTTTAACCAGAAGCTCTAGGTCATGAATAAGATTCATGATAATAAGGAATGATTGACACCTATTTTTATAAATATGAAATCGAAGAGTAGAAACAAACCGTACCTCAAATCATTCCGGGAGACCATGGGTCATATTCCTTGACCACATGCTGCTATTCACTTCCCCTTTAATTCATCTCCCTGAGCCTGGTGTGGACCACATTGGGGTTATTGTTGTAACATGTTGATATGTATACCCCATTCTTCTTCTCTCCCAGCTCCTATGCCATGTCTACTACCCTTTAGATTCATCTGTTCTTGTCACAGTCTCCACCCTGGTGGCCCATCCACCATTTCACTGTCATCATGATAGGATGGATAATCTCTAACAAGATATACCCTTACATCTTTTGAAAATCAATACCTCTTTCTAGGGAAAATGGACTGACCCTATTAGCCTTGATCTATAGATCCCATATCTTATGACCCCTTCTTGGAACATCTCAGACATCCATATCTCTGAGACTAACATCAGCTTCCTGCTTTCCCACAATTGGCATACACTAGTTGTATCTACTCAACCAAATGAATTTCAATAAAAAAGGATCTCTATAGCTCCCTAGAAAAAGTAGTAATGAACATAAGAATAGTGTTGTCTTGGATGTCCCTAAACACACCATGTTCAGAGGTCCGAGCCCTAAAGCACTGGTTGTATCATATTCATAGAGTAACTAGAAAGGTATGTATGAATAAATGAAGAATCATCTACTGACATGTCATCCGATCGAAGCTATGTAAGCTCTTGGGAACACATATTTCTTAGCTGTTATGTTAAGAAACCCTTCCCTGATAATGGTTCTCAATCTCTAACAATGGAAGAGTCAACTCATCGAAAGATCATGTAATATAAACCCATCTATTGCCCTACTGATCCATATAGAAGGCTCACTGCTAGGACCTCCATCTAATATAATATTTTTCATACTCGACAGAAAACTCAGTCACCACCTCAAGCTAGTCCTTAGCCACCTATGATTTGGGATTGGCTCGAAACCCGATGGGTCTCTATTGATAAAACTTGTGATGCACGCTCAACCTGTGCATCTCATCAGTTGTACTACGAGTACCATGTTCTACTCAACAGGTGGTGGTATAGCTGGTACACCACCTGGTGGTGTTGTCTCTAGTACGAACCTATATTCCCATCTCAACACCCCAGAGATCATCCTCATGACCACATGGGGGAATCTTGCCAGAATGTCTACATAGAAGCATCTTGAAACAAAACAATATTTTCCAAAATTAATAGAATATACCTATTGAGATGACTTAGGAAGGTCATGGATAACTCAACACATTCCTATAAGATGAATGAACCATTCTTTTCCCAGTAACTAGTGTTTTCATGTACCGAGTTGTAAAGTTGAATTCAGGGTCCTTGTGTATGGATACCTTATCTGCCGCACCAACACTAGATTCCCTGACCTGACAGTCGAACTAAAACAATTAACACTGTTTCCCTAAACCAAACTCATAGATTGAGGGTTCTTATGTTAGAACCGACCTCCTCAGATACAACATTGTCATGAACCATCACCCGGGTCCCTTGCCGCGACTACCCCAAGCTCGCCTCCCACATTCCAGGGGCTTGTGACTAACACAGATTAGGAATATCCCAAAAAATTGAGAGGAATTTTCATATGTACCTATAAAAACATACAAAACTCCAAGTAACATATGTTGGAAGGTGGATATAGTAGGTAAACAAACCAAATATATGATAGTAGAAAACTGAAGGTAAACGGGGCCAAAATACATGACCAACTAAAATAGAAATTAATAGTTAAAGTCTCTGGAACACCCCCTCATGAAAGCCATACCTAATGGGTAGGTACACAAACCAGTGTGTAATGTAGTAGAATCATGTCTCGTCTGCAGGGTCACTCTATGCACCGCTTATCCCTGGACCACCAAGGGCTCCTTCAAGATTCTATCATCTACACAAGACACGACATGCCTGGGTGAAGCACGTGCATGGTTGAGTAAAACAATACCCAGTGGGGACCCTAAACCACAAAGGTATACCACAAAGCAATACACAAAGAAGACTGCCAAAGAGGTACTTTAAGTGTAACCTATAAGAACTACAATTGAGAGAGTTACAAGAGTCAAATCACATAGGTATAACATGATGTATATAAATCATGGTTATTAATTGTAAATATGAACATCTTGTACTGCTAAGGGACACATCCCCAATTTTTCACTGATGTTTGTTGGGAAATTAAGCTCCACTTGTCTATTGGGTCACTAAATTCCACTTGGATCCTAGGCCACTGATGTCTACTCATCTACCTAGCCACTGAAATTATCTTGGTTACTAGGCCCCTGAGGTCCACTTGTCTAATGGGTTATTAAGGTCCCCTCGCCTACCATGCCACTGAGGTCTTCTCTGATATCGAGCCTCTGAAGTCCGCTAGTCTATCAGGCCACTGAGGTCGACTCGGCTACCGGGCCACTGAGGACCACTCATCAGCCAGACCACTGAGGTCCTCTCAGCTACCAGGACATAGATATTCACTCGTCACATCCTTCTCATCACATCTAGTCATAGTATTAATGATTGTACCCTTATTGATTCTAGGATAATCAACTCCTCATTCCATCATTTATAACTGAACCTCCACAGAAAATCACTTGGAGGGTGTCCAAAAGGGCGTATCATCACATGGGCCCCAACACTATAAATGACTCACCAATCGGATCCATGATTTAGATGTTTTGTCTATTTTAGTGAAAAGGGGTTTGTTAGGTCCGACACGACCTAGATCTGACACGGACTAGCCGGTTGGGCCACGGGTCCAGCCCGCTAGTCCTCCCAGGTTTGGCCTACTTGACTACCTAGGTTCAGCCTGCCTTCTCCAACCCATCCCACTGTGAGTGGGATGACTTTCCATGCCCAGAGGTAGTGGTGGTTGCCGCATCTTCTCTTGGTTAAAGCAATGATATTTCTGTGTCACTACCCCATGGGTCTTCGTGGCCCCCTTAAATTGTGGTCTAACTAGACCGTGGCTCGAGGATTCATCAGCCGGAGTCCCCCCTCCACTAGTTATTGCCAACATAAATTTTTTTCCTCACTACAACTGATGCCACGGGGACCTCAAACACCATAGTGCGCCGACGATTTCTTATTCAGGCCACTGGACTTGCTCTGGTGGTATGTTCTTTGATACGTGAGCACCTTTGGAATTCCCAGGTCATCTTTATCACTACTACATGCTCCAAGTCATCTTTCCATCAATCTGTGGGTATGGTCGCACTTGAATCCCCCATCAATGTCCAACGCAACCCAGAGGGTCTGTCAGTGAAGAATATATAGGAGGGGGTTTAAGGGCACAAATAACACCTAAGGGGCCGTCAATGGCATTGTTAATTTTACTTTCATTCATCCCATTATATAGAAAATGGAAAGGGAGTAATTATCAATTTCATACCCTTCATGTCCGACAATATTTGACACATCCCACATGAATGAATAACCCATAGATCAACCTGTTAGTGGGGTGATCCACATTAATCATTTTGAAAGAAAGAAGGGGAATATGGATCATAAAGTATAAAACCCCTATCTTGAGGTTGGGTGGTTCGTTGAAAAAGGTCACACAACATTCATTCTTCATTTCACAATCCATCATTATTGGTGGGATTCTTCAAAGTGGATGGAAGAAACTTTTGGTGATTCATTGATCGTCACCATTCAACGCTGGCCAATGCCAATCCTCCAGAGCCTCAGTGTAAATCCAAGATCATTCCAATAATCCCATATCTCTTTTAAAAAATTAAATGGAGGATACTCATTTATGAATTTATGTTATGTAGTGTCACGACATCATTACACTGTTTCATTTATCTAAATGTTTTTCTATTATGCTTGAGTTGTAGTGTTGTTTCACTATTTCATTTATGAAATGAAACAATTAGCTTAACATTGTGTTGTAGATAAAAAAATGAATAAAATAAACATTCTTATGTTTTTTTTATTTTTTATTTTAAATTCCCAATAATTTAACTTTTACCCTCATTAACTCAATGGTGCTCTAAAATTTCTAATTTGTGTTATGGTTTATGAGTTATAAGTATTTGAAAAATAATAATATTTATTTAATTATATTATTTACGGTCACATCCCAAAAACTATTTTCCATAATTATCCCTAACCGGCCAATGATAGGTTCTGCCAAAGGAAATAATACCCTCACAAGATCAATAGTGGTCTCAAATTTTCAATCAACATCACCATTCAGGATTTATAAGGATTTTAATGTAAAATAATCTTTATTTAATTATTTTATTTATAGTAATTTTCCCAAAAATATTTTCAATAGTTTTCCCACACAATCCAATGTTATGATCTGCCAAATTAATGAATGCCATCATTAACTCAACAGTGGTCTCAGATTTTCAATCCTAGTCAACATTCGTGAGTTGTACGGATTTTAAAAATAAAATAATTTTATTTAATTATTTTACTAATGGTTATGCCATTTTCGGATTTCCTTACAAGAGGTCTGTTCCAACTAAAAAAAAGTCGAACCATGGGTAAACCTACAATCCTGAAGGTAATCATGCCCATAAATTTCTGATTCATGTACTTATATAATAGTTATTCCACTTTTTTTTTCAGAAAAACTTCTTATAGTCACTATTTAGAAACATAAATCTTTTCAACGTACTATTCCGAGAACACTGTGTCTTAGAATCACATGCCGTCTCGGTACCTGATCCTAAAATTTTCCTAAAATTTTTCGAAAAATAAAACCGGGAAAATTTGAGTCATTAAAAATAGTAAAAAAAATTAGCATGAAATCTAATAATGAATCATTAAATTTAATAACAACCCTAATAATTTAAAAATTATACTAATAATTACAATATTAGTTTAATAATTAAACATTAAATTGTATTAAAAATGTTATTTCATATCCAAAATTAATAATAAACACCCCAATTATTAATATTATGAACAATAAAAAATGAAATTTAATAACATTACTAATAATTATGACATTATACAATTAATTTCAACATTGGACGAATAATTAAACATAGAATTTTATTAAACATTCAATTTAATCTTCTTAATTAAGACTAATCACGTAACTTAATATCATTCATAATAAATGAGCATTCAATTTTATAATATTATTAATAATTAAATATTATACACATAATTAAACAGTAAACTCAATAAAAGTATAAAATTTAATATTCATAATTAATATTATACAAAAAATTTATTATTATTATTAATAATTAAAAAAATATAATTATATGAATAATTATTAAAAAATTATACTAAAAATAAATTTTAATATAAAAAATATATTAAATATTCATATTTAATATATTAAAATTTTTAAAAAATTACACTAATAACTGAAATATTACACTAAATTTTTAAAAAATATTAAATAAATATTATTCTATTAAATAACTAATAATTAAAAAAATAGGAATGCCACAAAATATTTGACAACTAGAAATACCAAAATACCAAAGGAGAGTATTATTTTTATTAACTGTTAGGGATATATTTGGAGAGGGGGGAAATGATTTGGTAGTGGAAAATCATGGGCTTCCTTTTCTATAGGTAGTCTTGTGGTGTGATTCAAGCCATCTCACAATCTCTTTTCTTCCTTTGAATGACGTTGGTTACAATATTCCACTCTATTTTTCTGGTGGGAAGGAAATGAGAAAGAATCTATTTAATTACTTTCTTATGGAAGTAGAGAGTGTCGAATTGTTTGATTCTATTCACAAAATGTGAGGTTATCAAACAGTTTGAAATTATCCCAAAACATTTTATAAAATAATAAATACCCATCCCCATTTTAACTACAAAAGGATTAATTTTAATGTTTTCCTAGTTAGTGGACATATTAAATTAAATATGAGGAAAAATAGTGAGGATAAGAAATATATTGGAGCTCAAAAAATATATTTTCATGTAACTAATCATAGAAGATGAATGAATGTTGTAATTTTAATTTAATTGAAGAGTTTATTTAAATTTATTTGGATTATAATATGTTTTTATAGTTTGAAATGTAACCTTATAATTATTTTTTATGTTTACTTTAATTAAATGTGGAAAAATATATTTTATTAGTGTTTACACATATTAGGATATGTGGGTAATAATACATAAAATAAAATAATTTAATTATTTATTTTAGTAAACAAAATTGGGTAGTCTCAAAGTGTACACATGTGCATGTATGGGTCATGGAAGGTTCGAAATTTTTTATTTATCATTTATGGGTTTTTGAGAGAAAACCCTCATGGATTTGAACCCTGATAGTTTTATCCAGATCTACCTTAGGTCATCCATTTTTCATTAATAGAGATGGTATATTGGTTTTATGAGAGTTTCTATATTAAATCATGTTCATTCCTCAAATTATCAAAAATTTAAATAGATTTCATTGGTGTATAATAATTCTTATATCAACATCAAATCCTAGAATAATTCCAAGGATTTTCTCATGAATTAATAATTTAGAGGTCGGGAAGTTTCAATATAAAAGTAGGAAACTTTGTGACCTATTTATTTTTTCATGTGGATTTAAAATGTTTCTCTTGCATAAGACATGTTTATATTTAATTTTCTCCAAATTTATTCTCTAATTAATAATTTATTTATATTTAAAATTTTCTTTGATTCATTTCAATTAATGATCTATTTTGATATTTATAAGACATATTTTAAACTATATGTGGATTAAAATACTAGAGTTGAAATTTTGAATGTTTTCATATGGAAATAACATTATTTTAAATAATTTAACATTGTTTTATTTTGAATGTAATTGTTTGTTTTATAATATATAGAATGATGAATATCTAATTAAATGAATTTTCTTTTTTTAAATTACGATTTTCCTTTGATGAATTTATATTAATATAACTATAAATTCTTCATTTAAAACTATTATCATGTGACGATTTAAATTTATGTTTGGTGTAATAAAAGTTTCAAATAAATTTATCATATTTTTTCATAAGAGTAGAATGGATGTCATGAAATTGTGGAATGATTACCATCCCACTTCTCGGATACCATTCTTTTTTTATTCTCCTGTAATATGGTCATGCTCGAGTTGCAAGTAATGTTTCAACCACAATTGAAGCATAAATTGGGCTTTTCCAACATTGATTTTGTGCAGTTGATTAATGATCAAAGTTATACATGATGAATAAAATCATTACCAAAATAATTAATTTGAAGATTAATTTAATTTAATATTAGAAGAACCATAAATTAAGGACAATTAAAAATAATTTATTATTATGTTTTAGATAGTATGAGAATTTAATTTTCTTGAAATATTTTCTTCATTAATGAATCAATTGACTAATATCATTCTACCATAAAAAAATTATATCATCCAAGGGTATAATCCCTCTAGTGGGGATCAAAATATATCCAAAATCATAAAACATCACCGTAGAATCATTATGTGTTTGAATAATAAATTCTTATAATTAACATCATTTATAATTGATAATTACATTCATATCATTAGGATGATAAATATTCATTGTGATATCTGAAAATCTTTAGAGAAAGGAGAAGGATGAGTTCTCTTGTTCTTGATCACATTGATAAGATGATTGTCTCTAGGGATTGAGATAATTCTCACTTAGTTTGTTTTATACAACCTACAGCTAATCCTAGACTGTTATATAACCAATTTTTTATTATTTATGTGTAAGGTTGATAATTTCAAATATGCCCCTATCTAATACCTTATTCCTTAGATATCCCCATGATAAATAACAATATAAATAATATTATTTATTTCTAAATATAAGAAACACGAACAGATAAATACATTTCATTTAGTAAATAAATAAATTAATATATATTTAAATGAATTTTAATATAGTATTTCTAGCTATAACATTAATCATGATCTGTAACCCTCCTCAATATTTATCAAGAATTAAATAATGAATATATATTTAATAAATAAATATCACTATATTATATTTTAATAAATATAATAAATATATTATTCAATAAATTTTGAGAATAAATATTTATTATTATTTAATTTATTTATTTATTCTTCTGAATAAAATCAAAATTTAATAATAATGGTCAATCAACATCAAATAATTTTTAATGAAAAAAGTAATAATATTTTTTAGAACCTATAAAATTCATATAAAATTTAAATGATATTGTGGGCACACTTAGTGCATGACCCACTGGGCCTCTTTCTCAGTGGCATTTGGTGAAACCACATAAAGTCGAAGGTTAAAATATAGAAACATTTAGTGAAACCCATATAGAAAAAAGTTAATGTTTCAATGAAAAAATACTTCATTTGAATGATTAATGTTTAATATAATACATTTATCTTGATATCTCTAATAAAGATGGTTTCATACTAATGTTAGTAACCTTTGTGCATGATAACTCTTTCTTTGGAACATTAGAATTGAACATTCTCATATAATACCCTGAACCTATTTTTGTTAAGCTATTACATCCCAATTATTGGGGATGAAATATCATATTTCTTTGAATATAATAAGCATTAAGTCCTTTCTCAGAATATTCCTTAATTCAATATCACTCAGGATATACCCAACAAATCCTACTTCACTATGAACACATGTCATTATAGTTTTCATCAATATATTATAACATGAAAATAATGGAATCTCTTAATAATAATCTTAATGTTTAATGATAAATTCACACATCCTAGGATAGGAACATCCAATGACACATGTAAATTTGGATTTCCTACCGTCAGGTCATTTTTTAATTATCCCTTGCACGAGAAATTACCAATGGAATACTTGATTATAAAGTTCCAAAATGTACTATGAGTCTCCAACCTCGATATCATATCTTTTTTTCATCTAATAAAATGATATTATATGGAAATAGAACATATATTTAAGAATTATAGTATGAAAATTATAGGTTTTCATCATAGAAGTTAACTGTTATGACCTTTCATTGTGAAAACTACTGTTATGGAATTATCCCATAAAATCACAAAATGAAGAAAAATCATATTTTGATAATGTTCTTGTTAATATTAAAAAAAATGAAAATAAATAACTATAAAGTATATATAATTTTATTCTAGGGAACTAACTGTAATAGATTCTAACTTGAACTTGAACCAATTACTAAAAACTTTTAGTTACCATGTTAACATATGATACTCCTTCATCTCCTGAGATTCGTCTTTAGTTAATGGGTATTCCATGTTATACTCTTTAGAAACTACTAATACCAAATAATTACTAATTTGTGAAAAATCCTTCGTGAGGTTATACTTATGAAATATGTTCTTTTTCTATTAGTGTGACATTGAATTCTTTTCCAATGCCACTAATTAAGTGTAATAACAATATAATTTTAGAGGTTTATAACTCCTAAAATCCATTTAAATATCTTGGGAAATGTTTTCAATCCGTTCAACTTCATTGGATTCAACAAAAATTATCATATTATAGGAATTCAGTATAGAATCCGCGACAACTAGCTATTTTGTACATTTCCAGCACCTAAAATCACTGTTGAGATAAAAGAAATATCCTAACTATAACATCAAATCATTTTTATTAGTTTTAAATGAATCATCAATAAAAACCAAGATGTGTAACTCCTCGTCTCCTATATACAGCTTGAACAAAACCTTAGTTCTCCTCAAATAACAAAGGATAACTTCAACAATAGAGTATGTTTTTTCTATCAGGATTAGATTTATATCTTCCATCCATTATCAAATCATTGTGGACATAAAGCCTAGTGAATAACATGTAATACCTAATTTACCCTATCATATAATTATTTATGAACTTACTAATTCAATATCATTCATAAATGGTCATTGTACATATTTTCTTGGAGAGATATATTCCATGTGACACTAAAACCAATACCCTTTGGATTGTTCTATAGTAATATCTTTAGAATATGGTTATTATATATAATTTTACTTATTCCACCTATCATATTGGATCTATGGTAAATGATATTGATCCCTATAATATAATATTCATAACCTATTTTCATCATGATGAAATTCTTTTTCAATGACCTATACCACTATTATAATCACTACTCTTTCACTAAACCACTGTTACACACATGGTTTATATTTTATATCAATGAATCCAAATTATTTTGTAAATTAATTTTATTAAAAGTTCTTTAATCTGAGGGAATTTAATAATCCATAAATGGTTCTTTGAAACATTCAAACCCATTTAAAATTACCTGGAGTCACAAACCCTTCTGGTTATGGCATATTGATTTCTTCATGAATGTTATTATAAAGGATGGTTGTTTTGATGTCTATATGAAAAATCTCATAGTTACGAAATTATGATATATCAAGTATCATTCTTATGGATCCAAGCATGGATTTTGGGGAAATGGTTTTCTTATAGTCAATGTCTTGATTATTTTTAAATCCTTTAGAAAAAATCCTTGATTTACAGGCATTAATTCATATTATATGTATAATATTCTTTTGACTAATCATTTGATCTCAATAGAAATTAAAAAAATTTGAAGGTTAACCAGAACACTAAATTAGTTCTGATACATGGAATCCATCTTAGAATTCATTTTTTACATCTTGTAGATTTTGAGCTCTCTAATTCCTTCTTATAGGAAAGAGTATCTTTATTGTTAATAAATTAGGAGTTTCCATCCATAGTTACTAGAAACCAATATATTAGTTATTCTTTGAAATATCTGGGGATCCTATACTGTACTTATGTTTGAGGAATTACATAATTGATAATGACATGTAGAATCTATTCCAGTACCAACTCTTTTGTATCTGGGCCATCAACTTCATCAATGTCAATCTTGATCCTACTATACTTCATTAGTATGTTCTATGTCTATTTCAATAAAAGGAATAGATTTTCTAATGGTGATAATTTCTATTTTATAGGGTTTTTGTAGATAGTGTCCCATTTTTTCCTTGGTATTCCATATGAATATATACATTATTCTATGAGGTTCTAGTTTGTTTCCTTTCAAAAATTATTTTCATCCATATTCATTAGTATGTAACCACATAGATTCCATTTCATACATTAATTCCATTAGTATTATTACCAACATATTTAGTAATCGACATGGAATGTGTGTTGTTGTATATAATACATATCACTAAAAAGATAATGGATGATCAACATGATTTAATATCATCCTTACGATTACAAGATTGATATGGTTCCTCTTTATGATGACACCATTATATAGTGGTGTATATAGTGGAGTGAGTTGATATTGAATACCATATTCCCATAGAATGTTGATAAACTATAGTTAAGATATTCAACCCCTTGATCAGGTTCAATATTTATTACCTTCTCACCAAGTTTATTCTCTATATGATTCTCGAATCATTTGAATTACGTGGAGGACTCAGACTTATACATCATTGAGTAAATATTATCATATCCCCTAAAGACATTATAAAATGTTATAAAGTAAAAATTTACACGTCTAGATTCTATTGGAAAATTTCCCTTCATAGTCATGCATATGAATTCTATAAAATTTTATTCCTTTTTACTATAACCACAATAATTTGTATAATCACATTTTCCTATAAACAAGCACAAAAACATTCTAGTGGTTTTAGATAAAAATATTCTAGATAATTATATTTCTAATAATTTTTCATGCAAATTTGGTTTTTATGACCATGAAATTGGTGCCAAAACTATGTATTAAATGAATAATGATAACATGATTCATTATCAATTTCCAAAACAATGTTTTTATAATTTAATATTTAGAGAAAATTATATAAATGCTCCATACGATAATATATGATATATTTATAAAATAATCAACTCTAATTTAAAAAAATTAAAATAAAACCATCTATATATAAAAAATGATACAAAAATTATGTAATTGGTAATAGTTGGGAGATAATAACAATATTTTAAAACCAAAATCACTCTTGACGGAAAAGGAAGGTGTCAATCTCTTATTTCTAGAGTAGTAAGTCACATATCATTGGTTAATAAACGATCCACCATTCCATTGAAAATTTCATAGAATCTATTTTGTTACTAAAATAAAATTTAGATGTAAGGAATACAATCTATATATAATACCCAATTGTTATATATCAAGATATTTCACCTGATAATAAACATACCAAAATCTTCCATGTGATTCTTCGGGTCATAGTCCCTATAGTAGCCTAGCTATCCATATGAAAAACACACTCTATTTTTTTCTTCTATTTCCCCATCCTTTACATAGAATGGAAGTGAAATAGATTTTTAGGATTAGATTGATTCGTAGGACCTTTTTTATTCATATTCTTCTCATCTAAAATAAGGATTGTCAGGATTTCACACCTCATGTCATTATAAACTTTAAAATTAAAGTAATATGTTTTGAAACTGTCCTATCTATATTTTTCATGTTTTAATTCACAATGAAATTGAATAATCTCTTAGGTAGTGATGATAGAAGGAGATATGTGCATAGGTCATTGAGGATCTTGAAGCTTACAATGAGTAAGAGCCCTATGCAGCCAAAAATCATAACAACAGAAGTCCCAAAACGTATTTAGTCTCCTTAATTTCTTTTGAATTTTGTATTGGATATCTCACATATCTCTTATTCTGTATTATCTTGATAATGACCATAAAGGCGATACATAATTCTATACACACACATATCCTTGTGTTACATTAAAATATCATTGTACATGGAAGATAACATGAAACATTTGACATCCAAAGAATATTATAGGTGTTTTAGGTAAAAATATATTTATTCCTCCCTGGACTTTTTAGAAATTGACTGAGGACATGGGGTTTCTAGCATGTGTAATTTCATTTCATGGGGTAGTACAACACACAAAAATATATATATCATTTCGGGAAAATCAAGCTGATTGGAATGTTATCCATCTCCAGTTTGGATCTCAGTGATATAGTTGAAGTCATGTGACTTCCTATATCTAGAAAAATTAATAGTATAATTTTATCACATTTTTGGATTATTAAATTATATAAATAAATAAATTACATTATTAATATACCACTATTTTATCAAAACCCAATATCTGTACCCTTCATTTTAGAATATATAGGTATGTGTATATTCTAAATGAAATGAACTATATTTCCATCATTATAACCCATATAAATTCTTGAAAATCTATTTGAAGGTATTTTGGTTGACAAACCGTTCCAATTGTATTAACTCATAACCCCATGTTCTATTAAGTGGACCTCACAATCCAAAAATCTTATATAATGGTTTACTCAACTTTTACTTACTAGTTGAACAAAGACGCATTGAGGACATAAACCCTTAATGGAAACTAGGTTATGTTGACCCAAAAATCATGTTATAAATTCATAATTATTTTGAAACACCCAAACCGAGGTTGGTCAAACACTTTCAACTACGGTTTTATTTCATCCCATGTTCTAGAAGAAAATACCATCTTAAAATTTAATTTTATGAAGTTTATTTCTTTGTATTAATAAAATATTTTTATCTTTAATACATTAATATTAGTATTAAGTGGACTTAATTAATTGATTACCTTATCTTGATAAAATTACATGTAATGAAATTATCAAATTATTTCTTATAGGATTTTTTAAAAAATTTATTTAATGTTAATACCATCCAATCAACTAAATATGTACCTAATAAATTGATCAAAATAAATAAATAATATTTTATGATCGTGATATTTATCTAATAATGTGTTTATCTGGAGAATGATAAATGAACGTTTACCCTAAGTGAATAACTCCTTGAACAAAAAATAGTTCGACTTGCAAAAGTCCACCTCCGGTACTGTAAACCTCCTAGATTGGGTTTACCTCATCTTAAAACATGAAACGCCACCACTCTCATGATATATTCATCCATTACATATGATTTACTCACATGTAGGTTAGGGGAATGAAAGGATTTATTTTAAATGTGTTTCAATAAAAGAAACATATGGCACACATTCCCTTACATAGTGAGAGTAGGCATGGCATACATGTAGTCTCTTTAATATAATAATAAAAATAAATTAAATGAAACCAATAAAATACATATTTCTATTGTATGTTCTTGATCACCGAAATATAATAAAAAATATTCATTTACCACCAAGCTATAAATCACTTAAATTCATTGTTCAGTTATGATTAAAACCTCATATTAATACAATTAATTATCCAATTAGTTAATTTATTTAATTTATCTCAATTATATACAAACCATGATGATATTTACATCATTCATAGTTTTAAATGGATGAAACAAATTAATTTAATTAAAAATTAATAATTTATAAAATTCTACTTAGACCTAACAACATGTAACCTTCCAAAAAAATCACCATAGTCCTTGTATTGTGTACTCACATAGAATCTATCATAAATTTCAAATCTCATAGTTACAAATAAAGATGTTCTCAATAAATGATGCATTATCCTATGTAAATTACATAGTATAAGATGTTATTAATGCACACAATGTACACTAAAAGTAAAAAACAAAAAAAATGGTAGTTAATAATTCAAAAAAGGATTTTAATATATAATTTATAATCTTATATTATGGAATATACTATAAAATAAATTGCCCACTAAACAAATGTGAATAGTTTTAATTATATCATTATTGTTTTATCTCTTCATTAAAGTGTTCACATGAGGTCCAACAGATCATGGATCAGAATAGGGATACATGATATGTAATTACGTTGGCCCATGTTAATGACACACACACAAGGGATGAGCTTGTTTTTAGTAATGAATGTGTATGAGGCACATTATGTGTAAAACAACTATAAAATATATTTCATCAATATTTCATGGTTTTTAGTATTTGGTGTCATTTTTTAGATACATTATATGTCTTGGACCCACTATGTTAACCACCAAGAAATAATATATACTATACAACATATATTCTGATCAATCCACATGAAAACCTAGACCAGTCCACATGTGGAGTGTGTTAAATTCAAACCAAATGTAGTTAATGAATAATTACTTTATTTTAATGTGACTCATCCTAGATCATTTAACATGGGTATATGATGTGCACCTTCGGAATAAATCTCAAGTACACTTCTGTTGTCACGATAAAAATAAAGAAGTATCCAAATAGGGTATTGAAATTTTCTTCTTATTAATTCAATGTTTTACTTGGTTATATTAATTATTACAAAATAGGGAAGAGATAATTTCTATATCTGGATTTAATGAATGAATAATCAATAAATAAAACTAGTAACAAATGTACATTATGGAGGAATGATTAATAAATAATTATAAATTAATTATGTGACTACAGAGATATCACTTGAAGGTTTATGAAATAGTGGAATCACATTTATGGAACTTATAACACTGATTTACATCATAACCGATGAGTGGTTTGAGATTTACAGGATGAAGAACGTCATGATAAATTAAATTAAATCAAATATTAATTCAATTTAAGAATTCCAGAACCAAGTATGAGGAATCTTACCATATAATTTTCAATTATTGTATATATAGTTTGATAATTACTTTAACTTTTCATTCATTTTTCATTGATTGATAAGTAGAAAAAACTCAGCATACAATCAATACATCACAATATCCCTGGGCAGAATTCATCTAGTGGTGATCCACACATACTCTAAAATATCATAAAATTTCTATAGAATCATTGGGTGCTACCATGGATGATTCTAATATATTTATACATTTTTAATTAACATTATTATGAATATGTTTGTGAATGAATGTTTCATTTCATTATATCAAAGGCTTCAGATAAATAAAATTGACAAGCGCTCCAATGATGAGCGTATTCTTGAGTAGATTATCTATTGGGATTAAGAGAATTGCCTCAAGGGTTTTGTACACAAAAAATATCTAACCCTACAATGTGATATAATTAAGTATTTATAAATATATTATATATTTATTAAATTAAAATAGGTCATTGTCTAGTCCCTTATTCCTCATAAATCCGATGACTAATTATAACTGAAATAATATTACTATTTTATTGAAATTTCAATCACCTAAATAAAAATAAATATTATTTGTAAAACTGTTAAATAAAAATTTATCTAAATGATATATAATTTTTTTTATTTGTATCATTAAACTTAGTCTACTACAACAACAAATACCTATTTGTCTTTAAATAATGTTTTTTAAATTAGTTAATAGATATCACTGTATTTTTTTTAAACAATGTATGATTTTTTCATAAAATCGTAATAATAAATATTTATTATTATTTTGTTAAAATTTTAATTTATTCTAATAACTTGTGATTAAATCTTTATGAACAACCAATCCCAAATAATTATAAAAAAAGTGGGAATAATATTAATTTTGACATGTTAAATTAAAATATAATTTAACTGATATTTCAGAAACAGTAAGGATGCGACCCTCCAAGCCTATTTATCAAGAGAAAGTGAAATAACCAAAATTATAAGCTTAGTGTTAATAAAAATGATATTAAACTACATAAAAGGAATTAAATATTGAAATTAATAACTACCTCATATGAACTCTTACTATGTGATATAATCTCCTTCTCATAATATCTATAATCAAGTACGTTGCGTACTGGTGTCATCAGCCAATTTCCTCATTTCTCCTTCATTGAATATATTGTATGGAACCAATCCATTGAACACCAATTAAATCGATTTATTGAGGCTATTATCGTTCCAAAAATGTTACGGAGATATCACCTTCTATTAAAGAACAAAAAAGACAAATCCTTTCATTTATTATTCATTAATGCAATATGACTTATGATGTACATAATGTATCATACTTCATCATGAACATATTCCATTATGGTTTTCATAAACACATAAATGAACACGAATAATGATATATATTAATAATAATCGTAATATATAATGATCAATACACATTTCCACAAATCAGATCATCAAATGACATATATAAATATGGATTTCTTATTGGTATGTCATTTTATCACAATATATTACATTGGAAATTATCAAGGGTGTAGACTCCGATAAAGTGCATCTAAGTCATTTGACTCTCTAATATTGATAGAATATATCATTTATATCCCATAAAATAAAATCATTCAGCTATAGAATATATATTTAATAATTATCTTGTCAAAGTTATATGTTCCTATAATAGTGTGAAACTGCTAAGAACGTTCAGCATATCGTTTACTATTAGGACATTATCAAATATAATGTATTACTTAATAAAATTCATTATGTGATAATAAGATTATTAATATTCAAAATAATTAATATAGAAAATCTTAATGTATATAGAGTTTGGCTCTTTGACAACAACTATAATAATAATATCTTTGGGAAATATTTCTTAGTTGATGTTTTCCCCATATCACTTTGAAATACCCCTTGATGTGTTATAAGTTTGATTATATATTTTTATATCATGTATTTGAATTATAAATTGATTTGGATTATGAAATATTTAATTTATAATGTGGATAATTAAGGTAGTTTTACAACCCTATATATATTTTTTATTTCACATATTTTCCTACTGATGAATTTTTGGGATTTTTGTAAAAAAGGTATTTTATTGAGCAGTGATAACTTAATAAATTGTTGAATATGAATTATGGTAGTATGTAAGATTGGTATTTTTTTATTTCGTTGATGTATTTTGGAGGTGTTTTTAGATTCTTATGTTTTTTATTTATTTTTAAATTTAAAATTCTATTTATGTATGTATGGAAGGTGAGATTAATGTGAAATTATTGTGGTATTTTAATTCAGAAATTGAGACTAGTTGTTATTTTTCAAAATATTTATTTTGTTTACACAGAAATTTACATTGAGAAAATTACTTTTTTGGCCATTTTATGATTGAATACCTCCAAATATTCTTTTTAAAAATGATTATACACATGTTTATCATAATATATTTTTTTCATTAATGAATATTTTCAGTAAATAATCATAAACCATGGATCCTAGTGGAATATTAATTTAATGGAATTCAATTTTCTACATCATTAAAATCCTATTATATATTATATCTATTTTAATAGATTTAGATTGAAGATATACTATAAAATTTCAACATATTTAATGGTTTATGAGTTAAAGTATAGAGATAAACCATCTTGACTTAATTTACTATTTGAAATTTAATTCATTGATCAATAATTAAAGTCAACAATAAGTTCATGGGGTCAGTCATATAGTAACTAATTATAGTGAACAACCAGGTCAATCCAAAAGGGTATGTTTTATGATATAGTGTTCATTATTTAGTTTACCTTTTAAAATTGTAATAAAATTTTGAAATGAATTCATGTGAGTGTCACTCCAAAACACTGGATAGATATCAAGATGGTAAGGAGTTAAAAAATAAAAAAAAATTACACATAATGGACTCACCTCTACTGGGATGTCTAAAACACAAGGAAAAAATAATCCAACTAAGCCACATAAATATAATTAATTTCCATGTATACTTAGAGAGAAACCACCACCGATTACCTAATGATTCATTATTAATACACTAAAAAGAATTTTTTGATGAAATTGTAGGTCTTTTGAGGTTTCCTCTTAGTGTGGACTAGGAGAATGATGTTAAAACCCCGAATAATATTTTTTTTACATTATGTATATAATTTTAGTTATTTTTTGGTTATCATGCATAATAGGTGTGAGTTATCATTCCAAACTAATCTCCCATTAATTATAGTGTATACTCCCAAGTTCTTAACCCTAGTTTCAACTTTTCCACCAATAATATATTCTTAATATCATCTACCCATTAGTTGAATGGGTGAAGCATTATGAATAATGGAGTGGATAATTAATACACATAATCTATGAAAATAAAATAAGGGAAATTAAATAAAAAATACATTCCTATAATTTAATTTTAAAAGGAATCTAGAGAAAATAAAAAAACAAAACATTCTAATAATAATATGGGAAAATGTTTAAATAATTCTATTAAAATTCCCATTCAAACCCTCATCCCAATTTTATATGTACCACTTTAGTGTTAGATAATGCCACAGTAAATAGATTCTTGGTTGATCTTATAATATCATGTCACTTGTTTTATTCATTTTGACCCATTTATTATGAGTACCCAATGAGAGGATATCTTTGTGGGTTGATTATTTTATTTCACATATCATTTTTATTGTTTTGGGCCTTTTCATGGTTTGTGCATGGGTAAGAAAACTGTGTAACATGGGTTGTAAAGTTTTGTACATTTTCCACATGGTGAAATAATGTTTGTAATGGGGGAATAAGGTGTTTTCAGGATTGCACATGGTTAAAAAAAGTATGCAAGGGGGAAACATGGTTAAACTTTTTATATGGCCTAAGTGTGCAAATCTTCCAGGGGATATATTTTAGGTGCATGGTTTGGTGTGTGGTTAGTACATACCATGTGAACCATCCCATCAAATCGTGTATGTGATAATTAAAATTACAAAAATATTAGTCAAATTCTCTAAACCAACATAATTAACCCTAATCTATTCGAAACCAAACCAAATCTGATCCTTAGGCATTTGAGAGACCTATAGAGGTATTTTGGCTCCCAAAATCTCATATCGTGGCTGATCAATTCTCCAATCACAGAAGAGATCTTATCTCTAAATAGATCTTTTCTTGTTAATCTTGGATTTCCCTTATTCTCTTGATCCCTTATTCCTAAAGTTTATAGTGGCATTACACCTTATTGGATCTTGGTTGATTTATGTGGAATGGTATATCTATGATCTATGATCTTTTCATTCAAGATCTATCTTCCTAGATCCAATTATCACAATCAGAGGAAAATAGACATGGTTTTGCTTTATTAAATGAATATTTTTAGCATTAATTAACTGAACCAAACTATTTTATGACTATGAAATAGTTTATAATTTAGTAATTTTTTAAATAACCAAGAACCCCCTTGGAATTATTTTATCCTTATTTTGAAATTTTCGTTCATTGGTTATTTTAAATAAATGACTTATCCATATGAAAAGAGGGTGGAAACCTATATTTTTAAATGTATTCAATGATTTTAAAATTTTAATACTTAATCATAATTCTTTAGCATTTCATTGAAATTAATATTTTTAAAGGACCATTTTGAATTTTAATGATGAATTGTGAAATGAAGTGGGTTCTATTACCCTTTTGAAAATTGAATTGTATAAAAGGTTTTGAATTGAAATTGATGATACATGATGGCTTAGTTGGCACTTTATGATAATTCTCCCATATGATAATCCCTTAATTTTTACTTTTCTTATTCATCCAATTGTTGTGGGGGTTGAAAAGAGGATTATTTATATTTTTGGAGTGTGGGGGTGAGAGTGAGATGTCATCGATAAGGATCCATGTGTGTTCCTGGTAACATGTTTATCAAACCCCTTATTTTGAATATTTATGGGAATATAGATATATATATGGGGTGAACTAGATATATTCTTCACGATAAAACTACATGCCTTCTATTGGTTCCATAGATAACGTGAAAGGTTCAAGCTAGGAATGTGCGGCCAGGAAAGAGGGTGTTCATGGAACTAGTTTACTTTAGACCCATGAAACTATCTAGAAGACAGAAAATTAGTCATTTGATTAGATATTATCATGTGGATCACTATTGTACCTAGGTTGTACCCATGACATCCATATACTTTATCTTGATACATGAAAACTCTCATTGTCACTATTTGGCATTGGAGTTCCCTTGATTTCTAATTTATGTTTATAATGCACCATGACTCTATTATATTGAATCTTGATTGTCATTAAATGTCTAGTGTATATTCTTATCTATTTTTTTATTATATGACTTTATCTTGTGAAATGGGTTTTAAATATTTTCAAGGAAATATTTATTTTTAAAATGATGTAGTAGATTTTTTTATAGATTTATGTTCATAAATGATTTTTAAATGTTTAAAACACTATTTTAATGCTAATTATAATTATCACTTATTTTTCCTCTATTTTAGAATGTTTGAGTTACATATTGATGTAAATTCATTGAATATTTTGTGGAATCTTACTGGTCTCTTTAACTTGCACCCTGCTTGTACCTTTTGGTGTTTTTAGCACTCTTTTATATTATAGTAGGTGTTCATTATCTCACATTCCACAGTGGTTTAAATACTTGGGTGACCAATGGTGGGTGACTTGGGACAAGGTGGGTTGTCATATACCATCATTAGGTGGGTTTTGTTGTTATGTTCCACATTTAGTTTTCTTAGTGTCCCCTTGTACATTTATATATATGGGTTGATATATATATATATATATATCTGATGTTGTTTACACATTGAACTATATTATTGTAATCTTTCTAAGTAGAAATCATTATCAAAGGGTTTTTATTTATTCCCAAATGCTTATCACTATCCCTTGGAGAGTAGGAACACTATTCGAGTTAATGTAAAATCAGCTCTGATATAGTTTTAGATGGTATTCTAGGTTGGTTAATTATAAATGGTAATAGAGATGGCATTTCATTAAAGGTATCTACCTAACTGTTAAATACTTATGTTATTTTGGTTGAGTCATGGTATAATGGATATTAAGAATTTTTCATGAATCAAGAGGTACTTCATGACATGGTGCTTGATTACTACCTCTTCATGATGACACTTGAGTTACCATGGATAATGGGACTTGAGCCTTTATTTTGAGTTATTGGTTTTTTATGGGAGATTATATTTAGATTCATGATATGATAGTCTTGGATTTTGGGAATCTATTATGAGTTTTTGAACTAGAATTAAAGGATGATCACAGTATCACAATGTTTTTAGGGTCTGGTAAACTTTGATAAATCGATCTGAATGATCTAGAAATCCATCCATGAATAGCTGTAAGGTTAGTGTGTGGTTTACCAGCCCATGAAACCAAGAATTTTACAATTATAACTTGTTTCTAGATATGTAACACTATCCATTTTCATATAAGCGACTTCACTTATGTGAGTTTAGTTATGTGGGTTGATTCATTTCCTTGTTTTCTTTTTAAAATTTTAATCACTTGATAATAATTTTAAATACCTTGTGAAAATAATGCGTCTTAAAACTTGTATTATTATGTTATTTGAGAAATGTTTTCAATTCATAAAAATTTAGTTTTATGAAATGTTTGGTTTGAAGAAATAATATTAAAATACTATTATTTGATGATACCAAATAATGTTTTAATATGGAAGTTTGGTTTTAAATGGATTTAAAATAAGAATGATTCTCATAATTAGAAAAATGGATTAATGATTTCGAAACCATGGAAAGAGTTACATGTGTAGGTAAATGGTTTTTTGAAACTATGATTGATTTATAGAAGTATTTATCATTTTTAAAGGAATGGTTAATGTTTTAAAAATAGTGAAATATGTTGTGTTATGTGATCAATTATGTTCTGATTAAAGTGGGTTATTGCCTTGTTTAAAATATTTGCTCTATGTTTGATTATTATTTGGTTCTTGTGTTGATATTTCTTTTCTTTGTGATGTTCAAAAAAATTTCATATAATTTCCTTCAATAAATATAGAATATTGATCCAATTGTCTAGTCCATGGGGTAATTACATCATGTTTTCCTTAGGTAGAATCCAATGTCAATGAATCTACGCAGACTCCATATCAAGTTTTAGAGTGAGAGGATTTTATTCCTTCGAATTCCATCCTTGAATTCCTATATTTTATACCACCTTCTTATAAAGGAAATCAATGTTCTCTTGAGAAAGCATAGTGTCTTGAAGAAGTTAACAGGATTTTGATTCTTTTATGACTACTGAATCTCTGAATCTCAAGTCTAAAAATTCATTGTCTGATAGACCTCTCCCGGAGTGGTGGGAAGATGTGATTTCCTCTATTATGTAATAATTAATGTCTTGGTAATTCATCAAGTCGGTATTTATTCCACGGTAGTATCATGAGGGTGTGATGAAGGGAGATGTTACCGAGCTATTGGGTCTTGATCAAGATGAGAAATTAGCTACAGAGTATGCTAATAAGATATCTAGTTTGGTATGTTTCATACCTGGTATTATTGTTAATGACTTCAATAATTCAATTTTATTTAGAAAAGGTCTTCACCCAGACCATGTAAACGCCATGCCTATGGCCATGTTTATTTCTTATCAGCAGGTGCTTGATAAGGCTTTCTCAACAGAATTAGTGTTAGTGGGACACAATGATGGGATGAATTCATATTTCATGGTTGAAAAAGGAAATCCTTTTTGGAAAAAGATTATTCATATCGTGGGTTTCCATTATGGAGTACCTAGTCATTCGAAGAATATTTTTTCAGAAAATCCAAGGGATTATAGATGGTGTGGCTAACAAGGTAGCCTTAAATGGTTTTGTAAGATATTTTCCCAATAAAGGGTTATTTTGATCAGAAAAATATGATCTTCCCTATGGGTATGTAGATAGTTCATTATAATAGGGATCCATCCACATGTCTTGGGGTAATTATTTTAACACAGAGGAGATATGGATGTGGGCTTATAATTGCAAGTATTGATATTAGAAGTTTATCCTTATATAATAGTTGAAGTCTCTTATTTGGGTAAAAGGGATGCTATTTTATTTTCATTCACCATTATAAAAAATCTATACATTGTTGGGATAATTATGCTAGGTCATCAGTTTTTATCTTCTTTGGAGATATGTGATGATATTTAATTGCTCATCTTAGAGTTCTGTGTTCATTGTTATCCTTTGGGAGAGCCTCTATTCAATATCGTGAATCTTCCACCATGCAAGATGAGTGATGGATTTCTTCCCATGTCATCATGTTGTATCATTCAAACTAGAAGATTTATAGGGACTAAAATTCATATGGTGGGGATGTTTTGAAATACCATTACTTTTTTTATTTCATGAACAATTTATTTGAGTAACTAATGATTGGATCTCTTTGAAGGATGTTTAAGATATTTTAACAAACATTTCTTATGGATCTTAGTAATTTTCCTGGTTTGTATATGGTTAAACAAAGTGTGAAACCAGGTTTTTATGGTTTGAGTATGGTTAAAAAATGTGTGAATCCTAGTAAGAAGGGGTTTTACGGTATGTGCATGGTCTCTTCAATGTTATAAAAATTGTTCAATGGGGTAACATGGTTTGTGCACAGTTAAACAAAGTGTCCAGCCTATGTGTGAAATTTACTAGGGGTTCTGTTTTAGGTGCAAAACTGGGTGAATGGTTATTACTAATTATGAAAAACAACCCAGAAAACCTTGAAAACAATAATTAATGTTATTAAGAAATTAATTAAATTCATAAAACGAACCTAATTAACCTTAAACTCCTCCCACTCAATTCTAATATGATCCTTAGTATTTTGGGAGCCCTTAGAAGGGATTTTGGATCTTTAAAACTCATATCGTAGTAGATTGAAGTTCCAATAAATGTAGAGATACTGTATTTCAGAAATTAATTTTCTTATTCATTTTGGATCTCTCTTATTCTATTGATTCATTCTCATTAAAAGTCATTATGGCCTTACATTTTTTGTATCATTGTTCATTTATGTGGAATTGTATATTTGATTGATATTCTCTTTTATTTTGATATCTATCTTCTTATATCTAGTGATCATCATCAGAGGTGACTCATTTTAGATTTATTGCAACTGGATTCCTAATATTCAAAATTTTTGTTTCTATGATTTCCATCATTTTTTGATTCATTATTTCTTGATAATTCACAGATACATGTTTCATATTTTGAAACACATGTTCTATGAGATATTTTCATGAAATTCCCTCTAAAAGATTCATTGCACCCATTCTCCTTTAATTGAACATGGGATTAATTTACTTAATATAATATTGATATCTATCATATTTTATGAAGTTTTTTAATTAAATTTTTTATTGTATTTAATTTTAATGAACCTTTAGAGGGTTCTTTGGGGAAATTGAGGGCTTTAGCCTGGGTTTTGATTTATTAAATTAAATTAATTGAATTTAAAAAAATTATTTTAACTATTTAATGTTTTATAAATATTTCAAAATTATTACATTTATTAAATTAAAAAGAACCACCTTTGAGTTATATTATCATAATTTTCAAATTGGCGTTCTTAGTTTATTTGTTATAAAATATTTATCCACAAGAAAAGTGTGTGTAAACCCATGTTTTCAATTATATTAAATAATTTTAAAATTTTAATACTTACATTGAATGATTTAGGGTTTATTTGAAATATATTATTGTTTAAATGTCCCTTTTTGAATTTTAATGATGAATTGTTAAATGAAGTGGGTATTATTTTCATTTTGAATATTGAATTGTATAAAATGTTTTGAATTGAATTTGATAGTGCTCAATGAATGATTGAAACGTTTTAATAATTATCCCATCTAATAATCCATTAAGTTTAACTTGTTTGACGATTATAATTCCCATTTTAATGGGGTTGGAAAAAGGATTATTTAATTTGAGATAGTTTGTGGGTGAGATTCGGTTGTTATCGATAAGGATCCTTTTGTGATCCTCATAACATTTTTATCTCACCCCTTTTTTTGACTAGTCACGGGAACCTGTATTTTTATATAGGATGACCTAGATATATTATTCACTAGAGAACTCACTCCCTTCTAGTTGACCCATAGAGAATGTGGAAGGTTCATGTTATGGATATATGGTATGGAAAGCTAGTGTGAGTTGAACTAGTTTTCTTTAGACCCGTGAGACTAGATGTAGGACCAACAATTAGTTATTTCATTACCTATTCTGAGGTGGACTCACTATCATACCTAGGTTGTACCCATAAAATCCATATATGTGATCTCGATACATGAAAATGTTTATTGCCACTATTTGGAAACAAATTTACCTTGATTGATTCATTTAATGTTATTATACATAGTGACTCTATTGTGTTGAATCTTGTTTGTCTTTCCATATTAGGTGCATATTATCATCTTTTCTTGATTATCTAACAATAGATTTTGAAATAGTTTTCAAAGCATTTCAAGAAAATGATTTTTTTATAAATGTTGAAATTACATGATTGAAAATTTTAATTTAATACTTTAATCTTAAATGTTTAAAAAATCTAATTTAAACTAATCCTAATACTTTATTATTTGTACTCATAATTTATAATATTTGAGTTACATTATAAAACAACTACAGAAAATCTTTGTTGGAATCCTAATACCTCTTTAACTCACACTCTACTTGTATATTTTGTTGTTTTTATCACTTTATAACTTATATAAGGGGTTATTTCTATGTCATTACTTTTGGGATTTGTTCTAGGGTGTGGAATTTTGGGTGACATGGGACATTATTGGTGGTTGTAGGCCACTAGGATGTGGGTTTGGTTATTATGTTCCACTTTCAGTTTCCTTAGTATCTATTTGTACATTTATATGTATGGATTGATATATATATATATATATGATGTTTTTTCAACATTGTACTCTGTTATTTTAATATTTATAGGGATAAATCATTCCTAATAGATATTTAATGATTCCCTGGTTCTTTTCACTATCCAATAAAGATCGAAAATGCTATTCGGGTTAGTAGAAAATCAATTCGAATATCAGTTTAGATGGTATTATGGGTTAGTTTTTCCCATATCTATTCTAAAAACTCTAATAAATTTTATAATTCTTTACTTAGAACAAGGATACTAATTATTATTTTATAAAAATTTAATAAATAAAAATATCCCCAACTTTTCTCCATTAAGGTGGTTTTATCACATTGATGTGGTATAGAGTGTTCACATTATTATTCCATATAGAATGTAATTTTAGAAACATAACCCCAGTAATCCCAGAGTCAGTGTTTACTACCATTTAATTGGAATGATTACAAGGAATCAAATCCCAATGGACTGAATATTTTTGTAGTTATGGTAATCTAGATACATACATGAGTCTTATATTACAAATGAACATTGTAATCAGAAAAAAGTTCATTTCTTTTGAGGATAAGTTTATTAAATATAAGATATCCATTAGTATATTTATTAGTACAATTCATGGATTAATGGTGAAGGGAAACACAATAAGGGTGTGTGAAAAGACTCAGTAAGGGTAGACATAATGGAAGTAATAAAGAATCAATGAGAATAATCAGTATATAAAGGTAAGTAACCATAAAATCAATCCATGAAAATACCTAGATTAGCCATAATACATATGAAATGGTAAATAACAAGAAACAAATTAAATGAAAATAACTCAATAAATAGTAATCAATATGGAAAGGTAATAAAATGAAATATAAGACATTTATTCAAAAAATAGAGAATAAAATGAATCTATAGATAGGTCAAAGAAAACATTTCATGAATAAATAAAAACTGAGTCTACATAAGGGATATGATTAATTAGTTAACATCATGTTTTCTATGTAAATGGTACATTTAACGTCAATATACTTTACAAGATAGTTTATCATATATCTAAAAAGCCATATTATTCTATCCAACTGACTCATCCCCTGAAGCTATCGATGCATCGATGGGCTATCTATAACTAGGCACCAACCATCTCATATACAGGTCATTTAGTGCCTCAATATTTTCATCACTTCTTCTTCAAGTGTTTTATTACCAGATATTGGGGACTTCCCAAGGATCTTATGTTCTTCAAATGATGTTTTAGGGGATTTTGGTTATGTTATTAGATTATATCCCCTAGCTTGATTAACTGTGTTAACAATATTGTTTTGATTTCATTGATGTTTTGGTTCCTTTATTTGGTTTATTCATCACTTTGAATTTGTGTTGGATTACATTCAAATAAATTAACTTTATATTGATTAAATTTATGTTTCGAAAAAAGAAAATTTTTCAGTTCTTAAAAAAATGTTTTTAGAAAATAATTTTCCCTATTTATTTTTTGAAAAGGTGTATTTATGAGATTATTAAGCATAGGTGACAATTTTTGAATTTGTTTTTTCCATGATTAAAGCCCAATTTACTTGGTTTAAATGATTAATTTTAAATTTTTAGACGTCTTTTTTAAAATTTATAAATTGGTTTTTTTTGAAAATTTGTATGATGTATGTTGGTTAGAATATTTTATAATTTATATAAAAACCTGTTATATATTTAATATTCAAACTACCATTTTATATATTTCAGATAAGTGATAATATAGTTTTACTGGGTAATGATGTAGTGATGATTATTTTTTCTAATGAATCTATATCATTTCATTTTTAGGCTTTTGTTTATCTTAAAACCACTTTGAGAATGTTGACTGATGTGGTGGTTTTATGTTAGTTGTTTATTCTATAATATTTATCATTTGGTTCTAATTTAATGATTTGTATGACATTAAATTGCTTTTTTAGAATTCATGGTTTTTGGACCTTTAAATGATTCACCTTATCATTTAGGGTTTTACTGATTTCAATTGTTGGATATGTGATGATATTGTGGTGGACAGTAACGTGCAATATTGAGGGTTTCTCTATAGGGTTGTTTGGAGGGTGAGTTATCTTTTTATATTCTTCATCTTTATCTATGATTTATTCATTATTATAAACCTAATTAAGGAATTTATATCTCACATACATAGAGTTCATACAAAATTTTCTAGAGATTTATCTTTTTTATTTAACAATGAATATTAGGTTCAATTATTCCAAATTTTGTTCATGTTATTCCAACACACTATTTTTTAGTAATTGGGGATAAGGGATTACAACTGATATTGTGGAAGATCAGTTCAGGTTCTAGTTCAGATAAAATCCTTTGATGGTTTGTTAAAAATTCTTTCGTAGGAGGTTTATTTCTCAATAAGAAACTAGGATCTTTTGTGACTAAATTTTTTGTTATTTGGGAATGTCACTGTTTCATAGATTAATATTTTTATAGACATAGGTGGTTGTTCCCAAGTGAGTTATTGATCACCACAGTCCATTAAAACACTAGATTAACCATGGGAATTGGTATTTGATTTTTGAATTAATATTTTTTTGGATTTAATGTTGATTATTTGTTGATATTTATTAGTATAGTTTGAGTTACCTTGTCATGAACCAACCTGAGACAACCCTGAATTGGTCACCCGAGCCAGTCTGAGGCATGGACCGAAGAGTGTTCCTGATCCCCATGGGCTGGAAACTAGTGATGGGAATCAAAATAAACAAGTTGTGAATGATTTGGCCCATAAAAATGATAGATAAATAATCGTAAACTGAAAAAACAGATAAATAAAGGAAAGTAAACTGAAAAAACTTGTAGTGGAAAAAGGAACAAGTGATGCAACGAGACATACCTCAAGTGACCCTGTGGGTCATCATGGAACATAAACTACACTCACTCCATGAGCGATCCAAAACTATCAGAAACTAAAACTAAAAATAAAAGTAGGTGTGATCACTATGGCACTCAGTAGGAATTCCATTATACAAAAACACCCTATACCCTTTCATTTTATAAGAAATCCCAAACATGCTTGTTCGAAAATAGGACATAATAAAATAATGTTTTTCATTCCTTTCAAATTCAACTAATAAGTTTTAATTTTGAAGTAAATAGTTTCTCTCCCACTACATTTTAAAAATAGGTTCCAACCATGAATTTACATTTCAAAATAAAAGGAAACCAATTTATATTAAAACATGGTTTTCACAATTAAGACATCAAGTATGAAATGATTGAAATAGAAATCACATCACAAGAACCATGGGAAATCCCTTAGTAGATATTGTTAGTTGGGGAACTATGATCCTCATACCTTAGTTAAACATGGCATATGAACTACAACAATATATGTTCTCATACACGATCCACTAGTAGGGAACACACCCATAACGTTGTGGTCTATCATCATAAAAAATATTTAGTTAGTGTTGTAGCATCAATCAAGCAAGATAAAACCTAGAAAAACAACTTATGTATCATCTAGAGAACTATTCCCAGTCTTCCTACCTAGATACCCCGGTTTCCCATTGTGCTCTATTTAATGTTGTGGTGAGTTTTATCAAAAATACATATATGTACATATCATTATAGTTTCTTATAAAAAACATCAAACCTCTCACCACTGATCTCCCTCCTTGAGTGCATCCACCCCTTTGGGTCACACAGAAAATGCACAAGCCTCTTTATTTGGAACATATCAGAAATCACATATTCAACACACACATCATTTTCTAAAAAGGGGTTATGCCTCAAGAGAGGTTCTTCTTTTTCATGAACCATTCCTATGGTTCCAAATGAGATTCATTACAAACAAGTAATACTATTTATAACTAACTGTCTAAAATTCCAAACACCTTTGGAAATATTCATTATCAATTCAAAACAACATAGGAAATAAATTTTCAATGATAGTCACTTAAGACCAGTGGGAATTAGAAATACATTTAAATCTAAAAAAAGGAATAATCATATAAAGAAACCACAACCAGAATTCATAACATGTGTATATAGTATAAATATAAAATATATTTTTAAAATTGGAAAACAATTATGGAATTCAAATTAAAGGCATAGGCATAGGGGACCATCCTAAAGGCAGAACCAAGCCATCCACTTTGACACTTGGTGCTTTCTAACTAAAATCTACAACTCCCCCACTATGTATATGCGTCTTTGTGTACAAGAAAGTACACTTATCCCCTATAAACACATTCACATGGTCCATGAACATGTGAAAGGGGATCCTTACTGGTATGCTCATATACATATACTAGTCTCCACTCACATATGTATGAACTAATACATACACATGGTCACACCTAGCCCCATACCTGTATAATCACTACCATTGATGATTATACATGTAATTGGGGATCCATAGTGGATCTCCCAACCGTTTTAGAATTTTACTAACACAATGATATTCATATTATAAAACTCAGTTTACTCTGAGTGATACAGACTGAAATATTCTACACTAACCCACCAAAATGGAAAGACATACATGGATGATTCACACATTGGCCAATACTCCACCAAATGTGATGGTTCTGACAACGGAAACCCCTAAACTAGAACAAATTAGACAGTTTCATGTCAATCCCACAAGACACGACCATCTCCAAAATGAGTACAATTCCAATCCCTAACCGACCCACAAGAAGTTAAAATATTAATGATTTTGTATTCACAGAGCAGACTAACTAGATTTACAATAATACGGGTTATCCAATCCTCATAAAATTCCAAGATGAACTCCCATATGTTAAGACCACCATAAGGATACATGGTCTTTATACCCCCTCACAATAAAAAGGAATCCTTTCGAGATATTACTGGAATAGGTAATCTTATGTTTCCCCCATCCTAACATTGCATACTTAAGTCGAACCAAACCCATCCAACATTTGACAAATTTTGATTGTGCGCAAGCTTCACCCAATGACCTATAGATGGGGATTTTATGTCTGAAGTATCTACCACCTCAATATAATAGTATGACCATCTCTGACTTGATATGAATCTTTTATAAAAGAAACCAAAAGACATATCCTTATGTCCCAAGCAACCACTCCATCAACATACCAGCTGATAATCATGCCGAATGACTTAGATTTACTAATGTACCACACTAGAGATATGGGATTGAGTGGTCTTTCATACACACAACACAAACAGATGGAAGTGTCACTCGAAAAATATGTCCCTTAGGTTCAAAATATTCATCGGATGAGGAACCTTCACTTACCAAAATATGAACAAGACAGAAAAATATTCAGATCATTATTCTGTTTTTTGCACACCACCAATGGGAAACATGAAACTGGGTTCATCAATGGGTCAACACACCTCCTTCACCATCTGTTAAATGTTCGATCACCTACTGGATACACCACTTTCCCTCGCCTTCACCTTCATAGTTATAACTACCCTATGAAGATAGTATCAAGGATCACTTAAGACATCACCATTCGAAAAAAAAAGTTCTTTGTTCACTAGTTTTTCCCCACTCATACAAACATACTCTAGACAACTTACACCCACACAACATTTGGAGTCCCTCAATAATTGGAGACCCTCCAAACATTCCCAAAGAACTGAACTATATTCCACCGAACTCAACAGCTACAAAGAGCCGAAAAAACTGAGTAGAACCCAATTTCGTCACTTCACTCAGAGTCTGGGTTGTTCCAATAACTGAGATATACCTTCTAGAAACCCATGTGACCTTTATAGGTTTTATATTCAAAAAAGAAACACATAACCAACCTTCCACAAGACTAACCACCACTCAAAATAAATATCCACACTTAAGAAACAAATCCAACAATTAAATCTTAAGACATAAATTCATTCCAAAAGAAAAAAACACACTTTAAACACAAATAACTATACCATATGGCACAAAAGATCTTTGGAAATTTTCGTTTTCACTTGGTACTGAAAACCAGTTTCCAATTCCAAATCCATTTAAACACAAGAACCAATTTCAGAGAAAAAACCATATTTCTTCTCAGGTTCTCTTGGGAAAAATCATCCCAACACTCCTGACATAACCAAAACACATAAGAAAACACTATGCAAATTTCAATCCATTTATCCAAATAAAATTTTTAGTAAACAAAAAGGATCCTCAAAACTGCTATTGATATTCCATGATTCATCACAGATATGAATTCCCATGCCACTAAGGCACCCATACAAATGATCCACTGACTACCCAATAATCATAAACACATTCACACATGGGAACCTATAATAAGAACATTGGAAAATACAAGGCTCTTCCATTTTCAAAAGATAACATTTCCAAAATAACACACCTCAATTTCAAATTAACCAACATGTCCTTTTAGAAATACGATTTCCACAAATAAAACACAAAATTTCAGGAACAAGGTCTATAGGAAACACCCCAAAAATCTTGTCAAACTCAAACTAAATAAAAATAACAGCAAGCCAAAGTCCTATTTACATTATAAAAACCCCTAGATGACAACCCAAAACTAAAGCAAGACATCACCAATACTATATAACTTAGACAAAGATCTAGTGGTTGTGCCTAAGGCAGCTACATGGATTAGCAGACCATGCCCTAGGCAAGAACCAACCACTAGGATTGTCGAACCATACTCCCAGGAATCACATGGGTCCCTACTTCATGTGAGACTACACATAGTTCTTGTTTTGTCCTATTTTAAACCCCCATCTACAAAAACCAAAGCCAAAAACTTGAATAATGGACTACCCCTATTTACTAAAGGATCATAATGAGAAAGAGTTCGCGACACTCTTCCCAAACCCACCAATCGAATAATGTAAATTCCTATCTTAGATCTACTTGACACCCCAAATAATTAGAATAAGACATTTCTCTAATAGCATATTTTCACGGACCAACCTAGGTCAACCCTGAACAGATCACCTGAGTCGGTCCACAGTATGGCCTGAAGTGCATTCCCGAAATCTACAAGTCGGAAACTAGTGTCAGGCATCAAAATAAACAAGATGGGAATCATTTTTCATATAAAAAATATATATAAATAATCATAAAATTAACAAATATATAAATAAAATAAAATAATCAGAACAAACTGGAAACATAAAAAGGATTAAAAAATCTATGAGTCATACCTCAAGTGACCTCGTGGGTCAGCACAGAACATAAAATACACTCTCTCCAAGAGATATCCAAATCTAAGGGTACCTGAAACTGAAAAGTAAAGTATACGTGATCACTGAGATGCGAAATAAGAATTCCAAGATAAAAACAATGCCCTCTACCCTTTCCTTTTATAAGAAATAAAAAAATGGTAATTTGAAAATAGGACATAAAAAATAATGTTTGTCATTCTTTTCAAATTATAGTAAAAAGTTTGAACATTCAAGTAAATCATTTCTCTCCAACTAAATTTTCAAAACAGGTTCAACATGTGCGTTAAAATTTAAAAATGAAAGGAAACCCATTTAGATTGAAATATGGTTTTTACAAATAAGTGATCATATTTGAAATGAGTTAATTGGAAATTACATCACAAGAACCATGGGAAATCACTATGTATCTAGTGTTAGTTGGGGATCTAATATCCTCATACCTTAGTGAAACATGGAATATGAACCACAATAACCTACGTTCTTACGCACAAGCCACTATTAGGGAGCAGAACCATAACCAAGTGGTCTCCAATCATCACAAATATTAAGTAAGGGTTATAGCGTCAATCCTTCTAGACAAAACCGAGATGATTCACATATGCATAATCTTGCATACTAGTCCTAGATCACCCACCAAGATACCTACGTTTCCTATTGTGCTTCATTTCAAGTGGTAGTGAGTTTTTATCAACAAAAAATATATGTACTTATCATTTTCTTTACTTAAAAAAACATCCAAACTCTCCTTACTGTTCTCCCTCCATGAGCTCATACCCCATTTTTTTCATCAAACAAAAAAAGCACAAGCCTCTTTATTAAGAAAATATCAAAAATAAAACATTCAACACTCCATATTTTTATAATAAAAGGGGAAGGCCTCAAGAGAGTTCCTTATATTTTATAAACCATTTTTAAGTTTTCAAATGAGTTTAATTACATACAAGGAACACTTTTTATAACTAAAATACTGAAATTCCAAATACCATTGGAAATATTCATTACCAATTCAAAACAAATTAAGAAATAACTTTTCAAGGAATGTCACTTAAGACCATTGTGAGTTTGAAATAAAGATCATTTTCCAAAATAATGGCCTAATCATTTCTAGCAATATCAACCAGATTTCATATCCTCTATATATAATAGAAAAATAAAAAATATTTTTAAAACAAGAAAGAAATTAAGGAATTATAATTGAAGGTATATTCATAGGGGGCCTACATCAAGGTGGAACCAAGCCATCCAATTCAGATCTTGGTTCATTATAACAAAAAGTTGTTTCTCCCCCACTAAGAATATGTGCCTTCGTATACATGGAAGGACACCTAAACCTTATTAACACATTCTCATGGCCCATGAACATGTACAAGGGGATCTTTACAGGTATGCGTAGACACGTATACTAGTATCCAATCACCTAAATATGATTATATATATATACATGGGAACAATAGGCCCTATACGTGTATAATAAATTTCGTGGAAGATTATACATGTAACGGTGGAACGCTCTCACTCACACACACACACACACATATATATATATATCCACACACACACATACCTATGCACATGTACGCGAGTCTCCTTAGACCCGGTGACTCGAAACCACCAACTAGGGACCACACACAACACATATAATTTAATTAATCGATAAAACAATTTATGAAACACTTCCAAATTATCACCATTAAAATTCACACAAAAAACACTCTTTAAACCAAAACACACACCAAAACTCTAACTTCATAGTTAAAAATACCAGTTCCACAACTTAATGACCTCTAGAATATTTATTAATTTTTTTGAAAATGTGCCACATTAATGAAAATACCAAAACTCACTCTAAACTTCCTTTATAAATAATTTTTCTATGACGCCATACCAAAACACAAACTATAACCCTTAAAAAATTTAATAAACCAATATAACATATTATAAAACAACGCAAATGGATAAAAAAGGGTTTTCAAAGAAACAATATACTCACATCATATAAAAAAACTAATAAACACGTCAAAAAATATTAAACCTCAAGTAAAATCAAATTAATACAAAAAAAACTAATTAATAAACATGATAAATTAATTAAATAAGAAAATTATTTTATAAATAAATACACATACATAGAACCACCTACCTCATTATAGGAAAAAATTCCCAAATTTGGTGTGAAACTCCCGCTGCATGACAATCTCACCACCAACGACCCAAATTGACCTTAAAAACATGATATAGAAAAAATTACAAAAAAACGCCCCTAACGCCCTATGAAACCCTAACTAAAAACCCAAAAATAAAATAAATTACCCAACCATAGATAATCGCTCCTATGAAAAAGGTGTGGGAAGCTAAAGGAGAAAGGGGAGAGGAGTTGGGGTTGCACCATGTTGGAAAGTCCTATGCGAAGAAGGGGTGGCATGGGTCCTGGTGGTGTGAGGTGTCAGGGTGGCGCCGGTTCGGTGTGAGGTGGACAGGGTAACGTGAGTTGATGCGAGGTAGACTAGAAAGGGTGTAGAGGGGTATCATCTTTCAGAGTAGCTGGAGGGAAGAGGGAGTGGTGCCATATTGGGTTAGGAGGGTGGAGTGTGTGGTGAAAACCAATGGGAAATAGGGGGGGTATAGAACGATAGGACAAAGAGAGGGGGAGAAGAGAGGGAAAAAAGAAATGAAAAATAAAATGAAAATAAATAAAAATGAAGATAAAAAAAACATTAAAAATCTCTAAATTAACTTAGAAAAATAATAATATTATTAAAAAATAATAATGGTAATATTAGTGGTAAAAAATAAAATGCTAAAAATTTTATAACAATAACTTAATGATAATTATAAACTAATTAATATATTAATAGAATTAATAATATTATTAATAATTTTAAAAATAACTTTCTAATTATTTTATAACCATTTTAATAATTTAATCATATTTATCTAATTAAAATATTAACTATAAAAATAATAATAATAATAATCCCATTATTATTATTATTATTCACACAAATCATAAATTATTTTATTCTTTTTCTACTTTTATTTTTTTCACATCCTTAACTTGTTCATTTTTATAACTAGCTGACCACGTGTTTGGCATTGGAAATCCAACATGCTCATTTTTCTGTAAAAGCGAAATAATTTTATTCGAGCTCAGCCCGCGCCACGAAAAAATAAATATTAATGGAATATAAAAATTATAAAATAATTAATATTATTATTACAGATATCCAGGTGTGACATACCTTAGGGGTAAATTTAGTTTTTAAGAAAGGGACAGAATATAGATTAGTGGAATGAGGTTGGTTTGTATGGCTTGATAAACCAAAAATAGACCAAAAACATAGTTTTGAATGTATTGTGGACTTTTTTTACTAACCAATGGTCAATCAAATGATATAGTCGATCCAGACAGAGTTACACATCTCGTTAGGAATATTATTTAGACCACTCTTGATATATCCCTAGTGTAAGGGATTATTCATGGTAGTTCATATGATATGTCGATGATATGTGTATTGTTTTGATGGATTTGTGTCATGTCACTATTTTGGTGTGTGTTTTTGTATGAATAGTTTTTATAAAAAATGTGGATTTTATGGTAAATTATTCAAGTTTGAAATTAATCCTATAATCAAGTTAATTTAATGGATTTAAATCTCAGTAAATTACTTTTTTGGAGTTAATTATTCATTAACTTTTATAAAATGGGAATGGTTTTCTAAAATTCATTTGGAATTTTTTGTTTCTGAATGGATTATTTTGTTATGGAATCTGTAAAAAGTTTTACTATTAAGGATCATTTTTGTTCAACTATAAATGAATTTAAATCCCCATGGGGACATTTTGAAAAATTTAATGTTTTGATTTTAGGAAAATGATGTTGTAAAAGCATTGAAAATGTTTTAATAATTTGTATTCGAGAAGCTCATGTGGTTTCCTTTTTTTAAAAGGAATTGGTTATTTTTTTAAATGGAGTTAATTTTTTTACTATTTCTTTATGGATATGAGGTTTAAAAAAATAAGTCTTTTTTAAGTGGTTGGGTGCTTTTAATACATTGTGTAATTTTTTTAAATAAAAAATTTTCCCATTAAAATTTTATTATTTTAAAATAAATGGGATTTTATCATATTAGTTTCATTGTTTTCATGGGTTTTCTGACATTTTCCCTTTCATGTTTCGACCATTTGATGTGATATGGATAGAAAGGTAGTGTTGTGTCAATGTTTCATATTATATAATTCTTACCTTTGGAAATGTCTAGGTGAGGGTGGAGTGTTTATATTTCTGGGTAACTCTTCCATTGTTTTTGTATCTTTATAAAATTCTTAGTGGAGTGGAAAGTGATGTTTTTATTTTAGTGATTTGATATTGAGTTGAAATTTATTTTTTGGGAATCTAGGATAGATTATCAATGAATTATCAGTTGGGTGAATTGATGAGGATAAATATATCTAATCTGTTAGTTGAAACCTAGATATTGAAAATATACGTGTTTTTGAGTGTTCGTTCTTAATAGTTTTAGAGGATTATGGACTTGAGGATAATTTTCTCTTGGTTTCTATTTGGTGAGAGGATTTGGAACATAGGTCAGTGTGTTTTCCTATTATATTTTTAAGTATTTATTTTCTTGTGTTTGTTCATGCCTCTTTCTCCTTTTCCATGTATGGAAGCGATTGGTTTTTCAAGTCTGGTGGTGAGGTACATGAATGAGTTTTGATTAACTTTTTACACATGGGATAAAATTAGTTAACTGATTTGGATGGATAGTACAACCATGGAACCAATTTAAAATATATATATATCGGTGTCAGTTGAGATATAGTTGGTCTCTCCTTAAAAGGGTACCCATGAGTGAGGTCATAGTTTTCCCTGTTTTATCTTGGTTATTATACAATATTGGGGCACAAGACACTTAATTTAATAAGGAATATATATATTAACTTATTTCATTGGGTGTTTTTATATGTTATGTTTAGGTACGAATGTCTTTCATCATTTGGGTTTTTAGTGTATTGGTTTTGGATCATTTTGGATAATATATCATAGGATATTTGATGTTTCTTGGATTTGGGGTACCATGGGTGTTTCTAAGACCATGCATATTTTTTTGAGATGATTTTATTATGAATGTATAGTATTTTTGGAATCTATTGGTTTCCTTTATTATTTTGAGGAAGTCATGGGTATTTTAGAGATTCCATCATTTCATGAGTGATAATCTGATGCTTCACCAATGAGATCATTTCTAAATTTTTGGAGGGGACCTCTATCCAATCACCATTCCTTTATAGTTTATCAATGTGTGATCGTGTTTGAGACATATTTAATGTAATTATCATTTTTTAGTAAATTTATAGGTTATTTGATGGATTTATTTTTATTAGTTTCACACAACTTTTGTATTTTCACCATCCACTAATTTTTCTCACTTCTTGTGAATAAGTGAAGTACATTTATTTTATTCATAGACCCCTACCTTGAAAAATGTATTTAGGGGTGTGGTAGGAAGTGGAATAGTAGGGGAAATTATTATAACCACATCTCAATGTATTATTTTTAATTTTATATTAATTTAATAATTTTTTGGTTATTTAAAATTTCGAATGACTTGGGTTTTGAGTTTATAAATTTTAATCATTTTATCACTTTGCATTGGTTGTGAATGTTTAAGAGTAACTATGTTGAAACCACAAATGGGTGTATATTAGTATAATAATTCTATTTAGAATAATTGGAATATAGGTATTGGGATTGTGATGGGTTCTAGGGGAAACAGTGTATAGTGGTTTTGGGTGTCCAATGCCAGAAATGAAGAAGCTTCATTATTTGGAAAATTGTGTGGGTAAACAGTGAGGGTTTTCTAGAAAATTATTATAAAAAGTTTTATAAATTATCCCCGATATTAATTTTAGGGTTTTATTCAATATTATTAACTTTAAATTTAAATAACCACCTTACTGATTCTCTCTTGGATTCACACTCCTATCTCCTCTATACCACTATTCCCTTGACGATTCTAAATGATATCTTTATATTTCTGGGACCATTATTAGAGGCATGAACTAATTTATCCTCTATTTTATTTTTTTCCCATGATTTTTACATCCCCTAGTATAGTTTTGGATTCTTCCAAACACTAGGAGATCATGTTTGTTTGATTATTATTTTGGTTCAAGGTATTATGGTTCATGTGGGTCTATTCATACTTTTTTGGGAATTATCCATCAGAGGTGACCCTTTTTGATGAATTTCTCTTGATTTTATTTATTTTTTACTTATAATCCCTTGCATTTAAATTTATTAAATTTCTTTTATTTTTTAAATGATTTCCTATAAATTTATAAACATATTATATACATTTAGTGGCCTCAAATCAATGTTTTAATGGAATTATATATTGGAATGAGCTTTGGTCGTCATACAAGAGATTCTAAAGTATTCCAAGTGGTAATTCTAAAATAAATCTAGTGCTTCAAAATATTTATTATAGATGTTTATATATCTAAAATTCACTTTTTAGTTTAAATTTTCATTTAAATGGTTAATTACGTGGAATGGATATAAGTTTCACGGAAAGGGTACTTTAAAATATCAATTTTTCTTTAATTATGTGATTTTAATATTTTTAAAGAATGTTTTATGCTGGTTCCATTTTATAAATTTGCATATAAGTTTATAAAAGAAATTTTTATTAAAATAATCGATTCTTCCTCCAATACAACATGATTGAGATATTTTTCCCCCATAGAGATTTTAAAATGTCCTTTAAAAATAAAATATAAATTTATATGAAAAAGGGTTTTTGGAAAGAAAATTTTAATGTTGTATATTATTTTAAAATTGAATTTATGAATGGAATATTATTACTATGCTATATTTCTAGGTGGATTAAATTTGGTTTTAGAGTATATTTTAAATTTTTTATAAAGGGTGTGAAATTGATTCATATTAAAGAGCACATATTCCAAAACATTCTTTGGATTTTATTTTAAATGTTTTTATAAATGTTTTAGACCAAATTTTAGACCCCTATTATTATTACCTATTATGGTTTTCGACCAAATTTATAATTTTTTTCTTATTGTTGGCTATGTGATTGGTGTTTTTTATTGTGGAAGTGTAGGATGTGAGGTCTGAATGATTTCAAAAAAATTATATATTTTTATGTGATTATTGATTTTTCACCTCAATTTGATTTTCCATGGGATTATTAGGAATATAGTAGAAACTGTATAAGAGAAAACCCAAGTGTTTTACTATTGACTATATAGAGAATGTTTCTAAATTACACTTCTTCAGATACTTAGGAGTTTAGAGGGCATTCATATACCATACTTTTGTTTTGTATAGAGTTATATTAAACCATTAAATGATTTTCTCCAATTTTTATGGTTGGATACTTGATAGATAGATTGTATCTGCAGTGTCGTACATGGTTCCTCATTTCCACTTTAGGCCTTTTATTACAAGATCATAAGGACGTTGACCATGATGAATATGTACTTCTAATTTAATTTTAGAGTATTTTAGTTTAGTGATTTAATATTATCCCCTAGGTTGATTGATTTTTTTTCTATAATTATTTATGATTACATGATGTTTGGGTACCATTTTTTGCTCTATGAATTAGTTTGAGTGTCTTTTTTTATATTCTAATAATATTTTATATAGTTTGAATGTTTGGTTTAAAAATGGAAATAGTTTGGGTTTTCTTAAAACCAGTTTAATGAACTTGTTTTCCATTAAATTATTAATCGAGAAGAAATTTTAATAAGATTCTATGAAACTGGGGAAAATTTGTTTTTTAGATTTTAACATGATATAAAGGACCCCTTTCCTAGGATTGATTTTTTAATTTAAAATGTTCAATCTTCTTAGTTCTAATTTTTTTAAAAGGATTGTTTCTTGAAAATGAACATGTAGTATGTTTGTTCGATTTTTTATATAAATCGTGTGAAAAACTATTTTATACCTTATTTTTAAACTATAATTTTTGAAATAGTATTATAGTGGGATTCCATAGTTTTAGTGGGTGGTGATATATGGAGTTGTTTTGTCTCACACCAATCTATCATTTCAATTTCAATCTTTTTTAGAATTCTCACTTCTCTAAAAGTGTTGATTAATTTGAGGAATGGAGGTTTTTTGTTTATCTTATCACCTTCTTGTTGTGGTACCCATTTAATTATTTTAAGGACTTTCTATCACAACGAAACAAAGAAAAATGTGTCGATCATTATATGATTTCCATTGGCCATGTACTGTTATTTTTTTCTCTTCATTTGTATGTGTAGTGGTATTTTAGTGGATGAGGATAGACACTATTGGTGGTGTTTCTATAAGGGATTTTGATGATAGGGTTTGTCTAGAGTTTATTTTCAACAAATTTTATAATTTATTTTTTCATTAATGATTACTTTATTTTTGGTATAGATGTCTAAATTACAGATGATCTATTTAATATTTTTGAGAGAATGTTTTGCATTAACTCTGATTATTAGGTGAAATCATTCTCAACTGTGTTATTGTGATTTCTAGGAATTATTTTCTAGCTCATGGGGATATGGAAAACCCTTTATGTTAGTTCTGGATTAGTTAGGGTGTTGGTTTTGATAGCATCCTGGACCACTTTTTTAAATCTTTTAGGACCTTTATTTTAGACATTACTCTATCAAAATAGTTTTTATTTCTTCTCTCAAATTTTATCTTCCTATCTAAATTATTAGTTCATTTTTATACCTCTATTTCAATGTCCAATATTCCCAAAATATTAATTTGAATTATTATACATGATTTATATTATTAAATCATTATATATATGATATAGAAATAAACCTATCCATCAATTTTAATTTCTTTTTTTTCCAGTTTCAAGACATTCATAGTTTATATTTTCTGAGAGATAATAGTGCATCATAATATCTCAATAAGGGGTCAAAATTCATTAATTCCCATAGAAACATGAATTATATATTTTCTAATTATGAAATATTCATCTACATATGTCAGGGTTTCAAATTTTCTATGTAATCTTTAGGAAGTATTATAAGGTCTACTATCCTATATGAGATATTGGATGAATCCAATAGATTAACTATAAATAATGGGTTTCTTATAAATTTCGGTCGATTATTATTTTTATTAATTATTAATTTTTTTTAAAAAAATTTAGGAAAGATTAATCCTAGAAAGTAGATAGTTTGTGAATTACTATAGACTCTCATGGAACCAAGAAAATGGATATATTAATATGACGATGATACAATATTTATTTCTACAAGATTACTTACTAAAAATGTGACATTCTAATATCACATAGTTTATATGGAAATAAATAAATGAAATATATTATGGGAATGTTATATATAAACCACTCTTATATAGAATATACTATCCCACATGATCTATAATTTTTTTTAAATATTATAGATGATAATTTTTTTGGATCCTACTATTTTTTATAATATTTTCATTAATTAATAGACCATATTAAATATCCAAATATCCTATATATTAATATTATAGGGATTGATTATCAATTTATTTTCATTTTATCCATTGACATAGATAAAAATCATAGATTCCCCCCAGCCAAACTACATACACTTTTCCCAAATTCCATAATGTTGTCTTAAAGTGGTCACATTATAATTTATAAATTTTTAACATTTGGTTGATATATTTCATATCTTAAGTAATATTTAATTTCTAGAATTTCATTTTTTATCCATAATTGTATATAACACATTGATTTGAATTAATATGATCACGAATATGAAAAAAATAGACTGATAACTCCTGAATATCCCTTCTGATGGAGGAAAACATGCTGGCTACATGACATATATATAGAAAAATTAACATAAAAGTATAGTATATATATCCTTGTTCCATCAAACATGGGAGGTCCATGATAATCATGACACACTATGTTTGTGTTGGTATGATGTTTTATTACACTCCGTGTATTGACCCCCAGTTATAACAAGAGTATATAGGGAAAACATGGTGTGTATCTAGTGTACATGAATTTTATGCCCCATAGTTTTCATCCCATATAAATCATGGAATATAGGTTTTCAAAGAATGGAGTGGTTATCATTATAGAAAAAAATGTATTGACTATTGTTTGAGAAAAACGACAACACATGAGGTAAATGACATTTTTGTGCATGCTATGTAACACATAAAAACCTATGTGATATACATATTGAGGTACTATGTATATAGTGTGGGGTCCAGTGATGTATTACATAACATCTTGCTAACTATATACTCCATGCATCATAGGACATATCATGCAAGGAGCACATACATACATATATATTTTGTGATTAAACACATAGATAATGTTAGTATTAATGAACCACATATTCTGTAGCTTTCTATACATTTCATGTATTTGTGTTTCCTACAATAGGTATATTACATTTTATTTTAAGTGGGTTTTGTGGAATTAAATGATACAAATTTGAATGACCCAATAGGATTAGAAAAAACATCTAAGATGGGGGTGATGAATCAGGTGTTTTCAATTTCTATGAAATTATAAATTCTATTGGAAACTTTAACCCCCTTTTGAATTTAAAATTTTCTTTTAATTTGAAAATATGGATCTATTTTATGTTTAACCTTGAAATCATCAACTATAGGTAATGTTAGAAAAACAAATAGACACACAATATTTTTACAAGGTTTGACACAATTTTATATTCCTTTATATGATTTTATGTACAACCCAATCATGTTTTATCCATTGTAATCAAATTTTCTCTACAAGGGGTGGATCTTCTAACAACGACATAGAGTCCCATTATATACAAAATTTTTTACATACCATAATAATCCCCTTTGTAGTTCCCACTATAGTAATTTTGGACGATTAACACTATTATTATATCCTTCAAAATTAATCACCCATCATAATCTAAATCCCTTAGGTTATATAATACCCCACCATGCATATGCACGTGATTCCTTAAAAACCCTCTCTTACATTGATCAAAAATTCTAAAAAATATTCTTCCACATTGATATGTCAGATATCCTTCGAATCAAAAATGTAATTTCAAACCTTTTCAACTCATTTAGTTTATAATTGGAACTCAAAATAATATCCTAATATATTTTCATTATATTATACTAGATCTCTATATCTATATTTACAAATAATTTCATGATATCTTATAATCTATAGATAACTAGTAGCCGATCACCTACAGAATAGATTGAAACACTTATATGAAGATTATTGACATGTTTTGTCTCTCTCTTGTGTTTATTTTTACATAATATTCTTCTCATCGTTCACTCACTGACAGGATTATAGAATGATGAGTGAATTATTCATCGCGGACTCCCAATTAATCATTATATTTAGTACAATATTAGTACTCTCATCTTCTTCCTCAAGGTATCTCAATTTTTTTCACACACAATACTAGATCATAGATTATATTACATAAAACACCTCCCTCTATAATTTTTCATTTTAATATAGGTTTCATGAATATATTAAGATATATTATAAATATAAAATGTTCTATTAGATATTTTAATTTCCAAAAAAACATTTCTAATGGATTGTATGTGGGTTATCTCCCATGACCTCATATCATTTTACATGAAAAAACCATGTGGAGGTGTCTCCATATTTCATGTTGTTATTTTTTTTCAAATCAGTTATTCTCTTTTATTATCCTAAAAAAATCCATTGATTTTACTTATATTCGCATTTCTTATTTTTATTTACCATCAACAATCCTTTCAAGTCTTTTTAATGACTCGTGATCTCTATTAATATCAAAACATATTCTCAAAATAATCACTAACATATGAATAATTTGTTTTAACAATGTTGCATAATTAATAATACAACAACACAATAGATTTTGGATTAATATTGATCATTGAAGTTTGTTGATCACAATATTCATTGTTTTGGGTGTCTTAAAAATTCCCCACAAAATTATCATGGTATAGCCCACATTATTTTAATCTCCATCAATAAAATCAGTGATCTTAGAGATATAGACATCATTTCTAGGGAATTTATTATCTTAGAATATGACTTTCATTCACTAGTGGTGTGAAAAATATCATTGAACATTAACTGCAATAAAAATTATCTTTTTTAAACAGTGTAAAAGTTTGGAGAACATAAAATCCAGCATGTATATTTATCAAAAACTATATATTATCTTGAAAATTTCATTACCATATTGAATTTCAATCCCTTGTAATATTTATAACATGAAAAACAACCTTCATGGCATTGTGAGATTTCTAAATTCTTCAGATTAAAAATTATAAGAACAATATATTCTCAAAAATCATAGCAATTATGTAGCCCCTAATTATTTAATGTGTCCATTACCCATGTCCTCAATTACCTTTACATAGGTGTCTATAATTATTTTTACCCTTATGTATTAAATATTTATCTTTATATAGAAAACTTATACCTTTAGGAAGGTATCGTAACTTTATTACTACCTTTATATAGTGTCATGAAACCATTATGTCGCTTTGATTTTTCAGTGTTAAATTTATGTAGTTTAGAAGTAACATATGAAAAACTAAAATTACACTTATATGGATTGAAAAAGTATAAAGACCCGGAAATTTCAGGGAATGTTTTTTATTAATTTCTTTGGAATTTTACGAGGCTGCAGTTTCTAACGGCACCTGATTCTGAGGCCTGGTGTGGCCGGAATCAATTTCTGAAGTTTTTCTCGGGTACGTTCAGTGAATGAAGGAGCGAGTTTTTCTAACATTTGAACCGGTGCCCGGAATCGAAATCTGAGGGCACCGATGAACTCACAGTGCTGGTAATTTCTTAAGGGGACCTTTTCTGTTGTTTCATTTTGAGTGGGTTGAGGTTTAATATTTGGGGTTTAGTTGAATTAAATAAAATTTGTCGTGCACAAATTTTATTCATGGAAGGTGTTTTTTTCAACAAAGGGGGAGTTAGATGTGGGGCCCACACCCACCTATCCTCCCATGGGGGAGTTTAGTGTGGCAGGGCCCACACGAGACCGTAACTCCTCACCTCCCACATAACCCCCTTGACCTCCCCATAACTCACCCCCTTGTTTAAATGTATGGAAACTCCACACATTTATTGTGGTGGAGCCTCTCCACCTCCCAAGATTAATGAGGCCAAATAGGATAATTAATAACCTTATTATTTTATTTTTCTCACATATTGACTCCTTTTGAATCGATTGGAGAGCTTTTAAAAGAGGGAAGCTTTAAAAGATTTTGGGGTTTGATTATACGTTGGGAGGATTTTAGGAGAGTTACCTTCATCCAGGAAGAAACGACTTCCTCCCTCGATGAAGAACGGTTCTCCACCCTCTTCTTACTTCGCAACAAGAGAGGATATGTCACTTCCTCAGGTGCACACCGATGACGACGGAATTGATGAACGCCAGCGACTATCGTCATCTTCATCTCCTCCCTTGGGACGACATTGACAAGCCAACATCCACCCTCTTGCGATATCGTCAACAAACGATGAACTACATGAGGTAGGGAATTAATTTCAGAGTGATATCTTTTCCCATGGATGCTTCATTTTTTTTTTTAAAAAGAATGCGGATCAACTCAATATTAATTTGATCTGCGAATGAATATGTTTGTGGGTTGGGAATATTTGATTGCTGGGGAAAACGTAGGGGAAATTTGTTAATTCTATTTTTGTGTGATTTTTATCTCACGTGCTTGAGAGTTTGATAGTATGATGTTAGTATAATTTATACATGAATAAATTATACCATCGTCAATATTAAAAGCGTGTGTTTTAAGTGACTGCCAATTGATAACACCTAACGTGGAGGGCGAGAGACAAACAAACACGGCCCGATAGCCCTCCACAGATTGTTGTTGGTGCGTGGATTGATGGGGATGCTGAGACGGGACCACAATGACTTTTGAAGGCCGTCGTAGTGAAGAGAAGGTCCCAGGAGGACCGCTGGCGAAGACAGCAGGCGAAACAGACCACCGGAGCGCGTCCAGTGGTCCGCAGAAGGCGGCGGCGGAGGACGAACCGGAATGGTAGAAACCGTTTCGGAATGGGCGGCGCGCCATTAAGCCGCGCCGGTTCATTCAACTGGGGGGGGGGGGGGTTGTAACCCCCCGCTCCGCGCTGGCCACGCGGGCCGAATCGGCCACGCCGGGTCGGGCCGCCCGCACTGGGCCAGACCCCCGTGCCGGGCCGGGCCACACCCTAGTGGGCCAGACCCGGACCCGGGTCAGGTCAACCTGGTTCAGGCGGACCCAGGGGGTATTGGGTCGGGTCGGACTGGGCCCGAACCCCCTATTTTCGAGCCATTTTGTTCAAATGCCCATAACATGGTCTATGGACCTCCGATTGACATACTGTTAGTTGTGATGGGATATTTGGATCGAGATGGTCGTTTTGGTATATTATACTCAAGGTTTCAAAAAACTTTTGGTACAACCAGGTTGGATTGTACCTGAAATCCAACCGGGCCCCTGGAACGGAAAAGCCGATTACTTTCAGAACGAACATACGTTTGATGAACCGTTAGTGGAATTGGTGATAACATTGAGAAATTGTCCCTATGAGTATACCATATGTGAGTTCAGGGTACAGTTGAGATACGGTCGGGTTGGTTCGTACATGAAACTAACAGGGCCCCTAAGACGAAAAGGCTAATGACTCACGGACCGGGCGTCCGATTGACGCGCAGTCTATTGCGTTGAGACCCCTATGTCGAGGAATTAATTTGAGATTCTTCTTAATGGGACTTTGTGATACTTGGAGTATTAACCAGTAGCTCGTGGAGCGGACCCTCCCGTAGACGAGCATACAGATTACGGACACCGTGTAGCTGGATGAGACCTGAAGATTGCTTGTCCGACTTGAGTCGGAGTGACTTGTATAGCCTAGTAGGGAGCACTACTGTGTTTGGGTGGCAGAACCACGGTGGGGAGAACTATTGTGTTTGGTTGGAAGACCCACGGTACTCGACAGGAGGAGTACCTCTGCAGGCTATTAGGGGGTGCACTACTGTGTTTGGGTGGAAGACCCCGGCGGGAAGCACTGCTGTGTTTGGGTGGCTGACCCGCGGTACTCAACAGGAGGAGTACATCAACAGTATTAGGTTAGTGAGCAGTACCTCAGTGTTGTGACAGGATCACTGTACTCGTCAGAGATGGAGCTCTTCACCAATTACGGTTTCGATAATGAAAATCCTGGTTTGAGCTGAGTCAGGGACCTTTGTGTTTTCCTCATGATTGAGACGGGTTACTAGATAACTTACGTATATGTATGGGCATATACCTAAGTAGTGGTTATCTGTCGACTTCATAACCATGTGATACCTCGTGGCTGATATGGGTTCCATGGTAACTTATGTATAAGTATAGGCTTATACCTAGGTAAGGGTTATCTGTTGAGAACATTCTTTGTGATTATCCTTGTTGGATTTAGTGAGACCTTGAGGGTCTCGGGGTCCCTACTGAGTATTGTATACTCACCCCTGCACAGTCTTTGCCCGCACCTCGTTGTGTTGGTTGTAGAAGACGGACATCACTGATCGTGGTTGAGGCTTGTAGAGCTGGACGGTACCCGGAGGTGGATCTCACGACGAGTCGGTACCCGGAGGAGACAGACTGACGTGGAGTGCTGAGAGGACATATGTACCTACCCTTCAGGTAGGAACCCGGAGGACGATCCAAGAGCTGCTTGTCACCTTTCAGTTGTCTTCCTTTGAGTTTTACATTACATTCAGTTGTAGTTGTACCTTTCTTTTGTGCTTGTATTTCCGGCCCCTTGTACTTTCACGACGTTTGTTATACTGCTTTACTTAGTGTAGCTTCTACATGTACTCGGTTTGTGTGTGTTTTTTTTTCAAGGAAATGCCTTCCCTTTTTAATGTTGTTTATGCCTTTGGTGCTAGTCGCCAGCCCCTGGCCTATGGAAGGAGGGCTTGGGGTAGTCACGAGACAGGCCCCAAGGACGGGTCGTGACAAATTGGTATCAGAGGAGTCGGTTCTACCACAAAACTTATAACTCTGATTTTTCTTTACTGTGAAGCAATAGTGTTAAGGGTAAAAATTGTGGTATTCAGTTCAGGGAGTCCAGTGTTGGTGCGGGCGGCCGACGTATCCATACACCAAGACCCTGACATCTGATTTCCAACTCAGTGCACGAAAACACTAATTGCGTGTGTGTTTTCAATGGTTTTCCATTAAAACAGCTCAAACCAGGTCATCTCCCTAGGTATAATCATTTGACTGTGTCACATCTGTTTTTTTTCAGGATTCCTTTCCATGGACGATCAGCTAGAGGCCCGAGAGATGTACGTACTGACAGTCTGCCGAGTGACGAGGCCTCGGTACAGGGCCCTCTTCCAGTTGAGGAACCAGGGGAGGCACCAGTGGTACTACCACCCGTTGAGCCACTGATGCCACCAGCCCTAGCAACAAAGAGTGCACGTCGTTTGAGCGCACTACATGAGTTCTAGCACTAGAGGCCACCCGGGTTCAGGGGGGAGATGGACCCGCAGATGGCTGAGGATTGGCTGGAGGCTGTGGTGAGAGTTTTCAGGATATTGGGTACTCCAGCGGACTTCATGGTGATCTTTGCAGCCAACCTCCTTCAGGAAGCAGCAGAGAGTTGGTGGTGCCACTTGTTCCAATTTTTTTATGGGATGACCTTCACCTGGGGAGACTTCGAGACCTTCTTTAGAGTGGAGTTTATACATACAACTCTACCCTCTGAGCATGCTCAGGAGCTGCTGCCTTTACCGAAGGATTTTCGATCAGTAGCCAAGTCATCTGTAGGCAGTAGACATATGATGCATGGGTCCAAGAGGACTAGACCAGTAGGTGGGAGACCTCAGGATACAGGTTTGGTTGTGCGAGGCACACAAAATAGAACTAGCCATACGAGGAGAAGGAAGTGTTATTAATGCGGCTGGAAGGGTCACCTGGCATGTGACTATCTGACACCCCGCACAATTGATCCGCATGCATTAGTGGAGCCACCAGGACAGAAGTAGTGACGGGTGCTTGAGCAATAGACAAGCAGTGGACGAGGCAGTAGAGCTCCGGAAGCAGGTGGACAGGAGAGGAACTAGTGGATTCCTTTTTTCCCCATGTACTTCTAGTTCCATGTTGATGTTGTACTTGTGTCTTTGTACTATGAGCTGCAGTAATAAAAGACACTTATATTTGTGATGTTTTCTTTCCTGTCCACATGTTTGGTTGATATTTAGAGGTCCCAGTTAAAAACAATTCTCTTGACCCTCACTTTCAAGATTTCTACTGGAGGAGACCGAGTGACCTGACACTAATGCCGACAGTCTGACTCAACACTTGGAGGTGAGAGTGCCGGTTGGATCTCTTGGTATTAAAGTCGAGGCCTTACGACGTCCTCCTTGGCATGAATGCGTCATTCATGTCAGGATTGACTATATTAGACAATGAGTGTGGTTCATCCATGGGATGAGACCGAGTTTTTCTTTTCGGGATATGAGAAATCTTAGCAGCTATTATAGATCGTAGGAAGAGAAGGTGATGATCATCCAAGAGTGGATGGAGACTGCACAGTGCAGTAAGAAACAAGAAACTGGTGCTAGTATCAGAGACTCAGGTGTGTAAAATGTATCGAGAAGAGGAAGCATTAAGGAGAAATGAGACTGTAGAGCAGCAGATGTGGAGGCAGAGCTAGGAGAGCATCATGAGATGGTGCACATATCAAAATGTTACAACCACCCACCCTTGTTATCCCCGCCAGGTTTAGGGAGCTGGAGGGCAGGGGAAAAGAGTATCTACATGTACGAACCTGGTTCTTATTTTTGAGGTATGGGCTTCTTCTTTTTCATTTTCCTTAAGTGTTTTTGAGAACATATGGAAAATGGGAAAAAATGATAAATTTCGAAACTACACGCCATCTAATTTTTCCACACACTGTGTACTTTTGGCCGTGTTGGGATGAATACATGTAGCGTGTCGCCTTGTTGGTGACGAGGGGTGTAGGAACCGACTACACTCCATGTAGTGGTTCCATACACGTCGTGTAGTCAGTCAGCAGGCTTGAATAGTAAGGCGGTGGAGTCGCCGCCAGCTGGGCGACAGTACACACCGTGTACTCAAGAGTACATGTCGTATACTTAGGTCGATGGGTGAACAGTGTGGCGGTGCCTCCAAATGAACAATTAAATGAAATAAGTACACAATGCGTACTTAGAAGTACATGCCATGTACTTTATTTTTTCAGCTTAAAATAGGCAGTAGCCTCCTCATTTGGCAGAGGAGGCGTTTGTGCCATTTTGGAGCCAAGGAGAAAGATCAGACCTTTGATGATCCGCTAGGTGTTCTTCTGGAATCAAATTCGGCTTTGAACGATCTCGTTGGAACCACACGGGTAAGACCTCTCCTCTCCTGGTACCTTTTTTACCAATTATTTCCCGAGGGGAAGTTATTTATGTTTGAATGGGTTTTGTTCTTCATCAAATCTACGTCGTTCATAGGTGTTTCTGGTGTCAACATTCAGGTATATCGTTCGTTGGCGTATAACGTAGGTGTCTTGGTGTTTATTTTTCCAACTGTTGTGCGTTTTGTGAGTTTTTGAGCTACGAACCCATGTTTGGGTGTCGTGAGGCTGAGGCCATCGCTAATTTACTACCTATAACATTAAAGGTAATTAAATTAAGTTTTAAAAATGTCGATTGGGATCGCTGCTTGGATCCAGGACCCTCCCGAGGGGTGCGTTCCTCTATTTATCCGTTTGGCCAGGATACCCGAGGGTATGCCTTTAATGTAGTATTTGTAGAATTTCCTTGAGAGGAATTGCTTGTTTACTGCATTTTGATATATTGGGCATGACCCGGTAACCTGTTTAGCCTGAGGGCATTGTTGTGATTAGCATGTGGGCACTGCACTGTTTAGCATGAGGGCAGTAGTCAGTTCGGCTTGAGGGAAACTTCTTCCATGCCTAAGGGCAATAGACTCTATGCCTGAGGGTGACACTACCTATGCCTAAGGGAAATATTCTGTTACGCCTGAGGGCAATTACCTGCGGGTTGGGTTCTGCTTACTTGAGGGTAAGGTTTTTCTTGTCTGAGGACGTGTACTGTTTCCTTAGAAATGCACTGTGGTGATTTCTATTATTTAATGGATTAATTGAATAATAAAATGGAAATATAACTGGTAATTAGTCACTTTTGAGTACTGCTTACTTTATTTCATTTTCCAACTACACACTATTGGTGCATGCTTACAAGTAGTTGGGCACGGGCCTTTGGTGGGTGCCTATTGGGAATTTAATTCTCACACCCTGTTTGGGTCACGCTTTTCGGCCGAAACAGATTATGTTTCTGCAGGTGTAGATAGGGGCAAGAGTCCCTATACAGGTACTTGACTGTTGTAGAGGAGTTGGAGGGCATGGGACCGAGCCTAGGCTCGTGATGTCACTGCCAGCTGTTTTGCTTTGTTTTACTGTACTCTGCTTTTGGTTGTATCGTATTGATGTATAACATGTTCTGGCTGTTTTCTAAGAACTTTAGTCTTATAGAATCATCATTTATATATTGTTGGTTATATCCACTGCTATTGTGTATTTCAGTTCCGTATGTTTTACTACTTCCGCTATTGGTGTATGTTTTATTTTGTATTCCGTTGTACTAGACTTTGACAAATGAGGGTATAGTTTTCCCCCTATCAGACCTGGGCCCTCGTTGCTAGTCGGCTGCCTCTAGAATTTGGGGAAATGCGCTTGAGGTCAGATGGCGAACCGGTCTCGGGGCTCCCGTTGCGTGGAACCCGAGTCTAGGACGTTACAAAGTGGTATCAAAGGTTGTTTCTTTATTTGACTTACTATTTGGAGTCGTAGTCAGGGATAAGACGGAATGATAGTTGGTAATAAGTTGTGCCCGGGCGTAGCTAACCCGTGTACAAGGAAAATCTAGTCTACCTTGTATTTTGCATTCTTTTGATTTTGCAATTTTACGGTTGATATGTTTTCACCGTTGGGTGACGCACTTGGATTGTGCTGTTTTTATTTTATCGGTGGGATCTCTTGAGATAAAACCCGATGAGATGAGGGTATTCCATCTCATGCATCATATAGACACATGCTAGATATCACATTCCATTCATAGTTTCCATGCCATGTAGGTGCATTAGAATTTTCATGTTGTTGTGATAGTTGATGTGATAATAAAGCATGCTGTTGTGATAGCTGCTTGATAAATACCTGCCTTGTGATATGGTATTTTAGTTTGAGAATGTTTATAGAATGGACACCAAACATTGTTTTTTGGGGAGTATGGGACCCCATTGATAGGAATTTGGTGGATCATTGGTTTTTTATTGGTTATAACACATATAAGATGTCAAACATTGATTCGTGAGGAGTATGGCCCCCACAGGTCAGAAATTGACACTTCGGTGTTTTTTTTCAGTATTTTCTCGGTTCCGGGGATGTTTCTGAGGCATTCTGCCCGGAAAACCAGTATACACGCCATGTTATTCTGTTCGGGTAGAAAAATGACCTTTTTGAGTACACGCCGTGTACCAGGAGTACACACCGTGTAGTGTCCTCCTGTGTCACAAACCATGTGGGCGGCGACACAGGGTACAGAAAAGATTTGGTAAAACACGTCGTGTAGTTTTGTGCAAAATGTGTAGTGTTGACCCAGAGTCTGGTCGTGTAACTAACAACACGGGTCGGTGAACTCGTTTACAGAACATGTCGTGTCAATGATGCACACGTCGTATATTGTGACCTAGGGACTCAGCCGTGTAACTAACAACACGGGGTGGTGTCACCTCCCTTTAAACACGCCTTGTACCTGTGGGACACGCCGTGTAGTCTGGTCTGAGGATAGACCGTGTGGAGTTAGCCGTGTGGCTGGGAAATGGGGTGTCGTACATGCCGTGTACGTGTGTAACACACCGTGTGGAGTTAAGCCGAGTTGTCGGTTGTGTCACAGACGACACGAGCAGTTGGAAAATAACACCGTACACGCTGTGTAGATATTATACACGTCGTGTTGTTTTGTTCGACGGAAGCCGTGTGGCTTAGCCAGGTAGAAGGACCCGGGCAGGGGAAGTAAAGTCAATTACATGCCGTGTAGTTATTGTACACGCCGTGTAGTCTTGTTTTCCCAATTTTTCATACCTTCTTCCTCTTGTTTCCTTTGTGGTTCCTTCGCTTTTCGGTCATAATAATTTTGAATCTGAGGCGTGCTTTTGACCTTGTAGTGTCATGCTGCCTAGACGACCACGATTTGTTCACTAGGAAAGCAGTGAAAATTATACTCCGAAGATGGTGGGCCATGGGATACCAGTGGATCCTCTAGAAGAGCCAGATGCGGCGCCAGATTCTATACCGGACACAGGCGCGGAGGTGCAGTTCCGGGAAGGTTTTACGCGGTTTATGCAGACCTTTCAGGGAGCACTGCAGGCTGCTACATCTATGGCTGAGCTGACTCGTATCTTCCAGCAGCAGCATCCGCCTACGTTTTCAGGGGTTGGTAGACCGCAGGCTGCGGTGTCTTGGCTAGGATCGGTGCAAACTATTTTCGAGCATCTTGAGACGCCTCCAGGGTAGAGGGTCAAGCTTGCGACTTACATGCTCTTTGATTCCGCCAAGAGGTGGTGGGATGTTATCACCCAGTCAGTGCATCACAGGGACATGGTGTGGGAAGACTATTAGGCAGTCTTTTATGGATTTTTCATTCCTGAGACACTGAGGGAAGATAGAGCTTGAGAGTTCATGAATCTGCAGTAGGGTGCTATGTCAGTGATGGACTATTCTGCTCATTTTACGGAGCATCAGCTTTTTCCACCAGTGCTGGTGGGTGATTAGATGTTGAGAGCCAGACGTTTTGAGGATAGTCATCAGCATGACATCTGAGCACTGGTGAATTTTTTCAGGTTACCTATTGTACACACGATTGTGAACCAGGCATTGATTACAGAGAGGAACCTTCAAGAATCATGTGGTGTGTGAGAGGGCGGTTCAACACCAGTTACTGGTACTATTTCTACTAGAAAGAGGAAGAGACAGATAGACTTCTCTCAGGGTGGCAGTACCAGGCAGGCAGCTTCTTCAGGTGGTCCGGTTAGGTGCTACCAGTGTGGCAGAGAGGGGAACAAGAGACTGCAGTGTCCACGAGACCCAGTGGAGTGCTGAGCTTACGGAAAGATGGGTCATCTTCAGCGCTTTTGTAGGGCATTTCCACTAATGGCTCGTGAGAGGGGATCTGTGCAGACTCTTCTTGTGGGAGCTGGACCAGTGGCTTCTTACAAATCTGGTAATTGGAATACATCGGGGCGTGTAGGAAGAGATGGTGGTCGTGGCTTTGGTAGCCAGCCACCAGGATCGTAGAGGCAGTAGGGCGGGACAGCTCAGGGTAGCCAAGCTGTGTCATAGGGCCGCGATGTAACGCCCTGACCCTAATTACCCAGATTCGGTGCATTATTACATAACATTGGCATGATCACAAGAAAGATCAAATCTCTAAAGTCCGATTGGTTTAGTATCCTTGGAAACAATAGATATATTCATAATGTTTTACATTACATCATACAGTGAAAAACTACTACAACAACATATTTTCTCTATATTCCACACTCATATCCCCACATAAAATCCCTACAGGTCATTCATAACTTACTTCTTCACATCCTGGTAAAAATAAAACACAGAAAAGGGGTGAGCTCAAATGCCCAGTAAGGATAACAATATAGCGGAAACATCAAAAATAAGCATAAACATTAAAGGCAATGTATAACTAAAACAAAAGCCTTTTAAACTTTAACTTCAACATACTATGGCAAAAGTAAAATGAAATAATTCCATTCACTTATTCACGTGGATATTCTACTAATAGAATAATCACATGCAATATCAATAACCACTTTCATAATGATGGAATGCATACTGCTAGACTATCATAACCACATAGCCAAGGCCTCGTGCCAAGACTACAAATTAGATTTTTTCAAGGCCTTGGGCCAAGACACTAGTTTGTCTGATGAGACCTACCGATGCATCGAGGAGCTATAGCGGGCTCCACCCATCACATATTAATTCCAATGCATTCCCATATGAAAAGGTTTAAACATAAAATAAACATTCGTATTAAAAATAGCATATGAAATGTCAATACTTTCATCATAAACCGTGAATGGTATAAAAATAGCACATCCATAGTCAAACATACCATAAAACCTTCAATACAACATAGAAGTTTTGTATCATAATAAACCAATTTCACATAAGCGTAAAATCCATCAAAGGATGTTGACATAGATGAAATCAAAACTCTTTTTAGAGAAATACCTCTTTCTATTTTTGAAATCATTTAAGAGTCATATATTTATAAAATAAAATATTTTCTGTGAAAATATTCTTATAAGCTCGTAAGGGATGCTTCGATGATTTTATAACGGCGGAAAATAGCAGCACCCGCCGTATAAGTTAAAAAATCATTCTTACATTAATTTGCCGAAAAGGTTAAAAAGCACCTTGTTTGGAAAACGACAGAAAGATTCCTTTATAATCCTCTTATAAAAAGTCAAACAAGGGTATAAATAACTTTAACCCATATTCTTGTAAATAGTAAAAATGTTTTGAAATACATTTTTATAAAACATGGATGTGGATGATAAAGAGATCCCAGTAGATTATTACGTATAAACAGCCTCGGATAATGAAGATATTGTGAAATAACCCTTACCTTGTACTTTTCCTTGGTTGGGGTAGGTTAACCTCCTATATAATGGTGAAATAATTGTTATTAAATTATACAAGAATCATATACATTAATATGATATCATATATGATCTTTTAACATTGATTTGTTAATAATATCTTAGTATTATCATTGTTTCAGGTGTTAACTTACTCGTTTTTTATATGTTTTTTTACGTAAGCCATGCTTATAATGGATAGGTTGTATATTATTCATATACATAATGATATCAAGTCCTTAAAAATTATTTTTAAATATTCAAATGATAATTATACTTTAATGGATACGATGCAGAATGAATCTCATCACGTTCGTGGAGACGGTAGTCCGTACGTACGCATGAGCGACAATATCATTCTTTTGATATTAAATATATATATAAATGGATGGTATATCACATATACATAATAATTAACATTTTATATTTATTATTTACATGAGTTACACATCATTATTATAACCATCCAAATAATAATATATTGAATAACAACTACATCACGACGTGGAGACGGTAAGCCGTACGTACGCACGTATGGTGACATGTTATTCAAAGGGTGGATAGAATAATGAATATGGTTGTACCATATTTATAATAACATCACAGTATATATATGATACTGGAGTTATTATTTTTGAATGGTTACAGCAAAGGACGAAGAAGTGGAAGATGAAAGGAACTTGGAAAAGGGTGGTGAAATCATTACCTCTTCTTCGGTTTCTTCCATTTGATTTGATCAAAAGGGATCCTTAGGTTGGCTTTCTGATAAAACTGAGGCCTCTAGGTTGTAGTGAGTAAAGTTGGGAGAGTATTCGGGCAGAGTTTGGATGATCCAAAAGGCTTTGAAGGTGTGAAGAATTGAGAAGGAGGAGTGCCCTTTTATAAGAGGGGTGAGTGGCACCTTTGGAAAAGCTAGAAATATTAATTTATAATAAATTCATATTCGGTTTCTAATTGTTCCAAAGTTGATTATTTAAATTTTAATGTGGGGATGGGTCTAAAACAACTCAACCAATCTAATTTATACAGGTTTGGGTACTTATATTAACATTATCTTTAAGTATTAACTCTAAGTTAATTAGTTTCACTTTTACAATGTCTCTTTGTATTTTTATATAATATGGTTAATAAACTTACTATATACAACCAAGCGACCCCCAAGTGGTCCATTAATTATACACCTATCATGATATATATCTCTTGGCCGATCCTTAGATTTTTAGGAATTTAATATCAATTAATAATATAATATTTGTTTTAAAAACTCTTTTATGTCAATTTTGACACTATTCAATAGTTGATTTTTGTGAAACTCATAACAGAATGATTAATTTGAAAAATGTTAATTAAATCATTCCTAACATGTCATATTAACTTAGAAAATTAGTTTAATTCATAAAAAGTCTCAAATTCTATTTATTTGTGTATTTATAATATCAATTATTTTATTTTTTTTACTATTATGGTAATTACTACATCATCATTGTGTCATAACTAAATTAAATTATTTAATGTCTAAAAATTATAAATAAAATATAATTACGTGGTAAATCTTTTTATATTTCTAATGAATATTTATCGTTGAACATCAAACATATATAACCCTATGTAAAAATTGTTTTGCTAAAAGATATATGCTTGTGTCATTTTTTTATTCATTTTAACTTAATTAAAATAAAGTGTCCCTATCACCTACAAGTGGCTCCATGGGGTCCCAAAATCGACCCAAAGATGCCTATGGTCGAACATGTATCAACCAATAAGGTTAGGATAGGTTTTAGGGTAATTTATTTTTATTATAATATTATTTTTAACCCTTATTTACCGGATTTACCCTTAACCATGGTAAATAAAATATTTACCGCAGTAATTATTCAAAATGCATAAAAATAAATGTTACCTATTTACACAATTTGAAAATCCTGATTTCAAATATGGAATCCATTTTTCCAAATTCAAAACACAGAAGTGCCAGAAATTAATTTAAAATTAATTCCCGTTGTTAAAACAAAAAGCGTGTTTTTAAGAGATAATAACTATCAAAATATTGACACTTGTTTACGTCCGGTTTAATTGTAAAATTATGTCCAATTACCAAAATTATATTAAATGGTAAAAATATATTCTAAATATAATTTAAAACCACTCAAATTCGTAATTTATCACTATTAATTATTTTGATTAAAAAAGTTGTTTTTAATTAAAATTTAGTAATTTTCACTATTCATCAAAATATTAAAGTTATCCGAAAAGTACCAAAATTTCACCTTAGGATAAATTTGATATTCCGAATCCAAAAAATGAAGTCCATTTTGAAGTATAAAATATATATAATTTCAAAAATTAGGTATTACTATTCATAACGGCTAGTTTGATCGGTATGGTGTGTTAGAACTCGGTGTTGCGTACAACACACGCTATCACATTATTCAAAGAGAAGCGTACCGTAGAAGCTTGGGGTGTTACATTCTCTCCTCCTTCAAATAATTTCTTCCTCCAAATTTCTAGAATACTTATCACATGAAAAGACTCGTGTGGTTCTTCATCATAAGTTCCTCGGGTTCCCACGTTGCCTCTTCCATCTTATGGTTTCTCCACAAAACTTTTACCAGACATGTCATCCGGTTTCTCAATACTTGTTCTCTCGTATCAAGAATCCTGATGGGATCTTCGCAATAAGATAGATTGGGTTCCAATTCTAATTCCTCATAGGCGAGTACATGTGTTGGGTCAGGCATGTATTTTCTCAACAGAGATACGTGGAACACATCGTGAACTTTGGACAGACTTGGCGGCATTGCCTATCGGTAAGCTACAGCACCAATTCGTTAATGAATTTCGAAAGGTCCGATGTACCTGGGACTCAATTTACCTTTCTTACGAAAATGTATGACTCCCTTCCGTGGAGATACCTTCAGAAGAACATGATCACTGACATGAAATTCCAAATCCTTCCTTCGATTATCGGCATAGCTCTTCTGCCTACTTTGAGCTGCTTTGATGTGATTTTGGATTACCTTCACCTTTTCCATAGTTTCCTCCACTAGTTATGGGTCTACAAGTTTTCTTTCACAAATGTCATCCCAATAGGTTGGTTTATGACATCTCTTTCCGTATAATGCTTCATATGGTGCCATCTAAATAATCGAATGGAAGCTATTGTTTTAGGAAAATTCTACCAGAGGTAAATATTGAACCCACATACCCTGAAAGTCAAGTGAGCAAGATCTTAACTTGTCTTCTAAGGTTTGAATAGTCCATTCAAATTGTCTGTCTATCTGAGGGTGGTAAGCAGTGCTCAAATGAAGTTTAGTATCCAGGGATTTCTGAAGACTTTTCCAGAATCTTGAAATAAAACGGGGATCACGATCAGAAACAATCGATAGGGGTACTACATGAAGTCTCACAACTTCATTAATATATAGTCTTGCTAGACGTTCCAGGGGTAGATATTCTCTTATAGCAAGAAAATGTGCTGACTTGGTAAGACGATCAACAATAACCCATTTTGCATCGTTCCTTCAAGGAGTCTTTGGTAGCCCCATGACAAAGTCCATCGTAATATTGTCCCATTTCCACTCCGGTATGGGAAGAGGTTGCATGACTCCTCCAGGCTGTTGCCTTCCAGCTTTCACTTATTGAAAAACCATACATCTTGACACAAAATCAGCAATCTCCCTCTTCATGTTATCCCACCAAAAATGTTCCTTCAAATCCCTATACATTTTGGTGCTCCCAGGGTGTATAGAGAAATTGGAACTATGAGCATCATCCAACAATTCCCTTTTTAGATTAGGTATATCGGGAACAAAAAGTCTCTTCCCAAATTTCAAAATTCCATCTTCATACACAAAGTCTCTCAGTCTCCCATCATTCCCAGCTTTAATCTTCTTTTTAAATTCTTCATCATCGGTCTGAGAACTCTTAATTCAATCTAGTAAAGATGGTTTGGAAACCATTAGAAAAAGAATTGATGTTTCTCCTTCCCTGGTTATTCCCATGTCCATATTCACTAGATCCATGAAAATTTGATCCCTTTCAACTCTCATATTGTTCAAAACTTCATGGTCTTTTCTGCTCAAAGAATATGCCACCTTGTTTGCTTCCCCTGGGTGGTAGTGTATCGTACAATCATAATCCTTAAGTAATTCAAGCCATCTCCTTTTCCTCATGTTGAGTTCTTTTTGTGAGAAAATATACTTCAAACTCTTGTGATCAGTATAAATCTCATATTTTACACCATAGAGGTAGTGCCTCCATATCTTCAAAGCAAAGATCACAGCTGCTAACTCGAGATCATGAGTAGGATAGTTTTTCTCATGAATTTTCAACTGTCGTGATGCATAGGCAATAACTCTATCATTCTGCATAAGGACACAACCAATTCCTTTCTTTGATGCATCACTATAAATAACGAACCCATCATTCCGTGATAGTAGAGTCAATATAGGAGCATTGACTAATATTCTCTTAAGTTCTTCGAAACATTCTTTACACTCTTTTTTCCAAACAAATTTAACCCCTTTACGTGTGAGCTTCGTTAATGGGTTAGCCAATCGGGCAAAATTCTGGATGAATCATCAATAATAACCTGCCGAACCAATAAAACTACGTTCCTCAGTTACACTTGTAGGTGTTGGCCATTCTTGGATTGCATTGGTCTTAGAAGGATCAACAGAGATTCCATCTTTAGAGACAATATGGACAAGAAAAGAAATCTCCTGAAGCCAGAATTCACACTTGCTAAACATCCCATATAATTCATGTCTTCTCAGAGTCTTCAAGATAATACAGAAGTGATTTTCATGATCTTTGTAGCTTTTGGAGTATACCAAGATATCATCAATAAATACCACCACAAATTCATCAAGTTACTCCTTGAAAACTCTATTCATCATATCCATGAATACAGAGGGTGTATTAGTCAATCCAAAAGGCATTACAGTAAACTCGTAATGCCCACACCTGGTTTGAAATGCTGTCTTCGGAATGTCTTCCTTATTCACACACAACTGATGGCATCCAGATCGAAGGTCAATCTTTGAAAAGTATTGAGCTCCATGCAGTTGTTCAAATAAATCATAAATTCGAGGTAGGGGATACTTGTTCTTTATTGTTATAGCATTGATCTCCCTATAGTCGATACATAACCTCATAGATCCATCTTTCTTTTTAACAAAAAGAACAGGGGCTCCCCATGGAGAAACACTAAGGAGAATAAATCCTTTATTACTCAATTCCTCTAGTTGTTTCTTTAGTTCAACTAATTCTACAGTGGCCATTCTATAAGGGGTCTTCGATATAGGCCTTGATCCAGGAATTAAATCAATGGAAAACTCAACTTCTCGTTCTAGAGGATGTCCAGGTAAATCTTCCGAAAACACATCTAAATATTTTTTCACAACAGGAACATCCTATATTTGAACATTCCTTTCCTCACCCACAGTCATTTAATTCTCTTCCTCCCCAATAATTGAATTTAGTTTAGCTACTGCGGGTGGATCTTGATAAGAATTAGGCTGTGACGACTCTGCTGTAAAGAGAAGGTGTTCCTTATCATTATCATCAAGAAGCGTAACCTCTTTCTTCTTACAATAAATCTTCGCATCATAGTCCGAAAGCCAGTCCATTCCAAGGATTATATGAAACTCAATCATAGGTATGAATATGAGATCATCAGATAAAGAACATTTATGTGCTCTAATGGGGACTGATTCACAAAACATTGTTGCAATGATACTTCTCTTAGGAGATTTAACTGACAACTCCCTTGTTAAATCAAATTGGAAATATCTAATTTTCTTAGCAAACTGGGAAGATATGAAACAATGCGATGATCCAGAATCAAATAATGCATTTGCTAAACTTGAGGAAACCATTAAATTACCTGCCACCATGTCTTTCGAAGCTTCTACCTCAGCAGTAATGATAGCATAATCTTGGCCTTTCTCCCTTGGCCTTTTCTGTGGTAATATCTCCTGATGCTTAGGACATTCATTTGCATAATGTCCCATCTCCCTGCAATTGTAGCACTGATCATTGGTGGCTTCCTTCTTCCCCTTGCAATCACGAGCTTGGTGGCCTTTTTCACCACACTTGTAACAGACTCCTGTTCCCTTCAAGTAAGTACCATGGTGTTTCTTCCCACATTTACCACAGGATGGATATTCAACATTTCCCTTCTTACCCTTATTTCCATTCCCAGATTGATCAACAGGCCTCTTCTTCTCTTTCTTTTCTTTAAATTCATAAGACTTAGATAATTATTTTTCGGTCTTGATAGCACATGGGACAATGTATTCGTACGATGAAAAGGATTGTGAGACTAATGCTCGACGGAGAAATGGTTTTAACCCATAAAATAAATGATCAATCATACTTCTTGGGTTACGTATATAATCACCATAATACCTTGATAACCTTGTAAAGTTAGCCTCATACTTTGTGACATTCTCATCCTGCTTCTGTCTCAAACTCAGAAATTGGCTTTCCATATCTGCTCGATGGTCGCGAGGAAAGTATTTTTCTAAAAACAGATCTTTGAAATCCCTCCATTCCATATTTTATACTTCATAATCTTCCTTCTTGTTTTGAATCAATGACCACCATTGATCGCATCTCTAGTGAGGCAGTAAACTGCCATGATAACTTTTTCTCTTTTACTACTCCCCAAAGCCTGAAATATATTCTCTAGGAAATTTATCCATTGCTCAGCTACTACGGGATTTGTACTCCCATTGAACATTGGTGGTTGTTTCCTCATGAATATATCTAACATTTCTCCTCCATGCTGCGGATCAGGGTGCTCCATAAGGGTAAGGTTATTATTCATAACCTGAGAAAGTTTTCCCAGTATGGTGATTAGCTGATCGGCATCAGTTGCATCACCAGCTCCACTATAATTATCCTGAGCAAGAGGGAAATCCATACATGGAGTGCGTGCATTGATATAGTATCCATTTCTTCCACTAGACGCCATTTCTAAACAATAGTATAAACTAGATCAGTTTATAAATCAATATACATATTCCCATACTTATAAAACACTTAACATAAATTGAACTATTTATGGATATAATCCACAATCATAAAAATGTTTTCTTTGAGAAAGTATATACTCATAAACCCTTCATAATGATTTTTAAAGAAAATGAGAGTTATCCTAAGCATATCCCCTGGGAGTGTCGTAACCAAGAGTGCATCAAGGCCCGTTGTCGTGCACCAGTTCCCGTTCGAGTCTAGCTCAAAGCGGTGTTTTCGGGTTTTACCCCTAGGTACATCTGTGCCAGAGCCGCCTCTACCTTCTCATATCCAGACAGGGATGTATTGCTTGAAAACTCATAAAATCTCGACAATACCAAAATTCTAGTAATTTATTCTATACTAATCCTCAATGTTCATCTTAGGTCTACGTGCTCTAATCAGAGTTTATCTAAATCTAGCTTCCAAGGTTTGTACTAAACATCCTCTGATACCAACTGTAACGCCCTGACCCTAGTTACCCAGAGTCGGTGAATTATTACATAACATTGGCATGATCACAAGAAAGATCAAATCTCAAAAGACCGATTGGTTTAGTAGCCTTGGAAACACTAGATATATTCATAAAGTTTTACATTACATCATAAAGTGAAAAACTACTACAACAACATATTTTCTCCATATTCCACACTCATATCCCCACATAAAATCCCTGCAGGTCATTCATAACTTACTTGTTCACATCTTGGGAAAATTAAAACATAGAAAAGGGGTGAGCTCAAATGCCCAGTATGGATAACAATATAGTGGAAACATCGAAAATAAGCATAAACATTAAAGGCAATGTATAACTAAAACAAATGCCTTTTAAACTTGAACTTCAACATAGTATGGCAAAAGTAAAATGAAATAATTCCATTTATTTATTCACATGGATATTCTACTAATCGAATAATCACATGCAATATCAATAACCACTTTCATAATGATGGAATGCATAATTCCGGACTATCATAACCACATAGCCAGGGCCTCGTGCCAAGACTAAATATAAGATTTTTTCAAGGCCTTGTACCAAGACACTAGTTCGTCTCATGAGACCTACCGATGCATCGAGGAGCTATAGAGGGCTCCATCCGTCACATATTAAGTCCAATGCATTCCCATATGAAAAGGTTTAAACATAAAATAAACATTCGTATTAAAACTAGCATACGAAATGTCAATACCTTCATCATAAACCATGAATGGTATAAAAATAGCACATCCATAGTCAATCATACCACAAAACCTTGAATACAACATAGAAGTTTTGTATCATAATAAATCAATTTCACATAAGCATAAAATCCATCAAAGGATGTTGACATAGATGAAATCAAAACTCTATTTAGAGAAATATCTCTTTCAATTTTTGAAATCATTTAAGAGTCATATATTTATAAAATATAAAATTTTATTGGAAAATATTCTTATAAGCTTGTAAGGGAAGTTTCGACGATTTTATAATGGTGTAAAATAGCCTCACCCGCCGTATAAGTTAAAAAAACATTTTTAACTTAATTTTGTCGAAAAGGTTAAAAAGCACCTTGTTTGGAAAACGACGGAATGATTCCTTTATAAACCTCTTATAAAAATTCAAACAAGGGTATAAATGACTTTAACCCATATTCTTGTAAATAGTAAAAATGTTTTGAAATAAATTTTTAAGAAACATGGATGTGGATGATAAAGAGATCCCAGTAGATTATTACATATAAACAACCTCGGATAATGAAGAGATTGTGAAATAACCATTACCATGTACTTTTCCTTGGTTGGGGTAGGTTATCCTCCTGTATAAGTGTTAAATAATTGTTATTAAATAATACAATAATCATATACATTAATATGATATCACATATGATCTTTTAACATTGATTTGTTAATAATATCATAGTATTATCGTTGTTTCGGGTGTTAACTTACTCGTTTTTTTATATGTTTTGTTTTGTAAGCCATGTTTGTAATGGATAGGTTGTATATTATTCATATAAAGAATGATATCAAGTCCTTAAAAATTATTTTTAAATCATCAAATGATAATTATACTTGAATGGATACGATGGAGAATGAATCTCATCGCGTTCGTGGAGACGGTAGTCTGTACGTACGCACGAGCGACAATATCATTCTTTTGATATTAAAATAATATATAAATGGATGGTATATCATATATAAAATATCATTAACATGTTATATTTATTATTTATATTAGTTACACATCATTATTATACCCATCCAAATAATAATATATTGAATAACAATTACACCACGACGTGGAGACGGTAAGACGTACGTACGCATGTTTGGTGATATGTTATTCAAAGGGTGGATAGAATACTGAATATGGTTGTAACATATTTATAATAACATCACATTATATATATGATACTGGAGTTATTATTTTATAATGGTAACAAAAAAGGAAGAAGATGTGGAAGAAGAAAGGAACTTGGAAAAGGGTTGTGAAATCATTACCTCTTCTTCGGTTTCATCCTTTTGATTTGATCAAAAGGGCTCCATAGGTTGGATTTATGATCAAAATAAGGCCTCTATGTTGTAGTGAGGGATGTTGGGAGAGTATTTGAGTAGATTTTGGCCAAACCAAAAGGCTTTGTTGGAGTGATGAAATGAGAAGGAGGAGTGCCCTTTTATAAGAGGGGTGAGGGGAACCATTGGAAAAGCTAGAAATATTAATTTATAATAAATTCATATTCGGTTTATAATGGATACAAAGTTGATTATTTAAATTTTAATGTGGGTATGGGTCGAAAACAACTCAACCAATTGATGTTAGATAGGTTTGGGTACTTATATTAACCTTATCTTTAAGTATTAACTCTTAGTTAATTACTTTCACTTTTACAATGTCTCTTTGTATTTTTATATAATATGGTTAATAAACATACTATATACATCCAAGAGACCCTCAAGTGGTACATTAATGATACAAATATCATGATATAAGTCTCTTGGACGATCCTTAGATTTTGAGGAATTTAATATCAATTAATAATATAATATTTGTTTTAAAAACACTTTTATGTCAATTTTGACACTATTCAATAGTTGATTTTTGTGAAACTCTTAACAGAATGATTACTTCGAAATTTTTTTATTAAATCATTCCTAACATGTCATATTAACTTATAAAATTAGTGTAATTCATAAAAAGTCTCAAATTATATTTATTTGTGTATTTATAACATCAATTATTTTAATTTTTTACTATTATAGTAATTAATGCATCATCATTGTGTCATAAATAAATTAAATTATATAATTTTTAAAAATTATAAATAAAATATCATTATGTAGTAAATGTTTTTATCTTTCTAATGAATATTTATAGTCAAAACTCCAACATATATAACCCTATGTACAAATTGTTTTTCTAAAAGATATATGCTTGTGTAATTTTTTTATTCATTTTAACTTAATTAAAATAAAGTGTCCCTATCACCTACAAGTTGCTCCATGGGGTCCCCAAATCGACCCAAAGATACCTATGGTCGAACATGTATCAACCAATAAGGTTAGGACACGTTTTAGGGTAATTTATTATTGTTATAGTATTATTTTAAACCCTTATTTACCGGATTTAGCTTTAACCATGGTAAATAAAATATTACCGCAGTAATTATTCAAAATACCTAAAAATAAATGTTACCTATTTACAAAATTTGGAAATCCTGATTCCAAATATGGAATCCATTTTTCCAAATTCAAAACACAGAAGTGGAAGAAATTAATTTAAAATTAATTCCCGTTGTTAAAACAAAAAGCGTGTTTTTAAGAGATAATAACTATCAAAAGATTGATAGTTGTTTATGTCCTGTTTAATTTTAAAATTATGTCCAATGACCAAAATTATATTAAATGGTAAAAATATATTAGAAATATAATTTAAAACCACTCAAATTCATAATTTTTCACTCTTAATTATTTTGATTAAAAAAGTTGTTTTTAATTAAAATTTAGTAATTTTCACTATTCATCAAAATATTAAAGTTATCTGAAAAGTACCAAAATTTTACCTTAGGCTAAATTCGATATTCCGAATCCAAAAATGAAGTCCATTTTGAAATATAAAATATATATAATTTCAAAAAGTAGGTATTACTATTCATAACGGCTAGTTTGATTGGTTATGTTGTGTTAGAACTCTGTGTTGCGTACAACACACGCTATCACGTTATTCAAAGAGAAGCTTAACGTAGAAGATTGGGGTGTTACACGCGGCATTGGGCAGGAATATGCAGTGCAACAGACCATGTAGGAGCAGGATCCCAGACCTTTAACATTTAGAGGTACTACTCTAGTAGCTTTTGTCTTGTCTTCAATAGTTTTTGATACGGGTGCTATGAATAGTTTCATATCTGAACATGTCGTGAAGAGCCTTGGGCTCTGTGTTTCTAATCCTTCTGATATCATGACGCTAGACAATCCATTGGGGACTAGGATGGCTGGTGTGCGTTAGTGTAAGGAGTGCCCCCTTGAGGTTGGTGGGTTTCACTTCTTTTGGGACCTCTATGTCTTAGAGATGACGAGCTATGACGTCATTCTCAGGATGGATTGGTTGGCTCCCTTACAAGATTTTGTAGAATTCTATCGTCGCAGGTTGTGTTTCACGTCACCAGAGGGTGGAGAGATTCTATATAAGGGAGAATGGGATGTTCAGGCGAGTCGAGATGGAACAAAGCATCATGGGAAAGGTGGAGTCACAACCCATATTGCGAGCTTATATCCGGATGACCAGGGGACTTGTCAGATGGATTTCCATCCAGTTGTCGATCGTTTCAGGGATGTCTTTCCGGACGACTTTTTAGGTCTACCTCCGATGCGTGAGGTGGATTTCTCTATTGAGCTAGTGCCAAGAGCAGCACCGGTGTCCATTCCTCTTTATAGGATTTCTACGCCTGAGTTGTAGGAGCTCAAGGGGTAGTTAGATGATCTACATGTGAAGGGTTTTATCTAACCCAGTACTTCTCCTTGGGGTTCTTCGGTCCTTTTTGCTAAGAATTTGAATGGTACCCTTATGCTTTGCGTAGATTATCGGAAGTTGAACCAGTTGACGGTTAAGAACCGATATCCCTTGCCGAGGTTAGATGATCTGTTTGATCATCTTCGTGGAGCATGAGTGTTCTTGAAGATTTAATTGATATATGGATATCATCAGATGCGCATTAGACCATCTGATATACCTCTCATAGCCTTCAAGAGTAGGTATGGTCTATATGAGTATACGGTTATGCCGTTCGGACTGACGAACGCGCCTGCAGTTTTCATGGCTCTGATGAATCGTGTGTTCCATCCATATATTGATTCTTTTTTGGTAGTATTCGTGGAAGACATCTTGGTGTACTCTCACACTCGACACGACCATGCCACCCATCTTGGGATCGTATTGAGTACACTCAGAGAGCATCAGTTATATGCTAAGCTCTCAAAGTGCCACTTTTGGATGGACCAGATTCACTTCCTGGGTCACATTATCTCAGAGGCACGAGTTGCAGTAGACCCCGAGAAGGTGAGATCAGTAGTTTGATGGGTGCATCCTAAGAACATGTTTGAGATACGGAGTTTCTTAGGGCTGGATGGTTACTACAGATGCTTCATACAGGACTTCTCCCGCTTAGCAGCACCGTTGACAGGTCGGACTAAGAAGGGTGTGAAGTTCGTTTGGTCGGAATCTTGTGAGGCAGCTTTTAAGGACTTGAAGGAAATGTTGGCATCAGCACCGATCATGATACTCCCAGAGTAGGGGAATATCAATACAGTTTACTGTGATGCATCAGGGATTGGGCTAGGAGCCGTTTTGATGTAGGGTGACCAAGTTGTCACTTACGGGTCTCGGTAGTTGAGGCCACATGAGAGGAATTACCCGAGGCATGTTCTTGATTTGGCTGCAGTTGTGCATGCGTTGCGCTGTTGGAGACATTATCTGTTGGGGGATCATTTTGTGGGTTTTATCGACCAAAAAAGCCTCAAGTATATCTTTACTCAACATGAACTGAATCTAAGGCAGAGAAGGTGGGTCGAGCACCTATAGTTCTTCGATTTTGAGCTTGCCTATACACCTGGTAAAGGTATTTCAGTAGTTGATGCACTGAGCAGGAAGACTCAGATACATGTAGTGTAGGAGGCTAGCGGTGAGTGGCAGCTTATGGGTTTGTTCTCTGAGATGCATCCAGAGGTTCATGATAGTCAGGGGCAGAATTATCTTTCCTCGTTAGTTGTGACTTCTACCCTCCTGGATAGAGTGAGGATGAGGCAGCTATCTGATTCAGAAGGCCTAGTTCTACGGGAGTCGGTGGCAAGTGAGGACCCTCCTCCCAATTGGACGATAGGCGAAGATATGGTTTTGCGTTTCCATGGGCGAGTATGGGTTCCAGGGGATATATGCGAGGAGACGAGGCAAGAGTTTCATGCTTCAGCTTGGGCAGTTCATCCCCGTGATACCAAGATGTAATGAGACTTGAGACGTCAGTACTGGTGGTTGGGTATGAAGGGAGAGATAAATGGGTTTGTTACGAGATGTTCCACCTGTCAACAGGTGAAGGCAGAGCATCAAAGACCAGCTGGACTGTTACAGCAGTTACCCATTCCATAGTGGAAATGGGATGATGTCACGATGGAATTCGTGACGGTGTTACCGAGGTCACCTAGAGGCAATAATGCAGTGTGGGTTGTTGTGGATAGACTCACGATGGTAGCTCACTTTTTTCCGATCAAGGATACCTTCGGTGTGGATGATATCGTAAGGCTATATATCCGAGAGATCGTACGTCTTCATGGGGTCCCTCGTTCTATCTTTTTATATAGGGACACCCGCTTCACATCTTGTTTCTGGCAGAGTTTTCAAGGGGCGCTAGGTACACAGGTGCTTCTGAGCACAACATACCACCCTCAAATAGATGGCCAGTCAGAGCGGACGATACAAGTGCTAGAGGGAATTCTTTATGCATGCGTCCTAGACTTTGGGGGCTCTTGGGAGAAGCATATAACCTTAGTCGAGTATTCCTATAAAAATATTTTTCAGGCAACTATTGAGATGGAACCATACGAGGCTTTATATGGTAGGACATGTCGATCACCATTGTGCTTGTTAGAGACAGGTGAGGCATCATTATTGGAGCCACATCTCATGTAGTAGACAACTGAGCAGGTCCAGTTGATTCAGAAGTAGATGGCTTCTACACAGTCTCGTCAGAAGTCTTATGCTGATCGCCGCAGATGGCCTTTGAAGTTCGTGGTCGGGGGCCAGGTTTTTCTACGTGTTTTGCCGAGGTTGGGACACAAGTATATCAGGAGATAGGGTAAAATTTCCCCGATGTATGTGGGTCCATTTGAGAATGTGGAGAGAGTCGGGCTGGTTGCCTATCGGTTGCAGTTACCACAGCGGTGTCGAGCCATGCACGACGTCTTCCACGTGTCTCAGTTATGTCGCTACCATTCACACCTGTCTCACTCATTTCAGCCTGAGGAGATTGAGCTTCAGCATGATGCATCCTTTAAGGAGCATCCGATCCGTATCGTTGACAATAGCACAAAGGTTCTCTGAAGCTGGTCAGTTCCTCTCATACGGGTGCTATGGCAGCATGGCCGAGTGCAGGACGAGACCTGGGAGCGGGAGGTCGACATACGTGCTCAGTGGCCAGAGATGTTCTGAGATTTATCTTCTCCACCCTTGGAAGGGGAATTCGGAGACGAATTTCTATAAGGGGGGAATTTTGTAAGAACCCGATTCTTATTTTTGAGGTCTGGGATTCTTCTTTTTTCCTTTTCCTTAAGTGTTTTTGAGAAAATATGGAAAATGGGAAAAAATGCAAAATTTTGAAACTACACGCTGTGTACTTTGTCCACACACCGTGTACTTTTGGCCGTGTTGGGATGAGTACATGGGGCATGTAGCCTTGTCGCCGACAAGGGGTGTTGGAACCGACTACACGCCGTGTAGTGGTACCTTACACGATGTGTAGTCAATCAGCAGGCTTGAATAGTAAGGCGGTGGAGTCACTGGCAGGTGGGCGACAGTACACACTGTGTACTCAGGAGTACATTTCGTGTACTTAGGCCAACGGCTGAACAGTGTGGCGGTGCCGCCAAATGAATAGTTAAATGAAATAAGTACACACTATGTACTCAGAAGTACACGCCATATACTTTTTTTTCAGCTTAAAATAGGAAGTAGCCTCCTCATTTGGTAGAGGAGGCATTTGAACTATTTTGGAGCCAAGGAGGTCGACCAGACCTTTGAAAATCCGTCGGGTGTTTGTCTGGAATCCGATTCAGCTTCGGACGATCTCGTTGGAACTGCACGGGTAAGCCCTCTCCTCTCCTAGTACCGTTCTTCCCAATTCATTCTCGATGGGATGTTATTTATGTTTGAATGGGTTTTCTTCTTCATCATATCTACGCTGTTCTTGGGCGTTTCTGGAGTCAGCGTTCAGGTATATCGTTCGTTGGCGTATAACATAGGTGCCTTGGTGTTTATTTTTTCAACTGTTGTGCGTTTTGTGAGTTTTTGAGCTATGAACCCATGTTGGGGTGTTGTGAGGCTGAGGTCGTGGCTAATTTACTACCTATAATTGTAAAGGTAATTAAAATGAGTTGTAAAAATGTTGTTCAGGATCGCTGCATGGATCCAGGACCATCTTGAGGGGTGCGTTCCTCTGTTTAGTCATTTGGCCAGGATACCCGAGGGTATGCCATTAATATAGTATTTGTAGAATTGCATTGAGATGAATTTCTTGTTTACTGCATTTTGATATGTTGGGCATGACCCGGTAACCTGTTTAGCCTGAGGGAGTTGTTGTGATTAGCCTGTGGGAATTGCACTATTTAGCCTGAGGGCAGTAGTAACTTCGGCCTGAGGGCAATAGACTCTGTGCCAAAGGGAGACACTACCTACAACTGAGGACAAAATTCTGTTACGCCTAAGGTAAATTACCTGTGGGTTGGGTTCTGCTTTCTTGAGGGTAAGGTTTTGCTTGTCTGAGGATGTGGACTGTTTACTTAGAAATTCACTGTGGTGATTTCTAATATTTAATGGATGAAACGAATAATAAAATTTCAATATACCTGGTAATTAGTTACATTTGAGTACTGCTTACTTTATTGCATTTTCCTACTGCACACTATCGTTGCATGATTACACACAGTTGGGAAGGGGCCTTTGTTGGGTGCCTATTGGGAATTTATTCCTCACACCCTGTTTAGGTCATGCTTTTCGGTCCAAACAGATTACGTTTCTACAGGTGTAGATTGGGGCAAGAGTCCCTATACAGGTACTTGACTATTGTAGAGGAATATGAGGGCATGTGACCGAGCCTAGGCCCGCGATACCACTGCCAGTTGTTTTGCTTTGTTTTATTGTACTCTGCTTTTGGTTGTATCGTATTGATGTATAACATGTTCTGGTTGTTTTCTTAGAACTTGTGACATGTAGCATCATAATTTATATATTGTTGGTTATATCCACTTCTATTGTGTATTTCATTTGGGTATGGTTTACTACTTCCGTTGATAGTGTATGTTTTATTTTGTATTCCGCTGCGCTACACTTTGACAAATGAGGGAATAGTTTCCCCACTATCAGACCTGGGACCTCACTGCTAGTCGGCATCCTTTAGAGTTTGGGGAAATGCGCTTGAGGTCACGTGGCAAACCGGGCTCGGGGCACCCGTTGCGTGGCACCCGGGTCCAGGACGTTACATTGCATGCGGTCATGAGTGTGACCTAATGGCTCTAAGAATGATTCGAGAGACAATCTATGTCCACTACTAGCTGCCGTAACAACAGAAATTGATGAGAATCATTTCTTCCTATTGCGAATCTTGTCCCATACCTATAGTTTCTGGTAATTCGTAGACTAGACCCTCACGCCTGGAGATACCATGGGAGGAGACTCTATAATCACACTTATTCCAACAGTGTGGTCTGACCCTCGAGGTGTGAGTTTCATTCGGAATCTCTTGGTGACAGCGTCGAGGCCTTACAATGTTGGTCTGAGTATGGATTGGATCCACAGTTCATACACAGATTGACTGTATTAGGAAAAACGATTGTGGTTAATCTACAATGATGGGATGGGTTTTCTTTGGTTGGCGAAAAGGAAACACTAGGCAGCAGGATAAACTCATGCACAAGAGGGTGTGGTAGATCACTCTTGTGTCTGTTAACCGTACCCTCGTGGCTGCAGAAGTTTTGAGTTTCTGTTCTAATCATTAAATGGAGGCCTCTTGAGTTCGAGGATGACGACCACGTCCATATATGGGTCTCACCTTGACGATGTTTATGGAGATGTGGATGAGGCGGAAATTTATCTTCAAGTTTCAATGGACCTTTCTAGGTCCTCAGTATGGTAGGTGAGGTGGTTTACCACTTGACCTTTCCACGTCAGTTGCACCGGGTGCATGATATCATCCATGTACCTTGGATTAGGAGATAAGTGCATGATCATTCACAAATCACCGACCTCTGGTAGTTAGATGTCGATGACAGGGAGACATGCACGGAGGTTCCAGTGGAGATCGAGGATCCACAGGACAGGGTCCTACGTGAATCGTCAATTCCTCAGTTGCGCTTTCTCTGGCAGCACTGGAACCTCCAGGAGAGCTCATGGTAGTGGAAGGCTCAGATGGGTTCTCAGTACCACTTTTGTTTCCCTAGTTTGTGTTATAGCTTTATGGGGACGCAAAGCCCTAAGGTGGTATTAATGTAAAGACTCCGGAATTTTAGGGAATTTTTTTTCTTAATTTCTTTGGAATTTTACGAGGCCGTAGTTTCTGATGGAACCTGATTTCGAGTCCCGGTGTGCCCGGAATCAATTTCTGAAGATTAGCTCGGGTATGTTCAGTGAAGGAAGGAGCGGGGTTTTCTAAATTTTGAACCGGTGCTCGAAATCGAAATCTGAGGGCACCAATGAACTCGTAGTGCCGGTAATTTCTTAAGGGGACCCTTGCTATAGTTGTGTTTTGAGCGGGTTGAGGTTTAATATTTGGGGTTTAGTTGAATTAAATAAAATTTCTTGTGCACAAATTTTATTCATGGAAGGTGGTTTTTTTCAAAAAAGGGGGAGTTAGATGTGGGGCCCACACCCACCTAACCTCACATGGGGGAGTTTAGTGTCATAGGGATCACACAAGACCCTAACTCCTCACCTCCCCCATAACCCCCTTGACCTCCCCATAACTCACCACCTTGTTTAAATGCATGGAAACTCCACACATTTATTGTGGTGGAACCTCTCCACCTCCCATGATTAATGAGGCCGACTTGGATAATTAATAACTTTATTAATGTATTTGTATCACCTGTTGACTCCTTTTGAATTGATTGGAGAGATTCTAAAAGAGGGAAGATTTAAGAGATTTTGGGGTTGGCTAATACTTTGGGAGGATTTGAGGAGAGTTACCTTCATCCACGAAGAAATGACTTCCTCCCTTGAAGAAGAACGGTTATGCATCCTCTTCTTCCTTTGAAACAATAGAGGAGACGTCACTTCCTCGGGTGCACACCGACGACGATGGAAGCGACGAATTCCAGCGACAATCGTCATCTTCATCCTCTCCCATGGGATGACGTCGATGAGCCGACGTCCACCCTCTTGCGACATCATCAACAAACAACCAACGAAATGTGGTAGGGAATTAATTTGAGAGTGATATCTTTTCCCATGGATAATTACTTTTTAAAAAAAGAATGTGGATCAACTTAATATTAATTTGATCCGCGAAAGAATATGCTTGCGGGTTGGGAATATTTTATTTTTGGGGAAAATATAAGAGAAATTTTTTAATTCTATTTTTGAGTGATTTTTATCTGACGTACTTGAGAGTTTGATAGTATGATGTTAGTATAATATATACTTGAATAAATTATACCCTCATCAATATTAAAATCTTATGTTTTAAATGACTTCAAATTGATAACACCTAACGCGGAGGGCGCGTGCCGAACAAACAAGGCCCGATAACCCTCCGTAGATTATTGTTTGTGTGTGGATTGACGGTGATGGTGAGACGGGACATCAATAACGTTTGAAGGCCATCGTAGTGAAGATTCAGCCCCAGGAGGACCACTGGAGAAGAAGACAGCTGAAACGGACCACCGGAGCGCGTCCGGTGGTCTGCAGAAGGTGGGGCCGGCGCCGACGACCGGTGGAGGCGGCATGCCGCCGGAGAAATCCGCCTCAGAGGCGGAGGATGAACCGAAACGGCAGAAGTCGTTCCGGATTGGGTAGAACGACATTAAGCCGTGCTGGTTCTTCAACCAGGGGGGGGGGGTTGTAACCCCCCGCTCCGCACTGGAAACATGGGCCGCGCCTATGCCGGGCCAACCGGCCGCACTAGCCAAACTGGCCGGGCCAGGCTGGGCCGCCTGCTCCGGGCCGGGCGGCCCGCGCTGGGTCGGACCCACGCGGCGGTCCGGGCAGTGCTGGGTGGGCCGGGCCGTGCCAGTCGGGCCGGAATGTGCCGGCTGGGCCGGGCCGTGCCCATTGGGCCAGACATGGTCTCGGGTCGGGTCGACCCAGTTCGGGCCGACCAAGGGGCTATCGGGCCTTGTTGGACCGGACCCGAACCCCCAATTTTCGAGTAGTTTCGTTCAAATTCCCATAACATGGGCTAAGGACCTCTGATTAATGTACCGTCAGTTGTGATGCGGTCCTTGGATCGAGGCGGTCGCTTAGGTATATTATAGTCAAGGTTTTGGTGAACTTTTGGAATGGCCGGGTTGGATTTTACCCGAAATCCAACCGAGCACCTAGAATGGAAAAGCTGATAACTTTCAGACCGGACGTCCGTTTAACGAACCGTCAGTGGCGTTAGTGATCATGTTGAAAAATGTTCACTATGATTATACCATATGTGAGTTCGTGGTATAGTTGAGATACGGTCGGGTTTGTTCGTACACGAAACCAACCGGGCCCCTAGGACGAAAATGCTAATAACTCACATATCGGGCGTCCGATTGACGCGTCGTCTGTTGTGTTGAGACCCATATGATAAGGCGGTCCTTTGAGATAATTCATTGTAGGACTTTTTGATACTTGGAGTATCGACCAGTAGATCGTGGATCAGACCCTCCTAGAGATGATCGTACGGAGTACAGACACCGTGCAGCTGGATGAGACCTGAAGACTGCTTGTCCGACTCGAGTCAAAGTGACTTGTATAGCCTAGTGGGGAGAACTAATATGTTTGGGTGGCGGACCCACGGCGGGGATCACTACTGTGTTTGGGTGGCAGACCCACGGTACTCAAAAGGAGAAGTTCCTCTGCAGGCTATTAGGGGGTGCACTGCTGTGTTTGGGTGGCAGACCCCAGCAGGATGAACTACTATGTTTGGGTGGCTAACCCGTAGTACATGACAAGAGGAATAACTCAGCAGTCATAGGTTAGTGAGCAGTTCCTCAGAGTGGTGACAGGATCACTATACTCGTCAGAGAGGGATCTCTTCAGCAGTTAGGGTTTCGATAATGAAAATCATGGTTTGAGCTGAGTCAATGACCTTTTTGTTTTCCTCATGATTGATATGGGTTACTAGATAACATACGTATATGCATGGGCATATCCCTAAGTAGTTATTATCCGTCGACTTCATATCTATGTGATACCTCATGGCTGAGATGTGTTACATGGTAACTTAGGTATAAGTATAGGCTTATACCTATGTAAGGGTTATATGTTGAGAACATTATTTGTGATTATCCTTGTTGGATTTAGTGATACCTTGAGGGTATCGGTTTCCCTACTGAGTATCGTATACTGACCCCTGAACGGGCTTTTCCCGCACCTCATTGTGTTCGTTGCAGATGACGGACATCACTGATCATGGTTGGGGATTTTAGAGCTGGATGGTACCCGAAGGTGTATCTCACAACAAGTCGGTACTCGGAGGATACAGACAGACGTGGTGTGCTGAGGAGCACATATGTACCTACCCTTCAGGTAGGAACCCGGTGGATGATCCAGGAGATTCTTGTCACCTTTCAGCTGTCATCCTTTGAGTTATAGTTTACATTCAGTTGTAGCTGTACCTTTCTTTTGGGCGTGTATTTCCGGCCCATTGTACTTTCATCACGTTTGTTATACTGATTTACTTAGTGTAGCTTCTTGTAATCTGTTTGTGTGCGTTTTCATTTCATAAAGGGAATTCCTTCCATTTTTTTAGGATTTACGCCTTTGGTGCTAGTTGCCAGCCCCTGGCCTATGTAAGGTGGGCTTGGGGTTGTCACGGCATGGGCCCGGAGGACGGGTCGTGACAAAAAGACACCTATTAAGGAATCAATAACAATTATGAAACCTCAAACACAGCTATAAATTCACCCAAAAACTCATATGATTTTTTTGAAAGACACTCACCAAGAGGAAATAAGCCCCTTACGTAGATCCTTTTCCAATTCTCAGAATCACATCATCATTCTCCTAGGATTCATCTAAAATTCTAAAATTTCATCCATTATATATATATATATATTTATTTATTTTAGTATCCTTTAACTATTATATACCAATTATTTTTTCTCCAATAACATTATCTATCTCATTTCATAATTTAAATCAATTTTATGCATTTTAACTGCAACTTACCAAACTAAACAACCTTAACATATCAATGTACGATTTATTCTAAATTGAAATTTTATTAAAAACACTTTATAATTAATATAAAAGACTATATAAATTGTATTAATAATTGTAATGTTCTTTAAATAAAATTTATTTTCTCCTGAAATACATATACTCAACGAGGAGTAATTTGTAGAAACTCCGTGAACATCACTATTATCAACTTCACTACAACCTTTCAGAAACATCATAGATGTATTTTTTAACTATAATTATAGTTTAAAATAATAGTATTATAATTTTATATAATATCTAACATGTATACTTTATCTATGAACTTATGTAAAATTTTATCTCTAAAAATCAAACATCTACAAGATGAAACTAAAACATGAGTTCTTATGAGACTATAGTAAATAGAACCTTCCCATAAATTAGAACATCTTGTTAACATGTCTTCTAGTTCAAAAATAATCTAATTTAATGGGATTCTCCCCATGATTCCCCATTTTTTATTTTTTTCTTACCGATATATAATTTAACCATTTAAATTTCAATGGAAGCCTCAACATCATTTTCCATTACCCATTATGCATTGGATACACTTTTAATCAATTATATGTGGTGGATCCTCACTATATTATCAATTTATAACTATTTAGACCTTGAATTCCACATAACTAATAGAAAAAAATACAACTATATTTTCACACTGAATCCAAGGGAACATAAAACTCCACCTTTTGATTTATTTTAAATACCACTTAATGACCTGAAATTACTATTTCTAATCTCTCCCACGTTTACAATTAATATAAAGTGGGACCAAATTTTACTCCCCATAATATTATGGTATTTGCGAGGGAAAACGTGTCTCTCCCCCATTTCACAAAGGAACTTATTTTCCCCTTTGATATGCTACGTTCTTTCAAAAATTAAGGAGCCATTGAATTTATATAAAATGAGACTTAAATAAATAATATTTAAGTGAAATTGGGATAACCTAATTTAAATTAAAAGATCTATTTTAAAAAGTAATCAAAAATTATTATGCTCATTTCTCAATGTGGTACTAAATTATACTTTATATAATTAAGATATTTGAAAATATATTTGGAAGATTAAATAAATCCTAAAAATTTCTAAAAAACATCAAAAAATATCACGTACAATATATATAACATCCCATTTATAAGAAAATAACCCCCCATTTTGATGTGAAAAACAATAGATAATGGTGGGGATCAGTGAGTAAATTTTAAAACTAGAACTTCCAAATTTTATTGGGATGTATAAATTCTATATTTATTAAAATAAAAAATATATATACCCAAAAATCAATGTTATAGTTTATCCACATCAAAGTATGTTCACCACATTTTATCATGATGGAAATTTTCCTCCAACAAAAGTATATATTAAATTTTTATACTAGATGAAAAAATATTTCACTCGAGGATGAATATTAAATAACATTTAGGTATACAATGATAAATTTATTCAATTAGAATATAATCATGAAAACTTTTATCCTCTCTTCTATCATGCACCACCATTAATTCATATATTTAAATAAACACAAACAATAAACCAAGAGTATAAGTTAGATATTATAATAATTTAACCACCATGACCCTAGTAACCTAGATCCATCATTAAAATTAATAAATTGGTTCTAGATATAATTGTCTTCATCATAATTCATCTATTAGTTTAGTAGTATTGGAAAACTAGATAAATAATGAAATCTTACATTTAATATGAAGCATTAAATAAAAAAATTTATTTAATTTTAGAAAACTGTTATTCCCCTTACCATATCCTTTCATAATAATCATAAAACACATTTTATCATCTTGGGGAAGGGAAACAAAAGATAGGGGTGAGCATAGATTCTCAGTTAGGGTATGCATATAATAGAATCTAACACAATATAAATAAAAATGATAATATATTTGAGATAAAAAAATAAATAAATGTTTCATATATCTAAGACTATATATCAAGGGACTAAATAATTGGATTTCATAACCACATAAATAATCACATGGATAATGGTAATTTGTTACATAATGATTGAATTCATAATACCAAACGTCATAAACTTTCTGTCAAGGTCACTTCTAAGAAATATTTTATTAATAGGATAAAATACTGCCAAATATCAAAACTAGTTTTAATCTTGTGACCTACTGAGGAATTGAGGTGTTATAGTGAGACCCTCCCATCACATACTACATCCAATGCAATCATAACTTTAATGGTATGAAACTTATTCAATATAAACATTAATACTAAAAGAATTGCATATGAAATGTTAATAATTTAACCAATTAATAAATATATTCATAAACCATATAGAGTAATAAAGTGAATGAAAAAATATTACATCCCTAGAAAATCACAATATTTTCAAAATATTTTTTTCGTAGATGAATATACTTTAACAGGACCATTGAGAACATTCCTGAGAAGATATCAATTTCAATTTAAAATAAAATCTTCCCAAATATTAAGGAATATATTTTCTTTGAATGATATTTTAAAAAAATTAATGGAATATTTGAATCATTAAGAATTCAGGATGGCGTGAAATTATTTTCTTTTATTATAAGTTAAAAATTGTAAATTTTTAGTAAATTACAATATTCACCAAATAATTTTTTCATAGATGAATATACTTTTAAAATACCACTAGGAAATTTATTTAGGACGATATCCTATTTTATTTGAAATTAAATATAACCAAATATTAAGGAATATATTTTATTCGAATGATTCTTGAAATTTTTAAATGAATATTTTAATCAACAATAATTCATGAAAGCATGATATTCTCTTTATGTTTTAAAAGTAAAAGAAACATTTATTTATTTTTTATGAAATGTAAAGAATTTCATCATTCAAAAAATAGGAATTTTATATTTTACCAATATTTTAAAAGTAAAACATGAGAAATATAAATTTATAAAATAAATATTAAATATTAAAAATATTCATTAAAACATTCTAATTAAAATAATTGATATGGATGCAAAAATATTCTCGATCAAATAATAAAAAAAATCTGTTTTTCTTTTAAAACATTCATGTAGTGTCTAAAAGTATATAAGATGAAATTGAAAGGAAAATGTGTATTTTTAAAAAATAAATATATGGGAAAATATATAGGTTTTTAGATATAAATTTAATATAATTCTGATATTAGAGTGTTAGACATAAACATTTTTGAATAGTGATGATATCTAGGAATAAACTTTTAACTTAGTTTCAAATTACAATGTATTCAATTAAATTTCCACTATAATAGAGATATATTTTTATATATCTAGTATAGAACTATAATAAAACTCTTTATACCATATATTATTTATGTACAATGTTTCATCACTCTTTTATTAACAATATTTGTTTAAATATCTATTTTTGGTAATAACTGCTTCATTTTTGTTGTATATTTTTGTTCTGTAGTTTCGTTCCTTGTACATTTATCATGTTTTCATAATATTTATAATTTGAATAATGATATAAATATTATATATATTCAACACATTCATGTACATATTTATTAATAAAATTTATAAATATAAAAATGAATTACACCCTTCATGGAGAGGGTGGGCCGAACATATGCATGAAATATGTTTTCATTTTTCCATAGATGTTAAAAATATTAAGTTAAATAATAATCACCTTTAAATAATAATTATTATCTCATATATACCATATATATTCCTTAAACCATCATTCTTATCATCTAAGTAGAAATTTAATTGAAAACTAAATTATATCGCTTCTTAGATGTGGTAGTCCACACATAGACATGAGCGATGTTATTATTTAGTAACAGATTGGAAGGTAAGAATAATGATATGTTATTATAATTATAGAATAATAATTTATTTTAAGTTTCATATATAAAAATTAAACCCATCATAATAACCATCCATGAAGTATGGTGGTGTAAAACGAATTGTTTTGCTATGTGGATATGGTAATAAGTCATACTTACACACAAGTGATGCTTTAACTACCCATTTGATGAGAAAGAGAGTGGATAATTAGGATTTTATAATCTTGAATAAATTTTATTATATTAAAGAAAATCAATTTATTATTTAATGTTAAATAAAATATATTTAGGGGTGGGAAAGAAGATGTAAAATGAATGTGACTGGCTAAATGAGATTACCTCTTCTTTGAATGAACTCTTTTGGATCTCCTCTTAGGGTTCCTAGGGTTGGTCTTATTGGAAGAAAATATCCCATATAATCTATATAATGAATTTTATAATATATCATTAAGGGGATTACCAATCTATATAGATTAATGTGTTGTAAGGACGATGAAGTAGGGAAGTCCTTTCAGAAGGGAGGGTGAGGACACACTTGGAAAACAGAAAATATTAAAAATATAAAAAAGTCCTTATCAATTAAAATGAATCAAAATGTACGTTATTTAAAATAAAACTTGTCAAAATTACTAATAAAACCCTCCATGAAAATTTTTACAGGTTCCAGTGTCATTTTCAACGTATTCATTTTGATTTATCCATTTGTTAATTGTTTTTACCTTAACAGTGGTGAATTTTTTTAATCGAAAAGGGTTATAAATTTTACAATAAATTGGAAAATAACAAATAATTTGAACATATATTATGTTTAAAAACATATTACACTAACATGGATAAACAAAACATTTTTATTAATTTGAATACATTTTATAAAATATTATATATTATAAAATGTCTTTAATGTCGATTTTGGAAGTATTAATTTAATTGGACATTCAAGACACAAAAAAATATATTAAATTATAATATAATAAATTTAAACTTAAAAATAGGTTATATTTATTTTATAAATTAATGGGACACTATAAATAACATTAATTGTATTACTTTTAATATTTTAAAATCATATATTTTTTTATTATTAATTGAATAAATATTATATTAGCGTTGTACAATAATTTAACTATATTATTTAATCAAAAAAAATTATAATTAAATTAATATTATGAATATAATTTTATTATTAAAAAAATGACTATTAATATAAATTAACAACCTTATTGTTTCCGTATTAGAACATATAAGAGATATAATAAAACTAAGATAGTGACATTCTTTAACTATTTTTTAATATTATATATAATACTTCTAAAGGAAAGGTATCTATTAAATAGTTAAATATAGTGCTTAAGGTGATATGGGAAGAATTAAATTCATATAATATGAAATAATTAGAAAATTGTGACAATATCACTTAGTTTTAAACTCGATCAACAAGATTTACCCTTTATTACTAAGATAATTTTTGTCCTGGTTAAAATTACCAATGCCTTAAAATAAAAGGAACCTACATAAAAAATGTTAAAATACTCATTATAAGTATTAAAATCCAATTTACCAAATTCAATTACTACACATTGAATGCATTAATTTTAAAACAAGTTTTAAAACAAAATGAAAACATCATTTTCAAAGGATATGGTTTTGAGAACAAAACTATTTTTATTCTAGTTCTATTCATATTAAAAATATTTGATGAATGTTAAAAGAATTAATTAAATATAGAATTTAATTAAAATTAATATCCAATATTAATTAATTTAATTTAATAATATAAAAATACATTATTAAAATAAAATTCTTTAATTAGAAAATGTGTATTTTCTTTTGAAATGAATTTAATTTTTTATTTATAATCAATTGATAATGAAAGAATTTATTTTACACATTAATAAGCATAATGTGTTCATTATTTATTTAATCCTATTAATACTCCCCAATTTAAATTATAGTTTATAAATGTATATTGTAATCTATTTTATTAGACTCAGGCTTGCGTGTATCGTATGCTATCGATGCTATTAAATTTATTTGAAGAGAAATATATCATAATATATAGGGGTTTTATAATCTTACATCTATAATAAAATCTTATCCTTGAAATTTATATAATGTAAACTCATGAAAACTTTTGTTATTTATTAATCATAATTTCTTTAGTTTCCAATATCACATATTCTTCTTATCATTTCTCCAAAGATCATTTTCTAGCCATGTCACCAGATTCCTCTTCACTTATTCCCCAATGTCTAGAATTTGGATAGGATCTTCACAAAATGATAAATCAACATCCTACTATATTTATTTAGAGGTGAGAAAATGTGTTGGAAATTACATTTTTATAATAAATAAAGAGATATGGAACACATCATTCAGTTTATAGAGGCATGGATGCATTTCCAAATGGTATGAAAAAACTCAAATTCTTCCACAATTTTAAAAGTCTTATTTCACTTTGGGATTAGTTTCCCTTTATTACCAAACCTAATAACACCCTTATATGAAGGTAATTATAAGGAAACATGATCTCCGACTGTAAATTATAAATCAAGAATTTGGTTATCAACATAACACTTTTTTTCTTCATTGAAATTATATAATATGATTACCAATATTAATTAAAATTATCGTTGCCTCCTTAAAATGTCTTGGGCCTACAAGATTTTATTCAGAAACATCATCACAACTAGAAGGAGTATTAAATATCTTTCCCTATAATGAGTTATACAACTCCATTTGAATACTTACAGGTAATCTAATGTTATATTAGAAATATATAAAAGTTAAATAATGATCCAATGTAGATTGAAATATATAAGAGTATGGTCACCAGATATATTTCAATGTTTGGATAGTCCTTTGTGACTCCCCATTAGTTTGAGGATGATATTGTATACTTAAATGAAACTTGGTATAGAGTGTATTCCAAGTACATTTTAAAAAATTTAATGTAAATAATGGATCACAATCATAAAAAATTAAAAAAGTGGTGTTCCATGAAGGATAAAAAATTTATTAATATAGATTAATTCATGGTGCAATAAGGTTGATTCATCTCCTATATGAATGAAATGTTTAGATTTGGAAAGGTGATCAATAATAAACCATATTGTATTAGTCGTTATAAGAGTATTTCATATTTTAATAAAACAATTACATAATAATGTCATCCGACTTCCATTTAGAAATAGGTAATATTTCATGACCCGTCCATGATGCTGTCTATTAGCCTTCATTTATTGAAAAACCAACAAATCATGACACATAATCATTAATTTCCCACTTCATATTATCCAACAAAATTTTTTCTTCTTCGAAAATATCTAAATGATTATGTCGAAAGGATGTATATGATAATTATTCTTATGAATATCATATAATAATTCCATTTATAAATTAGGTATATACATAACACAATTATTATTATCAAATTTCATAATTCCATCTTCATGAATGAAGACATTTAATTTTCCACATTTCATGACCATAATTTTATTTTGAAAATTATAATAAACATAATGGTAAATTTTTAACTATTCAAATAATGATGGTTTGAAATTTTTTTGAAAAAGGATTGATTTTCGCATTTTTTAATAAAAACCAAATCCATCTATATTAAATCCATGAACGTAGTATCTCTGTCAATCCTTATTTTTCCTATGACTCCATGATCTTTCCTGCTCAATGCACCCACTTCCAAATAATCCATCCATGAGTGGTCTTATATTATGAAATAATAATACTTTAGTACATAAATCTATCTCATTTTATTCATATATATATCACTTCATATAAAAATATCTATTTCAATCTCTTATGATCTCTATATATATCACATCTTTCTCAACAGAAATATTTTCATGATATCATCAGTGAAATGATTATGGATACCAATTGAAGTTCATGAGTAGGATATTTATAATAATGGTTCTATAACTATCATGATGAACAAGAAAAAAATTTATTATTCATTATAAATACATAACCAAGTTACTTCTTTGATGCATACCTATATATTTCAAATCCACTATTTCCTCATTGTAGAGTCAAGATCAAATAATTCACTAATAGATTATTCAATTCTTGAAAAATATTATTCACATTCCTCTATGAATACTAAATTATCCCCTTTATGAGTACTCATGGATATCTAGTTAAAAAATTTGGTTTATTGATAAAATCACCAATAGGAACATAGAAAACAAATAAAAATACATAGCATTGTTTTTTTGATGGTGTAGGATATTATTGGTCTTACATTTACATCATAGGATCAACTAAAATTCCATACATAGAGATAATATATATATGAAAAGAATAATCATGTAGCCATAGTTCACACTTTCTGAATTCAATATATATCTATTTTATTTTATGATTTTTAGGAATGATTATCAAGTGATTCTCACGATCTACATAACTCTTAAACTAAACCAAGATACCAAAAATAAATACTACAAAAAATTATCATGAGGATCCTTGAAATAACTATTAATTTTATACATAAAAATAGAGAGTAAAATAGTCAATCAAAATGGAGTTAATGTATACTCATAATGTTCATATGTCATCAAAAATATTTCCTTTTAAATATCTTCATTTTTTAATCACAATTGATGATAATCAAAATGATGTTCATTATCAGAAAAATATTGATATCCGTGAATTTGATAGAATAATTCATCAATATTGTGAACTTAATACCTATTAGTTATCATCATAGCATTGATTTACCAATAATCAATGCACAAAATCAAACATGTACAATTCTTCTTAACAAAAAAGAAATATCATATCCCAAAGGTGAAACACTTTAGTGTTTAAATCCCTCATTACACTACTCCTATAGTTGATTCTTCAATTCCGCTAATTAAAAATTTTCCATTATATTGGGAATTATTTATGTAGGTGTTTGTTTACTATTTAAAGAATTTTAAAACTCAACCTAATGATTTAGTGAATGTCCTCATAATTCCGTAGGAAATAAATTATGTTATTCATGAATAAAATAAATATCCTCAAAATTATAATTAATGTTTCCCTATATAGGTTCTGTCTATTCATCATCCCCATGAATATCATTCAGAAGAGTTGATGGGGGTGGACCAAAACATGACATATATGATGAAGTCTCCCCTCTATAGATAAATAATTACACAACTCTATAAAAAATGATAATTTCATACTCTTTAATAAATATTTTTGTATCATATTATGAAATCCATTTCATTATAAGGATTATATCAAAATCTATCATGGGTATTACCGAAGAGTTAGTAAATAGTAAGTGTTTATGTTTTTCAGGAGTAGCCTTGGTCAACCCTGAACTGGTCAATTGATATGGCCTATGACAGGGCCCAAGAGGTGTTCATGATCCCCTAACACTGCAATATAGTGCTTATCATCATAGATAATATAATTGCTAATGATTTAGCCCATAATAAAGAGTTAAAATGAAGCTGACCATATTATGAAACAAATATACACAAATCACAAATAAATAAATACAATTGAAACACAAATACTGTGAAAGTGAAACAAAATAAGAAATTAAAACAAAAGTAAACCCAAACTAGAACCTAACATGATCTATATGTAATCTCTAGGTCAAACTCTGCTATAAAACCATTCCTCTTTATAGGGAAACCAAAAAAATAATAATAACAGGAAAACTGACTTGGTCTACTAAGAACAAGGGGATCATCCAGGGAATATTATAAAATAATTTAGTGGGTAAGTACCATATATTCCATGCATTTCTATTCTCAAAATACTCAATAAAGACTAGTTTGAAATAAATTTAATGAAAATATTTTTTTAGTAATAATGAAAATCAACCACACATTTCGTGTTTAAAAAAACAAATTGAAAACCATCATAGAACCCCTCATGGAACTAGCATGTGAAAGGATGGAAAAATAAACTAAATAGAAAGAGAAGGGAAAATTTACCTCTAGAAAACATGACAAAAAATAGTAATGGGAATATAAATACAAAAAGAACCAATAATAATAGTACTATAAAATGATACATGATGATAAAAATATTTAATCACTAGGATTTACTAAACATCCCTAGAATAAATCCCTAGATAAACTTAGTTCAGACCCACCTACTAACATATGGTTCACCAGTATAGTCAATAACCAACACGAATGCTCTAAAATAACCTCATTAGTGAAAAATACAAAATAGCATGTCATTTATCAAAGGGATTCTAATTCATCTGTAAGAGAAATAAATCAATACTCGACCCTCTAAATGGAATTGAACAATCAAATGATAATAATGTAATGGAGAATAATGAGTTCATCACACTCCTGGAATTAAACACTACTCCATGTTGAAACTGTCCATGACTTTCTCAATCCATGACACCAAAAATGAAAATTCCCTCTCATTGGATGGTTGACCATTTGGGTTCCCTTAAAAAATAACCATTCAAAATTTCCATCCCAGCCTATATTTTAGATGAATTTAAAATTAATTTCCAAAAATTAACAAAGTACCATCCATGCCATGTGATTTAAAAATCCAAAACCATTTCCAATGAAAACACATTTTTTACCAAAAATGTTTCCAATAAAAAGGTTGAATCACTATTCATTATTAGAATATCCCAAACATTCCATTTATGTCATTTGGTTTCCAAATCACAGTTTGAGGTGCCAAAAATTACAATCTTTAGAAAACATATTTTAACACCTCTTTTGAATCCATTTGAAAAAAATGAAAAAACTTGTGGAATAAATTAGGTGTTTTTGAACAAACTATTTGGGAGGAGGAGTGGAAGAGAAAAGAAGGATGGAAGAAATGTGTTTGGAAAATGAAGATTGAAAATATTAATATTTGTGGAGTTACATTTATATGTGTGTTTATATATCCATATATTCACCATGTGGGCATATCAATATAACCGAATAAAATTTCATATATATGTAAAAATGAAAAAATTCCAAATGTTCCAATTTAATGAATCATAAGAAACTTCACAACCAAAAAAGGATCAAAACAAGAAGAACCAAACCATAAAAAGGAACTATACCCACACAAAAATCTCAATTACACATGTCACTGAACTACCAATGCTAAAAAAGAGTTAAAAATCTACAAATACTAAAATTCAATCGAAAACATTAACTATAATTTTATCAAAAAACATGTGTGAAAATCCAATAGGAAAAAACAATAATGTCCTTTGAAAACCCATTTTCACCAAATTATCAATATATAAACACCACAAAAATTCTTATGAAAAATATTAGAAACATGAGACTTTTTTACAAGTTAACAAGAAAATCACAAGCATAAAATGGAATGTTTTAGAATGAAAATTGATGGAGACACTAACCTCAAGTTGTGGAGCCTTGTCACCTTCATTGAAATCCACTGGAAAGGGACTGATATGATGGATCATAACAATCACAAACCAAAATCCCCAATTATAACCAAGCATAAAAAAATATCAGATGAAATGGCCATAATGTTCCGAGGAAAAGAGGTAAAATGGAATGAAACCAATAAAGGAGGAGAGATAAGTGGAAAGTAAAATATTTGATGAAGATGTCATGAAGAAGCACGAGGCTCTAGTGAGAAATCACAAAAATGTTGCCCAAGATAAAGGAAAATGAAGGGGGACCCTATAGTTGATACCCAACAAATAGGGTTCCAAATGGGAATTGGAATCACTAAAATGTGGTATTTAAAATAAAATTTATTTAGGTGTTAATGGGCTATATGATTTTTCTATAAGGTTTTTTAAACCATGCGAAAACTGTGGGAATACTAATGAAAATATTTTTTAATTTTTTTTAGAATTTTGTTGCAAGGGTTGGGAAGCTAGTGATGAAGTAGTGTGGGATAAAATATTATATAAAACCATCAAATGAAACCCAAAACACTATGAGAGGCCACCTTTAGATCCTTTAATGAGTTAAACACAATCTAGTGACATTGTGTGTCAAAAAATCCTCACTATTCCATATTATACCATACTATTCCCATTAACAATTCATGAGGCAAAAAAAACCATAAAATCCAAAACTCAAAACATTTCACCTAAATATCAACCAAAACCTCAACAAAAAAGATGAATTTAAATGAATTAAATAAAAATAAGAAAAATAAAAGGAAACATTGGCTAGGTTGTGACAATTCTACCCACCACAAAAAAATTTAAACCCCTAAATTCACCCATCCGAAAAGATACAAATCTCAATACTAAAACTTAAAGAGTCCATTCAAAACCATGATACCCAATGTGACCTTTCAACACAGAAATTCCAAATTGTCCAAATCAAGTGGAAACCAAAAATGGATCATAGTGGGTCTCCCCACCATTTATGAATTTACTGGCACAAGTCAACAAAGAAACTCAAAACCTTTGGAAAATCCAATAAAATAATCTCAAGCCCAACATTGATCAAACCATGAATCATAATTAACATATGAAATGAAAATATCAAAAATTTATCACTACCAAGAACAGGAAGATAACCACAAAGGTTAACCATTTCATATTTCATAATGCAAAGTGTAACCACAGTATTATAATAAAACAACATCATCATGACTTTTATAACAATAAATAATCTTAAAAAATAAATACAACTAAAATTGGGATGTTTAAGCCATCAACAATCCAACGTTGAAGTAAAAATGTGTTCAAATATCCCCACAATTAGAGATTCCTGATTGGCATAAAATGATATTTTTTATTAAAAAGAAAATATGTTACAAGAACAAGAAATCCAATATCCAACAACATAAATCCACATAAAGAGTTACCAATTAAACATGAGATCATAGAGGTCTAAAAAATGGAGGCGTAGAGAATCCATGATAGCAACATCAATATCGCCCGAAGGCAGGGAGCCGAGGGAATTGAACAACATGAGAGGAGAGTCGGAGGTCACCCTGGAAGCCAAGAAGTCCACTAGATGGTTACCCTTGCACTGCGTGTGAAGGATCTTGGTACCATGAGAAATAAAATCCTTGAATTTGCGGATGAGATAAATAATGTTCCAAGGAGGGAAAATGTCTCCCTTATGGGAGCTCCCAGTGATTTATGAATTCGTCTCCACCATAGTTAGGGGGAGGCTCTAGAGAGGCAGATCTATAACACACTATGAATGGCCTTGGCCTCAGCCACCAAAGAATCACTTTTCCCATAGTAAGCATCAAAGGAAAGGATGCCCAAACACGAAGAGTCCCTAATGACCCACCTCCTCCCATGTTACCATGTTCGCATATGGCTAGATCCCTAGTGCCCTGAATCATTTGATACCCTATAATCAGAAGCTGGTAGCTTCCAAAAAAGACTTCCGAGTCTAGAAATGATTCTTGTAGAACTCTATGTTACTTAAATGGACACATCATTGGATCTAATTTAGAGGATTACATCAATATGACATAGAATGTCCGATCTGACCACATTAGAAACACATGAGATTGATTCCCTATGAATGGGAGGAAAGAACTAAAAAGTGAAACCTATCAAAAATAGTATCCTTTGGAACAAAACACTTTCTAGATGGAGAAAATCATGAGAAACAAGATAATATATATTTCTTAGATCTATTGATTTCACCCTAAGAACCAACTCAGCCAGAAACAAATCATCCGACAATTTCCCAAATAGGATTTCCCCAGATTAAAGAACATTATCCTTAATATATGGAAAACTCCCCAAATAAGATAGGTTATTTAAAATGATACTTTGATTACATATTGATATATGAAATCCTTCAATTTAAAGATATCAACATAGGCAATCACTACTCACTAACCCTTCTGTACACCAACAATATCTTCCACTTTTCTCATCATCACCTCCTCAAGTATAAACCATTGGATAAAATTGATATTAAATACTTCCCAGAAAATCCCAAATTTCAATGATGATGGGATAATAACCTACCACAAATCAAAATCCATAACCTCTAATGAACATAGAACATCTACACCCTCATATCATTGGTATTTCTTAAAGCCTTAAAAACACCTTTGACTTTCTAAAGACATTCTAAATCCTCTAACAGTCATTAATCCCCACAAAAATTGTAAAAATATAAGATGAAAACAACTTCACCACATAAATAAGAGTCCAGCTAGGGTAAATGATGGGTATATACACACTAGAATCTTTTGGGACCACTTACTTCATCATAATCTATACAACAAAAAATCCCATAATTGAATCTACTTCAAACCAAAATTCAACTAAAAAAGCACCCAAAACCAAAACACCAATATCATAAATCAAACATCATAAAAAACAAAAGCCTCATACAAAAATTACCAGATCTATTCCAATGTTCAAAATCACATTAATTGAAGTCCACATTCAAAATACTCAACCCTCTTTTTGAATAAATCCATGTACAAAAATAATTTTCCTTTTGAAAAAACTTTTTCAAAAAACTTTTTTTCTTTAAAAATCCTCCTAGAGTAAATAAACTAAAAACAATAGAACTCATTCTATAAAAAATGAAATAGGGAACTAGAGGCCATGAATAAACTAATAATAAGATTTAGAATCCCATTCCTTGTGAAAGAACCAACCACTAGTCGAATCATGAATCTTACACTAGTGCTCCACAAGGGTCGCTACTCCAAGAAAGTGCATCGTATAAAACCGATTCACTTTCATTCACAATCCAAGAACAAAATACCAAAAAGAACAATAAACATAAACCAAAAAACAAAAAATGTCTAATATTCTATACAAAATCGATTAATTTGAAACCAATGAGGAGTAATAGTTCAATACACTCTTCTCATACCTATGTCACGAGTCCCGACAGTCCTATCTCCAAACAACCTGATTCCCTAATTAAAAATAAATCCTATAATGAATTTTTTTCATGTACTATCCTATGTCAAACTCAAACCTATCACCAATGACATCCAATGACATGGCCTGAGATGTGTTCTTGAACCTCCCAGGCTTGAAACTAGCGTTGAGAATCAAAGATAATATAATTAGGAACTATTTATCCCATAATAGACAGATAAAAATGAAATAAAATATTTTATGCAACACAAATCCAAATATCACAAATAAATAAATACATGAAATACCCAAATACATTGAATACGAAAACAATTCAAACAAAACTAAACCCAAAACTGGAACCAACATGATCTTCATGTGACCTCTTGGTTACCACTATCCATAAAACATGGTTCGTCCAAGAGAAATACTAAATAAAAGTGGAACAAGAAAAAGAGATCAGATATACTAATTTCTAGTGGTATATGTATAGTGTGAGCATAAAATATCTTATTAGTTAAGGAATATAGAGTTCATGCATGTATATTATTGAAATATTCCATAAATACCAGTATAAAATACATTATTTTAAATATTTTTAATTTATTTCGAAGATACATATCACCTTTTTTTTATAAAACTAGTTTGAAATCCGACTCTGTACACAACATATAGAAATCATAAGAAAAAATTAAAGTTGAAATAAATACAATGGGAAGGGAAAATTGAAACCAAGAATAAAAGAAAAAAATTTGGTAGGATCAGATAAATACTAAAAGAACCAATAATACTAATGCTTCAAAATGAAACAAAAAACAATAAATAATTAATCATTGGACTTTCCTTACCATCCATAGAATAAATCTATGGATTCAATTTCATCATACCCACATGCTAGCATATGGGGAACCTCCACAGTTAATAACCAACCAAGATACTCTAAACTAGACTCACCAGTGAAAAATCCCACCCAACCTATCCTCTATCTTGGGGGTTATAATCTGTCTAATTAGGACTAGAAGTTAATCATCACTCAATCTTATAGATGATGACTATGAATCCCATGATAATTGTGTAAAGGATAATTATGAGGTTATTAGATGGTTGGATTTAAACATAACTAATAAATTCCTCTATTTATTTCATTCCAAATCCTTAACATCCACTATGTGAAGGACATCTCATCATAAGGACTTTCACAAACCGAATATTGTCTCTAATATTACCAGAACCAAACCTAGGACATGGAACAGACCTAAGGGAATTTCCTATCCCCATGTGTTGGAACATGTTTTCAGGTATCATTTATCTAGGTTTGGGAATGATTTACCCGAATATGTATATATAAAAACTAAAAAATATTTGATAAACAAAATCAAAAAAAATCATAGCAAACAAGGTTTATAAAAAACACAAAACTGAATACATAAGAAAAAAAGGCACAAAAAAATTTTATAATACACAATGAGACAATATAAAAATATACCCAAGGACTCCACATGACATGGGGTCATCACCCATGAGTCGTCTCCACAACTATACCCCAAGGATGAGAACTAACACCTTGAACCGTCATCACCCATAGCCTTCCCTTTACCTGAGTCAAGCATAATAATGTCTTAATAAAACCAAGGGGTGTAAATGTGGTGTAATCCTATTACTAATAGGATACCACCCAATGATTCCAATGAGCATGCAGTACAATGTAAAAAATTACGAAGTTTTAGTATGAAATTAAAAGAAGTGACAAATTCCAAGAAATGAAACATTCCATTGAAAATTGTTTTCAATATAAATCATTAAGAATGTTAAAAAATTAAAATGTAATTTTTAGATACTATAATATACTATCAAACACTTTCAAATATAAGGTCAAATACTACAAATCCAATGAGTAATAAAATTGAGAACACCCATAGGCTCTAGATATTCTCTGGCCCCATGTAAATTATACTTCGGTGTAAAGTAACAATAATAAAAAACCTTTCTCATGCACAGGCCATTCATAGGGATCATAACCATAACCATGTTTTCCCCAATCAACATCCATATTGTTTATTTATAGTGTTATTTAACCAAATTCTAAGTGAAATAGGGACAAAACCCATCATGTCCACTAGTTGCACTAGTACAAATCTGCCCCATCCAGGTACCTGGGCTTCCCCATTAGTGCTAAAAAAATTACAGAATGCTACATATATCCATTTTCATATAAAACAACACTAAGTTTAACATATAAACATTACATTAGATATACACATTTTTGACCACTTAAAAACAGAACAAAACACTTTGATTTTAAACGCAACAATTTTTCAAAATCTGGCGTTATTTTGCACACTAAACTCCTTGAAACCCCCACTTTTTACATTATGTGAACACCATCAAGTTACCAAAACATAAAATTATTCCAAATACATTTCAATGAAACCATAAAATCAATTTCCAGTCATCCCCAAGTGAACCATAAAATGAACACTTTGTAAAACCACCACTTACACATAGACAGGGCACTTAATGTTCTCATGTTCCACAAATACCATTAAAACCCATTTTCATAGAAAAAATGAAAGGGTATAAACATCAAAAATAGTATTTTAATCCCTAATATTGGTCAATAAAAAAACTATGTATTTATAGGGCATCCCCAAATAATCCAATAAAACATTTCTTTGAAAAACCCCCAATTTCACACCAAATTGGCATTTAAATTTTAATTTCAACAAAAACACCACTAAAACTAATTTTTTCAGAAATCATAAATTGAGATAAACCTGAAAATATGATAAATATAGAATGATAATACATAAATATTTCATAAACATTGGAATCACCTACCCAATAAAAGGAAACCCTTGAATCATTGTGTGAAAATCCGATCGCACCACCGCTGCACCGAGAGGGACTTAGATCGAACCTAAAACCACAATAATTGAACAATAGATCCTAAGGTTAAACTCTAGTATTGAAACCCTAACCATATGTCATTTTTTAATTCATGTAAATTGAAAAGAAAAACTTCATGGAATTTGGGGAAACTAAGGAGGAGAGACACATAGTTGAGATTCTTTGATGTTCCTCCACCAACTCCTCCTTAAAAATGGGAATACAAAGAGTTTTGAGGGAATTTGAGGGAATAAATGGATGCTAGGTTTGAAGAGGATGAGGAAGGGTAGAATTAGGAATTGGAATAGATGAAAAATAGTATGAATTGAGAGAGTTATGAAGGAAATATGTTACCTATTAAAATGTGAATGATTTGCGAAACCCAATATAGTTCTACTTCAATTCGCGATGAATATGAGCTCCATAGAGGGGAGAAATAGGATGGGAATATGGCTGAATTCAGTGGTCTTTGGTGACACTTGGAATCACTAAAAAGCATAATAATTGAATATGTTATTAAATAATTTTTTTTTAAAACATGATATTAGCCCTCGGGTTGGCCCAATTACTTAAATAAAAACACAAGTCCACCATTATTATGGATTACTGAAGGATCAAAATTAAAATGGTTGTGTCAATAGGTCATGGGATTCCATTTTAGAAATTTAAAGGGTGAAAAATATAAAAAATGAAATAGTTATAAAATAAACTTAATTGGATTTCAAAAATGGAAATGGGCTCACGGTTTTTCCCAAATCCTGAAAACTCACCCTTGCCTAAATGAAAGCATGGGAAACCCCTAAAACAAATAAAATGGAAATTAAATGAAAAATATACATAATATATGTCATTTCTGTGATAATAATCTCCACTTTGAAATATTTTTGTCCAGGAATGTCAAACTGAAGATTGATCAGAAAACATGAACGAATATTCTTCCTCAACCCATGAACCCCACTCCCATGTCTCATGTGTATCATTAACATGCTGCAAACGAACCGAGAAAAGCTGAATAGACTTACCTGGAAGAACCTTCTCTAGGGAGTCCATTATTTTCACTGGCCTATCAAAAATAGAAAAGTCAGGCTCTATCTCCAGTTCTTCCCAACTCAGCACAAGGGACAAATCTAGGTTGTATTTCTTTAACGGGGAGACCTGGAAGGTGTCATGGATGGATGTCAGATGAGAAGGTAAAAACAAACTATATGCCACCTTTCCAATATGTTTGGTGATCTCAAAAGGTCGGATATATTGCGGCATCAGCTTACCTTACTTCCCCAATCGACGATGGCCCAGACAAAAAGCCACTTTCAAGAATACCCTATCACCCATAGAAAATTCTAGGTCTCAGTGCCTCCATTATGTATAAAATTTATGAAGACTCTGAGCTATCAACGAGCATTACATGTTAAATTTGACCTTATCAACCATGTCCTGCAATAGAGTCAACCCCAGTAGTGAGGCCTCACCTACCTCCTCCCAACACAGGGGTGACGAAAAAGGTCGGCCAAAAAGTGCCTCAATAGGATCCATTCAAGTCAAGGATTGGTAACTCTTATTATAAGAAAACCCATCCAACCACAAATCTCTATCCCATGAACCACCAATGTCCAGGACACATGCACGAAGCATGCCAACTAATATATGATTCTCCTTCTCTCTTTGACCATTCGTTTGAGGATGGTATGTTGTTCTCATCTTAATATGAGACCCCAAGACCTTTTGAAGGCCTTCGGTGAACTGAGAAGTGAAACATGGGTCCCTATAGGAGACAAATACTAATGGAATTCCATATAGTCTCACCCCCTCCTGAAGATTCAATTTGCCAAACTCATCCACTTTATCTGTATCTCTGATTATAATGATGTGGGACGATTTTTTCAAACGATCAATCACCACCCAAATGGAATTCTTACCCTGAGGTGTATGAGGTAACACAACAATGAATTCCATGGAAACCTTTTCCCACTTCCAAGTAAGAATGGGTAAAGGCTGGAGGAAAGTAGAGGGACTTTGTTGCTCTGATTTCACCAGATGGCATCTGTAGCATCTCAAAACAAAGTCTGATATGTTTCGACTCATACCAAGCCACCAGAAATGCCGACGAATATCATAATACATCTTTGTGGCACCCGGATGAACAACCCACTGAGACTGGTGGCTGTCCTCCATCACCACCATTTTTAGAGATAACGACACTGCTGAATATCCCATGAAGCACAAGATGCCCTTAAGAGACGATGACCAATCATAGGATGTCTCCCCACCATGAATAAACTGCTTTGACCACTAACAAAGCTCATCACTGAGTTATTCCCGCTGAATCAAATCCAACAGAGAAATGGTAATCTAGACACTTGCCAAGAAAACACCTTCAATGTGTTCCCTAGTCTCCACATGCATCTCAAAAAAGATCCCCATCAAATTCTACTCATCACTGGACATCCTCAAAGCCTACACTAGAACTCTTCTACTCAAAGAGTTAGCCACCACATTTTCCATTACTGGGGTACGTACAATGTAAAAGTCGAACCCCTGTAAGTACACAATCCAACAATGATACCTCAATTTGATGTCCTTCTACGAGATGATATAGACCAAGATTTTGTGATCATTATATACCACAAAATTATCCTCAAAGTGGTTTTGATGCCAATTCTTAAAAGTATGCATCATCACTGCCAACTCCCAGTCATGGTTCAAGTAGTTATTTTCATGTGGTCAAAGTTGGAGAGAGCTATATTCCACCATGTGATCATCCTGCATAAGCATCCACCCAAGACCCATACCTAAAGAATCAAAATATACCACATATCCATTTCCATTCTCTAGAAAAATTATCACAGGAGAGGTATTCAACTGCCTCTTCAACTCCTTGAATGATTCCTGACATTCTGGTCTCCATACAAACTTCACCCCATTATGGGTGAGCACGGTCATCGGTGAAGCAAGCCGAGATAAATCTCAAACAAATTGCCTATAATAACGAGCCAGGCCAAAGAAACTCTTGATCTTGAACACATTCTTAGGCTGCTCCCATGACATAACCACACTAATCTTCTCAGGGTCCACTGAAACCCACAACTTCGAGATCAAATGCCCAAAAAATATCACATCCCTAATCCAGAAAGTTCAATTTGAAAACATTACATAGAGGCAGTGATCCTGCAATGTGCCCAAGAATATCCTCAAGTGATGTTCATGTTCTTCCTCAAAGACAGAGTATACTAGAATTTCATACACGAACACCACAATGAATTAATTGAGATTCTGATGGAACCCCCAATTCATGAGTACAATAAAGACCACTAAAAGATTGGGAAATCCAAAGGGCATGACCAAGTACTCAAAGTGGTCGTACCTACTTCGGAAGGTTGTCTTTGGGATATCTAGCTTCTTCACCCAGACTTGATGATACCCGAACACAGGTCTATATTTTAGAACAACCTTTACCCCATCAATTGATCTAACAAATCATCTATTCTATGAAAAGGTTATTTGTTTTAATTTTTACCTTATTCAACTTCTAGTAGTCAGTGCACAACCGGTGAGATCCATCAGCCTTTTTCACGAACAACACAAGAGCAGGCCAAGGAGAAACACTCGGGTGAATGAATCCTTTGGATTCTAAGTCATCTAGTTGTATATTTAATTTCCTAATCTCTGTGGGGGCCATACGATATAAGTGAAGAGATATTATATGTTTTCCCTATGCCAAATCAATCGAAAACTCCACATCCTCCTCAAGGGGAAAACCTGAAAAATCATCTGGGGATACCATAAGAAACTCATTCAATACATGAGTTAGTGCACCTTCAATGGAAATAACATTTTCCTCTAGCATGAGTGATGATAAATGGAACATAATATTACCCGACTCTAGGAGTGGAGGCCCTGCGTGACCCGACTGAGGATCCCATTCTCCATGAAAAGCCATATGACTCCCATTAGGTGTTATGAAACTCACTCACCATCGGTAGCCATATATGTGTGTTTGGAAGTGTACTAGAAAATCCATGCCAAGTATGATGTCAAAAATATTAATGTCTAAGACCATGAGTTCCCACTTTATCTCATCCCTTGACATAGAAAGCGCACATGAAGAGTAGATGAGACGCTGCTCCTTATTCTTTCCATGTGACATCACTAACTCCATCGAAAAAGTAAAAAACTATGTTGGCAAGTTCAGAGTGTCCAAAAAATGGGAATAAATGAATGAAACAATGGAAGTATTATCAAATAGAATAGCAGGAATAGAAAATGTGTCCAAAACGGTACCTCAAACTATCGTCAGACCCATCTCTGATCTTGTTGGTTTTGATCCACCGCATGGCTATATCTGATCTCTACCTGAGTACGACTGCTAGTTTGTGGTTGTTCTATAAACTGGATCTTCCCAATAGATGACCCAGCCCTACCCCCATGTCCAACAAATTGAGATCCTCCTATCCTTGATGGCTAGGACTGTAATTGCACTTCACTTGAAGATATTGGCCCGACCCTGCTCAAAAGTGGACATACCACCAGCAGAAGCGCTGAAAATGATCCAAACCTTCACATTGGTAACATTACTTTGGAGGAAGAGGGAATTATGGTTAGATGTTCCCCAGTTTTCCACACTGGTGTCATACGACTGATCTTGCATTAGAATCTGAGATGAAAACTACCTAGAGAAGTTTCCTAAACTGCCACCTCCCTTCTTCAACTGATCCTCCCACTTCCTCTTCATCTCTATGGAGCTTCCACTACCCACTATTGATATTGTCCCAAAAAAACTATCCCTACTTTTATGGTCTATCCCCCCATACACAATAGGTCAAAGACATCAGCATAGGTCCCCATCTTGAACAGGATGACATGTGAGTATATCTTTGGATGCAAGATATTCTCAAACCTTTGGGCCATAAATTTTTCATTTCAGAATATTTTATGGGCATAAAGAACCAAATTATTGAAATGGTTGGTGTACTCCATCACATAAAGATTCCCCTGAACAAGTTCCATGAACTCTTAGGAGATGGAATATGGAAAGACCTTAGGGCAGTACTGTTCATTGAAGAAGACCTTGAAATCTCCCCAATGCATCTTCTCATTCTTCCCAGTTAGAAGCACTGACTCCCACCACTTAGGTTGGGACCCTCTAATAGAAAAGTGGAACACTTCACCCAATAATCCTTGGGTTTTTTCATAATCTCAAACATATGCTTGATCTTCTAGATCCATTTTTCTTTTTCCTGGGGTTCTGAGATGACTCGAAAGGTAGAAGGCTTGTTTTTTCAAAAACACTTGAGATTTATCTTTTCCAGGACCTGTATCTTCATCCCTTGTAGAAATAAGAGTTGTAGTTGGTCCCTGCCTCAGTTCTTGGACAACTTGAAACACAACCTCGACTAGCCTCTGATCAATCGGTGTGGGAGAACTCTATCTAGCTTCCACCCGTGGGTCCATGGGAGCTTTCTAGGGAGGCATGTTGCTAAAAAATGCAACATTAACAAAACAATAATCAACACCAAAATTATGAAAAATTTAATCAAATACATCAAATATAAATAATCTAAACACATTCCGCCTCCGCTCGATATCAACGTGTGGTCTGCATCCCACACATCTCACCTAGAAGTGAAGTCAATCCTTAAATTCCAACCTCCCGTAGGGACTCAAGGTCTGTCACGAGAGGTGCGAGCCAAGAACCCTACTCACAACCAAAACCTCATGCCCCAATAGTCCTAGCACCTATATATCCAAACTCATCCAAAAATAACAATATAACTCAAAAACGTTAACCCCCTCTGATACCATTTTGTCACGAACCAAATCAGGTCACCACTATTACTAGCACCATACCCAGCCCATGGAAAGGCATGAATGGAATTTCCTATCACCATGGGTGGGCACAAGTGTGTGGGTACATTTGTCTAGGTTTGGGAATATTTTACCCGAATAATTATACATAAAACCTCAAAACAATTTGATAAACTGAATCTGAAAAAAACATACCAAAAAAGGTTTATACAAAAATAAAGAAACGAATACATAAGTTCAAATGCACTAATTTTTTTTTAAAATAAACAAATAAAAAACCACAAAAAAGACATAAGTACTCCACACAACATGGGATAATCCCCCACAAGTTGTATCTACAACTCCACACCAAGGATGAGAACTAACACCTTGAACCGCCATCACCCATAGATATCCCTTTACCTGAGTCAAGCATAATAAAGTCTACTTAAACCCAAGTTTTCTAAGTATGTTGTCATCCTAATACCAATAGGATACCACCTAATGATTTCAAAGATCATTTAGAACAATGTGAAAAATCTAGCATTTTTAATACGCAATAATAGCGGTGAAAAATTCCATGAAATGCAACTTTCAATTGAAAATAGTTTTCAAGATAAAACATTCAAAATGTTTAAACATTTAAATGGTAATGTTATATACTATAATATACTACCAAAAAACCCAAATACAAGTTCAAATACCACAAATCCATTTAGACACAAAATCGAGAACACCCCTAAGCACTATATAGTCTCGGGCCCCATGTACCTCGCACCTCGGTGTAACATAACCATAGTAAAATCTATTATCGTGCACGAGCCACTATTAGAGAACATATCCATAACCTAGTGGTATCTAATAATAATACATATAGTTTATTTATAGTTTTTCTTTATCGATATTCTATGTGAAATATGGACCACACCCATCTGGTCCACTAGTCGTACTAGTACATATCTGCCCCACCATGGTACTCGGGCTTCCCCCTTTGTGCTCAAAAAATTAAAGCATGCTACATAAATCCATTTTCATATAATCCACCACAACTGGTCACATAAAAATATTAAATAACATATAAACATTTTAAACCACTTAAAACACAGACAAAAACACCTTGATTTTTAAATAAAACAATTTCTCAAAATCAAACATTGTTTTGCAGCCTAAACTCCTTGAAAACCCCACTTTTTACAGTATGTGCTCACTGTTAAGTTATAAAAATTTAAAGGTCAGCCCAATAAATTTCAATGAAACTAAAAAAATCAATTTTAGGGTATCCCCATGTGATCCAAGAAATTATAACATTGTAAAACCTCCATTTACACACAAACATGGCACTTAATGTTCAAATGTTCCACAAATACCATTGAAACCCATTTTCATAGCAATAACCAAAGGGGATAAACAATAAAAATTGTAAATTCATCCCTATTATAGTTTAATAAAAAAACTATGTATTTATAGGGTATGCCCAAATAAACCAATCAAAAATTTCTTTGGAAAACCCCCAATTTCACCCCAAATTGGAATTTAAAATTCAATTTCAATAAGAACACCACTAAAATATTTTTTGAAGAAGTCATAAAATTGGATAAACATGAAAATATGATAAATAAAGAATGATAATACACAATTATTTCATAAAAATTGGAATCACCAACCAAATCAAAAGAACCCATGAATCACTATGCAAAAATCAAGTCGCACCACTACCGCACCAAGTGAGAATTAGATTGAACCAAATACCATAGGAATTGACCATAAAAACCAATGGATAAACCCTAAGTTTGAAATTCTGATCCATTGAAATTTGGGACATCACATAAATTTAAAAAAACTTCATGGAAATGGGAACAACTAATGAGAAGAGACACTTACTTGAGATTCATTGAAGTTCCTCCACCAAATCCCTCTTCAAAATTGTTTTCCAAAGAGTTTTTGAGTGACTTGGAGTGATGTGATGGTTGTTAGGTTTTAATAATTGGAGTGAGGGTCTAATTATGAATTGTAATAGATGAAATTAAGTAAGAATTTAGGTAGTTATGAAAGAAATAAGATACCTCTTTAAATTAGGACGATTTTAGAAACCCTATGAAGTTCTGCACTAATTCATGATGAATACGAGATCCAAAGAGGGGGGAAATAGGATGCGAACATAGACAGATTCAATGATATTGGGGTACACTTATAATCAGCGAAATATTATAAAAATAGAGTACATTTTAAAATAATTTTTCTTAAACTTGAAATGGTCCTTCAGGATGGCCCGATTCCTTAAATAAAAACACAAATCCACCATTATTATAGATTACAAAAGGATCCAAGTTTATATGGTGGTCCAAATAGGTCAAGGGATTCCATTTAATATATTTAATGGGTGAAATATATTTAAAAATAAAATATTTATAAAAGAATCAAAATTGGTTTCTAAATCTGGAAATGAGCTCACGATTTGGCTCAAATCACGAAAACACACACTTTCCTAAAAAAGCATCAAAAACCCCCAAAACAAAGAAATAATGCATATTAAATGAAAAATAACATTAACATATGTCATGTATGTGTCAAGGAAAACCAAAGGGGTTATCTTCATACATAGAACAATGCAAAACTACAAAATGGGCCAACATTTCTTATTAATTTAAAACCAATTTCCAAATCATCACTATGTACCAACTGGATTGTGTCTTCAAAAATCTGAAACCATTTCCTTGGGAAACACCTTTTTTTTCAAAAACCATTTCTAATAATGACATGTAATCATTATTTATTATTAGAAGATGCCAGAAACACCTTCTCTGTAATTTGGGTTCCAAATCATACATTGAGGTTCCAAATGGGAAAACATTATAAAATATATTTTAAAACATAATTTGAATCCATTTGGAGAAAAATTCCATGTGGAAGAAATTCGGGTTTTAGAAACAAAATTTGGGAGATTCTGTGGAATAGAGAAATAAATATGGATGAAGAGTGTATAGAAAATGGGGTTTCAAAATAGACATTTTTGTTGAATTATATTTATATATGTGTGTTCCTATCTATATTTTCACCATATAAACATATGGGAATTACCACATCCAATGGGATAGATATGTAAAACTATAAAAATACTCAAGGTTCCAATTTAATGAATCATAAGAAACTTCATAACCAAACAATAACATCCACACAAAACCACCAAATAATAAAATTCACCAAAACAACAAAAAATTCACAATTTTACATGTTACACAATGAACAAAACTCAAAAAAATGTCAAAAAAATATAAAAATACTCAATTTAATTTATAATGTATAATTGGCATTTATCAAACTTCTTGTGTTCATATATATATTTGCATAACTAATAATGTCCTTTGAAATCAATTTTCAAATAATTTACAACATATAAAAACACAAAAAATTAATATAAACACATAAAAACATTAAAAATGAATTTTTAATTTAATTAGAGAATATCAAGAATCAAATGGCATGTTCAAGAAAAAAAATAGACAGAAACAACTACCACATGTGCTGGAACCTTGTAGGATTTAATGAAATCCAACAGAATGGGACTGAAAGGATGGATCACAACCATAAAAATAAGTGTAATGCTCTATGCATTATTAGTTTATTAGTTTTCTAGTTTTGAGTGTTTGAGGTGATCAGAGGAGGCTTGGAGGAACCCTGGATAAGTTCAGTTGCTAAAACATGGAATAAAGAGAGGATTTCATGTCATGAAAAGGTACACAAAGTGAAAGTGGGTTTCAATATGTGTAATTTATCATTGTTATAAAAATAAAATAAATTGAAGTGGTAGCATGGTTTTTTGTACAGACATAACCTCAAGGATTAAATGATGCGAAAGGGGAATAAAGGTTGTTCAAATCCTTGATACAGTCAATATTTAAGATTATTATCATATGAATTCTAATTTATTCGTTTGTGGTATATTCTTCCCCTAATTTTTGGAAACTCGTAGGTCCCTTGAATATTCTTCCTAGACATTGTAATCACTATTTGATCCATTGATACCGATAGTTTTTCATAGGTGACTCATCTTTGATCTGTAGTGGTTTCCCCTTTCGTTCTCATCCGTTTTCTTCCACTATTCTCCCTAGAATCTAATATGGTAGTGTTTCTTTGGATTAGGGTGCATTTGGGTTTTTTAGATGGATCCATTGTGCAGTATATGTTGATCTACAGTTTTAGTGGTGTGGTTCTTGTTTATGGGCATTCTTCTTTTCCCTATGGTGTACAGTGAGTTGCGAAGTTTATTTGATGTAGGATTTCCCTCATTTCCCTTTATTTGTGTATCATGAAGGAGTGGTTTTCTATTCTGTATCTATGGATCATGGTTTTTCTGGATTAATTAATTATAAATAATTGGTAATTTTAATTGAAAAGGGTGAAAGGGGTATGATTCTCATGCTTTTTACAGTTTTTTTGATATTATGGATTGTATGTGCATGATACCCCACTGGAAATTATGGCCATTGGTGGATTATTTTACATGGGTTGTATGTTTCGTGAGAACTACGATTGTAATAATTATTTTGATATCAACCTTAATAAAAATTTATAATTTATTATATTTGGATAATGATATGGTTTCCCCAGTAATTTGGCTTCTTTGATAATGCCCCGAAAATAAAGTGGAATGTGATAAAGCTCCCTTTGTAAATTTGTGAAATGATGTTGATGTGTTGTGATGTGAGCTCAGGCTTTTGGGATGATGATTATGGTTGTGGAATGGGGCAATTATTTTTTGTGATATGTGATTTTGGGGTGGTGAGGTGATAATTTGTGGGATAATGTTTTGGGCAGTGAGGTGATAGTTTGTGGGCCATCATTTTGGGGTAGTGAGGTGATAGTTTGTGGACCAGGCATTTGGGGCAGAGGGATGACATAATTTTGATATTTTTGTGTCATGTGGTTCCATTGTTCTATATTTCTGAGTAATTATGGAATATATGATTGAATAATAATGTTTGGAATGACATGGGTTTGTTTAGTTAATGTGATGGATATCAGTTATTAGAAAATTAAATGATGGGTTGTGATGTTAAATGTTTTTGATGATAAAAAATAAAATTAATGGGTGTTAATCTTAGAGGAAATTTGAATCCATGTTAAATTTTTAGTACTCTTCAACTTATGAAATGACTATTCTAAATTCTAATAAATGCGTTTATATGTGGTGTGAATGGTTACAGTGTTGTGAGTTGGTTGTTTTTTTAGAAACCATGTATTGGAAATGAGTGTTTGAAACTATATATATATATACAGTTGTATATTATTCTGATTTCAATACTGACACCCATGATGAGAACTATGTGGCGAAAACCCACAGAATCATGTAGATTATATCTTTCCCAACATCCTGCAGGAAGGATGGATGGTTTGCCACACACTCTTCCCTGCACCTTCTTCCAGGAAAGGTGGGTATTACATACTATATTATGGATAAAAGAATTTTATTACCTTAGATGGTGGTTTCGATATCCTTGTTTTTTTTCTAGATGAGTTATGGTGGAGTATCGCAGTTGTCTTCGGGATGAGTTGTGATTTGGTGTCTGATGTGTCATCAGGATGAGTTATGAATTTATTTCCCAGGTGTCTTCAGGTTATGATGTAATTTGATGTGATTTGTTTTGAGTTCCACATGTGTGTGGGTGGGATTTTTTGTGAGGCACATGTGTGTGTGGGTGGGATACATAGTGAGGCCTAGGACTGTGCGATGGGATGTGGTGTGGTTTATTCAGAAGAGGTCAGAGCACTATGACATCTGTTGTTGTGGAGTGAGAGAGAATAATCAGTGGGAGTATTGTGTGGGTACCCAATATTTAATTTTCATTACTCTATATTATATTACTTGGATTTATTTATTTGGTGATCATTCCTTAGTGATGTTGGGATGGTTAGTATACATGTATATGTGTTGGCTGGTTCTATTATTTTCTCATAGGTGCATCTGTATTCTTCGTTCACTTGTTTATGAGTGGATTTAGTTTTTCTTATTAAGTATAATTGAATTCTATCCCTATGTATATAAACTACTTTCAAGTTTCAATTTAAAAGACCATAATGGAACATACATTCTCATATCCTTGATAGATTTCGTGTCAGTTCTTTAGATTACATTTTGGTATTTAATTTGATGATTTTTAGTTGTAAAAGATCTTTCTTACAATCATGTGGTCTGTTTTGAGTTTCTATTTTATATTATTTATTAGAGTTTCTTGTGGAAGATTCATTTTATATCCCGATCCTAATTATATTAGAAAGGGTAGTGCCTCCCATAATGTGATATTTATTCATCCTTGGTGATAGTCACCAACCAGAGACCTGCTGGAGGGGTGACTCAGAGGTTCTTAGCACCTTCCCCTCATTTCCATATATTTGGAGGGATAGGGTCATGATAGAGTGGTATCATAGGTGATGGTTAATAGATAATATGGATTTTTGAGTTAGGCATTGTGAGGTTTTTATGGGATGGGATGCAATGGTTCTAGATGATCATGGTGCATGACATAGGATAGGAAAGACCAGTTAGGAAAAATGAATTTTAATCCCCCTTAATTGGATGCATGAACTCTAAGCCTACCGATTAACCAAGTGATGAAACAACACTAGTAGTGTAGAGACCTTGGAGAGGTACATGAATCATAATTACTTGGATTATTATTTGAATTAGGGTAATCTTGGAAAGAATAATTGGATAAAAAATAGATTAAAGATAATTAAAATATATCGTAATAAAATTCTATACTACTCAGGCTTATGAAATCTATGTTTACCATTTAGCTATGGCTCCTGGTCATCATTCGTGTGTTTTTTAGGAGGTTGAAGTTAAACAGGATGATCTGGTTGATCACGAATGGGTTGATCTAGTTGGGGAGGATGATCAGTGGTAGAAGATGTTTTTCAGATTCTAGTGGTGGGATTTGGGAGAGTACGAGGGAAGTGTTTTAGATATAGATACAAAATGTTGGCTGGAGGATCTTGAGGTCACCATCAATTTGATTGACCCCTAATAGATTATTAGTTCCCATTAAAATTTTGTGAGATTCAAGGAGCTACGTGTCATTGATGGAAGCTGTATCTGGGAGAGCGGAAGGATAAAAATGATTTGTGGTCCGACTAAAATATAGAGTTTTTGGAAGACTTCCTTTCTTCGACCATGAAGGAAGTAAAAAGGTAGGAGTTTCCTTATCTTCAGTAGGGGAGAAAGTCATTTCAGGAGCTGAGAATCAAGATCACGGTCCTTCTATGTTTTCCTCAATATCTTTTTCTAGATGAGGAGTCTCATGAGAGATGTCTTAAGGAGGAACTGTGTCCTTCTATCCTATATGTAGTTACACCTTTTAATTCACTGATGTATCAGGAGGATCATAAGAAGGCATAATTGATTGATAAAATATATTCATAAAGGGAACCATAAGTGTTACTCGAGGTATAGAGTTATCATTCTAAGATCTCACGAACCAAGACCTTCAAGGTTTCCACCATTGGAGAGTTGAACTCAACATCTTCATTTCTGACCATCTAGTGCCCTTGGTTTCTATTATTTTCTTGAGTACTTTGTGACAATATATTTTGGTTCTAGGTTTCATGGTTATCTCTATACCTATATTCCAATGTTTCCATGAGATCATTTTGGTGGAGGTGGATAGGCTTATTGTTATCCTTGGTAGTAGTTTCATGGGAGGTTGTTTTAGAAGGTGGGGCATTAGTATTTTTCTTCTCCTAGGGGAGATGGAGAATGTAGAGGCTGACATTAAGATGTTACTTATGATTAGGGACAATGACTGAAGAGTCAATGTGGATGTGGTAATTATCATAGAACAATTGGATATGGGTATGGTCAGTTTCATGTAGTTGAGGTAGCTGTTCTAGAAGGGCCTAAAGATCATCAGAGGAATGGTCCATTTTTTTAGTACCCGTGTTTGTGCATTTTTTGATTCAAGATATTTGAACGCATTTTTTCACCCACTCTATCCCATGATATGAAACTAGAAATAGAGAGGATTCACATGCCCCTAGTGTTGAGTATTCCAATTAGAGGCTAGACCTTCTTGTTTGATGTGTGCCAGCAGTGTAGACTGATGATGGGACCACATATGTATCATGGGGACATTTTCTTGTTACATATACACCCATATTATGCCATCATTGAAATAAAAGGATGGTATTATGTACTTTATTTTATCAACTAATTCTGTAGGAGATTCATGTTTTCAAAAGTGTATTTCTAATAAGTTGTTTTCATTAGTGATCGATGTTATCATGTGGGCATTCGGTGTGTGGAGCCCCTTTATTCCTTGTTTGCTGATTTCTCATTGGAATCAGTGGATTCTGAGATGGTTGAGGTTACCCATATCTTTGGGGAGTTCATATATGTTTATACCCAAGATACTATGATACTACCCCCTCAATGTGATGTTGTGTTTGGGATACACTTTTAGCATGGAGCTTCTCCTATTTCAATTGATCCCTATCAGATGACCACGTCTGAGTTATGGGAGTTCAGGATTTAGATAGATTATATAACGAATAAGGGATTTAACTAGCCCAACGTGTCATCATGGGGTGCTCTAGTGCAGTTAAAAATAAAGGTGGATGGTATTATATGTTTGCATATAGACTTATAATGGATGAATCAAGGCTTGCTAAAAAAATACCACCCTCTTTAGAGGATAAATGATCTTTTCAAAAAGCTGAGAGGTGAGAGTTGGTTCTCTAATATCAATTTGCAGTCTGAATTTCACAAGTTGGTGGTAAAGGAGGGAGATATCCTGAAGACTTCCTTAAAATGGAGATATGGGATCTTTGAGTTTATATTCATGCAATTCGTTATTATGAACACACTAGACGAGTTTATATGGTTTACAAAATATGTGTTCCATGAGATCCTAGTTCAATTCATCGTCATATTCATTGATGAATTCTTGATCTTCTTGGAGTTAGAGGAGGAGAATTCATAGCATCTCAAAAAAATATTGCATATTCTTCGACACCACCAGCTTAATGAAAAGTTTTCCAATTGTATGTTTTGGAAACAAAAGTTCCATTTCCTTGAGAATGTGATGTATCAACAGGTTGTGGAATTAGACCCCATCAATGGTTGAAGCACATTTCACTTTGGAATCACCAATGAATGTGGAAGAGGATTATGATTTCCTTTCTCTCACTTGATTATATCAGATGTTTGTACACTATTTATCTGAAATTTCAGCCTCATTGATAGATTTGACTATGAATGACCATGATTTTGTATGGAGTGATTAGTTCCCATCAGCATTCAGTTTCCTGATGGTGAAGTTGGTTAGTTATTTAGTTATCTAGTTTCCTAAGAAAGGAGTGATGTTTGCGGTGATTTATGTTGCTTCTCATCTGGGATTATGGTGTGTCTTGTTGTAGCATAAGGCAATGATCTATTATGGGTGTTGGTACTTATGTCCTAATGAGAAAAACAATATCATCCATGATATAGAACTAGTAGTAGTTGTGTTTTTTCTATGGTTTTGGTAAAATTACCTCATTGAGTGGATCTTTTGGGGTATTCATGGATCTCATGAGTTAGAGGTATATCATTTACAAGTGTGATTTGAACCTGCAGTAGGGGAAGTGGATGGAGTTTCTTCAATATTTTTATTTTGATATATATTACACCTCAAGAAAAGGGAATTTCTTGGAAGGTTCTTTGAGTAGGAATTTGTGTAAGGGTGTTGTTTGGGAGTATGGGGATTCTTGGAGAGCAATGGGAGGAGTTGGCAGCCTAGAACATAGATGCAAGGGTGGGTGGAGGTAGAGGATATTTTTTCAGATCATGATGAACTCTTCTATGATGCAAATGGTGGATGAGTCTCAGTGGGGAGACATAAAGGTATAGGGGGTGTGCAATTTTTCTTTCCATTGTGATTATACAGAGGGATGGTTGGATTATAGTAATAACTATAGGTTGTTTAAAGGACGTCTATTTGTTCTTGTGGAAATGTGTGAGTGAGTTCTTATTGAGTTTCATAACTCACATTTGGAAGTGGACCTGAGAATTTATAAGATGTACCATTACAGTGTAGTTTTGGTGGCTTAGGATGAAATAGATAGTGGTGAAGTTTATGGTAAAGTTCTTGGTTTCCAAGTCGGTAAATGTTGAGAATCTTGTTCTTGGTGGGTTATTGTGACCCTTGAATGTTCTCGAGTGGAAATGGGGTGAAATCTCGATGGATTTCATTATAGGGATACTTAGAGGCTAGTGTGGTTGTGATGACATCTGGGTGATAGTGGACCTGTTGATGAAATTATCCCACTTCCATGCTATCAAGGATTCTGTTGTAGTGTATTAATTGGATGATAGGTATGTGAATGGGGTGGTTTCGTTGCCTTCATTTCTAAGGTCCATTGCCTCGGATTGAGGAGCACATTTTACTTCATGAGTCTAGAGGGTATTGCAACATGATTTTGGAACATAGTTACATGTCAACAATATTTTCCACACTCCTATAGATGGGAAAATGGAATATACTATCTAGACATTGGAGGGCATATTGTGGGTTTTCATCATGGAAGTTGGTCGATCATGGGTATTAAAGCATCCCTTGTGAGAGTTTTTTTATAATAATTTACATCACTCTAACATTGGAATGGCTTCATTTGAGGCATTTTATGGATGACTATGTTGTTATACATTGTGTTGGACATAGATAGGGAGTAAACCATTATTTGTCTCGATGTGTTTAAGAGCACAACAGAGAAAGTTAAACTTGTTCATGAGAGGATGGAAACAGTGCAAGATAGAAAGAAGCCTTATGTCGATCATAGAACAAGGCCCTTGGAGTTTGAGTATTGGGACTACATGTTATTGATGGTTTCCTTTCAACATGGTAAGTATAGGTTTTGAATAGGGAGTAATATTTTTCCAACAGTTGTTGTGGAATTTGAGGTGTCAGGGTGAGTTGGCAAAGTGGCATATTAGTTGATATTACCAATGCAGTTGGAGATGATCCACAATGTCTTCCACATCACGCATATTTGCCAGTATATTATCTATAATGACTCATATATTCCACATATTATTTTAAAATATTATATGGATTGATTTTGAGACCATGCGCTGATATTTCATGTGATTTTGAGCCCCGTGTGTTCCCATAATAAATTTTCAAAATAAATTAAAATATTCAATAATTAGTATGCACAATTGTCCGGAAAAAGTTGAATGATATCTAAATGGGTGACTGGATCAGAACTCCAAGGCACCATTGAACTTAGAATAGTGGATTTCTCTAGAATAGACCTAAAATTGCTCAGTATGGATTTAATGTGGAAATTTTTCTGGGATGTTTTAAATGAATAAAATAAATTTATAAATAAATTATTTAATTTCTATTTCATCAACACTGTGATGAAATGACATATTTATTTTAACAATACCTTTGTTAAAGATACATGGTTGGGCCCATAACCTTGGAATCCTCTAGAGGCCCTGAAGAGGGGATCTAGATAATCATATTGGGAGGTGATAACATAACTTTAGATTAGAGATCGATGAACACTGTTCTTAGTAGATCTCACCAGTAGTGACGACGTAGTGACTAATCTTCATAAAAAATATATCCAAAATCCATGTAGGATGCTTTATTTTGATTCTTCTTTCCCATTAAAAAAATCCTATGACCAACATAGACTAATCCACAATGAGATTCACCTGTGGGTCAATTGTAATTACGGGATGTGTTATTTTCATGATTTATTGGGATTTTATTATAAATAATTATTTTTACTAGTTTACTATTATAACAGTGACAAACCAAGATCGTCAAGATCATCAACTATGATTCCTTACTCTAGATTGTTGTGATTTTCTCCATCTATTTCTTACGTTATTGACACACGTTCTTCATTCTTCCCCTGACATTGAAAAATCGGACATTGTAGCTATGATTCTTGTTGAAAAGATCCAAAACTGGAGAACTGGCATCGGGAAAACATGGCAGAAGTGAGATAGAGGGTGAGATAGTGGATCAAACGATAGTAAGGGTCAAATACGCATTATTTTGAAACAATTATGAATCCATATGATCACAATTTCCGAGGCATTTTAATACCCAAATCCCTTCGATGTTGTGTTGGAGGGACTAGATGACCTTTAATCCATGGTTTCAAGGTGAACCGAGCATTAGAGAAAGATCCAAAAGATGGATCAGTATGAGTGACCATACATGTTGTTGAGTATGTGAAAATTTAAAATTTATATAACCTACTTACTACTATTATTATGGTAATATAGTATTCAAACCACAGTTAATGACTAATGTTATGTATACCAAAGAAAAATAAAACAAATAATGAAAACAATAAGAAAAGTAATGTTAAAATTGTCAAAATGAAGTGTACTGAATGTTAGAATGAATGTGAGTTGGTGAAAAGTAGTGACCTCCAGGAGTTAAAAAAAGAGAAGAAAATAATGATGAATTTAAGGTCCTCAGGTTGATTTGAACTATAAAAATGATATTATTCAATTCTTCTCAGTATAATTTAATAAATCAGAGTATAAGAAGATGGTGATAATATGAAGAGTTGCAGATTAAATTGATTAACATAGTTCGATTAACGTCCTTGAGCCTCATTATTTTGATCCCAACTCTTGATTTATTCCATTTAATATTTAAAGAAGATATATTGACCTTTTCCAATTTTCGGTACTTCTGTCAATGTTCCATGGTGAATTTTTTCACTACAATCACCTGTTAGTTATTAGGTAGTGTAAATTATTACTCATAATTAAATAGAAAAGAAAACTGAAATAAAAAGTTGAACTTAATAATAAATTAAATAAGCAGACTTGATAAAGAAAATCTATTCATAACTGTTTGAGTCCCCTAAAATATTTAACTATATATTAAATAAGAAAAACAAAAAAACAAATGAAAAATAATGAAGAAACATTTCTCGTGAGATTTTTCTTCACCACAACTTCATCTCTGATGATCTGATCTTAATCAATTTTATATATCATGGCCTTGTTTTCAGTGATCTAGATGAATAGTGGTTGAATGTATTGTTGAGTATTGGGATTGTGCAGGTAAATTGGTTGTGGTGTGTCCCCCCCTTTGTAAGAGAGAAGTTTTGTATTATTTTATTCGAATATGTAAATAGAGAAAATAAAACAGTCAGTTCCTATGAGGCAGTAGATTCCCACATTGTTTCCTTGACACATGTTTCATCGGCTTTGGGTTAATTTATAGTGAGGGTAACAATGAAATTTCAACGACCTCACACATTTCCCTCACACTTTTCACATGATCTTCGCTTTCCATTATCCCCCATGATCACCAACCATTATCACAACCTCCATGAGTACCTTCCCCTTGGTTGAATAGAAAAACAACATGAAGAGTTAGCATGTATTAACAATGTAACTATATATATATATGAGGTAGAGGTAATAAAAAATATATACCCAGAATAATATAGTCATACTATTAATAATATATATATATATATATATTTAATAAATAGATCAATTATATATATTTATCATTACTAAAATAAGTGTATATATATGTATAAATATATTTTACAATTATTATATCTATTTATATAAGTACATGATATTATATATATCAGTATATTTATTATTATTATGTATATTATTATTATTATATATTATATTATTAAATATAATTTTTAATATTTCTTATAATATTATATAAAATAATATAAAAGAGGATTGTGGGGGTCAGTACTAGAGAAGAATAGGGAACATGGGATAAAAGTGGCAAGGCATCATAGGGTTGGGAAACGGGGTTCGAGCGAGAGAAGAGGCGACAAGAAGTTGGATGAGAGGCAGCTTGTGTGATCTCTAGCTGTTTGAAAGGACTGGTTTGTGCCTCATATGATATAAAGAGATATATGGGTACATCCAGTAGTGGCTTAGAGGTCTGTGGTGGTCACTAGGTTACCAGAGGACAATAGTGAATTGAAGCTATGAGGACTAGGGGAATAATATTACTGGTTAACCAGAAGCACAGTGGACTTATCTTTAGGGGAGAGGAATATTATGATTGGTATTTGAGTGTTTGGATTACAAGATCTGTATTTGGGGTTATATTTGGGTTTTTTGGTTTAGATCGTGAATTTTGAGTTTCAATATTCATCTGTTATTGGCCAGGAATTTTTATAGTACTATGGGTAAATTTATGTTGTTCTGGTTATCTCAATGCATCTTCTTAAAATTTGTTGGTGAATTTTTTTATTTTTTGTGAGTTTTACTGTTCTTTGAAGGTGTGTTGAGGGAGGGTTTACGAGGGTTGATGGAGGTGCGATAATGATGGGAGTGCAAGGGAGTATCATTGAATCGATGATGGTGGGATGGAGATAGGGCATCTTTCGCTGACATATGCCACCAATAGGCTTGTGTCGGTGACTCAATTTATTGATAGGTGTATCTCAGTAAATTAAAATGTATCGATGACTTGAGTCATATATACAGTGGAATGGTGAGAGTGGAGAGGATGGTGTTAGTGACTCATTCGAGTTACCGGTGAGAGTTGTTTATTTCACCTTCAAAAAACCTAATAAACTAAATTAAAAAATATAATAAAAAACTAAATTAAAATTTAAAGAAGTTAAAAAGAAAATAATATGAATTACAATTTATTCAAATGAATGAATTTATAAAGGATTAAAAATTATTCACAAACAAATTAAAAATTAAAAATATTTAACGAAATTATCATAAATTAAAAAAACTAATTAATTAAGCAAAATATTAAATTAAATTAAATAATTATATTCAAGTAAAACAAATTAAAATAATTGAATTAAATTGTCAAAACTAATTTAATTATTTAAATAACTAAAAACTAAAGTGAATTATTTGTTGACAATTTTAAAGTAAAAAATAAATTAAATTAAAAAATCGAAAATTATTAAATTAAAAATTATTTAAATGTATAATTATTTAATTGAATTGTTATTTTAGAAGACATAAAATAATTAAATAATGAACTAAATAAATGAATAATTTTTCTTAATTTTGACAAAAGAATAAGAAATGAATGAAAAAAAGAATGAAATAATAAAATAATTGTGTTATTGAAAAAAATAAAACACTAAAAACAGTCTTTTACATAGAAACACATATCTTGAAAATTTAATCTATAAAAATAAAAAAATTAATTATTAAAAAAAATATTATTTCAATAATAAAAAGAGATGAAAAAGTGAAAATGGATGTTCAAAAAAGAAATGAAATTAAGCCACATCAAACTCCCCCATACTTAAATATTTTTGTCTCCTCAAACAAATTCATGCTTTGGACTTTTTACAACAAAAATAAATGATTTGTGACATTGAGTTCAAAAATTTCATTACCAATCTTTTACAAAAAGAGGCATATAATCCAGACTGGCTTTGTAGAAGATTTAGAAAAATTGTACTACCTAGTTTTAATTACACAATGGAAATAGAAGTTAGTTGTAACACTCAAGGCTTAAAGGTGAGTATTATTTATTAATTATGAAATATATATGCTATAAATAAATAAAATTTTGAACATAAAGTCAAATAGAAAACATTTTATTTATCTATCGCTAATACACCACTCTATACAATAACTAACCCATCAACCCACTGCTATTGATAACAAAAAAAACTAGAATTTCCCTAAGAAATACAGCAATTAAAATTTGGGAATTCATATTTTTAGATTCTTTGTAAGAAAATTAGTTTTATAAAAAAAAGAAAAAATTGAGAATGAGATGATACTATAGCACCACTTTGAAAGCAATCAAATGAAATTCGATGAATTATATGTGTGTTTGAATGCCCATAAATATTGATATTTATAATCCTTTCTTCCCATTATAAATTTGACCATTAGAGTTTTAAAATAGAATTTGAAAATGAAATATGATAACTATTTCGACATATATTTGTGTAAAAATTATATTGATTATATATTATTATTCAAATTTTAATTGTTTTCAAAAACAAATTATGTTTGTTTCAATTATTATTTCTAGTTTAATGAAATTAAAAGATTTTTTAAACTATAAGAAGATTTTAATGTATTATTAAAACATATAATGTATGAAATTTAAAATATGTAAAATATTATATGAATATTAAAGTAAGATATACAAAATAATATCTAAATAAAATTAGGGAAATCAATCACCAATATGCGGATCATGTTTTTCACAAACGGACTGCTCATGCATCCTCATCTGTTTGATTCAACGAACCCAAGAAACCCACATTGTCCATTAGCCTTTGCAAACCCTGATTCTGCACCACACTACAAACATGGATGTGATATTTTTAGCCATTGACGTCTTACGATATCCTCCATACCACCAGGAACATTCTATTTAATTTGGAGCCCAAATTTCACACCCCATCCAGGTATAATTTAAACCTTTCATTCTATTTTGAAAACAACTCATCATCTTCAACCATACTAAAAAAACCCTATAAAGGACCCCACTTGCTAATTTTTGTTGTTGTCGTACTTAGAGTAGGCCCATCGCTTAAATTCTTGGCCTGAACGAAACCATTGGCATGATAAAAAAACTTTTAAAAACTAAAAAAACATGCCGCGAAACGATCTTACAAATTAATGAATAATATCCTAAATATCCATCAAAATTCCATGATACATCATTATTTAAAAATATAAATATATTTACCTTAAAATATTAGATTGGTTTCACCCAGAGATATAAAAAGATTTTCTCAGATCCCAAATAGTTCGAACGATATACATAACACACACACAAACACACACACACACAAATATATATATATTTCAATTAGTTTAAATAAGTATTAACAAAACAAAACTTCAGATAGACATGCATATCAAAACCAATCCAACATAAGTTTTTGTAAATACCTACCTTACACAATTTCGGGAATTATACTTATAAAATGGATTACTCACTTCTATTAAAAAACACACATCTCACCAGAATCCTTGAAATCATTTACATTCCACAAGAACTACAAGGAATTTTATTATTTTTATTAATATTTGATATTTCAGCTTACAATTTAACAAAATGATATGTGTGTTCTTTATTTAAAAACCTTTTAAAAAGATGAATTTATTTTCATGTTAAAACTTTTTTTAATGAACCTTTTCTACTAATTTTCAACTAATAATCCTAATTTTTTGATGAAGGATTTATTAATTTAAATGTTTATGATTGTATATATATATATATATATCAATTTATTATATTTGAAACTATTTACATGGATATTATTAGAATATAAATACATATATATGGATTTTAAATAAATATGAATTTTTTTTATTTGCAAAGGATTAAAAATTTTAAAGGATTTGATTTAGTTTTGCAAACCAATTTATGGGTTTAAGATCCTATTATCATAGGTCATTATTAAATCCTTGTTATTTGATATATATAAAACCATTATTTTACATAGTTTTCAAGGGCCATTATTATGATTTTATATGCATCAGTTTTATCTGCACACATGTATCTAATTTTTATTATATGTTAGGTCCATTTCCTATAATATGTGATATATATTGCATGAATTAGTCTTTATTAGTAATATATAAATATTTTTTATGAATAGAAAATCTTTTGTAAATTTTTGTTAATGGGAGATATGAATGATAATTATTCTTATATCGAGCAAAGACAAGTTGATGTGAGATTTGAATATTTCAAATCAAGAAAATGGATGTTTTTTCTGAATGTATATATATTTATATATATTAATACATATATATATATATTAAAAAATTATTAATGTTTTTAAGTAAGAATATCTAGTAAAAATGTATATATACATAGTAAAAGTGTAAATTTTTTTTCATAAAACATAACACTTATATGTTGTATGAGAGTTGGGAGTTGGGGAGTGAACCTATCCCTCAGTAAGTAGGTAGGCCTAAGATAGCCTTCAATGTTACAAGTTTCATAAAATTTGGTTTTCAAAATATTGCTTAATATTTTATGAAACTGATTGGATTATTTTTATAGAATTTTCAATCTGGAAATATTTTCAAAATGAAAATATTTTCCAATTTAAAATAAGATCAATGTATTACTTTTCTAAATAGTATTTTCAAGATGTTTTTATAATGAATTTCACAGTTGTTTAATCAAAGTTTTTTTTTCAGAATAATGATTTTCCTAAAAGGAATTTCAATAGTATTAAAACCCCTTACTGGGAAAATGAATGATCAACTGTTATTTTAAATGATTTTCAGGAATTGTAGTGCTTATCGAGTTAGTTCATGAGGAAGAATTTTGTTGATAATTCTTATTTATATTTTACTCTGCTAAATTTGAAAATTTAGTCTGATTTATCCAAAACCACGACAAAGAAAATGTCCTCTATATTATAAAGCAATGTGTATTTTTTATTCAGTTATCTTTAATAAAAAAATACAAATCGTGTTTTAGCACAGAATCTAGAATAACATGCTTAGAGCATTATAATTGGTATTAGAGGAACAGTTTAGATAATTTTGGAAAATTATAACACTTCAATAGAAGCATATCATTTCTTAGTTAATGTTTCTATTTGAAATTCTTAGATGAAAGGAAGGAGAACTCAAAGAAGTCTCTTATTCCTTCATGATGAATTACTTTCTATGATCATCAAAAAATCATGAGATAGAGAATATGAAACATATAAAGCTAGGTTGCATACATGCAAACAACAATACAACATATCAATTACATCAGATTTACATCATCTTCATCGCAGCTTGAGATTTGTATTTGAAGACATCATACATATAAAATGTTTCTTCTATAAACAACATGGATCATATATTGGAGATGTTTTTAGGTGCTTTATCCAACATGAGCCACCCAAGTCAATCCCAACCTTATATAGAGCAGCAGAAAATGGAATTCTTCTTATAGATTATATGTTCCTACTCTTAAGTTTATGTATTATGGAAAAATTTTACGATGACATTGATACATTTGAGGATTATGAAATCTGACATTACCATAAAAATCAAATTCAAAATGACCTTATAGAGTATTATTTTGATTATCCTTTTCTAAGGACTACCTTTTGGTGGTTAAATCCACACAACATTTCTTGAAAATATACATATTGATGAGTAAGTGGAGGTGGTTGAATCCACATTGAATTGTAATTTCATAAAGATATATGATTGTAATCGTAGAGGTCAATATTTCTGACCTTGGGGTTGGGGATATAGATATCAAGCCAGACATTGGGCAGATAAAAACTAGAGGTGATGAGCGTGAATGAATTGAGAGGGCACAATTCAAATAAGAAGAGGAGAATTTAGCACTCTATGTTTCAAAGTGAGTTTTAGGTATTATGTATGCAACATAAATGCAATAAATAAATGAATTTTTGAATTCAAACACATAAATAGTAAACATTTTATTGATCTATCACTAATTCCCCACCCCATACAAGAACTAACCAATCAAACCCACTACAATTGACAATAAAAAAATTTGAATTCCTCCAGAAAAACACAATGAGGCCAATTGGGTAGTTCACATCTCATATATTTTTTATAAAGAAATAAGTTATTGAAAGTGGAATAGAAAAAAAATGAGAGAGAGGAAAATGTAGCACCGTTCTGAGAGTAATCAAACAAACTTCGATGAATTATATATTTGATTGAATTTCCATAATTATATATTATTATAGTCCAGAATGTTAATTTTATAAATTTATCCGTTAGCATTTTTAAATTGAAGATGAAAATGAAATATTATTACATTTTCTATATATATGTATGTTGAAATAGTAGATATTATATATTATTATACAGTTATTAATTGTTTTCAGTAAAAAATGTTATTTAGTTATTATTTCTAGTTTTAATAAATTAATATTATATTTGAAATTCATGAAAATTTTAATGTATTATTAAGACATAAAATGTATGAAAATTAAAATATATAAACTATTATATGAAAAATAAAATAAGATATATAAATTAAGATTTTCTAAAATTTGAAGAAATCAATCAGAAATATGTGGATCACGTTTTTCAGAAATGGAATGATCCTTTCTCCTCATCCATCTGATTCAGTATACAAAAAAATGAACACCGGCCCTCACCATTTCTGAAACATGATTCAACACCACACCATGAATGTGGATTCAATCTTTTCAGTCATCAATCTCGTATGGGATCTTCCCTACCACTGTGAACCGTCGATTTAATTTGCATACCAGATTTCACACCCTTCCCAGGTTTATTATAAACTATTCATTCAATTTCAAGAACATATAGACGTCTTCAACCTTACTTGAAAATAGGAAACCCTATGAAGGACCTCCCCTCTGCGGATTTGTTATGATGTCTCACTCATCGATGCCCCATCGCTGAAATGATTGGCTAGAATGAATACTTTGGGATGACAAAAACTATTAAGAACAAACCAAACTAAAAAAATTATCATACATATTAGAGAAACATCTCTTAAATCCCCATTAACAGTCAACGATACATCATCATTTAAAAATATAAATATATTCACCCTTAATGAATAGATGTTTTGTCCCATGAGATCTAACAATATCCTCTCGGATCCCAAAATTCTTCCCATGATATGAAATATATATATATATATATATTTATCAATTATTTTAAATGAGTTTTAATGTGACTAAACTTCAGATAAGCATGCGTATCCAAACCAATCCATCATTAATTTTTGTCAATACCCGCCATCTATAAGAAAAGGTCTTATACCTATAAAAAGGAGAATACTCTTCTATTAAAAACACAGATCTCACAACTGTCCTTGAAACCATTTCCATTCAATAGAATGTTTTAGGGAATATTTTTTATTATGATTATTTGACATTTCATCTTACAATTTACCCAAATGATATGCGTTTTCTTTATTTTAAAACCTTTTAAAATCATAAATTTATTTTCATGTTCGAACTTAATTTGCAATGGACCTTTGTATTCTTATTTTCAAGTTATAATATTTATTATTTGATGATGAATTTATTATTTTAAATGGTTATTTGTGTGTGTATATATATATATATCTATTTATTATTTTTGAAATTATTTCATGTGTTATCATTAGAATTTATTTATTTATTTATTTATTTTTAATAAATATAAATATGTTTTTTCATTTTTTTCTAAGGTTTATCCTTTTTAAAAGATGTGTTTAGGTAACATAAACAATTTATGGAATTATGATCCAATGATAATAGGTTATTGTTAATTCCTTGATATTACATATGTACAACACCATTATTTTATATAGTTTTCACAAGACATTGTTATCATTTTATGTGGATCAGTGTTATCTGCAAACATGTATGTCATTTTCCTTATAATTTATGGCCATTTCCTATAATATGTTACATATCATGCATGAATTAGGGTTTATTAGTAAGATATATATGTTTTACGAATAGAACTTATTTTGTAAATTTTTTTAATGTGATTTGTGAATGCTAATATCTATTAAATAATCCAAGCAAGTCAATGTGAGCATTGATTATTTCAAATCTAGAAAATGTATATTTTTTGTAAATGTATTTATATCTATATATACATATATATGAATATTTTAATATATATATTAATTGTTTTTATTTTTTTAAGTAACAATGTTTAGTAAAAATGTATATATACATAGACTAAGCTTAAAATGATTTTAATAAAACACAGTACTTGGAAGTTGTAAATAGAGTAAGGAATTAGGGAGTGAACCCAACCCTCGGTAAGTGGGTAGGTCTAAGATATACATCAACGTTACATGTTACCCAATATTTTATTTTCAAAAGCCTGATAAATATTTTATAAAACTCACTATATTATTTTAAAAGAATTTTCTTGGTTTAAATTTTTACAAAGTGATAATATTTTAAAAGTGTAAATATGTTCAAAGTATTAGTGTTTTCTCTAGTATTTTCAAGAAGTTATTCAAAATAATTTCAAGGATGTTTAATAATTTTTTTGAGCATAATTATTATCCAAAAAGGTATTTACATTGTTTTAAAACCCATTACTTGGAAAATGAATGCTCACCCATTATTTTAAATGTTTTTCATAGGTATCATAGTGCATATGGAGTTAGTGCATGTGGAAGAATGTTGGAACTAATCCGTTGATATATTTCACTCTAATAAATTTGAAAATGTAGTTGGATTTATCTAAAACATAAAACCACAAAAGTTTATTCTATTGTATAATACAATGTGTATTTTTTTCAATTATCTTTTATAAAAAAATACATTGCATGTTTTAACAACAAATATGGAAGATCGAGCTCGAGGAATTAAAGAAACATAGATTCATCCACTATTAGGAATGTCATGAATCCTATATGAAATCACTAACTATCCTACTTCAATTACAACTCATGGTCTAATTCATGGGGTGATGTCATTTTAGAAAATAGTTAAATTAAAACCTTAAACAAAAGAACCATCAAGTTTGAATTTCTCCTAGGTTCCAAAAATGTTTATTACTTTTTTGAATCACTTAACAGATACAACTAAAATTATATTTATTTAATTCAATTTCTCTATTATTCATTTGGGATCAAAATTCACATCAAATTAATGAGTTAATTTTTGATAGGGCACATTATTCTAATGTTTTCCTGCTATATTTCAACGGAAAAAAATAGTGGATAACACTTATTGAAAATGAAATTGAATTTTAATTATTCACAGAAATGCACCCAGTGAACCTATCTTTGAGACTCACCATGGGATGCCATTTTCCCATTTTACTCCATCAACAAAGGACTTAAATAATGATCATTTTATTAGGCTCAATTTGGTGACTATTTTTTTATAAATATATGACTACCATAAGATCAGGTTAAAATTTATTGTTTCATAATTTCATGATCTTAATTAGATAAAAATATATCATATCATACTCTCTTCCTATGTTCCTAAAAAGAAAATCCCTATAGACAGTGTGTTACATAACTAAGAAATCACTCGTTCGCAATTGCTTCAGACTCAGTACAACCCTTAACTGTTAAGAGGATGGTATCCAGTAGGTTTGATATAATGGTTTTCCATATTAGAAGCTAATATAACTCATAATGTAAAAATAATTTTATAAAAAATTTAAGAGATTCAGATATTTTTTTAAAAATAGACCATTTTTGGAAAATCAAGGGGGAATTTTATATTTGAGAATGACCCCTCACCCCCACACATAATACTCTAAATTTTCCTTAGTATTGAATCTTAAGGTGGGGTACAACATAGTTTGAAATATATTAGCAATTATGCACTAAAAATAATGTGATATGGTAGAATGAATGTTCGAATGATTTACAAAAATAAAAAGAAAAAGAAGTATGTAAAAATAGACATATAGGAGATTGTCTACCGAACACCACTAGAAATCAAGGAAAATGTATTTTTTTGAAAAGTTAATTGAATTTTATTTTAGATTAAGAAAAATTATTACTCAAATCAGTTCAATAATTAGCATGATAATTAGTATTTTACAGTAGCTATTGTAGTAATATGAAAGTGAGAGTAATGGGTGTGAAAGTTTCACAATTAAATTCCCAATAATTTTTGAACTCCATACATTCATGATTCTAACACCCAATACTAGAAACAGATCACACTTTTCATAGAAATACGGTGGACTCCCCCACACCTAATTCCAAGCAGCATGTAATGAATGTAAAAAATAAAAACAGATACAGAAATAAAACATTATTTAATTGAGTGTGTAGCTTCTCGTTTTTTTTTTCAATTCCTCCATTTTTTTCCCTATAAACACCCTGGAATCTCTCATTAATCACCTATAAATGTAAAAAAATATCATTAGAAAACCATTATTAAAGTAAAAAATGGAATTCAATTAGGGAGTATGAGTTTGGGAGTTTTATCCAATAAATCAAATGTGTTGGCCCACTTGATCATGAATGATTTCAAAATGGAACTACTTATTTTTTATTACTTAATAAAAATAAAAACACAAATCAAAATAACATGAAAATTGAAATTAAAACAATAAATAATAAAGGATAATCATGGGATACTACCCATGGGTGTTGTATTTTTACAATGCACGGTTGGACAGTCAGTGGATCAACCCCAGTATGATGGGGGATTTGGATTCTTGTTTAAGAACCACCAGATGTGTTTCTTTCATGTTTATATGATTGTATACTTTTTTATTACCTCTTGTGTAGGTTCCATGAAGGCCCTCTATTGGGCAGTGAAGTACTCTATGTTATCTAGTGGAGAGGAAAAAAATAAATAGGGATAGTTACCTCCTTCTAATTCTTGATGTTGAAGGTACACAAGTTGTAAAATTGAGAGTCTTGGAAGAGACCTTTCTTTTGGTTCACTCCAAAAAATTATTTTCTCTTGGGACAAAAAGACTGTATCATCTTCCACCAGTGAACTTGTGCACAACCCAAACAATTCATCTTAAAAAATAATTCCCAAACTGGAAGTGTCGTCCAGAATTGGGAGTTCTATATATTCCTAATCATGTGATGTTTTAGAATTCAAAATCTCTAAGAGATCAAAAATATGTCATACATCTTCAATACCTATATTGGAAGCAACATAGTTGATATCAACTTTAATAGAATCAAAAATAAGTTCTTTAAAAAATGCCAAATCTCTAGAAAAATGTTGTTTGTTCTTATCCATGGGAATCTAGGGATCTTGGGAGTATGTCTGTGGCAGGATTGAGGTAGCCAACCTACTCCAACCTCTCATCAAAATAGATAACCTCTGATGTGGTGTCCTCTAAGTAAAAGGCAAGGATATCTTATTTTGACTTTTCCTATAAAAACAAGGGGAAATCAATTGACAATTTAGGATACATAATATTATCAAATGAAATATAGAAAATGAAATTATCTCCCAATATGTGTCTATATTCATCAATGTGTGTTTGTCCAATATCATTCCCACACATAAAGATTAGTCGTGGATGTAGCTTGCGACCTTCCAACTGCAATTCAGAGGCTTCTCAAGGATCAAAAATAGGCAAATACATCTTCTTAGCTCCCTATATATTCCTTTTCTCCATTCTTCTAAGCTATTTTCCATAAGGAGAGGCTATAGTGGGATTATAGGATTCTGGCTTGGTCATTCAGTACTTTGGAGTCTAGTAGGATGGGACAAGGAATTCAATAACCTAATTTGTGGCCATAAAACCCTTTTTGAACATACCTTTCACTCTTGAACCTTTTTATCTTGGTTTTAACTCTATGCATCCAACTATTTTGTTTGATGAGATAGAGCCAATGTATCCTATGAAAGCTCGCATACTAGTCGGTCCTGTAACCAAATTTGAAAAAGTGTTACATCCTAACAAAGTTATTTCACATCATAAAATTCATATGAATCATCATCAGAAAAAGATATGATAATGGACCTTTTTTTCTATTTTTTCTTTATGATTTATGGATTGATATTTTTTAATTTTTTTGTAAAAAATAGAATAAACAACACATGAAAATGTTTCTCCCTCAGTATCAGTTTTAAAATTTGACTTTGCACGTCATTGAGTACGTGAAAAATTAATATTTATACAACCTACTTAATACTAGTACTTCAGTAAGACAAGCATCAAACTATTGGTAAGGACTAATTTTGTGCCATCCAAATCCAAAACAAAAGAAACAAAGAAATAAAATAACAAAACCAATGTAAAAATAGTGAAAATGGAGTGCAGTGGATATGAACATGATGGTGAGGTGGTGCAAAGTAATGATCTCTGGGATTTGAATAGAGATAAGACATCAATGATGAATTTAGGGTCCTTGTTCTGCTTTGAACTAATAAAATTATATTGTTCTATTCTACTTAGTTTAATTCAATAACTCGGTGCATAGAAAGATGGTTATAATTTGTAAAGTTTCTAATTTGATAGATCAACATACCTCGGTTAACTTCCTTGAGCCTCAATATTTCAATATTAATACTTCAATTAATCCATTTAATATAGAGAAGAGATACATTGGCCTTTTAAAATTTTCAGTACTTCGGTCAATGTTCCAAGGTGAATTGATTCACTACTCTCACTTGTCGGTTATTAGGTAGTGTAAATTTTTACTCATAATTAATCAGAAATAAAAACAGATCTAAAAAGATGCATTGAATAATCAATTAACTACTCATAATGTAAAAAGATAATAAATTCATAACTTCTAGACTTCCCTAATCTATTCAACTACACATTAATGTAGAAAAATAAAAGGCAACTTAAATTGGATTATGAAACATTTATCATGATATTATTACTCTCCCCAACTTTAGATATGATGTTATGATCATAAACCGTTTGCTGTCTCCTGGATCTGATTTTGGTGCTCGAGGTGAATGGTGGTGGAATGGATCACAGAGTGGATAGATTGTGGGGATGGATTGAGTGTGGAGTTTCCACCCCCCATTGAATAGAAAATTATTTTATACAATTATATAGAGATGAAAACCGAAATAATGCAAAGGTCATTTTCTAATAGGAAGCTTATCCCACGCGGCTTCCTTGATGGGCATGTCACTGGACATTAGTGAATTTCCGGTGAGTGAAAAATAATTCAACGACCTCACACTTTTCCGTTACACTTCACATGATCTTAACTTACCATTATCCCCCATTATCACCTTCTATTATCACCACCTCCACGAGTATCTTCCCATGTATTGAATAGAAAAAAACACACATGAAGCATTATCATGTATTAACAAAGTAATTATATCTATATTTATATTTAAAAGGAATATATGTACTAAAAAAATATATACATAAATTAATATATTCTTTCTATTAATATTATATATGTATATATATATACGTTAAATAAATATTTTAATTAGAAATATATATTATTACTAAAATTAATGTATATATTTGTATAAATATATATTTCAACTGTTATATCTATTTATATAAGTACCTAATATTATATATATATAATTATATTTATTATTATTATTCGTATTATTATTATTATTTTTTATTATATTATTATATGCAATTATTATAATATGTTATAATATTTTATAAAATAAAATTAATGGGGATTGTGGGGGTCCGATGCTAGAGAAGAAGATGGAACATAAGCGTAACGAGGGGAGGTAATAGAGGGTTCGGGCAAGAGGGTTTGACCGAGAGCTGAGGCGACGAGAAGTAGGACTAGAGGTAGATTGGGCGGTCATCGTCTATTCGAGAGGATTGGCTCACGCATCACACAACAACACGGGATAGATATGTACAACCAGTGAAAACTCAAAGGTTCATGATGGTCGATGGGTCACTGGAGGACAACGATGTGGCGAAGCTGTGACGGCTCAAGGAGCAGCAATAGAGGTTCTCTAGCAGCATGGTGGATTCAGATTTAGTAGAGAGGAATAACATGATTAGTATTTTGGTGTTTGGGTTTCTAGGTCTATATTCATGGTTACACTTCATTTTAATGGTTTAGATCTGGATTTTCGAGTATCAATATTTACATATTATAGGAAATTATTTTTTTTCTTCTACTGTGGGTAAATTTTTGTTGTTGTGGTTTCCTTGAATCATCTTCATGAAATGGGGTGGTGCTTTTAGTTCTGGTTTTTCCATTCTATTATGCTACAATGGTGAGTTGAGGTAGGGGTGACGAGGGTGGATGGAGGTGTGACAGTAGCTCGGAGTTCCAAGGAGTATTGGTGACTTGAGGTTGGTGGGATGGAGATAGGGAGTGTATCAGTGAGTAGTCACCGATAGACATGTGTCGGTGTCTCAAGTCATTGATATGTCATGACCCAATCATGGGGGTCCTATCCCATACTTCCAAGAACATCAAAGCCATGGTTCATCTGGTTTGTCTCTATAGAAGATATGAGAATCACCCCAAAAAAGAGGAGTATGGTGTGTGTCAATATTAACACCACTAGTTGGGAGTTGGAGCCACTCTCCTAATAAACCCATGACAGGAAAAAACCAGTGAACCTCACATATGCAGAGTTGGATGGCTGAACCCCACCCACCTTAAAGGTGGTAGGGGTGGCACATGGGAAAACTGTTTTGTTGATATGCTCAGGCTGTGACAAGTGGTATCTGTGGGAATGTGCCTCGTGGTGTTGTGGAATGTTGCCGGATAGACCTTCGTGGTGGGAGCGGAGTCCCAGGCGGCCATGTGGAGGTGACATGGCATAGAAGGACATGCTTAAGAGATTCCAGAGGTAGAGACGCTATTATGATGGGTGGGTCTCATAGAGGTGGTTTTCAACCCTAAGAGAGAGGGTGGACCATGTTGGTTTGCGACCCGGAGAGTGGGTAGGCTATTTATGCCAACGACAAGGAGGGATTGTCCCCTAAGGCCATGCTTGGTAATCGGTTTGTTGGAAGCACCATTTGATAGTCACACAAAAGTCAATGATCATGCATGCACGAGGGCGTGCATGGAATAATGGCGGGAGAATGTCATGACCCTATAATGGGGGTCCTATGCCGTACAATCAAGAACATCAAAGTTGCAGTTCATCTGGTTTGTCCCTATCGAAGAGATGAGAGTCGCCCGAACAAAGAGGAGGATGGTCTGTGTCAATCATGACACCATAGGTTTAGAGTTGGGGCCACTCTCTTATTGAGTCGATTAAAGGATGAATCCAGTGAACCTCACATATGTAGAACTGGATGACTGAATCCCGGCCTCCATCGAGGGGTATGGGGTGCCGCATTGGCGAACTACTATGCTGAGATGCTCAGCTTGTGACAGATAGATGGGTTTCAGTAGGTTAAAATGTATAAGTGTCTTGAATCACCAATAGAGGGAACAGTGAGTTTGGAGAAGAGTGTGTTAGTGTATCATTTGAGATACCAATGGGTGGTGCCAATGTCCCATGAAAAAATATAATCAATTAAATTAAAAATTAAAATTTACACTAAATAAAAATTTAAAAAATCTAAAAAATAAAATAAATTGCAATTTATTCAAAATAAGGATTCTATTTATGATTAAAAATTATATACAAAATATTTATAAATTAAAAATATTTAAAAAAATTGGCTTAAATTTATTTTCTAAATAAATTTTTAAAATAATTAATGTAATTAGAGAAATAAATGAATAAATTAAGTTGTTAAAATTAATTTAATTTTTTGAAAAACTAAAAAGTAAAGTGAATTATTTATTTACAATTTTAAAATACATAATAAATTAAATTAATTTACAAAATATTATTAAATTGAAAATTAATTAAATTTAATTGTTATTTTGGATGACATAAAACAATGAAATAATGAAATAAATAAAATAATAAGAAATTTAAATTTCAACAAATGAATAATAAGTGAATGAAAAAAAGTAATGAAGGAATAAATTAATTGTGTTATTGAAAAACAAAAAAAGTAAACACTAAAAATACACTTTTCCATAGAAACACATTTGTTTTACAATTTAATCTAGAAAATACAAAAAATGTAAATTATTACCCAAAATACATTATTTTAATAAAAAAATAGAATAAAAGTTGAAAATTGATGTGGAAAAAGGAAATGAAATTAATCCACATTAGCTAGCGAAGAAAGAACAACAGTTTCTGGAAAACCAAATACACACATTGTGTAGTCTTAGCTACACAACGTGTGTTCATTAGTGGACTACATGATGTGTACATGGGAAGTACACGTAGTTGGATTGGAGTACACAAGTTGCCTACATGATGAGTACTCACCAACAAAGCATGGCTTGAACCAGTTACATGGACTACCCCATGTATTAGTATAGGGGTAGGCATACACGGGCTAACACTGTGTACATGCACACAACAAGAGTACATGGGTGCACCCCATATGAAAAAACAGAGAATGTGACTCCTTATACACGATGCTTACCTCATTTTCTACGTGACATATTCTAAGGACATGAGCTATTTTACATCGGCAGTACTCTAGTTCAGGGGACATGACGTGTGACCCTATGACTTGCTGTGTGCCGCTTCTTACATGGATTGAGCCACTTTTCCTCCATATACTCGAAATGATTCATTAGGGTTTGTTGCCTTACTCATTTCCCTAAAGGTATGTGAGAATTATTTCCTACTCATAGAACTATGATCCCTTCAGTAGGACTTCCTAGACGGAGTTTTTGGAATCCCCCAAGAGGCCCACTGTAGAATCCTCTATTCATTATTCATTCCCTAGGTGGATTTCATGATATTGACATGGCCAACAATACATGGGTTCCAATCCTCTACATAGAAAGTTAATCATGATTGAGTTTTTGGTATCACCCTATGACCCTGGATGTGATCCTCATCTATTTCATCATATATCATTTAGTTTTATTAGTATTTCTCTCTCATGATGAGACATGATGAGTAGTACATCTTTGATCGACTTCATCAGTGCTATCAGACTCAGTATTGGGTTCTCCTAGATGAGTGCCTCATGACATCTTCAAACTGAATTTCTAGGGTTGGTATGTTGTGGTTGTGACTTTCCTTTATAATGTTTTTCTTGGTTGAGTATATCTGTATATTTTTGTTATATGTGTTTTAGATATATACCTGTGTAGGGATGAATGTATGTTTCCTTTTTTGTATTTCTTGGTGGTTTTGGGGTTTCCTACTAAGTATTTCTATACTCAACCCTTTATGATTTCCTGACATGTCATGTCTCGTGTAGATTACTGACCATTTAATGGAGTCCTATTTGGACTAGGACTAAACAATTCATTGTGAGTCCAAACATACCGAGGTGTGTTCATGAGGCTTTCATAAAAAACTCCTGATAACTTTTTCTTACAGGTTGTACTCGTGTTATAAAATTCTTGTGGTGGTATTTTATTTGATCCTATTTACTTTTCTTTGTGTTCCTTCACACTCAGGTAGTTTGATATAGTGGTTTTCATGCACTGTTTACATAGTAGTTTCTATATTTAATCATTTTGTGGGCTTGGATGTGTGTGTGTGTGTGTGTATAGGTATATAAAAAATTCCTCCCATTTTAGTGATATTTCTACTCGGAGCTATTCACCAACCCTCGGCCTATTGGAGGCAGGCATGGGGAGTCACCGAATGAGCCCCACTATGATAGGTAATGAAAGAGTGGTATTAGAGGTTGTCATTTATACTTTAATATTGAGACTCCATCAGTTTGGTTTGGGAAAATAATGATAATTGTTTTGTGTTTGGATTTTAGACTAGGGGCTTCAGTGTTGGTGTGGAAGCCTAGGTATACACGCACTTGGACTCTGACAACCATCTTTTCAACTGGGTACATGAGAACACTGGTTGTAGGAAAAATAATGGTACATGTATCAAATAGGAATATGGTGTGGTTTCAATGTACTTATTGAGTCAAATCTAATGATATAATCATTAACTATAGTAAACCTTGTTTTCTTATAGGACATCGTCATGATTCAAAGAAGATAGGATTCACCTACTTCATCATGAAGAAGACCCCCTCCATGAAAGGGTTCGATACAGGGACCATTTTTCAACAGGTAACCTCCATGAAGTGCACCAACCATAACACCACCTATAGAGAGCATGTGGTGTCACAACCCGACCCTACCCGGGCTCGATCCGAAACTACCCCAAGATCACCTCCATAGGCCAAGGGCTGGCGACGAGCATCGAAGGCACAATAAATCAGGGAGGCCTTTTCCTAACTACCTATGCACACACAAGCAGCACACTCAATGCAACAACTCAGAGTAAAAGAAAAGACATGTAAAGAAAAGGGAAACTACTATATATATACCACAAATGTGAATCGACCTCTAAATAGTATAAGTGAAGTTCTGAAAAGGAAAAAGGGGAAAAACACGCGCCCAACCAGAAAAGTGCCACAACCTGGAAACAGGTGAAAAAAAATTAAATAGCTGGAAGGGTCCCCCACCTAGAACACATCTCCGACCACCTCATGTGGTCCAAGCTCCCACGCTTCTACGATCCTCTGATGTCACGACCAACCTGTCTGTTGTCTGAAAGGGCACACCAAGTGTGGGAAAAGCCCAAGTAGGGGTGAGTATAAAAATACTTAGTAGGATACCTCGATGGCTCGAAGGAGCAAAAAAGGAGGTACCGAAGGGTGAGCAGTAGATAGAACATGGAAAAGTAAAAGAGTACAACCAAAAGTACAGTAAGGGTACAATAGAGAGTCCAGCTCAACTCAACAAGAGAAAAGAGGTAGACTCATCCAGACACATGGAGCTGGAAATGGTGAGAAGATGAACTTCTCGTCGAGTTTTCGCTACCTATAGCATGAGAGTAGACTCCTCCAACCACGAGAAGCTAGACACAGAACGCACGTGGCATACCCCGCGCGTCTTTGCCTCTCCTCGAAGGAGAGTAACCAAAACCCGAGAAAATGGGTACCGAAAATAAGGTATATACAAATCTGTATGCTCAATTAGAAGCATGAATAAGGTCGCAAGGGGATCTCCATCCCATAGCTTAGCCCATGAAAAGACTAGCCAACAGTCCTATAAGTAAGACCATTAATTCCCAACATCCCGCACGTTTTCCCCGAACAACAATTGAAGGGCTCAATCACCGCTCCTCGACACTATCCGCTTTGGGCGGCACTGACTCGCCCACACGGTTTTAGGTTGCGTCACAAGGAAGCGTCTCGGTGGGGAATTCTCTCCTTGTACTTGAGATTTTTGGGGGAACATCAAATCACAACACGTCACTACCCTGCAGTCAAGAGGTCTGCTCAAAGCTGACAGGCGACCCCCTGCCCAGCCCCGCTGGAAGTTCCCTGGAAGTCGACGGGTTCCCACTACAAGGAGACCCAACTGGAGTTGACGGGTGCCACACTACCCTATCCCGCAACATGGTAATCCACTGGAGGGAGACCCAGCTAATGTCAGTGATGGGACCACTGCCCAACCCAGCTGGAGGTAACCCAGCATCGGGGACCACTGCCCAGCCCAGCGGGAGGTAAGCCCTGCACCGAGGACCACTGCCCAGCCTAGCTGGAGGTAAGCCCGACATCGTGGACCACTGCCCAGCCCTACTGGAGGTAAATACGGAACTGCTCTGGTCATTCCTACTAGATGGTACTGCACGATGACCACTGCTATACTGGCCATCCCTGCTAGATGGTAGCCCACGGGTGAGCCCTGCTCGAAAAAACCTCAGCCCTGCTGGAAATAACCTTAGCTCTGCTGGAAACAACCTCAGCCCTGCTAGAAACAACCTCAGCCCTACTGGAAACAACCTCAGCCCTGCTGGAAACAGACTCCTGGGTAGAGTATCGGTGCCGCATAAAGTGTTGGTCACACCGAATCCATAAGAACTCTACCAGGGAACACGAAGCAATGGGAGAAACTCCCCAACCCCTCAGGGAGATCATGCTGCAATCTGCTAAGTAATTGTCGAAGCAAACCGAGACATCTCATCCCAGAAAGTGGGGAAAACACCCACGCTGCATGAACACCCGTAGTCGAAAATGGTGGTGCAGTCCAATGAAAGTGCACGGTACTGAAACCCCTTACAGCTGAAGAAATAGAGGAACAAACCATCTCTGCTAGCCAAACCATCGAGAACGAAACCAGGGGGAGACCACTCAACCCTGCTGGTCAGACAAACGAGCACAGAGGGACCCTCTGCGTCATGAGCGGTCAAAAGTATGTAAAGAAGAACACGACATATACGCGAGGCCCACACGACGTGTGGCCCTATCTCAACCCCGACCAAGCGCACAAACATTCTCAGGTACCAACATCCACTTGTACCTCACAGTGCTCCCGTATAATCCCAGAGCATACCACGTCTCTAGCCCAAAGGCTAACGTGCACCCGGCACCCAACATCAACGTGAAGGCGTAACGTAACAACTCCAACTAGCCACCTCAACAGATGAGGCACAACCAACCACATATCTTCAAGAATTTACATCACTCACACGAGAGTGCACGCAATTACATGCTAAGGGTCCACTACAAACAAGGTAGAAGGACAGCCATCAGAGCGCCTATCACATTTCCACAACTAATAAGATCTTGCAAGAGGCTCTTCACAACCAAACGGACCACACCGTTGTAATCCTCGCGAAAAAAACACGCGAGATACACTACTTACTCGCCTCAAACAGATATCCGATGGAAAAGTCACCAACACTGCCTCACGCCCGAACGGTGTCCCGTGATCCCGAGCCTCGGCCCCGAAAACAGTCTGGCACATTGCACCATTGCGATCCCCTCAGGAAAATATGTCAAGAGCACTAATCACATGCGTGCAACAGATATCTAGGAAAAAAGGTGCATTTCGGTGCACCGCACACGAGCGGTGCTACATGGTACCCAGTTCCTGGTCCCGAAACACAACGAACAGATCAAACTGTTGTTATCCTCTCGAAAAAGTACACATGTTCGACTAATCACTTGTCCCAAACGGAGACTCGGTGATAAATCTGGAAAACTCTGTCAACACCCGAAACTGCCCTCATGGGGCCCGGACTAGCGTGTTGAATTTGAGTAGGTTGATTGCACCAATGCAATCCCCTCAAAAAAATATTCAGAATCGACTGCTCACACGCCCCGAACGGGGACACCCGGTGAGAAATTCGCTAAATGCTGCTCGCAGCTCAAAGACGGGACGTGGGGCCCTCGCCTCAACTTCGGCCTCAAAGCCTGAAACTACCCTACTAAGCTCCGCCTCTATGCCAGGGTCCCAACGCCACTAACGACGCTCAAAACGGACGCCAGATGTGTCTGCACCACCCAAAAAAAGAATCTCGGGAAAACACTCATCCACTTAATGACACGTCGCACCTCCGAGGCCCCTCGTTTCGAAAACTAAAAATTCCCGAAACTATCTCAAAAACTTCGTCTTGTCACGAGCCCCGGATGACACCGAAGCCGAAGCCTGTGCCGACACCACCCCGTGCTCCGCCGGCCTCCGCTCGGCGTCCTCCCGCCAAGCTGCTAAAGCCGATGCCTGTGCCGCCGTCCGAAAGCCCCCAAACCGGCCTAAAGAACTCAAAAACCTGCAAATTTCAGTGGTCGATTGCGAGCTCCTCCAAACTCGGAATTAAATTCCGAAAAGTGCGATGGAATGAGAATAAAATCGACTACGCATTAAAGGGATTTTCTTGATAATTGGATAGAGGTTCGATAAACAATTCGAGCTCAATGTAGGTGCGTGAAAAGAAAATGAAAACGACAAATCCTACCTCGATGGGCTTCGCCCGAAGCTTCGCCGTGATCCGTCGGAGCCGAGCCTCGGCAGAGCTGTCTCACCGGAGTGGAGGAGGAGAGGGAGAGGAGGGGTTTCGCCAGGGGGTGCAAAGGAAGGAGGAGGGGGGTGATTAAGGGTTGAAATAAGAAAATTAATTAAAATATTAATGAATTAAAAACCCGCAAAATTTAACCAGCATCTGAAACATCCGACGGGGTCGAGGTTAAGCCTCCCCTAGGGTAAAAATGACCTCTCGAGAACAACGGTGGTCTCAGAATTTGATTACGAGCTTTCGTTTGAAACGGATATCCAGAGAAAAATATTCATTTCGGTGCACCGCACACGAGCGGTGCTACGTGGGACCCACTTCTCAGTCACAGAACACAACGAACGAATTGCACCGTTGCGATCCTCTCGAAAAGGTACACAATTTCAACTAATCAATTGTCCAAAACGGACACCCGGTGATAAAGCTGGAAAACTCCATCACCTCCCGAAATGGCCCTCGCGGGGCCCGCACTATCATGCCAAGTTAGAGTGGACGGATTCAAACATTTCAATCCCCTAGAAAAAACATTCATAATAGACTACTCGCACGCCCCGAACGGACTCCCGTTGAGAAAGTCGTTAAACGCTGCTCACAGCTCAAAGACAGGCCATGGGGCTCGCGCCTCAACTTTGGTCTCAACGCTTGAAACAACCATGGTAAGCTCTGCCTCTGTTCCAGGGTCCCAATTCCATTGAAGGCGCTCAAAACAGACATTGTATGTGTCCGTGCCGCCCAAAACAAGAATCTCGGGAAAAATGCTCATCCACTTAAAGACACGCCGCGCCTCTGAGGCCCCTCATTTCGGGAAAAAAATATCAAAACCCTCTCAAACACTTTGTATTGTCATGAGCACAGTGTTTCCGCAGACGGTGCTCAAAACGGACTTCCGTAGCTCAAATTATGGGCGTCCAAATATTTTCAAGGGTGGGGGGAACCCCTTGGGCCGGCCCGCTGAGCCGCGAACCAACCGCTGGGCCCAGGCCTGCTAAACCCGCGGGCCGCCGCACAGCTGCCCGACTTCTCCCGTGAGACCAGCGCTGCGCGCGAGTCACTCCACCAACCTACCGACACAGCTGGTCGGATTTCCAAACTAAGACTCGCGTCACACGAGTCTCTATCCAGCCACGGGGTCGCACAGCGCAACCCCGGTCTTCGCTCCGCCACGGAGGGCCTCCACCGGGCGCCACTTGCCGTCCACGAGCCCCAACTACCACTGAAGACAAAGCCCGCGCCGACACCTCCCCACACTCCGCCGGCCTCCACTTGGCCTCCGCCCGCCCAGCAGTCGAATCCGAAGCCCGCGCCGCAGTCCAAAAGCCCCCAAACCGGCCGGAAGAACTCAAAAACCCGCAAAATTCAGCGGTCGATTGCGAGCTCCTCCGAACTCAGAATTAAATTCTATGATGTGTGATGGAAAGAGAATAAACTCTACTACGCATTCAAGGTATTTTCTCGATAATTAGATAGCGTTTCGATACAAAAATCCTAGCTCAAAGTAGTTGTGGGAAAAGAAAATGAAAACGACAAATCCTACCTCGATGGGCTTCGACCGAAGCTTCGTCGTGATCCGTCGGAGTCACGCCTTGCCGGAGCTGTCTCTTCGGAGTGGAGGAGGAGAGGGAGAGGAGGGGTTTCTCCAGGGGGTTCAAATGGAGGAGGGGGGGGGGGTAATTAAGGGTTTAAATAAGAAAATTAATTAAATTTTCAATTAATTAAAAACCCTCAAATTTAACTCGCATCTGAAACATCCGACAAGGTCAAGGTTAAGCATCCCATAGGGTAAACACCACCTCCCGAGAACAAAGGTGGTCTCAGAATTTGTTTCTGAGCTTCCGTTTGAATGTTATAAAGTCAAACGCCCAAAGCCCCCAAATTACGAAAACGCCCCTGGGGCCATTTTTCACAGACGGCCCACGCCCGCAAAACTTATACCCCTCCTAGGGTAAATGAAACATTACGAACTCAACGGTGCCCTCGGTTTTCCAATACGAGTAACCGTTAATGAGATAATCGAGTTTAACCCTTAAACGAATAAATTAATTAACTTTTCCGTTTAACGTTTCGGGATCGGGCGAGGGGTCCAAACATCCCGCACCAACATGTTTTATGTCGTTACTAGGGTAAAAACCCCATTCCGGACCCATCCGTACACTCATATCATGGTTTTGAAGCACCATTTTGGACTTATCACATTTATTTGGTGTTTCCAGTGTGAACGCACAGAAAATTTAATTCCGGCCACACTGGGGCCAGGAATCATACGCCGTCTGAAGGTGCTACTCTGGAATATCATCAAGAATATTCCAAAGTCTTCCACAGCAAAAACTGGGTCCTTACATGTGGTGTTAATAGTATCAGAAGTTGAGGATCACATGTTAAGAATACTTCAATATTTTCAGAGACAGAGACCCCTCAAGTTCAAAGGTGATCCTGACCCTCAGGAAGCTAGGGACTGGATTCAGGTCGTGACATGAGTTCTCCATCTAGTCAGGACACCATCGGATTAGATTATAGTCCTAGTGGTGATCATTTTACATGGATTAGAAGGGAGATGGAGGAGTTTTTCTATACAGAGACATGATAAGGTGACTTTTTCATGGACAGACTTCAGTCACCTTTTTAAGTAGGATTTCTCACCAGTTAAATTGAGAGCTATTCGTATTAAAGAGCATCTCTATCTCTAGTAGGGACTCATGATTGTAGTTTATTATTAATCATGGTTTACCAAAAATTATAGGTATTTGGATGGATATGGTCTAAAATTAGTATTTTCAGACTCAAACTTTTGAGCGAGGTCCTCAGAGATACGTCCAAGCCAACCTTATCCTTTTATACATTCTGAATAATGTTTGGGTTCTTGAGTGGGAATTGGTGGTTGAATGATTCTTGGATGAGTAGATACAACCAATGATAGTCATAAATGAGAATCAATGAGAAGAGACCATATAAGAAGCGAGCCAACATCAGTCTTAAAGACCTATATATGGGAGATGTTTCAAGATGATGTCCCAAAATAGAGGATCTACTGTTCAAAGATCATAAGGTGGGTTATGTCATCCTAGAGAGAGGTGGTTCTATTCATGTGATGGCAGAGGACATCTCACTCGATATTATCCATCCCTCCATAATACTAAAAGGGGGAATTTGGATGGACCATTGAGGTTGAGACAATGGTAGGAGCCGAAAGATCTATAGGAATAAATATGTCAGAGAGGAGCTGGGAGATCATTATGAGGTGGTCAATGCTTTGTCATGCTACCAACACAACCCCAGGTGGTTCATGCCAGGCATAGGGAGCTGGAGGACAGGGGAAAAGATAGCTTCATACAATTTAGCGATATGTCCCAGGGGCTCTAGGAATGATTCAAGGTATGATCTATATCATTTAGAATTTATGTGCAGTATTCATAGAAAAATGATGTAGTCATTCCTTTATCGTCGCATACCTTTTATGAGACCAAGTGATTCTGGTTGAACCATTGAATCGATTAATATGCTTGGAGACACATAATGTATGAGACTCAATGATCACAAACCTATGTCAATGGTGTGACCATACTCATGGAGTTAAGAGTTTCGGTTAGAATGTAATTCCCCAAACACCATTAATTTGTAATATTAATATTTTCATTATAATTATGTTGGTTTTGTTTAAAAATGACGAATATAAAATAAGAATACTTATATAATGAAATAAACGATATGTTTTATTCAATTTTGAATTAGGAAACTTTAAATTTCCCTCATAAGAACATCCATAACCTAGAATTTCTACTAAGAGACATATCAAAATTATCAGGCGATCCCCAAAGTCCAAAAACAGAATGAGAAAATAGTGATATTATTTCAGGTATATCACAATGAAGAACATTATGGAAAATGCTACCACCACCATAATAAGCATCAAGGGTATATAGATCACTATCTTCAGAAATTTGTTTCTAATTTTTTAAATACCCTAAAGATATTTTTATAAGGCCTTTTATGACCGTTGGTTTCCACTATGGTCCTTAGGTGACCGATTGTTTTTGCAATGATCATAAAATATTATAATATTTTGGTGTTTTTAATAATTTTGATTATTTTTATTAACTTAGGTATTTTTAATATTTAAAGTATTTTATGAATATTAGTACTTTAAATGTTCTAAGTATTTGATTATATTTTAAAATGATTTAAAGTTATATCTTTGAAAATGTTTTAATTGAACTCATATTTAGATTTTGAAAACATAATGTTTTAAAGCATAAAATAAATTTGAAAACATGACTTTTGTGTTTTAGTGAAAATACAAGAGAAGTACATATATTTACATTAATTAATTAGAAAATAATAGACACATTGTTTTCATACAAAAACTACGCATTTGAATTTGACAACATGTTTTAAAGCGTACTTATTAATTAAATATTATAAATTTGGTTAAATGATGAAATGATATAATTTTTCTGTTGGTTTGTGTATTTTAATGTTTCAAAGTTTAAAATATTGTTGAAGTCATGTGTTAGACTAATAAAAATGAGGACATTGTTGTTTTAATAAAATTAAATATTTTAAACCCCATTTTTACATTCCTTATTTTCAGATATGGTTTATCATGTTTTTGAAAAGATTTTAACGAAATATTTATATAAAAACATATGCTACCCTTAGGCCAGCCCCCTATCCAGCCATGGGAGCTAGCTTGTAGCACTCTTGAGGAGTAGGCAGCCGAAGATTAGCCCCTCGACCAATCTAAGCTAGCCATAAGAGACTACACACCCATAGGGATGCATTTTTTTTCATGGCGGCGCAACCATGCAGGGTGACACGACATCCGAGTTTAGGCATAGAGCACACCCGTAGGGGAGAACTGGTACATGGAGGTACTGGGGAGGGGGATATGTAGTTAATTTCTGGTCCCTAGATGGTCAAGGCTTATAAGGAAGGTCCAAAAAAGATCCCGTTTATTTGTGGGATTAGTTTCTTCAATGGAGATCAAATCTCAATCGTCTTATCTTGCTGCATGAGATCTAGATAGCATGATTCGGTCTCAAGTTCGAACTCCACCACCACAGTATTAGTGCCACCTTTTCTACAGACCATCCAATCGCACACATGGGTGATCTAAACCCATCATCCATTTTTAAAACTTTGGTATCACCATAGCCATCCGATTAATCCAAAATTTAATTTTAATTTCTGGTTCATTTTTAAAACAGTGGAACTCACCATAGTCATCTAATTGGACTCATTTGATCTAGACCCTCTGATCTCTTCCACAAATTCTCCTTGCTTCTTCTTCTTCCTCATGCCAAAATAGTGGTTTGACCCATGGGTTCTCCTCTTTTATTTTTCTTCTCTCAATATCGTCAACCACTCTCTTCGGATCGAACATTGATTTCTTCTTGTAATCCTCTTTTGGTGTTCTTTTTATTATTTTTCTTTTCTCGTATTTTAAGTTTCTACATCTTTATTTTTGTATATATAATAATATAATCACATATTAACTTAGGATTTTGTTATGTTAGAACTATTTTGTATTAGTCTATTTTCATTTGTCTTTTTTCATATTTTATGTGTGAATTATGATGAATAAAATATATATACACAACCTTGGTAAACCTTAATTGCACGTTTAAATCTACCCGATTATTCCCTTCAAGACACTTCTTGGCCTTGTCTCTCACTTTAATCCATGTGAAGGAGTAATTTTCAAAACTTTAATTATGAAAAAATCGTATACCTTAGTGTATTTGCGGATATATATATATATATATATATATATTGTTTTATACAACATCTAAATCCTAAAACGTTTTATGCTTTCTAAATGTGTTTATTAGTGTTAAACTGCTATTTTAAGGTGTATAACACTTGTAAGGGTTAATATTGTTCTATGTCTCTGTAAACTCTATATATATACACACACTTATATTAATATATATAAAACAAAACCATTTTGGGGTTTTTATGACTTTAATTGATGAACATCGTTTTTAAATGATGTTATTAATAATAACTGTAAGGGATTATGTTGGATTGTTTTTTTATATTAAATACCTTATTTATAACTTATGTAAATACATTTATGAATGTATGTTCATTTATTATATAAAGCTATTCATTTTTTATGGTTTTCAAATGCTAATGATATGTTCTTTAATGATATCCTTAATTTCATATAAATCATGTAAGGAAGCACTCTTGTTATGTTTAATTAGACCATATAAAGATATATCTGTATATATATGGTTATATATATACACACATATAAGTTTAAATTATGATTTGAATTGGATTATCATAAAACCTATTTTATTGATCAAATTATGTTTTTAGAAGTGTAAAACATTTATATTCATTTTTTAAACCTTGTTTTTGGTTGTGAAAATCCCAAGCATACAGATTGTGTATATATATGGATTTATATAATTTTCAAACCAACATATAAACATATATGTATTTCAGTATTGACTCCATATGTTTTCATATGATATGAGCTATATTAGTATGTGTATAATTGTTTTTACATTTAATCATAAATATATGTACATGCCTAACCACTTGTGTTTAATTACATTTTATTTTTATGCATGTATAATTCACATGAAATAATTGTTGTACATCCACACATTGTATTTAAATTTTACAAAAGGAATGCATTGTACTATTTAAGTTTATGTTTTAATCTATTTTGATATTTCAATTAATAGTGCAAGATTTAAAAAAAATAACATTAATCTAAATGCCGAAACATGTAAATCATGGTATGAAGAGGTTTACATTATTGTGAAAGGGTTTTAGTGAAATAGTTATTATTTTATGTGACAATACATTATTTTTTGTGCATTAGTTCTTATCACAAGGGAAAAAGCATATTGTTTTAGTCCGTGCATGCTATTTTAAATCTGATGCATCTATAACCTAAAACTAACAAATCTAGTCTTTGTTACATTTATGGCATAATCCATTGCATTGATGAACATATTCGAAAGAATTAAATTTTTATCACACAGATTAAGAATGTAATTATTCAATTTATTATGGGAAACTATGAATATAAGGCCATAATAGACATATGAGGAACATATTGGACTTAAATGATAAGATGAGTGTGCCCATATAATTATCCAATGCATTGGGTAAAGATTAGTCGCATGAGACATTATGTACAACAATCATGTCAGTTAGCCTTGTCTTGTGCTAATATGTGAAACAATCATGGATGTTAGGCTTGACTCGTACTAATTCATGTTTTATATACGATCTTGGGGAAAGGCATTGAAAAATCTTGGAATTATACATTCCCTCATAATATATTAGTATATGACCAATCAAAGGATTATTAGACTAGTAGAATATTCCTTGGTTAAGAATATTTTATGATAATGGCAATGAATGAATATATCCTAAATGATGTATGCACATGGAAAGTTATGTAAGGAAAATGTATCAAAATTATGAAACTAAAGTTTATATTACATCTATTAATCCATGAATTGAATATTAAGTGCTAGATGAATCATGAAATTTTTATTTACAAAATTCTATTCTAGTGTTAATTTATGTGATAATGTGTACTTACAACCTTTCATATCACCTTTAAAAAGTGGTTTGATCAATTTATGGATTATGAACAATTCCAAGAATTTTGTACACAAATACACACCCTGATATATAATGTAACTATATTTTTTAAGAAAATACATATAATTATTATGTAAAAGGTTTTCCTGATAGTGTCTTCAACTAAACATTGAAAATTTTTGGTGATGGTCTTCAAGAAGTGATGTTTTCTTTTAATATTTTGTGTAATTATTTCAATGGTTTTCTGTTTTTTTAATAGATTTTTTTAAAACCCCTTACTAGGCATTCTTATACTCACCCGATGTTTTCAATTTATTTTTACAGGGTTTAGTAGATTTATGAATTTACGAGTACTCTTATGAGATATAAAAAATATTAAGCTTATCTGGGTCACATTTTTAGAAGAAATGTATTAGTTTTATCCGTTATTCAATAACCTAAACTAAAAATATTCTCTATATTCGAATGATATGTGTAATTTTTATTTTCATGTTTATAAGAAAGACATTACACACCATGTATTTGGAACTGAATTCGGGCTTCTGGGGTTGAGGTCACTACAGTTGGTATCAGAGGATTGGTTTAGAAAACTCTATAAATTTAGAACAAGTCTAAAAATTTATTTATGTCTTGTTAAGTGTAATTCATTCATAAAATTTCAGATGGCAGGAGAAGGTACACCAACAACCCTTTCTTCTCTTCCTACTGATGTTATCGAGACCATAAATGCTAATTCATGTCATAAATACTGTGAAACCTCTTAAAATATTCAATTGACATAAAGAACCTATACTATGTATCCAACTCTCATCATGTACTTTATATCCATTGAAGTCCAGACTTTGACTATATCCTCATGGTGCATACCGAATTTCCATCCTATGCACATCGAGGAAAGTACTTTGACGGTCTTTCTAAATGATTCACACCAACTGAAGGCTTTGTATCGCTAAGGGATTTCCGAGAAGCTAGAAGGGCCGATGACCTCTGCGCAAGTTATATGTGTCAGATCTTGTCCTATGGTCATATTGAATGAGACTTTGAAATTCATGAGGTCATTTCCTTTTGTTCATTTTACAGACGTCAAGTCTATACTGACATCTCACAACTTCACAACCCACATGCCTCACTCCCGACAAACATTAAAAGTCTATATGACTCTAACCCAAGCTTCTCGAGTTGCATTTGGACCATAGAAGTCGAGATTTTTTATGTCATTCTAACCGGAACCCGGAGAAATTTCTGACACGGGTGGTACTTGTGAGGGGAAATCATGGTGGATAACAGAAGGTCAGTGCTAGTGAGTATAAATAGAATTGTGAGGAAGCAATTCTGTTATGGTTTAGAGAATGTAACGCCAAAAATACCTTTATTTTTATTAATAATATTTTCATTATTATTATGTAGGTTTTTTAACAATAGTGCATCTAAAATAAGAATATTTGTATAATTAAAACAAAGACATGTTTTATTAAATTTGAAATATGGAAACCTTACATTTCCATAAGGTCAAAATAACCCCAATAACCTAGAATTCCTACTAAGAGACATATCATGAATACCGAGAGACCTCCAAATACCACAAACAGACCGAGAAAATAGTGAGAGTCTTTTGGGCCTATCACAATATAGTACATTATGTCAAGTTCTACAGAAACCAGACTGAGCATCAAGGGTATATAGAGAACCATCTTCACCAAGTTGTTTCTAAAGTTTGGAATACCCTAAATATCTTTTTATAAGTCCTTTTGTGACTGTTTTTAGCCTTTGCAGTCGTTAGGTGACCATTGGTTTTTGCAATGGTCATAAAATTTTACAACCGTTAGGAGTTTTTTAGAATTTTGATCGTTTTTATCATCTTATATTTTTTGAATATTTTATGTATTTTATGTATATAAGAATTTTAAATGTTCTAAGTATTTGAGTATATTTTAAAATTATTTATAATTATATCATTGAAAATGTCTTAATTGAACTCATCTTTAGATTTTGAAAACATAATGTTTTAAAGCATAAAATAAATTTAAAAACATGACTATTGAGTTTTAGTGAAAAGAAAAAAGAGAATTACACTTTTTTACATCAATTAATTTGAAGAATAATATACATATTTTTTTCATACAAAATCAATGCATTCTAAATGGGAAAATTTTATTAATGCACTCTTATTAATTAAACATTATACATTTTATTAAGTGATGACATGATATAATTTATATGTTTGTATATGTATTTTAATGTTTCAGCGATTAAAATAAAGTTAAAATCACTTACCAGACTAATAAAATTAAATACTTTGTTGTTTTAATGAAATTAAAATTTTCAAATCCTATTTTTAATTTCCTAGGTTTTAGATATGGTTAATATTGTTTTTATAAATATTTTAATCAATCAGTTATATAAAAAAATATGCTACCCTTAGGCCAACCCTCTAGCCAGCCAGGGGAAACAACTGACACCACTCTTGAGGAGTAGGCAGCCAATCCGTGGCCCCTCAGCCATCACAGACCAGTCTTAATGGAGTGTGCGTCCACATGGATGCATAGGGTTTTCAATGCTGTGTAATCATGTGGGGTGGAATGATAATAGAGTTTGGGTGCTGAGTGTGCCCGTAGGGGAGAATCGCTATGGGGCAGTACTAGAGAGGGGGAGAAGGAGTTAATTGGTTGTCCTTGGATCATAGAGGATTATAAGGCATGATCAAAACAGATCCCATTTTGATGTGGGATGAGTTTTTTCATCAGAGATCAAATCTCAATCGTTTGACCTCACCGTGCGATATCTAGACCACAAGATTCGGTCTCGGGTTCAAACTCCACCATAGCAATATTGGCACCGAATTTTCTATAGACTATCCAGTCATGGATGTGGTTGATCTCGACCCCTCATTTGTTTTTAAAACCATGGATTCACCACAACCATTCAATTTATCTATGATTTAATTACAACCATTCGTTTTTTTTAATGGATGAACTCGCCATAGCCGTCCGATCGACCACATTTAATTTGGACCATCTGATCTCTTCCTCAACTTCCCCTTGATTCTTCATCTTCATCATGCCAAACTAGTGGCTTAAACCACGGTTTTTATTCTTTTCTTATTCTTCTCCTGAGATCCTTCACCACTCACTTTGGACAAGCATTCAATTTCTACCTATAACCCTCATTCGGTTTTCTTTTTATTATTTTTATTTTCCCCTCTTTTAAGTTTCATCATCTTTATTTATGAATATATAATATTATAATCAATGATTATCTTAGGATTTCTTTTTTTGTGTTAGAATTTTTTTTTTGTATATTTTCGGGGGTCATTTTTTTATTTTATGTATGAATTGTGATGTATAATAAATATATACACCGATTATATAAAACCCAATTTCACTTGTAACATTACTAGATGTTTTCTCTTCAAGAAACTTCCCAAACCTGTCTCTCACTTGAATCCATGTAAGGGATTAATTTTCCATGATTTCATTATGAAAAAATATTATACCTTTTTTTATTTACGAATAATTAAATATATTGTTTTATAAATCGTCCAAATCCTAACACGTTTTAGACTTTGTAAATGTGTTTATCAATGTTAATATGATGTTTTATGGTGTATAAAACATTTAAGGGTTAATATAGTTTTGTGATTGTGTAAACTATATATATGTAGACACACACACACACACACACATATATATTCATATATAAGAAACAAAACCAAATCGTTTTTTTATTTTAATTAATAAACATTGTTTTTAAATGATATTTTTAATAATACTTGTAAGAGATTATTGGTTTATTTACATATGGGAAAACTTTTCTACAACTTATTTATATACATTTATGTATGTATGTTCATTTATTTAATAAACCTATTCTGTTTTTATGGTTTTTGAATGCTGAAGATGTGTTCTTATAATTTGTCCTTGATTTCATAGAAATCATGAAAGGATTCACCATTATTTTGTTTAGTTGGACCATATAAACATATATATGTATATATACAGTTCTTTATATATATACATATAGGTTTTAATTATAATCCAAATTGGGTTTTTATAAAACCAATTTTACTGATCAAATTATGTTTTTGGAAGTGTACATCATTTATAAGGATTTATTAAACCTTGTTTTGGGTTGTGAAAATCCCTAGATTACACTTTTTATATTTATATAGTTTTATATAATTTTCAAACCCACATATACACATATATGTATTTCAATCTTATCTCCTTAATATTTTAAATCGTATTAGCTATATTAGTAAGTATATAATTGTTTTTAGGTTTAATAATAAATATATGTACATTGATAAGCACATGTGTTTAATTTCTTTTTTTTTATGCCTGAATACTTCACACAAAATAATATTTTCACCTCCATACATTGTATTTCAATTTTCTAAAAGGATTTCCTTTAACTATTTAGGTTTGTGTTTTAGTCTATTTTAATATTTCAATTAATAGTGGATGGTATGAACAAAAATAATAGGTATCTCAAATTCAAAAAATGTAAATCGTGGTATGAAAATGTTCACATTCATGTGAAAGGTTTTTAGTGCAAGAGTTATTATTTTATGTGAAAACCCATTATTTTTTGTGCACTAATTCTTATCATAAGTGAAAAAGAATGCCGTTTTAGTCCATGCATGTGAATTTTAAACAAGATGCAACCATAACCTCAAATTAATAAATCTAGTCATTTTTACATTTTTTTCATAATCCACTACATTGATGAATTATTATGAATGAATGAAATTTATCACAAATCGATTAAGAATGTAAGTATTCAATGTAGTATGGTACACTAAGAATATAATCCCATAATAGACATATAAGGAATGTATTGGACTTAAATGATACTACGAGGGTTCCCAAATAGAACTCCAATGCAATGGGTATATTTTAGTCTCATGAGTTGTTATGTGAGATGGTCTTGGTGGTTACCATTTTCATGTGCTACTATGTGAAATGATCCTGGCAGTTATCCTTAACTCGTACAAAGTCGTGTTTTATATATAGTCTTGGTGCAAGGCCTTGAAAAAGTCTGGCATTATACATTCCCTCATTATGTATTATAATATTAACAATCAGAGGATTATTCGACTAGTAGAATATCCCTTGTTTAAGAATATTTTATGATAATGGTAATGAAGGCATATTTCATAAATGATGTATGCACATGAAAAGTTATAAAAGGAAAATGTATAAAAATGATGAAATTGAAGTTGATGTTACACCTATCAATCCATGAATTTCATATCAGGTGCTAGGTGAATCATGAAATTTTTACTTACAAAATTCTATGCATGTGTTAATTTATGTTCTAATGTGTACTTAAAACCTTGCATATCACCTTTAAAAAGTGGTTTGATCAATTTATGGATGATGCACCATTCAATGCATTTTGTACACATTTTCTCACTATGATATATGTTTTAACTATAATTTTTAAGCAAATGCATATAATTTTTGTGTAATGGGTTTTCATAAAAATGTATTCAACTAAAATTTGAAAAATGTTGACGAAGTTCTTCAAAAAGGGATGTTTTACTTATAAGAAAACGGTTTTGTATTTATTTCAATGGTTGTCTACTTTTTAAATGGATTTTATTATTTTCTTTTTAAAAACTATTACTAGGAATTCTTATGCTCACCCTACAATTTCAATTTATTTTTATAGGTTTTAGTATATTTATCAAGGTATGAGTAAACTAATGGGATGGAAACAATATAAAGCTTAAATGTGTCATGTTTTTGGAAGAAATGTAGTAGTTATATATGGTTTTCTAGAACCTAAATCGAAAAGATTCTCATTATTGGAATGAGATGTGTAATTTTTATTTGATTTTTTATAAGAAAAAAATTGCACACCATGTATAAGGAACCGAATCCAAGATTTTGGTGTCAGGGTCTCTACATGAAACCTCTTTGTGGCAGTGTCGAGGCCTTATGAAATCATTCGTGGTATGGATTGATTATTTATAGTCAATTTCCATATTTACTATTTTAGGAAAAGGGTGCAATGTGTCCACAATGATGGAAGTAGGATTTCCTTTATCATTGAAAGGGAAAACAAGTCATTACATGATGGACTCATGCATAGGAGGGTGAAACCAATTACTCCGCAGTTGGCTAGCCTGACCCTCGGGGCAACAGATGTTATGAGCTTCTAGTTTCTAGGAGTGGTGGAGGAGTAAGAGGACATATTTCCTTAATATGTTCTTGGATTACCTCCATATTAAGAGAATGACACCTCCATTGATTTACACACTGATATGGTACCAGTATATACACCTTCATATATAATGGATCTAGTAGAGCTTCACGGGATGAGGGTGTTGTTATAGGACTTGTAGAGGAAGGGCTTCATGAGACACAGTGTATCACCTTGGGTAGCCCCTATTTTGTTTTCCAAAAAGGGGGATAAGATATTCAGGTTATGTGAAGACTACCAGTGCTTGAACGAGGTGACTGTGAGAAATAAGTAACCAAAACCAAGAATCGATGACCTCTATGATCAGTTAAAAGGAGCATGATGGTTCTCGATGGTTGGATGAAGATCATGTTATCATTAACTACGAGTATGGAATTAGGATATACCGAAGACGACCTTATGATTTCATTACGATCACTATGAGAACATTGTTATTACCATTAGCATGAAGAATTCCCCAACAGTGTTTATGGTACTCATGAATTGTATCTTTCATATTTATTTTGACCAGGTCGTGGAAAAATTCGTTGATGATATATTTATGTACTAGGCATCCAAGGATGATCATGTGAGGCACTTAAAAATGTTTTTGGATGTACTCTAAGAGCACCAGCTTTAGGTTAAACTCTTAAAATTCCAGTTCGTTATTCAAGGGGTCAACATTCTAACACATGTTATCTTAGAGACTAGAGTGGTAGTGGACCCGACAATGGCTGAGGCTGTGTTAGTATGGGAGCCACCTAAGTACGAGATAGTGGTACATAGCTTCCTCTAGCTAGTAGGATAATATCAGAGATTCATACCGTGTTTCTCTAGAATATAAGAACCTATGACTATTTTTTCTAGGAAGGGGTAGCCTTTCGTGTGGATAGAGATGTTCTAGTAGGATTTTGAGCAACTGGGGCTGAGTTTGATGAGGGTTCTAATCTTGAGATTACTATAGGAGGGTCTCAAGTATGTAGTGTACTGTGATGAATTAGAAATAGTTCATGGTTGTGTCCTGATGTAGAGACAAGAGGTGATTGACTATGGTTTGTTCCCATTGATACCACATGAGTAGAACTATATGACCCATGATCTTTACTTAATTGTGGTATTGTTCATATTAAGGACAAGGTGAGACTACCTGAGGGGAGAGAGATTTATCATCTACAATGACCACAAGATTCTCAAGTATATATTCTCTTAGAAGGATATAAACTTCATATAGAGTTAATGGATAGAGTTAATGGATAGAGTTTCTCTAGGACTATGACATTGAGAATCTTTATATTCATGAGAAGGGGAACACGGTCGAAGATTCACTCATTAGGTGGTCTAGTTCTTATTTGTTGAATGAGGAATCAGAGTGGTTGGCATTGTTTTTGTTATACTTTGACGATAAAGATGGAAAAGACTTTCTCAAGTAGATGGTTTTTACCCCTCCACTCTGACAGTGAGTCATGGAAGCCCAACTTGGGGATACCAACTACCAGAAACAACGTGCTCAGATATCCATAGGGCATGATCATGATGGAAATTCAATAGGTGAGGAGCACATCATTCAGTTTAGAGGACGTTTAGTAGTACCTATGGAATTGAGGGAAGAGGTTTTAAGGGAGTTTTATATGTCTCATTTGGTGTTACATCCAGAAGTGGTGAATATGTACTAGGACTTACGAGGTCAATTTTGGTTGTTAGGTATGAATAATGGATTTGAAGAGAATTTTTCTTGATTCCTAACTCATCAGCAAGTGAAGGATGGTCACGATGTTCCAACAGGTTTAGCTTAACACCATGAGGTTTCCGAATGGATGTGGAATTAGATATAAATAGACATACAAATAGGATTACCATGTACATCTAGGGGACATTATTCCATCTGGGTGATCATTGAATGACTCACAAATTTGTCCCACTTCCATTCTATTTGAGATTAGTGTTTAGTAGAGACCTTATAACACCTCTATGTGATGGAGATAGTTTGAATCTATGGAGTTCCATCAAAAATTATATTAGATCATGATTCTCTCTTTACATAATTTTTTTGGAATGGATTACGTGAGGCATTTGGGCCCAAATTACAGTTGAGCACAATGTTTCATCCACAAATAGATTGCCAGACTGAGAAAACCATTTAGGTTTTGGAGGATATGCTGTGGGATAGAATGTTATTTTTTGTCCCATGTTATAAAAATCACATACCACTAGTGGTGTTTTCGTTCAATAATAGCTAAAATTCCACCATCTACATGACACCATTTAGGGCTATGTATAGGCGACCTTGTAGGGCACCACATTGACTGGATGGCCAAAGATATTCGACACTCATTGGCCCAGAGTTGGTACGAGCTTCTACCGAGAAGGATATGATCTTCTAAGAATAGATGAGTACTACATAAATCCATTATAAGTTTTATGTATATATCATAAAAATAAAATTGTATTTCAAGGAAGGATACAATTTGTTCCCATGGGTTTCTCCTCGATAATGATTATGGAGATTTGGATGGGGTGGAAAAATATTTTCAGGATTCATAATCCCTTTTCAGATACTGTGTAGATTTAGAGAGGTGGAATACCACATAGCTCTAACTCTACAGTTAGACCGAGTAAATAATGCCTTACATGTGCAATAGTTGAGGATATACATCAAAAACTCATCGTACGCTATCGACCGGTGTGAGATGGACATCGAGGATATTGTGAATTTTATTGAGTACCTAATGGATATCATGGATTGTTTGGAGAGGATCCATTGTAGTTGATTAATTCTATTAGTTAATTTCTAGTGGTAGCATGATAATCTATAGGAGTGCACTTGGGAGTGGGAGGTTTAGATTCGTGCTCGGTACACCCATATTTTTAGTACCCTTTATTTGGATTTTTTGAGACATAAATCCCCAAGGCAAGGAAAATGTATGGACTCTTATTTTTCAAGTATTTTTTTAAATATCATATGGGTTTATTTTGAGACTATATGCTGAGAAAGAGTGTAATTCTGAGGTCTTGTGTACCTGGAATATATTTTTTAAAATAAATTAAAATATTAAATAATGTGCACACATGATTATCATAATAAAGTGGAATTACTTTAAAAGGGAACCCATGTCAGAAATCTGAGTGCTCCATTAAGTTCAGAACATCATCATACACTAGGCGTAGACTAACATTGGTCGGCACAAGTTACATATGGGATGTTTTCATGGGTGTTTTAAATGAGTAAAATCAATTGATAATTTTTTTACTTCATCAACGTAGTGACGCATATATTGTTTTATTTTAGTAAAACCTTTGGTAGAGATCCAGGGTCAGACTCATAAACCTAGAATCCTCTAGAGGCCATAGATAGAAAGATCTAGAGAATCTTAATGGAAGGAAATGACAGAACATCATATTAGAGATAGAAAACTGTTCTTGGTAGATCTCACCAACAGTGAGGATTCATTGACTTATCTTCATTAGTATGGGATCCAAAATCATGGTAGGTTGTGCTATATCAATTTTTCATTCATGTTTTTGAAATACTGCAATGAACATAGACTGATCCATGAACAGATTTGCCTACTGATCGATTTTAATTGTGGAATGGGTTATTTGAGGTATATATAAGGATTTGGATATAGTGAATTGTTCTGATTTTTTTACCATTCTAATGGTGATGATCCAAGATCCACACATATATCGATAGAGGTTCGTTCCTCTCAATTGCTGTGATTTTCACCCCCAATTACTTGTGTTCTTGATGAGAATTCTTCATTCTTTCCCCAACTTTTAAAAATCAGTCGTTGCACCTTCAATTCTTGGAGCAACGATCCGAAACTGGAGATTCAACATTGGGACAACTCAATGGAAGTGCGATAGTCGGTGCAACAGTGGATCAAACTACGGTGTTTGCCCATTCCATATTCTTAAATAATGAAGAATAATTCCTAAAATCACATTTTAATCCATTTTGAGGCCCATATCCCATTTATTTAGCGTCCGAGTAACCGAATGACCTTCAATCTAGAGTTTCGAGGTGAACCAAGACCTACAGTGAGATCCCAGAGATGGATCGATGCAAGCGAAGGGAGAACACAGGTTTCAGGAAAACAAGATACACATGACATGTAGTCCCAACAACATGGTATGTGTTCATAAGTGGATGACTTTACATGTTCATGATAAATACATAGATATATAGTACAATACACTAGTTTCTTACATAGCGTGTAGTCCCCCACACGACATGGGATGAACCAGTTATAGAGACAACACCATGTAAGGGTAGACAAGAAGGCATACATTGGCGGATGCTATTCAATGGAACATGGAAAGAGTAAACATGTCGTCCCCGAATGGATGAACATGGTTTGTTAATACTTCTTTATTCATTTTACCACCATTTCTACACGACATGTTCTAACGACTTGGTCTATTGTACATAGGTAGTACCTAGGGTAATGGTCCCTGACATGTGACCCTACTTCAAGCCATATACTCTTTCCTACATGGCTCGAATAAATTTTACTCTATACCTTTCACAGGTTTAATTAGGGGTTTTTACATTATACATTCCATGAAGTTCGGTGTGATTAATTTCCTACTCATAGGATTATGATTGCTTCAATGGGACTTTCTGGGTAGAGCTATTGGAATCCCCCGAGAGGCATGGAGTAGGATCCTCTATTATGTATTCATTCCATAGATGGAGTTCATAGTATCGATGTGAGAAAAACTACATGAGCACCAATCCTATACATAGTTGGTTAATCTAGACTTAGTTGTCGATATCACACCATGCCCCTAGCTATGATCCTCATTTGTTGTATAATATCTATCTCATTGAAAGAATCAACGAGTAGTACCTCTTGGATAGATGACATCAGTTTGATCATACTCAAGAGTGTGTTCTCCCAGATGAGTGCTTCGTGGAATCATTGAACTAAATTTCTAGGGTTGGTATGGAGTGGTTGTGACTTAACTCTAGACTGTGTTCCTTGGTTTCGTATATCTAGATATTTTTGTTATATGTGATGTCAATATATTCTTATTTAGAGATTATTGAATCTATCATTTTTTTTATTAAATTGTGGTTTTAGGGTGTCCTACTGAGTATTATTTTAATCACCCTTTCATAGACTTTTCCCATACATGTTGTGTATTATGTCGATGATTAACATTTTGAAGGAGTCCTAGGCAGACCATGAAAAGATTGTGCTTCGTGAGACCAGATCGATAGAGGTGTTTTCCTGTGAATTTTACATAGAAATATCAGTACATTTTTCGTAAAAGTTTGAATCATGTTAAAGAATTCCTGTGGTGGGATTCTATTTGTCCATGTTTACTTTTCCTTTCTTTCTGTCATACTCTGGTTGTGGGATATAACAGTTTTTACATTTCAGAATTTTTTGGGAATGGAGTAGTGTGCCTGGAAACATGTACATATAAAATACCTCCTAGGTTAGTTATATACCTACTTGGTTCTAGTCACTAACCCTTGGCCTATTGGAGGATGGATTAAGGAGTCATGGAATGGGCCCCATTGGTATGGGCCGGGACATTCACGATGAATCTCATGTCATTCACTAGGGAGATTGTGATATTGAGGATGATGAGAAATAAGGTAAAAATATAGTAGAGTCCACATATCATCAAGATAAGGAATTGTGTATATGGACCATTTCATTGGTTTGTGAGTTGGGGATGTATGGTGGCAAGAGGATAGTAATTCTGAGTATGAAATGGAGATTTGTTCCTAGAACCTAGAGTTCTTTTGAGTTTTTACTTTCTCCACTTCTATTATGATATGATTATGAGACTTTATTCTTTATTATGATGTGTTGCTTCACATGTCTTGTTATGTGTGTAGTGTGATGTGTGATAATTTCCTAACAAATGGAAAGGGGATTACTTGATTCCTAATCAAAATGAATTAATTGTGATGAAATTAAACCTATGCGGGCAATTCATCACTGCTGAGTGTTGATTTTATCTTGACATAGAAGAAATAATTACTTAATTCATGTGTTTGAAATGGTGAAATAGTTTTGTTGTGTGAGAGGAGGTGGATTGTGGTTATCGTGATGTGTTTTTTCAGTGTGTTTTGTGGTCAATTTCTATGGTGTGTATGGTTGGAGGTAGAGTTTTATATTTTACATGATCATTGAGAGGTATCTCATTGGGTGGTTGTTCAGAACCATTCTATTATAATATATTTTTTGGATTATTGAGGGTAACAATAATTTTATAGGTATCTTTTGTAAGGGTATGTTACTTCATGGCCCATTACGTTTCTAGTTTTGAGTGTTTGATGTGTTCAAAGGAAGCTCAGAGGAAGTCCAGAGAAGTTCAATTGGTAAGACCCCGAAACAAGGAAGGATTTCACATCGTAAAAAAGTTACATGACAAGAAGGAGGGTTTTACAATGTTTAATTTATTATGTATAGAAAAAGAAAATAAAATGAAAAGTAAATGTTTTTTTTCGAAATCAAACCTTAGGGATTGCACAATGTTGAAGGGGATTACAAGTCATGTAATACCCCAATATAGTGCAAATTTATAATTCTTGTTCAGAAAATTATCATTAATTTAGCTATGTTTTCTTCTTCCTATCATTTTGGGTAAACCCTACACACCCTATGATTTCATCGTTGTCATTTTTCTCACTATCTGATTCATTTATTCTGGTGGTTTTTCATTGGTGATCCATCATCAATCTATGGCAAGTTCCCATTTCATTCTCACATGTTTTCTTCCATTATTCTTTTGGTAATCCACTCCGGTAGAATTTATTTGTTTTGGGGTTGTATTGGGATTTTTTCCATGGATCCTTGGTGTGTTATAGTTTAATACACTATTCTCATGGTGTGCTTTTCATTCGTTGGTGTTCTTCTTCACCCAACACTATGTAGAGAGTTTGAATGATTCTTTAAGGTATGATTTACCTCATTTAAATTTATTTGTGTATCATGTGAAATGGGTTTTCTTTTGTTTATCTATCTATCATGGAATTTAAATCTAAATAAAAGATAAATAAATTGTAAATTTAATTTAAATGTCTGAAAGAGGTATGATTCACATGCTTTTTATAGTTTTGATATTGTTAGTGATATTGTGTATTGTACGGGATTGATGCCCCACCAAAAATTGCAGTTGTTGGTAGTTTTGTTTGAATGTGATATATGTGTTGTTATTATTTTGACTACGATGACTGTTGTGTTATCAACATAAATTTAAATTTGTTAATTAATTATATTAGGCTAATGAAAGGGTTTCCACAAGATTTTGTATTTTGTGGTAATTCCCCTAAAATAATTTTGAATGTGATAAAATCCAACATCTAATTTTTTCAAATTATCTTGATGTGTTTTTATGTGAGGAGATACATGTGGAATAAATATGTCTAGTTGGGGAATGTGGAGGGGATATTTTGTGGGATGTTCTTTTGGGCGATGAGGTGATAGTTTGTGGGCCATGATTATGGGTCTGGGAGATGATAATTTGTGGCCCGTTGATTTGGGGAAGTAGGGTGATGGAATGTTGAGAAATTTTTAGAATACAGATTCTTTAGAGTAGATTCTTGAGTTGTGTGGAAAAAAATTAATGATTAACATTTTTTGAAATGTCATGGGATGGTTTGGTTTACTGGATGGAAATATGTTAATGGAAAAGTAAATGATGGGTTGTGTTGTTAAATGTTGTTGATGATAAATAATAAAATGAATGGGTGTTAAATGTTGTGGAAATGTGATGATGAATTATGTTATTATAACACATCACGATCCAAAATGACTGTTTAAAATTCTAAATAATTCATTTAGAGGAAGCTGCAAAGGTGACCATATTGTGAGTAAGTTGTTTGTTTGAGAACCCATAGGATGGGATTAAGTGTTTCACACTATATATAACCTTGTAAATTCTTGTTATTTCAATACGCACCAAACAAATGTTGAACACTATGTTTTGAAAACCCACATAGTCTCATGGGGGTGTCTTTCCCAACATCCTATTGAGAGGATGGATAGATGGCCACCTCCTCTTCCCAGATCCTTCTTCCAGGTGATGTAGGTATTTAATTGGATGTGATGGTTTAAAGTTTGTTAGTGAATTAGATTCTGGTTGTGGTGTACTAGGAGTGTTTAGGATATGATGTGATGTGGTATCCCATGAGTCTCTGGAATGATCTGTGATTCTGTTTCCTAGGTGTCTTTGGGATGAGTTGTGATTTTCTTTCCTAGGTGTTTTCAGGATGATATGTGTTTTCATGTGCTATGTTGTGAGGACTAGGTGTGTGCACATGATGTGTTGTGAGGCCCAGTTGTGCATGACAGGTATATTTAGGGAGGCCCATGTGTGTGTGGGAAGTTTGTGATGTGGTATATTTAGATGAGGTGGGAGCACCAGGACGTCTTCCATTGGGGTGTGAGAGAGACTCCTCAGTGTAAAAGTGGTGCAAGGGACCATATTATTAATGTTCTTTACTATATATTATATTACATGGATTACATTAATTAATGATTATACCTTTGTGTTGACATGATGGTCCGTATAGATGTATAGGTGTTTTTTGGTTACTCTATTTTCTCACAGGTTCATTAGTATGCTTATTTCACATGTACACAAGTGACATTATTTTTTTACTGCTGAGTAAAATCGTATGCTCACCCTATGTATATAAAACTTTTTTAGGATTCCAAAGGATTTCTTGTACCATTATGGACGTTACTAGCTCAGATCCTTGATAGTTTCCATAATTCTGATTTAGATTTACTTTTGGGTATTTTCATTGGATACTTTTAATCATATCTGTTATATTTATACATGCATTTGGGATGTCTTCGGATTCTCTTTTATATTATATATTTTATTTTTTTATGGATGATTCATTCTATCTATGGATATTATTTACATTATAAATGGTAATTCCTCCCATATTGGGATATTTGTAGACCCATGGTGTTAGTCACCAACCTAGGGCCTACTAAAGGCGATATTCAGGTGCCATTATCTTTTCCCCCTTATTGTGGTATGTTTAAAGGAAGGGGTTTTTGATAACAATGCCCTGATTATAACCAATACTAACCATAATGATCTCCCAAAATGGCCACTAGGGTTTGGGGAAATGATGGAATAAATAAATAAACCAAGAGGGGAAGATATGTGAATAATAATTTTATAGTTTTGATAATGAAAACATGAATAATCACTGAAGTTTGTTTAGAAATAAAGAAATAAGTGGCCCATGATAAAGTATAATGAGGGGGGATATGGTTGATACCAAATTGAGAGGGCTTCAAACGGGAAGTCGAATAACATAAATTGGGTTTTTAAAATAAAACATATTTAGGTTTTATTGGGATTCATTGTTTTGTAAACCATGTGAATAATATAAGAATTGTACATAATGTTTTTATGAAACCTGATGATTTTTGTTGCATGTTTTTGGAAAACCAAGATCAAACCATGAGAATTGAAACATTAACCCCCAATGAAACCCCAAACACTATGATAAAACACCGAAAGATAATTTAATATGTAAAACAAAATGTATTTACATTGTTGGTCTCAATAACACCCCACCATTCCACTTTATCCCCATATCTTTCATAATAACCACGCACAATGAAAAAACCTAACTGTAACCTCTTAAACTAAAAAAACAAACATAAATATAAAACCATACCTCAACAAAATGATGATATAAAAATAAATAACTAAAAATTAATGAAATAAAAGGAAACTATATTCAGAGTGTTAAATTGTTTAAAATTGGGAACTGACTATCATATCATTATTATTGTGATAATTCTACTATTACTCTTGATTGAAAAATACACTCCTACGGTGTTATGTAAGAATAACATTTTTATGAAAAACATGTATGATACAAAATATTTTAATGATCTATAATAAAATAAATCATTAGATTCATTTGATTATATTATTAAAGTACCATACAACAAATCTTTAGGAAGATAAAACATAGCTATTGTGATCTCGTAGGCTTGACCAATCCTCTTTGAACATTTCTAGGGAAAATTCCTTTGATGTATTAGAAAATTATTTTCATAGTTACCTATCTAATTACATTTTAATAGTTAAAATTTGGTATCTTCTTTCTTACCCTTTCAATCACAGTCTCAGTTTTCTTTCTCTCCACACATGATATAAACTCCTATTCCCAACAAGAATGTTCTATACTGTTTATCTCCACATTTATTACATGTAGGATGTCCCACCCATTATATCTTTCCTTTTTCAGTATTTTATTTTTCAACGTACTCAAAAAAATAGTTATTATATTTATTTTCGTCTTAGTTATATGACTTATAAGAATTTTTCTATTTCCAGATAAAACATGATATAGTGTAGTTGTATAATGATTTATTTTATGAGAATAGAGGCCTTTGAAGGATTAGATGTTTCCCATAAAAGAAAAAATCAATATTACACTTTGGATTAAATAAATTGTCCTTATAATGTATTAATACCCTTAAAATTTTGGCTTTATACTTAGTAACATTTCCTTCTTCCTTTTGTCTCAGACTCATGAATTTTATCTCAATATATGCTTGGTGATTGGGAGTAAATTTGTTTTCAAAGAAAAATTTTCACCGCTTGACCCGTGTTTTTAATTTATTTAATTATTTTATGCCTTAATTATTTTATTTGGGGTTTGAGTTGAGTCTCAGATGAAATTTTTGAGCTTAGGATAAAAAGTTTTCTTTTTAAATCAATGTCATTGGGCCAACGAGCAAAGCCTAATACCGCACAGCTTCACACAAACAATTTCATAGATTGTTTGTATCCAAAAAATTAAAATAGGTAATTTTTCTTACGATTAAAAATAAATGTTAACAACTGCGTCGTTTAATATTTTTATTGTTATCAATTTTATTATTATTAAATTGAAATAAATGATTTTATTATTTCTAGGTCTATCATCATGATGTTCTTATTATTATTTTTATTATTATCATTATTATTATTATTATTATTAATTATTACTAAGTAATAATAATTTTAATTAGTTTTTTCGGGTGTTTTATTTAAGAAAAAAAATTAATTAAAAACCCACTTAGGCCCCATTGTTTTTGTGTGTGTGTGTGGTGAGACCTAGCCCAAGATGTCAGATGTAGCCTCCTCCTCCTATGCTATGCACCTTGACCAACCATCTTATCCCTCCTTCTCAACGTGATAGCCCTCTGCCCTGGTTTCCTCCTCCCCACCAGTACCTCAGCACCACAACCTCCTGTTGTTCCGGTGTCAAACCTTGCTCCGACCCCTACTTCTCGGCATGATACAACCCAACGCGGCCCAATCCTGGACAATGTAGACATAATGTGTCATCCTTCAGTTCTTCCTTCTATCCTACAGCCTCTGTCCAGTCTACTTTAGGCCACACAAACCTCCCCCAACCATCTCTCACTAACGCCACCTCGCTCCTCCGGTCACGGACACTGCCACGGTGACCTCCGGTGCACCCCCGGATATAGTTTTTTCAAGAAACAACTGCCTCCCCCTACTCACTTGTTCATAAACACTGACCAGTCTCAGCTGTCACCTTATTCTGGTGAGATTCCGTCTATCAACTGCTTAAGATGGCTTCCCTCCGGCATGCGCAACCCTACTAGCACGTACCCAGCCAGTGGCTTCCTTTCAGGCTTACACATACCCTCTGGCATACCCTCCTCCCTTGGGGTTGTGTCTTTTTTCATTATTTTTGTTATAGATTTATCCACTAAGGTTTATCTTCGTGGTTTAGGCGTTTTGAAGCCCACGTGAAGCATTTCCAAATGTGCGTTTTTTCATCACACCACGGTTCATAGGCAGGTTCTCAGTGCACTAACTTTTAGAATATTAGTCTCTTTATTCCCTGTTGTTAAAACCCTAAAAAGGTGCTATCTATTATTGGGAAACTTGTGGTTAATTTATTTACTTTGTGAATTGATAGTTCAACTCTGGTTTTGTGAAAAAAGAAGGTAATTTTATTATAATTGCACCCGCTATTTGTTTAATTAAATGTTTCATTAGTTGTTCACATTATTTTTGACTCTTAGAACCTGATTTAACAATTTAAATATGTTTTTGGGATTTAATTTGTTTTTGGAACCTTTTTGAGTTTTAATTAGAAATTATTTTGATAAACATTCCACATGCAGCTAATAAATGGCCCAGTTTTCATTTTTGTGAAGAATGTTTCATTTCATGGTGTCTTGGTGTGTTCAAACCCATTTATTAAAAGTTTTTTTTGTATATTCATAAATGTTTTTATAGTGTTTTAAAAGGTTTAAAATTAAAAGGATTATTATTTTTGGCTTTAAACCAAATTGATGTGAAATAATGATCTTTGGTTTCTTGAAAGTGTTCCAAGTAGTTTTATGTTTAAAAGAAGTGTGTAATTGGCTTTTAAAGTGGGTTGACACATGATGATGGATTGTTCCCGATTAAAATTTATGTGATTTTTGTAAGGTAAGATGTTTTGTTTGAATTCATCAAAGTATTGACAGTGTTCGAAATAATATTTCAGGGGTCCTTTTTTAAGATTTTCAAAATGGGTTTTGGTTTTATAAATAAAAGGGTGTTTATTTTTGGGGTGTTTAAGGTTGTATTGTTAATAAATGTCCATTTGACACTTTTATAAAATACATGTTCCATGGGAAATGTAATCTTAATATTTAGATAGAATTATCAATGTTTTGGTGTGGAGATGATGTGTTTTCCCTATTTAGAGGGTGTCAATTATTTATTAATGATAAATATTAGTTTATTAAAAAGAAATGGTTTTAGACCTGTTTGGAAACCTTGTAAAAAATGGTGAATTTTGTTATTATGAAAACCACATGTGGATGTTTATATTTCCCTAATAGTATGTATAAAATGGATGGGATGTACTTACTAAGGAATCCTTATGACCCATTATAAGGGTGCCTCAGATTGGACTCCTTATTTTATTTTGATTAATGATATGAGATCGATCCTTAGATTGGCTCGGGGAGATTCCAGTTCTGATTTATTATTATATATATTGTGATTGGATGGTTGGATGGATTAGGTTGTCCCACCCCCTTTTAAATACACAAGAAATTGGAACATGTCATTTTGAGAGAATATTCTGAGAATGATTACCTCAATGGTAGGTTATGGTACTAACCAGTGGACCATATTAGGTGGATATGTTTGGGTTCATTACTATGAGATTCTCCATCAGCCTGCATGAGAAAGGTTGGATGAGAATTTTGAGCATTTTTATTTTAGCGTGTGTGACATGTCAATGAAAATGAGGTCTCATGTGTTGGTTTCTTCTATATTATTAATGACCTATTAGGTTCACTAATGTATACTCTTTCTTAGTTATTATAGTGTTGAATGAGTTACTTGTATGTATATTTTCTTTTCATTTCCCTTTTAGTTAAACTACTATAGCACTTTCATGTGTATTTTTTTACTTTAAAGTTATTTGTGTATTTAATTTGAATTATGAAAACTATTTTCAAAGAAAAGGGAATTATTGTTTTTGTGAAAATTAACAATGAAAACATCACTTTACCTTTGGAAATGCTAATTTATCAGTAAAATAATGACTTGGTTTTTGATAAATGAATGAGGGAAAGGAATCATAATTTTTTTGAGTAAAATTTAGAAAACATACTTTTATATATTGTACTTCAAACTTGAAATGGTGTTTATTTTATTTTAAAGGTATTGAATTTGAAAATATTAGATCTAGATAGCCTACTAATTTTTAATTATCACTCATATAATTATTTTCTGATTTTAGTCCTCATGCAGGTTCCATCTTGGGTGCAGTCACCATGGGTGTCTCTTGATCGTTGATTCGGGGAGTGACCCATTGGGTTACACAGAGATTGTGTGTTCCCATTCGGTTAGTTTTATTTTCTTCAGTTCCTGTTTAATCATTTTATTTGGTTTATTTATTCTGAGTTCCACATTATTATTTCCTATAATTTTATTTATTTGTTTTGGGAGAAATCGTTACCATCATCTCTGTTGATTCCTTGGTGGTTTTCGCCAGTCCAGGAGGATTGGGAACGCCTCGCGAGCCTTTCCATGGATCAGAATGGGTGACCGGTTCAGGGTTGACCCGGGTAGGTTTTTGAAAAAATGGTATCAGAGGAGGTGGGTTCTTAGAGAACCTGGCTTTTTTTAGCACTGTTTGTTATTTGGTAATTCATGGTAGATGGAGTAGGATTATCAGGACTTGAGGGGTATTTGCCGAAAGAGAATCACTAACTATTTCTCAGTCTGATCTCTCGGGTTTCCATGGAAATTTTGGTTTAATTAGTTTCATTGGGTTTTAGGGTATGTTTTTCTATTGGGATATGACAAAGGGAGTTGGAATAATATTATTCATGAGCCGCATGTCCTTTAATTCCATGTGGAGATAAGGTCATGGTCCTAAAAGGCTCTCTGTATTGGTGACATGTGTGGAATATGGACACCAAACAAATGATCAAGTCACCCACCGCTACTAGTTCCCTATTTAAGTTTTCTTGTTTTACTCTAACTTCTTAACATGGTTTCAATCCGAAAAAATTGGTTTTGAAAAATGGTTATTTGAAATGACATGTTTAATTTAGGTAATGTTTTAAAGGAAATGGGATGAATGATTTGTTTTTGGAAAATGAAATTGTTTTCTTTTGGTCATGATGTTCATCTGGGTTCTTGCATGCATAGAGGTATGTTGGAATAGGCGCAAATGTTTTGTATGGTGGATGGATACCCGTGGTGGCACAGAAACATGCATGTGAGTGAGAATCTAGAGTTTACAGATGGCAAGGGTTTAACTAAACAAGATTGTTCAAAATTAATGAAGTTTAAAAAAGGATCGTTTTTATGTTATGATATATATTTTTTCTGGTGTCTAAATCTTGTAACCAATGTGGTGTTTAATATAGAAGATTTTATTTATGAAGTTGGTCTTGATAAGGTTCTTGACTTTTATTTTCCAGCAGTTGTCCCGTTGAAGCTTCGATGGTTTGTTGTAGTGCGATTGATCAACCTAAAGATTTTATTCTTGAGTTATGGAAGCTAAATCCACCTCTATTTTATGGAAAAGCATACCCTTCCTTTGCAGATGAGTGAATGAAAAAAATGAAAATGGATTGTAACATCGTTGAGTTTCCCGATTCAATGAAGGTCAATTTTTCAGCCTTCTTGCTTGAAGGTTCATCGTGGGTGCAGTGGTAGTCAGTGTCTTCGAACAAGCCTCATCAAGAGCTTACATGGGAGATTTTCAACTATTTGTTCATTTTTAAATATTTCATTGGGAAATAAATGGTGAGAAAGGGGATAGATATGTGTTGTCTATAGTAGGGTGATGAATCCGTGTTAGATTATTTCCAGCACTTTGTGAAGATAGTCCCTTACAATTCTGGGTATGCCACAGATGACTCCCTGAAGGCTCGATGTTTCGAGGTCGATCTCTCTCTCAATCTGCAGTCAATGGTGCCAAATTCCAACCTAACTTCATTTTTTGATGTTGGGAGACAATATTTTCATGTTGAAGTCATGAGGGAGAGAGTTCTCAAATTAGTCTTCCCTCCTTCAATTCCAAATAGATGTGGGGAGACATCCAACAAGACGATGTGTAAGTGATCAAAAGTTGATGGAGCATTTTGTGTAATCAAAAGAAATCAGGATATTTCATTAACCTCTTCATAGAAAGAGATCCTAATTTGTTTTTAGTGTTGAACAATAGGCCACAAGAGGCCGTCATTCCCATGTACTCTTAATCCCTTTTGTTCTTGTAGACATTTGGGTCACTTAAAACAATTCTTTCAGGGAGTTTATAGAAATAATTATGTAGTAAGTCCTCATAAGTGGTGTGTTATTTGGTTTTTGTAAAAGTTTTCTTGTGTCGGTTTCCTTCAAGTTTAAGGGATCTCTTATCATTTCTGGTTTACAGATATTGTTTTGGGTTTTGAAATGTATGAGAATGTTGTGGGTCTTTAATGAACTTCAGTTTTCGATGATAGTGTGGTTTTAATTACAGAATTATGCCCTATCATATGTTAGATCAAAAGATGTATGTTACTTATTAGGATTATTAGAACCTGACTATAAGGTAGGAGATGCTTCATATATCATATCTCAATCCAAAAGGTCTCAGAGTGAAGCCTTATTGTAGTTAAATACCATGAGGTAATTTTAAGAATCTTGGTTAAGGTTGTGCTTCTATCATTTTGGTGAGACAGTTTTAGCATTTCTAATGTGTTTTCTCCATCATTTTAAATTTCCTATTTTCCCAAAGAGTGTGATGGAATAATCCCTCACACAATGACATCAATGTTTCCTTTTTAGAAGTGAGTTACAGATCAGTGTCCTTGTGTGGACTGCCCATGAGAATTAGGTGAGGTCTTAGTTTTTATTCATCCTTAGGAAAAAGGTGGTTAATGGTTTGAATGTACTTGTTGTTCATATATTAGATTGATTATGCCCCGGTTTAGTTATAAGTTGGATTTTTCTTTGGACTTGTATAAGTTGGTTCTTTATAGTGGGAAGAACCATTGTCTCTTTGGTTTTTCTCTTATTTCGTTATTGGCTGTTAGTTGAATTCTTTTGGTGGGGAGTCTATTTGGGCCTCCCCTGTACTGGTGATTTATTCTAGGCAATGGGGTCCAGTCCCGTTGGTCATCGATGGAATGTCCACGGATTGAGAGGTTGGATCTTGTTGATATGAAATCCTTCAATGTTGATCAATCGACTGGATAGTTTTGTGTGATTATAAAGGTGGAAATCCATATGGTGGGGACCATTTTCACCCCTTGATGTATGTGTTAAATTTATTTAATTTTATGATACCTTAACTAATTTTTTGGGGGTTTAGTTTGAGTCCGAGATGAAAATTTTGAGCACATGTAATTTTTCATGTGATTAAAAATAAATTTTAACTATTGCAGTGTTTAAAATTTTATTGTTAAGAATATTATTGTTAATAAAAAGAAATAATTTTGTTTATTTTTATCATCATGCTTATTTTTTTGTTTTTATTAGTATTATTTCTTTTATTATTATTACTATTTAAATTACCATGTAACAACAATTTTAATTAGTTTTATTTTAGGGTGTTTTTTAATGAAAAAAATATTAAAACCCCAGTTAGCCACCCATTTTTTCTATGTGTATGTGCGGCTCGACCTATCCAAGGACAACAGACGCCTCTTTATCCTCCATTTTAGTGCACCTTGGCTGATTTCCTTAGCCCTCATTATAAGCACGATAGGCCACCACCCTGGTTTCCTCTTCCTCTACAGTGCCTCACCACCTCAACCTCATGTCGTTCCGGCGTCAAAACCCACTATGACACCTACTTCGTGGCACCATACTCCCCAACATATCCCTCTTCAGTCTAGTACACACATCAATCACTGTCCAAAGGTTCTTTAGGCTAGCCAGCAGCCACTATCCAGTTTGCTTTCGGCCGCACATACCTCCCCTATCCATCTCTCCCTGACACCGCAACGCTCCTCCAGTCACGACCACTACTATGATGACCTCTAGTGTGCCCCCTGGTGCAGTGTTTTTCATCATTGATTCTTGCCACATACTCCTCATGTTCACCGGCACTGACTAGTCTTGGTTTCCACCTCATTCTAGTGAGATTTCATCCACTGTCCGCTTATGACAGCTTCCCTCTAGCATGCGTGGCCCCTACTAACACATGCTTGGCCAGCGACTTCGTTTTGAGCATCTGCAACTCTAATGGTATACCCTTATCCATTAGGGTTGTGTATTTTTCCTTAGTTTTGTTAAGGTTTTTATCCAATGTGGTTTATCTTTGTAGGATAGAGGTTTTGAGACCCAGGTGAAGCGTTTACATACATACAGTTTTTTTCTTTGCACCACATTTCCAAGTTAGGTTCCCTTTACACTGCCTTTTAGAATTTAAGTTTGATATATTTTCCTACTGTTCATTCCCTATATATGTCCTAATTATTATTGAGAAACTTTTGGTTAATAATTTATTATGTGAATTAGTAGTTCAATTCTGGTTTTGTGAAAAATGGGGTCATTTTATTATAATTGCACACACTTTTTGTTTAATTAAATGTTTCATTAGTTTTTCACCATGTTTGTGACTCTTAGAACCAGATTTAAAAATTTAATTATGTTTGTGGGTTGGAATTTGTATTTGGAACCTTTTTGAATCTTAATTAGAAATTGTTTTGATAAAAATTGCATGTGCCACTCATAAATGGCCCTGTTGTAATTTTTGTATTGAATTTTTCATTTCTAGGTTCTTTGGTGTGTTTACACCCCTTTATAAAAAGTGCATGTGTTTGTTGATAAATGTTTTTATAGTGTTTTTAAAAAAATTCAAATTAAAAGGATGAGTAGTTGTGGATATAAACATGATTGATATAAAATGGTTATCTTAGGTTTCTTGAATGTGTTCAAAGTAGTTTTATGTTTAAAAAATGTGTGTAATTAGCTTTTAATGTGGTTTGACATGTGATGATAGATTGTTCCTGATTGGAATTTATGTGCTAAGTGTAATGGAAATTGTTTTTTTAATTAATTAATGTATTGGTAGTGTTCGAAATGATATTTTGGGGATCCTATTTTAGATTTTCAAAGTGGGTTTTGGTTTCATAAATAAATGGGTGTTGAGTTTAAGGGTGTATTAGAATGTGTTGTCGATAAATGGCCATTTGAAACTTACAAAAGTACTTGTGCGATTTGAAATATAATCTGAATTTTTTTAGATAATTTATCATTGTTTTTGTGTGGATATTTTGTGTTTTTTTGTTTAGTGAGTTTAGATTTTTTGTTAATGAAAAATTCCAGTTTATGAAAAAGAAATGGTTTAAGGACCATTTTGAAACCTTGTGAAAATATGGTGAAATTGTTTTTTATGAAAACCTCCTATGGATGATTCACATGCCATGATTATATGTATATAATGGATGGTATTTCCTTACTATGGAATCCTTGTGATCCATTATAAGGGTGCCTCAGATTGGACACATTTTCTTCTTTTGATTAATGGCAAGAGATAAAACCTTGGATTGACTTATGGTGATCCCTATTGTGATTTATTATTATATATACTATTATTGGATTCTTGGATGGCATCAGTTGGACCGTCCTCTTTTTAAATACATGGGACAAAAGAACCTGACATACTGAGAGAATATTCTAAGAATGATTGTAGTATTGGTATGTTTTGGTACAAACAAGTGGACCATAGTAGGAAAATATGTTTGGGTTAATTTCTATGGGATTTTCCTTCGGCCTTCTTGAGAATGGATAGAAAAATGTTTTGAGCGTTTTGATTTCATCATGTGTGACATGTCAATGAGGATGATGTCTCATGTATTAGTGTCTTCTAGATTATTCTTGATCACATTGGTTCACCTATGTCTACTCATTCTTAGTGCTTTTAGTGTTGAATGTGTTACTTGTATATATATTTTCTTTTCATTTCCCTTGCAGTGAAACTACCATAGCACTTTCATGTGTAATGTTTTTATAGGAATGTGCGGTGTGGTTTTAATGTGTCATATAAAAATTATTTTCAAAGAAATGTTTTTTATCATTTCATGAAAATTAAAAATGTAAACATCACTTTCACATTGAAAATGAAAAAGTCTCACTAAAAAAATAACTTGGGTTTATTTGAAATGAATGAGGGCAATTGCTTGTACATAGTTTTTGAGTAACATATAGAAAACATAATATTATAAACTATTGTTCAAACATGAAATGGGGTTTCTTTTTTATTTTAATGTTAGTGAATCGGAAAATAGTAGATTGGGATAGCCTACATAGTTTTAATACTCACACATGTAGTTATTTTCATTTTTTGTTCTTTTGAAGGTTCCATCTTGGGCCCGCTCACCTTGGGAGAGGCATGATCATTGAGTGGGGGAGTTACTTGTGGGTTCACATGAAGATTGTTTTTTCCCATTCAGTTAGTTTTATTTCCGTCAGTTCTTGTTCAATCATTTCATTTGGATTCATTATTATGATATTCTCATTATCATTTCCTCTGCTTTAATTTATTTATATAGGGAGAAATCATTCCCATTGTCTCTGTCGATTCCCGGGCGGTTGTTCCCAGCCCGAGAGGATCGAGAACACCTCTTGGGCCACGTAGCAGATCATCTCAGGTTATCGGTTCAGGGTCGATATGGGTTTTTTCATGAAAAAATTCACTTAAAATCCTTCCATTAAATGATCATTATATATTAATTGTCAATAGTTTATTGAATCATTAAGAACCATTGATACACATCCCTATAGAGATGAAAAAAATGCTAGGAAAACCATCTCTATTTTAATACTTCCCAAAGTGCTAAATATATTTTATAAATAACATATACATTTCTAATGTACAAATGAATTTATAGTTCCATTTTATGGTGGATATTTTTAATGCATGTTGTGATCTAACATTGTTACACCGTTTTGAAGATCTATCGGCTAACCAATATGATTTAGGTTATTTTTAAAACCAAATTTAGCTACCCTAAAATAGTTATACTTTGTTTATCCCACCTATAACCCAAGCTCCTGCTTTATTATCTTTCTTATGAGGGAAATTTCTAAATGAATTGTGTGCATTAATACAATTTCCATTCCTTATTACATTCACCATTTATAAAAAATGTTATACACTAGATTATATCAAAACATTTTGAATCAAAGTGTTTAATTTAAATACTTTTGAAACAAATAAAATTGATTAATTTTTTTATAACTAGTCATAAAATTATAAGTTTAGTTTTTAAGGGATATTCTCATCATCTTTCATAGGGTTAAATTCACTATACTATATTTTCCGAAATCTAGTTCTCAAGGTTCTACTAGACTCTCTCTGACACCAACAATAAATACCATTACTGTTATATATCAGATTTAGTGGTTACTTTATTATATTGGTTCTAGATACAAGTTACCAAAATGAAAAGGACTGATCAGTTTAGTAGTGTTAGAAAACTAGATACATACATGAATATCACATTAAATTTGAAACATAAAATAAAAATAGTATTTTATTTGAGAAAATTTCTATTTAATTTATAATATCCTATATATCAATCAAAATACACTTCATGTCAGCCAATTGAAAGGAATCATAAGAATGGGGATATCTCAGTTGTTTAGTAAGGGTATGCATACAATAAAAGCTCAGAAAAATTAAATAAAATATGGAAAATATGGCTAAGATAAACAATAATAAAATGATCTATACAAATAATAACCTAAAATAGGGGACTAAATATCATTATAATATAACCACATCAATAATTACATGGACCACTATTATTGAATTATACCGATTTAATGAATAATTCCATACATCAGAAATGTACCATCAAGGACTCGTGCCAAGAAATATTACCTAATTGAAAAGTCCACAACAAGATATTAAATCTGGTTTGTATCATTATATATACCAATGAATCAAGGGGCAATAGAAAGTGTCATCCATCACATACTATATCCAATTAATCCATCATATGAAAGAGGTGAAACATAATAATCATAAACATTAATATTGAAAAACTAAAATATGAAATGTTATTAATTTTTAAAATCAATAAACATAATAATAAACCATTTAGAGTAATATAATGAATTATATTAAAATACTACATCCCAAAAAATGTATAATATTCATAAAAGTGTATGGAAGTAGATTAATATACTTCAAAAATACAATATAATTTTTTTCTTGAGGAAGAAATTAATTTAGAAATAAATATTTATCAAATATTACGATAAACATTTTCTTCAAAAGAAAAATGTAAAATTATAATGGAATCCTTGATACATTTATAATTCATGAAAATATGAAATTTTTTTTATTCCAAATATGATAGAAAACATTACAATCACACTTATTTATGAAATTTAAAAAGTACTTGATTTATAAAATGACTCGATGATTCCATTTAAATTGTTTTTTTAAAATTAAAACATCTATAAAAATTCCATTAAAAAATCAGTATAAAATTCTAAAAATATTCCCTATACCATTTTATAGAAAATATAGATATGGAAGAAAAAATATTCTCATACGAATAAAAAATAAAGTGGGTTTACATTAAAAACATTATTTAATTATTTTATGTACATGTAAAAGTAAAATGAAATATTATTTTAATTGAACATAGGAGAATAACAGAGAATTATTTTGATATATAAATATCATATAACTTCCCAATTGTATAATTAGACATAAATAATCTTTAATAGTAATGAGACTGTGAAATAAACCCTTACCTCATGTTCAAATTCCATTGTATGCATTCAAAAATCTTATATAATAAATAAATAAATATTATTTATATATATCCCAGAACCATAATCATAAATAAAAAATTATATTATTATATTATTATATTTTATCACCCCTTTGTTATCAATTATTCATTAAAACCATTGTTCAAAGTAATAAATACTATGATTTTAATTTATGTTTTCATTCAGTAGTTTCAGTCCTTGTACATTGATCAGGGTTCCATAATATTATAAATTTTAATCATTATATAAATATCAAATATATTTTTAGATACATATTTATATTCATCCATAGAATTTACAGATATAAAAATTAATTACACCATTCATAGAGATGGTTAGTCATACGTACGCATGAAAATGGTTTTCATTATTCAAAAGTTGGAATGAATGACATGTAAATAATAATTAAAAAATATATAATAATTATTATATCATGTTTATAATATATATTCATTAAATATATCCTTATAACTATTCATGTAAAGTGAAAATTAAATACAAATGTCATAACTTCATGGAGGTGGTAGTCCACACGTACTCTTCAGAAACATTATTTTTTTCTATTGATTGGAAGGTAAGATGGTAGATATTATATTGTATTTATATAAGTATAATTATTTCATAATAATCATATATAATATTTAAAACCATCACAATAACCATATATAAAATAGGTTGGTGGAAAATGAATTTCATCTCTTTGTGGTCATAGTAAACCGTACGTAAGCACAAACGATATTTTCAAATCCCATTTAATGGTAATGGGAGTGGGTAAGTGTTATTTCATAATAATAATATAAATATATTAGTACATTAATTATATTGAATTTATTATGTTATGATAAATACCATAGATTTATTAGAGGTTAATAAGATTATAAAAAATTAATTGGTTATGGGTAATACATATTCTTTAAATGATATCCTATATATCTCTTATTCAAGGTCATAGGGTTGGCCGTTTGGGAAGAACAGTACATATAAAACATGTCTAATTATGTTGAGAAGGTATTATTCTAGGGTATGGTCGATCTAGATGGCTGGTTGTCTGGTAAGTAATATGAAGGAGGGGTGTCATTTTATAATGGTGGGAGAGATCATGTAAGTATTTTTTTAAATGATTAAAAATTAACAAAGTAAATCTTAAAAATATTATTCATTGTGTCGATAAATTTGGATAATATTTTTGTGGGTTGGAATAATATCATATAATTAAATTTACGATGGGATTTTGTAATTTTAAACATTATATATTTTAAAAATCACCTTGTTAATTATTTTTAACATTAACAATTGTAACAAAACAATTAATCATAAAGGGTTAATAATGTTACCATAAATAGAAAATTAACTCATAAGTGGAATATCGGTGACGATCCAAAACATATTCCATTAAAATGGAAAAATAAAATATTTTTAAGAATATAAAATAATTTTATGATATATTATTTAATATAAAATTATATTAATTTATATTTTGGAAATATTAATTAAATTTGGATTTAAATACACTATGAATAAGATTAAATTAAAATATAACCTTTTTACATATCAGAAATGTGTTATATTTATTAAAAAAATTAATGAGTCTCCATAACTCAATAAAATTTTATTACATTAATTATTTTTAAATTTATTTATTTTTTATTAATTGCAAAAATATCATATCACTATTCTAGATGAATTTAAGGTACTTATTTATTCACTAAAAGTTAAAAATACAATACCATTTTGAATATAAATTCATTATTCACAAAATAACTATTACGGTACATTCACAAAATTCTTTTGTGCTTATGTAGACACATAAGAGATATTTAAAACTAAAAGAGTGAAACATTGTAACCTTTTTTTTCTATAAATAGAATATAAGTCATTTTTTGGAACATGTTTTATTAAAAAATTACATTTGTAGACTATGGTTATAATGGAGGAATTATTATAATCCAATTGAAATTTAAATGAAAAATTGTGACCCTTTCCCTTAGTTTTAACTAATATTAACATGATTTTCCCTTTACATCAGTGATAACCTTTTCCATGATTAATATTCAAAACTATTAATAATTAAAGGGAATTATTTTCCAAATTTTAATCTCCTTACAAAAAATATGGAATCCATTTTAACAAATCCAATTCTTATAAGTGGTAGAAACTAATTTTAAAACAAATGTGTAAAATGCAACAAAAACCACTTTTTTGGATAAATCTAATTTTTAAGTATAAAAATAGATTTATTCACATCCCTTTCATATTACATGTATTGAAAGATTGTTAATTTTTTATGTTTAATATATAATTTCTTTAAAATATTTCTCTAATAGCGATTAATTTAATTTATTAAGATAAAAAACATTTTATACATACAAAAATTATTTATAAATGTTGTCATTTTCTCTACATTGATTTGAATTTTTTATTTATAATAAATTATTAACAGATGAATTGATTTTACACATGTACAAATCGTGATTTTTTCATAGTTTAGCTAATCCTATTCAGGACCACCAATTGAATGGACAAGTTATAGTTGAATACTATATTAGAGTTCTTATAGACTCTGTGTTGTACGTATCAAAAGCTTTTCAAGAGATTATATTTAGTTGATGAGAAGTATATCATGAAATATCGGGGTGTCAAAACTACTATTTAGTAATAAAATTGGGACATTCACTTCTTCCTCATCCATGTTTTATTTGTCTTTGAAAATATAAAATTTCTACACTTCATTATGATGGAATATTCTTCATGTTTTCAAATATGTACTTCTTTGGGAATCTTAAAATACCTAATTTTTCTCAGATTGAATCATATATAATTTTTTTTTCCTTTTGATGAGATAGAAATGAATTTTTAATCTTTTATTATTGAAGTACATTATTTCCCATTTCTAGTTAATTATTCCAAATGACAAGGAATTACATAGGTAAACACTTTTTCATCCTCACAATAATGGACTTTCTTAATATATCATATTTAACACTAAGTATAAATTGTCATTTATAGTTATTTTTCACCAGCTCTATTTGTTCACGTAGAGTATTTATTCACTTATTTGGAGTGTGTATAATCGTATTTCACCAACCAAACATCATTCCTTTCCTCAATTGCTTGACCAATTTTGGGAATCTTTTAATCAATATTGTATATTTGTATTAAAGTTTTATCACTTATAAAATATATATAAGACTTATTTTACATTCATATATTGTATTTTTGTAAAAAACTAATTGTATATATGCTAAAACCACCGACATCTCAAATATTATCACAAATACCTAGTTCTTTTACTTTCACGTGTAGTTTTTACATATGTTTTTGAATATTTGATGGGTTGTTTGAACCCAATTGGGATCCAACAGGGGAAAAATATTCCTAAAATTTACCCCATCTACCATTAATTGTGTGGTTATCTTCTTAAATTTTTTCATCACACACACATATATATATATATCGAAATTTATTTAAAAAAAATCAAAACATAAGGACTTATCAAGAAATTTTCTGGCCTCTCTCCAATGGTTTGAGGTGGATGCATCTTCCATAGTACAAATGGAACTTATTGCACCAGTACATGTCCCTTTTAATGGAAAATAATCCTCTAAATTCTATGTGGTAGAACTTATTATCTTATTTTATTAAGAAGATTTTATTTTTACGAATTTCATATTTCTCAATTTGGCTTCTATATCAATACACACTACACTAAATGTGTTTATCTCTACCAAATATGAGTTTAGTCTCTCTTAATATTCAAATATAAACTTATGTATTCACTCATCATGCATCTATAAATTTTATTTGAGTGTGTTTCATAGTCATTGATTCTTATTTATTTAAATTTTAACTGACCTTCCTTGAACTCATATGGCACCCTGTGATATATTTCAATATAATATACTTTCTCTCCAAATATTTATCTAATATTTTTAAAACCTCATTAATAAAAATATATATTTTTTCACCGATGATCATGTTTTTTATAATAATGTTAGATATTTCTCCCTTTATTTTAGATCATTTTTGAAAGAGTTTCATTTCTATAACTAGTTTAACAATTCCTTTTTCATTGCATCAATATCTTACACAGTTGTGGATTATCATTTTAAATAAAATCTATAATGAGGCCTTTATTGATTGATATTAAATAATTTAAAGGTTTAAAGCGTATTTTTTTCATTTATAATAATATTCGACTTTGAATTGTTTTAAATAGTGGTTAATATTTCTCTATATGTATATTTTTTATTTATTTCCCTTCATCTATTTTTTTCCATTTTCCACTGTCTTGGGAGTAACATTCACATGCATATAATTATGCATATATTCTAAATTTTTTTTCATAGTGTCTTCAATAATATGTTATATTCTCTTAATTAAACCAAATGAAAATAAATGGTAATTAAAAATTATATCTATTCAATGGTTAAACTTGCTTTGATAAAAATTTAAATTAACAATAGTATCAGTGTAGACACCTGATAGGTGTGGGGGGGGGGGGTCATGTTTTATATATTCATAGAAAATTAAATATTATATTGGAAACATTAACAGCCCTTATAATTAACCTATGTTTTTAGTGAATAAGAATTTATTTTCTATTTCACCTATAAATCATAAAATACATGAAATTAATGTAAATAAAATAAATAGGGAAAAATATATTTACTTGTTGGGAACAAAGGCCTACTCATTTGAACGATTTTTTGTTCGCCCTAATCTTTTTTATCTCAAAAATAATCAATGGTTTATCATGATGTTTTTTATTTCCCACATATATATAGTCAAAATTTGAATATAATTTTATTCTTCATATAAAAATTATCTTTCAAGAATTCTATTGAATTCGACATGGAATCTTCAAAAATATTGTCACAGGATCCCAAAAATGTCTTCATTCATTCCTTGAATCCCTTTGGTTGTATATAATCCCACATTATATTCAGGTGGTTCAATATATATCCTTATTGTATACTTATAATGATTTATGCACATGATTGATATATATCAATAGCTTTGATCTCATTCGAATCAACATAATATTTTGAAATGCCTTCATCTCTTATAGGCATGAAGTGAAAAAAAGTCCATATTCACAACTTAGTATCATTGAATTCATCAAAATACATTTATCTAGATATCAAAGTAATTTCCTTACGTCTAGTGATATTTAGATTAAAAAACAACCCCTCACTCACAAAAAGACATGGCACACTGATAGAAATAACAATACCTTAATTGGTATCTTACACAGTTTTCTTCTCATAAAAAAATATTATCTACATCTTATCACTGATCTAATCACTAAATGATTACTGGATTCATTATCATTGATACTAAAATATTCATCATATTCAACACAAGCTTATAATTTTGATCTTATTCCTTGAAAGGTCTATATTTTTTTTCCAAAAAATCATGATAATTGAATATCTTACAAATAAAACCTCTACCCCTTCATTTTCCTAGTATTTGTAGTTCATCCGTATAATTTTTTCCATATTATAAATTTTAAATATTTGATAAAATATTTTTGTTCCCACATACCTTAATTTTTTATTGTCTTATATAAGGGGAATCTTTCAAGAACTAGTTAAAGTGTCATGAAAAAACTAATTGGATGTGTCTTCACATTTTTATTTGTTCATTTTTCTTAAAATTGTTCTCTAATATAGTTTCCTAGGAGAGTTATTTCTTTATTACTTTATCATTATTATTTATTTAAAATATTATTAAATATTAATGATCCTTTTATTATCCTTGAGATTTACATTTCATTCCCAACGTTTTCTTAAAATACGACCCATAATACACAGAATTTATTTTACCAAATCTTTTTAATAAATAATACAACAAGAAAATATCTTGTGAAACATTATTCCTATTTTCATCATATAGATCCAAATGATCAGTATTCGAGGTATCAGAAAATAGTAACAATAAAATTTTGAAGACGTAATCCATGTCATTTTTATATACAACCTTTACCTCATTAATCTCTATGATGTAGTCTACATTTATATGGAATGGAGAATATCTAAATACACATAATAATATATAATTGTGTGATAAATCATAGAATGTGTCAGTTAAGTCACAACTTATCTTCTTCCACCATAAAAGTCTGTAGAACATATGAACTTTTAAATTTATTTATCACAATCTCTTCCTCATCTTGAACATTCCAGTCTCACCATGATTCAAATTCTGTTGTGATGTTTAGAATAATGAATATTAGCTTTTGGGAAATCTGCAATTTTATTCCTATTGAGAATAAATATTTTTTCAACCTAATATTCTCAACAATCTTATCTTTTAAGTAGATTTTGATTATTTAATGTGACCTTTATGTATATCCTCATTTACCCATATATATATCTGTGGAATTTAGTGTTACCCTGACACATCTAGTTTAGACCTTTAATTATCAATAATATCCCATTAAATGGTTCATTGAAATCCATATTTACCTTTTCATATTTCTTTGTTACCTTTAACTAGATTTTATTTTTTTAGTGTTACCATTAAATATCTAAAATGAATCTTACCCAATGATTAAATCACAATTACATAGATATCCAAATACTTCTATACAAGGCTCAATAAAATGTATAAAAAATCAATCATAACTATGAATACACCAAATATATCAAACCCAATTTCCAAGACACACATATGTAGAGGCATGAAAAAACATACATAAATCCTTCTCAAAAATAAAAAAAACAACATTCACATTATCTAGGGATTATTAAAACATTACTAGACATCATTCAATGTTTTTTAATACTAATCTCAATTTACATTAACTTCAAGACACCTAGGATGGTTTCTGCAATCACTTAAAATATCTCATTCCAAACCATGAATCTGTTTTATCCATTTTAAATATACCTAATTAAACTTCGTATCCTTAACAGATCAATATCATGATTATTTTGAATCGTAAACTTAGTAAAAAAATTAAAATGACTTAAAATGAATATATAAATTACAATAATAATTCGTAATTTCTTAGAATGAATTTTAATGTCCATTATAGTATATATACACATCCATGAGTACTTTCTAGAAACTCTTATACCTTTTTCATTCTTTGTTTCACTTTTCCCTTTCTAAAATAGTATCCACGTGTTTTTAAACTCTAATTTAATCAATAAAATCGAAAAAATACATGTATGTACTTTGATAAACACATCCTCTTCATCTCTCCATTTTACTGATATTTGAAATTTGAAAATCAAAAGTTCTAAAAGTAGTTCACCCTACCAACTCATGACTTCTTGAATGAATATTGTTGAAAACCACATTCATATTCCTTGGAACATGTCATTAACATGTGTTCCAATTAAAAAATCTTATTATTTAAGTTGATAATCATGATTTAATTTTATAAAACATTATAAACAATCCTTTTACATTTCAATAGTTGCCTCAGAAGTGATTTCCGATACACATAAGTATGGGCTACCCTCATCATCAATTATAGTGAATAGATCCTGACTCCATCACACATCTATCTCCAATAACACATTGACTAATAAATAATAAATTTTAAAAAATAAAATAGTATCTTCACACAATTCATGTTTCACCCTTAATGTTATTATTATATATGTAATTTTTAAGTACTGAACATGTGTGGTCAACATATATGTCTTGTACATAACAAGTATCCCCAAAGGAGGGTTTTGATCAAGTCAAATAACACATATTATATATAGGGTAAATGATGTAAACCCTAGTATGATTATATAACAAGTAATAAATATGAAAAATAAAACCATATTGAAATGATGATATACAATAAATATGGCTTGAAACAATAATGAACTCCAATTCATGGGTTTTTAGAGAGATCACAGAAGTGAAAAAAATGGTCGCACATTTTTAGTGTTTCCCCAGGTTGTGAGGAATAATTCAATATTAAAATGAGATTATTGTTAAATTAATAGTGTGATATAAAATCATATGTAATGATAGATGAAGAATAAATATTTTTGTATTAGAGATTATTATCCAATAATCATGGATGCCCACACACATTGTCATTTTATTGTTGCAGTTTATATGGACAACAAGATACTACTCAGTCTATTTAATTTTTTCAAGAATTTAATACTCACGAGTAAATGATTCTTCAGCCAACTCATGTATCTTATGAATGAATAATTAAGTCCCGATATTAAATATATTATATGAAAAATCTTTAATGATGGGTTAGTTAAAATACTCAAGTGAATTATAATTTGTAATCATTCAGTTACCATGTAATGTTGAAGTGTCTAGGATAAATGGATTAACACACCACATTCATATATCTAAATAATTTTTCTTTATTCATGTTTAAATTTAACATAAATAAAAATTAGTATAAATAATTAGGATGAATATATACTAAAACAACCAAAACTCACTAAATCATAAAATACATTGTTTCATTTCACCTTATATGGTAACATAAAATAACATGTGAAATCATATTGAAAAATAAATTGGTATTTTTTTCAAAATTATTTTAGAAATCTATAATTAACTTAATGTTATATCACATATTAAATGATACGTTTTTAGCACTCATCCATAGTAGTTTTGAATTAACTATTAAACAATTTTATAGTAACATTATGAGTTAATATTTGTCCCCATTTAGTGATCCACAATGTGTCACCATAAATTCCATTACATAGATGAATAAATAATAATCTAAAAATCTATATTTTTATTAAAATAGGAACATATACCATATTTTCAATACTACTAATGACATAAAGGGATCATGCATGATGTCCATCATACACATGTATCAATATACATTTATCCCACAACTTGCATCATATGTATATAAGAATTCTCATATTTTCCATTTTTCCATCACAAAATGTAACCATGGAATATGTATCATGTCAATATCATATATACAACTCTTACATTCTCAATTACTAGATTACAGACAAAACATTCTGATGAATATTACACATGTCATACACCAATATAAATATGTGTATCAAAGGGCCCTTATCTAAATATATAAGCATGTCATATTTACTATCTATGTCTGGCCTCATACTCTGAAATCTATCTCAATTGAGGTACCATATGTAATAATCATCATATGAGAGGAAAAATACCAACTTTATTAAACTCCAATTGATGACATGATTAACAACATACCCAACCACCCTTATATTATCTAAGTAAATATGTATACTTTTATAAATATTATATCAATGTATTAATGTTCTCATGATAGGTATGTCGCCAAACTCAAGTAGTAAGAAATCGAATATGATCAAAACACTCATATTATACCAAATACATATATATGAAATTCCACACGGTATACTTTTTGGGTCGTCCAACCCCCACAAGGAATCATATTCTTTGTTTTGTACCTCCTGATCATATTCTATATATCTATACAAGAATTCTACTCATGGTAACCTTAACATTTCATAATATTCTATAACAATTAATGGCAATTATCAGTTATGTATAACTCAATATCAAACTTTGAGAGGTCAATTACATTTCATTTCAAAAAATGTATATACAAATATAAATATATATATCCAACATAAAATAATGAAAAAATAGAGATTGAGTTTTAATATGATAAATTTTAATATTCATAAAATATTTTAGAATACTTAATTAACCCTTCATACGTTTCTATATTTAATATCATATGTGAAAGAAAACAAAATTATCCTTATATATTTTTCACTTTCAAGGGTTTAGTTTTCTCAAAAAATCATATTTAATTCTTATAATATCTAAATGTGACCATATGATCAAACCCTCCCACTAAATCATTAGTGAGAAACATCTATGATGTAAGAAATTATGAATAATGTTGATATTTAAGAATCATATTCCTAATTTTCTAACTCATTATGCACATTAAAACTTCTTAAATACATAACAAAACATTTAATATTATCAACTAATGTTGTCTATATATATATCTTTCTATGTTCATTATAAACATCCTTATAATCATATTCTATAAAAAACTATTTTTTTCAAATAATTTTATTTTTTATTATTACATTATCAACAAATCCTAAACCCTTTTAGGTCACATTTAATCTTAATATATTATGGAAACTTATAAACTATTTACATTTTTCTTTTCCTCAATAATCTAAATTGTTTTGGGATATTTATTGTAATTCACTTTATAAGTATATTGGTATAATCATATAGTTATTTACACATGATCAAGATAACTAAATTTTTTAATTTACATATTTATTTATTATCATATATCTTGACTATTTATAATATTCTGTAATGAACAATTGGACCCTAGACTAGTATAATAAATTAATAAATAGTGGTATTCACATCCTAAATTGTCACTAATTGTAAACCGTCACTTATCCTAGATACATTAGGGTATTAAGTGGAAATTAATTTAAGTTTATATTAGTTTAATACTTTAATTTTGAATTTTGAACTTCTTAAGGTCTTACATACTCCCTCTAGTTTCTTTGAAAATATTTTTTTTCTTCAGAATATCTTTCTAATAAACAAATAAAATATTTTAGTTCAGAATATAATATTTATTTAATCATTATAGGAATATTTAAAAAATAAATCATTGTTCTATATAATATATATTATTTTATATTCTTGGATAATTTTCCTCTAAAAATTATAATTTACTAAAAGATACTGCTAAAGGGTAATAGGAAATAAATTAAATTATATTTTAAAAAACATATAAATAAAAAAATTATCAAAGAAAAACAATTTTAACCATATATTATTCCCAAATTATGTTATAGAATATGATGAATCATAAACCATGTGTATTCAACAGATCATATTATATTTATAATAATAAACATTATCTTGTTGACAACTTATCTTATCATATAAGTGAAATATATGAATATGAACATCATTTATTGTGATCCATCTATGTTTGGTAGATTTATTAATGTTCAATAAAATTTGATATAGTAACCATCTTATTCATCACATTAATATATAATATAAGTTCTGTCAATTATTCACTTTATTTTAAACTCATATGTGTTTACAATAACTGAAAATTATACATTTTTTTCACCTAGCATTCAAAATAAAATTATTTATTATTCGAACCACTATACCGGAAATAGTCATTTGAACGAGTTTCATTGAACCCATTAAGGTATATGTATAATCCACCGTATGAAATTATTACCCCTTCATGGAATATCTAGATTTAAATGAGCATTATTGGATTCTAAAAGAAATATTATTGAACTATTTCAACTAACTTTTATTCTTATGGTTTGAATATTTACAAACTAACACTATTTTCAGAAAACTCTTATCTAGAAATAAAATGGCTTGTTCATTTCCTTAACCCCTTGAAAATACTATGTAAAACATTCTTGAGCACATTCTCATTTTCCATAAAACAATTCCATAAATGATAAAAAAATAAATTACCTAACCAGAAAAATCCATTTTACTCTCTGTTAAATAATGTTATATAATTAATCAATTCATAATTATTTGTATCAAGAAAAACTCATCCCAAATTATTAATAAAATAATTCTCTTTCCAATATAAAAATAATACAATGAAAATATTTTGGCAAGTTCAAAAAAGACTGAATCATCTATGTTATCAATGAAACACCTCCTTTTCCAATACTTTATTTTATTTTCTTAAGATCTTTTTTTCCTTCTGACGATTGGTATATTAAAAAAAGTTGAAATCATAAAAATGATATCATATATATTTTTTAACAATATAAATTAATTATATAATAAATAAATAATTAAGTAAACTTTTAGTCTCACTGAATCATTATATTATTCAATCATATTGATTATAAATTGGACTATCTATTCATATTGTGTATATGAGACTAAAATTCCAAAAATAATTTATTTGTACAACCATTTTTAGTATATCTATAAAGAATAAAATTATTTTGGTCTTTTAGAATATATATATTTTTCAAACATTATGTGAATCAGTCTATGACATCATAAGCATTTAAATTTCGATGTTGAACAATTTTAAACACTTTATTAACCATGAATATATATTATTATAACACAGAAACTAATTATTTATTAACTTATCTTAAATAAACAACCATTATTAAGAAATTTATTTAGTTACTATAATTGCGAGTGGATTACATCAAGATCCTACTTTGAAGGATTAATCAATGTGTTTAGTTTTTTGATGTTTATGCTATTGATCCACAATAAAATCTCTTATTAAACAAGTATCATTTTTATAAAACAATAAACAAGAACTTTTATTAAAATTTATATGAGAGAAACAATGAATCCTTTAAAATTTAATCAAAAACATTAGTGGAAGAATATCCATATTTCACTAAGTAATGAGTCTTCTATAAAATTTCACTCAACCTATAGTTATATAGGCGGGAAATCCTCCCAATGATATCTTATATGACTCTTGGATAGTTTAATTGGAAACCGTTTTGAAATACATCATATGGATAAAATAAAAACTATTCATTTGATAATACAATTATATTAGAGCCTCTTAGTTAGTATAACAAAAATCAATCAATGAAAAAAATTAGAAATGAGAATCCAAGTGATTCCATCTATAGTATGACTTATCTCTAGATAATCCATTGTGACCCATAATTATTTTCCTCAACATTATATCTCATGTGATTCCCTTTCATGTATTCATGATTATTGTAATTTGTTGTGGGGAATCATATTCTCTTCAAATAGTTAATATTATCCAACCATATCTATGTGTTATTATTTATATTACTCAAAAGTTTGTATTACTCACCCAAAAGTAGATATCATGTATAATTATGCATATCAGAAAACATGGAATACATATAGTACATGATCATTTATTGTAAAGGTATATATTTAATTAAATTTGAAATATCCACATGAGTAATCATAGACTGATAGATAGCCCACCTTAGTCATTTTTCTTGACAAGGAATTTGAATTTGGCTGATCGATAGTATGGTCCAAATTCCCTCTACCTAGAAATGCACTAATAAATTAAGGATCAAATTAATCATAAGATTATAACTTATTATTCATGAACTATATTAAATAACTAAAATAAAGTTCATAACATAAATTACAAATTGTGGGATGGGTAGAAGAAAAAATAAAATAATTATGGATTCATTCCAATCATTTAATGCAAGGTTATATCAATAAACAGTTTAACTTGTAAACTAAAGTATACATCATTATTTAAAAAAATGATTTATAACCACAAATAACATAGGTATTTTTTTCAAATAAACGATCTTTTAAAATTTTGAAACCTGATATCACCATTTATAAAAAATTCAAACATATAAGGTAATTATAAACAATAAGTAATTTAATATTAAACATTATATAAATTACCTAATTTCGATTAAAATAATATTATATTCATTCCAATATTATCGAAACAATTATCAAATTAATCATCAAAAAATCCATTAATGTTGAAAATTTAATATCCCAAAGAAGTCCCCTTAATTTGAAAAATTCAAATTAATTAATTATAAAAAATTCATAGTTTAAATGTGGTTACTTTATATTTGGCCCTTATTTATATTATTTACGAAATTTTATAAATTACAAAATGTGATTTATAAATAAATTTTTTATTTCTAGACAATAACACAAGCCATGTAATTTTTTAAAAGGTATCATAAATATAAACGATTATTATTTAAAGAATATTTATTAATAAATTTTTCATAAAAATTTATTGATTAATTATAATTCATCTATAGTTAAATTATAACTAAAATTTTCTTTAAATAATTAACATAGATAAAATAACTTTTAATATAATTTATAATAATTTTATAAATTATAAGAATATTTAAATAAAATGAAGTTTTTAAAATTTTCTATTACAGATGTATATGTGGAAACCTGTGTAAAGGTGAAATACCATACCTTTATTAAGGTCGTTGATATAAAGGTAATGATATAATTTTACCTACAGTGTAATTTAATACAATTATTAACATTATGGAATCTTTTTTACATATGGGAAGCCTATGAGTAATCAAATATGTAAAGGTAATAATGAAACGAGATTTAAGATGGTCCATAGTATAAAATTTTAGTAGTATGTAAACCCCATTGTTTAAAGTTACATGAGGATTTCATTTATGATGATACATCTATAAAACTGAAAAATTCCCTTACCTTTATGTATACCCCTCTACATAATGGGAAATTGAAAATGTACTTTGTATATAACATGTATAAGTTATGTTATCCAAGGATAACTCTTAAAAGGAACCCTGTACGTAAGGGTAAAGTTGATTGAACCATACATTGATTACTGTATGTAAGGATGAAAATCATTTTATTTTCACATAAATATTTTGGGTAATGTAAATTCATTTTTTCTCTAATTACAAAACATTATTATGTTCTTCATGTTTTCAATAATAAAAATAAGATCATACAAATATGATATATGTGATACCATTTATTCCACTATAGTGTTTATATCTTGTATAATAAAACATAATAGAAGTAGTAAAAACGATTCAAAACCTTTTCTCATGACCTTACATCCCTGAAATATTATAAATTCATATAAAAATTAATATATAGATATTGTAAAAATAGTATCTTGTACACAGAATACCATCTTCAATAGTCTTTTTCACTAACACATGGGCTTGATATGGATCACTGAAGTAGATTTAGAAGTTTCTCACCTCCATTGTATATCTATTGGTTGGGATAAATCATTTAATATTTAGATGGAATTATTCCTAAATTTTTGATTTGACATCATCTGCAATACAATAAATGAATAATATAAGACATTTTTGTATTATGGAGGTTCCTCCAAGAATCAATAAATCTTCCACACACGCAAATTTTAATTCTATTTTTGTGGTTTATATAGTCGTAAGTATGCTCCTTGGTTTATTTAACTTACTCAATCATTTAAAAAAAAGAGTAGATGCATCATTTGTTAACTCATGCATCGCATGCAGGAATAATGACCTCTCAAATCATTACATCTTATGTAACATTACGTTAGCAATAACTTAGTTACAAGACTCAATTAAATTATAGTTGAAATTAAAATTATATATATGTATAAGAATTTGTGGATTTTTAATCCATAAACTTATATTACACAATAGATATACTTATGGAATTGTATAGTGATCCCAACCTCTTACACATATCATTACAAGATTTGAACAAAATAATCCAATAAAACAACCCAAATACCAAGAGGACTAGTTTCATTATATTTGTTGGTTTATAATAAATCAATATGAAACAAAAATAAAAAATTTGTAATTTAGTCTCTATTATTTTTTTATAGATTTCTTTGACATTCTAAAAATACAAAACATAACTTTGGGAATACATAAATAAATGATTTGATCACAAATCCCTGTAATAGAATATGGATGATAAATGATCATATCATATGAGTCAAATTCCTTAACATGTTGTCATAAAGGATCTGGTGAATGAGTTATCACATAGAGGTATGGCATAAATAATATACATTAAATAAATCTTGTAATCAATGAAATGTTGAAAAAAATATGTAACACGAAATAAGAATAAGTCTAGTCTGACTATTAAGGCCACAAAACAGAGAGCAGAAATTCCCATAGTGGATTTGGATTACTCCACAGTCGCATTAATATCACATGATGGATTATAAAAATTATATAATTATTTGGAGTACTATAAAAGAGAACCAACCATGACATGTATTCTCATATTTGTTAAACATAAAGAATGAAACATTATGACTAACTGAATAAAATACCCATGGAAAGTAGTGGGATACATGATTTTTCCTTAAATCATAATCAATATATATCCATAAAGTATCAAAAAGAGGATAATTAATTAAATATTTTGATTCTACATATTTTAGTAAATAAAAATTGGTTATAAATATGGAGTACATTTTAAAAATTCCTTAGAAATGGTAGAAAATAGGATATTCTTATAAAAAATTAAAATGGAGTTTCAAGGACCTTGAATATAATTATTAAGAGTGAATGAATATGTAATTTTATTTGAATATATAGGTTAACCAAAATGGTAAAACCTAAAATATTTATAATTTTATGAAATAATTAATGTTCTAAACACATTAAAATAATTTTACATTAACAGAATAAGGCTTATATATGAGTTCCCCTTAAACATGTTTAATTTTAATGATGAAATTGAGAAATGAAAGTAAGGAATGTATAACCCCAACAAGGAGTGGTATAATAAGATGGATAAATATTTAAGTGATGGATATATAGAACATATAATCATTTCATAATGTCAAATATAGATATTAGGTGATGTAGAAATTAAAATTAATAACCCAAAAAAGGGTTGTTCAGAGAGATCCCTTAACTTGGGTCCTTGATTCGTTTGATACAATCACTTAACATCCTGAAAAATCAAAATTAATTTATTATATACAATATTAAGTAAATTTTAATTGTATAATTTATTTATAAATATTATTTTATATTTTTTGAAAATTGATACATTATGTTCACTCTTACTCACCTTATGGTTTTAATTTCATGGTTATAAAGTCACATTAGTTTGGTTATAATTTTTTAATTCATTTCTGGTGGGGATAAATCACCATAATTTAAATGAAATTTTATTATTTTTATTATAAAATATGAAATAATCCCAAATATCTATATATGTTATTAAATAGGTATGTTTAGTTGGGGTTTGTCTTAGTGGTAAGAACCCCTTAAATCAACATGTAAAATGGGGGTTCAAAACCCTATTGGGTGCATGTACTATAGCAGTAATGTAGCGTACTATAGCAGTGGTAGCACTATAGCAGTGGCAGGCACTGTAGTGGTGGTAAGCCACTGTAGCGGCGACAGAGCACTGTAGCAGCGGTGAGTACTGTGCAGTACTGTAGCAGCGTGGGTACTGTAGTAGTACTATTCACAAAATGGGATTTGGGCCAAAAAATTGGGTCTACGGGCCATGTAATGGGATAAATGCCCAATGGTACTTCTGGCTATGTAATGGGTCTCCCTATACCCAGTTCAATAGGTCTTTTCTTTGATTTAATAATAAATGAGGCTTCGTCCCCAACCTTAAAAAATGAAATAGGGATGATTCATTTATTATAAATGTTATCATTAAATGATCATTTCATTTTAGTGGTTTTACTAACCATAATTAACTAGATTAATTTTATTTAAACCAATAATTATTAATAAATTTTGTTATAATATAAATATTATCATAATATTTAACCATAATGTGATTTTAAATGAAATCTGTGAAGGTGTGGGAGAAAAATGTAGTACGTTTTTCATGGAGATGGTGACCCCACCATTACATGGACTACCAATTTAATTTTAGAATGAAATAAAAATAGGTTTGATAATTGATATTACATTAACATGATAGAATTATATCATATTTTTTAAAATTATTTCATTATATCATGTTATATGGAATAATTTAATAGGAGGTGTAATTATGTAATATTAAAGGACAATTCGGTAAACAACAATACCTCTTTGGGTGTCCTCTGTTGGACAACACCTTAAGACACCTTGGTATGTTATTTTGGAAAGACCAAACATTCTTTGATGTGTGGACATTGTACTGTAGATATTTGGGCAGAATTTGGAAAAAATTAAAATCATATAAAGTGTGGGTATATGGGCACATCATGGGTGGTATTTAAAAGGGGAGGGGAGGAGGGTTTTTAAATGTAATAAAATTTTGATTACTATTTTAGCCCTGAACTATCTGTAGTGATGAATCACGAGACTATATATATTAGTTTTGGAATTTTATTTTTAGACAATGGATTCTTACATAATTATTGAATCAATTAGTCATGTTTTTAATATTTAATGTGAAATACTATATTTTTGGGTATTTCATAATTCACCAAAAATCAAACTTTTATTGAAAAATACCAAAAATTCACCATAATAATTTCAAAACATATTGATTCCAAAAATAGAACACAAATTTATGAAATAAATTATATAAATTTGATAAATTTATTTTATAAAATAATATACATATTTATTTGAAAATTTACAAATTTTCTTATGATTATCCAATTTACAAACCTTTAAACAATTTTATATATTCTCATAAGATTATATTCTCATTATAGTAAAAATATGTGTTGCTTTATAATATATTTTTAAGAAAATAAGTATAATTTCAAAATATTATATTTACTATAAAAATATATTTAAAATATTCATATTTTAGGAATACAAGACCACTTATTTTTCCATTTTTTAAAATAATTATTTATCTATAAGATGATATAAATTTTCTATTTTTTCATTTTCTAAGTTTAATGAATATTATTTTTCATTTCCATAAGTAATTATACAATTCTAATATCCATATTATAATTTTAATAGATATATTTCTATTCCCATGGTCAGATTAATATTCTAATGGTCATATTTGTAGTAGTTTTATTGGTTATCTACCTTTTATAATACATTTTATTTCATTAAATATTCCATCATTTATGTTTTATCTGAAGGTTATATTTGTTTTCATGTACAAAAATAATATTTAATTAGTTATATTATTTTTCATTTATATATTGTTGTTCGAGAGTGTGATCATTCAGGGAGATCAATTAGATATAAATATCAATATTATAGTTACCAAATTTTTAATTTTTTCCCATTATAGAACTTTCCATTATTATGGATATATTTATTATCTAACTATATTGTTCAAGAAAATATAAAAAATGATATTGGTTATATCATCGGGTTCATGTACATCTAATAATATTACATTACTAAATTGGACACATTTATATAATTAGAATAGAAATCCCATTGAAGAAATTCCAAGTCAATATATTTCTCTTCTTACAAAATTTCACCCTCAAAAATCCATTTAAACCATTAAAATGGGAATATATGATCATAACTATATTTTATATCTTCCTACAGTTATCATGTCTCATCCTCATACATATGGTTAGACATATTACTTTGACATGTTTAGTTGTCTTTTGGAACAAAACTATTTCTCTAGGATCCAAGATCTCCACCATATACTCCTTATAAGAGAGATTATTCTCCACCTGTATAAGATATACATTCAATTCATGTGAGTTATTTTTATGTACATCATCAAGGTGGATATGGGAAACACATCATTTAATTTAGACATGTTGGTTGGGGTTTTAATTAATAAGCTACAACTCTGATGTGATCAATAATATCAATAGGGATGATGTATCTGAGATATAGATTTCCCTTCTTCCCAAATTTCATGACCCTCTTCCATTGACTTATAGAGCATAAAAAATTATATTTAACTTCAAAATTCAACTATATATTATCGTTACTAACATAGATATTTTTTTAAATTTTGAGATAACCTAATATATATTAGTATGGACTTGAAATGTTTTAACATTTCTTTGACCATTTTAGGTCAAATCATCTTTTGTTCATTAACTTAATCTCAACAAAAATGTATCATACATACTTTCCTATAGTGGCATTCATATAGATCTATTTCAATATTTTCTAAAATGTTATTATTGTATGACAACTTGATTAAGTGAATATAATAATCCCATTTTTCTTTGAATTCCATTAGTAAAGATCTAAATATATATTCTAGTGCTTGTATTGACTATTAAGTTTGACTGTTAGTCTGAGGTTGATATGCCATACTAATGATTAAATCTATATTTCGAAACATTATTTATTTTTCAATAATATTTATTTAAATATAATATATTGATCAAATATAGTTAACTGTGGTGTTTCATCAATCCCCACTATTTATATACTATATATCTTAAAATTAATCAAGTTATAATTTTTCCTAATGGAAATGAAGGGACCAGTCAATATAAAACAATCGATAATATACCATATAGAATTATTTCTTATAAATACAATGAGAATACATGTGAAAAAATCATGGTGATTTTTCCAATTTCTATATAGTTATGGGTAATATTTTCATCACCCCCTTGGAATTTTTCTATGCATTCGTCAATTTCTAACATACCAGGAATGTCAATGTATATTCAATGAATTACCTGTTCATATTTTCCCATAGTACTACTCTCCATTCACTAGATTCATCGACACACTTAAATTATTTATGGATTATATCATTCTGAATGCTTCATTAATTTGATTTTTCTTTATCTTAGTCTTTGTTGGTACACATAGTCATGACCCAAATCTTTTAAATCCTTCGATTTTTAATGTTGAGTATTTCAATTTTCAAATATATTTCTTCTTTTTCTATATTTTTTTGTAATCCATTTTATGATCCTTTATCTTCTATATAATAGATGGTTGTTGGTTGAATTTTGGTCCATATTTATCACTATCGTGTCTATCTTTTTATGTTCAATGAAAATTGGATCCTTTCTAGTTATCGTCATTGATAAGGTTGCATAATCATTTCTATTTAGAGAATATAACACTTTATTCACCTTTACTTGATAGTAATAAATTATGAAGTCATTTTCCTAGGTAAACATTAAAAATTATCGATAAAACATATTAATATACTTCCATTTGAATACATATATTTTAGGCTCTTAGGATCCATATATATTTCAAAATTATCCCTGTAGTGAAAATGGAACCAAATATTCAATGAAAAAAATCATGATATCCAACTCCCGATCATGCATTTGATAGTTATTCTCATGGTAATTAAACTAAATTTATATAGAGGCTATCAATTTATAAATTTTAATCATCACACAACCAAAAAGATCCTTCAAAGAAAAATTATATTCCATGAAATTTACCCCATTAAGGTTTCATTAGTTTTAGTGTTGTGATAAGCCATATATTTAATTACTTGATTCCATCTTATCCTGGATTGGTTAAAAAAATATTACCCATTCTATGTTATATTACCTAGTGATTATAATAATTATAATATGTCTCTCCCAAGTCATATATAGTCCATAGATTGTATATGAAAACTATAGATCATCATTATAGATGAAGGTCCGGGACACTCCTTGAACAAATTTTTGTTTAAAGGATCCAAATACATCATTTAAAATTTTATAAAATTCCCCATGAATGATAATTCATCCATACAAAAAACACCTTTACTAAACATTATATATATTTTATCATTTCACAATGTCTACAGAATAATACTCAAATTTTCATCAATATTCTTCTTACTTTTGGAGTATCTTAGAACATCATTTGTGAAGGCTAATATAAATATTTTGAGGTAATCTCCAATGAATCTATTAATTAAGTCAATAAATATTGATGCAGTATTAGTGATTATGAAATGAATCAATATGATATCATGGTGTCCATGCCATGTTTGTAATATATTCTTGAGAATATCTTCTTTCTAACCATTAATTGTTGATATCCCAACTAATGGAAAACCATACATTCTATGTCGATGAAATATCATAAGGTGTATCAAGAAATCCTTAACAATTTTGAATCATAATCCCCAATATACACATCCTTATTTTAATTTATTTTAAAAAATATCCTCAATATTATAAAATGGAGAGATTATGGAAAATATTTATAAAAAATATTTTTTTGAATCCTTCCTATTTCATCGATTAAATTTCTACTTTTTACATTCTATTATTGATTAGTTTCCACCACTAATATGCTTCTCCCTATATAAGATAAATGACCATTATTAATTATAAAGTGAAGATAATTGGATAAAAAACATATCCTCTAAAAAGGATATAATTAAATTTTCTATGATTAGGTTATCCAATGATTCACTATAGGTATGAGGTTTTTTAGCATAAAGGAAACAACTATAACATTCTATATATTTATACAAGGAGGGAGGTCCACTATATTAAATTTATTATTCATAACATCAGTAAATTGGGCTACTACATCTATGAATGTATCATAATACACTTCTATAACATTAGTCATATCATTATAGTAACCATCATAGTTTCTATGACATTGGTTATTAGATCAATTCCTGCTATTTCTTGTAAATAAGAAGAATAATGGAAATATATGGATGAGAATACTTAAACTGAGAAGCATAGAAAAGGGAAAATATTCACCTAAAAGGAAGAATATATAAATGAAATTTATATCCTAAATTATGAGTTTCTATGTTTCAATATTGTTTATCCATGGTCAGTATTTTATTATATATTCCCACCTAAAAATTTATTCAAGTCCTTCATAAGGTTTTGTAAGGAGATTGTGAATTTACCATATAAAATACATTGAAGTGTCAAATTAAATGTATAGTAAGCCATTATTTTATTATAATAGGATCAATTCAAGTTAAAACTGATCGAAACCTTTTTGGGTTTTACCCATAGGTACATCTATGCCCGAGACACATAATCTTGTAGTATCCAAATAGGGATTTCATTATTTTGAGACCATTCACACTTTACATTGAAAACTTTTTAGGATGTTTTCATATACCTATATTTATTCCTGGGGTTTTTTTATAAATTATAATTTTCCTAGTACCAAAAATAGATGAACCTTTCTCTGATACCCCCTATTTTGAGCCAATTTGCTTAAATATATTTCAAATTGTTTTTTACATCATTATAAAATAATCACAATCCTAGAAAAATAGGTATAGTTTATTTGGAATGTTATGATCATAAAATATCAATATGAAATGAAATGATTTTTTTAGTTTTATCTCTATAACATGATCCAAGATACCATTGAGAATCTGACACTTAATAGGATAACCATGGAAATACCTAAATAAATTGTGTGAGATATAATAGTCATAATTAAATAATCATTACAATGCAGCATAGAATATGAGTCAAATGGATTGAAATTATTTAATAAATTATAGGGTACATTAATGATAAAATTGAAGAATGAAATAAATAATACATCATGGAATCCTAATAATGTGGTAGTAATATAAAATAATACATAATCGTAGGGAATGTCTAGAAACCAGGATAATATAACATAGTGTAAAAATGTACATAACACCTTTTTGTTTACACCTTAATCCCATACATATCTGTTCATGAGATATAATCATTAAACATTAAATTGGAGCTCTATTTGGGTTCACCCATAATAACATATACATGAATATGTGTTCCATATAAGGAAATCAACCAAATATATAATTAAAATATTTAACCCTTGAAAATGTTTGGTTACATAAGTTTGTATCAAATCAAAGGAATCTGATAACTAAAAAATGATTACAAAGAGAATAATGAATTAAATATTTTTATTGTTCATATATGAATAAATAAGAATAGGTCTCAAATATGAATATTATTTGAAAAATTCATGATAAAGAATAGATAATTGGGTATAGATACACACTATTAAATTGTATTTTAAAGAATCAATAAATGACTTTTAAAGACGAATAGAATATTAAATTTTGATAAAAAAATATAGGTAAATAAATTTTTTAATCCTAAAATTGTTTAAATTTTATGAAATAATGAATGGGTAAAATAATTTAGAATAGTATGTTATATAGATGAATTATGATATAGAAAATCACTACTTAATCTTGTTTGATTTTAAATATGGTTTTGTGAAATTAATTCATGGAATGCATAAACACAATAAATAAATTGAAAATAATAATGGTAAGTAGGTAAGAGAAATAATAACATAATTTAGGATAATTACATAACATTAAATATATAGATAAAGTGAGGTAGAGATAAAAAGGGAATAACCCAAAGAAAAGAGGGTGGTTTGGAGAGTTCTTGTACAACAATCCTTTAAATCCCTCAATATGATTAACTCCCTTCCTGAATAATGAAATTACGTTTTTAAATACATTAATAAGAAAACTTTTCATAGTTATTTTATTTAGTATTATTACATTATGTTTTGTTAACATAATTTTTTTAAGGCATCATGTTTATTCCAAATTTCTTGACGGTATTTGTTTCAGGATTTCAATTTTACATTACATTATGGATAATTGTTAAAGTACATTTGAAATTTAACTAAAAATCTAAAAGTGAAATGAAATTATATTCAAGACCTTCTATAAGTTTTAATGCTCCCAACTAACCATATGAGTTATAAAATATGGATGATTTATTTAGTATAAATTTTACAATTATACAGTTAGTTTAGTTAGGCTGTTTTACTAAACATCATGAACTAGATTTATTTTATTTTCTTTGATGTTAATTAATACGTTATATAATATTAATAAAGGTAAAATAAACATATTTTCATCATATTTTAAAATAATATTATTTATTTAACCAACCCTGAAAATGGTTAAGAAAAATGAAGTATGTTGTTCTTGGTGTTATGAAAATTGATATTACATTAACACAATATAATAATCAAATATTTATTATAATTTAGTAATTATGTTGTGTTAAATAGATTAAGTAAGGAAGATGTAAAAGAAGACAATATTAAGGGATAGTTTTGTTAAGAACATTATGGCCATGGATTTATTCTCTTTCATGACACCTTAAGACACCTTGGTATGATATTTTGGTATTTCAAAGACCCATTATACATGGGGACAAGTATAAGGAGATATTTATGTATACTTTGGTCAAGATAATAATCTTAAATTCTATGTGGATAGGGTGGTGATTTTTGGTATTTAATAAGGGATGAGAGGAGAAGTTTTTAATGAAATATTCTTTTGTTTGTTATTTTTACTCAGGAGTAGCGATAATGATGAGTTTAAGGACTTTATAACATAATTTATACATGATACTTTGATTTGATGTATTATTACATCATCAAACAGTCAATAAATCATGTATTTAACTGATAATGTTAGACACTATATTTTTTCGTATTTAACTATTCACTAAAAATTTGACTATTTTACACAAATACAAAAAAAATCACACTATCAAATTTTAAACATTTAGATTAAAAAATGAAAATACATTATATAAAAATATGATTCTAAAAATGATAAAATTAGTGATTAAATAACATAATTTTTTAGTTGAAAGGAAATACTGATATAATATTATGAACAAATTTATTTAATTTTAAAAGAATACATATGATCTCATAAAAATATTTTATAAATATAATAAAAAAAATATTTCATGATTTTATTATAGAATTACATAACCTTTATTTTTTGGAAATTTATTATAAAATTTTAAATTAAAAATGTATGTTTTAAAAAAATACAGACAATTGTTTTATCATTTTGAATCATATATTTATTCATAATCTTTTATAAATTTTCAATATTTTCAATCAATAAAATAAAAAAATATTTTTTTAATCCATCATGGTTGAAGATACTATTCTAGTAGAAATGTTACTATTCATAATGGTGGTATTTCTATTGAAATATTTATATAACTATTAAAAATGTAAAATTTGTAAGGGGCATGTGGTTTCCTTAATGTCTACAAATATGTTTTATTTCATTTATTATTCATTCACATATTTTTTTCAAGGTTATATATCTTGTTATATTCAAAAATGATTATTAAATAATTAATATGTTTTATATTGTTTTTTTATTGTTGTCTGTGAGTGAGATCATTCTTGGGGATCTTGAATATTCCTATTATTTGAATCATATTTTTGATTTGTTTACCGATTGTTACACTTTAAATTTTTATGGAAATATTTATTCTCTAAGTATAATGTTTAATTAAATATAATATATTTTTTTTATTTTATTATGGGGGTCATGTTCTTTTTATAATACTACTTTTCAAAATATGACACATATATACATTCTAATGAAAAAATCCATTGATAATATTAATGGTGGTTACATATACTCTATGGTTATACAAGTTGTCAAAATTACACAACATGACCCATGGAATAACACTTGGTGTATATATTGATGTGGTGTGTAGGAATACATGTTGTTTACGTATATAGTATATGACATGAATTGGGCACGACATAATTCAAATTTCATGTCATGTAACTAAAAATATATTGTAAGTGTTAAACTATATAAATTTATTTAATAAAATATAAAAGATTACACACTCTGTTTCCTCCAGTACACATCATGTACATAATAATTTTGTATTCAAATAAATTTCATTTAAATTATTTCATATTATAGAGAATGATAATCTCGAGGACTATTTATAATTTTTTTATGACAATTAATTAACTTATTAATAAAAATTAATTTCGTAATTTATGTTATTTTATCTTATAAATAAACAATGGATTGAAATGAATTATAGAAAGTTCAATTCATAGTTTCTTCATGTTATGATTGATCATCATCCTGATCAGCCCATGTATCTATGTGGTGTTATCAAAATTGTTATCCATTACATGGTTTTTAAGAGGAATTTGTTACTATATTTAAAATGATGTTTTGTGAATAATCTCATACTCCTTTATATACCATCACGTGTATCAAATGATTATTTATGGAACCCTAAACTACTCGTTCCCCTAACCAATGTGTGATTAATCATATTTATAGGAAGGAACTCCATATGAGAAGATATATTTCCAGAGTGAGCTGACATGGATGTAACTAAGGCGATTATATGTTTTAATGGAGGAGTGTTGTACCTCAGACTCGGTAATATCCCAATGAGTTTTTCGTTTTAGGGTTTTTTTATCTTTTACCCAATAAACCATTTACTAGATAAAATGAGTGTCACCATCACTTTTTATTTTTATTTTCCTATTCATGGATATGTATTTATTTATGTCTTGCATGGTTTATTTGATTATAAAACATGTCACATAAAGTAAATAAAATTAGAAATATGAAAACTATAAATAAAATAATGTTATTAGGTGTATATTATTTTATCAATCATTGTCAATTAATTAAGTAAAATCTATATAATATTAAAAATCATATGGAAGGATAAAATATAATTTTTGTATATATTAAACAAAATCCCTCAATGAAAATATTTAAATATATAACACCTTACATCATATGACCTTGAATAAAACCATATTTCAAAGTACCTGTATATACCAAGTTATGTTTCTTTAAATTATTATGGAGATAAAACAAAATACATGGTTTAACATATCATTGTTAATATCTAGTGTTTCTTTTATAAGAAATAAATAGTTTATATATAAGGAATGTTTAATGAAAATATCACAATAGGATTTATATATTGGGGGTCCAGTCAATATATCATGAAATTATAATTAAATTTATTTGGATAATTAAACAATCTAAATACCTTTGACTAATTTTTTGATCATAATGTTTGATTATTTTAGGGTAAATATAAACCATTTTAACTAGATTAGTCATCAGAAAAGGTACTATAAATTCAATTATGAGGGATATTCTAAATTTAAAAAAAATACCAATATTAATAAATTTTATTCACTAGATCACACTTGGTAATCAAGATAATGTGTAAAAATATCCCTGTAATTAATTTAAAAAATAACATGAAAACCCACAGGAACAACTATGATCATTCTTAATCAAATGGAATTTATATACTAAAACAAATTCCCAAAAGTGGTAAAATAATTTATTCACTATAATAATACAACAAAATTTATATTATATTGTTGAATCCTTTATTATTGATAAACCACCTAATCATGAGAGTGATGGTGAAAAGGATTCCCATAAGTGATAGTTGGAGGATGATTTGAATATTAGTGACATCATTATATTATATAGTTATATATATTTTATGATTCAAAATAGTGTCATGTATGAATTCACCATGAAAAATCATCTTTAATAACTTTAAAAAGAGAAAGTGAGGAAAAATGTAAATGTTATTTACACTGTACTATACAAGTGTATATTGAAATACATTTAACATTCTAGTGATTATTCCATTATTATATTATAATATATATATACGTTTGAAAAGTTGAGATTCATTAAATATAATAAATTATACATTAATCTAACATGATCATCATTACAACCTATATTATATATATACATTAAGAATTATTGGATGGAAAATTTTGGTAAACAACCTAGGAATATTTTTACCATACTTATTCACACATATATAGATTAGTGGGAACATGGTTCGTCTCCCATAATGGTGAATGAAATTATTAAAAATGTTGAAAATACACTGAAAAATTAAAATTCAGTGGTTCTTTTACAATATTCTTCAATGTGGAAAAATATTTATAGGGGTATAATTAAATAAGATGTTATAAACACCATATGTAATAAGAAGGTTTATTAAAAGATTAGGTGTAATGAATTGATTAACATGTTAGTATAATCTTTTAATTTTGAAAATTAATCATTCTATAATATTTTTCTCCTTGACTTCTCAGGTAATAATACAAATAACTCATATAATTTTATCCAAACACAAGAACCAAGGACATTTAAAAACATTATAATATGTGAAGTTAATTATTTATTTATATAATTAAGGGTAATTACTATAATATCTCATACTTTTCATACATATATATTACACTTTAATATATGAATATTCATTACGTAACGTTATTATCCCTGAAAAAACCATAATGGTTTTGTGGTTTCAATGACTAGGTAAATAAACATATTTTTCCTAAAATATATTCAAAATCTTACACAAATATCAATCCACATAATATTTTCTTTAGGCATACCCTACTTAATTTTTTTTTCATGTCATGTAAAACATATATATAAGAAAGGATTAGCTTTAAAACTCAGTAAGGGTATACAAATGAAATATCAATGATCATTTAAATATAAAATTAGAGTTAAGAGTTTGATAAAATTATTTTATCCATTGAAAATAATGCCTATTAATTCAAAGATCATAAACATGAGTAGTAGAATAAATCTAGGATGTTTATAAGAATTGAATCAAAAGTGATCAAATGACTTGATATGTTGGAACATAAAATTTTCTTAAGATCAAATCATAATTTTTTTATAAAGTGTATTACAATAAATTTCCTAGAAATATTATATCAGGGATACATACTATGAAATTCAAAACATATTAGTCTTTTTCTATCCACTTGTGTATCTTCTTCACGATTTGTATTACCACCCTTTTAAACATTTTCGAACAAGGTACAACTTCTCATGTACAAACATTATTTATTATAGGATAAACTCTAAAGTACCCTTTGAGACCATAACACATTAATCATTACTTAATTCATTAGAGGGTTATATAACCATGGTATAACCCATCACATAATCCTAAATCCAGTAGTATGTATTCCACAAGACCCTTAAATAATTCATCATAACTTAACCTATGGAAAATCAAGCAAGATTCATTGAAATTTCCTAATCATAACCATAAAACATATAATGAAATAATAAAGTCACTATCAAAGTGTCAAATCAAAATTAAATCATAACTAAAACTATTGTATTTTAATTTAGATGAAAATTTCCTTTAAAATATCACTGAAATATTTATTGTGGATGATACACTATTAATTTTAACATCATATATTAAAATGTTAAAATGTCCCAAATAAGAAGGAAAACAATTCATAAAAAACATGGAAATTTTTAAATTAATCTTAAATGCATTTAGTTTTTCATGGTGGAAGGAAATTAGTTTCCTGTTGTGTTTTTGAAAATAAGGATTCGTTTCCATTTTTTGGTAGAAACTCAAAAGTACATCGTTAAGAATAAACAAGAAGTTTCACTTTAATAATTTTATTAAACATTAATATAAGTGAAGAAATGAAAATTAAATTAATTAGAGAATATGAAAAATTTCATAAAACTATCTGAGAAAACAAGGAAGTGGATGAAAAAAGAAATTTTTACCGAAGAGAGAAATAAAGTCATTTTTACTTAATAATTGTCTTTCAGATTATTAGGTAATGTAAAATAGTAAAATGAAAGAAATAATTGTATTTTAAATAAATTAATATAGGATAAAGAAATTAAAATGTCCATTGAAATATATATCATGAAATTTATTTATTGTAAAATTAACCACAAACAATCACGATAAATAATGTACTTGTAACAAAAATCCCTAGCCTCTTTGGTAGTTTTTTGAATCATATTCCCTATGAAAGAATAAATTAAAATAAAACAATAAATATTTTTATAATATGGATAATAAGAATATAAACATAAAAAATGTCTTTATATTTCCTTCACAAAATAATATATGTACATAAAATAATATTTGTCTGAAAAAAGATAAAGTTAGATGACAAACTATTACTGCTTTGGTAAACTATGAATCAAAACCTACAAAAATAAAGAAACTTATATTAATTTTTTAAAAACTTTTATATTATAGAGATTAAAAATAAAGGTTACTAATGGGAATTATATAAAAATATCAAAATAAATAATTATGGAACATATCTTATGTCTCATTGAAATAATAGTGAGACAAAAATCCCTTACCTCATGTTTTTCTATCAATGAAGGCAATCTGATATCCTAAATAAAAAATTTAAATTTATTATAAATATTTAAAAAAATTATTACAATCTTATAATATCATATATGATCCAACTATAACATATTAACACCCAATTATTAATATTTCCTTATTAATATCTTCATTTTGGGTTTTAACTAATTCATTTTTCACGAGAATTTCAGTTTGGTAGTTCAAGTTATTGTATAATGAATAGGGATAATTTATTTCCATAATATTATCTATGATATAAATATTTTATATATTAATTATTTATGAATTTATATTTATCCATAAATAGATTATATATAAAAATTAATTTCATAGTTCATGGAGATGATATTCTATATGCACACATAAATAATGATTTCTATTTGAAATGGATAGAACAAAAAAGTTAAAAAATAATTAACCTATTCATAATCACAATTTTATGATATATATCACATATAATATTTAAATATATTATTAATTCCATCTATATAAATTAAAAAATAAATACACATCATGTGGCTTTAAGGATGTGGTAGTCCACATGTATGCACATGTGACAATAATAAGCTTCCAACAGATAAGAAGGTAAGATGGTTTATATTATATTATAATTAAAGATAAATAATTATTTCATAAATATCTTATTCAATAATTATTTTCATCTTGATAACCATTCAAATATAATGGTTATAAAAAATTAATTTCACTTCTATGTGGAGATGATAGACTATACATACACACAAGTAATGATTTCACTTTTCACAGGATTAAAAAAGATTAAAATAGTTATCTCCTAAAAATATTATCATAATAGTCTATTTTTGGTACTGTATTTGTTTTTTTATTAATATTACCATCGATTTATTGTATGTTAAGGATGAATTAAATTTTAAAGACTCCACAAATATGAAAACCTATAGTTTAGTAGACTTCATTTTTATCCCTTATTAAGGACCATTAGAATTATGTTTAAGAAAACTATAATTAATGTATTGTGAATTTTAAAATAAAATTGGGTATGTTTTGTTTAATATATATTTATTAATGTTTTTGAGGAATATAATAGAAGATGCTACCTTTTATAAGTGAGGAGAGGGTCAATCATAGAAATAATTAAATTATTAAATTAATTCGATTTAATTTTCAAGTCTATATGGCTCCAAATTGATATATTTATAATATATCATGTGTGTGAGTAAAAATAATATCTTAAACTAAATTTTTTACAAGTTTAGGTTTCCCCCCTTATGTATTTGTTTTAAACCCGTATAATCTGTTTTGAAAATTGCTAAAATATCAATGTTTTTTACTCTGGATGGGTCAAGAATGTTACCAAAAAATTTTATGTGACCCCTAAATAAACCATGGTTGATATGTTTGAAAAAATACCATAAAATATTCCCAATTTAATACTTTTATGAATTTTAAATAATTTAATAAAATCTTATATATTATAAAATATCATTGATGTCATTTTTTGAAATACATGAAACATTATACATTAATTTGTGTCAAAATAATATAAAAAAGTTCCCAAATTACATGTATTTGATGATAAATAGGATAGGATAATTATATAAATATAATATAAAATATTTTTATATTTTTATATCATATTTGACCATTTCATTTGGATTACCACAGGTGTTAAACAATTTTAACCCTTACTGTGTTAACAAAATTTTCAACATGAAAGGGTTTTGATTTTACTAAATAGGTGAAAATTGGATAATAAATACACTTGTAATGAAAATTTTGACCATTTATAATATTAATTTTCTTATTAAAATATATTTTTTTAAAATATTTTAATAAAATAATATATAATATAAAATAATATTAATATCATTTTAAGAACTAATCACATTATATGACTTTAAAAATGACATGAAATTAATAAAATTAGAATATAAAACATTTAAAAATATCAAATATAATATGTATATACTTTTAAAATTAATATAAATCATTATTACACTCAAATAATATTACCTTTTGAGATTTTTATATTATTTACTTGATTTTTTCTACTATTTGAAAAAAAAACAAAGTCAACATTGTGTAAGCATTTAAGGTAATGATTTCACCACTAGAAAAATTAATTACAATGGTAAATAAGATAATTTATATTTTATAATACCATTTATATATAAAAATTATTATTTTTCTCTATCACAAAATTTTATAGATATTAGAACTAAGAGATTCACATATTTGACTTTGTAGTTACTTAAAATAATATAAATAATTACAAATAAAACATGGAAATAAATTTCAATAATTTAGTTTAATTTATTGGGTGTTCAACCCCATTATTAAATTATATTATATAGGAGTTTTTAAGTTATTTTAATTATTTATCATATTATTTTTATCATTAATTTCATGATTTACCCTTATCGTGGTGAAAATATTTACGAAGGTTACTACCCATAATGAAAAAAAAATAAAAAATAAATATTCCAAAAATTTATACATCATGATTATAAATATTGAATCTATTTTTCAATATAACATTTTTTGATTTGACAAAAATCAATTTTAATGTAAATATGTACAATGAAAAGAAATCATTTTTAGAAAAAAATACGTTTTAAGTAAAAAATTAACATGCCCCAAAATCCATTATAATGATGATTCCTATGTAATTAGTTATAATATTTATAAAAAAATAAATATTCTGTCACATTATGATCAAATTAATATCATAATTCTACTTATAAATTAATATGAAATTTATTTTTTTCAAAAAATAATATTTTTCATTATTCCTTGAAAATCCAATCTCTTTATAAAATTCCAAAAATATCAATAGAATCAAATTTTCATATTTTTATTTAAAATTTGATTTAAATTTTAAATAAATAATTTATAATATTTTAATAATTTAATTATTATTTCTATGCATCAAAAAGAATAAAAATAATTTTTTTGATGAAAATGAATTTTAAAGCATAAAATGACTTCATTGAAAGTTGAGTGTTTATTTAAAATAATGATTCTATAAATTTTTATTGACTTGGAATAAAATACATAAAATTTATAATTCATTTATTCCTATTCCAACTCCATATTGAAAATCTATATCACAGTAACATTTTCATGATATATTTCAATTCTCTTAATTCTCAATGTTATAGGTTTAGTAACATATCAGTCATAATATTATTTTAAACAAAAATTTTAGGTTGTTATGTTATCCCCCGAAAATAAATTATATCCTATAAATTTTAATTTATTTCTTTTCAGTCATGTGTTTGATATTTGAAAATAAATTTGTGGAAAAGTATCATCATAAAAAGGGCTAATAAAACATCCTCCTAAAATAAGGGTAAGGGAAACCGAAAGGACATCTAGAATAACACGTATCTATATTTCCAAGTATTATTACATTAGGGGGATGTTAAAATATGGATATTCAGGTAAACATTACTATTAATTGATGATGGAGAGTGACATAGAACAAGGTCATAAGAAAGATAATGACTAAAAACCATAAATTAATGAAGGATGAAAAAAATCAATTGGTAAGAAATAAAGGGAAAATGATAAATTTTTATTTAGATATCATTTTTCTTATGTTTAGGGATTAATATCATGTAAATATAGATAATATAATAAATTTGACTTACATGATTTCATTCCATTTAAAATGAATAATTTAGTCTTTTGGTGGTGTTTTGATGTATATCTTCTCCATCTCGTATTCTAAGATGAATGTTTCACCTATGATGCACTAAAATTAACATTTAAGGGACCATAAGATACATAAAATAATGAAAAATCATTCCTTATTTCTCTAAATATTTTAAAAAAGAAAAATTTTACCAAAATTTATATAATATAATACATCAATCTTGAAAATCTTATTAATAAACCCCAATTTTCAACATAAATAATTTTATAAATTGAAAACCACAAGGCTCCTTCAAAATATGTCTTACCAAATTCAAACCCACAAAAAGTAGAACTATTTGATCAATATTTTTTTTCCAAATCAACATTAAATTTTATTCCCAGAAACCATAATGTAAATCAAAATTTCACATTCCATACCTGTGAATACCTTGATTATATATTCATTTAAAATATATTAATTTCGCAAATCACCAGAAAACCCCAATTAAAACATATATTCCCTAAAAACTAACACAATAAATACTTCTAAAATAAAAAATATATAATTTTGAGTATATTCCCTAAATCTAAAAATTCAATGAACTTCATCAATGATGACCTAATTCAAATTTTTATCAAATTATTAACTAATTTCAAGGCCACCAATACTATCCCATTTAAATTATCAATGTAAATCATCTTTTTTATCTTAAAAACGACTATTATAAAAATAATGTAAAAATATTAAGGGTTATCCTTTCCTCGATAATTTGTTCTACAAAAATATATCATCACAACTAAATCACATTTCTAGGTTCTTTATACCCTTAAATGTATTATTGAAAATAATTTATAAAAATTAATCCAGAATTATCCTTTGAGGTTTCATGATTCTTATAACAAAAATTCCATTGATAAAAATGATTAAGAAATATAATTATAGTATCAGTATACATAAACCATTCAATCATTTTTATTCAACAATTTTCATAGAAAAGGACCTTCCAAGGTCTATGAGACAACCTTTATAAGAGTTAATTGAATCAAATAACTCCCTGGTCCCCCATCGTTAAGACAACAATCAACGTATTAATATTTATGGTGAAAATGTTTTCCATCCATTAAACTCCACATTTTCCATAGTAATTCATTCACAAGTGATCTTATTTTCCACACATAAGAAAATTTCTAATTCCTTATAGACATTAAGCTAGGATTTTTTTTACATTTTAGATACCAAGAAAAATTTTCTTCTGGTCTATTATTCTCTCTATTTATCGAGCTCTCAGTTAAAACCATTCCTCTATTCTATAGTATATCTGAGAGTTTGTGAAGTTGTATGTTATTAATAATATATAATTATAAATTATTATAAAAAATAACAATATCCTACAAATCAGTCATCATTTGAGCTGGATTACTAGAATTACACTATTTCTTTCATATTCACCTTTAATAGGATTCCTCTAGGTTCTAAGAATTAACTAAACAAAATTCATTGTATGAGAAAAATATTAATAATCATGAAATATAATTTATAAGATTTTAAAATAATAGAACCTTATTTTTAATATAGGAATAGATATCTTTAACATAGGTCATCCTTAACTATCATCTATTCAAATCCTTCATAATGTCTCAAAAGGAAATTTTGTGTTAACGAAAGAATATCCCCTATTAATTTCAATCAGGCATATAGTAAGGGAAAAATTACCATGTACTAAAATAATGGTTAATATATATATTACTATACACTTGTGGGGTTATTAAACCTAGATTCATTTATTCCCAAACCACACCCACTTATAGAATAAAGTTCGAGATGTATTTCTATGAAAAACACATAATCTCTTTCTTACCAAAACATTACGATGTTATCATATACTGAAAATTATCCCTAGGGGTTTCAAAAATGTTTTCTAATCCTAAAATATAATTATTTACTAAACCCTAATATAATAGAAAATATATCAACTCATAAATTTCATACATTGATATTACATTTTAATATATTAATATTCATTAGAAAACATTATAGTCTACAAAAGGACCATAAATATTTAGTGACTTTGAATAATAGATATATTAATATATTATTCATGAGATCTCTTTTATTTTAGTAATAAAAATATTCCCACATTGTATTCTTGTTATACATACAATACTTAAAGAAATTATTCATAACCTATGGAAAGGAAACATAAGAGAGGGTGATCTCAGATACTCAGTAAGGGTAAACAAGGGAGATATCAATGATCATTTCATTGTAAAATGAGAATAAAGGGTATATAAACACTAGTTTATCCTTTTAAAATCATAAATAAATTCTTAGATCATAAAAATGTGTCATGTCATAAATATTGACAGTTAAAAATAAATAGAACATATTAGAATGAAATAACATGTTCCATGAGAACATAAAATTAAGAAAGAATAATGCAATACATTATGGAATAAAGTGGTTAATAATCATAATTATATAGATATTATGTCAAGGATACCCACTAATATATTAATAACATGTTGGGTGTGGGATAACATACCATGTACCTACTTTGGGACTAGGATATCCTTTAATGACACCATTTTTGGGATTGTGATAACATCCTATGTACCCTATTTCATTCAGGCTTTGGAAAAACTCTCTTGTACTATTTAATATCATTGCACATTATTTTTTGACCAATTAATTTGATAGATATAAAATTATGTGTACACCTATCACATAATCGTAAATCCATTCATATGTAATCCATAATATGATAAAAACATTCAACATAGATCAACCCAAAGAAAACAAAGCATGTTTCATTGAATTTTTTATCATCATAACTATAATCCTTATAGGGAAATAATTAATTTGGTAATAGTGGATCATATACCAATGAAATCCTTATTAATTCCAATTAATGTTATCATATATGAAAATTTATATTAAAAGATCAGTGGAAAATTTGATGATGAATTTATGATTATATTTTTTAATCACTTATTAAAATCAATGAATTTCCAAAATATTAGGGAAAATATTTTTTTGTAACTAGAATTATAAAATTGTAATGTAAACATAAAAAATTCAATGTTCCTGATTTTGGGAAATTCTATTCGAGTCTTCTATATTAAAACTGAGTTTCCATTCAATTTTTTTTAAAAAAGTCAAAAGTACAATATTTTGAAAATGGAAAGAATAATCCATTTAAAAAATTATTAAAATGGTGAAACGTAGGTAAAAATTGATTTTAAATGTAATTTAATAATATTAAAAACCTTAAGGATCTTTTTAGAGAAGATGAATATAGAAGAAAAAGATTTTAGAAATATGAGAGAGATAAATTTGGTTTTTCATAAAATGTTATTTAAAACTCTTGAGTAATTAATGTGGGTAAAATAGAATGGAAATCATTTATTATTAATAAATAACCTTAGTATAAAAAATAAATATATATTTTTAGAGATATATCATTAAATTTCATCCTCATAAACTGAATAAAAAATAATCCCAATAAATAATAGATTATAAAAAAAATCTCTTTCCTCTTTTTTATTTTTTAATCTTAATCCCAATGAATGAATTAATTCAAATAAAAATTTAAATATTACTATTATACGTATATTAAATATTTAAAACAAATAAATTGATATATATACACCTCATAAAGGATTATAGGTTCAAAACATAACATATATTCCAAATAACACAATTTGAAATGGCAAACCCTTAATGAATTGGTAATCACTGAAACAAATCCTCTTTAAAGAGAGAACCATATATGGGTTTTTAAATACAAAATATTTACATTTCAATCATTATAAATTTAATTCATGGGAATTATATATTCCTAAAAATGAAAATAAATAGTGAATATGGAATATGTCTCAGAGATTTAAAAGTGTGATGAGAAACCCTTACGTCAAGTTTGAATAGTTTTAAATGTGATATAATATATTGTATAATAAAGTAATTTTTTATAAATTTATATCATAATAATTGAAATAATTTAAATATAATATATCATCGATGTATAACATTTAAACACTATCTTATTAAAAATTCCTTAATAAAATTATTGGTTTATGTGTTTTAATAGATTCATTTCTATGAGAATTGTGGTTCGGTTGTTCTATTAACTGTACTTTGATAATGGTTCCATATTCTATAAAATGTTAATAAATATATATATATATCATATATATTCATAATTTATATATTTACCTTCATCAATAAAAGTTAGAGATGTAAAAAATTACACTATTCATGGAGATGATATGTCGTACACATGCTTGATTGTTTTTTTTATCTTTTTGACATACAGAAATGAAAAAAGATAAATAATAATACAAATTTAATGAATCATTATTATTTCATCTATATCATATATACTAATAAAATTGATCTATATTATAATCCATGTAAATCATAAACAAAAAAAAGATCAGATAGATTTGTTGAAGAGGTATTCCACATATACGCCCAAGGGATGTTATCATTTTGAATGGATTGGAAAGTAAGAATATATATATGAAATTATAATTCTATATGATCAATAATGTAAAAAAATAATAATATTTATTTATTTTCCATAAATATCAAAAACAAAATTTAATGTTGATCAAAAATGAATCTCACCGCTACTTGGAGAAGGTAGGCCATACATACGTACAAACATTGTTTTCACTTTTAATTGGAAGAAAAATAAATGGAAAATGATTTTCCATTTGTAATAATAAGAAATTATTATTACTATTATGATTCCTTAGTTATTTTTTTAGATTCTTACCATTAATTTAGAGGATGTAGATGTATAAATTAATTTGAATGAACAGGTAAATAACGAATAACTCTTATTTGGTATAATTTTTACATTCCATATTAAGGACCCTTGTAATGCTTCATTAAGGATAAAAAATGCAATAAAAAATATTTATGTAATTTTGTAAAATAATTTTAATTAGACTTATCGAGATATATGCCTCAAAGGGTGTGAGGAATAGGGGATAAGAGGTGTAAATTTATAAGTGTATAGAGGGTCACTCATGGAATTACATAAAGTATTAAATAAATATAAATTAATTATTTTCGTTTGATTGGATAAGAATTTATTAATTTCAAATATAAGATGATTATTAGTCAAAATAATCTCATATAAAAAATTTGGTGTTGTTTTGGTTATGTTTTCACCCTTACATCTTTGTTTTATCCCCCATTACCCCATTTGTTAATTACCAAAATATTAATGTTTTTACTCTTTAAGGGTCATGAATATTAAAAAAACAAGTGACCTATAAGTGTACCATGCTTGATATTTTAAACTATATAAAATTCAAATAGATGAGGATAATATTTTTTATGAAATTTAAATCATTTAATATAATATAGTTTATTATAAAATAATTATAATTTAACTTTTTGTAAACATGAACTATTAGAATATAATATTTTCTTAACTCATTTAAAAATGGTTCCAAAATAAAATGGATTCAATGATAATACGTTTCTAGTCTTAGTATTACTACCAAAAGTATATTTATAGGTTTTGATATCAGTTTAGATCTTATCTTTTATATTAACCCATTTCTTAACCATTTTTTATATTAATTGTGGTAATCAATTTTTAATATTAATGGCTTATAATGTTTAATATATGGTTACAATAGTATCATTAATGGATGAGATATGAAATTATAGACCATTGATGATCATTATTTTCCTAATAATTTTTTTTTATAATTTTTAATTAATTTATTAAAATATTATTTAACATAAAACAATATGAATTTCACTTTACGATGTATTTATATAATTTGACTTTGACAATAAGATTCCAAGGCATAAATTTGTATATAAAACATTACAACATATTAAATATGAAATATTTATATTTAATATTCATAGATAATGTTGATTCACTAAAAAATATTACATTTATTATTATTAAATTTATTTACTTGATTTTTTATACTTTTCCATAAGCACCTTGTATATGTTGTATAAGAATTTAAAGAAATTATTTATTCACAAAAAATAAAAAATAAAATACCTTAATAAATTAAATTTATATTTAAAATTATATTTTATAACTGAACAAATTTTCTCTTTTTTCCTAGTAAATTGTTTTTAGATATTAAAAGAATTAAAATGTCATCTTTGAATTTATATTTATTAATATATATATATATATATGTAAATTTCAAGGGAAAATGGGCCAAAACATCCATAAAGTGGAATATTTGATGAGTATTTCCAAACCCCATTAATAAAATAGATTAAATAAAAGATCCATTGTTATTATAGATCATTATAATATTATTATTAACCATAATTAACCAATTTACCATTACCGAGGTGACGATATTTACTAAGCTTACTATTCAGAATGACCAAAAATAAGTTTGTTTACCAAAGATGAAGATTCAGATTGTAATTATTGAACCCATTTTTCATGATTAAATTTCTATATATGACATAAAAAAAATTTAATATAAAATCATATAATTCAAAAAAATCAATTTTTAGAAAAAAATCATTTGTATGCCCAAAAATCAACATATAACAAAATAAAGTATAATGTTAATTCAAATATAATTTATTAGTTATATCTAATTAAATGATAATTTTTTATATAAAAATAAAATTAATATCACAATGATACTTTAATATAAAAACAAAAAATAAATTTACAAAAATATTTATTATTAAAAATTTATTAATAAATCAATCATTTAACAAGAATTACAAAAAATCATGCTAAGGAAATTTTTACATGACAAATTAATGTTAATTTTTATAAATTATAATTTCTAAAACTGGAATAAATTTATTAATATTCCCATTCAAAAAATTCAAAACAAATAATTTTTAAAGAAAATGCATTTTTGGGGAATAAAAGGACTTATAAAAAAATTGAGTTATTATTAGCTATAAATTATTAAATGAATTTGTATTCAGTAGGACTAAAACAAAAATAATTCATAAAGAGGTTACTCATATTCTGACCTACCAATTCAAAGGCTATATCATAATAAAAAAATAATTTTTATAATACATCCTAATTTTCATATAGCTTTGTGTTTTGTGTTAAGAAAGTTATCGAGCTTATTATTTTTTGAAAATAATTTTTTGACGTTTTATAATTCACATGTCATCAATGTGAAGGAATCATCTTTAAATTTCGATATGGATTAATTTTTTTAAAATTATCTTTTATGGAATGTTACCAAAACATGTATATCCGTTTATAGTTCAAGACATAAAAAGTCATTATTTTGATGAGATGATAGATGTACATTTATATGCACTATTATATTTCTATTTGAAATTTAAGGAACGTAATGTGTAGGTAATGAACAAACATGATTAAAGATATAAGATTCTATGGGTGAGTTTGTTGGAGAATATTTAATCAGGTATTCGTCAAAAATTTATATATTGATTGGAACCATTCGTGAACTCATATTAATGTACAAACATAAAATAAGTGATGGTACTACAAGGAGAATTAATGATGGGTGTTATATATATTGTATGCGTTCTATAATTTCATTAATGTAATGCTTTAAATGAACAATATAATATATAACCATATCTGTACAACAATTACTCATATATATCATATAATCTAGAATATTAAATAAATATGTTATGTTACAGGTTCATGTGTATTAATGAAAACTATTTTATAAAACTAGATTAAACTGGAAAATTACATCTAAGAAAACACATAGTGCATATTATTTAATTATCGTAATGTTACTAAGGATATTTCTATCCCTATGAAAAAATCCAATTAGTCAAGGGATAGAGAATATTTTCATATGGGGGAACCACTTCACTTTTTATAATGTCGGAGAAAGATATACTTCAATAAATTCAATGATATAGGTGAAAACATTCTTTCAAAGGATCATTGAAATCTATATGTTTTAGTGGGAGTCATTATTATAGAGACATATACTATGTAATATGTATAAAACTAGTGTGATAGTTTTATTTTCACTTGGTTAGTAGATATATTATTCAATAAGAATAATGAATCCTATAAGGAGGAATAAAATGGAAAGAGGTTAATATTAGAGATTTTATTTGAATTCATTGATGGATTAAAAGTACCAATATATGGTTCTGTATTTTGGTTGTTTGTAAAGTTAATGTAAATTCATTTGGGTGGGTGGGAGGAATTCAAGGGGAAACCAAAAATTGTTGGTAATGTTCACACCTATAAGGCGTGACTGGTTAGTAAAGTATTCTAGTGGTATTTAGACATATACTATGAAAAAAAAAATTTCCCACTCATCCTATAAAATCTATTATAATTATAAATTTCATATATATGGTCTATGATCAATATTTTTTGAAATTGGATGTAAATACCACCTTATTTAAATTTTACCATATATAAGATGTTTATATGATGTAACTAGAAATATTGGTGACCCCAGTGAATTCCAGTATGTTTTAAGAGTCATACAAAACTACATATCGATTGAATCAATAATTTTTATCATAGAATACATATTTGATAAAGAGATAAGAAATTTTGGTTTTACAAACAATGAATATGTTAAACATATGGAAAATATAATTTATGTATTGTTGTTAGATGTGGCTGTGATATTATTATTTTATAAAGGATGACATAAAAATAAACCAAAATTATTGTGAACAAGACATTCTAAGAGATATTTTTACGCTTTCTTAGATTTAGTTATAGTTAATCATTTGAAGGTATATAATAAATTAAACATGGAACAATATAAGACTAAGTTATTTCCTATGATACATAGAAATAATTCTATAAGAATGTGTTTTATGGAATATGTGGATATTATCAGGATCATTCTTATTCTTTAAACATTAATATATATATATATCACATATTTTTATGCGGTTCTAGAATCAATCAATTATTTCAATCTATGTACTATGATTTTCTGTTTCATTTCTGAAAAGTAGAATGTGTAGATAATAATCTAGACCAAAAGAACCATATAGGGGTTCTGTTATAATAGACCATGAGTACTTGAGAAAGTAAATCATAGTAGTAACAAATTATTAGATATGTTGGGATTACAACAGTAAAGGGTATATATAAATATTATTCCTTCTAATCATTTTTATCAATAATCATGGTGAGTTTAAGGTAATAATAAATAGAATCATGTTTATTCCATTGATTTCCATATCTATAATGACTGAGTATATTATGGCTTTATATGCATCTTATGAAGTAGGATATGAAATGATTTATTCTCTATCATGGAATTTTAACAAGATAACTACCATTTATTTTGATAAACTAATGATTATGGTATTAGCCATGATTTGAAGATGTTGATAGATGAAAAATGGAAAAAAACTCAGTGATATCATGTTTTGAGGGTATTTTTAAAGGAGAGATATCATATAAATCTGTGCTGACACAAAAAAATATGAATGGCCCAATAACATTATCTTTACCTTAGCAGATGTATGTTTTTCATTTTTGATCTAACATGTTATCAATTAACACATAGATATTGTGTTGGTGGGCGTCTGCTAGACTTATTTATTTGAAACCTCCTTAAATTATGATTTTGATTAGCATAAAACTAGATTATCAAAATATGAATAAATAAATTATAGCATAATCAGTGTTCTTATATATAATTGATATTACATACGTTCATGAGAACCACTGAGATGGTAGTGGGTGGTTGAATCAGTAATGATATATTACAATTTCAATTATGTTGAAATTAAACCATGTAAATTGATAGAGTGATTATCATTTTCATATTTACATAAATACCATAATATTATAAAATATCATATATTAAATAAAGAAACAGAATACACTCAAGGTCTATACCTATAGTGGGTGACTACATCATTTCTATGGAAACTCCCATTGGTCTATGAAAACTCACTATAATTGAAAGTGGAATTCAATGATCCAACCCATGTTATAATCCTTTTATGTATCGATAGGTATGATTATACTAACTACCATTTTTTACAAGGTTTATCTTATCAATATGACCCTAAAAAATAATATATAACATTATAATGCAAATCTTGAAAATATAATCCAGAAATATTCTATCTGATTTTACCCATTCAACATGAGTCCATATAATGTGACTTTCTATCATCTAGTATAATGCATATGGTGAATCTCATTAACTAAACCTTTGGTATCCATTCTTTTCAGTGAGAAAAATACTGACCCTTATAATACCACACCTCTCTTCTGAGTTCTTTATAATAAAAAAAATCTCTTCAACTTTCAATGATAAATTACATATAATGACTTATACCATTAATCACTATCTAGTATCTCTGATCACTACACCTATATCTATTAGCGACATATTTTTCAACCTAGATATTCCTTGGTTGGATACTCACCCAACTCAAATATTGCCATTTAACTATTCATATTATATCCTTTTCTGATAACTTATTTAAAAAATTACCAATTTTTGAAACATGTGAATAGTGTACACACTATATTTTACCATAACTAATTTTATTGTAATGCTATTAGAAAAATGGGACTAATGCAAAATTAATATTCTAGATAAATAATTATGAATCTCCTACTCAATTGAAATTCACTAGATTCTTCTCAAACAATCTTGTGTCATCTGGAACATACATGATGTTTTTTGTTTGACTAAAATTTCTATAACCTTCTTCGAAAATCCTTAACCATAAGGAAATAGAAGTTCTTCAAAAAAATAGCATTTCAAGATAAATTATCATTGAATTCTCAATATCACATCATTATGTAAATTTATATTACAATGATACTTAAATAATCTTAATACTTAGTCATATTAGTGGTTGTTTTTGGAATTCATAAGAACTTCTTCATATATCAATATTATACACTTATCTAGAAATTTCATTGACTTACCAATTTTTTTTGCTGAACATAGATTCTATTTTATCCGTTCTTTAATAATGATTCTTCTATTTGATGGACGTGAAATATGTTTATCCAATATAAATTTTATTATGAGTCATCATAAAAATTTCTAATAATTCTTTTATAGATCAAATATCAAATTATTAAAAAATAATAATCTGATTCAACAATAGGGAATCATCTGTATGATTAAAATCTTCATGATTTTCATTTTATCATATATCTCATGATCTTTGTATAGGTCATTATGATGACATATTCAATATAAGGTAAATTTTACATGTAAAAAACGTGGTTCTATGGGTTTTAATTCAATGGGATTGAACCAATTTCATCATATAATAAATCCAACTCCATAGTTCATGTCTCTTCAGTCAGCTCTTCCACCTCTATCTTTTACACTCGAGCCTTTGACTATGTAATAAATTTTTTTACTTCTAAATAATTATATCAAAAAATTAGTTCCCCCTTTATTTTGTTATAATGTCCTACTCTATCTGATATTTCTACATCAACATTTTAATGCTTCTTGAACATCAATCATATAATATGTTCACACATCAACCCACATTGCGCCTCTAATTCAATTTTAATACTCACTAGTGAGGATTTCATGAAAACCTCATATTGATAGAAACCACCGTGGTCCATTTGGTGAAATTATAATACATCAAAAACTTCATAAATATGATGATCTTTTGTATGATAACATATGTCTAGTGATCTTCATCTAGTGATATTACCGTACTTTTAACTCATTCTGAAAAAGCATATAACTTCATCACGGATCATGATTTTTCCTCAAAATGTTAATAGCTTGATGAAAAATATAGAATCATATGATATAATGTATGTTTCCTACAATGCTTTAGGAAACACCATTAACCTCCTCTTGTAATTCATTATAAAATATTCAAAAAAATTATAGAAAAGTTTTTCCAACAGTAAAAAAAATTCAAAAAATATATTATTAAGAAGATGAAAAACATGTTATAATAAATCATAAATGATATTACATATACCCAATTTTATTTTCAAAAAAAAAATCAAATTTATAAAGATTAAAACCACTCATTTATCAACTTTCTATAAACACATATCCTTTCTCATAGTTAATGTATTGATACCGCATATCCAGAAAAATAAATTTTTTAAGGAATTTTATCCCACAATAAGAAGAATATTCAAGACCATGATAATATAAAATCTACACCAATTTTATACTATCTCATATTTCATGATAACAACAAATTTAGAATAATAATTGACCAATTTTTATACCTTCTTAAAAATTTATAAAAACTATCCCACAGTCAAAAATATAATCCAATACTTGATCGAGGAACACCATTATGAACATTATAAACTAATTAGTGGACACTAAACATATAAAAAGTGAATCAAATTCAAAAATACAACCATTATAATAGATTTAGTGAAAAGATCCAAAATTTGATATTTTTTAAACATACTAAAGAAAAACATCACCGCCAGTAACATTATCTTTTATGAAAGGATACTTAATAAAAATGTGATTTTATATACATGTTTTTATATGATTATTTTAATGATCAATATAACATTTATTTCCACAAATTATCACTATTGGTTTTATGAAATTCATTCCCAAATATTCTATCTAGTCATTCATCCATGTAACTTTCATACAAGCATGTTTGAAGGAAATATATTCATCTTCTTAAAAAATCAATGCAACAAAAAGTAATTTGGTACAATTCTAGGAAAACAATTCTCCCAATAATAGTGTTCTTTATAATTTAAATTTATACCATCATAACATCAATCCCTATTAGAATCAATTTATCTAATAAATTTCAATTCAAATCATATTTTAGACAAAACTCTATAAGAAGATATTCCTTATTCAATCCTATGTACTCTTTTAGCTAGCTTGATGTGTGACTCCATAGGAACAATTTTATATCTTGTACATAATATAAAAATATAACATAATTCATAGATGGTTTAAAGTATATATAAATCAATAATGTTCATAAATAGATATGACATAATATAATATTAATATATATTATAAAACATAACTATAAATTATGGAATCATATAATTACATCATCTTTGGACTCTTGGGTTCATACAAAACTAGTCCATATATTGACTACATAGTCTCTAACTATATTCATCATAAATGAAACCCTTATTATAAATACCACACATAAAATGACTTAATAATGTAGGGAAATGATAGAAAAGAATGTTAGACCATAAATTCTTAGTATGGGTGAATAGGGGAATACCAATTCTCATATAAACATAACATGGATCTAAGAATATAAGAACACGATAATCTCTTATGAAAAAAATACCCGTCATACTCTAAATCATAATACCAAGTCATGCAATAAATAATGATTATTCATAAGACATTAATAATAAACGATTCAATGAGATTTATCCATTATGGTATAATATAAGCATAAGACATTACTTTGTGTCATACAATTAATCCTATAAAATATTTACCTTAGTAGTCAAGGATTATTGTCAATACATTCATAGTTGAATGTGTTTAATGCCCAAACCATAAAAGTAGTCAAGGATCACTCCCATTACTATCATTTTTGATAGAGTCCCTTGCTGAACTAGGTTCAATCCCCATTTCTATCATATTTGTATCATGTGATATCAATATTTACCCAATGCATTATATTAAAATATAATAATGAACCCACTTGAAAATTATTGAAAATTATACTTATGAGATCCATAGGATTATATAAAATTAATTATATCATAATCCATGAAAAAGATAATTTTAATAAGAATTTATTCATAGAATAATACGTGGAAAAGAAATATGTTTCATAAGGATTTAATCAATTTATTATATATCATAAACCATGGAAAATTAATGATTTTATCAAACAGTTTTTCATCGTGATCATATACAATACAGAGAAAAAAATTATGGTATCACTTAATCATATCCTTAGTAAATATTTTAAAACACCAATGGATGTTGTTGAGTCAAAATTTTTACTTTATACACTTAATATCATTAGTTTTGAAAATCACAACACTCTCTTAAAAACTATTCATTACTGAATTTATATTTTCCAAGTCATTATAATGTATTTATAGAAACTTTATTAATCTTCCAGATCATTATATTGTTTTTATTATTTAATAAATACATAGTGCACTGACTAATGTATAATAAATTAGACTAGTAGCATCTTATCCATCAGACTGACTAGAGTCTGTTTCATTGGACTCACTAAAGGGTGATCCATCAGAGTGAAAAAAGAATGTTTCACCTAAATTACAAGAATCCAGTCTATTAGTGTGATGCTATATAATAGATTGGTTTCACAATATATAATCTATTGGTGTGACAATAATATAATCATTCTAACGATGTGATGTTATCTAATCTATCGATTTGATGATATTTAGTATATCAGGGTGATATATATTAAGAATATTGGTTTGAAAAATATTAGTCTATTAGTGTGATGATATTAAGTATATTAGTGTTTTGATATTTATTATGTCCATGCGACTATGTTTTATCTATCATAGTAATAATTTATTCCATCATGATAATTAAATTTATAACCATTATGTTTGAATCATTTCTATCAGATGGAATAATTTTTGTATCATTGAAATGGTGATACCAGAATGTCATGAGATAAAGATGTATTTACCGAGCGATTGAGTGGAGAACATATGAGACTATTGCAACAAACTCATATAATCATCAAAATATGACCATTAGAGGAGTACCTTGAAATATAGGTGCATTCAAGGAGATAGGAAATGTTGTTTTTGAGAACATAACCCCTATATATTTTGGTTTTATATAATTTCTTGTGAAATTTTATTTGTAAAAGTTTCTGTGATTTTTTATTCTAAAGACCCCATGTAAGGATTATAAATTATATATAATGGTTTCTTAATTTTTCTTCTATGAATAATACGAGTTTACAATTAATGGGTTCCTTGGATAAGATGATAGCTAGACATGGACAGGCCGATTGAGGGATTCTATATATATATGAAATTTGAGTGCATTTTGATCGTATAGATCAAGGGATTTATTATAAAGAAAAAAATACCTTACGGTTAGGCGGAAAAATATGGAAACTTAAATTTAAGGCTTCTTTACTTCCTTGAATATTCAGTTTAAAGAGTAGAGATACCTTTTATTTTTTTTAAAGGTTGGGGTCGAAGCCTCATTTGTTATTAAAGGAAAGAAAAGACCTCTTTTAACTGGGTAGAGGGAGACCCATTACATAGCCCAAAGGCCAAATGAGCATTTAGCACATTACATGGCCCGTATACCCATTTTTGTTGGGCCAAAGCCCATTCTGTGAATAATACTATTACAGTACCTGCACTACTACAAGTAGAGATACCTTTTATAATTATTTAGTAAATAATTATTTATTTTACATTAATATATTACTTGATTATACATGTTATATATTTGCACAATGAAATTAATTAACATATTTTATTTTAGTAAAATTTTGTATACATTGTTTTACAGGACACAATAAGAGTTCGTTATATGTTTCATGGATTTGGACATACTCTCACTCTGTTAAAAGTTAGTCTTATCTAGATATAATATATATATTTTTCAAGTTAGATTGGTCAGCATACAAAATATCATTCTGTTAAATTTCATGAAATTGGTTTGGGTTTTAATTAGTATAATGTTTCCAAAATAAAATTCACTCAACCCCTCTTGTAGGCATTATAACTCTTATGATCAAACAATTGGAATCAGAGGAGGTTCTAGTTCTTGACCTTATAGTTTTTACTTATGTTATCTTAAGAATGATTATGAAGTTCAACAACTTTTATTATGAACTATTTGTTTATAAATTATTATTATATTAATGTGTAAATTGTAGAAAAAGTTATTGATTCTATAATATGTAATTTTTTAATGTTGGGAATCATAGAAATATAAATCCTAGAAGACCCCCAATCATTGATGGTGAAAATTATGAGTATTAAAGATACAAAATGAAAAAAGTTTCTATATTCACTAGAGTTGGCATTTTTTTTGTTAACTAGAAATAATATTTTTTATGAAATATAAGTTTCATATTATTCTAATCATGAGAAATTAGAATATTAGTTGAATTATAGATCAATGAATACTCTGTTATATTCTACGATGAGAAATATATTTACTCAGATATCATATTTTCAAGATGATAATAGCATTTGGATGAAATTTTATGTTAAGAACCATGAAGCCTATAATGTTATTGAAACTAGAAGAACTCTGATTCATGATCATTATCATACATTGGATTTTCTACTAGGTAAATCAATTGAAATTAAGCATAATATATTCATGATAATTATAAATAGTTTACCAAATCTTGGATTGAAATATATTACTAATGAAATATTAGTCGAGATTATTATTTAGATCATTCCCATAGAATTAGAATCCAAAAGAAAATATTAGGATGATATTATAAGGATACCACATTTGAATCTGGATGAATTGTTTGGAACTCTCCTATAGTATGAGGGTAGATTAAAATAAGATAATGAGAAAATGAAAAATACAAATAGTGGATTTACCTATTCTATAACTACTATTATTTAAAACATATTCAATTTATTGATAATGTTTCATAGTATTTGTTGAAAACTAATGTTAAAATTGAATAACATAGTAGTACATTTGAGAAAAGTTGGAATAAAAATTCCCAATTATCTCAAAGGATGGACATGATCGTTGGGAAAATGGATTTTTGATATAAGTATAATAATATTCAAAAGGGTAAAAGTTATAATAAATATTATTCAAAATTTATTTATTTTTAATGAAAAATTATAGTCATATAGTACTAGACTTTCCAAAGTTTAAAAGAAAAGATACGAATGACAAGAATTCTAGCTGGGAATCTATGAAAAACTACAAGAATGAGAATAAGAAACGTTTGAAATATTTAGATACATGGAGTAATAGTGGTGGATAAAGTTCATCATAAATTTCCTATGATATTGGAAGTAACAATAAAAACAATATGTAATTATATGCAAAGATACTAAAGAAAAATAACTGCTTCATAGAAAAGGCAACTTATGAATCATTTACAAATCAAGAAATAAAATTAAACAATCCAGATAGTGATGATAAAAAAATTCTACATATTATAATGAAGAATATTATTTATGAGGTGAAAATAATATACGAACTAGTTTTGAAGAGATATCTAGTTTTTTGAAAACTATTAAGAAATCACAAATGAAAAATCACTAAAAATATGACATTTCTAAATAAAAACATGAAAAAATAGCAAGAATTTATGATCTTATTAATAAAATATAATATCATTCTAAAGATTTAGAAAAATTTATCTTTAAGAATAATTATATTTATCAAGAGTTAATGAAATGTAATATAGATAAAAAAAGTTATTCAAATGAATTTGAAATTATTAATTCGAATACAGCTTCAGTACATGAAAATAATCTAGTCGTAAAATTAAATTATAAAACATTATGGTTGAAAATGTTATTTAAATGTTTACCACTATAAAATTATATCTTTATAAGATATTTAAGTAGATAATAAATCATAGATATATTTCTGGAATGGATCTTACAAATACAAAACCTATTTTTCAAAATTAATAATTTTTTCCAAATAGTGATTCATTTTTATAAAATGCCAAAGTGGTGGAAACTCAAAAAATATTTTTTTTAAATTAATGTTCAACAATTTGGTTTTTATAAGGATTAATTCAAAATAATTACTATATGAAAAAAATAGAAATGTTTGAAAAATTCCAATTCTGAAAACATTACTTTCTAATAATACCAATCCAAATATTGTTTAGGTTCTGAAAATTCATTTTTTTTTGTTTTCTAGAGAATAAGAAATTTTCTAGAAAAAATATTTAGTAAATGTATTTTGTTTCTTCCATCTATATAACTAGAAAAAAATTATTTCTTCAAGAAGATAAAAAACGAGTGGTGTAAATGTTACCTTTGGTGACAATGCATTTGGAAAATTTATTTTTAAAATCATCAGAATAAAAGAATAACTTGTAGATATTTTAAAAAAACCCCAATAATTTAAATAGATTTGAATATATTATTCAACATATTATAATGATTAACACTGATTGATCATTCATTTCTACTTACTATTAACATTCTCTTTACAAAAATGAATTCACTCTCAAACGGGTAGTAAATATATCACATTTGTTAAATATTTTTACATATACTTTTCATTGTCATTTTTTTGGATTTAAAAAATCATTATATTTTCAAAAAAAAATTAGATTTACTAAATTATTAAGTATCAAATTTTTTTAAATTTATTAAATATTTATTTTTTTTAGTTTTTTTTCATATTTACCAATACTTTAGTATTTCAATATACTTTAGATTTTATAAAATCAATATTAGTTTTACTAAATTGTTTGAATCAAATAAAAGCAATGGTTTTAAAATATTATTTTTTACAAAAACCAAGATGAATAGTTTATTAAATATTCATTATTTTAAAACGTTTTAATTTTACTCCTATAAGGTAATTTATAAACATTAGTATTAATAATCTTCTATTTTTGTAGTTTTATTATTGTCTAGATTTTATAATTTTTCATAAAAAATAAAAGTATTATTTTATGGAATATCATTACATTTGATACATTTACATTAAAACCATTATGAGTTAAGAAATATATTTTAAATCTTCTATAGATATTATTGCAACTGTATAATCAGAATAGGGGTTTACTATGATTAATTAGATATCTAGAATATGAAGGGTCACCTTCCGAGCCTATATATATGATTATGGGTCCACATGTATCACATCACTTTACTTATATTTATTCACGACTCTCATCCTACAAAATTATATTAACTCTGATAGTTTTGGCATTCATCTAGTCTAGTTCTCTTCGTCTGATGAAATTCTTCCCATACTGATCAAATTAATAAAATAGATTTAGTTGAAAATTTCAAAAATCAAGAAGTTGAAAAGTAAAGGATAGTTGAAATATCATGGTATGATAAGTATTATTGTATTTTAAAATAAATAATAATTTTCCAAGGTTGGGAGAAGCTTTTTGTTGAGGAAGGTGATTTTGAACATTATTATACAAGGATTACACAAGAACTTTATTCTTATTTTTAATTTTTCATTTCGGATATTATGGAAGTGATTATCTTTGATCTTTTCAGTTAAATTTTTATTTTAACTATTTTTAAGTGGCTAATTTCTTTGATGTTTCATTGTATATTAAAATTATCTTCATTCTCATAATATTCTATAGAAGCGAGGATGTTTTGAAATATATATTGACAAAACATATTTTTTCTCATCATTTTAAAAGACATGTAAGGTGAATCATTTATCATCAGATGTAAGAGTAATCACTTTTTTTATAATGAGAACATGCCCAAAAAAGAAAGCCTTTAATTATATAAAAATAAAGATCTAATTATAAATATCTAAAAATAGGAGATCTAGACATGACTACTTTAAATAAAGGTAAAGGTACATCATGAATTTATGTTGACCGAGCCATATTAGCACTATCAGAACCCATGTTGGCGATACCATCCACAAGTTAATTATCCTCCCTGTAATAATGAGCGATGAAAAAATCAATGGATGAAAGGTAATCCAAGCTGTCATCCTAATGAGGACTCAATGACCATAAAATCTACTCAAAAAAGACTTGGATTATCCTAAAACATTTTGGAAGAATCACACTCCATCCATATATTATTCCAAACAATAGTTGAAAATCTCTCAATGACCATAATAATACACATTATTTCAGAATGAAGGAAGGAAGAAACACAAAAAGATCCACATAAACAACCCAAAAAAACCCCATAATGATTACTAAAAATATCTCTATAGCCAGATGAAATAGTATTCCCTCATAAAGATCCATTCGTGTTGACTTTAACCAATCCTGCAAAAGGAGTCTTCCATAAAACATAAAAAGTACCACAAGGTTGATTAAAATTACCTTCTAAAATCAGCCTCATTAAAACAGAATGAACATGAATTGAGTTGAAACAATGATCCTTATGATGAATACAAGCCACTCTAAAAACCAATAAAAGATGTGACAACATAGTTTGGGGGACAAACCGAACCTGATCATGCAACCATCTATTATGAAGCTGCAAGATAATAAAAACCAACTCTATGTAGTATCTCGAAAATGATTAAGACGCTGTAAATAAAGTGATTATGTTGACCATATTTTAATAAAATCCCGGATAAAATAAATACGAGGTATAAGAACCTTGAAAATATCAAAAATAACATGCCACGTCGAGGCTTCCATAGCACAACTCAAGAAAAAATGGCTAATGTCTTCTTTGTGCTGATGGAAAAGGGGAGAATACAGACACAAGGAAATACCACAGCCTTGCAAAAAAAGATTAGTGGGAATCATACCGTGAGACACACACCATACCAGAACCGACCAAGAAGGGATAATGGAACTATATTTGATACAACCTATCCACTATCTATTGGAAACGAGAAATCACACTTTGGATGTAGGGTTATTTTACCCCAAGGAATGGGCGTAGAGATACCTTGAAGGTCCATGATCTATTTTTATTGGATATCTCAACGAATATGAGAATGTTCTTTTTAGAAAATATTTTTTTTATTATGAGTTGATTATTTCTAGAAATAATTTTGAAGTTAAAATTATTTTTGTTTCCTTGCATAATTAATAAAACATTTTTCAATTTCATGAAAATTTTGAATATAAAAATATCAAGAAGTGGTTATAAGGTAGAATATATCATTCATTTGTGAGGAAAATATCTCAATAATGATATTATATACTATGATAAAGGAAAAATGTTTGTTAAAAAATCAAACAATTTAACATCCCAGGTCAAAGCTAATCTATCAAAACTTAAAGGACCTAAAATAATGACAAGTTCTTCTCCACCCAAACCGAATAAGAAAGAAGAAACCATTTTAGATATGGAATTTAATAATTTTATGGTTCATATGGCTCAGAAAAATCCTAGATTTCCATTTTTTATACTTGAAAAATATAATTATTTATATTTTAAATTAAAAATCAATAATGCAAGAAAATAGGTTATGAAAAAAATAAGAACAAAAGCATTTATAAAAAAATGGTGATAGAAAACAAGATAAAATGAGTTAAAAAAACCAACCATTCTAACATTATAAATTTCTTATTTTCCAGTTGTTCAAAAAATTAATGAATATGGTATTCATTCTATATATAATAAAGATAATCCTCATCAATAGTTCTCAATGGAATTTTAAATATTTTGAATATGTGTTGCTGATTAGTCCATCTGACTGAAATATGTCTACATTGGATTATATATTGTTCTCTCTACTGTAAGAAATAGAAAATGAATAAATGCTTACATAGGACCCCAAGACCAAAAATTAGTTCTCAAATTAGTTCATAAATCTTTTCAAAATTCTCGTAAACATGTTTTAAAATTTATAGGAATTAAGAAAATAACTAGAAGAATGAAAACAATTGGAAGAAGAATAAGTAGAAGAATAATAAAAAAGTTATTCAGATTCATCATCATAATCATCCTATTTTTCTAATAAATATCATAAAGTTACAAATCAAGAGGTTTCATAGAATAATGTTAAATCAAAACTAAAAAAGGAATAAGTATAAAAATAACAAAGAAAAATTTCAGAAAACTCATAAACATACAAAAATGCTTTTGTTGTGAAAATATCTAATGATGGGAACGATAAATAAAAAAAGAAAAGTAGATTTTGAACTATTAAAAAGTCACGTGTCTGATGTTTCTTAAGACTCATATGAAATGCCAACTTCTAATGCTGAAATGAGATATTATTATATTTATCTATAATTGAAACATATTACTCATTAAATTCCATTCCTTTCGAACATTGAATATTAATGAAAGTAAATTTAAAATATCCTGAATGATAAATGATATTCATTTAATATAATGATATAAATAGTTATAAATAATTAATGTAACCTAATTTTTTTAAAACAATAAAATGGTATAAAAAATAAGGACTTAGAAATTTATGATATGGTAAAAGTAAGCAGAAGATGATATAAAATATTATGATGAACATTTTTTTGATGATAATAATTATTCCATTTATTTTATTGATTCTTTTTAGAAATTATATTCAGATATTATTTAAAGATTAATTTTTTTGGAGTAGTTAATTTTTTTAGGGTCACAGAATCAAGAAATCATAGATACGAAGAATAATAAGAGATCTCTTTAAAAATAAATCCCAAAGTTAATAAAACAGATTACAAAATCAGATATTTTGTAGAAGAAATTCATAAGTTAAAAAAGGAAGATATACATATTAGATTCCTTGAATAAGAAATGATTAGTTTGAAAAAATAAAATAGGAATTTATATATTTTTATGATAATATAGAGAAAATTGAGATAATATGTACTTATTCTAAAAAGAACTAGAACCCATTAAGGAAACTAAAATTAAATTTAATGGAGTAAAAAAATAATGAATTATTTTTCTCTTAACACTTCATGTATAAACATAAATTTAGAATGAATAAAAGATTGAATGAATTTTCTCCACATATTATGTTTGAAGGTTTTTCCATTTTTTTAGTTGAATGTTCTTTTATTAATACTTGGGTTAATGTTTATCCATACAAAATTGTTCCATAATATTTTTATATTAAAAATCATGGTACATTCAATGTCCTATATTACTTTTTAAAAATTACATAGGGTGAGAAATTATTAATTTGGGGGAAGTCCATGAAACTATAATTCAAGGAAGTAATTTTTTGTTGATTTTTTAGAGAGATGTTACTAAGAAGTTATATTATTTTATTATTCCAAACAATTTTTTTTTGAAAAATTTTTTTTATAAAGATGGGGGATGATAAGTAAGACAAGTGGATATAATTTCTAACCAAACAATGGGTTTGTATTTTTTTTCAAAATTATCAATTTTTCATTTTATGTGTTGTGTTTTCTGCTTTTCAAAAAAGGGTATATTTTTAGTCTAATTTTTACTTTATACACTTTTTATAAATAGTTTTGAAAATCACAAAACATTATTAGTAAATTTATTTTACTAACAGTATTTTTACTAAGTATTCAGAATGTTTTTTTAATAAGTTATTTTACTAAATGAAGAAATCCATATTACTAATGAATAAAGACATACAATAATGGGTAATGTATAATCAATTATATTTACTAAAATATGATCTATATAATTGAATAGATAATGATCCATCAGTCCCACTAATGTTTGATCCATCAAAATAAAAAAATCATTGTCTAATAGAATGAAAAAAATCTAGTATATTAGTGTGAGGATATCTAATCCATCTATTTGAGGATATCTAATATATCTATTTGATGATAAGATGTCCAATTTATTAGTGTGATTGTATCTAATCTATTGGTATTATGGAATTTATTAAATCATTGTGGCAGATATTTATACAATAGGTGTGATGAATATTTCACTGTCTATGTGATGATATTTAGTTTACTAATATGATCAAATTTAGTCTATCAAGGTTATATAGTTTCATCAATCACTATAAAAAATTATTCCATTCATATTATATAGTTTATAATTTCAGTGTTAAATTTTGTTTATCAGATATAATAATTTTTATTGCATTTTAATGGTTCTTCCAAAATGACATCAAATGAAGATTTATGTACTAATCTATCAAGTGAAGATCATCCGAGTCCATTGAAACTAAGTCTTTGAATAATGAGAATATTATTTTTGAAGGATTACATATAAGTATAGGAGTATTCTTGGAGATGGGAGATAATTATTTTTTTAACTCAACCCCTATGATATTTTTATTTGCTGTAACCACATGTTATATTGATTTATAATATTTTTAGAGAGTTTTCATGTTATGGATCTCATGTGAAGATTGTAAAATCATTAGAAGTTGTTTTTAAATTCTATTATTTTTCTGGTATGAATTTGAGAATTATGAATTCCATTTATAGAAATAGTTCTTGTCCAGATCAAGATGATCAAGGGATTATAAAGATATGAAGATAATATTGATTCTGATCTTTTAAATTAAGGGATTTAGGCTAAAGAAATACACAGCCCATGGTTATGTTAAAAACTCTAAAAACCTAACCACATGGTTTATTTACTTTTTTAAATATTAAGTTTATATAGTGGTGAAATGTTTTATAATGATTTTGTCATTCAATATTAGTTTTAATTTATGATTTTATATGTTTCTATGAGTCATATTTTCCAGCTATGAAATTTATTAAGAAAGTTATTTTGGTAAATTTTTCATGTTTTTTTAGTAGGCATAATTTGAGTCCATTATAGTTTACTATGATCTAGACAAAATCCAGGCCCATTATATGATAATTCAATCCAAGCTTCATCTTTGTCTTTTATTGGTTACCTTGATCATTAGACACAATCTATGTTCAATAAACTATAATAAATATTTTTGGGTTTTAATTAGTTTAATTTTTATTTAAAAACACATCTTATCTAGTATACTTTAGCACTCTCACAATAGTAACTGTATTATCTTATATTGAAAGTGCTTTTAAAATGTCGGTTAGAACAATTACTAAAGAAAATACCCCTTTTTTACATTGAAAAAAATTATTTAAAATCTAAAAATATCCCAAATATTAAATAAAAATTTCTCATTGATGAGAACTGTGGTAAATTTAAAAATAATTCTTTAAATGATTTAGTTTTCATGATGGTGAGGAATTATATTCATGTTTTATAAGTTAAACTAAATCATAACTTTAACAGTTATATTAAAACAAGAAAAGTACACCATTTAGAAAATAAAAAGTAGATTCCATTAATCTATATTTAAAAAAGTAAATAATGGAAACAATTGCCTTACATATTCATAGTAGAATATTATGAACATCCATGAAACAATTTTTTTAAATCATTGATATTTAATAAAAATGATCTTTGATCGAAGAGAGAAATAACGTTGGTTTTTACTTAACAATATATTTCCTATCTCTTTAATACATAAATAGAGGAAATTGAAAGAAAACCTATATTCTCAAGAAATAACTAGTATAGGAGAAAACAGTATAACTTATAAATAGATAGATCATACGATTTAATAATCTGAAATATAATCATAAAAAATCCCCATAAACAATGACATTATAACACAAAACACATACCACATTAGTAACATTAAAATCAAATCCTAAAGAAATAGATACACATATATGGATATGTCTATCCCCATAATATTCATGAGTATCATCATAATATAAATTCATGGGAATTATAGACACCCCATAAAATAAATAAGTGGTTAAAATGGAATGTGTCCCACATATGTTAACATGAGATAAATAATCTATTAATAATTTGGTAAAATTCAAAATACTATTTCTAAAAAGAGATAAAAATATGTGGATATTTATATATAAACCTAATTTTACTTATTATTATAAAAATAAAAAGTCATGGTAATTCTATATACCACAAAAAATAGAAAATTGTGGAATATGACATGTGTCTCACAAAACTAAAAGGGATATCAAAATCGGTTACCTATGGTATGACATTCTTCTAAAATTTTCCAAACTCATGTGTAATGAATTTAAATTTATTATACATATATAGTAGAGTCATTTAAATGATTATAATATCATTAATTATACACTAATATTATTTTAGTATCAATTTATTTCTAATTCCTTTTTAAAATCGTCATTTTTGGGTTTTAGATGTTTCTTTTTTCGTAAGAGTTTTAATTTGGTAGTTCTGGTCCTTGCACATTGATGACAGTTCCATCATGTATTGGATATTAATAACTAGATATATATCATGAATATTAATTATATATATATATATATAGAGTCATAAATAAAATATATTTATATGAAAATGTGTTACACCGTACATGGAGTGGGTAAGCTATACATACGTATGAAAGCTATTCTCACATTTCTATGGATTGAATGAACGAAAGATTAATATTAATTAAACATTATAAAATAATTTTTATATTATATATATAATATAAATTCATTAAATATTCCATCATTACACTAAATGTATATAGGAAATGAAAAATGAAGAACATCACTTGGTATAGGCGTTAGTCTATACTTACATGTGAGAGACATTATCTTTTAACAAAGAACTAGAAGGTAACAAAGTTGATATGATTTAATAATTGAATAATTATAATTATTTAATAAATATTATATATATATATTATTAAAATCCATCATTATATCCATTCATTAAGTGAAATTATAGAATTAAATTTTTATCACATCATGAGGATCTATTATGCCACACACAAAACAAAACGTTTTATTTCCCATTTGATGGAAGAGGTGATAAATACATGTTATTACATTAAGATAATATATATATATATATATATTAGATATCGATGTTATTATATGGGAATTATTTATTCATAATTAGAGTTGTAAAAAGAAGAAGTAAAAAAAGAAATAACTTGGGGAAGACAATTAGCTTCTCTTAGAAAAAACTCCTTTGAATTTATTATTAAGGTTCTTAGGGTTGTTATTTTAGAATGAATAGATGATATATAATGTTGATAAATGATATAGGGAGATATTTTTCTAATGTTTCATCATGAAAAATGACTTATGAGGTTTGAATAAATGAGGAGTGGAGGAGCCCTTTTATAATTAAGGTGAGTGACAAACTTTTAATTTTTCATTGTTTTAAAATAAGTTAGAGTAAATTTCATGGAAAATGGATCTAAAATAGATAAGATAAAATTTTATTAATTTAAGGTATAAATAAAACCAACCCATAGATTTTACAAAAATATAGTTCATTTTAACCCTTACATTCATAGATTAAATCTTCATAAACATGTTTTAACTTTAACAATGGAATCATGTTTTCCATATTCTTAATATTCATTAAGAAAATTAAGTGGAAATTATTACCTAATATTAATTATGATTATTAAAAATATATATTGCTATTTATAAAATGAAATTTATATATGAAACAAAATTTAATTTACATTTAACCAGAAAATGCGAAGAAATATCAGTTTTATAAACAAAATGTTTTCTTCTGTGTGAAACATTTTTATTTTAAAAATAAACAAAAATTTTAAGAAAATAATTTAAACTGGATTAAAAATAGTATAATTTAACTCATGATACATTCTAAAACACTTTTTTTTTTAAAAAATGGATCATTGTAAATTCATTAAACAATAAAGAAATTTTTAATAATAATTAGTAATTTTCAGTGTTAATCCAAAAACTTTTTTTTAAAAAAATTAACTAAAATAAAATATAACATAAAATTTCTAGGTTTTTCTAAAAAATAAAATTTTATTTTTTTCAAATAATGTTTTTATAATGGTAAAAAATTAATTTTACAAAAATTATTCAAAACACAAAGTTGTCATTTTTTTGAAAAATTTCAGTACTTAATCATAAAAGTTGATTTCATCATATCAAATAACTTGAAAAAATTGAAGGCTGATAAAAAAATTATTTAATATATAATATATCAATTTCATTAAAGTACTTCACCAATAGTTATTAATTTATTTCATTAAGGGAAAAAACTTTAATTGTTTAAAAATTTCTCTTCTGAAAAAACATTTATTTTTCTCTTAAATATTTTTTATTTTTATTTTTTGACAATTAATCACAAATTAATTTATTTAATACATATTTAAACCGTATAGTTTTTATAATTAGTTGGTTTTATTTATGACCACCAATTTAATCGCTAGATTATAAGAGTTTACTATATAATGGTTTATTTAGACATGAGGTTTTTGTGTCACAAGCTATCAAATATATTATATTTATTTAAAAAGAAATATATCATATAATATTATGGTGTTAAATTATAACTCTCTTAAAATTAATTTTTTCGTAACAATTCAGTTACTCTTATAAAAAAATTAGTGTATATCTACTTAATCAGATCCCCAGGTTCCCCTGTAGCTTCATCAAATTTCTTATTTCCCCTGATAACATTTACCAGATGAGTAGTTTAGTTCTCTAGTAATTTAACTTTGAGGTAAAATATTAGTATATATTTTTATTCATGGGAAAGATCAATAAATATTAGTAAAACCTCTGAATTTAGTAAATGTTATGGAACAATTTTATACTTCCCTAGGATTGATATTTGGAACATATCATGAACTTGATAGAGGTTAGGTAGAAGCACCAAGAGATAACATACCGTTCATGCTTAATAAATTATATATAATGGGAAAATAAACATAAGAATCATATTTAAATTATTCAAGAATCTCATAACATTTTTCCATGGATAAATTCCCTATAAAACATTATAACCAGAATCAAATTATTGATCTTATCAAGGATTATCAACATAAAATTTCTATCAACTCTGAAGTACCATATTTTTAAATTTATCTAAAAATATATTCTATATATCTAGTTAGATTATGTCCCAATTTTTTTCCTTATCTAGATTTATCCGAAAAAATTTGAGATATACACTTCTTTCTAGAGAGGGCTTGATAATAATCCATATAAATTATTGAATGAATGTTGTTGTCAAATGAAAACAAAAATATGGGAATTTTTCGATCCCAAAAACCCTTAAAATTTATATAACAATATCAAAACATATGCTCTCGTTTTTGAATGGTTATATTGGGCTGAACATATAACTTTGGATGAAAAACTGTACTGAAAATTAACTATGTTTCCAAATATTATTGAAGACCCCTCCATAACATATATGTAAACCTCAAATATCAATCAAATATAATACAATTTTTTAATCCATGAAACCTTAATACTTCCATTATATTAATTCCATAAATAAGATAAAAAGGTCAATATTCTCGAAAATAAATGATGTTTTCTGACATTTTTAGTTGATTGAATACAACTCTGTAGCATCATGACCCCTAGATGTTTTTTATGGCGTGATGAAAATGTTAATGGTGAAAATTTACCATTTCCAATATGTTATTTCAAATGGTTATAATATTTAATTAAAATTATTTCTATCAACCTTAACTTGATGGCATACTATGAACCACGATACATACACAACAATATCACTCTTTGTTATACCATCATAAATACTCTCTCAAATATCTAAACATATTTGTACATCCATGATAAATAATGAATGATAAAACCCATAAAATATCCTATTCATAAAATATTGTATCGATGGAACACATACAAAGTTCCTGACCCATATCATTCCATCAAAATAAAGGATATACTCAGGAACATTTGTCACTGTATCCTGTAGCTCTACATCTTCCTTTTGTGCCACCTTAATCCTCTCATGGATAGATGGTTAAATATTCATTAGATAAAGATAATATTTCATTCTTACTATAGACTTTTTAGAACCATTATTTAAAAATATATAAATATTGGATCTTTTCTAATCCATATCATAGATAAGCTATCATAATACTTTTAACTCAGATGATCAAAAACTTGTTATTTTCTCAGAGTGGTAGTAAATTGAGTAGTCATATTATATAATCATCTCCAACCATATTATCTGGTGCATATTAATTTTTGTAGGGAATATATACTTTATACATTTATATCAGTATATATATGACATCTTTTTCAATAAATATAATACTATTATATCATTAATTACAAAATTACACTATCTAACTCATACTCATGAGTTTGGCATTTTTTCTCATTAACCTTCAATTTTCATGAGTTATAAGCTAAAAATATATAATGTTTCATTATAAATAATCTCAATCCATTAATTTATGCATCAATATATATTATAAACCACTGTGAAATTTTAGGTAATGTATGAATAGGTCAACAAACAACCTTTCTCTCCAGTTCCGTGAAATTTTTCTCCAATGCATCTGTCTAGTAAAACTTTTCTCCCTTCTAAGTTAACTTGGTGAGTGTATTATAATGTTTTGAGAAATTGTAAAAAACAATCAATAATATATTTAGAAACTAATAAAACATCCTATATTAGTCTTAGTGGATGGTTTAGGATAATGATCTATAATATCCCTATTTGGTGGATTCACTGATATACCCTCTCTAGAGATTATATAACGAAAAAATAAAACCTTGTGTATCAAAAATTCAAATATTGTAAATTTATTTATGAATCATATCCATTATTAGGGTATTAAATAAAATACTAATGTGATATTCATGATCTTATTTTATTTTTTAACATTTTATACTATCATCTATAAATACTACCATAAACTTATCATGGTAATCTCTAGAGAATCAATTCATTAAATCCATAATGATAGTTTGGGAACATATAAGACAAAATTTAATCACTATAAATTTACATTGTCCATTTATTTTAAGGTATTTTCTCTTGGTTATATAATCATTGAACATCAATTAATTATATCCTGAATGAATATAAATCATGGATATGTATTATTCTCCACATAATTGATCAAACAATTCATCAATACAGGGTAAACGATACATGTTCCTGAAAATGATATTTTTAGCATATTGATAATAAATGTAGAGTTTAATTGATCAATACTTATTAAAAATAAAAATAAGTTGTACATCACAATGAAAATACACTTTTTTGAATGAATACCTTGTCAATATTCTCATGGAGTTTCTTCTTAAATTCTAGTATCTCAAGTAGGTTTATTCAATAGAGATTATTTTTAATAGGAGTAGTGTCATGTATAATTACTATTTAGAACTAATATTCATGATTTTTTTTTAAAGTAAGAAACACCTCAAAATATACATTAAAAAACTCCCATACCATAAAACATTATTTTTAAAAAAAGAAAACTATGTTCGATAGCATATGTGGCATGAAAAACTCCACCTGAATTGACCATGATAATTTTAATATAACCATCTAATCAAGATGTTAAATCAGAAGGAATTACTATTATTAATTGATTTATGAAATATATATTAATTTCACAATAAATATTAATATATTAATAAATTATAAATAAATAATCACTCAATTTTTAATGAAGACACTTTATTCTTCAAAAAATAAACTATTTTCAAAATGTAATTTTATTTATTTTTCATGATAAATATTTATAATAAGTTATTTATTAATTTAAAAATTTTCAATTATAAGGTGAAAATAATTATTTAAATCACCATATCTAAATTAACATCAGGTGATATTTTTGGATTTTTTATAAATGAGTGAGTTTTTAGTGAATTGTGAAGAGTACTGATTTTTGTAACAAATTCATTTCCTTTCATTAAATCAAGTAATTAAAAAGACCCATTATATTTTTTATTTATTAATAATTTTACATATGATTTTTTTGTTTATTATAGTCTAATTAATATAAATTTTTTCATCAATGTTTCATATTTTGGGGAAAGTTCATTTGTATGCTTAAAAACACAATTTTCTACAAATAGTTAAATGTCAATAATGTTTATCAATTAAAATTAACTAAAAAACATATTGAAAATAAATAATAAAATTAAATGGACCAATTATATATATATTTTTGGGAATTAAAATTCATATTATTGTGATTAAAAGTCATATAGTTTATATAAGATCATTTTGTGCATGACAAATTCATTTATTAATAATATGTTTTTTAAAACATTTGTGGTCTCTCTAATTTAACTTTTACAATTACATGAATTGAATTTAATAAAATATAAACCATATTTATAATATTCATAATTACTATTAGGTATTAAGTTAATGTTAATTTTTTCCCACAATTAATGGAAAAAATTATTCTCACGGTTAAGGTTAATACATGGTTTTGCGTGTTTCATGCACTTGTGTCAAAATAGTATTACAAAAACATAGTATTTTTATTTTAAATATTGAATTTAATATTTATAATCTATGGGAAAAAATTATCTTATAAGTACCATTTAATTTTTCTGATTAATGTATAAATTACCTTGGTAAAACCTACTTAACGTGCTGAAAGAGAAAAATGAAAAATGTGAGTAACCATGATGGTAAAAGGGAATTATTTTTTCTAAAAAGATTATTTTTTGTGTGGAGATGGTTATTTCACTTATATTATTTCAAATACATTTTGTATCAATTTTTAAGGACCTTTCCATGGGAGTGACTTCCCATTATTGAATAGTAGTAGGTATTTACAAAAAAATTACTCTTTTTAACATATAAAAGCCAACCACATAAACTATTCCATTGACACAAAAAAAAACAATTTGGATCATAAAATTAAATAAAAAAAAACATTAATAATTTAAATTAATACCTCTTACTGGACTCATTTTTATTATAAAACACACCATTCAATGCGTTTTCTGAAAACCATATGAGGTGATCCAAAGAAGAGGTATTGTTCTGAACTATGCATTTTTTATTTAATATTTTTCCATATACTTCAAATATTTATCAAATTTCATGATATATTAACATAATTATTGAAAATAAACTAATATTTTATAATGTTAATGGAATAACCAACTTCCTTCTCATTTTCTATAAAATTGGAAATAAAACCATTATTCGTGTGTACGGTGGACTACTTCCTTGCTATCTAATATAATTCATATTCTATAATCGCCTCTCACAACAATTTCTGACGATAGATTTAATTTATATATATTATATTCATTACAAATTTATTATTTTGGATATGTGATAAAAAATATCTTTTCTTACCATTCCATTTATTTAAATATGATAACATCGTTCGTGTGTAAATGTGGATTGCCACCTCTACAGAGTGATGTGATTTTTTTCTCCCTTACCATATAAAATTTATGGTATATACAAGAATAATTAAATGTATAATATTGTATTTATGATATAATTATGAATATATAAATATATAACAATACAAACACTCTTTCAAATATGATCATTGAATAATGTAAACTTTACTCATCTGTACGTACGATATACCATCCACAGTATTGTGATATAGAACATTTTTCATAAAAATATATCATTTATGGTTTTAAAATGATAATTTAGGTATAAATATGATAATTATTCCATAATTATTATTCTGTATATGTTTATATAATTAAATCTTTAACCAAATTAACCTACTAAATCCATTTTGGGATATATGGGCCAAATATCGTCAAAATATCACCCATGATATTAATTGATTAAGTAGTTTAATATTAAATAGTACTAAAATAAATAAGAAGAATAATAAATTCAAAAATATATTTAATCATTTAATTAATTGATTTTATTTTATTATTTTTAAAGATAGATAATTTACTTGATGAAATAGATTCATGTTAAGATATTTCACTACACCACCCTTTCATTAGGTTATGACCATTCTCTCTATTACTCTGATTATCTCTCTTTAATGTCATATAATTCTTATTGGTTATGTATATATGTCTCTCACATATATAATAATATTATTCTCTATTTCTTTTATTCGGTAATAGATGAAGTATGTCCATTTCTCAAAATCCTTCATTACAAACATTCATTTGATTATGATATGATTTTAGAGTATGCAACACATTTTACTAACATGGGTAATTATTATGTTTTTACTTACTATAGGTTTCCATTATTGAAAAAAAATAAATCATGTACATGTTATAAAGGGTTTTACTATATATCACTCTAATTTAGTGGGTAATTCATTTACGCCATGAGATATTATGTTGGGATTAGAGAGTATACCTAATCCATTATGGGGAATTTTCACCTTTGGATATTATCTATGTAGTTATCCTTGAATCATGTTTTTTATGTTTTTTTTAAATTTCCTACGATTACATAGTATTAGTATACATTGTTATTTATTTTATTTTCAACATAATTACTTAGGATCCATCCCTTTCATAATATCATGCTATATATTTTACTCACATGGAATGTTTAATTCTCATGTTTATTACCTTAATGGGATTTTTAACTCACCCAATTATTTTATGTAATCCACAAGTAATCATATGTGGTATTATGAGCTCAAATATATTTAGTATATTATTGTCAAGAATAAAATAAGGATGTGTTGTTTTTGTTTCTTGTTAATGTATTATTAATTTAATATTCCAAATACACTAGGCCTCACAATATTTGCTTCGTAACCATTTTATATTTATATAAAAATTAACATAATGATATGTGTACAATGATTGGGTTTCTATCAACACAATAGAAATATAATTTATGTTTTTTATAACCAAAATCATATGAGATAATGACCCATTTTTAATTGGTATCATGACCCATACAATTGATGAAATTTCAACTGGAAGATCATATTTATCTTCACAATGATAAATAAACATAGGTTGGTACCAAATTTAAAAAAGTGACATCCCTTCCATTGAACGAGATATGGGACTTATGTAATGAAATCCAATCCATTACCAATATAACATTGAATAAAACTATGGGATAATAACATGATTTTTAAGAATCACTTTCCCACAAACATAAACCAGATAAGAATCATTAACTTGTGATTAAATCATCATATAATTATGGCTTTTCATTGGTATTTCCAGATCTATTCATTGAGGATAGGAATTAACATTCCAAGAGTCTTTTCATGACTAAACTAATTCATATGTCTATGATAAAATAAAGTAAATGAATATTTTGTCATACTTTCCAATACCTTAAATTTATTAATTTTAATTCAATCAATTAATAATAAAAAAATTGTTAGCATCTACATTAAGAAAATATTATCAAAGTGATCAATCATAATTAGTCAATAAAAGGATATATAAATCATGAAAATTTATTTTCATCGTATAAAAACATAGGTTTAACTAAGGTCCTTCATGAACATAATATATTTAAGTATTTCATAATAGTTTATAAGAAAATGTGAATTAACCCAATCATATCTAATGAGAGAGTCAAACCTAGTGCACAGTAAGGGCACACAAACTAGTCACTACAATGATTGATGAGGTATACTCCGCCAACTTTTTTCAGGGTTATGACACCTAGATGCATCTATTCCAATTCTATGTCCAATTTTTGTTTCCAAATTGGGATGTTTTTTTAAAACCATACATATTTCATTACAAAAAGTATACGACATTCTACTATACATTGGATTATTCTATTGGTTTTCACTATATTTTTCTCATCATAGTTTCCAAATATTAACTAATCCATGCTCTGATTCCATCTACAAAGTCCCATAAAGTCCATATGTAGATATTATTTATTAGTAGATGGATATTTATTACATAACATAATTATACAAATAAGAATCATATTAGTGTATTAACCGTAGAAACATGAGTACAAAAATACTAGTTCTTAAGTGACCTACAACATCTCTTAATAAGTTCCTCATAACTCTTACCCTTATTGCAGATGTTAACCATAAAATTTTATTAATAAACCAAGGAATGGAAATATAAAAATTGGGTATTTTAGATGATCATTAATTGTAAACAATGGAGACATAAATTATCAATTAAAAATATCATAAGCATAAAGATATGAAAATATCGACATGAAATTTGAAAAACATACCATGTATGTCATGAATATTAATCTTGTGTAATGCAATAAACCTTATATGTTCATAATACATGAATCATAATGGAATTAATGAACATGATTCATGATAATGTACCATAATCAAAAGTAAATATTTTTTTCATACTCATATGCCTAAAAAATTAATTTTTAAGTAGTCAAGGAACATTTCTAGGACTATCAAAGTGAATTTAGTTATCTCCACAAAAACATGTTAGTAGTCAATGTTCACTCCCAAGACTCCTTATTGAAAAATTATCACTCCCCTTTCCATTCATGTGTATCTCACGAGATATCCATATTTTTCCAATGCATTGGAGGGATATAAAATTATGATACCACCCACCACATAATTAAAATACTATATATTTATTCCAAAATATCATAAGAATGTAATAATATCACAATATTTGAAAAAATAGGTTTTTCCTGAATTTTATCATGTCATTAACCATGGAAAAGAAATGAGTTTCCTAACTATTTCATCAATTTATCATATCATAACCAATGAAAAAGAAAAGGGTTTCTGAAAAATCTATTCACATAATAATAAACCATCTAGAGAATAAATAATCCAGTTATAATTGGATCATATCCATAATAATGATTAGGAAATTTAACAGTTTTTTATCTGAAATTTAAAATAACATTAAATGTTCACTTGGAATATTTCTTGATGAAAATAACATTTTCACATTGAAATAAAATATTTATAATTTCAAAAATGACAAAGTTTTTTTTTGAAAATAGCCTTTTTAAATTTATAAATTAAACATTAAAGCATTTATAATTTATGAAATTAGAAAATTCTATTCATTCTCTATAATATAAAAGAAAATATTCATTTCATACTTATGTAAAATTTCAAAAAATAGTACATTGTTCAGAAAATGGTCAGAATATTCCATTTAATTATTTTTAAAACCAATAATATGTAAAAATGACTTTAAATAATCATAATATAAGACTAAAAACAATTTTTAAACATTTTTATAAAATAATGGTTTGTAACAAAAATAATATCAAGACAAAGAAAAAAATAAATTTGGTTTTTTCTTTAAAAATATTATTTTTGTATCATGAGTACATAAATAGATTAAATTTTAAGAAAATATTTATTCCCAAAATGTAAAAAAAGATTAATGAAATTACTATCTTTATTGATATATATACCATAATATTAAATCATCATTAACTCAATAAAAATTACCCTATGGAATAATTAAATTATAATATAAACACTATACCAATTTGTCAACATTAAAAAAACCTCACGAAATAGTTAAACATTTCTACATATGTATATCCATATAATATGAATGAGCCAAATAATAAAATAAATTTATGTACATTATATATACCACATAAAAGAAACATGTTTTGAATATTTAATGTGTCCCATATAAGTAAAAGTGAGATGAAAATACCTTACCATTATGGTGAAATTCAGATACACATGCCAATAAATGGTGAAACATTTGTTTTATACGTACATACCAATAATATTCATGATTATAGCTATAATATACAATAATGGTAATTATATACACAACATAAAATATACAGGTGGTGAATATGGCATGTGCCCCCTAGAAGTAGAAGTGAGATGAAAATATCTTACATTAGGTCCAAATTTCTTCATATGTGTTCTAACTAAATTTATAAAAAATATAAATTAATTATAATTAGATAAAATAATAATTATAATAATTATAATATCATAAATTATCCCCTTATAATATTTCAACATCCATTTATTAATAATTCATTATTAAAATTGTTGTTTTTGGGTGTTAGCAATTTTCTTTTTCATGAGATCTTCGGTTTTGTAGTTCCAGACATATTAATTTGATTATTCATACATAATATAAAAATCATAATAATGATATAATATAATAACAATTTCTTATATATATACAAATATATTTATATATTTATATTAATCCATAATGGATAGATATGGAAAAATGAGTTAGATAATTCATGGAGATGGTTTTCGTTTGTAAAAATGAATGATGTTTTCAATTTTTAATGAATGTTCCAAAATAATGGAAAATACTAATTCACCCTTAAATAATAATTATTATATCATATATATCGTATATATTCATTAAATATATAATTATTACTATCCATGTTAAATATAAATGCAAAACGAATCATATCTCTTCACAAAGGTGGTAGTCCACACAACCGAACAAATGACATTTTAATTTACCAATAGATGAGATGGTAAGTAGTTATATGTGATATTTTAATTAAATAAGTTAAATAATTTCATAAATATAATATATATATAAAAAAATAGATCATTATATATATTCATGAGAGAATGTGATGAAAAAGGAATTAAATCTCTTCGCGAGGCAGTAATCCTCTGTAGAAAGATTCAACAATTTCATTTATCATTTGACGAAAGAGTATATAGATATAGGTTATTATGTTAAAAATAAAATACGATTATATGATAAAAACCTGTGTTATATTATAGGAATTATTAGTACATAATTGAATGTGTTAAAATAATAAGTAAAAAAAGAATGACCTTGGTGAACAAAATTACTTTCTATTAGAAAAACCTCCTTTAGAAATTTTATTAAGGACCCAAGGGTTTGTCTTTTGGGATGAGAAAAAGATCAATAAATATGATACATATGTTTTGGATATATTTTTTGATGTTTTAGTCAAGATAAATTGCACAATAGGAGTAAATAAGTAATGAGAGTATGTTCCCGTTTTTTATTTTATTGAGTGGAAAATTTTAATTTTTTAATGTTTTAAAACAATGTCAAGTCACCTAGATGAAATAATGGTTCCAAGATATCTCATATTAAAATTTGATAATTTTAAGGTAAAAATAGAACCAACCAATGGGGTTTAAACTTCTCTTTAGGTCTTATAATCACCTATTTTTATAGATTAAACCACGGTAAACTTGTTTTTAACATTAACCGTTATAACAAGTTTTTATTATTTTTATTGTTCATTAAGAAAAAAAATTATGTTCATACATAATAAATAATATTAATTATTATAATTAAAAATGTTTTATATATTTTATAAATTTAAATTCATATAATTATAATAATTTAGTTTAAAAATAAACCCATAATGGAAATAAGAAGTAGTATTGTAGAAATAATTCTTTATGTATAAACCATATTCATATCAAAATTAAACCTAAAATAGATTAAAATGCCCTAAATTAGATTAATACAAATATAATGGAATTAATTTTTCATTTATTTTTTTAATAAAAATCGAAAAATATAGATACTTTAAATTAAACAAAATTTTTTAATAAAAACTTGTATTGTCAATATTCTTCGAAAAATTAAACTTTTCATAAAATGCATAAATATTAATTAAACGATAATTTTTTTATATTTTCTTAAAAAGTTTAATTCATATTATAAAATAAATTATCTAAAATTAAACTAAATTAATCTTAATATATGTGTGAATAATGTGACCAAACCTCGTTTTATAAAAATAGCATTTAAAGAAAAAAAAATTATTATTATATCATGCCTAGAAAAATAATAACATGTGAATAATAAAAAATTTATTATTTATATAATATATAAATATAATTAAAATTATTTTTGAATAGTTTTAAATATAATTTATTAAGATATAAGGACATTGCGCATAAAAATAATTTTTTATAGAAAATCCTTTATTTCACTTTAAAATGATATTTATTTATTTTTTCTAATTTATTGATCACCAATGAATTTATTTTATAAATTTGTAAAACATATAATTATCATAATTTATTTTGTCTTATTCATACCCAGAAATTTCATGACTAGATTATAAAAGTAAACTATATAATATTTCCTTTAGAATTAAGGTTTCTTGTCTCATACACTATCAAAGAGATTAGATTTATCTAAAAAGAAATATATCGTAAAATATAGGGGTGTTACAAGGTAGATAAATATTCTTCACAAACTATATAGGTCTGTAGGGTTTTTTTTCTTCTAAATTATAATTTAATCATAATAATCCTAATAGAAATGGGAGTAAAAACATATTTAGAATCCTCAATGATAGGCTTTTATAGAATCACTAGGGAATAAATATTCAAATTCTGGAAGGATATATCATTCCATATGTAGAAAATTTAATCCGAAAATGAATGTTAAATCTTAAATAATTTTAATTTCAATGATTTTCATCATTTTTTCTTCTAAATCTTCTAAAATTTATAATTTTCCAATATAGAAATTATGTAATAATCAGGAAAAATAACAATCGGGGTACTTGAGATCCTATTCTTTACATATAAGTTTATTTAAAAAATTTATTCTAAAATGTTCAAATTATTTATGAAACTATAAACATTTAAGTACTAGGTATGAGGTACTCGTTTCAGCCCATAAAAATATTTCTTCCACTTATACACCATCGTTTCATCTTCATCATGTCAGTACCGACTAGGTTCCTCAATCTAAATATCTTATTTAACTTATCTATTTAATAAAGATGGATTGAAAACCATGTTATAGATTTTTTAGAAATTATTTAAAACAAATACAAGAACATTATTATAGCTTCATGTCACATAATAGGGGTGAAATATTCTTTAAAATCAATATATTCCCTGTGTTGGTAAACTATTTTTTCTACATTTATTGTCATTTTCCCATGTTCATTGAGTTTTATTTTGTAAAAAGACATTGTTCCTATAAAAATATTTTCCTCTAATTTTGGAATAATATTTTAGTTATAAGATCTATTAATGTGATCCTAACTCTTCAATCACATAACTTTTCCACTCTTCATGTTTAACTTCCTTTGAAACTTAATATGGTTACTCTTTTCAGATAAGTTACAAATGATTCTCTAAACCCAACATCCAAACAGTATAAACTAGATATTTCTAATTTCTAATATTGTTATTAGAAAACACCAATTTTTTAATATCATGAAATTTTATATCCTTTCTTTAAATCTCATTTTTTCATCATATGATTCATTTGAATCATCATTTAGTTATTTTTTTCATTTTAGACTTTTAATTTATTATTTTCATTTGATGTCATCAATCTACAGTTCAAAATCACATGCTTAAAATATTAAACAAATTTTTTAAATTTAGTTTCATTATTAATGTATTTCATAGAATTGAAAGGAACCAAAATGTTTAGATGTTTATTACAAAAACTTAATCTTCTTCCATTATCTGAATATCCCATGAAACTTCATTCCTTAAAATTTTAATCAAGATTTAGAAGATAAGTATTATTTATCTATAAAAATTATAGACTCCCAAAAAACATTAAATATTTAACTGTTTTATTTTTCTTATAACACATCCCATATGATGTCATTATTGATTTTAACTGAAAAAAATATCTATTTTTAACGTAAACAACAATATTAACAACTTAAATCCAATATAATTAAGAAATTTTTTATTTACTGACCATGCTTCTTCCCATTTATACTAAAACTCTATTTTTCCAATTTTATTTTACTTTTTTAGAGTGTATAGAGAACAATATTGGTGATTGATTCCACATTTCCTTATATAAGATTCAATGTAATTTATTTGGAACTCAATTCTATTTTCCATTCTCAAATTTAGTATATAAATAATCATCTATCTTTCAACATCCCCTTTGTAATATCTAAACAACAAGACAACCAAATAATTATGTTTCAAAAAAATTATATTTCTCTATCATGATATTTCATTAATAAAATCAATAATGTAAAAATAATCATTTATCTATTAATGTATCATCACACCCAAAAAGATCAGAGTAAATGATCTCTCATAGTTTTCTAGATTGGATTTCAAATTTCCTATTTTCCACTAACCATGTTCCCTTTGCAACATATCATAGAAAACCCATATACTTTTCACTTCAAATATGGAAAATTTTATCCCAATTATAACATAGAATGTGTTATTATTCTTTTATTTCAAACATTCCCATGTATTCTATTTCAAAACATACTTTCATCTTAGTAATTAAGTGACATGAGTTATAAACATCTTTAATGTAGAAAATATTTTAGACGACACTTTATATATAAGTAAAACAATTTCTATATTTCGTGATTCCAATTATATATGAACCTTTATTAATTTTAATATTGTTAACATCATCAGATAATGTTTTGAACATATAGTAAGAAGTGTTTTATCCCTTCAACAAACAAAAATTCCACTGATTTCAGTTTACGAAACTTAATCTCAGCAGTTCACATTCAATTTATTTCTAAGGAACTAACATTTTTGAAAGTAACTAATCCTTCATCTTTTTTAATATATTTCAAGATATTTATATTTACTTTCATATTTTTGGAATAACCATATAAATAATTAAGGGATTTATCTATTTTATATCATTTAATACAGTCTTAAAAATAAAAACTCATTCACAATAATTGTTTTTCGAAGCCTCCTTTTCTTTTACAGCCTATGAATAATGCAATATAAGAGTTATCATAAATTCTTCATCAATTTGAAATTTTTTTTCTCATGTTACAAAACCTTCTTTCAGTATTTTGTAATAGTTTTCCAATGGAAACATTCATTCATTTAATGATTTTGACATTCATTCTCCTAGTTACATAGAAATATTACTCCCTTTTCATACAATTTTCTCCACCATAGTTTATGAATATTCCCAAGGAGACACATGTTGTGAAATAAATTATATGTTTTGTTCCCATATGGACCATAATACTAATGTTATATATTCAATCATGATCTTTTGTATAAGTAAGATCATTCCCTGTCAAATGTTTTCTAAGGATCATAACCTTTTTTTATATTTTCTCCCAAGAATGGGGATTCATTATTACTAATATTATTTTTATATTTTATTAATGTGAGGTTTTTTCAACCTACATTCTCGATCTATGATTTCTTAATGATGTTTCTAATATTTTCATGGTTAGAAATTTCAAATGAAAATTTATGTTTTGTGGGTAAATATTTCACATGATTCTTGAAATTAATATTCTTAGAAGAATCAGTTGTTTTTCACATAATCTATAAAGACATGATGATTTTTTTCAAATATTACTTATCTTAATTTTACCCTAATGAAATATTTATAGATTTTTACACACCTCACATTCCTAAGAAACCTGTTTATTACTGATATCTTGAATCATTTTCATTATTTTAAAACATCACACTAATGTTTCTTAATCCTCTCAAGGTCTGCATAAACCTTATTTGGATGATATTAATTTCCATCATTATTTTTCTAAAATTATGTCTATGAAATTATGATTACATTCTTGAGTTTTGTGTTTTTCAAGATATTAAAAAACTAGGATCTCATATGTTATTTTATGTTGGTTTCATCAAATTATTCTTTTCATTATACACTATTTAATGAATAATCCTTTTCTAAAAAAATTCAAAGATTGTTATAAAAATAATTAGATTTCCATATATAGATGAATTTATGTTAGTAATGTTATATTCATCTTTCTTACTCAAAATTATTCTTATTTTCTATTTAGTGAAATTTTTCATACCTTTTTTGGATATATTATATTCCATGATGTTTTTATTGACTTCTTATAGTGATTATTTTCTTTAAAATCATATTTGTATTCTCTAAAGTTATTATTTATACAATTAATAATTAAATTTACTAATTCTTATAAACTTTTATCATTTATATGGGAGTTTTCCACTATATTTCATTCTTTTTGGTCCTTTTTTAGATAATATTCATTATCTTTATTCCATTTCATCAGCTTATTTAACTACCTAATCACTGTGGTCAGTAATGTTGTGATAAATATATTGGATTTTATGATTTCTCATAGCTTCAAAATCCATTTCATCATTGATTTTTTTATTTGTTGGAGCATTCTACATCTCATATGAAATTAGTCGATTATTTAATTCATGGAGAGATAAATATTCATTACATTTTATGGCATAAATTTTAGAGTCAAACCTATCTGAAAAATTTAACATGAGTTTCTTAATAATGTTTTAATCTTCTAAGATATCTTTGAAAACAATGATGTTTCAAATAATGTATTTACTAAAGGTATGTTTTCCCCAATAGTTTATTCATATACCATTATGAAATCAAATAACTTTCTTTTCTAGATTTATATATTTTATTCCTTCACTCTTATATTTCCCTCAAAGATATTTTTATGTTTGTAACAATTTCCTAATCTAATTTGGGACCCATTAGTATCGAAAAAAAATTTATTATGAAGACATTTAATTGAAGTTTCACGATTTCCCTTATACATCAACATTTCCTTTTTAAGTGAATATCAATGTATAAGATTTATTATTGGATGGAAACCCAACTATAGTTGCATCAATTACCTATAGTATAAGAGATAAATGATATGTTATCATTTTGGTTTCCTAACCATGATATGTTTCCCATAGAAGCTTGTATGTCCCCTATTATTCTCTGTGGTGAGATTTTCCATGATAATCATATGATAGGGGAACATTTCTCTAATTATAATTTAATTTCACTAAGATCATGAAAACCACTATGAAGGGTGGGGTGCTGTGAATTAATTGTGATATTTTACAATTTCAATACTATTGAAATTAATCCCTATAGCATGTTGGAGTAACAAGCCTTATCGAATTTGTACAAGAACATCACATGTATGAAATGAAATTAAAGTAAAGAAAGGCATGAAATATATTTAAGGTTCTCCCCCATTTTGGGTGAGTACATCATGGAAATTTGAAATCCCATTTGTTTATAGAAATTATCAATAATAGATGAGTGAATATAATGATCCAACTCCAATTAGACTCCTTATATATTCTGATAGATATGATTATACTATCTCCCATAAGTAACAATGTTATTTATCATCAAACTACCCCTACACATTAATGTAAATCCTTTTATAAAATTTTAAAAATATAATCATAAAATCATTAGTTTAATTTTCCCCACTTGGTAAGAGTTCATCTGATGTTCTATAGATATGTACAACATACTCTTAATGGAATATCTCACATAATGGAAAAATGATCTATGTTATTTCCAATGAAAAATACCATTACAACTCATAATATTTTAATTTTCGTATGATATCTATCAGATGATCAAAAATAATGTTCCCCCTATCTGTAAATCATATATAATACCTCAAAACAATAAACTCTATTTGATAACATTGATCTCTACACCTATGACATATATATTTCCGTTTATTCAACTAAGATATTTTTTTGGTTGGAAAATAATTGTACTCAAACTTTGTGTGATAACCATTAGATCAATATCTCAATTCGATACATTTTGGGTAGCACTTCAGCTTCTTAACAAGTGTGAACATTTCATACATCATAATATATATTCAAAATTTTTATAAGAAAACTCATAAAAAATAGGTTGTAATTAAAATTCATTTCACAAATGAAAAATAATCCAAAATTTTGAATATCCCATTTATTTTTTTTTGGATTCATAAAAAAAACAAATTAGAGTTTTATTGAACATAATTTGTGTTTTTTGAAGGACTATTGAATCCAAACCCATTATTCAATATTCCTTATCTTCAAGGTTAAGGAATATATTCAATATTTATAAACCATTCTAATTAAATTATCATTTATTGATCAAAACCAAATATTCTTGTTGATGAGCAATATAATGTTATGAAATTATTCTCAATAATCCAGCAAGTAACTGTTGTCATGATAACCTAATAATAATGTCAAAATTTTTTTATTATCCACTTTACACTAATTAAATAGATTGGAGGACTATATCTAGTAGACATAACATCTCCAAGAACACATATCTTTGAATTATTAATCTATCCACTGGACATCTGGTATGTCTGTTCCGTATGATTTTTCTAATGGTTCGGTATGACTATTTACAACCAAAATGATTCATCTCAAACTTCATAAGATAACATAACTCATTCAGATCCAACATTATGGAATTATCTGTATGATGAAATTGTTCATTATTATGATGGTCAATTGTAAAATGATCATATTAAGGTTCATTATGATCACATAATCAATTTGTGGGACATATTATTTGTTGAATAAAACTTGGTATGATGGTTCTTCATCTGATGGACTCAAACCGATGTCATCATACAACACCATCAAGATTGTACTCTCCATATGTTTGGTCACCTTGACATCTATTTCTAGAAACACTCAATTATTTGACTATGTGACAACATTTTTTAATATAGGTTTAATTTTTTTCATTAAATACTTTCTCCATTTTTTTAACACCCAACTCCACCTGGTATTTCATGTTAAACATCATAATTCCACTCAAACATAAATCGTCACATAGATTTATACCTCGAACCCCTTTGTAATTAGTATAGTTTTCAAGAACATACCCCAATTGAATTCTTTTAAGTGTATAGTCTATAACAACCAACCTATTCAATCCTATAAATTTTTTCTAATTCTCCATTATCAATCATCTAGTCAGTTTCTATTTATTCAGATATTCTTATTGATATACATTTATAGATATACATTTGATGATTTGTGTATGGTGAAATTTTTATTCTTTTTTCCCCATATATGAAAGTGTAAAACATTGTCTTGGATCATTAATTTTATTCATGATCTTATGAAATTAAAGAATGGAACAAAAACTTCTAACATAAAGAATGTTTCATAAAATGGTTTTAAAAACATCCTCCATCACATCAGAAGATTTTTTTATCATCCCCAGAAAATTATTCTCACCTATCTGAGGAAAACATTCATTAAAATATATGTTAAAAGGAAATAAAAACATGTTATATAAACATCCCAGAGAATATTCAATAACATTATTTTTATAATTTTCATACATTATATATCATATTAAAAGGTTACAATAGTTCCCCACTATAAGGATAACCTATAGCTGATATATACATTTTACTAAGAATAAGACTAATAGCCCTGATTACTTTAATATGAGGGGACACATGGGTTGTTTTGACTATAATATACTAGAATATCAAAAGATATTGAGGTGTTTCTCATAAAGTAAACTCAAGGTAATTTAGAAGAAGGTATATGATGAGAACTGACCCACATATAATAATTCCAAATGTTATATGTGTCATTGTATATTTTTATATTTAGAATTTATTATTGTTCTATAGAATTTGGTTTAATATCAATTTATATCATGAATTATGAACATTGATATAGGGATATAAAATAGGATTTCATATTCTTATGACATGGTAACATACATTGGGTGCATTATTACTGACATGAGGTAAATTGGATATTATAAGAAATGATTTTTTCCATTTTGAGTTATTGACAGAAGATATATAAATACCATTGATTGAAATGTGACTATTTGATTAAATCCATATCCATGGTAGATCATCAGTGATTTAATTTTATAAATTTTGAAAAATATAAATTGAACATATTGGTTGATAATATATGTATTCAACATTCATGGTTATATATCAATGAAAAAAATTATATTTCACAATAATAGTTGATTTAAGGTTATTTCACATTGATATTCACCTATTTCTCTAAGGGTTCCTTGATGTGTCTCTAAATGTTGATATTATCATTTATCAATTTTTTATTACAAAATATGAAAATTTCACCAGAGGGTCACAAACTATGGGTATCATGTATATCAGTTAACACCTATTTAAAATTAATTTTAAGAATAAATTTTGTGTATTGATTTCAGAATTATATTTATTCAACCTATATTAATTTCACATTATTATTCCACAATTAGTCATTCTTATAATATATTATAAATTAATATTACATAATTATTTTTTCATGAGTTAGTGATTATAATAATTATTTACCCCATTTGTTGTGCAAAAATCCCATAAGGTATCATTGAACCATTTTTAAGGTGATTGTGTTTTTGGACAAAGAGGGTTTTCATGGTGATTTGTAGAGTTCCAGAGATACTATTGAAAACCAATATTGAAAAATAATGATGAAAAAAGAATGGACGTTTTGGATGCAATACAAAAATAACATATCTAAGGTGGCGTCATTTTGCAGTGTTTGCCACGTTTTTGGGCCTCAAAATCGGCAATATGGGTAAATATTTTTTTGGTAAACGATGTTGTGTGCAAGATATAAGGAGGTTTGGATACCTGTGCTCTAGGAATGATTTAGTATTAGAATTTTTAAAAATATAAAAGGTATGAAGTGCTCGAATGATTTGAAGTTGCGCAAAAGAAGAGGATGCGCGACAGAATCTAGTGTGCCTAATGTGGCGTCAAATGGTGTTCTTCTTAATCGAATACAATAATGCATGAAACTGTGAATATTCCACACAAGGTTCAAAAAATATTTAAATAAGAGGTATCCCCCCTCATTTGAAGAAGATTGACACTTAGAGAATATTTGAGATCCGGATCATGTAAGATTTTTAAGAAAAGGGAGTTTCACGAATGATTTTGAGTCGCTCCGAAGTTAAGAAATTTTCGCATTAGATTAGATTTTTGCGTAAGATTTAAGTTCAGTGCAAGGGGTGTTTCGAACCTAAAGTGGAATCTTGTGTGAAAATCATTAATGTTTCGTGAAAGATGTTGTATGTTTTTCACAAAATATTTGATGGTTCCCAGTAATACTACGGTAAAATATCATTCATCGTTGTATGAAAGTGGAACATCAATCGAACATCTACATATAGAGGAGGATGCATTCATTTAAGATATTGAAGGGAAATACAAGTCTATAAAATATTAGTGGATATTCTGAAGAAGTAGTGACCACACTTTAATTGAGAGAGTAGTTAGCATTATAATTGTGAATGGTAATAAAACATGAGGGACAATGTGTTAGCTTCGAACATGTAAACAATAGTGTGCTTTTAGTTTTTTGGTACATAGGAATATTTCTCGTATATTCGCCTTGGAAATATCCCAGTGAGGGTGAACCAAGTAATATTGTGGTGTCCTATGCATTCTTTATGATTTTTTCATACTTTGCAACGACAAGGAGAGATAAGAGTGTTTTGTCTAACAATGAAAGAAGATCAATAGGGAAGTTGTTTATTCTGTCATTCCTTCATTCACCCCTCCACTCAATGTATCTAAACTAGTTGACCTAACAATTGGTATTAGGCAAAAAGGTTAATATTAGTGGTTATCTCTCAAAGGGAGGTCACTAATCATATAGAGATTATGATATTCTACCAGAACAATTTTCAGCTATGGAAGAATGAGATGAAACACTACTTTCGACCTTTGGAAATGGATATGTTCACAACAAAAATGCATGGAATAACCTCCGATATTAATAATGGTGCATTATCGGATTCTAAGTGAAGAGAATTTAATGTTGAAACCAAGGGAATCAATCCTTCAGGGGGATCCCTATCCAATGCTATATATATGAATGTGATGTCATGTAAGACATCACATGCATGGTGGGAAAAATATTTGAACATATATGAAGGAGATTCAAAGGTCAGATAAGAAAAGATTCAAGTTTTGTGGAACAAGTATGAAGATAATAGAATGAACATGGATGAGTCTGTTGATGCATTTTTTGATAGGATAAATATTTTATGGATGACATGTGAGGTCTGGGTGAAGACATTAAAGACAAAAATATTGTGAAGAACATGTGGAGTAAACTTCCACCTCGCTTCAATCCAAAAGATTTAGTATTAAATGACATGGATCTGAAAGAGATGATAACGGATAACTTGCATAGTACCCTAGTAGCATATCAACTGTGAAATGATGACAATGATGTTATGGAAAAGTGTAAATTGAAAGAGGTTCCATCCAAATCCATGAAGAAGTTCACTATTGAAGACTCCTAGGAAAAATAAGAGATAGATGAGGTGATGGCATTCATCTCCTCAAACCTTCAAAGAGTAAATGTAATGTTTAAAGGGAAACTTCCACATGCTTGTTTTCTATGTTGTATGGCTGTACATCTTGAAGAAAGGTACCCCAAAAAGTTACCAGAATATGATGAAGTCAAAGAAGTTGAAATTCCATTGAAGAAGTCTTCAACCTATGTGAATGGTTAGAAACTATTCCAGAGAAATTACATTAAGTAGTAGAACCTTCTTTCAAAATAATGTGATAGTATATATGAGCCTAAGGTTGAAGAAGTTGAAAAGATAGAGAACTATAGAGATCATGGAGAGAATTATATGGTTGTAGTTTTTGATTGTTCTCAGAAATATGATGAAACCTCTTTTGATGAAGAAGAAGAAGACATTGAAGGAAAAATCGACATATAAAATTAATTTGAATCATCACTCGAAGAGATATATGTTTGGAGAGAAAAAACAAAAAAAATAAAACAAGGTGGTTCATGATGCCAAACTCTACATGCAACAATAGGAAGAAAAGATGTCAGAGCTGTAAAAATAAATTAAAAACCTCAAGTCCCTCAGACTATAGGGTTCAGAAAAGGTTGGTGGGAATATGCTCAATATTGAAGAAAAAAATGGAGACATCGATGTCTTGAATAGAAAACTGAACAATAAAGTCAAGCGTATTGAAGAACATGGAGAAGAAGTCATCAATCTACGAAGAAAAGTGTAGGATCATGAAAAACTCTTAACCCCCCATGTGTCATCAGGAAAGAAACTCCATCAAAAGAATAAAAAGATGAAAGAGGAGCCTAGTAGTTTTGAAGCACTACTGTAAAATGGACCTATCCCCACGGTTTTCCCAAAAATTGTGGGGATAGACCTCCCCTATGCCCACGGTTTTGGAAAACCATAGGTATAGGTTAATTTTCAAGATCTATACCCACGGTTTTCCAAAACCGTGGGTATAGGGGGGTCTATCCCCACAGTTTTCCAAAACCATGGGGATAGGTCCTGAAAAGTGACATATACCCACGGTTTCCCAAAACCGTGGGTATAGGGGAACCTGTCCCAACGGTTTTGGGGAAAACTGTGGGGATAGGTCTGGGCTAAAATACCTATACCCACAGTTATAAAAACTGTGGCTATATGTCACTTTTGTGTGCGTGGGAAATTTTTTTTCCATGGGAAGGAAATTCTTTTTTGCGGGAACTCTATACCCACAGTTCTTCCCTCTATACCCACAGTTTTTATAACTATATTTAACTATATATATATAAGTGATTTTAGGGTAGTGGTTAGACGCGTTGTTTGCAGCGAAGAGGTTGCGGGATCGAAACTCGGCACCTGCATTATTTTAGGACCTATACCCATAGTTTTGAAACTGTGGGTAAAAGCTATTGACACTGTGGCAATTGGAAATGTTTCGGTGACACGGTGGAAGGACACCTATACCCAAGGTTTTGAAAAACCGTGGGTATAGGTTGGGGACCTATACTGATGTTGTTTCAGCCCACGGTTCCCAAAACTGTGGGTATAGGCTATACCCATGGTTTTTGGTTCTATACCCATGGTTTTGAACAGTGGGTATAAGCCGTTTTTTCAGTAGTGAAGAAAAGACGCAGCAATCGAGCTCAAATGTTGGGGCTGATTTAAGACTTGATCCGAAATAGAAAGAAGTCACGGTTGAAGCCAGATCGAAAGTTCATGTTCTGATAATGAAAATTGAAATCGGTATTATGAAGAATTAGAAAATTCAAATAACCCACAGTACATCTAGTAGTTTAGTAGTGACACATAGGAATACACCTTTTATTAGGTGTTATTTCTATGAAAGATGGAAAACTCACAAAATGTGTGTTCTATATCCAGAAGATAGCGAAGGGTATAAGAACAAAGGAGGAATACAAATAAATAATGGGTTTCAAGATCTTATTTAGAAGGACACTACTTCTGGTTAGGAGGATTAGAGGACATTGATAGATACTATGCATCAACTATACAGAGTAATGTGACAAAGCATAATAAAAATGTTCTCGAGAAGAAGATCAATGAACTAACAGGTGAATTGAAAATGAAAAATAGAATTGCAGCATTAGAAAATGGTGTATGTCCATCATAATCTGAGAAAGATCATAATTCCCAATATGTTGAGTGTGGTGAAAAAAAATATAGAACTAGAAGAATGGAGTAGAGAAGATAGTGGTTGCTAAAATTTTCCATAATGAATTAGACCATTCTGCTGTATGGATCCTTAATACTGGTTTCATGCCTCACAAGACAAGAAATAAGGATCTAGTTATAGGCCTAAGATATAATAATTAATTATTAGTAATGTTTGGAAATGATTAAGGATTGAAGATAATAACATCGAGATATGCCAGGTTTGGGGAAAAGGAAATAAGACGTGTAGATGTCTTGGTTGTAGAATGTCTTAATCACAAAAATATCATCATCTGTCAACTGTGTGACTCATAGAATTCTATACGATTTATGAAGAAGATGTGTTTCGTAAAGATAAGAGATGATACAATGATCCTACAGGGAAAGATGAAAAAGGATAAATCTCTACCTGGTAAGTGGTTAAAAATATGTGTGCTCTATATCTAGAGTTGAAGAAAACAAGTTATGGCATAAATGAATTAGTCATATATGCCAACCATCCCTGGAAAATCTGGTGAAATGTGATGCAACTAAAGACCTCCATAAGAATTCATGTGATCATACACATACACTATATTTTTGTGAACAAGGGATGATCATCTGAAATACGTACAATGAAATGAAAAAGAAGTCAATAAGAGTGATTGAATTGGTACATGCTGATTTCTATAGACCCATCTTACCAGGATCCATTGGCGGGAATCAGAATTACATTATTTTAATTGATGATTATATCATAATAGAATTGGTATTCATCATTTCTCACAAGTTTGATGTGTTTAGTTGGCTAAAATAGTATTGGAGGGAATCTAAAAGGATGCTTGTGTAGAAATTTCTGATGTTTCGTACTGAAAATGGTATGAAATTCAAAAACAATCAGGTGTAGGACTATCTTTTGAAACATGGTATAATGCATCATGTTTATTCAGTGAGATCTCCCTAACATAATAGAGTGGTTTGAATGAGAAATCAGAACATCAACAACATGGCTAGAACAATGCTCATTGAAAAGGACCTACCAGAGAAATTTTTGAAGGAAGAAGTTTTTACATTGATCTAAATTTCTAATAGGGATATATAATATCCATAGGAAGGAATGAATCTGTATGAGATATGGTATGAAAATAATCCAACATTAAAATACTTTAGAATATTTAGAAGTAAGTGCTTCATTATCAAAAATGAAAAACATAGGAAAGTTGTGTCATATGGAAATGAGGGGATATTACTTGGCTACATTAGAAAATGAAAAGTATAAAAATTATTAAATAAGAGGCTAAGAAATTTTTTTGAGAGAGATGATTTAACTATTATAGAAAATGAATATAATACCCAACAACACTGTAAATAGGTTCTTGATGAAGCTGACGAAGAGGAAAGTAACATAGTGGGAGTAGAAGTAGAAAATGATGACTCAGAAGAAGATACTGATTATGAATAAGAAAAATTCAAATCTGTATCTATAAAGAAGCCAAAGATTTGAGCATAAATTGATGGGCAGAATATCCTTGGGGATTAGACAACACCAGTTTAGACAAGAAGAATGAAGTCACTGCAGCATACATCTCTTTTATCTCAAGTTGAACCTAAATGTTTTGCTGATGTAGCTGAAGATGAGTACTGGGTTCATGGAATGGATGATGAACTAGAACATATTGAGAATAATCCAACTAGGGATATTGTTTCGAGGCTTTCAGATAAGAATTTCATTGGAACTAAATGGGTCTTTTACAACAAGATGAATGAATATGGAACTTTTATTTGAAACAAAGCTGGACTAGTGTGGAAAGGATACTCCCGATAGAGGGTATAAATATTGCTGAGACATTTTCACCAGTTTAAAGGCTGTAGATAATAAGATTATACCTAGGCATTGTAGTGAAACAGAAGTTCAAAGTGTTCCAAATGGATGTCAAATCTACATTCTTGAATGGGGTTCTGGAGAAAGATGTGTATATTGAGTAGCCAAATGGTTGTCTCATTCATATGGTTGAGAACAAGGGTTTTCATCTAAATAAGGATTTATATGGGATAAAACAATCACACAGATCATGGTACTCAAGACTTGATTAGTATTTGAAGAAACATGGTCATCAGCATGGTGGAGTTTATTATAATATCTATTTCCACAATGATAGTAATCAAAGGATGATGGTGCTGGTTTATGTCGATGATGTAATAGTTGGAGGATCAAATAAAGCTATGTTCAGACGGTCTTCTAAATTCATGAAAATTGAGTTTGAAATTTCAATGATTGGAGAGAAGAAATTTATCCTTGGATTATATGTTTCATAATGAAGTAAGGGAGTATTCATTTATCAATCCAAATATGCCAATGTGGTATTGAGAAAATTTGTAATGGAAAATTCCAAGGATATGAAGACTTAGGTTGCTACCCGGATGAAATTATTGAAAGATGATGATTGAAAGGAAGTTAATATCACAGAATATAGTAATATTGTTGGGATATTACTGTATCTAATAGTAAAAAGACATTATATTATTTTTTCCACATGACAAGCAGTGTGATATCAAAGAAATCCCAAGGAAAGGAACATACTTGCAATGAAAATAATACATTGGTATATCAAGGGAACCGTGGACTTCGGATTGATATATAATGACAAATATTAGTCAGATTTATTGGGATAAATTGATATAGATTGGACCAGTTCCACATATAATATGAAATTATCGTCAGGAGGTGAATTCTATCATGGTGGATTGTGTATTGATTGTCTATGAAAGAAGAAATATTGAATTTCTTTGAGCACTATGGACGCTGAGTATATTGCAGCCACTCAAGCATGCACACAGTTATTGTAGATGAAGAATATTCTTGATGATATGGGAATTGAAGTGAAGTCTCCAATCGGAATCTAGTGTGATAAATCAAATTCTTTAATACTCAACAAAAATCCCATCAATTACTCAAGGACAAAGCACCTTGAGATAAAGTATTATTTTATCAACGATAAGGTTGAGCATGGAATCATGATGTTGGAGTATGTTCCTATAGAACTACAGGTTGCAGACATTTTGACAAAGCCCTTACCTAAAGAATCGTTTGAGATTCATCAATAGGATCTTGGAGTTCAATCGATTCTCCTCACTTGAATTAGAGTGGATTTGGTTCCCCATATCCCTGAGATATTTTTTTCCTTATTATAATAATATATTCTCTCTAATCTATTGTATACCAAAAATGAGTGACGATTGGGTTTGTTGACAAAGGGAGAGAAAGAGTGACTCCTAACGGGGGAGAAACTATGGCTAAAGAAGGGAGACAATGTCTTTTACAAAGACACAAGTGGAAGTAGTCAAGTTGTGCAAGGATATATGGGGAGTTTTTCAGGACTTGTGAAGAAGTTGATAGGGGGATCACCATGTTGAGAGTCAATGGAGTTCGAAGAGATCATCCAGAGTTTAGTGTGGACAACACGGGAACCCAATAAGTGAATAATGAGAGTATTAAATCTGACAATTTTAGAAGTGATTATTCAAAGAATAGATATCCAGGTATGTTAGGATCATGATAAAAGTAGAAGAGTGGTGTTGAAATATTGTCAAAAGGATTATAGAATATAGTAATTGGTATCTATTTTCCATTAAATTTTTTTTCAAAAACAAATTGATTCATTGATGAACTTTTCATTTACTCCTGTTTCTCACATAGAGCATTTCTCGTGTGGGCTTAGAGTATGTGGTCAGTGAATCATATTTTGCTATCTGAATCGCAATAGGTGAATTATGATAGATAATTGAATGAGCTTCAATGAGGTATCAATGTGTATAGAATATTTATGAGAAGCATTGTCAACATACCCAAAGGGGGGGGGATTTCTGGGAAAATATCCCTTAAGGTATCATTGAACCATTTTTGAGGTGATTGTGTTTGTGCAAAAAGATGGTTTACATTGTTAGTTGTTGAGTTGCAAAGATATTGTTGTTAAACTTTGTTGATAAAGAAAAATGATAATGGATTGGATGACCTGGAGGTGGTACAAAAATAAAAAATCTATGATGGTGCTATTTCCTGGTGTTTTCCATGTTTTTGGGCATCAAAATATGAAAATGGGAAACATATTTTTGGAAAAGGAATGTATACAGAAAATCTATGGTGTTTTGGAAACTAGTTCACAAGGCATGTTTCAGGATCATAATGTTGAAAAGTGGCAAAGGTATGTAGTGTGCTAAGTGTTAGAGTTGCAAAATAGATGAGGCTGCGTGAAAGAGTCTTGAGCGCCCAATACGATGTCAAATGGGGTTTTGCATTCTCATTGTGAATCATGCACAACATAGTGAATCTTATGTTCGCGGGTCGGGGATGCTTTTAAATAATAGGCGACCCTTCTCATTCGAAGTAGCTCAACACTTAGAAATAATCATAGCTCTAGATCAGGTACGATTTTCAACAAATGGAAGTCATATAAAGGATTCTGAGTTGCGCGCAAGTTTAGAAAGTTGTGTGTAAGATTTGAGTTGCGCATCAGATTGAAATTATGCAAAAGGTGTTTTTTGTGGAAAAATTTGAATACTGAGACAAAATAATTAAATTTTTACAAATGATGCAGAAAGTGTTCCATGAAATATTTGAGGTTTCCCAGTAATACTGTAGTAAAATTACATTCATCAATGCATAAAATTGGAACGTCAATAGAGAATTTACATATAGTGGGGGATGAATTCATTTGATATAATAAAGGGACATACAAGTCAATAAACTATGAGTGGTTATTCTGAATAAGCATCGATAACACTTCAGTTGATAGACTAGTGAGCTTTAAAATTGTGAATGGTTGTAAACCAGGAGCGATAGTGAGTTCACTTTGAACTTGTAAATAGTAGTGATCTTTTAGTGGATTTGTTACATCGGAATATTGCCGGTGAATGCTCCATGGACGTATCCCATTGACGGTTAACCATGTAAAATTTTCGTGTCTTGTGTATGCTTTAAGATTTTTTTATACTCTGCAACAAGAAGGAGATAGGAGATTTTTTTCTAACAATAAAACAAGATCAAAGGAGGAGTTTTTTTAGTAATTAAAACCCTGATTCACCCCCCCCCCCCCCCCGATCAGGGTATCTAGCGTAGTGGACCTACCATTATTTTTTATCACAAAGAAATAAAAGAAATTTAATTAATTTAAAAATTTAGTAAATAAAATAATATTATTATTCATTTAGTTACAAGACTATTTAATAAAATTTATTATTTTATTGAATATAAAAATAATTTAATTATTGGAAAATAATATAATTATATTTATTCATTTAAATAAATATTTGATATAAAATGATTGATAAATACCAATGATTATTGATAGGATGAGTTATGATGGTTTGACCAAAATGATATACTCATCTATGATTTTCACACATATCAAAAGAATATAGTAATAATAATAATATAATTATTTTTTTATTTATAATAAAAAATTAAATAATGATTTATATAATTTTATAGAGGTGGATAGTTTTACACAAAACATTCTCTCAAGATGAATCTCAAAAGTTCATGAGAAAAACAACCTTCTTATCTCTCAAGAATGAGAGTGAATAATATAGAATTATTTCAATTATAAGATATTTTTTGATGTTATCAATAGTGAAATAGGAAATATTATTTGTTCCAATATACTATAACCTGAAATACTTATGGATATGTTTTGAAATTTATGGATTAAATGTGGAAACAAATAGAGGGATCCTTGTTTCAATTCTTTTGCACAATGATGAAAATCTGAGTGAGACTATGAAATTATTAAATAATAATAATTTTCTTGTAAAATAATTTCTATTTTTAAATTAATAATTATTTAAAATTTAAAAACATCTATATATGATGATTCTGGGGATTCTTCATCACGTACATTAGATTTTATTACTTGTAAGAGATGAAAAATATTATTGGAAACAAGCCCAACCACTTTCACTATTCCATTATGTATTCATTTTTAGGTAAAATAATATTTCTATTTTTCAAAATCATTATTTTTTAGATATTTTTAAATATTATTAGATCAATATATGTTTCATAGGAAGAAACTTAGACTTCTTGTTAGGGGGCCACAGTCTTGCAAGATGTGAAATCACATACCACAAAATCATTACAATCTAATAGTGGAAAGGGGGATTGTATTATCTCTATCAAATGCGGTAATAATGACCAAATGAATTTCAATTGTTTAATTTATCATTTGATTGAATGAATAATATAGTGTAACATCATCTATGTGGTGGTGTAGCAATGACCATAGAAAATTTAATTTTTAGTCATCTGATTATTGGATCAAATTACTTTCATCAACCTAGAGTGTGATGTGGGAGGGGAATATGTACAATGACTATGAACATTAAATAAAAGGATTATATAACCAATATTTTAGTGCAAGATGGCATCATTAGTAGAGCATGTTAGAGAATATAGGGGTGTCACATGATATCATTTTGTTAGCTGAAACTTGATAGTGTTTATAGGGTGAATGGAAAGGTATTTTTTCACATTGAACGATGTACAAGAACCCTCTCAATAATTGAGAACTAATAAACTATGTTAAGTATATTTAAAAACTATTTATTTGAAAAAAAGAGTCAAATCATAATTAATTACTGTGAAAATTACAATTATATTAAATATAAAAAGTAAATGTTTTTTTAAATAAAGTGGTTTAGATATTTTTTTAGTTTCCAATCATTGGGCTCTATGTTAATGAGTGAGTTATGATCAGGGGAATATAAAATGACAATTTGAAATGCTAGTATTTTTCAAGTGATTTTATAAATATTTTTTCTTTTTGAATCATAATAATAAAAAGGAAATATTATTTATTTTGAATAAGGAGCAAGAATTAATCAATGGAATGAGTTTCTTAAACAAGGGTTGGGGTGATTGCTCGACATTAATGGATTTTTGTTGGTATTAAGTAGTTCATAGTTATGAGGGAAATAAAAAATATTATAATCATGTTTCATAAAATGTATTGACAAGACTTAATGGGAATTTAAATTCATTATGAGAAAATAAATTTTAGTTGATGGTTTATGAAAATGATTTTTATTTAAAAGTTAAAATAAAATTAAAGGTATCATATTAGGGTTTAAATAGATTATAAGAATGTCATGTAATGTATAATGGAGTTATAAGAAAACTAATTAAATTGAAAAATTGTTCATTGAAAAAAGGGGAGTACACAAAATGTGTTTTTTAAAATCAAACCTTTATTTTTTCTGTAAATGATATTAAACTATTCATTTGTTTCCAGACATAACAATTATTATGATCAATAAATGATGATAAATAATATTAATGGGAATGTTTTATAATTATAAATAGTGTTGAAATATTCTAGTGGAATTAATGTGTAAGAACATATCCAATAATGATGTTTTTTTACCCTGATGATGAGGAAATATAATGAATGTGTATGGAGTTTGTGATGAATATTCTATGATTAATGGAAATAGAATTTGGTATAGTGACATGAGATGTTGAGTATTAAGTTTAGAAAATTTATGATATATATTTAAATATTTTGACATTGAATCAATACAATAGTATAAGTGTTTTGGGTATCATAACAAAAACTATAAAAATTATGTGGGAAGAGATATAAATCATATATGATGTTTCAAGCTCAATAATTCTATAAATAAAATTATTTTCAATTAAATTATCACTATGTTTATCTAGGTTCAATAAGTGTGAATCTGTTAAGTATGATATAGTTGTTGTATTCCAACTATAGATGACTTTTTTCAATAATAAGGGTGATTTATGAGTGTGATTATGTTAATTTATTCATTGTAAATACATCCTCTATGATATAATGATTTATAATATATATATCGATATTATTGTACATAAGATATTATTGTGATATTATTTAAACTCCCCCTTTGATAGGGGTTTGAGTGATGTGATAGTGACTATACCCCCATCTCACCCACTGATATAGGCTAATAGTGGGGATGATCTTTGAATATAACTCCCCCTACTCACCTACTAATACTAACATAGGCAGGTAATATATATCCAAGAAATATCTCGAGATGAGTAATTACTCTATAATCACTAACATAGGAAAAGTAGATATGGGAGATTACTACACTATCCTTGACATAAGAAAAAAGTGTTTGGGTATTCACTCGGGCGGTGAAACTTATTCCCATGTATAGATTTGTGCTAAATGTGGATAACGACATAGTAAATACTTTTGGTAATACCTAAGGGCCTACTATAGTAGGTGAACCCCATATTCAGGTCTATCCTGTATTAATCATTATAATTAAAATTTTAATATCATAATTTTATAATTTTATTTTTTAAAAATAACGTTTATTTTTTAATTTTTAATAAATATAATTTATTAAGAATAAATATTATAATTTTTCAAAATAATTTTTTAAATGAATAGTGAAAAATATAAAATTTTCTAAAATAATAAATAATTACTATGTTAGTATATAATAGGCACTTATAAATTCTTGAAACCTTTTAATCGATTCAATGAGTATTTTTAATCGTTCAAAAAATATTTTTAAAAATTTAGAAAAACAATATTTAATCTTATAAAACAAATTTAATGTTTTGATTCTAATAATTTTGTTTTGGAATATTTATTTTAATGAAAATTGTTTTGTTTAAATAAGGATTTTTATTCAATTTTCAGCTAAATAAAATTTCTTTTTAAATAAACCTATTTATTTATTAAAAATAAAAAACCCTAATAATCATATCCATAATTAAATTTTATATTTATAATGATCTTTATATAAAAATAATTCTTACTTGTTATGTTAATTAATTATGAAATAAAATTTTCCAAATTTTGAAACTTAATTTTATTGTTTTTAAAAATAAATTAAAATTAAAATTATTAAAATTATTATATAATGTCAATTTTAGTTTTTGATATTAAAATTATTATCCTAGGGTGATAGTGGAGTTACGATTATAAGGGTAAAACAGGGGAAATGGTTTAAACCATGGTAATGTTGGTAGAGGGTGTGAAGAAACGAATTTTGATGGATTTTTTGGTGGATTATCGATATTATATATTTCTATACACCATTATTGTCTATTTTTTTAAGACTTTTTACTTGCAAAATTGCGTGAAATTATTGAAAATTAAATTTATTTTGAAAAAAATTCACTATCATTACTTACACAATGAGCTCAACTCCTCCCCATTTCTCCACACATTAAAATTTTTTGGCTGAAACAAAATGCTATCATATAATTTTCTCAACACCCTCTACAAAGACCCCAACCCTAGTTTCCTAGAGATTCTAACTTACTTTAATACATTGGTATGATTACAAAGAATTTCATCCTAAAGAACTAATTAGTTTAGTAATTTTGGAAATTAGATTACATATATGAATATTACATTACAAATTGAATAGAAAAAAATCATAGAATCTCCATTGATAACACCCAAGAAAACGTATATTAATCCTGCAAGTTAGTCATAATATTTATCATTCCAACATAGGGAAAATTAAAACATACGAGAGGGGTGAGCTTAGATTCTCAGTTTTTTTAATTAATACAACAAAAGCATAAATAATAAGGCATGAAAAATAACTAAAAGTAAACACTCCATTAAAACATAATCTTAAGCATAATATGGTTCGAATATAAAATGATTAAATAATGAAATAAAAAAACATTTAATGGATATTCTACTTGTTGAATAATCACATGGACTATCACTTACTAGTTTAACAATTAGAGAATGCATAATTCCAGACATCATAAACATACTGTCATGCCCTCGGCCCAAAAACCATACGTAATGGGTAAAAACCCAAGAGAATAGGTCTCATGAGACATGCTAATATTTTGAGGGGCTATATAGGGCCACAACCATCACTTATTAAGTCCAATTAATTTCTCATATGAATGGGGATAAACCCAAAAAAACACATACATATTAAAAGTAAATAACTTTCCATAATCAATAAACTTAATCATCAACCCTTCTAAGTAATTAAGTGAATGGTATCAAGATATCACATTCACAATCAAACTAATCATAAAACATTTAATAATATATGGTATATGATAATAATAAGAGATAAAACTAAATAAAGAATAATATTAAATAAGGGCATTGATATATATTGGAATTATCTAATAAAATCATCGAGGAATTTTCAGAGAAATACGCTTTGTTACTTTTCATATAAGAGTTCATTTGGAAAAATAATTTTTATTTTTCATAAGTGTTTTTATAAAAATAGAGATGAAAAATATAGTTTTTCATGAAAAATATATTTATTGTAGAATAATAATGCTATCTTAAAATAGAATATGTATGGAACATGAAAATGGGTATGAAATCAAGAAGTTCCCTTCAATCAGGCTTGTATATAGAGAATAATTTAGAAGGAAACAATATAAAAGATTGAATTCTGCATAAAAAAAGATGTAGTAATATAGATACATTATTTTGGAACATTTAAACAATATTTTTAAAAAATATATAAAAAAATGAATAATTTCATTTGTTTCAAGAGCGAGACAACATTACCCGAATGAAAATGGTGGTTCATCATAAAAAAATACCTTATGTCCGAATGTATTCTACACTTGACATTAACATCCTAGAAAATATAATTAATTCAATTAATTAATTAATTTATAATATTATATACATTTATTTGATTTAGTATAATTTTATTATGTTCATTTATATCATTTTTTATGAGTCATAAAATATAATTTTATTGATTGGGAGTGTTTGTTTCCTTGGTTTTCACGATCAGTATACTTGTATAAGAGTATAGAATTTTATGTGGAATAGGTATAATTGTCCATAATTTAATTCATATAATATTAATAAACATGTATAAGATTAAATTTCTATATAATTCAATTGGATATATGGTATTATGTTGACTCATTACATAAAACATTAGTAATAATCATTAAGATTATTGTTTGGCGGTTTTTCAATCATTATGAACTTGTTCTCTCATATGAATTAATATTATATATACATAAAGGTTTTATAACAATAAATAGGATATAATACATATATTATAGTATGTTTTAATCATAATAATTCTTTCATTACTATCCTTGAAGGACAAATTGAAGAATGAAAATCCATCATCCATGAAAGTTGTAAATTGCCACCTCACATACGATGATTTTATTTTTAAATTAAAAGAGAGAGATAAAGGATATTGAGGAAGGATTTTCCATTAAAATGATATAATTACAATATATAGATTATACTAAAATTATCTTGCTCATTTGTAAATAATAGTTGAGTAGGAAATAATAATATAAATAAACTAGAAAATAAATTAATTGGAAAAGGAAGATGATATTACATCTTGAATACTACTCTTTGAAAACCACACAAGGGTATTGGTTCTTGACATTTGTTAAGGCCAAGAGAAAATTAACAAGGGATAAATATTGGAAATAGGATTTCAAAAAAACTTACAAGGCTTAAATCTTTTATGATTTGAGGATAAGGGGTGGTATTTATATTGTAGGAGAGGGGTGATTTTTGAATATTTAATTTATTTGTTTATTATTTTGGTTCAAGAATATGAATAGTATTATAAATCCAAAAAAATATATAAAAATAATTATGGGATATCCTATATTATGTTTCATACATAATTTATTACTCATGGAATTTTTTCTTTAACTTATAATGGATGTACACTGTAAATTACAATATTATACTATTCACAAATAAATTCAATTATGTTAGAAAAAACTAAAAAATTCACCCTTAATTTTTTTCAACAAGTATAATTAAAAATTGAAATCCATTTAATGAGAATAATTTTCTACATGTTTCAATTTAATTAATAATTAAAATTATTATCTAGTCAAAAAAGATAGCTTTTAAAATTAAAACCGATTTTATAATACTATGCAAAATTAACTAAGGTATCGTTAAAATATCCAAAATTCATAAGACACCAATATATTGATTTCTGCATTTTATGAAAATGAAATTTATTATAAATAAAATTTTAATTATAAAATTTTAATTATATAAATATGACTTAAAAAAATACCCACACTCGTATTTTCATTTTTATGATGGGAAAAATTGATCTATACATTCATTTTTTAGGTCACTATTTTGTTGGATAGTTTACCATTCAGAAGTGTAACAATACTATTCCTATGGTCTAGTTAGTATTTTATTGGTATTGGTTCCTTATCTTATTTCCAATTATTTTATGCATTCATCATTTATAATGTTTATATTGTGTTATGTATGTTATTTTATGTGATCTATACTATATGATATAAATAGAAGAAGGGAAATCTCATTGATATAATATTGGGTCATTAAAATATCCACTAATACAAGAATTTCATCCTTGAAAATTTTAAATTTTCACCACAAAAAAAGATTTGGATAGTTCTTCAACATAATCTCCCCAGGTTCCAACACTGCCACATTATTTTTATGATTTTGGAAGGCATATTTACTAGCTAAGTTGTCCAATTTCTCAACACATGTTCTTCATTGCCCAAAATCCATGTAATATTATGAAATTATGATAAACTATGTTCCAACTCTAATTCATCATAAGTGATAACATTCATTGGTCCGGACAAGTACTTCCTTAAAAATAGATGTCGAACACATTGTGAAATTTGGATAGGCTAGGAGGAATTTCCAAATGATAACCATATCTCTAATTCTTTATATAATTTCCAAAGGGATAATATTTTTGGGGGATCAATTTCACAATCTTCCAAAATATGATAACACCATTCCATGGGGGTACATTCAAGAAAACATGATCTCCTAGTTGATACTCAAAACCCATTACTTTATTATTATAAAAGTTCTTATTCCTAATTTGACCGCCTTTAATGTGATTATGAATTTTATTTACAATTACATTTGTTTCTCTACATGATTTGGGCCCAATAGATTCCTTTCCCCAACTTTATCCCAATATGTTGTTACACGAAATCAATTTCCATATTGTGCTTCATATTGTGTTGTTTGAATACTAGAATGGAAAATAATTTTTTACGAAAGTTCCACCAATTGTAACTACCAATCCCACATGCCATTAAAATCATGTGAACATGATCTCAACATGTCTTCTAATGTTTGGATCGTCCATTCAGACATCCTATCAGTTTGAGGGTGATAAGTAGTACTAAAATTAAGCCTACTATCAAAATATTTATAGACACTTTTCCATAATTTCATTATCAATCATGGGTCATTATCAGACACGATTGAGAGAGGTACTCCATTAAGTATTACAACATAATTAATATATATTCGTGAAAGTCTCTCAATTGGAAAATCCTTTATTATAGTGAGGGAAATTGAAAATTTGGTATGTTGATCAAAAATCACCCATATTACATCATTATTTAATGGTGTTTTTGGAAATACAGTGAAAAATCTATAGGTATGTCATCCCATTTATATGTAGGAATAGGAAGGGATTTCATGAAACCTCAAGGATGATTACTTTTAGCCTTCACCTATTGACAAACTAAACATCTTGATACATAATCATCAATTTACCTCTCCATATTGTCCCACAAGAAATGTTCTTTTATATCTCTATACATCTTAGATCTACCAAGGTGTATATATAAATTTGAACTATAGGAATCATCAAATAACTCCCTTTGTTGCTTGGGTATAGAAGGAACAAATAGCCTCCTCCCAAATTCGATAATTTCGTCCCCACACACGATGCCTGGAAACTTCCCATTTGTCATAGCTTTAATTTTATTTTTAATATTATCTGAATCACACTACTAAATTTTTATTATTTATAATAAATATTTTTGGTAAACCAGTTGAAAAAGTAATGATGTCTCACCTTCTGGATAATTCCCATATACATCCTTTCTAGATTCTTGTAAATAAGATCTTTTTAAATCCTCATTTTCTGAACTCCATGCCCTTTACTAATTAAAGAATATTCTACAATATTTTACTTCCTAGGGTGTAGTTTTCTAAAATGTCACAATCCATTAGTATCTTGATCCATTGTCTTTTCTTCATGTTAAGAACGTTATCTGAGAAGATATGTTTGAAACTCTTATGATCTGTATATATCTCACAACTAATACTACAGAGAGAGTGTGTCCATATCGTCAAAGAAAATATTAAGGATACTAAATCAAGATCATGAGTTGGATAGTTATTTTAATTAGTTTTAAATTCCCTTAATGCATAGGAAATGACTCTCTAATTCTGCATATGTACACAACCACGTCCATTGGTGGATGCATCACTATAAATCACAAACCCAAGATTTTCCAATGGTAGAGTCATGATCGGATCATTCACTAATATCCACTCCAGTTATTCAAAATATTCTTTACATTCATTTTTTTCACACTATCTTAACCACTTCATGAATAATATTGTTAACAGATTAGATAATTGGTCGAATATCTAAACGAAACACTGATAATAACCTACTAAACCAATAAAATTACATACCTTGGATATGTTCTTTGGTGTAGGCCATTTCGAAAGAACATTTTCTTCTCAGAATCATCTATGATTCCATATTTAGAGAAAATATGGCCAAGAAAAGAAACTATTTGAAGCTATAAATCACACTTTCAAGACATCCCATACAACAAATTTCATTTAAAAGTCATTAGAACGATGCGTAACTGATTATCATAATCACTGTAGTTTTTTGAGCATACCAAGATATCATAAATAAATACTACAACAAAGTCATCAACATACTACATGAAAAATCTACTCATTAGATCCATGAAAATAAATGGTGAACTAGTCCGTAAAAATTGAATTTTAGAAAACTCATAATTTCTAAACCTAGTTCAGAAATATATCTTTGTAATATATTCCATCTTCACACATAATTAATGATATCCAGGTCAAAGATTAATATTTGAAAAATATTTCCACCCTTGATCTGGGTAAAATATATCATCAATGTGAGGCACATGATACATGTTATTTATTGAAAAATAATCTATCTCCCTATAGTTAATGTAGAGTCTCCTAGAACGACATTTTTTATTAACAAAAAGAACATGATCTCCTCTGCTAGCAACAAAAGGGAGAATAACCTCTTTACTACTCAACCCATGTAGTTGTTTATTAAGATCCACTAATTCAATGTGGCCATTCTACAAGGAGTCTTTGATATAGGCCATTTCGCAAGAATAAAATCAATAGAAAACTCAATTTACCTATTTGAAGGATATCTAGGATAATTATCTGGATATACATCAACTTATTATTTCACAATAGGCACATCGTCAATTTGATGACTTCCTTCCTCACACATAGATATTGATCTCTATTATTCTCCATGAATTGAATTTAGTAGAGCTATTGGGGGTCGATCTATATATGAATAAGATGGCATAGTTTCTACCCAAATGATATGGGACACTACATCATTCAAAAAAATATAAACTTTCTTATTATTGTAATAGATTTTCACATCATAATATCAAATATAATTCATAATGAGTATTATATGAAAACAAATCAAGGATGTGATGATAACATCATCAACTTAATCATATTTATTTGTCATAAATGGGACAGATCGATGCATATTTGTTTTAATTATAATTCTCTTAAGAGATTTTACCAAAAACATTTATTAAATTAGAAGGAAATTTTCTAATTTTCACTGAATACTGGGAATATACAAACGAATTTGGTGATCCAAAATCAAATAAATCATTGGATAAATTTGAGGGAATTATTAAATTACTATAAAACGCAACATTAAGAACATCAACCTTAGCTTTTGTGACCATATAATCTTGGAATTTCTCCCTTGGCCTTCATTAGGGAATGATTCCTTGGATCGTAGGAAAATAATTTGTATAATAAACCATCTTGTGGAAATTGCAGCAGTGAACATTGGTAGCTCTTGTATTTCACATGAAATCATAGTCTTGGTAACCTTTTTCTCTACACTTGAAACAAACTCTGATACCCTTCAGGAATGTGCCAGGGTGTTTTTCCCACTATTATCACATGATAAAAAAAAACTCTTCCATTATTCCTCTTTTTATTATTCACTTTTCTACAGTGTTCAAAAACTGAAATCTTACTTTCCATTACATTGATGTCACATGACTTATAGAATTATTTTTTCCTTAATTGTTTATGAAACTATTTCTTCCTATTATGAGAAATTCTGGGAGACTAGTTCACTGTAGAGGAATGGTTTTAAAACATCAAAGAATCAATCAATTATGATCCTTATATTATGTATTTATTTTGAAAAATCCCTAACTAACCTTGTAAAGTTGGATTTATACTTGGTAACATTCTCATCCTCCTTTTACCTGAGATTCAAGAATTTACTTTTCAAATCTTCTTTTTTTTCATGAAGAAAATATTTTTCTAGAAAAATTTCCTTAAAATCCTACCATTCCATATTTTCAATTTCTTCCTCCTCCTTAGTGGTTTGAATTAGTTACCATCATTGATTTGTATCTTTTGATGATGATAAACCACCATGACAACCTTTTCCCTATTTTGACTTCCCAAAGAAAGAAAAATATTCTATATAGAACTGATCCACTAATCTTATACAAATGGGATTTTAGACCCATTTAATGGTAGAGTTTGTCGTCTCATAAAGTGATCTAACATTTCTCCTCTACATTGTGGATCAAGGTTCTATATATGGGTATGTTTATTGTCCATAACTTGAGTCATTTTTTCTAGTATTGTTACAAGTTGGCCATAACCAGTCACTACTCTAATTCCAAAATCATTATCTTGAATATGATAGAATTACCTACATGGGATAAACACGTTGATACGAGTTCCAATCCTTCCACATGGCTCTATTTCTAAATAATTTCATACACTTGATGATGTTTTGAATCATAATGGATAATCTAAAAATATCAAAAAAAAAATATAAATTGAAATTTTATGCATAGATAATCTCAGAATCATAAAGATGGATTCTTTGTAGACATATTTAATTTTAAATCCCTAATAATGGATTTTCAAGAAAATGTGAATTATCCTAAAAATATATCCTAGGAGTGTCAATCTAGGTTCACATTAAGGCATGTTGTTGTGTACCAGGTTACACCGATTCATGCCTAAGGCGCCTTGTTAGAGTTTTTACCCCTATGTATAGACGTGCAAGAATCATATCCACATATAGTATACAGATATAGATGTATTTATAGGAATATCCACATAATATCTAAGTTACCAAAATTATAGGATTATCTTCAAATACTGTCCTAAAAGATTATATAAGGGATCTTTTTCGAAATATATGTTTTCTAGATTTTGATTCGAATGATTATACTAAACATCCTATTATATCAACTATAACGACCCCATCCACAATATCCAAGAACTGGGGTCATACATTAACACATTGGTATTATTAAAACGAATAAAATCCCAAAGGAAAAATCTATTTAGAGGTTTTGGAAACTATATTACATACATGAACATTGAATTACAAATTTAAATGAAAAAAACATAGATACTCCATTGATAATACCCCGGAAATATTAGATTAACCCTACAATTCATTCATAATATTCACCTTAGAATCCTAGATAAAAATAAAACATAATAAAGGAATGATATCATATGGTTATTAAGGGTAATTAATATATATGTAGCATAAATAATAAGTCATGGTTAATAACTTAATGTACACATTCCGTTAAAATATAATATTGAAAATAATATTATAGGAATAATAGTTGATTTAATAATTCCATAATAAAACATAACCATGAATATTCTACTAGTTCTAAAATGATATGTACTATCAATTACTGGTTTCATAATGATGTAATTCATAATACGATACATCTTAAACTTACCGTCAAGACCTCAGCCAATTCAACATACATAATGGTTATAAACTCAGGCTAGTTTCTCCCATGATATATAAAGATGCATCGAGGGGATATAGTGGGACCCACCCATCACTAACTAGGTCCAATAAATTCCTCAAATTAATGGAGTTAAACATTTACAACATGTATATATTAAAAGTAAATAACATTCCCCAATCAATAAACATAATCAGTAACCATTCTTAGTAATATGGTGAATGATATCAAGATAGAACATTAACATTCAAACTAATAATAAAATATTTAATGAAATAAGGTAGATGATAATAATAAGAGACAAATACTAATAATTTTTAATATTCAACATATGTGTTTAAATATATTAAAATACTCTAATAAAATCATCATGGAATTTCCAGAGAAAACCGCTTTTTACATTTCAAAGAATATTTCTTTTAAAAAAATAATTTATTTTTTTTATAATTGTTTACATAAAACCATAGACGATAAATATCATTTTTCATGACAAAATTATCGATTTTATAAAAATAATGGTGTGTTAAAATAGATCATGGATGGTACTTGAAAATGGGTATGAAATTGAGAATTTCCCTTTAATCAGCCTTGCGTATTAGAAATAATTGAGAAGATATCCTTATAAAACATGAAATTCCACATAGAATAAAGATGTAATAACCTAGATAAATGGGTTTGGAACATGAAAAAAGTATGTATAAAATGTATATAAAAACTATTAGAAATTACATTGGTGTAAATAGGGAGAATACATAGCCCAAATGAAATTGGAGGTTCGGTAAGAAAACCAATTCCTTATATATGAATGTGTTATGAACATGACATTAATATCCTAGATAATCTAATTAAATCAATTAATAAATTAATTAATAACCTTATATTCATGTATTTTATTTATTATAATTTTATTGAGTTCATTTATGTTATTTAAGATGAATTATAAGTTACAATTTAATTGCTCAGGAGTGTTCATTTCCTCAGTTTTCACGATAAATATACCACTATATGAGTACAGAAGCTCACTTGGAATGAGAATAATTATAAATAATTGAATTTATGTTATATTATTTAACATAAATAATATTAAATTATTTTATAATTTATTTGTTTATATGGTATGAGGATGATTTATTAGATAAAACTTTAATGATAATCATTCAGGTTATTTTGGCGGTTTTCCATCACTATTAACTAGTTTTTTCATAAAAATTATTATTATGTATATATAATTTTTCAAGAATAATAAATTTGTTGTAATAAATATAATATAGTATTTTTTAACCATAAAAATGTTTCATTACATTCCTTGATGTCGGAATTGGGGAACAAAAATCTATCATCCATTAAGGTTGTAAATCAGCAACTTAAAGATGATGATTTCTTTTTTCAAATAAAAGAATGATAGAGAATGGAGTTTGTGGAAGTATATTCCATTAATATTATATAATTATGGTTATTTTTATGATACTAGAGTAATAATGCTCATTTTTTAGAGATTAGGTGTGGAGATAATAATACATCAAATAAACATGAAAGGAAATTAAAAGAAAAAAGAAGAAGATTTTACCTCTTGAATTACCCTCTTGAGAACTACCTTAAGATGATTTATTATAGTATTTTTTTAAGAACAATAGATTTGCATGTTAGGGAGAGTCCTACTAATATTATTGGTTAGAAATTTTACAAGGATGAAATCTTGTAAGATATGTGGAGAAGGGGTGGTGGGGGTGATATTTATAGTGGGGGATATGGGTGATTTTTGAATATTTAATTCATTTGTTTATTATTTTGGTTCCCAACATTGAATATTTTTATCATTATAATTAAATATATTAATCTAATGAAAGGATGTTTAAGTTTATGGTTCTTAAATCATTCATGACTGAAGGAATGATGTATTTAACTAATAATGTATTTATACCGTAAATTTTCTTATTTCACTATTAAATAATATCCAAGTATTTTAGAGAATTTATAAATACTCACCCTTTTTTAAATGTTAATAATTCAAAAATGAAGTCCATTTTAGGAATTTTTTTTTCTAAATATGGGAAATTTATTTTTTAAATAAAATCATAAGTCACTCAAAAAATATAGTTCTTAAAATTATAACTCATTTTATAACAGTTTGAAAAATTAACTATGGTCTCATTAAATTACCCTAAAATAATAAGACACAAAAATATTTATTTACGAATAAATTTTATGAAAAATAATTTTTTTGAATAATATTATTATTTATAAAATTTAAAAAAAAATATTTATCAATTATAAAAATACTAACACTTCATTAGTAATTTTTATGATATTTATTTACTTATTCCATGATATAATTATATCATATTTTCATTTATAGGAAGGAAAAATATTATTTATACATTCATTGGTTAGGTTACTATTATGTTGGCTAGATAACTATTCATAAGAATCATATTACTATTCTTAGATCATGTTATTATTTCATCAGTATTGGTTCCTTCACTTCTAGAAATAAACCCCATTTCATTAATTCTTCATTTATAAAGTTTGTATTGTGTTTTATAAGTTATTTTTTATGATCAATACAATATGAAATAAAAAAATGTAAAACTCATTGAAATAAATCTAGGTCATTACACCCTCCCCACACATTGAGGTCCTTTTCTCAGAAACATACCATTTAAATGACTATTAAGAAGTCACCCATGGGGGAACTTTGTTGTGATAGGTAATACTCCCAACACAACTTTTCTAGTTCTTCTCTTATATTAATCTCCTAAAATCCCCTATATCCATGAAGTAAATATAGAAGATTTGTTTAATATTATTTAGTTATATTATATAAATGTATAACCAATTTTATACATTCCCCCAAAATCATTTGAGAAAATGATACATCCTCATTCATGTGTGTGGGTCCATGAATGACATGTTCAATTTTACTTTCCCAAATTAAGTTGTAGGTTGAAAAGGTTATTTAATTAACAAATAATTAATTTTTATACCACTAATATATGGAATAATAAAATATATTATCATATATGTGTAATTAATAATAAATGGTAATAGTAACTTTAATAACCTTATACAGATTAACTTTATGTGGATTAACAACAAATGGTTTATTTTTGGGATAAATTTTTAAACTATATATTAATTATTATAATGGATTAATAATGTATATAAAACTCTGTAATTAGAGAGATGATAAATTTATTTTAAAATATAATTAACGATGTCCAGAAACCCAAAAGTGTTACAATGATATTAACCAAACTACCCCGAGTAAACAAATAAAAAATAAAATATATCAAAAATAAATTCAAAAAGATAAGAAATAGTCCTTATAAAAATAAAATAATTATTTATATGTTTATTTTTTACAAATATAAGGAACTTATTTTTACTATACAATATGTTAAGAAACTATATAGTGAACATTCAGACATAAGGTATGGGTTTTCCATCTCATATTCATCTCTTTGAGACATGTTTTTTATTATGCATGTAATTTCATTTAATTTATGTATATAATATACATTTTATATTTTTTTTCATGAAATTAAAATTATTCATGGTATTTTAAGAAATATTTTAAGACAAATCATTCAATATATTTTGATTAAATTATTAACCAATCCATAAGTGGGTTTTTTCCATCTCAATATTAATTATTTGGGACTAATGTTATATTCACCATTTATTGTATTTTTTGAGGTTTATAATTTAACATAGATGAACTTTTACAATATTTTTCATTAAATTAAATAGATTTAAAATAAAATATTATTTTCCCACCCCCATCGTATTTTGATTTCAATATTTTCCAAAACTACTGTAAAAATAAATCATTTACATGCTGGGAAAACTGTTCTTTTTTTAGTAAATTAAATGATTATGTGGTTTCATAGAATATAAATCCATGTATTGATACTGAATTTGTTTTGTGTCTAGAAACCATATCCCCCTTTGGGTAGTCATCTCAAAAAATGTTTTATTTACCAGTTAGTCAATCATTACTATGATGCATGATGAGTGGAAGTAATACTGCACACTAGACTACACACTCTTAGGTGAAATTCTTTTAAATATTCAAACACTCTTTATTAACCATGTTGAAATATTTTTCTTATGATGGAATTCGTCTCCTACCAATGGAAACTATTAAACCAAATATATTTCTCCCATGGATAAGCCAATATATTGAATATAAACTTAATTCTATATTTATTTAATAATGCTTCTTCCTATTACATGGAATATACCAGACAAATTCTATGTTAATTAAGGGTTAATATAATAGATATATATATTATTCCAATGAATAGGGTAATATTTTTTAAGTATTACTTTTTATAAAAATAATTATGTTTTTCTTAATACAAATAATTGTTAGGGGTTGGTAATAAATAACTTTTTAAGACTTTCGTTAATGCATTGGATTTAATTAGGTGGTAGGTGGGGACCAAAATAATATATACCCTTGATAAATTGATAGTTTTAATGATACAAAACAAATTTAGTTTTGCACAAAGATCCACATACATCAGTATAGTTTCTTATAAAAAAGCCTTGACAACAAGTTTTAATATAAAATAATATATATTCAACTAGTACATGAACAATTATTATTTTAATCCTTTTATACATATTATTTTTAATATAAAGTTCCACCAATTTCATTTTATTAGTAAATTATGTTGTTTATTTATCTATTCTATATCCCATATTCCATTTTTAGATTATAATAGTTTTTACTACATGATACTACTTAATAATAACATGAGATCGCCCTTATATTTTCCCCCTATAAAACATGAGTAGAACACTGAATAATTTTCAAGTATATGATCAATGGGATAAAAATTATCGTGTAATGTGTTTGTGATGTATCATCTATTTTAAAATATAATTTATGTATGTATCTAGTCTTCCAAAACACTGAATATATTGTATCCAATATGAAATATTGTATAAGATACCAATAATTTAATATAACTACTAGTTATGGGTTCCTAGAGTATTGGTTGTTTTATTTTATATTAGATAAATTTTAGTAGGAATATTTGAAACATGAATTTGAGTAACCTTGTAAGATAGACAAAATACATGGAGAAATCTCCTAGGTTTCTAGGGAGAAATCTATAAAAAATAAATATGAATTTTATTTAATAATTCAATATCATTAGTTGATTATGCACGTTTAATTATAGAAATATAGAGATTAATAGAAGGAAGGGGAATCATAACAACAACCATAGTCAATACATAGGTGTTCCCTATAAACAAATCCCTTTAGCTTGATTTTCGAATAATAAGATCAAAACCATATTAAGGAACATAACCTATATTAGGAAAAATAATATCACCTATATAGAGAATCCTAATGTTTTAAAATAGGTTTTAACTAGGTAAGGATTATTCATGTGAAAAAACTTATAACATTCATGTGGATACCAATGCATTGGTTGTTAAACAATGGATCATTTCCCTAGAGAATATATTTGTTTCTTTTGAATAACAAAAAGGAAAAAATTCATCATTGGAATATATCATCTAAAGTGATATTTCGACTAATGATAGAAACATAATTAATATAATATATTTCAATTTGATATTAAACCCATTGAATAAGAAATTCGTATTGTAGTATTATTTGGAAAATAAGTCCCTCTTGAGATAAAATGAAAACAGAAATGAAATTCATAAATCTTAAAGAAAGGATGAGGAAAATTTTGTTGAGTAAAAGTCTAACATTAAAATATTATCCAGGAATATTTTGGACTATATACATAGACCATAAATAAATGATAATCATTTACTTGATGATTTTATGTTGTATGTTCTAGGGGAATATTCCCATTAAACCTTTTCATCATACAAAGATATAGTATCAAGTTCTAATAAAAATGAAAAGAATTTCTCTGGGATATATGAATTCATAAGATAATTGTATAATAATAATTTAAATTAGTATTACAGTAATATAAATGATAAAAATGTGAAGAAATAATATATGGGATTTACCACATGTGATAAATATGGGAAGAAACACCCTGGGGCTTGTAGGAACGAAACATGAGTTTCATTGATTTTTGAAGAAAAAAATAAATACTGAGAATACAAAGGAAAGGTATAAAATAATTATATTCAATAAATTTTCTATAATGATAATGGATATTATGAATAATAATTCCACAAAATTCAATAGTATATACCATAAAAAAGTTAAGAGAGAATGTCCATGATTAAACTATTACCAAAAATGAAAGTCAATGTTTTAAATGATGTGGGCAAATGTATTTTAATCATAACCTCTATTTTGGATCATTTATTATTTGATTATAGATCTTAAAAATCATTTTCATATTTAAAATTGAAAAAAACATCTAATATTTCCCTCATACCCTAGTAAGAGAGATTTATATGAAGAAACTAAGTGAAAATATTATTACAACAATTATTTTTTAAGAAAATTTAATAATGATTAATAGATATACCCTATTTAAAAATAGGGTAATTATAACTATGTTTCAATTTAATATGATCACTGGTATGGATTTAATTTCAATTTATAAATCCAAAATCTATTTCCAAGAGTAATATATTATGGGTCATCAATGTGACATGGTTTCTCTTTTTTTAGAGGGGAAGCATCATCATTTAAGTCAGGTCTACATCCCCACCATGTAAATATCCTTAATTAATTTACTGGAATATGGTAAGATCAATAATGACCTATAGATAAGAAATATGTACTCAAAATATAGGATGTACCATGGTGGAAATTATAATTTATTTTTTTCTAGAGTAATTTCATAACCATCCACTAGAGAATGAAGGTTAATTAACATTTAAAATCAAGTCTTGGATCATGTATTTTATTTAAATTTTCTTATAGTATAGAACAAGTGGAGTTGGTGGAGTATAATAATTTTCTACAAGAGGTTTGAGAAATGGGATTTAACTACCTTGGTGTTTCATCTTTGGGATCCCTCATTTTATTCGTGAAACAGAAGGATAGGTGTATGAGACCCTATATCAATTATAATGGAATCAATGTCCTTATTATAAAGAATAGATACCATTTAAATTTCATTGATGAGTTATTTTATCCAAATTAAGGATACCAATAATTATCAAATATCGATCTATAATATATTTATCATCAACTATGGTGAAGAAGGATGATATACCGAAAATTCCAGTTTCAACAAGGTACATGCATTATGAGATTATAGTAATGTATTATGTATTAACTAATGAACCTATGGTATTTATGGATATAATGAATTTATTATTTAAGGAATATATTGATAAAATATTGGTGATATGAATTGATAATATTATAAAATAGTATAAGATCTAATATGAACATGATATTCATCTAAATATAATTCGATAGACCCTCTAAAAAATTATTATTTGAGAAAAATTATAAATTTGATTTTTAGATCAATTTGGATTCTTTTATTATTAATATTTTTCCTATGCATGGAATGTATTATGTCCCTAAAATAAAAATATACTGAAATGATGGACCATAAAAAATGAAAAAACATTATATAATGGTTTATGAGATAAGAATGTAATTATCAATGGTTGATCCTGATTTCACATGGTTGCTAAAACTGTTAACTAAGTTAACACATAAAGGGGATAACTTCACATGGTCAAGAGTGTTGGACTCACCTATTTTGATAATCCCAAATCATGTTCACTTATGTGGTAATCATGTTTCTAATATATGATAATCGTGTCTCATTGTTATTCTTAGTTTTTATCAAGTCAGTATTATGTAACTTTAATCCCACTCTTCTCTTGTTTAAGCTTACAATGAAATATTTCTCTAAGTATGAATGGTCAATGATAGAATAGTCACTGATAAAAGGTCACCAATGAAAGGTCACTGATGAAGTTTACCTTTGATATGGTTACCGCTAAAGGTTACCATTGATATGGTTAGCAATGAAGGTTACCGCTGGAGTTTACATTGAGAAGGTTACCGTTGAAGGTTAACATTGAGGAAGTTACTGTTGCTGGTTAATGATGAGAATGTTACTACTGAATGTTACTATTTGGAAGGTTACCGTTGAAGGCTACCCTTGAGAAGGATATCGCTACCAGTATACCGATGCTCACTCTTCTACTTCATACATTGTCAAATTCTTAAGATTATTCTAACAGTCATATTTGGTAAATTTAATGCTTCTAACATTAATTAATGTTGATTATATACTTATTATGAGACCATATATGCGGAATGTACAAGGTATAAGTGTAACACCCCAGGTAAATAAAGAATATGACATTTTCATATTTATTTATATTTGTGAATAAAGTATTAATATGACTTTAAAGGGGACGCTATGCTCGATGGTGTGCCCCACACGCAACAACGAGTTTCTTGTGAATCTTACGTTGCACTCTGATAATAAAATAATATTATTTTAAATAGTAGTTAACATGTAGCCGTTGTATTAGCGGGAATGGATATATATAAATAAAATATTATTATAAATGTTTTTAAATGTTTTTACATTTATCCAATAAAGGATAGAGGCTTAAAATACGGAAAGAATTCAATTTTAGGCGTATATGCCCTAGTTTTCACTAAAGGTTCACTTATCACCTTTTGATGTTGAACCATCATTAAATATAGTTGTGTTCACTCTTAAACATTCTTTTGGACGAAATAAAACTCTTATTATGAATCGGGATATCAAAATTTACTTTGTGTAAATTTTTGGTATCTTTCCGATAAAGTTCATTTTTCTAATGAATAGTGTAAAATGTTGTATTTTAATTCAAAACCTCTTTTTAATCTAATTTATTTATATGATTAAGTTATCTTTTGAATTGGTTTTAAAGTGAAATTAGAATATATTTTTACCATTAAATCCAATTGTGGTCGTTGGAATTAATTTCACTTTGAAATGAGACTTAAACCTGTGTCAATCTTTTGATACTTATTGTTTCATAAAAACACGCTATTTGCTCTGACAGCGGGAATTAATTTTTAAATTAATTTATCCGACTTATATGTTTTGAATTTTTTAAAATAGACTTCATTTTTTAATTTGGAATATCAAATATATCTTAGGGTGAATTTTTGGGATTTTTCTGAAAAACATCAATTTTTGATGAATAGTGACACCACTAAGTGGTACTTATAAAAACTGATTTTTCCGTTTAAATGAAATTTTGCCATATTTGTGTTTTGAATTTAAAAAATCCGACATACATGGTTTTCATTAAGAAGTAAAATGTGGTTCAATGGGATAAAAATAATTTTTTGGTAAATAGTAACGTATAAAGTTTTTAATCGCGATTAGTGGTAATTAGTGTAGTTTAAGGTAAAAATGATGCTTTAATAAACTAAGATGAGCTTGACACATGTCCTACCCTCATTGGTTGTGTCCTGGACGACCAAGACAAGCCATGGGTCAACATGGGGACCCCATGGAGCCACTTTGGTTGGGAAATGACATAAATAACTTTTTATTTAATGTAAAAGTAAAAATGACACAAACATCATATGTTTTACGAAAACAATTTTTACATGGGGTTATAAAGATCAGATATTTGATTATAAATAGTAATTGGAAAGATAAAAAGATTTCCTACATCATATTAGTTTTTTTTATAATTTTTAGACCATAAATAAATTATATTATTTATGACATCATGATGATGCAGCGATGACCTCATTATTTAGCGATTTAAATAAAATGGAAAGATAATGTAAAATCTATGAACTACACATGTCCAAAACTTATTGGATGGGTTTATTTCTAACCCTTAACACCTTATACACGAATTATATCAATGTGGTACCTTTTGAAACCGAAACACAATTTCAAATAAAGTAATATTTCTTACTTTCCAAAAGTGCCCCTCCTCTCCACTTATAAAATGCCCCCACCTCTACCTCATTTCACACACACCTCAAGCCTTTGGCTCGGCCATACCATGACCATTTAACCTCTACACATCCCTCTCCTCATCCTAGAGGATTCCCTTTGGGAAGAATCCTTTCAAAGGAAGCCTTTAGGCTCAAATCAAAAGGAGTTACACTTTTAAAGATAATTCATTCTCTCATGTTCATTTGTATTATTTTGCTTCTCCAACCCCATAAAATCTTTTTATTTACTTCTTTTGTAACAACAAAAGTATCTTCAATATACTAGGATGTTGTTATAAGATTTATTCGAGCTACACTCTCACACAACTACATCAAATGGTTAAAGAACATACGGTTTCCGTGGATGGCGAAATTCTGCCTCCCGAAACGATGATTGTTCATTACTCATTTAACACCTTCAAAGGTGGCCATTATGATGTCACTATTTTTATATATGATATATAATATGTTTATGGTTTCCTTAATCTTCTGTTTTTTTCATTTTTGGCATACCTTTATGGTTTCCATTATGGGTAAACGCGATATCTTCATTTAAGGAAGTGCGGACTACCGCCCCCTCAAAGTGATTTGATTCGTTAAATACCATATGTGGGATGTATAAAGGATGAAACTATGATATTATATATGATATTATACTGGAATTATAATATACCTTTTTATCATTATTATTCCATTCTATAAAATACGAAATACAAATGAAAGTAGCGTTCATGCGTACGTACGGGTTACCGTCTCCATGAACGGTTCGTACCTCTAAATGATTATGTAATGTTATAAATGCATGAATGTACTGGATATATTTGAAATATATGATATCTACATCATGAATACAATTCTGGATATAATAAACATTTGGCCACACGAACAACATGTAATTGTAAGAAGTCCACTTTCAACTTAAGAACCAAATATCGGCAAAACAAATATTATTATCTTAAATGATTAAATAATGTTTATGACATGGTAATAAGTGATATAAAAGGAATAATGAACTTGAAAAAGGTTCTTAAGGAAGTATAAATTAACTCAAGTTTATTATTCATGAGATTAAAGAACGATCGAGTCAATTCGGACCCGATGTAAGGGATCCTACTCCTCTCTTTCTTTTTAAGTACACACTTTTATGTCATTCCTTTTAAAGCTCATATTTCTTGTTATTGGGATGATATTTTATATTAAACTTACTGTAATTTTTATGTTCATGTGATTAGAGACCCTATTCTCTCTCATAAATCCATTTTGGATGTTTTGAGTGGCGCCGTTAGGCTGCCGAACATTCGTAAGAGATCTAACATCTCTCTTTCTTTTTAAGTACTCTCATTTATGTCACTTCTTTTAAGCTCCTCTTTGTAATGTTGGGGGATGTTCTTTTATATTCCTCTTTCTGTACATTTTATTGTAATGTGATGAGATACCCTATTTGATCTCATCAATCCATATTCGGAAGTTTTATGTGGCGCCGTTAGGCTGCCGAGTTTTCGTAAGGGATTTTTCATCTAACTTTTATTCCCGTGAGATTTATGCTACATTTGCCACAAATTCCATTGAGTGGTGTATGTACTGCCCATTATTCAACACTTTGTGTAATATAATTTTGTTTATGAGTATTTACATCAATGATCTGTTGTCCTTCGTTCATGGGGTGTATGTTTTGAAAGATACCCAAGTCGGTAAGAGAACCTTTCACCCTCCTCTTTTTTAAAAGACTTCTTCTGTTGGGTCTTTTAATTTACATATTGTTATGTTGGGATATGTTCTCATATATCCTTATTGATGTAAATTTTATGTCCAAGTGATGATATACACTTTTTATCTCTCATCAACTCATTTTGATGTGATGTCGTTAGGCTGTCAAGGGAACTTTTTAACCCAATTTCGATTTCTTTGGGTTCAACATGTAGTCATTGAATATGTCATCCATTGAATATGTGTGAATGTCCTTTTATTGTTTTACACGTAATATTCAATTATATTGGGTGTATTTATATTTGTCACACATATTTTTGAGATTGATTTGTCCTTAATTTAAGGATACCTTCTTTATAAGGGATTTCGTCACATTTGACATTTCTATTGAGGGTTCAGTGTTGTTATGCACCAATTCACTTTTATATGGTGTATATACTGTCCTTTGGAGTATTATATCATGAATGCATTTATTCTCATGATATTATAAAGTTCTGACGAAATGTTATTCCTCAATTATTGTATTCAAGTGTCTCTAATTTTGGTAAAACCCCTTTAACCAAAATATCGTTTTAAATGTTTTAATCATTTGTTATTATTAATATCCATGTTTTCAAAATGGTTTTAAGGATTTATTTATATGGATATTAATGGTTTAAAATTTTAAGCTTCAAGGTGGTATGGGACACTTTGATTCAAAAATCTCTTTATTAAATGTTTTAGATGGTTTTGGAAATGGTTTCTTTTTGAATGGATTCATTATTTCAATATACTAAAATGTTATATTGTGATTGAAATGTGGAAATGTTATGTTTCCTTTATGCATGTTTTATGTGATACATTTATGTTATGGTTCTTGGGAATTGTTATGAAAATGGGTGGTTCCGTGATAAACTAAGGGCAGGTGAGCCCGATATAGCTCTCCAATGCATTGGGTAACGCGAAGGAGTGAAACGTTAAGGTTTCTCCGAAGAGATTTATGGAATATACTGTGATGGGTATTCCAAACGTAACCAAGAGGGTTGCTCCCTACGTAAGAATGTTATGAATGCCTCAAGTTACCTTTTATGTCTTATGATTTCTATGATTTATTCATGATTTGATATGGCTATGTTTTATTGGTAAAGTATGATTTCATTCTTATGTATACATGTACTCATGTTTCCTTTTCATATTTTTATATTCCTTACTGAGCTTTTTATGCTCATCCCATGTTTTTGAAATGTTTTTCACGGGTCAAGGGAAGGGTACATGATGTGATGATAGTGTCAAGGATGTATCAAGAAAGAATCGATGTTTTATTTTAAATATGTTTCCATTGATGGGAAGAATGAATACCGTCTTTTATGTAACTACTTTGTTTAAATGTGGAATGTAATGCATGTTTCATGATCTAATTCTCTAAAACTCTAAACCTGAAAAGATCCTCAATGTGTAATCTTGTAATAACTCAAGATTAAGTAATGTTTAAGGCTGGGGCTTTATAGTTGGTATCAGAGGTCGGTTTAGATAACTTTAGAGGTTAGGGTATTCTTTAGGCATAAGTGACATTACCATAATGGTTAGGATTTTAGAAAGAGTCCTATTTTTAGATAAATTGAATGAGTAAGTATATCTTAGTTTTTACCTTCCTCATTAGCACATGATGGTTTTGTTGATATAATCACACTGACATTTTTTTTAGTGAATGTCTGGATCTCGCAGGCACCAAAGTGACAATTGGTTTGAAGGAAACTGTGGTGGTTCTCTGATTAAGAGACTCGATGAAATGGGTACTCAATGAGGAAACTCGTGGTTGTTCTAAACCAAATATCAAGGAGTCATGATCAACCACTTGAACCTTTGTATGTTCTATAATGCATCCTGTACGAGATGACCAATCGATGTGGAAGTTTAGGTAATAATAAAAAAGGTAACCATTAGGGTTTATATGATCCTTACTTTTTAGGTAATTATGGGTTACTCTATGATATGATGGAAAATTAAAGGAATGAGATAAACATGAGGTTAAAATTTGTTATGGTTATTTTTTATGATTTTATCCCTTTTTGGGGAATGATTTGAGAATTATATAGTTTTGGAAAAAGGAAAACACACAGACCGTGTGACGTCCCGTCGCGTCGGACAAAGCTGCGGGAATCGAACCCACAACCAATGTGTGACTGGTATTTATCGCCTACCACTAGACTACGTGAAGTCCCTGGTTAGTTTGACTGATTATTTTTAGTTATATGATTTTATGAATTAAGAGTAAGTTGATTTTGGGTTATTTATGAAAATGATTAACCTATCATGTAGGATATGTGATTAGGTTAATTACTTTTCAATACGAGACTTTAGGAGCAACTGATGTTGTTTGAAGATAAATGTTACGATTTAACTTGGAAGACTATGTGACGAAATCCTTCAAATATTTGGGTTTCAATCTTATGTTGGTTTACTTTGTAGAATTTTATGGACAAATTGTTTATCGGATGGTCCTCATTGAACTTTGGGTTTTGTTGGACAAATTTTGGAGATTAAGAATAGATTTTCTTTTTATGAAAGGTTATCCTTTTCAAGATTATCTGATCATGTACTAGCCTTTTTTGTTTTGGTTTTGGTTAAAGTCTAAAGACATGGGAATTGTATAGTTATATTTTGTGAATTAGGTTATTCTCTAGAAATTGATTATAGTACTCTTAATGCGAACAAGTCTCCCTAAATACTCGTCTTTTGGAGAAAATATGAGTTTGAATCTAATAAAGGTTGAGAGTCAACATGATAAGTGATTATGTTTCTTTATGAATAAATTCCTCAATAAAAAGTAACTTAAAATGGAAATGTTATCTATTAGATTTTCCTACTGGGGAATCGAATTCCGTTTAACCCATCACAAGTTTGTGATTTTCTCATTTTTAACTTTCTCCAAGACATGTTTACTATCACTCTACCTCAATAACATGACCCTTTTTTTTCTTCCATGTCCATGTTTTTCTACATGGAATCCTAGTATGGGTTAACTTGGGTGACCTCTGTACTTATCTTCCTTTATTTTAAAGTGATTGTTTTACTGACTCTTGTTCCGATGTGGGACGTTCAAGGATGTTTCCAAGCTCAATTTTAAAAATTGCGAGGATGCAATTCCCAAAAGGGGGGAAGGATGTAACACCCCAGGTAAATAAAGAATATGAAATTTTCATATTTATCCATATTTTTGAATAAAGTATTAATATGACTTTAAAGGGGACGCTATGCTCGATGGCGTACCCAACACGCAACAACGAGTTTCTTGGGAATCTTACGTTGCACACTGATAATAAAATAATATTATTTTAAATGGTAGTTAACATGTAGCCTTTGTATTGGCGGGAATGGATAGAAATAACTAAAATATGATTATACATGTTTTTAAATGTTTTTACATTTATCCAATAAAGGATAGAGGCTTAAAATATGGAAAGAATTCAATTTTAGGCGTATATGCCCTAGTTTTCACTAAAGGTTCACTTATCACCTTTTGATGCTGAACCATCATTAAATATATTTTTGTTCAATCTTAAACATTATTTGGACCAAATAAAACTCTTATTAAGAATCGGGACATCCAAATTTACTTTGTGTAAATTTTTGGTATCTTTCCGATAAAGTTCATTTTTTAATGAATAGTGTAAAATGTTGTATTTTAATTCAAAACCCCTTTTTCATCTAATTTATTTATATGATTAAGTTATCTTTTGAATTGTTTTTTAAGTGAAATTAGAATATATTTTTACCCTTAAATCCAATAGTGGTCGTTGGAATTAATTTCACTTTGAAATGAAACTTAAACCAGTGTCAATCTTTTGATACTTATTGTTTCATTAAAACACGCTATTTGCTCTGACAGTGGGAATTAATTATTAAATTAATTAATCTTACTTATATGTTTTGAATTTTGTAAAATAGACTTCATTTTTGAATTCGGAATATCAAATATAGCTTAGGGTGAATTTTTGGGATTTTTCTGAAAAACATCAATTTTTGATGAATAGTGACACCACTAAGTGGTACTTATATAAACTGATTTTTCCATTTAAATGAAATTTTTCCATCTTTGTGTTTTGAATTTCAAAAATACGACATACATGGTTTTCATTAAGAAGTAAAATGTGGTTCAATGGGATAAAAATAATTTTTTTGGTGAATAGTAACTTATTAAGTTTTTAATCGCGATGAGTGGTAATTAGTGTAGTGTAAGGTAAAAATAATGCTTTAATAAAATAATATGAGCTTGAAACATTTCCTACCCTCATTGGTTGTGTCATGGACGACCAAGAAAAGCCATGGGTCAACTTGGGGACCCCATGGAGCCACTTTGGTTGGGAAATGACATAAATAACTTTTTATTTAATGTAAAAGTAAAAATGACACAAACATCATATGTTTTACGAAAACAATTTTTACATGGGTATATAAAGATCGGATATTTGATTATAAATAGTCATTGGAAAGCTAAAACGATTTCCTACATCATAGTATTTTTTTTAAAAAAATTTAGACACTAAATAAATTATATTATTTATGACATCATGATGATGCAGCGATGACGTCATTATTTAACGATTTAAATAAAATGGAAAGATAATGTAAACTATATGAACTACACAAGTCCAAAACATATTGGATGGGTTGATTTCTAACCCTTAACACATTATCCACGAATTATATCAAAGTGGGAACTTTTGAAACCGAAACACATTTTCAAATAAAGTAATATTTCTTACTTTCCAAAAGTGCCCCTCCTCTCCTCTTATAAAAGGCCCCCACCTCTACCTCATTTTACACACTCCTCAAGCCTTTGGCTCGGCCATACCCTTCCCATTTACTCTCTCCACATCCCTCTCCTCATCCTAGAGGATTCCCTTTGTGCAGAAACCTTTTAAAGGAAGCCTTTAGGCTCAAATGAAAAGGAGTTACACTTTTAAAGGTAATTCATTCTCTAATGTTCATTTGTTTTATTTTGCTTCTCCAACCCCCTAAACTCTTTTTATTTACTTCTTTTGTAACAACACCAGTATCTTAAATATACTAGGATTTTTTTATAATATTTATTCGAGCTACACTCTCACACAACTACATCAAATGGTTAAAGAACATACGATTTCCGTGGATGGCGAAATTCTGCCTCTCGAAATGAGGATTGTTCACTACTCATTTAACACCTTCAAAGGTGGCCATTATTATGTCACTATTTTTATATATGATATATAATATGTTTATGTTTTCCTTAAGCTTCTGTGTTTTTCATTTTGGGCATACCTTTATGGTTTCCATTATGGGTAAACGCGATATCTTCATTTAAGGAAGTGCGGACTACCGCCCCCTCAATGTGATTTGATTCGTTAAATACCATATGTGGGACGTATAAAGGATTGAACTATGATATTATATATGATATTATACTGGAATTATAATATACCTTTATATAATTATTATTCCATTCTATAAAATACGAAATAGAAATGAAAGTAGCGTTTATGCGTACGTACGGCTTACCGTCTCCATGAACGGTGCATTTCATTTCTTACCTCTAAATGATTATGTAATGTTATAAATGCATGAATGTACTGGATATATATGACATATATGATATCAACATCATGAATACAATTATGTATATAATAAACATTTGGCCACATGAACAACATGTAATTGTAAGAAATCCACTTTCGACTTAAGAACCAAATATCGGCAAAACAAATATTATTAACTTAAATGATTACATAATGTTTATGACATGGTAATAAGTGATATAAAAGGAATAATGAACTTGAAAAAGGTTCTTAAGGAGGTAGAAATTAACTCAAGTTTATTATTCAGGAGATTAAAGAACGATCGAGTCAAGTCGGACCCGAGGTAAGGGATCCTACTCCTCTATTTCTTTTTAAGTACACACTTTTATGTCATTCCTTTTAAATCTCATATTTCTTGTTATTGGGATGATCTTTTATATTACACATACTTTAATTTTTAAGTTCATGTGATGAGAGACCTATTCTCTCTCATCAATCCATTTTGGATGTTTTGAGTGGCGCCGTTAGGCTTCCGAACTTTCGTAAGAGATCTAACCTCTCTCTTTCTTTTTAAGTACTCTCCTTTATGTCACTTCTTTTAAGATCCTATTTGTAATGTTGGGGGATGTTCTTTTATATTCATCTTTCTGTACATTTTATTGTAATGTGATGAGATACCCTATTTGATCTCATCAATCCATATTCGGAAGTTTTATGTGGCGCCGTTAGGCTGCCGAGTTTTCGTAAGGGATTTTTCATCTCACTTTTATTTCCGTGAGATTTATGCTACATTTGCCACAAATTCCATTGAGTGGTGTATGTACTGCCCATTATTCAACTCTTTGTGTAATATACTTTCGTTTATGAGTATTTACATCAATGATTTGTTGTCCTTCGTTCATGGGGTGTATGTTTTGAAAGATACCCAAGTCGGTAAGGGAACCTTTCACCCTCCTCTTTTTTAAAAGACTTCTTTTGTTGGGTCTTTTAATTTACATATTTTTAGGTTGTGATATGTTCTCATATATCTTTATTGATGTAAATTTTATTTCCATGTGATGAGATACACTTTTTATCTCTCATCAACTCATTTTGATGTGATGTTGTTAGGCTGTCAAGGGAACTTTTTAACCCAATTTCGATTTCTTTGGGTTCAACATGTAGTCATTGAATATGTCATCCATTGAATATGTGTGAATGCCCTTTTATTTTTTTTACACTTAATATCCACTTATATTGGTTGTATTTATATTTTTCACACATATTTTTGAGATTGATTTGTCCTTAATTTAAGGATACCTTTTTCATAAGGGATTTCGTCACATTTGACATTTCTATTGAGGGTTCAGTGTTGTTAGGCACCAATTCACTCTTATATGGTGTATATACTGTCCTTTGGAGTATTATATCATGAATCCATTTATTCTCATGATATTATAAAGTTCTGACTAAATGTTATTCCTCAATTATTGTATTCAAGTGTCTCTAATTTTGGTAAAACCCCTTTAACAAAGATATCGTTTTAAATGTTTTAATTATTTTTTCCTATTAATATCTATGTTTTCAAAATGGTTTTAAGGATTTATTTATATGGATATTAATGGTTTAAAATTTTAAGCTCCAAGGTGGTATGGGACACTTTGATTCAAAAATCTCTTTATTAAATGTTTTAGATGGTTTTGGAAATGGTTTCTTTTTGAATGGATTCATTATTTCAATATACTAAAATGTTATATTGTGATTGAAATGTGGAAATGTTATGTTTCCTTTATGCATGTTTCATGTGATACATTTATGTTATGGTTCTTGGGCATTGTTATGAAAACGGGTGGTTCCGTGATAAACTAAGGGCGGGTGAGCCCGATATAGCTCTCCAATGCATTGGGTAACGCGAAGGAGTGAAACGTTAAGGTTTCTCCGAAGAGATTTAAGTAATATACTGTGATGGGTATTCCAAACGTAACCAAGAGGGTTACCCCCTACGTAAGAATGTTATGAATGCCTCATGTTACCTTTTATGTCTTATGATTTCTATGATTTATTCATGATTTGATATGCCTATGTTTTATGGGTAAAGTATGATTTCATTCTTATGTATACATGTACTCATGTTTCCTTTTCATATTTTTATATCCCTTACTGAGCTTTTTATGCTCATCCCATGTTTTTGAAATGTTTTTCACAGGTCAAGGGAAGGGTACATGATGTGATAATAGTGTCAAGGATGTGTCAAGAAAGAATCCATGTTTTATTTTAAATATGTTTCCGTTGATGGGAAGAATGAATACTGTCTTTTATGTGACCACTTTGTTTAAATGTGGAATGTAATGAAAGTTTCATGATCTAATTCTCTAAAACTCTAAACCTGAAAATATCCTCAATGTGTAATCTTGTAATAACTCAAGATTAAGTAAGGTTTAAGGCTGGGGCCTTATAGTTGGTATCAGAGGTCGGTTTAGATAAATTTAGAGGTTAGGGTATTCTTTAAGCATAAGTGACATTACCATAATGGTTAGGATTTCAGAAAGAGTCCTATTTTTAGATAAAGTGAATGAGTAAGTATATCTTAGTGTTTACCTTCCTCATTAGCACAAGATGGTTTTGTTGATATACTCACACTGATATTTCTGTTTTTAGTGAATGGCTGGATCTCGAAGACACCAAAGTGACAATTGGTTTGAAGGAAACTGTGGTGGTTCTCTGATTAAGAGACTCGATGAAATGGGGTACTCAATGAGGAAACTCGTGGTTGTTCTAAACCAAATATCAAGGAGTCATGATCAACCACTTGAACCTTGGTATGTTCTATAATGCATCATGTACAAGATGACCAATCGATGTGGAAGTTCAGGTAATAATAAAAAAGGTAACCATTAGGGTTTATATGATCCTTACTTTTTAGGTAATTATGGGTTACTCTATGATATGATGGAAAATGAAAGGAATGAGATAAACGTGAGGTTAAAATATGTTATTGTTATTTTTGATGATTTTATCCCTTTTTGGGGAATGATTTGAGAATTATATTGTTTTGGAAAAAGGACAACACGCAGACCGTGTGACATCCCGTCGCGTCGGACAAAGCTGCGGGAATCGAACCCACAACCAAAGTGCGACTGGTATTTATCGCCTACCACTGGACTACTTGAAGTCCCTGGTTAGTTTGACTGATTCTTTTTAGTTATATGATTTTATGAATTAAGAGTAAGTTTATTTTGGGTTATTTATGAAAATGATTAACCTATCATGGAGGATATGTGATTAGGTTAATTACTTTTCAATATGAGACATTAGGAGCAACTGATGTTGTTTGGAGATAAATGTTACGATTTAACTTGGAAGACTATGTGACGAAATCCTTCAAATATTTGGGTTTCAATCTTATATTGGTTTAATTTGAAGAATTTTATGGACAAATTGTTTATCGGATGGTCCTCATTGAACTTTGGGTTTTGTTGGACAAATTTTGGAGATTAAGAATAGATTTTCTTTTTATGAAGGGTTATCCTTTTCTAGATTATCTGATCTTGTACTAGCCTTTTTGGTTTTGGTTTTGGTTAAAGTCTAAAGACATGGGAATTGTATAGTTCTCATTTGTGGATTAGGTTATTCTCTAGAAATTGATTATAATACTCTTAATGCAATCAAGTCTCCCTAAATACTCGTCTTTTGGAGAAAATATGAGTTTGAATCTAATAATGGTTGAGATTCAACATGTTAAGTGATTATGTTTCCTTATGAATAAATTCCTCAATAAAAAGTAACTTAAAATGGAAATGTTGTCTATTAGCTTTTCCTACTGGGGAATCGAATACCGTTTAACCCATCACAAGTTTGTGACTTTCTCAATTTTAACTTTCTCCTAGACATGTTTACTATCACTCTCCCTCAAGAACATGACCCTTTGCTTTTTCTTCCATGTCCATGTTTTTCTACATGGAATCCTAGTATGGGTTAACTCGTGTGACCTCTGTACTTATCTTCCTTTATTTTAAAGTGATTTTTTTACTGACTCTTGTTCCGATGTGGGACGTTCAAGGATGTTTCCAAGCTCAATTTTAAAAAGTGCGAGGACGCAATTCCCAAAAGGGGGGAAGGATGTAACACCCCAGGTAAATAAAGAATATGACATTTTCATATTTATCCATATTTGTGAATAAATTATTAATATGACTTTAAAGGGGACGCTATGCTCGATGGCGTACCCAACACACAACAACGAGTTTCTTGGGAATCTTACGTTGCACTCTGATAATAAAATAATATTATTTTAAATGGAAGTTAACATGTAGCCGTTGTATTGGAGAGAATGGATAGAAATAATTAAAATATGATTATACATGTTTTTAAATGTTTTTACATTTATCCAATAAAGGATAGAGGCTTAAAATACGGAAAGAATTCAATTTTAGGCATATATGCCCTAGTTTTCACTAAAGGTTCACTTATCACCTTTTGATGTTGAACCATCATTAAATATAGTTTTGTTCACTCTTAAACATTATTTTGGACCAAATAAACCTCTTATTAAGAATCGGGACATCAAAATTTACTTTGTGTAAATTTTTGGTATCTTTCCGATAAAGTTCATTTTTTTAATGAATAGTGTAAAATGTTGTATTTTAATTCAAAACCTCTTTTTAATCTAATTTATTTATATGATTAAGTTATCTTTTGAATTGGTTTTAAAGTGAAATTAGAATATATTTTTACCATTAAATCCAATAGTGGTCACTGGAATTAATTTCACTTTGAAATGAGACTTAAACTAGTGTCAATCTTTTGATACTTATTGTTTCATAAAAACACGCTATTTGCTCTGACTGCGGGAATTAATTATTAAATTAATTAATCTGACTTATATGTTTTGAATTTTGTAAAATAGACTTCATTTTTGAATTATGAATATCAAATATAGCTTAGGGTGAATTTTTGGGATTTTTCTGAAAAACATCAATTTTTGATGAATAGTGACACCACTAAGTGGTACTTATAAAAACTGATTTTTCCGTTTAAATGAAATTTTACCATCTTTGTGTTTTGAATTTCAAAAATCCGACATACATGGTTGTCATTAAGAAGTAAAATGTGGTTCAATGGGATAAAAATAATTTTTTGGTGAATAGTAACTTATTAAGTTTTTAATCGCGATTAGTGGTAATTAGTGTAGTTTAAGGTAAAAATAATGCTTTAATAAAATAAAATGAGCTTGACACATTTCCTACCCTCATTGGTTGTGTCATGACCGACCAAGACAATCCATGGGTCAACTTGGGGACCCCATGGATCCTATTTGGTTGGGAAATGACATAAATAACTTTTTATTTAATGTAAAAGTAAAAATGACACAAACATCATATGTTTTACGAAAAAAAATTTTACATGGGGTTACAAAGATCTTATTTTTTATTATAAATAGTAATTGGAAAGCTAAAAATATTTCCTACATCATAGTAGTTTTTTTTATAATTTTTAGACACTAAATAAATTATATTATTTATGACATCATGATGATGCAGCGATGACCTCATTATTTAACGATTTAAATAAAATTGAATGATAATGTAAAATATTTGCAATAAACATGTCCAAAACTTATTGGATGGGTGGATTTCGAACCCGTAACACCTTATACACGAATTATATCAATGTGGGACCTTTTTAAACCAAAACACATTTTCAAATAAAGTAATATTTCTTACTTTCCAAAAGTGCCCCTCCTCTCCACTTATAAAAGGCCCCCACCTCTACCTCATTTCAAACACTCCTCAAGCCTTTGGCTCGGTCATACCCTGACCATTTACTCTCTCCAAATCTCTCTCCTCATCCTAGAGGATTCCCTTTGGGCAGAATCCTTTCAAAGGAAGCCTTTAGGCTCAAATCAAAAGAAGTTACACTTTTAAAGGTAATTCATTCTCTCATGTTCATTTGTTCTATTTTGCTTCTACAACCCCCTAAACTCTTTTTATTTACTTATTTTGTAACAAAAACAGTATCATAAATATATTAGGATGTTTTTATAAGATTTATTCGAGCTACACTCTCACAAAACTACATCAAATGGTTAAAGAACATACGGTTTCCGTGGATGGTGAAATTCTGCCTCCCGAAACGATGATTGTTCAATACTCATTTAACACCTTCAAAGGTGGCCATTATGATGTCAATATTTTTATATATGATATATAATATGTTTATGTTTTACTTAAGCTTCTGTTTTTTTCATTTTGGGCATACCTTTATGGTTTCCATTATGGGTAAACGCGATATCTTCATTTAAGGAAGTGCGGACTACCGCCCCCTCAAAGTGATTTGATTCGTTAAATACCATATGTGGGACGTATAAAGGATGGAACTATGATATTATATATGATATTATACTGTAATTATAATATACCTTTATATCATTATTATTCCATTCTATAAAATACGAAATATAAATGAAAGTAGCGTTCATGCGTACGTACGACTTACCGTCTCCATGAACAGTGCATTTCATTTCTTACCTCTAAATGATTATGTAATGTTCTAAATGCATGAATTTACTGGATATATATGACATATATGATATATACATCATGAATACAATTCTGGATATAATAAACATTTGGCCACACGAACAACATGTAATTGTAAGAAGTCCACTTTCGACTTAAGAACCAAATATCGGCAAAACAAATATTATTAACTTAAATGATTACATAATGTTTATGACATGGTAATAAGTGATATAAAAGGAATAATTAACTTGATAAAGGTTCTTAAGGAAGTATAAATTAACTCACGTTTATTATTCAGGAGATTAAAGAGCGATCGAGTCAAGTCGAACCCGAGGTAAGGGATCCTACTCCACTCTTTCTTTTTAAGTACACACTTTTATGTCATTCCTTTTAAAGCTCATCTTTCTTGTTATTGGGATGATCTTTTATATTACACATACTGTAATTTTTATGTTCATGTGATGAGAGACCATATTCTCTCTCATCAATCCATTTTGGAAGTTTTGAGTGGCGCGGTTAGGCTGCCGAACTTTCGTAAGAGATCTAACCCCTCTCTTTCTTTTTAAGTACTCTCCTTTATGTCACTTCTTTTAAGCTCCTCTTTGTAATGTTGGGGGATGTTCTTTTATATTCCTATTGCTGTAAATTTTATTGTAATGTGATGAGATAACCTATTTTATCTCATCAATCCATATTCGGATGTTTTATGTGGCGCCGTTAGGCTGCCGAGTTTTCGTAAGGGATTTTTCATCTCACTTTTATTCCCGTGAGATTTATGCTAAATTTGCCACAAATTCCATTGAGTGGTGTATGTACTGCCCATTATTAAACTCTTTGTGTAATATACTTTTGTTTATGAGTATTTACATCAATTATATGTTGTCCTTCGTTCATGGGGTGTATGTTTTGAAAGATACCCAAGTCGGTAAGGGAACCTTTCACCCTCCTCTTTTTTAAAAGACTTCTTTTGTTGGATCTTTTAATTTACATATTTTTATGTTGAAATATGTTATCATATATCCTTATTTATATAAATTTTATGTCCAAGTGATGAGATACACTTTTTATCTCTCATCAACTCATTTTGATGTGATGTCATTAGGCTGTCAAGGGAACTTTTTAACCCAATTTCGATTTCTTTGGGTTCAACATGTAGTCATTGAATATGTCATCCATTGAATATGTGTGAATGTCCTTTTATTGTTTTACACTTAATATCCAATTATATTGGGTGTATTTATATTTGTCACACATATTTTTGAGATTTATTTTTCCTTAATTTAAGGATACCTTCTTTATCAGGGATTTCATCACATTTGACAATTCTATTGAGGGTTCAGTGTTGTTATGCACCAATTCACCCTTATATGGTGTATATACTGTCCTTTGGAGTATTATATCATGAATCCATTTATTCTCATGATATTATAAAGTTCTGACTAAATTTCATTCCTCAATTATTGAATTCAAGTGTCTCTAATTTTAGTAAAACCCCTTTAACCAAAATATCATTTTAAATGTTTTAATTATTTGTTCTTATTAATATCCATGTTTTCAAAATGGTTTTAAGGATTTATTTATATTGATATTAATGGTTTAAAATTTTAAGCTTCAAGCTAGTATGTGACACTTTGATTCAAAAATCTCTTTCTTAAATGTTTTAGATGGTTTTGGAAATGGTTTCTTTTTAAATGGATTCATTATTTCAATATACTAAAATGTTATATTGTGATTGAAATGTGGAGATGTTATGTTTACTTTATGCATGTTTTATGTGATACATTTATGTTATGGATCTTGGGCATTGTTATGAAAACGGGTGGTTCCGTGATAAACTAAGTGTGGGTGAGCCCGATATAGCTCTCCAATGCATTGGGTAACGCAAAGGAGTGAAACGTTAAGGTTTCTCCGAAGAGATTTAGGGAATATACTGTGATGGATATTCAAAACGTAACCAAGAGGGTTACTCCCTACGTAAGAATGTTATGAATGCCTCAAGTTACCATTTATGTCTTATGATTTCTATGATTTATTCATGATTTGATATGCCTATGTTTTATGGGTAAAGTATGATTTCATTCTTATGTATACATGTACTCATGTTTCCTTTTCATATTTTTATATCCCTTACTGAGCTTTTTATGCTCATCCCAAGTTTTTGAAATGATTTTCACGGGTCAAGGGAAGGGTACATGATGTGATGATAGTGTTAAGAATGTGTCATGAAAAAATCCATGTTTTATTTTAAATATGTTTCCATTGATGGGAAGAATGAATACTGTCTTTTATGTAACCACTTTGTTTAAATGTGGAATGTAATGCAAGTTTCATGATATAATTCTCTAAAACTCGAAACCTGAAAAGATCCTCAAAGTGTAATCTTGTAATAAATCAAGATTAAGTAAGTTTTAAGTCTGGGGCCTTATAATAAGGAGGACCACACATGGTGTACTTATTCCTATTGTTGGACCACAAATATAAAAGAGAAGACTGAGGAACAATAGGAGCGTGTGCAAGAAGAGTGTCATGATAAGCGATGAAAAAGGAATACACGAGATAGATATTACTCGCTAGATTAAAGGGAACAAGGAAGAACCATCACGTACTAACACTGAGAACCCAAGATATTCAAGAAGATCATTTGGGAGAACAAAATCACGTCTGCCTTAGATGATTCATCAACTATCTATCATCTCTGTAAGAAGAATACTTAGTTCCTGAAAGCTAAAACCCAGAATAGCGAAACTCTATTTTGTGGAAAACATCTAGAGAAAGAAACAAACAACAATTTCTTCCCTCTAATGAGTCAAGAGATGAACTGAAAACAAATATAGTATTTTAATCTCAATATAATCATATTTTCTTTATTTTGTTCATTTATTTTTTATTTTTGAGAAGTGTCTATGTCTTTTTGTTACCCATACTATCTACAATACTTAAACTGGAGGATACAAGAAAACCTCATATCAAACATCACTTACACCTTGTTTCCGACATGTAACAGTGGAAGAGACCCTTTTGTGGTCTAGTTTTTTTTATTTTCCCATGATGAACAGTGGGTGAGATTGTGAACCATGGAAAATTTGTGAAAACTGTAGTAAATTCTGATACAGGATGTGTAACAAGTTTATCATTTATATAAACTGATTGGTGGAAGGTGATCCCCAAGTGAAGATGATTAAGTCTCAGCTTGAGACAAAACTTATTATTTATCTCTATTGTGTTCTATATTTAGTAATACTCTATTTTATCTATTTTATCTACTTATATATTAAAAATAAGAAATTGTTTTTACACTAACTCTCGTAGTTAGTTCTGGTTAGTGTGTGTCTGTGTTTAATTCAGAAAACCTATTTCAAACAGTGAAGAAGTGGTTTACCTGGACACAGATGAAGACTAATCATTAATTGGTAATCACGTGGATCAACTAAACATTTATATATCTAATGCCTTAATTAAATGGACTAGTTCAAAATTTGGGGTTCTTAATCATAATGTTTTTAATAAAAATTTTAAGTAGGAACTCAATTCACCCCCATCTTAAGATTCCATTTCTACCAACAAAGAGAATGCAAGGAATGTTTTCCAGAGATGAAGATTATTCATATTAATGAAATGATATTAACTCTACTATTATTTAGTGAAATATTTTTAATATATAGATATCTATCAAAGATAAGAAATAGTTGTGACCTAATAAAAAATGATTTGGTTTCTACCTATGCAGTAAGAAAATTGGGAATCCATGAGTTTAACATTAAAACTCATAAAATTGATATATAAAGCATAATATTTGCATGGAAAATAATTAGAAACAACTTATGTGGTGAGATATGTTTTATATATTTGGAATAACTATGTTTTATGTATATATTATCTTAGAAGGATCTCAACTTGAGGTAAAAAATGATTGTTGTATATACTCAATGGCTTTAAATGATTTATACACATCCAACCAAGGATGAAAAACAAGGTAATCAATTTCTTAAATAAGACATACGATGATGTTTTGAAAATGATGTGGATTAACAAGGATCTTATATTAAAATATATTTTAAAGGTGGATATGTTTGTTTTTATAAAGTAGAATCCTTATTTACTTTTCCTAGAAATTGAAAAACCATCATTACCAGAATAGATAAAGATGATCCAAATGGATGATAAGAAGTTACAAAGTAATATTAATGAATACAGTGATGTGAAATTTAAATAATTCATCTGTGAATATGATATGTTAATTTTTATAAAGAGGTTCTATGTTACATACATACCAGAGTAGAAAAGGGAACATATAGATGTAACACATACCTTACATTTGTCTATAAACCCCTTTAACATAGTGATGTATAAATATTTATGATAAAATTTCAAATATCATGGTTTGAAGATTGAAATTGAGAACCATGTATATCGATGATAATTATTTCGGAAGGAGATATTGGAAATATATCATCTAATGGTAGTAATGTATCCTATTCCTATACATATTTGGATGTTTGACAATATTTAAATTGACATTTTCACTAGAATTGAAAATACTGTAAGGAATAACGATCCCACATGTATAATATTCAATCATATTACTAAGTATACTAATTTTGTACTGATAAGAGAAGATATACCCCATGACAACCTTTCCAAATATATATCAATTAAATAATAAGTATCCATGAGAAACCTATATAAATTTTATTTTATTGTGAAATTCTATTCACATTAAATTTTATTATTATTTTTTGAAGGGTATAGAAAATGTGATATATTTATGCACCTCCTATCATCCCAAAACATAGGTGCTGTCTGAAATGTCTATATTTAGATTGAAATAAATTTGTAGATCATGTTTCCTTTTCTTCCAAGGTCTGTGGGATCACTATCATCCTTTTGGGGAATTTTTATAAAATAATAGCTTCCATTATAGCATATAGATGGAGATATATGAAGCATTGTGTAGGAATAGGTGTCACACATGAACAAATTATGAATAATATAAAGAAAGAAATATATTTATCCTAGTGATTTTCAAGTTGATGACTATTAATATATGGACTATAAAAGATTTTATTAAGGAATCCAAGACCATAAAAAATCTATACTAATAATGGAAGGAAAAAACACATGTTTTGGAAGGTATCTTGTAATATGAAAGGTTTCAAAACTTGAGGGGGTTTTATGAATTGATTAAAAGGTGAATTCATGCCCTATATACATTGGTTCTTTTAAAATACTGTAATGAATTTGACAGATATCATACTTATTGGCTATGTTTCCCAAATATTCAAAAGTCAATGTTGTGTTTAAATTTCCCTTAATATGGAAATAAATTCTAGATCCAATGCATGAGATCAAATGCAAGGGTCTAGAGTTTGATCATAACATGACTAATAATTAAGATATTGTCCAAATTCTTGATCCCAGAGTGCTAGTGTTGTGGAATTGGATAACATTATTATTTAATGTACTTTTAATAAATAAGAATCTAGAATAAGAATCCCAATATCATGAAAAGGCTATGGGTATGGATTGTAAAAATTTGTTTAATAATTGATATATAAAATAATTTTTTGGATGAAATTATTTAATGGGAAAAAATATAATACCCAAGACCCTTCTATAGAATGTATAATTTATATCATATACTTCCAAATACTGCACACTCTAAGGATTATTTATTCATGAGTATATGAAAAAGTTTAATTTATAAATTTTGTAATTTTAATTTAATAAAATAAAATAATTTTTCTTGTCTTTCATAATTATATAATCTTTAGATGAAAATTTTCAATTTTCCAAAAGTAATATACTTTTTGATGGATATTAAAATAATTATTCCAAAACGGTTACTTTTTTTAACTTATAAGTATATGAGAATGACCTAGAATTTTATACTACATTTTAATTAATTTAATTAATTTTAAAATGTTTTTTGTAATTTTTTTAAATGTAGGTTTAATAGTGTTTGTAAGATCTTGTGTTTTGAACACGATGTAATTTCCGCTGGGTGGTTTTAAATTTTTCTTCTGTTGATGGGATGAATCTTAAATTGAGACTCATAATGTAAATTCATGGGTTGTTACACTTAAAAGTGTTTTTTTGAATACATTAATAGGCGAACCAGGTGTCAATTGGTAGATTTTTAGGTGCGTCATGGACTTTTTTAGAGCCCGTTGCTCTAGATTTTGATGAAATAGAATGTGGAACATGGTTGGTGCAGATTTTGTAACAAATGTGCGAAGGAACTATTCTAACCAGTTGGAGGTGGTTCACTATTATTCTAAACATGTGTAGAAGTCCACACAACCATGTGGGGACGTTGTAGTAAATATAATAGTGACGCAAAATTTGTACACGGTTTTCTAAAATCATGTTATTATCTTACATGGGTAGTTCCCCATAGGTAGTAAGTATACATGGTTGGTTCATAGTTTAGATAAATTTTCTTTCCAAATAATGAATTTCATTAAATTGGATGATTTTTCTATTTTACCCCTTTTCACACTAACTATATATCCACCCTTTCTCCATCATTTTCTCCCACTCCAGGCCGCTGATTGATCTCTCCATGGCTTCATACTAGGAGTCAATTATTATCATTTATTCAAAAAAAAGAATCAAGATCCATCAAATGTGTGGTAATCAAAACTTTTAGTATTTTATTCCTTATTCCTACATCCATGATTTATCTATTCTCGGTGAATTCTATTTCAATTAAATATCATATGATCAATTTTTAGGGCATTTGTTGATTATTCCATTTTATATAGATCTTGATAAAATCAATGTATGATAATGAAAGAGTGAATAATCCTAAGAATGAAATAGGTATTATACGGGGTTCCACTTAAGTATTCAATTTTTTATGAAATGCTTCATTGTTCCATGCACTAGAATTATTGATCGGACATATTTAAAATTGATATTAATTATGAATATAAAAATCACTTAAATTAGTTTGTCTTTATAAAGTAAAATGAACCACTAGAGGTTTTCTACCTCGAAATGAACCATAACTTTAGGTGTGTCTCTTATATGATGTAACCCTTATATTTTCCAGGGAATTAAAATACCCTTTTTGGAATTATGACTTTCCATTCATCAAATGGAATGGTTGAATTGAATTAAATGAATTATAAGTGATTCATTCAACTCACAATGTTTATAAAATTTAATCATAATATGCTAGATCAATTCTTATTGAAGGTAATTGATAATTTGAAGTAATTATAATGATTAGGTAAGTGATTAAACCATAATTATGACTACTTTTTTTAAACTAAATTCATGACCCCTTCATTCTTAAGTGGAGTTAGAAATTGAATTAATTGATTTTTTTGGTTTGAATAAAATTATATGTATCATGGTGAATGGTTTTGGTGTGAATGTTTCCATTATCCCTCTTGTTATTTAAGGGTGAAGTGGCCTAATTTTATATTATTAAATGTGAATGGTATATATATTTTCCCATGTCCTATAATAAGTTATTAAATGCAGTATGCATACTTTATATGTATGTCCTGTATAATAATCGGGTTCCTAATTTGGAATTATATGGATGATCTCATAGGTTGAATTAATTATATATGCCTTGAGAAATACTCTGGTTCAATATCTAGAACAACATGGACATGATCATTGGATGATTTAGATTATTTTTACAATGAGCGACACTACAACAGTTTACGTGGAATGCCTTAGATGGGCTTAGAGGTTAGGTGAATTATTTTATTCATTGAGCAATACCTGGGTTCCTTATATGGAATGCCTTGGATGAGATAATCATTTAAATGAATTGTAAAAGACTATGGAGCGATACCTAGGTTCCTTATATGGAATGCATTGGACATGAACATTAGTTAAATGATTTACATTTCACTTTGAGGGGTTAATGCATCCCAATGTAGGAAGGTCGTACATGGCCTCTTTGGAAATGTATTAATTTAATACTTTCATGATCTTTTTTATACATGGATTTCATGGGTTACACAAGGTCCTGAATGACTGTTATACTTTTAGGACCTTGGATTTCTTCCCGGGAAGGATGTTTTGGTTGACTCCTTAATTAAATGAGTGGCTTGTATGTTATTATATTTGGACACCTTGGACAGACCTCAGGTCATGGATAGTATTATGTATATATTTATAAATATATATTTGTGTGTACACTTATAGATCACAGATACATATATATATACATACATAGATACATACATGCATACATACATACATACATACATACATACATACATACAGACATGCATACATACATACATACATACATACACACATACATACATACATACATACATACATCCATACATCCATACATACATACATACATACATACATACATACATACATACATACATACATACATACATACATACATACATACATACATACATACATACATACATACATACATACATACATACATACATACATACATACATACATACATACATACATACATACATACATAAATACATACATACATACATACATACATACATACATACATACATACATACATACATACATACATACATATATACACACATACACACAAACATACATACAATCATACATACATGCATACATACATGCATTCATTCATTCATTCATTCATATATACATACATACATACATAGGTACATACATATATATATGGTGATACCTGTTCAGTGACATTCCATCATTAGTTGAAGCAGGAATTGGTAATCGGTTGTCCTTTGAGGAACCCATGACCAACATAGTTTTAATTATTTATTTACTACAATATTATTATAGATGAAAAAAAGATAAATTTCATATCTAAGATATGATTTCTATAAATACCATTGGTTTTGACCTTTCTAAAATGTATCACACCCATTTTGGGTTACTATTTGGTTCCTAGAAAGTCCTCATGGTTGCAGGATCAGTGTTCTAGATTGTTCTATGTGTTGTACACTTGGATATAGTAGAATGTGATAACATGACTAAGAAAATGATGTATATTCTCATAGATACAACCTTTTTTATTTAGTTATTTTTATTATGTTTTTACTTCATGTCTGAAACCATTATGATTGATTCCTTTTGGTATTGAAACTATATCCATCTTTATATGAATACTTTTTTGGATTTGGGCATTCATTATCAATGAGTTGTTTTATTCCCGATGTCTTTAATTTATACTCCTATCTATGTATATTTATTTATTATGTTCCTCAATGCTACTCTTATAATGAGGATATAGTCTCCCCACCATATCGACATTGGAATAGTACCGCTAGTTAGTTTTATTTTATCATAAAAGGATCAATTCTTGAGGCTATAAGACTGAACAGCTTGAAGAACCATTTTAGTTAGTCATTTTTTGAGACATTACAAAGGGTAATTAGATCCCCTTTTCCTTTTTCATACCAGTCTTAAATGGTAGAAAAGATATGAGGAATGTGTTTTCACCTGATAAATATATCGGATCTGGGAGTGGCCAACCCACACATGGGGGAAAGGTAACGTGGCTAGGGGTGGGACTTTTTTTCTTGTTAAAAAATATTATTGTTGATTATTATTTCACATTCAGTGATTGATACAATTTATACCGCATACTTCTCAAGACCCATCCCCCGGGGCTCATTCCTTGACTACCCCAATCTCACCTCCCAATGGACAGGGGCTGGCGACTAGCATTGAAGGCATTATCCGATAAGTGGGAGACATTTTCCTATGTACCTGTATGCACACATAGGCATCAAAATCCAAAATTCTGAAAATTAAACAATCATTCCACTATGATAACCATTGAGAATAAAAGGTCACAACAGGAAGTAAATGGCCCATAATACAATCCCAAAAAAAAATCACTAGATCCCAATAACTGTATGTGGTAAACTATACATGAAGTCTAATTGAAGGGGATGGCACATGAATTCATAGAATTGAACCTCATTTGTCAGATCTCACTAGACACTAACTGGTGTTGGACTAGTAAGGTCAATGTCGAAGTATATGTCATCTGCATAAGGCATAACACATGTGGGTAGTGCCCGTGCAGGGGTGAGTAACCCAATATGTATTAAGGACCTCAAAACACAAAGGTAAATTCTACAAAAAAGTATAAATGATGTAGAATACCAAAAAGGTACATGATGTTTATCCTCTATGAATTACAATCGAGAGAGAGATAGAGAGTTAATAGAGTCGTCTCACACAGGTAAAATCTAAATGATGAGTGTTTAGGGCTACTGGATCACCTAGACCCACTCGTCACAAGGGATAGCTAGATCACATCGACCTGCTAATCACTTTGGCAAGATAGATCACTTAGATCCACTCATCACCAAGACCAACTGGATCACTTAGACCCACTCATCTCTCAGACCAGATGGATAACATAGACCTGCTTGTCTCTTGGGTGAGTTGGAGCACATAAACCCAATTGTCTCTTGGGTCAGCTAGATCAGTGAGTCCTGCTCTTCTACACGGACACTGAAATCTGCTAGTCTACTGGGGCACTGAAGTCTTCTCGATTCCCACTCTTAGCACACTGGATTTTGAGGGAATCTACTCCTCAAGCCATCGATCTTATTTCTAGTTCCCTGAAAACTCACCTGGTTTTTGATAAAAATATTGTTCGGTTACAAGGTTCCCAACACTGAAAATGGATCATCAATCAGAAGCATGGTTTGGAAATATATCCAGTTTTGTAAAAAGGGGTCGGTTGGGTCACCATCCGATCTGACCCAGTTGGACCGACTCGACCTGGCCTGGGGGCCATAGATCTGACCTCAGTTCAACATGGCCCAGATCAAACCCTACCCACCGAGCAGTAGAACAGGCACACTAGACCACCTGGGTCCGGCCCACTGGGCCCCCTATATGGGACACCTTCCATAGCATGGCCCAATGCTAGGGTATGGTTTTATCTCCACCTACGTCACACGGCTGATAGGTGGTCCACTGCCTCCCCCACATGAGGTCCCATGGACTGTATGCTATAACTAATCCATGTCATGGACGCGAGTCTCCTAACCTACAATGGTTCCTCATTAGTGTTGTGGTTCCACACAAATGTGGCCCACTAGTTGGGGCCTCCCAGCCTGATGTGACCTCCTAACCTGGCGTGGCACTGCTATTCTGTACTGCCGCGGTCTGCTGGTCGCAACCTCCTCCGTTATGGTGCACCACCTCCCGCACACAGCCTCCGACATTTTCTAGCATCGACGAGTTTTTTTGTTTCTTCAATGGGCCACCAGACATGCTTCAGCCGCCCGTTAATCGACCTAGAGGGTGTTTTAGAGTCCCCAGATCATAGTCTCACTTATCGTATTCTCCAACTCATGTTTCCATTGATCCCGGGGGTCCATTCACGCTAGGAAACTCCCGAAAATACTCTAACATGACTACATGAGTCGGTTGGTGGAAAATGAATTGGGAAGTGGGGATCACAAGAAACACCCAAAGTGTCAAACATATGTCGTGTTCATTTGGCATTCGTTATCCTAGATAGAAAAAATTGAAGATATCAAACTATCACAAGTTATATTCCCCTTTATTTAATCTTTGCATTCAAAAATCCCATCCTAGATATGCTATCGATCTTCACATTAGCATGTTCATGGGTTGCCTTCGTTCATCACTCAAGAAAAAGAATATGGAAATGAAAAATTCACTTAGGATAAAAAACCGTACCTCATGGGTGGATTATTCATTGGCGATGATCGCACCACTATCGTTCATCATTCCTTGATCCACAACCTACCATTTTTGTTGGAGATTCTTTTAAGGATAGAATAATTGAGAAAGGTGGTCATCGTTGTGGTAGATTCATTAATCATTTCTCTACAATTGTAAATATCAATGTTTTGATCAATACTAGATTGTTCCAACAATCCTGTATTTGATTAAAACATAAAATTGGATAATGTGCTTAAATATTTCAGTTATATTGAGTCAGAGCATCGTTACACAAATTCAGTTATGAGACGGAATTTCAATTACACTTTATTTTCAATGTCATTATGTTTCAATGACATTTATAAATTCAAATAAAATAAACTAAAAGGTTATTTATTTTTCATTACTGAATTTTTTATTACATTTTTCATTAATATACTAAAAAATAACTTTTTCCCTTCAACCTGTGCTGGTCGAGGTTAAGTATTCCATTAGGTAAATTCATCATTCCAAACTCAATGGTTCCCTAATATATTTAATCCAAGTCCTTGTATATAAGTTTCCAAAATCTCATATGTTCTCTATTATAAATAAAATTAAAAAAATTTCAAACACTTATTCTGGGCTCACTGGGCCTCAAAATCAAGTTCTATCTTAGCACCAGGTCTCAAAATAAACTCATATAATTGTAATAATAATTACATGGAGTTTTTTGGACATTACATTACCCCCCCATTTAAGGATTTACCTCCTCATAATCCAAAATATGGAATAAAAATGGGGGTACTGAGCACGAATCTGAGCCTCTTGCTCCCATGTTATCTCTTGGAGATTCCTCTGCTCTCACCAAACACACACTAGAAGAATTGACCATACATGAAGTTCCTTCTCTTATTTGTCCACAATATCTATTGGGAACTCCACAAATGTCACCCCATTGTCAATTTACAACTTTCCCATGTCGATGAAGTGCGATGGATCATGTATATACCTTCTCAGCTGTGATATGTGAAAGACATTATGCACCTTGTTCATATATGGGGGAAGATCTAGGTGGTATGACTAGTTTCTAAATATACCCACAACTCGAAAAGGGTCAATGAATCATAGAGACAACCTGTGGCCCCAACCAAATTTTTGTTATCCCCATTGAGGTGAGAACTGAAGAAACACATGGTACCACTCCTAAAACACTAAGGCCCGCCATCTCCTATATTCAAAACATTTATTCCTGCTCTATGTAGTCCTAATCCTCTCTTATATAACCTACACCTTCTCAGTGGTATCCCATACAAACTCAAGTCCAATTTTTACTAACTCCCATAATTCTGTCCTGTATAATAGTTATCTGCAAGGTCGCCTATACAATGCCTTCAACGGTGACATACCAATGGTAGAGTGGTAACTATTCTTGCAAGAAAACTCCTACAGAGCTATATGATTCTCCCAACTAAAACAAAAGTCTCAGAGGAAAGCATGCAACATTTCCACTAAAACATGGATAGTCCTCTCTGTCTGACCATCCTTCTAGGGATGGAATGCCATGCTCAAACCCTGGTGAGTCTGAAAGACCTCATGTAATCCCTTCCAAAATTGGGATGTAAAATGTGTGTCTCAATCCAACACTATTTTTGATGGGACTCTATGGAGTCAAACTATCTCATGCATGAAGAGAAATCCAAATCCCTATACTAAACGCTTCTCTTGGATTGGTAGGAAGTGGGAGGAATTGGTGATTCAGTCTACGATCACTCATTTGGTATCATGCCCCCTGTACGTGCATGGTAATCCTGTTATGATGTACATCAAGATACCATCCCACTTTCACTACGGCACCACAAGTGGTTGGGTCAACACTGCTTGAACATAATGATATTCCTTCACTTGATGACATGTTAGGCACCATGAATCAAACTCCACCACTAAATTATTTATCCCTGACCACTAGAACTGACGTCAGAGATCCTAGTAAATCGTTCCCACCCATAGATGCAACTTCAAAGGGTAGGTGTGGAACTCCCTAAAAATATCTTCTCACAAAGCCACTGGTACAATGGTGAACAATCTAAAAAGGATGATCTGCTCCCCACATATCAAATATCCATCAGGAGCTTGTCCTGAGGATAATGGAGTACATAGGTCATTACAATCAACATGTATTAGTTGTTCCTCCCAAAAATTCTGTAAGAGTGGGAGAGTGAAAATCATCGATTGTAGATATGATATTCCATCACCATCCATGAAGGATATCTGAATCGCAGTAAACCATTATGATGACTGACTCAGTAACTAAAACCCGGTTCTTATACTAAGTATGTCCGCCACTACGTTCCCCTTCCTAGGAGTATATACTGTCATGAAGTCATAGTCATGGAGGAATTCTAGTCACCGCCTTTACCTCAGGTTCATGTCCTTCCGGGATAATAAATACATAATACTCTTATGATTGTATTATAAGGTTAAAATATCACCCATTATGTTGTACCGCCACATCATCAAAGTGAAGATAACTCCCACTAGATCAGGATCGTGGTTCACATAGTTTTTTTCATGCTGATTCAAATATTGAGAGCCTTAGGAAATCAAATCTTTCCCCTACATCAAGAAACAACCTAGCCAAGTCCCAAATGTTTCATTGAACACTACATACCCAATGCCCTCCTCTATTAGGCACATGATTGGGGAACACATAAGCCTCTACCATAGATTCTCAAACAATACAATAACTTCTCTATCGACACGAAGGGTTTTCCCTTATGTGTAAAAGACGATAAGGGTGATACTAACCTGGAAAAATTAGGCATAAACCTATGGTAGTATCCATCCATCCAATCCCATGAAACTCTGCACCTCACTCACACTCTTGGGAACATCCCAAGAAATTACCACCACAATCTTTGTTGTATCTACTACAACGCAATCCTCCAAAATGGCATGTACCAGAAATTGCACCTCCCGAATCCAGAACTGACACTTTGAGAGCTTCCCATAAAGCTTATGCACCTAGATTGTATCCAGTACTACTCGAAGGTGTATTGTGTGCTCCTCCTTAGATGTTGAGTACACCAGGATATCAACAATGAACACCCTTAGGAACTGATCAATGTAAGGATGGAAGTTCCTATTCATGAGGCCCCTGAATACTACAGGACCATTGGTTATGAAGAATGAAAAAAAGAACATATAATGTCTATATTGACATCTAGAGGATATCTTCAATACATCCTCATCCCATACATGAAGCTAATGATATCTCGACCTAAAGTCTATCTTTGATAACCACCTACCACCCTTCAGCTGATCGAAGAGGTTGTCTCTCCTTGGAACTTGATATTTGTTCTTTACAGTCACCAAATTTAGGCACTGATAGTCCCCACACAGCCTCAAGCTTCCATATAACTTCATGGAAAACTATATTGGGGTCACACAAGGTGAAAAAATAGGCCTCAAGAATCCCTTACTTTGAATTTCATATAGTTTTATCCTGTACTCAAAAAATTCTGCGGGAGACATCCAATATACTAGCATGTATATCGATGTCGTCTCGGGGTACAGATGAATAAAAAATTCAACCTATCTATTATAAGGTAATCCAGAAATATCCTCATAGAATATTTCATCATACTCATCAATCACTGTAAGAAGTTGGGGACTCTTTTTGTCCACCGCACAGAGGGTAAGGCTATCCAACTAGTGAGTAATTGGTTGCACCCTCCTCCCTGAAAGTCGGTTATATGTTGCAAGCATTACCTTTTCACCAGTAAAGGAGAACTCAGACCCATATCCATGGGCACAATGCATTCTCATCCTAAAATAGTTAATCTGAGAATAGACTAGGAATAACCAGTCCATACCTAGAATGAAATAGTAAGGCTTTAACACCACTACTAGGAAATCCCAATCGATGCACTCTCTTCAAAGAGTAATCTCATACTACTGAAAACAAAGTTTGATCCTAGAATCCCCTCTCATAAGAGTATCTAATCATAATGATCATGCCAACGGCTCCACCATAATCCTCGAGCTCCAAACAAGGTCTATGGATAGAAATAGTGACTATCACATGTGTCTATATGAAGTGTACATAAGGTGGAGAAGACACAGATCACACCTCAAACCATATTTGGAGCACTGGGGTCATAATCCCCCCTCGCTTGAAGGTGGCTTCAACAATATCCACTAGCTCACAGAGCCCATGGTGGACCACATAGGGGAGTTGATGGCAGTACCTCGAACCTACACCCACCACCTTCCACACTTCCTGACCCCATTTCATGTCCGCCTTCCTATGGAACACCCTACTTAATCCTCTGCCTCTTCCTCAGTAGTTCCATGAAAATCTGTTGATCATCCACACAATGATTCGAGATGTCACAAGCCATGTGTCCCTATCTGCCGCTTTAATAGGACACTATACTCATCTACCAACTCCCAATTCCCCAGGTGACTTGTACCACTTACCCTATGTCCTCGGGTCATCCCATGAAGGGCCTGACCCATTTGGGTCTCAATTTAAGTTTCCTATTACCCACTTCTAAAGACTCCACTACATGGTGTCTGCAAATAGCATCTGTTTCTAGCACCTGCTCTATCAGGAAGCCCTCAATGATTAGGGATCACTCTTGCACCCCAGCTTATGTAGGGATGCTAAGAGATACAAGTGATTTCTTGATATCTAAATATAGAACCTACTCCAAACCTCTATCCCAGAAGATGAGGTATCACACCATGTTTTTAGAGTAGAAATAAATCTCAGTGAATCTCAATGAGTACCCTGATAATGTCATGCCACCCTACTGTAGGTGGCGTAGCTCTTGTATACGCAAAGAGCGTAATGTATCTGGAAAAAACTCCTCACTGAAGAGGTTCTAAAATTTTTCCAATGTGAGGGTAACTTTGTCATGTGTCTAGATCATCTAGCTCCACCATATCCCCACCAAGCCCAGATGAAGGCTCGTGGCTATGATCTGCACCTGGTTAAGAGGCATCCTCACTAGATAGAAGACACGTGTAACCGCCTCGAGCCAATATTAAGACACCTGAGGGTTAGTATCACAACTGAACCAGAGAGGTATCTGCCTCTTGAACATGTGTATGACACTGAGCTTATGTTCTTCCTCTACAAGTAATGCAGGTAATAGGAGCTGATCAATGGGAGGTGGAAATTATGGTTCAACTTCTAGTGGGGAAATCTCTAGTACTGGTCCCCGTACAAATGCCTCATCTCTAGGCGTACCAACCCTTATGGTCATGCACGAGAATACTGGTTGGCTGTCAGTGTGGTGTAATCTTGAAAAATATCATTATGAACACCATTCAATAGAGTATACTGAGTGAGATTAATCTGACTCAAGAAGAACATAAGAACACTCTCAATTACTATATGATGCTCGCAACCTGTTTTTTCATGTACCGAGTCGAAAAGCAGAATTCAGGTTCCTGGTGTATGGATGCATCCACCGTCACACGAACACTGGACTCCCAATGTCTAAAGGTCAAACTCAAAACATTCAACAATGTTGCCCAAAAACAAACCACAAACACTCGTTCTTTAATGTATAAATGACCCATCTGATACCACTTTGTCATGAACCATAACTCAGGGTCTGTGTCATAAAGTCCCCATGCTGGCCTACCGATGGCCAGGGGATTACGACTACCACCTAACGAAATATCCAATATGTGGGATGCATTTTCGTAAGTACATGTTCGCACACTCACACATAAACACAATCCCAAAATGATGAAATGAAAACAAGAATGCCACTAAGTCAAAAAGTGAGAGTAAAAGTACAAATATGGTGGTAAATGGGCCAGAATATAGGACAAACAAAAAGGAAAGTACATGCTCCTTAATTCTGCCTATGGTAAACACTAAATTAATGGAAGGTGAAGGGGGTTCTGCCAGAAGTCATAGAAGTTTGAATCATCTGTCAGATCTCATTGGGCACCACCTAGTGTTGGACTACAATGTTCTCTGTCGAAGCGTATGTCGTCTTTACAAGGCACAACATGTGAAAGTGGATCCCGTGCAGGTGAGAGTTACAAAATAATCATTAAAGGCCCCAAAACCAAACGTTATATACCAAAATGGAATGTTTTCATGATGTAGACTACCAAAGAGGTACACGAAGAGTAATGTTTAAGAATTATAATAGATAGAGAGATTCACAAGAGTCAGATCACATAAGTATCATATAAATGAATGAAAGAAAGACTAACAGTTGTAATGCTTAACACCTTGTACTATTGAAGCACTCATCCTGGATGAGTGCTTAGGGCTTCTAGATCACCTAGGCCCTCTCTTAAAAGGGTCCCGCTGGATCACTTAGACCCGCTAATCTCTTTGGGGAGATGGATCATAGAGACCCACTTGTCTCTTGTGCCAACTCAATCACATAGAACCCCTTGTCTCTTGGTACAACTGGATCACTTAGTCCCACTTGTAATTTATGCCAACTAGATAAATTAGACCTGCTCATCTCTAATTCTAGTAGGATCACTTATACCCACTTGTCTTTTGGGCCACTAATGTCTTCTCGTCTGCTAGGCCATTTAGGTATGTTTGATTCCCACTTGTAGCATGCTTGATTCTATGAGAATCTACTCCTCAAGACATTGATCATATTATAAATTCCATGAAAACACTGATGAATTATGTAAAAGGACCATCTCATTAATATGGTCCCAACATCGTTAATGGATCATTAATCATATTCATAGTTTGGACGTTATACCCATTTTAGTAAAAAGGGGTCGGTATTTTCTAGTGCGACCCGACTCAGCCTAGGGTCTACTAACCCATCTTGGGTCTGACCCAGCCCACTAGACCACCGTGGGTAGCCCGCTTTCTCCATCCCGGCTCGCCGTTGTGGGCCAGTTTGATCTCCACCAGATGCGGAAACTGCCACATCTCCTCCGCGTCACATGACCATCTCATGGCCAGTCACCTCACCCAACCATGTGGTCCCACATATCACATGTTTTCACCAAATTGTGGCATGACCAAATGTATCCCAGTTAGACATGGCGTAGTGGGTCTCTCGATTTGATGTGGTGTCACAGTTCCACATCACCGTGGCCCACTGGTTGTAGCCTCCTCTGCTGCAGTGCACCTTCAGTGAGCGGTAAACTTCTTTCGTGGTCATCATACATGATCAGGTGGCCTGTTATACAATCTAGAGGGTGTTTCAGAGTCCTCTTATAAACATCTCACTTGCCGTAGACTCCAACTCATCTTGCCTTCAATTTACGGTCCATTCGTGCTCAGAAACTCATGATAATAATCTGATGTGACCACGGGGGTCCATAGGTCAAGAACACATGAGGGAGAGGGGATCACAAGATACACTAAAGATGTCGAACATTGGAAATTCTTGTCTGGCCTTTGTTCACCGCATTAGATAAAGGGAAGATATTGAACAATCTAAAGTTATATTACTATTTAATTAATCTCCTAATGCCAAAATCCCATCCCGTATAAATGATCAATCTATGAGTCAACTAGTTCAGGGGTTGGTAGAATTCATCTCTCAAAATAATGATCGGGGAAGTGAAAGATTCAGATAATATTAATCCCCTTAATTAGAGGGTGGATAATTCATTGAAAAATATCTCACTACTTTCATTATCCTTTCCAAATTCTATCTCTTACTATTGTTGTTGGAAATCCTTTGAAGGATGGTAGAATGTAGAAAGGTTCTCATCGTTTTAGGTGATTTTTCGATTGTCTCTTTCTAATTTAAAATATCTAAGTTTAGATCATTACTGGATTTGGCCAATGATCCCATATTTGTTTAAACCATTAAATAGGTAAAACATGTTCCAATGTTTCAGTTATATTGAATTATATCATCATTACTCTATTTAATTTATGAAACAACATTTCATTTACTGTTATGTTTCAATGTCGTTACATTGCAACGACATTTGGAAATTCGAATAAAAAAGTATTTTTTATTTTATTTTTCCTTAAGAAAATTTTCATTACATTTTTCATATGAAGTTAAAAAAATTACTTTTTCCCTCAACCTACAATAGTCAGGGTTAAGTCTTCCCTTAGGTAAATTCATCATTCTTGATGCAACACTACCCTCACATTTTTAATCCAGGCACCCATTTATAAATTTCCAAAATCGCGTATGTGCACTATTTTAATGAAACTGATGAAATTTTAATAAATTATTCTTGGATTACCAAGCCTTTGCATCAAGTTCCTTCTGATCATTTGGTCTCGTAATAATCCAATATAATTTAAAAACTATTACATGGAATTTCCAAGAGCCTACCTAATTTGAACTCCACAGTTATGCATGACTGGATTGGAGTAGTGATCATGATGGGGGACCTTCAAAGATGTTTATTAGGATGTCTGTGTAAGGATAAACACATTGGAAATGGCATGTGTTGGCCTGTGAGGATATACAGTAATCTGAAGACCCATTCAGGCATGTGGCTAGGCCCTAGGGTGGGGACCATGTGTCTGCGGGGCAACTGCTAGTACTTGGTGGTCCAAGACATGACGACCTTGTTAAGGTATGGTGTTTGTACGATCACAGGGGCCTAGTTGTTACATTTGATATGAAAGGTGTTACCCATCCTTTTTTTAGTGCAATGACATGGTTGAAATGTAAGGCTCACAAAGAGGACGTTGTGCTCTAAATGTGTAGTGAATGTAACACCCTAGAATGATAAAGGGTCAAATAACTAAATGATATGAATCATGTCAATAAGAATCATCTTCCTTTTCGGAAGCCTGCCTGATTAGAACTCCACAGTTTAGTGTTCTTCTGTAGGAGTAGTGATCAAGATAGATGACCTTATGGGAAGTTTCCCAGGGTGTGTTTGAGTGAGGAAAAACACATGGGAAAGGATATGTGTTTGACAGTGGGGACATTCGTTAGACATATGACCCATTTAGGCACATGGGGTGGGCCCTAGGGTGGGAACCACATATCTACGGGGTACCTTGTGGTACATGGTGGGACATGAACGGGCCACCATGTTAAGGATGGGTGTCTGTGCTGTCATTATTACCAAGTTGTTACATTACTTATTAATAGAATTTTATATATTTTAACCTTGAAACTATATGGAAAGAAATTACTATTACATGCATCCTTATTGGTATATATGGATTCACATTCCTTCAATATACAATTCCATGTATAATGAATTTAATTAATGCATGATACATATTGGACATGAGTTTTTCTATTTGAGAACATTATTATCTTTAAATCATGTTTACGTGATTATTTATCTTGTGTACCTATTCACCATGATGTGTGACATGTTTCCATATTCACCTATATTTATTGATCAATTCTATCATGCAGTGATGAAATTATAATGAATTAATTTATTATTAATGTGTCTATATATACCTTAATATGGTTTTCCCATATATCATGATGAAAACAATTTAATTAACCAATTATGACCTGTTCGATCCATGAACCATTGGTTGTATGTGCTAAAACATAAATTATTATGATAAAATGGAAACTAAATGCAATTTATATAGAGAATGAAAATTTATAAATAAGAAATGGTGACCTATATAATTGAACCAACATATATCGATTTTTAATATATTGACAGTAAAGGGGGAAAATATGGGTTTAGTTTCATGGATTCCAATTATAACTTATAATTATTATTATAATTATAAATTGGTAATGGCAATGCATATATCTAATGCATGGTATATATAAATATATCTATATATATAAGGCCTTTTTCCTCTATTACTTATACATAATGACCCATATAACTATATATTTATATTCTTATCTCACCCCTTATAGGTGAGTTTTAACATTTTGTGTGTATGTGAGAAACCCAATAAATGGGTTTTAAATAATAGTTTTTAAAATGGTTTGGGTTGAATTTTGAAAGAACTAGGATAGAATTAAGTAAATTTCATAGGTCAAATTTGTTCTCATATTCCATAGTACATTACCACATGGGGGTCTAATCATGTTATATGGTGTTGATTGATTAAAGTGTCAGTAGTAACTATCAGGAACTAACATGGATACCATCCTACTATGATAACCAATCTAAACTTGACATGTATTTAGGGATGTCCCTAATCTCCAAGGGTTGGAGACTAGTACCTAGGATCATACATTAAAATAGACGGAATAGTGTTTCCCACATCAATAGTAGAAAAAAGGTAGTACGCTCTAAATAAAAAACCATAGATAGAATATTACATGAATTACCATAGGTATATAAACCCAAATTACAAAAAAAAGTACCAAAAAAATGATAAACAACTTAAGTCACAACAGACACTACACTCTATGCCTAAAGATCAATACTCATTATCTCCGAGTGGTGGTTTTCCCCTGCTTGAAACTGGATGATGGAAATCTAAAAGAACTCAAAGGGATTGGTAGGGTGTGATCTAAAATCTCAATAGGGTCAGACCTTGGATTCCAATGAAATATTCCATAATAATAAACCAAATAGATCTTTAAATTTTAAGTAATGTTGGAATGACATTACAAATTCATATTTATAAGAAAACAAGCTTTCCATTTCAACAAAAGGAAACATTCTTAAAAAAATTTGTTTACAACACTGCCATATAAATATATTAAATTAATTCACAATAAAACAACATGTTCATATTCTAATATGTACGATTGTTATAGGTTATGAGATCCATACACACATATAAGGTGACAATGTCAATGTGCAAACACATCTCTCTACAATTAGCTATTGAATACTTACAAAATTCCCACTAGGGATAAAATCTACCAATAAATTTTGTTATTGTTTTGAAGAGTAAATATTATTCAAAGGAAATTCTAACATAGAGGGTTTTTACCAAAAATACACACTAAAAACCAAGTCATTAATATGATCAAACAAAAATCAATTGTGGGAATATTATATCAAAATTGTTCAAAATATAATTTCCCCATTTTATATTTCATTATTCCAATTTCTCTTTAAAAAAAATATATGGGTTTTTATTAAATTTATTCCTTTTTCCATGATAAAATATTATTTATTGCTAAACAAATTTTATTATATATTTGAAAAATCAATTTCATGATTCAACCTCCACAAATCATTTTTCTCAATTTCCAACAAATTGAAATTAACCACCAATTTACTAGAATTTGGCATTTTCCCAGATTTGCATTCCAAAAATTAAAAATAATAGTTAAATGAGAAATTGGTTTTTCATAATACAATGGATTGATATTTAATTTAAATTAATAATTTTATGTTTAAATCAATAGGAAAATATTATACAGAACCCCCTACCTGAGATCACAGGATTACATATCACAATTCCTTCAATGGGAAAAATCAATGAAGAATGATGCCAAAAAATACAAAAGAATCAAAAATAGATTCAAGATTTAAAATGTTATATATTAGATCCTATAATAAAAATGATATCTATCAAAACCTAAGTAAAATATTGTATGATATTGGGAGAGACCAATATGAAAAAGGTTCACAAACCTATAGCATATCTAACATAATTTATTATGCATTGATAGGCTTAAAAAGGGTTTTGGATGAGCCAAAAGAGACCGTGAGATTCTTCAAAACCTTGTAAATATTTAATTCTTGGATTTAGGGATAATGTTTAGGTAAAAATAGTGTTTTATAATTTTTTAATAACTCTTGTAATTAAATTTTCTTATTTGTATGCTTAGCTAGGAAAGGCCTCCTGATTTTCTAAATACTGCACCCTAATTGTACACCCCTATAAATGTGTTTGCTGATTCTACCGGGCATGAATATGTTTTTAAAACCATTTTACTACTATGAAAGCCCTCACTACAAAGCTTTTCATGGTTTTCATTAGAGTGGAAATCAATTTGTGAAAATCATGTGCCAACCATACACAACCTAACATCCATTCCAAATTTTCAAAATCTATCCCGATGAAACCGTAAATGATCCCCAACCAAATAATGATCAAAATAGGTGTCTATATGTACCTAAAAACTGTAAAAAGATTTCATACCTCCACACCATAGAAATATTCTTTCCCCATAAAGCCTATTAAGATGTCTCTATGTTAATAAATAGTGGTCACTAACTCTCATAAATTCCTCTTTCTCCCACATATTATGAGCATGAGAACCATGATTACATATCAATTAAACCAATGGTATCACACAATCCTGAATTATGTTTGTTACAAAATCACCTATCTTGATTGGATGCACAATCACGAATAAATTATGCTCAACCTCATAATCACTCCAACTCAGAACATGAGATGGGACAAAAATATACTTTCACAAATGATACACATAGAACATGTTATGTATCAACATCAGCTATGGTGGTTGTTCTAAACAATACGGATCTTTTTGCACATAGTCAAAAACAATGAACAATCCCACAAAATGAGATGCACTCTTCCTTTTCCTCCTCTACTATCAAGGATCCAAACCGGGTGATTCTTTCAAGAACACCGAGTGACCACCTGAAAATTACTACATCCTTTGGAGAGGATAATAATAATAATAATAATAATAATAATTGATCTACTACATCAACATTCAATATTGAATGAACAAAAAAATTTCTATCATCTCTTGATCCAAGCTTCGTCCAATCAAGGAACTTTCATCAATATCCAACCAACACGACGAAGATAAAAAAAGACGAAAATGAAAACCCTAAAAAGGATTAATATTGATAATGGACCAGTAAGTAATATCTTAAGAAAACGTAATTATATCCAAAAGGACTTCCCAAGATCCACCAAATTTAGGAATTCAGGAATGAAGCATATCCTCTGGTATCTGCACAGCTCTCTCAATGAGGCCATCCAATTGCAGATGGTATATTGTACTCAAATAAACATGACATCCCAGTTACTCTTAAAGGCGTATAAAAATAATATAAGTACACTTGGGATATATATCAAATACTATATCATATTAAACTCTATGCAATATAATAATATCATTCACATAGATGTTTCCCATATCCTCACTTTTGTATATATCATGAGTAGGTAATAACTGATCCAATTTATTATGCCTATCGATCACAACCCATACCAAATTCCTACTTCTTTATATAAATGGATGACAAAAAAACCCATTTATATCTCTTCCCACTTAAAATTAAACTCTAGAAGTGGATGAAGAAATATGGATAGTCTATAATGTTCATCCTTGACTTGTTGTCCTCTACAAAAAATGAGAGAAAAAATTGTCAATTCCTAATCTCATACATTCCCACTAGAATCATATCTACATATTATATAACATCCTCATAAGTCCTAGGTGAATTTACCCTTAGGAGTCATTGTGATAACCCAACACAACTTTCCTGAATGATAATGGTAAAATAAAATGAGTCTGATAACCTAGAATACCCTCTATAGAGAATGACCACTCCGTAATGATCTAGGAACCATAAAGAGAGTATGTAATACCAAAGAAATTATCATAGAGATGATATTCCAGAATAATCATCTTAAGAATATTAATGGTCAACTAAAAACTAGCAAAAAAACCTAAGACTCTGATTCCCAATTTCATATATGAAACTATTCCAAATTTCCATCCAGTTCACTCTTATGGTAATTCTTTCATGGATTTGGTCTGATGTGCCCTACTAAAATTACCTAAAACAACATTCCCATTCCTTAGGGTATAAGTGATGATGAAATAAAAGGAATTTAGTTACTCCAACAAATGCCTCTAGTGGATAATATAATATTTTTGAGAGAAGATATAACTGACAATCTTGTGGTCAGAATACAAGGTAATCTTTATCTTAAAAGATAATCCTGTCAAATCATAAGTGCATGTATGATAGATACCATTTCAGGATCATGGGTTAGGTAATTCTTTTAGTGTGGACAAGGTGGCTAAGATCCATAGGCAAAAATGTGACCACTTTGTATAATAACACAACCCAAACCTAATCCTGATGCATCAAAAAATACAACATTGCACTTACCGACCACTGGAGGAGTCAACACCAGCATATAAGTCAAAATATATTTCATAGAAACAAAATAAATCTATCAATTTCCATCACATGAAACATTTACTCTCTTCAATGTTTGGGAAGTCATTGGATAAACCAACATTGATAAGTTTCTTACAAATCAATGATAATACCTAGCCAAACACAAAAATCATCGAATATGGAAAACATTTCATAGACATTCCCATGAAATAAAAAATTTCACCGTTCTTGGATAAAAAAAGATACAATGTTATGAAACTATGTATCCCAATAACCTCACTTCCAAAATCCAAAATTTTTATTTTGATAGCATGGCATAAATTCATTGATTTATTTACAATTCTATAACACATCTCAATTGACACACATGATTCTCATTTGTATTAGAGTAAACAAGGATATAATCCATAAAGAAAAACACAAAATTATCAATATTATTATTGGATATCCTATTTATTAAATAAATAAACACTTTGATAGAATATGTTAAACCAAATTGTAAAATAGGGTTCTCATAATGGCAATACCTACTCAAGAAGGAGGTTTTTAATAACTCATATTCTTTTATTCAGAACTGACGATAATTAGATTCAAGATCAATCTATGAGAACCAATTCACCCCTTTAAACTCATCAAAAATATCCTCAATAAAAGGAAATAAATACTCTTTCATTATCCTAACTCAATTGAGTTTTTGATAATCAACACAAAGGAGAAGCGACTAATCATCTTTCTTCGAAAATAGAATGGGTTCCACCCAACGTGGAAAACATGTGTGTATAAATCCATTATCTATAAGATCATCAAACCAAGTCATCAACATATTCATTTTACATGGTTCCATAGAGAATGATTCAATAAACACTAGTTTATTACCCAAGACTAACTCAATAAGAGACACTACCTCAAATACATGTGAAAGAACCAAATAAACTTGAAGGAAAAACAACTGTAAAATGATAAACAATTATTGGGAGATCACCAATCAAATATTATCACACCAAGTCAAATGAAAACACAAATATTAAATTCCCCAACTCTATATAATAATTTCATTCTCTACTTGACTATAGGTACCATTCTACCAAGAAGATATATCAAAATCCATCGGGCATGGAAACAAATACCCATTCAAGATATCATTCAATTTGTTCTCTATTCATAATAAGAAAATACATCAAAAATAGGATGTTAATATGATTCATATCCAGAATCAGAAAATTCAATGTAGGATCAAAAACTAATAAATATATGACACAAGAATGAAAACAATGGAAAATCCATGTCATCATTCCGAGGAGTGTAGTAATATCCATTACATAAGATAAATGATCCATAGAATGATTTAGAAAACTCAAAACATGTGTGTAAATGAACGAATTACATGAAATTGTATTGAATAATGTAGTCACTAAAGATGAAGCAACAGAGAGGACACCTATCATAGTAACTAGTCCTGTATGTTCTTCCTTTGGAGACTCTTCCACTACATGAAGAATCATAGTTCAGGTTTCCTGTGGCTAGAGCCCCTTGTTCAGGAAGAATAATATTGAACCATAGTACTATTATGTTCTGATGATCTCATACCACTACATACAATAGAAAAGATATGATATAATTTATGAATGTGGTCGGAGCTTCTATATGAACCACATACCTTGTCTACCTCGGTGAAAAACCATTTTTTGTGACATAGAATTCCACAATATTTGCAAATAAATGTGAATATCCTTAGAAATGTAGTAGGTCTTGACGAACCTTCATGTCATGAACCACCACACGAATCATCATCCTTTCTCTTTAACTTTTTGGAACACAATGAACTTCCATTCAGAAAAAATGAACTCTACACAAACCTTACTCATCGCATCGATCAAGCTCAACCATCATTTATCTATCAAGAACTGAAATATAAGAAGAGAGATTAAATAATAAAAACTAAGAATGAATATTAAATAAAAGTCCCATCATTATCTATTGAGTCTTCATCCTCTTATTCAATATAATATAAGGTGAAAACTACACAAGAATTGATATGTATATTTCATATTCATTCCCGATCCAGTTAGGCTGCTCACATTTTAGAAACTCTATATCCTTATCCAACACCATATACAGTTAATATAATTGTTCGGTGAAAAGAGATTTAGTTTCGTTTTACTCTAACCCCTCATGATTCTCTACCGTAACAATATTTTCTGATATTTTTATACTAGGCCCTACTAGTTTGAAGGCTTCACATTTCACTTGATATAATCAGGAATCTTTAAGAACTAAAAAACTCAATTCGAATCAACCATTACTTAGACGCTTGTGAATTATTTGAGCCTTAGATGTCTGGTGGATTCTGGAATAGGAACTCTGGTGAGTGATTTTGTGACTCATACCTCTAAGGTTCCACAATAGTATCCTAAACAAGAATGGCTCCAAGGGCCTCTCTTAGATCTTAGACAACACACACAACAAAATTAAATAGATTAGATTCCATGGATAGACCTTTTCACTACAGTTCATTAAAATATTCCTCTTGGATCCGATTCACACATCCTCTTGAATGAATTATGCTAGAAAACATCAGATGAAAAAATTAAATACCTCAAAATGTCACATGAAAAAAACATAGATAAGTGATACATGGAAATTAATATCATCATATTGATAAAAAAATATTTGTATTTAAATATATGAAAATAAAATTAAGGAAAAAAAATAAAAATAATCGACAATATTCCATTCCAAAACCACCCCAACATAATTATGGATCATTATGATGAGTGCTTTCCATACACTCATTCTCCATTACCTCATATATGCTAACAATATTACAAAATATCACTATAAATTCATGGAATGATGCCTAACTTGCCTCTTATATTTCACAAACATTCCTAGAAACCATAAATCCCTAATAACCATGCTACTCTTTATATTGATTAAATGAAATTATTTATCCCCATGGTTGAGAAACTAAAACCTAGTATAATATAAGATAATAATGGGAATTGATTTTTTCAGATAAACAGTGGAATAAACAAATACAAGTCAGAATGAAAAAAAGAAACCCCCATAGAGATGATAGTACCAAAATACAAACATCTATATAATCTCAATGTACAACAACAATGTAATTTAAATTAAAATATATAACCCATGTCACAATATGAACAACACTCCATGTATAGCGATAAATAACAACCACCTCCAAGTGGTACATTTCCTTTGTTCGAACCTGGATGAAGGAAATCAGCAAACCCCTAAAGACACATGTAAGGTGTGATCTAAATTTCTTGTAGGCTCTCAAATAAGATTCCATTATAATATGAAACATAATTAACCTAATATTTAATTCAATGTTAATGAAAATATACATGAAATTATAATATCATATGTAAAAAGAAACTATATTTTCTTTTCAACAGATGTAATCATTTCAGAATAATGGCTTAATAATAAATTTATATAAAAAATTTTATATAAGCTCAGAAGATATGTGTAAATATTTTTATATAATGGAATATACATATATCAAAGTAATTAAAAAATTAGTTACATAATCATCTTCAATGAGGTATAATAGTTCCAGGTTATGGGATCCCTACACACTCATATAGTGGTAATAGAAATATGCACACACATTACATTGAAACTGACAAAATATGACTAACCAACATCCAAATGGGGATAATATCTTCTAATAAGTTTTTGTTAGAGTGGTAAAGTGTAAATATGATTCTAGATAAATTCTATCCCAGTGTGTTTCTCCCAAATAACTCCCAAACTACCAAGTGTTTCAAGTTATAAAACAAAAATAAAAAAAGGGAAAATTATTTCAAAACATTTGAAAATACAATTTCAATATTTCCCATTTTAATATATAATTTTATATCTATAAACTAATACATGGGTTTATAATCAATTCATGCATTTTACATGATAAAAAATTAGGTTCTTACGAAAGTAATTTAATCCATTTTCAGAAAATCCATTTCACAATTCAGTTTCCACAAATAAATCTCTATAATTTTATCAAATCGAAATCACCCCCCAATTCACTAGAATTGGGTGATTTCCCCAACTTATAGGATAAAGAAACTCAAATTTAAATTTTCTTTAAATTATGATTTTCATAATTCAATTTAATTAAATCTAATTTAAATCATGAAAATTAAGTGTAACTAAATTAACCAAACTTTTACAGAACCACCTACCAGAGATCACATGATCATGTTTCACAACACCCATAATGGGAAACTCCAATGAAGAATATTGAAATTAGAGATATCAGAATAAAACAATGATTCATGATCTAAAAAATGGATCTTATATTCTCTAAAAAAAATAATGTTTTTTAAAACGTTATGAATAAGAGAGTTAGTGATCATTAGAGAACCATAAGATAATATTCACATACCTGACGGATATTAATTGTTATTTTCACCAATTTTATAATCATAGAAAGAGTTTTAGAGGATCAAAAAGGGTAATTTAGTGCCTTATGAACCTTCAAAATAATGATATAAGGAGTTTGATCCAAGACTAAGGTAAAAAGAGGGGTTGGAAATTTTATTCACAACTTTCAGAAAATAATTTTCATGTTTTCCTTCATAGATGGGATGTGGCTGCATGGTTTTCAAAACTGTGTGTATTAATCATGAAACCCTTTAAAGGGGTTCACAATTCATACTATATGAGAGGATGTTTTGTCAAATCATGCACCAACCGTGATAACCCTCACTTCATGGGCTTTCACATATTTCAAAAGTACATGAAATAAAGTGGGAAAAATGTGTTCTCATAGTGCACAACACAAGAGCCGTGCAACATTTTCATAATTTCTCCTAAATAACCCATAAAAAATCCCCAACTAAAGAATGATAAAAAGGGGGACCGAGGGGTGCTAGAAAATAGTGAAAAGATGTTATAGTCACTTAATTGACATTATGTATAAATGTGTGGTGGCATATTATTGAACCAATATAAATAGAATTATAGAGAACTTCTAGTCAACTTTTGGAACAAACTTTTATGTGAATTTTTATTTAATTAATGTTAAAAATAAAAAATAAATTTTGAATTTAGGTATAGATTTTAATTTAAATTTTCTTTAACTAAACCAAATTTTGAAGTCATTATACATGAAAGTATGGTTAAATTGATTTTATGATAAAAATGTCCTAAAATTTGATGAGATGTTAGCTAAATAATTGTTGTTTGTAAGAATGTTAAATTATAACATTCCTACATTTCCCCGTGGAATCATTTAAATAAAGAACTATGTATAGTTATTCATCATTACCCATACATGGTGTTTCATAAATTAATGCTCTCTGAATATCAATAAAAACTATTTAATCAAAAAATTATAAAATGAAACCTCAATATTGTGTTCTTAGCATTATATATTATGGAATGTTTTATAAAGGTTTTATTTAGAGTTTCCTTAAATGAAAATTTAGAAATTACCCATGTACATCTTGGAAATTCTGTTATATTGATCTAAAAGTTAGGTTATTAATACTAGTAACCTTTTTGGAATGACATAGTTATACGGTGAATGATTGGGACTATGTAAGTGGATAACCAAGTTGAGGTAGCAATATCAGGGTTATATTAGTGTTAGTAAAGGCTTGTGTAGTGTTCATGGTGAGAGTTTCTATTAGGGGGTATTTTGACTCCATTAGGAATCTTTGGTTTATAAAACAATTGAGTAAGGTGTGTACATATTGGGCAAGTGGAAACTTGTTAGGGATGTGAGAATTATGTCATTATCATGTTCAGAGGGTTATAAATTCCATGGGTATAGCTGATTTTCTATTATGTTTTGTGAGCCTTATTTTTATTTATTGATAGATCAATCAGGAGTTTGTCTATAGGATTAATAGTGATATGGGATAATATGACATGGGGTAAAATATTTTTTTATGGTCCATCAAGTAATAGGCATCATAGTTTCGATAGGCCTATGGATAATATAAAATGAGTTACAATTATTTTGATGAAATCATATGGGTTTATGAATCAATGTAAATGGTATATATTGTGTTTGTGAAATGGATCATTGATCTGTACAAGTTTAGTAGAAATCATCAATGTCTTCACCTATTACGCCACATTCAGGGGTCATATATAGAGTAGAGTTACCTAATGCATATAATAATTGAGTTATACCAGTGTTTGGGGATGACATCAAGAATATATCTAGTGTTGAAAAACTACTGATCGATTTGTTTTTGGGTTCCATTTGTGATTCTAATAGGGTTAATGACCACACAAAGAGAGAATCTCACATATTTTTGGGGAAAATATTACCTATCACTTTTGTATTTGAAATTTTTGCCTATATTTTTTATTTATTTCATCGTAAAATCACATCGGAAAATTCTGTAAACCATTATCAGTGGTAGATAGTGTGTGTTCCATGGGATGGGTTCCCATTCTTATAAAAAACCACTGGAAAACTCCTAAGGTTAGTAGTATCATGTCAAACCTAGAAATGATTTTCCCTCTCAATAGTGGGATAAAAACCATAAAAATAGATTTCGGATAGGTCTGATATTAAGTTAGAAGCCATTAAGGATGGTAGAATTGAATTTTTAGTCCTTCAAATGATACTCAAAATAAAATAAGATATTGGTTGGCATCGAGTATGGACACTAGATTTAGACTCTGGGTGTGTGAGAAACCCAAGAATCAAATGCTTATATTGTGATACAATGTTTTGAAGTCATCATGATGATAAAATGGATGGATTTCCACACATACATTGAGGATACCATGAGTCGAGGTTGGAATGTGGTGTTGCTTTTTTTAATTAATCCCAAAATAACACGGTCGTATCTCATAGTTCTCAATAAATGAAGAAACGTCAGAGGCTGTAGCCATGATATTTTTAAAGATGTTTCCCTAATGTAGTTGGACTATTATTTTTTTAGAAACTTGTTATGGGTGGTTGGAAACCCTGATAGAAAGTTCATCTTGGATATGATGGGAGTTTATCCCGTCTTATTGGTAATCATTTATACCCACTAATTCTACTCTTGGATTAATGACTATTATAGACCATAACTTTAATTCATCCAAGGTACCCTAAGATATTTTCAAATATAAAACAAACTAAATTAAAAACCTTTATTTTTCAATAAATAGAATCATTATAGTGATCTCTAGTGGAATAGAAAATAATAGTGGCATGGAACATTTTTAGTGATACTAGGATAAACATTTAGGATGGCTTTAGATAGACTCATGGAAACCAGCTGAATATTTAAATAAATCAACACAAGACATAACTATTTTGAGCTATTTTAATGATTATGGTTACATTAATGTCCCACATATGTACTAACATATCACTGTTAAGCTATAGATAATGATGTACCTTTGATATGATCCCTATACTATATTTGTTATTTACGAGGATCCCAGATCTTTCTATGAGGATAAAATGATATGGTTAGAGTGTGATAGTCTAAGGCTTTAGGATTATATATGAACGAATCTAGTGATTTGGCATGAATATAGAAATTATTAGTTTCGTTAGATACATCACTAAAATCCATTTATCTGATTTTTTGAGGGTACTCAAATTGATATTCATATGCCTTGAATTGAAGGAGTCATGATTGAGTATGGAATAAACTGGACGTTAATGTTGATCATATTTAAGATAGTCATTTGGTATAGGATTGAGTTTTTTTCCATATGGGTTGAATTCTATCAGCGAGGAACCATATCTAGCACACCATCAGGATTAGGTGAGTGTATTTAAATAGTCGACTAATATTTTTAATGGAAAAGTTTAAGTGATGAGGATAAATGATGTCAATTTTGAATTTATCATTAAATAGAATTAGAAAAAATATTTGAATAATTGTTATAATGATAAGGGATGATAAGTTTATGAAATTATAATGGTGGGAATTACCATGGTTTAGAATTTTCCATAAAATTTTATAACCTATCATGGGGAGATCCGTGATTTAGTTGGTGAAATAGATGATGTTGTGATCATGTATCATGTGAGATGGGCTCGGGTAATCATTATCTAGATGTATATGTTTTGAATATGAGAATTTGATAATGATTAAATAGATTAAGTACAATATGTTTTACAGTAATTATTATAGGTATATTGTGAATTTATAAGATGAAAACAACCATTTTAGTGAATGATTTATGAACAATGGTTTTTGGGAAATGTTTCATTGTTCTCCATGGATTCTTGGGGATGAAATGTTCTTTGATGGAAAGATTGTACTATCTCATGTTTTGAACCAGATTGAATTTTATATGATAATTTGAATATTTTTTAGTGTATGGTAAAAACATTAAATTGATATATAGAATGTAAATACGAGTGTTGGAACACGTAAAAGTTTTGTTTTAAATGGGTTTTAAGGCTCGAAATTGGACATGGTTGTTTGATGGAGTTTTCGGAGCGTCCGAGGATTTCATTGATCATGATGCTATATTTTTTCTAAAATTAAAATTATGAACGTGTTAGGAACATTTATAGTAGTGATTGAGAGGCTCAACTATATGGCCTAACAATAGGAGGTGAATAGTGAATTTAACCATCCATAGGAGGCCACATACCTATATGGCGTGTGGTAGTAAACAATTGAGGGACACATAGGCTATGTTTATTTTTCCAAAATATGTTTCCAAGTGGATCCAGGTAGTTCCATGATGGTAAAGACCACTCATGGTGGGAAAATGGTTTATTAAAATCGTGTGGCCAAACCATGCACACCATGGGGGTGATTTTACCATTTTACCATTTTTTTAATCGAAAATGCACTGTTCTATCACTCTTATTCTCCCATGACAGGTAGTTTCTCAAGATACCCATGGCCTCATCATAGGCTTCCATTGTTATCTTTTATTTAGACCTGGAATTGAGTGCCTTCAGATTTGTTGAAATCATAATGATTAGTCTATGATTTCTTTTTCATCCTTTATTATATTATCTTTCCATATTGAATTCTATTTCAACGAGATATCATATGCTATGTGTTTAGAGTGTTTTGTGATTATTCATTTTCACATGATCTATATCAAATAATATCTTATTAATAGATGATCCACGTGTCCTAATCACATGGTATGTGGTATATGCATTTATAATTATGTTTTCTTATTTTTATGAAATGCACCGTTGTATTTTACTTTTTAAATTCCAATCACCTCCCATAAAAATGAGAATAATAAATTAAAAACTATGGACATAAATTAGTTAGTATTTATACACTAAAAATCATTATCAAAGGTTATATACTTTGAATTAAACCACCCCTCTGGGTTTTTTATTAAATTTTGTGACACTTATGCTTTAGAGTATAAATTTAAAAATAATACGAGGTACGATAACCTAACATTATTCAAATGAAATGTTTAAGGAAAAATAAATGAATTATAATCGGTGGACATAGATTAATTAGTTTAAGATCCTTATGTATAATATTCTAGAAACATCATTCATGATAGAAATGGATTTCTATAATTGATTTGTATTCTTTAGGTAAGTATTTAACCATTTCCATGACCAAATTATTAAATGTAATTTAGGAATCTGTCATTCCAAGTTTAATTGATAAATAGAAATCATTGAATAGTTTTGGTTTGGGTCTAATGAAGTATACCACGATGAATTGTGTTGGAATGAATATTTCTATTGAAACTATGGTTATTTAATTTTGAAATGGAATAATTTCATCATTTAGGATGGGGATTGTATATATATTTTCCCATATGCCTACTTCACATGTATACCACTAGACATTATCAGGTTCATATTATAGAATGACGTAGATGGTCTTGGAGGAAAAATTAATTATATATTCCTTGAGTTGTGCACATCTTTCTTATATGGAACTCCTTAGATAGGCTCATAGGTTTACTAAGATTACATGTTTCCTAAGAAAAACATGGGTTCCATACAAAAAACATCATGGAATCACATAGAGGTTAAATGAATTATATTAAGCCTTGACCAAACCTGGGTTCCTTATACATAACTACAAGGATGGGATCATATGATAAATGAATTATAATAGACTGTATAGTGATCCCTAATTTCCTTATATGGAACACCTTGGATGGTATCATTTTTTTATGACATACATTACATATTGAGTGATACAAGGACTCCCATGTAGGAAGTCTATTCATGAGCTCAAAAGAAAATTGAGATTTTATTACATTATTGACCACCTTTATACAACGATTCTATTGGTTTACCTGAGGTCATAAAACCTATTATACATTAATGACCATGGCTATTTTCCCTGTATGGGATGTTTGGGATGATGCCTTAATTAAATAACTCATATAGTATTATATGTGGATTCCTTGGTCACACCCCAGTTCTTAGATATTATTAAATATATATATATATATATATATATATGATTATATATACATATATATATATATATATTGTTGATATATATACATACACATATAAATTTACATATGGTGATAGTTGTTCTGATAATTTTTGGCTTCCATGAAAGAAAGTATTGTCAACTGGTTGTTCTATGTGGAACATGATCCATATTTAGTATTATTTATTTATTTATTTCCTTATTTCTATACCAACACATTGCTTTATTTCAAATTAACTGACATTATTGCATTATTCATCATTGGTTATGCCCCATTAAGATTATCTCACACTGTGTTCGATTTAATGTCAGGTACCCCTACATAACACAAGGTTGTAGGATCATGGATCTAGATTATGATATGTGTTGTACAATTAGATATAAAATATTTGTATAATATGATTGATCCACTTCTCATGATTATTATGAAGATATCCTTTTGGATTTAGTTATTTTTGTTATAATTTTAGTTCTTTCCATCTACCATGAATGCTTGTTTCATTTTGGCATTAACATGAAATCATTCTATATATGAAACGTTTATTTCCTTTTCATATTTATTATTAATTGTATGATTTATTTCCACTATATTTCATTTATACTTCTTTTTCCCCTTGATTTATTTATTTTATACAATTATGCAACTATGATCATGAGGGTTTAGTCACCCCATTGTACGACAATGAGACCCTCACCACGAGTTAGAAGCCTCTAGCATATGGTGAGGCATGTTTGAGTAACTATGACTAATTGAATAAGTGTATGATTTTAGTCTCTCAGGGTTCAAGAAGTCACATTATAAAAAAAGTAATATATTAATTACTATTGAAAACCTATTTTTGTCTTTTAATTTAATTTAACATTTTTTGGAAAAAATTAAATATTTTCATTATTTTAAAGACACATAATTTATTTATAATAAACAAATATTTGTCTTAAATAGAAAGAACATGCATAATATTACCCCATGATTAATTTTTTTTAATAGAAATGAACTTTTTATATGAGACGATTTTTACACATAATGCTCGCTAATAGTGAAATTTATTTCCCTAAATATATGAAACTTTATTTTATAAAATTATTTCCCTATATTAATTCACCATGATTAAATTATTATATAATATTGTAGTTAATTTTTTCCACTAAATTAAGTTAGTAATGGTGAAAGTGGAGTTTCTGGGTTAATGGTAAATTAGTGAAATTTTGTTTAAACCATGTAAAAGAGAAAAAAACTATTGAAAAAATGTATTATATTTGATCATGTATGGATAATCGTACTTTTACATTTCATGAAAACATTATTGGACATTTTTTGAGCATTTTACCTTGAGTAGTGGAGTGAAATTATTGAAAATAAAAGAGATTTTATAAAACATCCACTCTAATTACATATAATAAGAGATCAACTCCTCCACATATCTCGTCCAATTTGGAATATTTAAATCAATTTTTTTTTACCATTGTAACCCCACAACAACCCATATGCTAGTTTGAATCATTAGTCTCACCAAAAGACCAAGTTAAGAGGCATTATAATGTTTTCCATTTTATAACTTCTAAGGGTGATGAAATACTCTCAAAACAACATTTATAGTTATTTTATTACTCTTTACTACTCAATCCCCCAATATCAATGAAGGTAAGATAACATCATAATTTTTAATCTCATGATGTGTTTTCATATTAATGTAAAATCTATTTTATTCCTTCTTAAAAAATAAATTAGAAAAATCAAAACGCATGTATGTGTGTGTGGAGAATACCGCCTCCAAAAATGATGTGTTTATATTTTCAGCACCACCACAAATGGAAGGTATAAAAATGTTATTTATTTTACTAATATGGTATTTTTGACACAGTTAATACTATTTAATAATAATTTAAGGAATCATATTTGTTTTTTAACAAAAAATAGTTATAGTATCATTAACCAACTCAAATATAATAATCACATATCTTTCTTAAATTTGGTTATATTTTTTGGGACAACCTTCTAAAATATTTAGGTATTTTTATAATTAACTAATTAATTTCATAAAACTCAAATATTATGATGATTCTAATTTTATTTTGTGATACCTTTGACCAAGGTAAATTGATTGAATGTTTTATAAAGAAATTAACAGACCAACCTCGAGCAACTCGATATAAAAAACTCTATTAAAAATTAATACAGAAATATAATAAAAAGAATATATGTATATATGAATAATGTTGTTGGTAAATATTTTAATAAATTGATTTAATTATTTATGATGTTAAGAAGTATTTGAGATCAAATTCAGAAATGAGTTAAGTGTGTTTCATCTCAAATTCCTATCTTTGAGACATGTTTTCTATTATGTACCCAATTTTACTTATGTGGTGTATATAATCGTTATTTGAGTAATTATATCATGATATTAATTATTTTAATATTATTTTAATATAAATTTTCATACATATATTTAAAGATTATTTGAAATTATTTCAACCCAATAAATATGTTTTTTCTATCTAAAGTTTTAATCATTTGGAATCATGCTTTATTCACCAATTATTTTTTTGTGGCACATAAATTTTCATGGAATAGTTTATTCCATATTTCTCATTAATTAAATGTTATTTAAAATTATAAAATGTTATTCCTCCCTCATATTCCTCTAATTTCCATAGTTACCAAAACTGTTTTAAAACTCAATAATTTCCATGGTGGAAAAACAATCTTATGTTTTGGTAAAGTAAAAGTTTGTATAATTTCCTAGAAAATATATCAATATCTAGATAAGTTTAAGTGGATATGGCCATAAAAAATTACATATGTATAATCACATGTAAAATGGTTGTTTGATCATTGACTCAATCATCACTCTGATGCACGACGAGGAGACCATAGGCGACACACTTGGAAAGACACTCATAGGGGATATGCTTTTCCATTTCCGCATGCTATTTATAAATAATGATAACAGATTTTAAATAAAATTTCATTTTTATACCATAAATGAAAACTATTAATCCCTATTATTGTATTCTATGTATAACATATTAATTTGAAAGTTCCCCCACTGCTATATTTATTTGATAGGGGTGCATCATATCACTTTGACAAAACCCCACTTATTCTATGATGATTAATGGATTCAATGTTAGAAATCAAAGCTATTCAATTTAATGTGGATTTATTTTCTATATAAGTTTTCATTATATAAGAATAAATGTTTTTATTATACTAGATATTCCATAGGGAATTATATTAAATAATTTTTTTGGACTCTTATAATGAATGCATTGTACTTAATCAGGTGACATGCATGGTCAACAATTATATAAACCCTTGATGTAGTGATTGGTTTTATGAGTCAAAACAACTTGGGTTTTGGTATATAAATCTCCCCATATATGATTAGTGTATTCAAATAAGACCTTGAAATCATGTTTCAATGCCATATATTATGAGTTCGGTTATTATTAGATCAATGATTATTATTATTATCCATATTTTCATTTATTATCATGAATATAGAATTCCACTAGATTAAATTGATTATGAATTCATGTTGTAAATTTATTTCTTCCACATAAGTTGTTCCATGTTTATTTTATGATATATTATAGTCTATAAATATATTTAATGATAATATGATCCCACTTCTAATTTTTTTTACATTCGATAGGAAACACATAGGATAACTAGGTGTTATTTTTAAGGATATGAGGGAAAATAATGTTCTCAAACAATGTCAGGATGTATTTTATGATTTTAAATATAATGAATTTATTTATATATTATCAAAATAGTATGAAAATATTAGATCCTGTTGAAACTCTTATATTTTGTACTAATACTTTAATATAACTATCAGACTTGTGTTTTTGGATTTTGTGTTCTTACACTATCTCTTCTACTAAACTTCATATTTGAAATTTTAGAGGACAAGATGTATTGTTATGTCTTTGGTGAGGTGTGTTTATTATAATCCCCTAGTATATGTTTTTACACTTATATATGAATATTTCATCAAACAATCATAAATGTATCAGCATTCTATCATTGATTATGAGTAGTTATTCAAGCACTTTAGTAATAGGATGATATGGGTATTTTCTTAAGCATCCCATGATTTATTAACCACATATATTATATTGGGTAGAAATCATTGATGTTTCAAGAGATCATATTTCTATTCTGTTATAAAATTACATTATTTAATGTCATGATTAAGGTTCCAAGCATATACCAAGAACTATATATATGTAATAGGATTGTACAGTAGGGAGACAAGCCTAATATTAATTCAGATCTCGGTTTTTTTCATAATTGATTTGATTGAATCCTTTTATATTCTAAATGGGATAATATGATATGATATTTATCAATATAACCTCTATTTGTTTGAGTTTGAGGTTGGATAGTTCTCTTTTGATGTTTGGATGGAATTTCTAAGATTGGGTATATTTTTGTATGTAAGAAGATATGATGATGATATAAGATATAGATAGTAGAATATACATTATGGAATTTCTATAGATGATGGGTTTTAGGACATCCAGTCATATACATATAGTCATCTTATTAAATGGTGGTATACATTCCTTATAGGATGATAGATAAATTAGTCTATACATTTTCAATTTTCTACTTGTATGCTAAGGGTTGAGAAAAAAATGATTTCTTTCTTCCATGATACATGACACCGAATAGAATTCAACATGAATTCCAGAGTTTTAACACTATGTTTTCATAGATTATATCTCCATTAGTGGGTGTATTTGATGTGTGGGATCTCTGTATCCAAATTAAAAAAATCATTGTCTTGTGAAAGAAGGGAGATTTTAAGTAGGTATTTATTCACTTGGGAGGAATTATCTACATAATTAAATTTCTTATGGTTAATATACATGTGAATTATATGAAGGTAAGTACACGGTAAATTCATTCATTATTTTTAGGTAAGGGTGTCTATATAAGGAATAACTATGATGTGACAAATTTTGGTGGGTATCATCAATTTATTTGGGTTCTATATTTTTTTCAGAATTCAATATAGAGATTTTTTTGGGATCATAATTAATTTTATGTTTATTCTTTTGATAGTATAACTATAATAACATTACTCTAGTCCAAAATTATGTTACCGCTTGGACTAGAGAAATTGGGATGCTTTTTTCATAAAAAGGACCATCCAATCATATATTAATAAATAGACATGAAACTATAAACCATTATATGAAGTGACAATAGTAAATAAGATATAGAGTTCACACTTTAATGTTGTAAGGTTTAACCTCGCAATGATAATGATTTTACAATAATTCCTCTAGATATTTAATGAAACATTGATTGACCTAAGATAACAGTGAATATGTTTTTTAATGTTTGATGGGATTATGTGGTGGGAAGATCTTGTTCATCAATATTTTTATAAATATAGTTATGATGGAATGTGATTTGTGACATTATTTAGTTGGGATTTAATGATTTTAAGTGATTATATTCCCTAGTGGGTTTACAGTTTAGAGTAATTAAAAGGAATAAATTCCTAGACTGTTTGATACACTCACTACTTAACCTAATGTTGTTATCTATTGATGGTAGTGATTTATAGATTTAATAAAATATCCTATTAAAATAATATTTTTTGATTAATTAGATATTTCTTTTTGGATATGAGAGGAGTGAAACATTCAAGGAGGATAAACATGGTCTGTTTTTTAATCATATCATTGTATAATTGAATTGGTTTATAAAAATTTTAGCATTAATAATTTGATCTATTTTAATCAATGTAGTATCCTTGTTTTCTGTTATTGTCAATTCTTAGAGGAATCTTAGATACCCATGGTGTAGTGTTTTAATGGGATTAAAATTTAAAAAATTTATTTTAAGGTACATGAAAATGTGATGACATATTATTATATTCTTAAGTAATTTCAATTGGTGGTTGTATATTCTATAATTGGAAGGTTTACCATGTGGTATTTTTATTCTTCAAAAATTCCTATGTGTAGTTGAGATTATATTAATTTTTACAGCAAATATTATTGTATTGTATATTATAATTCATCTTTGTTATAAAATCATAAGAAGTGGTTGATGTAGAGGTTTATTTTTATTAGATGTATTATTGAAGAAGTCTAAAGATCTTAAAATATTATGGTGAGATATTTGATCATTTATATAATATATGACACATTTCTAAATGATATAGATCAATATTTCAAGAATGGAATACACTATTTAATGATGATATCTTGAATATCATATATTTTAATGATTGAGAAATTCTGTTGGTAGATTTGTTTAGTTAATTATTTGATGGTACTAAAGTAGTTAATCTTAATGAAGGATATAATTTTTTGTGTGTAAATGGTTTGTAAATCTTTTTAGATAAAATCTATATTAATTACAAAAAATTATTAAAGGTATTCCTTGTGTTGGATAGCTCAGTGGGGAGTGAATTATTTTTTGAACATGTTCAATTATCCTTGTAAAATGATTTATGGTGATTCATGTTAAAAAAGTGGTTTATCATTGGATTTAATTCTCATAATTTGTTATTTTTTGGAGAATTATTTCTTTCTGAATGGATGGTTTGTGAATTTGGGTTTTGATCAGACTCTCAATAAGTTGTTTTTTAGGATGAAATTTTTTAATATGGGTAAGATATAAAAATATGAATTATCATCTAAGGATTAATGTTCTTATTCTTAGAATTTGATGAAAATTACATTTCCTTTAGATCCATTAACACTCATTTAATTTTAAATGAATTGATTTAGTTTCTTGATTAATGAAACAACAAATTAAAAGTGATACTATTAATTTTTTAAATAAAAATATATACAAAAAAATTTTGCTTATAGATAATTAATACTTCATAATAGATATTATGTGTTACGTCTGGAATGATTTGTTTACCCTAAGATAAAATTTTTATAATTTATGGATGGATTTGTGTCATTTAAATGATTAGGTATTCATTTTTTATTTATATATAGAGTAATTATTTTATTTGGTATTCATTAAACCATTACCTATCTCACCCATTTAAATATACATTTTTATGTAAATGATCTTAAGGGATTAGAATTATGGAGGAGATAGCTTCTATGGAGGGTACCCCAAGAGAAATAATGACCATCCTTAGAGGATTCATAAATCCTCATGAAAAAGGAACTGTTCATTGATATAACTTATTATTATTTATCTAAGTGTTATATCATATTGTATATTATCTTATCTTTTGAATTGTGTTATGAAATTTAAGTATGTTATTTTATTTGATAAATTAATCTCCTTCCCACATAATTTCCAAAATCCAATTCTTGGATTGAGAGAAATCATAGAATGATTCTATTACATCAAACACCTGTCTCATTGATTCTAAGGTCTTATTATTATAATATTTCTGTATTATTTCAGATATAAACATTATATGATGAAATCAATCTGATTAAATTTTATTTATAATTACCTAATTAAAATATTTCAAAATAATTTATAGAAAATATTAAGTGATACTTTTATAATTACTAAATAATATATACTTCTTTTTTATTGTAAAGGAGAACTATACATCCCTTGAAATCACATGAGTAGACTCATCTAAATGTTATTTTTTTGAATTAGTTGAACTTACAATTTAAAATTTATATTATGAATAATTTTATAAGAATCATATATTTAGTATTACATTTGAAATGGAAATGAATTAATTTTGATGGTAATATTATAATTTTGGAATAACAGGGTTGAGATCTAGGGACCTATAAATTTTGGGTGTTTATTAGATATGGTCAATCCTAGTTAGAAAAACGTGTATAGAGGCATGAAAATATAAATAATTTCAATGAAAATAGGTGTTGTGAATAAATCTTGGACTAACTGGTCAATAAAATATAGTTCATAGGGAACAATGTAGTCTACATACTAGAGGGCCCATAGAGTGGTGTTCCATGAACATAAAAACAATCTGTTCATTAAAATCAAATGCTGGATAGGGGCAGAGTATACCTGAGATATCATGGGTGTTGTAAGAACATGAATTATCTATTATTCATTTCATTGTTTCACTGGACGACCACCATGGGGCTATGTTTACCATGTGGAGGAGTGGCCAAAATCTTGAAGTAAAAATTCCAGTCATCCCATCATGAAAATTTGGAAACTATCATTAACCAAGGGCAAGAAACAGTATGGGGAATCACTGTTGTTACCAGTAGTTTTCCTTAGAATTTTTATCCCATTGTTGAATAAGAAGTGATAAGATGATTTAGTATATATGAATTTTGAATTGAATTTTGTTTTTGAGGAAAAAATCTTGTTAAAAATATAATGTTTCATTACTATTCATTCTTAATATTTTTTATTAAATAGAGTAGGAATTAATTGAATAATGTGGGGGATATTTTGATAATAATGAGTCTTTTTGAAATCATTTTTAGTGAATGTGACATAACCACCCCATTTTCATATTCCAAAAAGGCATGGATATGATTTAAAAAGTAAAAAATGGATTGGTTGGATAGAAAATAAGAATTAATATTGGTTATAGTATCTAAAAAAATTCCCATCTATGTCTCGGTGATATGAATAACATGTATTTCTGTTATAGAGGTCATGAAATATCATTGAAATAGGGAGAATAAAATTACAATTAGAATTTTATAAGGTGTTGTGGCTGAATGGATTCACAATAGTAAACAAAAATCTAGAAAATGTTACAGAGGTTATTGTTGAGTTTGTTGAAGGGTGAGTGTCTTGGTAGAAAATTATGGCTCAAAACACCACGGTCAAATATAGGTGACCACTTAAAAAACCCTTGAAGTATCCTAGATACATTTTCTCTCAATGATAAATGGTTTCACAATTTTTTGAATTTATTAATGGGGAGATAAGCATTGTTGATGATACTGCAGTGAAAGAAAAAAATCTTTATCTGAAACATTATGTTGAAGAAATTCATTGATGGTATGAGTATTTAGATATATTTTATACTTTAAAAGATAAATTGGAATAATTTTTCTAAAAAAAATATGTTTTTTGTGGATGGTTTTAGAAAAATTATCTAAACTAGAATATGCCATCTCGTGTTGAAGGCTGTAATCATAAGAGTTTTTAAATTTTAGTGGATTTGATGATGTCTAACTTGTGTGTCATTAGTACCAAATATACATGATCCCTAAAGTCCCTTATACTCTATCAATGGTTACTAATTGGTCATAGATGATACGAAGTCTCAAAAACAGGGAATGAAGTTATGTGTTAGTTAAATAAAGTTGTTAATTTTAAATGGAATTTAAAATTCAAATTAGAACAATGTTGTTGTTATTAAGAAATAATAAATTGTGTAGGAGAATATAGACTTGTATTATATTTATAATGCATGTAGATTATAAATTTAATATAATAGGAAGAAGAAAACAGATAATGAAGAGAAGGGACTTTCTTATTACGGATCAAGTAATTGAACAAGAATAAGAAAAGACATTCAAGAGTGTATGTTGGAGAAGAAGCACTATAGTGACGACATGATTAATGAATTAAGTGTAGAAGAAAATTTAGTTATTGAAAAATATCTAAATTCCCCTATAATATTTTTAAGAAGTATATAAAAATTTGAGAGTCATGTTACTTGAGGTCAACAGATAAATCCTTACGGTTGTTATCAACATGTTGATATTTATGTATCATGTGATATCACATTGTTTTGAATCACAAAAAATATTAACCTTCCTATTAAAATAGGCGATCATTATTAATATATTATTCCTTATATTGTTTGTAACTATGTGTGTCTTAACATATTTTCAAATCAATCTAATATGTGGTTAAGGAATGTTTATAAATTAATTCATTAATTAATGGTAAATAGATAATTCCCACCCCATCATTGAGTGCTTTCACTCATCATATGGGTTGATTTTCAAGTGTTTTCAAAGTAGATATTCATTTCATTAACTAAATATTGTTTTAAGATTGAATATAATGTGTTTCTATCTATTTAAGGGATGTATTATTTTTTAATTTTTCTCAAATAATGAGAAACATCAATTTAGTGACTAATAAGGGGGCTCCCTAATTCAATGGGAAGAATTATCACATATAGGAAGGATAAAATTCTTATATATAATTTTAATATATTGATAGATAATTTGAAGGCTAAAAATAATGAAATTAATCCTTGTATTGAATGTTTTTTCATGATAGAAAATCGAAAATTTAATCTTGATAATGATGTGCATTCTTGAAATGATATTTTATCTTTGTTATCAGAGAAGAAGTCTTTGAATTTAAAATTAATAAAGGCGTTTAAAGGCATATGGCGTAAATTGGAGAACATTTAGAAAGGTAATAAAAATTTGTTGGGATAAAAACAATATATATAAGGATTATAATATAAATAACAAAAGTTGAATTATGTTGAAAGGTTCCATGAAATAGTTATAATTCTAAAAAAATGGTGAGAAGTAGGAGGATTGAGCGATGGTTGAGATTAGACTACACTTATTGCCTGAGAAATTTCAAGATAATGTCTTCAATCATGATACTAAAGATCAAGATACCCTTACTATTGATTATTTAAAAATAATTTTAATATCTTTTGAGATAAGGAAGGAAATTCCTGCAAACAAATGTGTAAGGATGAAAAATATATCTTTTCAAGCCTCAAAGATGTGGAAAATTAAGAGATACATTGAGTATAATAGTTTCCTCTATTCTTTTTACAGAATCATGGAGGTGTTGGACATACATAAAGAATTTAAATTTTGAAATATAAACATTTCAATGTAACTAGAAGGATTGAGAGGTAGAATTTATGGGGATTTCCTCCCACTCGATGAAGAAATTATTTGGGTAAAGATAGAAATTATAGAAAACTTATTAAAATAGATTTCAAAATTTAAAAGAAGATTCTAGGAGATGTAAAAATCATAGTAATAATTATAATATTTTCCTTCAATTGATAACAATCAAAATAATTATTAATTTAAATACGAAAAATTCTCCAGAGATAAAGGAGAAAGGAAAAAAAATACTCTAATTGTAAAAGTTTCACTTAATTATTATAAAGGGGAATGTACATGGATATATTATAATGAAATTTATTTATATTACAGTGTATATAAAACTATTAAAAATGTATAATACTATAAGGAATTTATTATGACCTTTATAATTGATGGTTCAGTTATAAAAGGTACTAGTAGATATGTGATTAGAAAAGACATGTTTATATCAAAGAACCCATGTATGATAATGGGTTAAAACACAACCAGTTATATATATTTAATATGTTTGATAAGATAAATGAGGTGTTTTTTTGTTTTTATGGTCACTTAGTTAATTTTTTAACGACATAAGGATTATAAAAATAGGGAAACAAAATATGGATAAATTAATTTTTTAAGGTGATGCTCAAAATTCTGGCTACTTTAGTTTAATAAAAGGAATTAAACTATGTGTTAACATTCTTTTATACATATGAAAAATGAATCTGAGGATTATTAACCCATGATAAAGAGTTTGTGAAATTCCTAATTTTAGGAGATTTTGGAACTTGATGTTATCTACATATTTTAATTGAAATATCATAATTCTTCATAGATGAATGTTTAGATTCATGCATCATGTCCCATGGAGATTCAATATTCAAATATCAGTAGGCCTATGAGAAATAATACAAAAATGGTGATAAGTACTTTGTTCATTTATTATAGTCTTTAAATTTATTACATGTATGAGTCTTATAAAACATAAGTGATATCCTCTAAGTATATTCAAATGTATTATAAGGAGTACTGAAAAGGAATGTGGTTTCACCTTAAGGAATTATTAGATGGATAATAACACAGAATATAAAAAATGAGATAATTGATTTATTTCAATAGAAACATATTATTCAATATGAACTCTATGAAACATTTCTTCCACACAAATGGGTTGGTATAATTGAATAATGGAAGATTTATTATGATATCTCAGACAATACTGATAGAGAATGACACCTCTCAATATTTTTAGATACATGAAGTTGAAGGAGCAGTTCAAATTAAAAATTTAATCTTATATATTCCAATTGTTGAAATTTCATAGAATTAGATATATTTTAACAATAACCCAGGATTAAATTTGTAATGGGTTTTTTGGAATTTCCTTAACCATTATAATAAATGTAGATGATCTTTGAATGTTTTTTAAACAAGGGGTTTTTAGTACCATTCTTTGTTATTACAGAAACTGGAGAGGATAAAAGTTGTTTAACAAGAATACGTGGAATATAATTGAAATTTATGATGAAAAATAAGTTCCAAATTTAAATAAAAACACAAAAATGGAATTATAATATTTCTTATGTGATGATGATGAAACCAATTTTTTCAAAGAGATGATATATCATCATAAAATAGTAATTTTTTCGGAGTGAAAATTGATGAAATGATTTTTCACAATATAGTGATTATTATTATCTTCTTTCATCACATATAAGGTTGTGATGAACAGAAGAGGAACATAAAATCTTCTGAGATTAAGTAAAATGATTAAAAGATGAAAATGTTGAAGAAAATATCACTTTCCTCACCACTTTCACATGCCAAACCATGAAATGTTAAAAAAAATATTTTCATCATAAAGAGTGGGTTGATACAATGAATGAAAAATTATATAATATAATGAAAAATGAGTCTTAGTATGTAGCTCCATTATCTAAAAAAAGAGTGCTATTAGAAAAAATGAATATTCCTAAACAAGTTGAATGAACAAGGATAAATTGTGATATGTAATGAAAGAATTATATATAATGGATATTATAATGTTGAATGAATTTATTTTTATGATTCCTTTAAACTATTTTAAATATTTAAACCAATATAATATTTCTCTCTATTTTATCCTAAAAGACATAATTATATTATAAAATGGATATCATGTCGGTATTTAGGAATAATGACATGGAAGAGGAGGTTTTCATTGAGAAACCTAGTGTATTTACCCTGGGAAAATATCTGAATTGTATTTTTAGTGAATATATGTATCTATAAAGATTAAAACAATATCCAAGTTGTTTTTATTCCATGTAATAAAACATTATAAAGAATTTGAAATTCATATATGGAAGAATTGAAAAAATATCAACATTAATGATGATAATAGTGTATCAATATATTTTGTTATTTATAAAGATGATATTATTTTTTCTAGATTTAAAGAATGGAATTCCAATACTTTTCATGGAAAATGAATATATTATTTGAAATCTCAATGATAGGTAAAATGAGTTATTTTCTAGGTTTAAAAATTTCTCAATAGGAAGCTTATATTTCTCTCTCTCAACATGTGTATGCTCAAAGAATTTTAATTATTTTTGGTATGGAGGATACAAATTTTGTTTTTAAAACTATATACATCTGAAAAAATTATAAAATTATGTGGATGGAATAGAAGGTGAACCCAAATAAATATATAAGCTTATTGTGTGTCTTTTTATGTGAAAAATTATAGATTTTATATTTTTTATATTGTAACCCTTTGTTTCAGAGTTCGATGTTTAGAAAGAAGGACTTATTTAATGGATGGGATAATAATTCATTGACACATAAATAGAAATATGGATTATGGTTTTGTGTTTGACAAAAAGAGAAGTATGCATCAATTTGGTTACACAGGTTTAGATGTTTTATAAAATGATGATGACATAAAATCTACATCCAGTGGAGTTTTCATTACTGAAGAGTAATGTATTTATTGAAACGAAAATATTTATTATTTTATAACCATGAGTTCTAATAATGTTTTTTGTGTGCCTATAAATCAATATACGATCCTATTTATGTGTATGATATCTCAGTTGTAGAACATTATTGTTTATGTGAAGAAACTGCTACATAGGGGTTTTGAAGATCAAAATGCAATCCTTTATTCATTAATTATTATTTATCTTCCAATATCCAAAATAAATTTATATCAAGTATCACTTATCAAAGAGCATGTGTAGAGAAATTAATTAAATATATAATATGTTCCAACTTTGGAGAAAGGAACAAATATGTTCACTAAACTACGTCCTAAGTGTAAATTTCAAAAATTGAGGATGACAATGGGAGTTCAACCACATTGATCTCAAGTATAAGGTATAATAAATCCATTGGATCCATTATATAATATATTGGATATTTTTTAATTTGGGATAAAAATGATATCATAAAACTATATAATTTTTATCATTTTATAAATTTCAAAAATGGAAAAACTATTTATGAGAGTATCAAATGTCATGTGTCTTTCCTATTTTAGATAAACATATATTATTTTAGGGGCCATACATTTATATTGTCTTTTTAAGAAGGAAATGTTGTGATATAATAGTGTGAGTGTGTGATTTAAGTGTTTAGTGGTGTTTTGGTCTTTTTATAACTATTCTGTTGACCATTAATGTGGGATCTATTTATTTACAAGTCCCGAGAATATATTTCTTCTGAATGTTAATTTAAGAACATGAATACCATTATAATGTTTTTTAAGAATAAATTAGATTCCATTCAATTGCCAATTGTTCTTATCTAGTAAAATCAAGTTCATAGAAAATTTTATTGTTCAATTGGTATCAATAGGATTGAATGGTTGTGAAGTAGTAAATATAAGTCACTGTTTTAAAACCTTTCTCCATCACTTATATGGTCCAGGGATTTCTGAAGACTCTTCCAGAATCATGAAGTAAAACAGGGATCATGATCAGAATCAATCGATAGGGGTAATCCATGAAGTCTCACCACATCAAAAATATATAGTCGTGCTAGACGTTCCAATGGTATATCTTCTCTTATAACAAGAAAATGTGATGACATGGTAAAATGATCAATAATAACCCATATTTCATCATTCGTTCTAGGAGTATTTGGTATCCCCATGACAATTTCCATCGTAATATTGTCCCATTTCCACTCTGGTATGGGAAGAGGTTGCATGAATCCTCCAGACTGTTGCCTTCCAGGTTTCACATATTGACAAACCATACATCTGGACACAAAATCATCAATCTCCCTCTTCATTTTGTCCCACCAAAAATGTTTCTTCAAGTCTCTATACATTTTGGTGATCCTAGGGTGTATAGAGAAATTGGAACTATGAGCATCGTCCCAAAATTCCCTTTTTTAGATCAGGTATATTGGGAACACAAAGTCTCTTCCCAAATTTCAAATTTCCATCTTCATACCCAATGTTAGTCAATCTCCCATCATTAATAGCTTTAATATTCTTTTGAAATTCTTCATCATCGGTATTAGAACTCTTAATCCTTTATAGGAAAGATGGTTTTCCAACCATTTGAAAAATCACTGATGTTTCACCTTCCATGGTTATTCCCATGTCCATATTTACTAGATCCCTGAAAATTGGATCCCTTTCAATTCTCATATTGTTCAAAACTCCATGATCATTTCTGATCAAAGCATCTTCCACCTTATTTTCCTTCCCTGGGAGGTAGTGTATCGTAAAATCATAATACTTGAGTTATTCAAGCCATCTCCTTTGCCTCATGTTGAGTTCTTTTTGTGAGAAAATATACTTCAAACTCGTGTGATCAGTATAAATCTCACATTTTCACTTTATAGGTAGTGCCTCTATATCTTGAATAAAAATATCACAACTGCTAACTCGAGATCATGAGTAGGATATTTTTGCTCATAAATTTTCAACTGTCGTGATGCATGGGCAATAACCCTATCATTATGCATAAGGACACAACCAAGTCCTTTCTTCGATGCATCACTATAAATAATAAACCCATCATTCCCCAATGGTAGAGCCAATATGAGAGAATTGACTAATATTCTCTTCAGTTCTTCAAAACATTCTTCACACTCTTTTGTCCAATAAAATTTAACCCCCTTACATGTGAGCTTTGTTAATGGGATATCCAATCGGGAAAAATTCTTGATGAAATGTCAATAATAACCTGCTAAACCAATAAAACTGCGTAACTCAGTTATACTCATAGGTGTTGGCCTGTCATGGATTTCCATTATTATAGAAGGATAAACAGAGATTCCATCTTTAGAGACAATATGGCCAAGAAAAGAAATCTCCTGAATCCAGATTTCACACTTGCTAAACTTCCCATATAATTCTTGTCTTCTTAGAGTCTTCCGGATAATGCGCAAGTTATTTTCATGATCTTTGAATATTTCTGGATTATACCAAGATATCATCAATAAATAACACCACAAAATCATCGAGATATTCCTTGAAGACATTATTCATTAGATCCATGAATACATAGGGTGCATTAGTCAGCCCAAAAGGCATTGCCGTAAACTCGTAATGCATGTACCATGTTTGAAATGCTGTCCTCGGAATGTCTTCCTTCTTCACACACAACTGATTCTATCTGGATCGAAGGTCAATTTTTGAAAAGTATTGATCTCCATGCAGTTGGTCAAAAAAATTATCAATGCGAGGTAGGGGATACTTGTTCTTTATTGTTATAGCATTGATCTCCCTGTAGTCGATACATAACCTCTTAGATCCATATTTCTTTTTAACAAATAGAACATAGGCTCCCCATGGAGAATCACTAGGGTGAATAAATCCCTTATTACTCAATTCCTCTAGTTTTTTCTTTAGTTCAACTAATTCTACAGTGGCCATTCTATAAGGGGTCTTTGTTATAGGACATGATCTAGGAATTAAATCAATGGAAAACTCAACTTCTAATTCTGGAGGATGTCCAGGTAAATCTTTCAGAAACACATCAACATATTCTTTCATAATAGGTACATCCTCTATTTGAACATTCCTTTCCCCACACAAATTCATTTCATTCTATTCCTCCCCAAAAATTGAATTATGTTGAGCTAATGGGGTGGATCTAGATAAGAATTAGGTGGTGACGATTCTGCTCTAAAGATAAGGTGTTCATCATCATCATCATCATCAAAAATCATAACCACCTTATTCTTACAATAAATCTTCGCATCATGGACTGAAATCCAATCCATACAAAGGATTATATCAAACTCAATCATAGGTATGATGATGAGATTAGCAGATAAAGAACATTTATGTGCTCTAATGGGGACTGATTCACAAAACATTATTGCGATGATAGTTCCCTTATGAGATTTAACTGACAACTCCCTTGTTAAATCAAATTGGAAACATCTACTTTTCTTAGCCAACTGGGAAGATATTAAAAAATGAAATGATCCAGAATCAAATAATTCATTTTCTAAACTTGAGGAAACCATTAAATTACCTTCCACCATGTCTTTCGAAGCTTCTACCTCAGCAGTAGTGATAGCATAAGCGTGGCCTTGATCCCTTGGCCTTTTCTGAGGTATGTTCCCCTGACGCTTAGGAAATTCATTTTCATAATGTCCCATCTCCCTGCAATTGTAGCATTGCACATCGGTATCTTTCTTCTTCCCCTTGCAATCAAGAGCTTGGTGGCCTTTTTCACCCCACTTGTAATAGACTCCCATTCCTTTTAAGCAAGTACCAAGGTGTTTCATCCCACATTTACCACAGGGTGGATATTCAACCTTTCCATTCTTCCCCTTATATCCATTCCAGGATTGATCAGCAGATCTGTTCTTCTCTTTCTTTAATTTAAAGTCATAAGACTTAGAGAATTCCTTTTCTCTCTTGATAGCACATGAGACAATGTCTTTGTACGACGAGAAGGATTGTGAGACTAATGTTCGACGGAGGAATGGTTTTAACCCATCAAATAAAAGATCAATATTACTTCTTGGGTTATGTATATAATCTCTAGCATACCTTGCTAACCTCAAAAAGTTATCCTCATACTTTACGACATTCTCATCCTCCTTTTTTATCGAACTCAGAAAATGACTTTCCATATCTGCTCGATGGTCACGAGGAAAGTATTTTTCTAAAAACAGATCTTTGAACTCCCTCCATTCCATATTTGATACTTCATCATCTTCGTTTGTGTTTTGAATCAATGACCCCCATTGATCAGCATCTCCAGTGAGGCGATAAACAGCCATGATAACTTTTTCCCTTTCACTACTACCCAAAGCATGAAATATTTTCTCTAGGGAACTTATCTATTTCTCAACTACTAATGGATTTGTATTCCCATTGAATGTTGGTGGTTTCTACCTCATTATGTTATCTAACATTGATCCTACATGCTGTGGATCAGGGTTCTCTATACAGGTATGGTTATTATTCATAACCTGAGTGATTTGTTCCAGTATGGTGATTAGTTGATCTGCACCAGTTGCATCACCAGCTCCACTATAAGTATCTTGAACAGGAGGGAAATCTCTAAATGGAGTGCGTGCATTGATACAGTTTCCATTTATTCCACGAGGAACCATTTCTAAACAATGGCATAAACTAGATCAGTTTATGAATCAAAATACATAATTCCATACTTGTAAAACACTAATCATAAGTTGAACTATTTAAGGATATAATCCGTAATCATAAAAATGTTTTTTAGGATGTATATACACATAAACCCTTCATAATTGTTTTTTTAAGAAAATGAGATTTATCCTAAGCATATCCCACGAGAGTGTCGTAACCAAGAGTGCAGCAAGGCCCGTTGTCGTGAACCAGTTCCCATTCGAGTCTAGCTCAAAGCGGTGTTTTCGGGTTTTACCCCTAGGTACATCTGTGCTATATCCGCCTCTACCTACTCATATCCAGATAGGGACGTATCACCCGGAAAACTCAAAAAATTTCTACAATACAAAAATTCTAGGATGTTCTTCTGGACTAATCCTCAAAGTCCATCTTAAATTTATGTGCTCTAATCAGATTTTATCTAAATCTAGCTTCTAAGGTTTGTACTAAACCTCCCTCTGATACCAAATGTAATGTCCCAACCCTAGTTACCCAGAGTAGGTGCATTATTACATAACATTGGCATCATCACATGAAATATCAAGTCTTGAAAGATAGATTAGTTTAGTACTCTTGGAAACACTAGATACATTCATAAAGTATACATTACATCATAAATTGAAAACTACAACAACATCTTGACTCCACACTCATAACCCCTTATAATATCCCTAAAGGTCATTCATAAAATACTTCTTCACATCCTGGGAAAAATAAAACAAAGAAAGGGGTGAGCTCAAATTCCCAGTAAGGATTACAATATAGAGGAAAATTTTACAAATAAAAGTAATCATTTAAGGATATGTATAACTAAAAAAAAGCCTTTTAAACATGAACTTCAACATAATATGGAAAAGATCAAATAAAATAATTCCATTTACTTATTCACAGGGATATTCTACTAGTCTAATAATCACATGAAATAGCAATAACCACTTTCATTATGATGGAATGCATAATGCCAGACTATCATAACCACATAGCCAAGGCCTCGTGCCAAGACTAAAAATATGATTTTTTTCAAGGCCTTGTTCCAAGACAGTAGTTTGTCTCATGAGACCTACCGATGCATAAAGGGGATATAGCGGGCTCCACCTGTCACTTATTAAGTCCAATGCATTCCTCATATGAACAGTTTTAAACATAACATAATCAATCGTATTAAAACTAGCATACAAAATGTAAATACTTTTTACATAAACCATGAATGGTATAAAAATAAAACATCCACAATCAAAAATATCACAAAACCTTCAATACAATATGGATGTTCTGTAATTATATTAAATAAACTTCAAATAGGCTTAAAAACCATCAAAGGATGTTGAAATAGATTAAATGAAAACTATTTAAGAGAAATATCTTTTTTTTAAATCATTTAAAAGTAACATAATTATAAAAGAAAAAAAATAATTTTAAAATATCCTTATAATCTTGTAAGGGAATCTTATATGATTTTATAACGGTGGAAAATATCTGCACCCATTGTATAAGTTAAATACATTCTTACCATAATTCTGTCGAAAAGGTTAAAAAGGACCTTGTTTGATAAACGACGGAAAGATTCCTTTATAAACCTCTTATAAAAATTAAAACAAGGGTATAAATGACTTTAACCCATATTCTAGTAAATAGTAAAAAAATTTTGAAATACATTTCTAGGAAACATGGATGTGTATGAGAAAGAGGTCCCAGTAGATAATAACGTATAAACAACCTCGGATGATGAGGAGATTGTGAAATAAACACTTAATTGTACTTTCCCTTGTTTGGAGGTAGGTTAACCTATTTTATAATGGTGAAATAATTTTTATTAAATTATGTAATAATCATATATATTAATATGATATCAAATATGATCTTTTAACATTGCTTTGTTAATAATATCTTCGAATTATCGTCGTTTCAGGTGTAAACTTACTCATTTTATTTTATTTGTTTTGTTACATAAGACATATTTGTTATGGATAAGATGTATCTTATTCATATCCAGAATATATAAAGTCCATAAACACTATTTTTAAATCATCAAATGATAATTATAATTGAATGGGTACGATGGAGAATGATTCTCATCGCATTCATGGAGACGGTAGTCCGTACGTACACACGAGCGACAATATCATTATTTTGATATTAAAATAATATATAATTAGTTGTTATATCATATATAAAGAATAAATATCATGTTATATTTATTATTTACATGAATTACACAACACTATTATATCCATCCAAATAATAATATTTTGAATAACAATTACACTACGACGTGGAGACGGTAAGCCGTGCGTACGCACGTATGGTTACATGTTATTAAAAGGATGGATAGAATAATGATTACGGATGTAAAATTTTTATAATAATATCATAGTATCTAGGAGATACTTGATTTATTATTTTATAATAACAAAGAAATAAGATTTCGAAGAAGAAAGTAACTTGAAAGAGGGTGGTGAAAACATTAGCTCTTCTTTGGGTTCTTCCTTTTGATTTCATCAAAAGGGATCCTTTATTTGGATTTCTGATAAAACTAAGGCCTCAAGGTCGAAGTGAGGGAAGTTGAGAGAGTATTTGGGCAGGGGTAGGCTGAGCCAAAAGGCTTTTAATGGGTGAATTAGTGAGAAGGGGGAGTGCCCTTTTATAAGAGGGGTGATGGGCACCTTTTGATTAGCTAGAAATATTATTTTATAATAAATTAATATTCGGTTTCTAATGGTTCCAAAGTAGATTATTTAAAGGTTAAGGTGAGTATGGGTAGAAAAACAATCAACAAATAGAATTTAGATAGGTTCGGGTCATTATATTAACCTTATCCTTTAGTTATAACTCCTAGTTAATTAGTTTGACACTTACCATGTTACTTTGTATTTTTATATTATATAGTTAATAAACCTACTATATTCCTCAAACCAACCACAAAGTTGACCATTAATGATACAAATATCATGATATATGTCTCTTGGCCGAACCTTGTATTTTTAGGAATTGAATATAAATTAATAATATAATATTTGTTTTAAAAACTCTTTTATGTCCATTTTGAAACTATTGGGTATTTTGTTTTTGATAAATTAATAACAGAATTATTACTTCGAACTAGAATTCATAAAACCAATCCTAATATGTCATATTAACTTATAAAATTATTTTAATTCAAATAATGTCTCAAATGACATTCATTTTGATATTTATAATATCAATTATTTTAATATTTCATTAATTAGGTAATTACTGCATCACTATTGTGTCATAAATAAAATAAATTATTTACTGTCTAAAAATTATAAATAAAAAAACCTTATGTAGGAAATATTTTTAGTTTTCTAATGAATATTTACAATCGAATTTATGTTATGTATAACCCTATATTAAAAATGTTTTAGTAAATAAACATTGATTTTAAATCTTTTAACTATTCTATGAATTAAATAATAATAAATGTCCTAATCTAATCCATGTGGACCTAAATGATAATATTTTATTCCTAAGGTTGTTTTTTGTCGAGATAACCTTGTCCAATATAATTAGGACATGTGTTAGGGTAATATTAATATCATTTTTACCCTTAATTACCCTATTTAATTTTAACTATGGTAAATTAAAGTCAAAAGATACTATTCACCAAAAAATATTTTAATCTTATAGAACCAAGTTTTACTCCTTAATATTTAACATGTCTCTTGGAGTTTCTAAAATCCACTCATAGAAGTGGTAAAATTATGTTTATGTGAATTTCTAAATTCTCCTTGGTGGTGGGTAAAATACGGTAAAAAAGTTCAATAAAATTTTTATATATGTAAAATTATTCTAAACTAACTCCAATTAATTACATTGAAATTATATAGGTATAATGTATCTATTTTGACCTTACTTATATTTAAATAAAATAAATAATTATTTAAATAAAAAATCGGTTTTAAACTATAAATCTGTAGTTTTTCACAATTCATCAAAAATTGAAAGTTTTTAGAAAAATACCAAAATTTAACCCTAGGCTAAATTCGATATTCCGAATCCAAAAATGAAGTCTATTTTGAAATATAAAATTTATTAAATTTCAAAAAGTGGGTATTACTACTCATAACAGCTCGTTTGATTGGTTGTGGTGGGCTAGAACTCGATGTTGTGTACAACACACACTATTGCATTATACAAAGAGAGGCGTACCCTAGAACCTTGGGGTGTTAGAGGTTATATAAAATTTGAACATCATTGGCATAATGTTTCTGGATTTTAAAATACTGTAAAGAATTGTGACATTTGCTAATATAGTCATTGAACAATGATCACATTATTAGTATAAATATATGGTTTAACAAATCCAATTCACTTAGACAAAGGAGTCCATCACCTCATCCAGTAGACATTCCCCATACGAAGACCATTTGTTGGAGCTTGGAAAGGAGGTGGTGTCTTTGGGATTTGATTTTGACTATGCCCATACTGAGCTTGAACACATTTAGATTGAGCGGAACCGACTATGGGTGAAGTAGAATTAAATAGAGATTACCACCCGAGCGATGTTATCCAAGCCACCCCTAGAGTCTGTCACCATAACACAACTTACCCTTCGGTCTTATGTGGGTGTTTTATGGGGTTATGTAACAATACCCCATAACTATAAGAATATAAATTATTTTTTTATAAAGAATTTGCATTCATTTTAATAATGTCACTTTGTAAATAGTTTTTAAAGCACAAATAGTATTTTTAGATAATATTCAACGAAGAAATAAATTTTGATGAATTAATGGATTTTTTAAATAAATAATATTTTAATAAAATGTTATTATTATTATTATTAAATTTAATTTTTTAAAATATAATTCATCGTATAATTTTATGAATGCAATTGTAATTTTTACTAAGGTTTCAAAGTTGTTTCTGTCAAAACCGATGAATTTTCGTTAAATGTCAATTTTTATTTTAAAAGTAAAAATTCACATTTTTGGAAAATTATTTAGATAAAACGAATATTATTTTTGGAATCATGATGTTGAAATTATCCAAAAGTAAATTTTTCATTATTTTCTGAGACAGTCAAATTTTTGCGTTAAAATTAAATACAATTTAAATATATAATGTGTTTTATGACATCATAGTGACCCAATAGTGTTGTAATAAAATTCTAAAAACATTATTTTCAGAAAAAATATGTTTAACCATTAAAATAATGTGATTTTGTGTTTTTTTATTTATTTGACAAAGCTTTAGTAGACCCTTCAAGGCTTATAAAACATTTTTCTTTTTAAATTCTTTTCCTTGAGATTGTGACTCACCACCACATAAGAAACCCAGTTATTTTAAGAAGTTAGGAAATTGAAATTATAAAATAATGTTTTTCACTCCCATCTGACAAACACCATGGGAAAAAACCATGGTCTGGTTTGTTTTTTTGATTAGTTTTATGTGAGGTCTCCCAAACCTAAATAATAAAAAATTCCCTCTCCTTTCCTATATAAACCCACCCAAGCTCCAACTTCCTCTTCACTCAAAGCCTTTTTAGTTTGACCAAACACTGACCTACTCTCTCTAGAATCCTCCCAATGTTCCCCAAGCTCCCAATAAGCCTTTATCATTCCTCTCCAATTCCATTGGGCTCACACTTCGAAGTGAGGGATTTCTTCCTTTCTCGTTTTTTTCCAATTTTAATTAAGCTGTTATGCCCATGGGTTTTCAATTAGAAATGTTAGGGTATGATTTCACACCTCCCCCATACTGCCCTCTTTATATTTGGATTATGATAGATTCCTTACTCTCTCACTAATTCCTTCCATGTACACCCTTTACCATGCCTAAATTGCGTGAGGGATTTCTCTCTCCTCTTTTACATACAAGTAATTCTTCTGTATTATGCATCTAAATTCCATTACATTTGTTGAGAAAATCATCTATATGAACCCATTATGTTCCATTTCATGTATATATGATGATACATTCTTCTCTATCTTATCAACCATTCTCATTAATCCTTCTATCATGCTTTTATGCTGCCAAAATTGCACCATGTTTTTCCAAGCCAAGTTCATTTTGTAGTGAATACCATACCCATGTCTCTATAGAGGGTATTCAACTTTATGAACATATACATATTGAATGGTACATCCATGTATTTATTTAACATTAATTAATCATGGAATAACTTATGATTCTGACCGATTCAATGTTATATTATCCATGTGGCACACTTATGCATGAAATGAAATGTTTAAAAAGGGTGTGCCCTGATAGCGCTTCAGTGGATTGGATAAAGTATAGTACTATGATAAATCATGTAAAATGAGTGTTGACTCATGCTAATTAAAATTAAATGAGGGCTTACTCATACTTCATGTGCAATGAGGATTTACTCATGCTCCATCTGCAATGATCCTTGGCATATGCTAATTCCAAGATAAGTGTTGTTGCCACATTTCAATGTTATGATTATCATGCATTATAATGCCTTTATGCTCATGTTTATCTTGTGCTCCATTGATATGCCTATTGTTTAACATGTATTATATTCCTCATGTTATTCCATGTTTATTCCCTTACTGGGCATTATATCTGACCCTTTTCTTATGCATGTCCTCAGGTTATCCCATGCAATGTTAAGTAAGAGGGAATGAAGTTTACATGTAAAGGACGTTTTCAATAAATATGTTGTGTGTTAATGTTCTATGACATTATGTAATGTTCCTAAGCCCTAAATAAACTAGACATCTTGATCTTCTTTATTGTATGAAGTGAAGAGTTTATATAATAAATCATGTTTATGTATGTAATAAGGGGAAGGGTTGTTATATTATGTGTGTGTAAGTCAATATTATATCAACATATAATAAAACATTTATAAGTATAAATATACTATGATTTTTTAAATTTTCCAAAAATCATTTTCCTCTACTCAATATAATATAAAAAAATAATTTTTAATGAAATTGAAGTTTTCTTTAATGGAGCTAAATTTATTTCTATTTAGAAATGAAGATATATGTTAACACTAGATGGATTAGTAATTTATAGGAAAAAATAATTATTTTATTAAAACAATACTTTTGAATAAAAATAGTGCTCCCCATATTTTATGTTTTTTTATTAAAAATACAATTTAAAAAGTTTAATATAATTTTTTTTCAATTTTGACATAATTATTTCGATTTATCAGGGAAATATTTTCTTAGGAGTTTTTTGGGAGATTTCTAAAAACATTGATTTTTAGGAGAATAGTTCAAATACATATTTTGAAAATAATATGAGTTTTATGATATTATAGGTATATATGTTTGAATTTTAAATTATGAGCTATTTTTATAAGACTAAATAATTACTTTATAAGTGAATTTATAAATTTAAATATTTATTTTAATTTAAAATCTCATATTATTAATTTTATAATAGAAGCTGTATTTTTTTAAAATATTTTCAATAGAGTATACATTATGTATTTAAAAGTTAATTTTTAGCACTTTTAAGAAATTTATTCAATCAAATGTTACTTAAAATTTTGAATCATTTGGTCCAAATTATATATGATATAATTTTTTGTTCATAATGGATAAATTATAATGGTAATAACTTGTTACCATAGTAAAAACATTCATGGTAATAATTAATAAACTATGATTTGTATGGCCTAATATATTTAAAAATGAAATTAAATGGGAATTTGAGGTGTTTATTTACTTTATATCTTCCCCTCCACATTACCTTGAATTTTTTTCCACATTTATTGAGAGTGTCTTCCAATTATTGGAGTTTTATTTTGTATTTATATTAATCCCAACCCTTTTCTTATATAAATGGGGAAATATTCTCCTCACATTTCACCTACCCAAACCCCAATGATTTTGGACCAATTTATTCCCATCCCTCATAAACATTTATATACAACATCAAGTGGTTTTGGAGATTTCAAAACACCATTCCTTAAATGATTAACCCCCCTTTTCAAAAGATAAAATCCAAGATTTGAGGTATAAATTTCAAATGACATCAATTTCATTCCAATTTATTTGTGTACACATTTTATTCCTCAATTTACATTATACCATATTGAAATGATAAAATAAATATAATTTTTATTCAATTATTTGATTAATAATATGGAATAATAATTAATATTATTTCCCATTTTCATAAACAAAAAAGAAAATGCGAATCCTCCATACATTAAGAGAACCACCTATATGAATAATTTTTTTCCCCTTCACTAACTTTTATGGTTACTAATAATATAGAATTTAATATATATGTAATATATTTATAACATAATTAAAATTATTTCATTATAAAACTTATTAGTTCTTCTCCATAATCTATAAAAAAATGAAATCATCCTTCATGGATGAGTGTGGACTACCACCTCATTGGAACAATCAATTTTCAATTTTCATTTCTTTAATTTCTTAAATGTATGGAAATTTGAATGGTTTTAATGGATATGTATTATATTATTTTAATTATTTCAGTTTTTGAGATACAAATCATACAACCTCTTAACAATTTGATAAATAAACAACTATGGAGAAATCAACAGCCCAAAAGAGTTTTCTAAGTGATAAAAATGACTTCTTTCTATAAATAAATACATTTTATAGGTAATATTATTAATATAATCATATTAAATTATAATATATAATAGTAATAAACACTAAATAACATAATTATTCTCCTAAAATAATTCTCTTATAATTACATCAATTCATAAAAATCCATAAACTATAGTATGTTCTAGTTTGGGTTGGATTAATCTACAATGTAAATGAAGATATAAATTTATTTCATGGACGAATATAGTAATATAATTTATAGTTATTTATTATAAAAAATAGTACATAATTTTTTTTTTGTTTTTTTGGAAAGGTAATGTAAAAATTTTACTAATTATTTAAGAGAACACTATTATTTTAATTAGAATCATCAAAACATGCTCATCACCAAATTAATCATTAAATTTGATAACAAAACAATAACATAAAATTATAAAATAATAAATAATTAAAAATAATAAATTTTATAACCTTTATGATCATTTAATGATTATCTTTTTATGAATAATGGTGAATAAAATCAATTTTATTAAACTAGTTCAAAACATTCAATATTTATCACACCCAATATTGAAAATAGATAATAACATACTAATATAAATTTAGAGAAAAATTGTAAAATATGTTATAAAAAGGTAATATATATGAAAAAAATTATGGAAAATGTGATTAACATATATTTTTATTTAATATAGTATCTTGAAATGAATCTCACTAAGAAAGAAACAATGTATGGGTTTTATGTCTCAATTTCCACACATCGATATATATTTGTTATTATACAACATGTTTTCATTGAAATGGTGGATGTAATAAATTTTTAATATTTTATATCCTTATTATATAATTATTTATGATATGTAATACTTAATTGGATATTTTATCATTCATAGGGTATTTGATTTGATATTGTCAAGTGTTGTAAGGTTTTTGTTGGTTATAAATCTAATTCTTTGAGACAGTTAAATATTATGCACCATGTTTTCTTTTTACCGTGTTAACTTTATTTAATATCCCATGAATGCTCTATAATTTTATTTCATATTTTATAAAGGTGTAAACTAATTCAAATCAATTCATTATCATTAAATTTATTTTGAATCAATTGTTACCCTAATCATAAGCGTTTTGGGAAAGTTATCTTTTAATTGAATTGTTATCAGTCTTGTGAGATTATTTTATATACGGTGGGAAAATTCTACCATTTTCTTGTTTTTTTTGTTTTATTCTCCCATTTTTTGCATTATTATCATATAAATAAATTTTCATATATTTCAATCTTCATGAAGTATGTTTCATATATTGTATATTAATACAACAAATATCATTTTATTGAGTTAGAATTCATTATATTGGTTTTTTTTTCAAAAAATGGGGTTTCCAACCAGAATTTTTATAATATTTTATTCTATAATTTTTTGGATACACCATGTAAAATTATCTATAAGTGGTTAGGGTATTAATCATGGTAAGAATAATAAAAACACTCCATTTTTTGGATCAAGTTTCATTGTTAATCAAAAAATATATTCTCTCCCCTCCTCTTTGAATTGTATGAGTATAAATTAAAAAATCCAAAAACAAATAAATGTTACATGATTATCCTATAATATTGTATGTCTATTTATTACACACCAATGATTTTTCCCACCTTTTTTACTACAAATAACAACTTAAAAGATCACTACTCTCTAAACTGATGTGGGTACAATGATACTTTAGACAATTATTTGAAGAACAATTGACTAAATATTTTTAACATATAATTAACTATATCATGATGCTCAAAATCCATAAACATGATGAATAAAAAATTACAATATAATTTCTTGGAATTTTTTTTCATAAGTATTACTTTCATGCAACCCTTTTTCAACAGTCATGAAAATTTCCAATTCTTATAAAAATAGTTTTCACTCATGATACGCACAACATTTCCTGAAACTCTATAAAATTTAATGAATGTACCTTGGTTAGATTAACTTAACATTTTTTAAATGTTACATATGTTCATATGAATTATTTATTCAAGAAAATAATTTGATACATTTTTTTGTTAATTATTGTTATTTGAAAATTCATTAAGGATTCCTCCTTCTCATATGAGTGGGGGGGGGGGGAGGGGGTAGCTACCAATTTATTGAAATTTACACACCATCCTGAAACTTCCATACTTGCCACTAATTATTTTGGAAAATCTACACTTTATTCATGAATTTTTCCATATTTTTGAAACATAATAGAAAATCTTATATTATTATACACTTTCAGAAAACATGTAATATTTAAAAAATCATTATCCTTCATGAAACATTACAAATTTTTGAATTTTTTTAAAATCTTATCATTCACGAAACATTCAATATTTTATGAGCATCCAAAGCTTCATCATAGAACTTATTCAACAAAATTTTTCTACAATCACACAAAGAGATCATGTCATACCTTGAAAATCATCTTTATTAAAAAACATAATTCACAAAAATTTTATGAAGTCAATTGGATGGATTTTTAAAAATCATAATACACATTGAAAAAAATAATTTTTAATACAAATAATGTTATATTACTATTTTTGTAACTTGGATTTTCAAAAAAAATTAATTCAAAATTATTAAAAAGGTTCTGATAATAATATTTTCTTATATTTGGCTATATATTTAGTATAAAAACAATATTATAATTTTTATGGAACCATTATTGGATATTATTTTTAAATTTAAATTTTTTTATAATCTACCACTTCACCTTTTCAAAATTTAATTTTTAAAGAGACTTTTATATTTTTATTTTATGTTAACGTTAAATTGTTTTCCAAAATATCTGTTATGTTTAAAAGTCAATTTTAATTTTCATATTCCGTAGGATTTAAACTTAATGGATTTATGTTAAAATATTTATTCTTATAAATATATATATAAATTTTTGTGGAATGAACTCTTTGTATCAAACCATTCAATTATTGACCCCTTCTTGTTTGATACAATTCAAAGATTTATTTTTCAGGGATGTTTTTCATCTGTTCCAATATCATTAAGAGTTTCCTTTGTTACACTGGGAAATTTTTTAATGTTTCTGAATTTTTTTATTGATAACTTATATATTTTTATTCAAGATAAAATACGTAGTCGTTGAAAATATTTGAATTTCCTAACCATACTCCATGAATAGGTATAATTTTTATTCAAATGATACTTCCTTATGAATACCATATTTTTCATTATTTTAATTAAATGGTATACACATAGATTTCATTAATCAATTGATTGGGAAATTCATATCATACCCATATTCCCTTAATATAAGAAGTGTAAATACCATATTATTTATTTTATAAAATGAATATTATTTAGCATAAACATTACTATGTAGAATTGGATACTTGTTAATATTCAATGGGTTTATCATTTCATGATCATTGATGGAATTATAAATTATTTCCTTATTTGATTAAATTTGAAAAGTACATAAAACAGTTTTATTTCCATGGGTTAATTATGATTTCTTGAATGAAACATTTTTTCATTCCATGGATTTATTATTCTAAAAAAATGTGAATTATTTTCATTTGAATAATTTATAATAGAAATTTTTAATCATTTGTTTTAATGATATAAGAATTTGATGATTTTGTATGGAACACATGTGTAGGTTTAATTCTTATATGATGTTTAGAACCTATATATACATTAAATCCAATGGTGGATACTTTAAATAAAATGAGATTTGTAACATCACGGCCCAAGATCCATCTAATAGATTCTCTGAGCTTATGGGTGACACAGCCTCATGTGCACCTCCCCATACACCAAAGGCTTCCGAGTAGTAGTGAGGACCTAAGGTGTATTAATGGGGAGACTTTTCCCTAATTTCAGAGTGTAACACAAAGGTTTAGGAATATCATTCAATTATAGAATCATGATATAAATCATTTATTGGGGATAAATCATCCAAAATAAAATAATAATAAATAATATAATTCATTCTCATAAAATATGAATATTACTTCATAAATATATAATAAAGTAACAGGAAATACTTTCTAAAGGGCATCCCAATATAATAAATATATGAAAAAATAACATAAATAGACATATGCAGATAAAATCATGATCCTATCTCAACCTTGGTCTTTCATACTCCTAAACAATGAAAATTTTAGTCATTTTATAGTGGGATATTGTCAAGGTCTGTGACTGTATCCATGAAGTATATTCATGTACCCAACATTGTCCTAAACTGGGTGTTATATAACACTGAGCTGGACACTACCGAAGTTGTTTATAAAATATCCATCATTTTTAATATAAACAGATGAATTGTGAAATATATCATAGGTATAATAGTAAGGAAATTAAGGTGTGATATTGTCTAGGGGAAAAAAAATCATTAACCAATAATTGTTCTACCATAATAATGTAATCTATAAAGAATAAAAAAGGTGTGTTAATTTCTAGTATAACATATGTAAAATAATACCAATGAAAGGGATACATAAAATAATATAAAAATATACACATCGACTATGCCATGAAATCGAACATATAACATTCACAATGAACACTCTAGGTAATCCAGTGTCAGACCATAAAGGGCCATATCCATTGTTTAGAACACTAATGAATCCTCATCGAGTCGTAGTCTCAAATTGATAGAAACTTAGTAATTACATGGTTGGAGTCCAAGGTGAATGTTAATGAAGTATGTTCTATGTGAGTCCCAGAAAACTGGATCAAGGGATAGAAAGGCTTTTGGCATCCTATAAAATCAATATCCATAGAGTAAAAAGGCCCTAGGTATCCACTATAATAAAAATGTTTTATAGAGTAGAAATGTCCACTCCATATAATGGAATACAAATCCAAGGATATCATCTAAGTAATTGACTACAATTATTAATTCATTATCTTAATTAATTTACCATTTCTTAACCATTCACATTGTATTAGTTTATCCAAATCATGCACACAATTTCCAACCAAATATTTTATTCATTTAACATTGCATAATAACATGTAAAATGAGTCATATACTTCTCTAAATATTTTATTCATTTCATTTACAAATGAATATATAAAACAAGGTGTTGTTATCCCTAAAAATATCATTGATTTTCTCATTAAATCTCCGAATAAATTTTTTGATATTTCATTCAACCAATAGGGTAGTACAACATATGACAAATACCAAGCTTGACCCCATTGTTGTCCAATGATGGAATAAAAAACCTCAGTGTAAAAGAGTCACTAATAAGGAAGGAAAAATAGGTTCTAATTCATTAACACAAACCATTAAATTAACTTTTATGTGAAACACCATAATGTTCAGCATGTGTAAAAACCACTATCTGTAATGAACTAAAATTGGATGAAATGATATACATCAACAAATATAGTTCCATGGTATAACACTCATCCATCTTCATCCTGTGATTTTTTCATGATCAAGAGAAAAACAAAGAATTGATGAAAATATTATAAATATGGCATACCATATTTCACCAAATCATCTCTTTAAACATTAATGCAAATGAAGGATGGAAAAAGAATATTCGATACCTCACAATCGAAGATCTCATGAGACAAAGAGTGCTAAAATATGATTCTAGATGGAGAAAAGATAGTGAATCCAATAATTTGGGATTCATTGTTATCTACTAAGCCTCAAGACTATCAGATGGAATCAATGTAGGAGGAAAATGTTTAAATCATTAATCTCAATACTATTAAAATATAAATTTTCACCAAAACATTGGGCCGTATGATTTTAATGAACGATAGTCCAATCCATGCACCAAAGTATCACCCTTTTCTGTCTCAAGGACCGCCCTCACAGGATCACGATGCATGGTTAGAAAAACCATGTTCTGATAGCATGGTAATAATTTTATAAAAAATAAAGATCTACTATATGTGTTTGATACATATGCTATATCTTTTCATCAAACAGTACATCCTCCTACCACACTTTTTCCAGCTCTACACAATTAATCATAACTATGTAGTTTGGAGAGATGATTTCTACTCACCATGTGGCCCTACAACCATTCCTAGAAAATGGAAATTTGGAATTCGAATAATCCTTAGACACCCCTTAAAATTTTCATGACCTCATTAGACACTCAGATTATGCAAAAAATCATTTAATCCGAAATTAAAAAGATTCACACCATATAAGAAAACCCTAATCATACAATATTACCCATTATAGGAGTTCATCCTCAAATTTCCCTTCCAATGGTGGTCAAGAATCTCTTGAAATAAATTACTGCTATTGAGCACATACTTTATCCTCTTGCTCCCATGTCCCTGCCTATAAATGGTTGTACTACTGTATCACCCATACTAAAGGAACTAACTAATCTTAGAAAACCTACAAGATTCTATCAATGATTCAAATGGGATTCTCCTCAATGGACTTATCTACCAAATGGACATCCTCATCTGACTATAAACTATAATATGGGTCTACGTGATAACATGGAAGTTGAGATACAAGGAATTCATCATTCATGGATCATTCCCTACAAGATTATTACAATTTATAGGTTACTAAAATGAATCTATTTAGAATATCAAATGACATGAAATATTATGGTGAATGCTTACCTATTTTCCCATCTATTTATGTCCTAGACTCATTGAGATACATAAAAAGACTATATCACTGTCCTCTAAGTATAGAGGTCATAGATATAAATTTTCATAAGATATATGCCTCATCAATGTGGTGGATATCCATTTTCAAATCAACTAGAGATTCTCTAATGTCTTATCCATGAGAGGTGGTCTAAGAAACACTACCTCCCCTTCCTCTAACAAGAGCATGGGTGATCATCAAGGACTATTATTAAAAACCTAATAAGGATCCATCTATATAGTGTGATAATAGAAATTGTTTAAAGTGAACTCATCCAGTGGTATATTCTTCTCCCTAGGGCACCCAAAATAAAATAATAAAGATCTAAGAATGTCCTTCAGAACATGTATTGTGTACTTTGAAAGGCCATCAATCTAAGGGTAATATGTCATGAAAAAAATCACATGTGCACCAAACTATATCAAGAAACTACTCTAGGATTGATATGTAAACCAACCATACATATCTAATACAAAAGTCTACAAAACCCTATTAAAGAACTAAATCTCATAGAAATATAATCCTCTAAATGATATCTATTGAGAAGGACTCTCTTATCAGTAATTAAATTGTATCATTCATGAGTCCCATCACAATAACCCAAACAACATCACTACCCCAAGGAAAAATCGGCTACCAAGTCATGAAATCCAACACAAAATCTTCCAATTTCCACACAATAATGTATTACCTCTATAATATCCTAGTTGATTGATAATTTTCCACCTTTACATGTTGATAGGTGGAACAAATTATAACAAAAATATTTATTTCTCATTACATACTCGACCATCAGTATTGATGGGTCTCGTCACAATACATCATGGTGATGCTGGGGTGTAATGGTCATGATGAGGTATGAAAATCTCACACCATCTCAAATCGTATATATTATGGAACCCAAATTTGACCATAAATATGTATAATTTTATACTCACCCAAAACCCATCGAGGAATTAGGTCCTCACCTACCACACTCTTCTGTCAGACTAGTCCATCAACATATGATAATCATCTCATTTTTACTCATCTTGAAGAGTTTAATTAACCACCCAGTATGAGAGATAAATATTCCCTTGGCCATATATTTCCTTAAAGTTAATTAATTAAAACAAGTATATATGATTCCACTCACTACCAGCCTACTAAAATGTATGTATCTGAGTCCTCACGCTCAATGCATTAGACAATGTGTTCTCATTTCTATGGATATAGGAAAGATAAGATTATTATAGGTACCTAACCCAACTTCTCTTCCTTAGATTCATTTCACATTTTGTAAATATATACTTGAGTCTTTTGTGGAATTTTTACCCAAAAAATTCACTCCTTGTAAATAATGCCTCAAACAATGCAAGTCATGTACAAAAATGGATAAATCAAAATCATGTATTGGATAGTTTCTGCCTTTAGGTCTCAATTTATGTTACCTATATGGAAAAAATCACTAATCCTGCATCATAACTACATCTATGATGATAACTGATGCATTGAAATACATTATATGTCTCCGCCCCAACTTTGAAAGAATCAGGACTAGCACTAAAGTTAGCCACCATTTCAACCCCTAAAAGGATGTATCTCATGAATATGACCATACAGACTACAAAAACATCATATTCCAAACTATAATATGTGATTATAAGTATGATATATCTTTTATGAAACACCTACAAAACCCAGTTGTCCGTAAGAAACACATTTGTCAAAGAACGTTTTGGGATGCTCTAAGGAAACTACATCTCTAACGTTCTATAGGTCAACTGATACTCCTGTATCTGAGATAATATGGTCAATGAAGTGAATCATAATCATCCAAAGGTGGAACATCCTGGTCTTAGAATATAACTGATGATCTCTCATTGTATCAAAATTATCTTGAGATGTTTGGAATGGTCATGTCGATTGTGAGAATACCCAAAGATATCATCTAAAAATACCACAACAAAAGAATATAAATATGAATAGAAAACTCAGATCATTAGTTCCATGAATAATAATAGTATTTTTTTGAGACCAAACGACATAACCAAAAACTTATATAGTCCATACCTTCCATGAAATGTTTTTGAAGATATTTCTACATGTTGAACATGTAACTGGAGAAAACCTGACTCAAATAAATATTCAATAATACCCAAGATCTTTAGAGATGGTCAAATATTTCATCCATAAATGGAAAGGGATTCTAGTTCATAAACATCAAATGGTTTAATTTTTGAAAATCCACACATATATTATTGGTACCATCTTCCATTTTCTTAAAATGGACCGATGAACACCCTAGAGAAGTATCAGTTTGTATATACCCCTTTTCCTTCAATGCCTCTAGCTGCTTCATGAACTCCTAGAATATTGTAGTATCCATTATGTATGGTGGAATGAATACCAATTCAGATCTAGGATCTATCTCCATATATAAATACCTCAATGTCTTGGAAGGTAAACCAAAAATGAAATCTGGGAAAATATATCTGAAATGAACAACCAAAAGATAAAAATATTCCTAATGTGTTCCTTGATCATCCAAATGTAAACTGGCTATCTAAGTTGTCATCCTGCACATCCAATGAAGATTAGGTTCAAATATAACTTCCTGTAAATCACATTCACCTGTGTGAATAAAAAATATGACCTCAAGTGATGTGAAGGTAACACTCTTGAGATATAAATAGCCATTGGATCGATAAGAAACTAGAAACTTTATTCCGATCATGACATTATACCCTTAAATATTGAGGGAAGAAAGACCACATGTTATTTGACACCAACCAATATTAAGGGGGACTATATTCACAAGAAAACATCATATGTTATGATCCAAAAAGAGTATCCAAGGTCACGACACAATCATAATATTGAACAATAATCCCAAGTATCTTCATAAAAAGTACATAGTTGAATATATGAGATGAAGTTGTATCAAAATGAGTAAATACAAGTTTAGCAGATACTATGATCATACCTATCACCATAGACACCCCATCACTTTTCTCTATAGTTGTATGACATAATGAATATATATTTTTTGAACTAAATCATTGAGAAACAACCTTACTACCCAGAGTAGGCCCACTATATTATCTCCATAAAAGCAGTGCATGGTTTTCTCCGCCAAAAACATCACCTCAACCAAAATAATCAACACTACTCATTCTAATATCATGATACAAAGATATGAATATTTCTGATGAACTTAAAGTATTAGTTGATCCCCTCCCACTAATTGATAGATGGAAGACCCAAAAGAAACGTTGTACATAGTGCATCCTAATGCAAGATCATCACTCAAAAGGTTCTCAATCACATTGATTCCTCATATGTCTATGTCTCTCATACTTATGATAGAATAAAATAGACATAAAATTAATATTCAAGATGTTACTCCCTTCATGAGAATCCTCAAAATAACATTTCCTTCCAAATTCATTGAACCACTAGATCAAGGGATGAACTTCCCAACTATGCACCCCATCTTGGTAGGACCCTGGGATACCCTACAAGGGGAGGGGAGAATTGGGGTGTATTTTTTTAATGTGAAGAATCATGTTCCCAAATTTATAGGAATTTGTTAAAACTGTATGATAGATATGAACAAAAAATAAATAAACACAATAAAAAAGGCCACACAATACTTTTACTTGGTTCACCACAAAGGGCTACGTCTAGGGAGCATACTCTGATAGTGTGTAGGTCATACCAAAATACACTAATCTTCCATAGTTGTGGAGTACATGAGTTCGGTCACATTCACTCTATGTTAGGAACACTTCCTTTAAAATAGTTCAGTGAAAGCTCATTGCTTCCCTTGGATCTCTTCCATTGACTCCCCCTGGATCACAACCTTCAGTGAAGTCACACACAGTTTATGGACTTGAAGGCTCATATCCCTTTAATAGATTTTCATTAAAGCCTTTTTCTCAATCCATCATGAGACACTGCTTGCATTGAAGTCCTAAATTGATGCACGTGGAAGCACTGATCACACACATCGAATATTTAAAAACCTCCCTGAAGCATAATACCACACTTGCACACTATCCCTCAACTTTCACATATGATTTGGGAATTTCCAGAAAAGATGACTTTTGCACAACCCCTACTTTCTACACAACCATAATCTTTCAAACAACTGCACTTAAGGGTTCACTACATCTTTGTAGACTAAAGGATCACCTTGTACACAACATTAACTAGCTTCCATTATTCGCGTGCAAATCATTCCTGTGGAAGAGTTACCAGATTTTTGTTGGAAAAGTATTAAGTTTTCTTTTGGGGTAGACGCATATTTCTAGGCCCTTTATGATCCTATGTGCAAGATCCCAACACATTTTCCTCAGTGCACATAAGATTCTTTTAGAGCATGAAAAAACCTTTCGACATCGCATTGGGCGCACATACCCTTTCATGCTACATCATCTTCTACAAACTCCATGACTTTTCCATTTTTTGTGTTCTGATCCTAAAACATGTCTTGCATGCAATTACCAAAAACACCTTAAATATTGCATGCAAAAAACCAATACATCTCACACATTTCAAATCTTTATCACACATTCCTTTTCCTAAAACATGTTTCTCCATTTTTTGATTTTCATCCCAAAAGATTTGGCAAACACTGGAAAACGAAGCCACCTTCAATATTAATTTCGAATCAAACAATATGACTCCTTTCCATGTGATATACCAGATGACCCATTAATGGGGTGACAATAAAAAACAAAAAACATGATCAAACCAAAGATGATTGACAAAAATCACAAACCATACTCTATTTTCGTCATAGAATGGTCGTGGGTCCAACAACCGCCCCCTTTGGGTTGCTTGGAAATATCTAGAGAGAGTCAAAGGAGCACTATCCACTACTAAAACCTGATACACAATGATCATATTAGACAACACTCTAAGTCTATGTGATATATTCTCGGTGTAGAAAACAAGAGAGAATACAAGATTTTCATTCTCGTGTGTTTAAAAGAAACCTCTTAGAATGTTTTTTACTTTCACTATTATCTCTATCTTTAGCCATGATTCTCTTTGTCTTTCTCATCTAGAGACACCAAATTCTATCCATTTCACCCCCATTGGAAATAATTCCAAAGGCGGATAATCATTCATTTTAGATATTAGAACATACTCCTCAGGGATCATATCTCCCCTATTAACTTGAAACATTTTAATTTCACAGATAAAAATAGTTAAAATAACCGCGGAGAGGAGAAATTCATAACCTCCTTATCCACTAAGGGTGGATGAACACTAAGGATCAATTGAGGTTTCTCAAACGCAGCCACTGATAGTGGCATGGTCAAGATATCTACCAATTGTTTATCAGTTCCCACATGATCCATTCTAATCACACCATGATCAACATTTTTCGTGATAAAATGATATCTTATTTCAATATGTTTTGTATTATAATGATGAATTAGATTCTTCCTAAGATAAATTGCGCTCTTTTTATCACAGTATATCACCATTGGTTATTTCACCTCATCAATAACATATGATATTTGTTGCTTCATCCATAGCAGTTGAGTGCATGCCTTTATAGTAGAGATAAATTTAGATCTAGTAGTAGTAAGAGAAGTACTATCTTGTTTATTTCTCAACCAGCCAACACATTTTTTCCAAATATGGAATGCTCCATAACTTATGGACTTTCTATAAACTACATCGCCACCCTATTCATCATCAGATAATGATAATAATTCTATGTCTCTTCCTACAACAATGTATAACCGAACATTATGAGTACCATGAATGTACCTCATGATTCTTTTTACTTCCAAAATATGTTTTTACTTTGGATTACTCTGAAAGAGGGCCACTAGACATGTTTCAAAGACAACACTATCAAGTATAGTAGGCTCTCAATGATCCTCATGTACATAGTGGGATCTAAAGAGGTCACATCCTCATGATTTCTATGTTTGGACCCAACTACAATGGGAGTTGACTTTGGATTGGAGTCATGCATATTAAATTTCTTTATCAACCCTCTTGTATACTTTTCCTAATATGAAAGAGTAATATTTCTTTTGAGTCACCTATAGACCCAAGAAATATGTTATCTTCCTATTCAATTACTTTTCAAATTATGATTTCAGGTGATTGGAAAATTTATCCACTAATTTTTACCTGCTTACACCAAATATAATGTCATCAACGTAAACTAGAACCATGAACCGATCTCTTAGGTAATTCTTTACATAGAGATTGTGATCTACTCCTCCTCTTTTAAATTCCAAATTCTTGAGATAAGAATTCAGCTGAGAGTACCATGCTTGGGGTTCTTATTTCAAGACATAGAGTGTGTTCTATAGATTTCAATCCTTTGTCTCATTATTTCATAAAATAAAACCCACCCGTTTTTCAATAAAGAATTCTTCTTTGAGAACACCATTCAAGAATGTTGTCTTAACCTACAAAAGATATACATGATATCCACTTTGGAGTTCCATGGAATGAAAATTACCGAATGTCTCCAATCTAGCCATTAGAGCAAATGATTATTTAACATCAACTCCTTCAATCTGGGAATATCCTTTATGAACCACTCATGACTTTTTTATGATCACACTTCTATGCTCATAAAACATGTTCTTAAAAATCCACATATTACTAATCACATTGTGACATTGGAGTCTCTTGACTAGATCATATGTTTGTTTCTGGTAAATCTGATATATCTCTTCATTCATGGAATTCACCCATGATTTATCCTTTGCAGCTTCTTAAAATGTGGATTATTCCACAATTGATAGAAATTAAGATTTTGTGTTATTACTCATTCTCCTTTTTTGTGTGGGTGTAGTCCAATATCTGATAATGTTGGATTGATCAATTATGTCTCCTCTATTTCCCCTTATAGATTCAACTGCATTCTCTCATACCAAGGTTTCTTCTTTAGATTATTCTTTAGAGTCAACATCATGATGTGATTCCTTAAGTTTTTGTACACCTTCTTTTATTTATGTATTGGAATTTACTCGACATTCACTTTCTTACTCATTTTCATTGAGATCAGCATAAATATTATTTGATGCACTTGTGGTTTTATCTTCAATGATCTTTACATCACTACTTTCCAAAAAATTTCCATGACACTTATTGAAGCATTTTTAAGCTTTGATTTTCATTGAGTATCCAAGGATTATTCCTTCATCTGCCACATCACCATACTTATGTTGATTTCATTGTATGTATTGGATAACAAATTTACTTCCAAAAACAAGGAACTACTTCAATGAGGCCATAATTCCATGGCACAACCCATACAGAATCTTGGTTTCACACATTAGATCCCTATTTGATTTAGAATATATATTTCTACTTGAACTGCCACTTTCATATACTAATAAGTGATATGGATCTCAAACTGCATTTTTAATCCATATTGTTCACTTGGTGATTTCTATAATTCACAACTCTATTCTGCTATGGGGTTCTCATAGTTTCGACCTCTTTTTGTATTCTAGGCTTCTCCATAAAATTCTCAAATTTGATGGACATGTATTCCAATCCATTATCAGATCACATAACAATAATTTTCCACCCAGTGTCACTTTTCGTAATTCAATGATAAGTCTTCATGCAATCTAGAACTTGGAGTTTCCTATGTATATCTATCACAAATTTCATTCCACTATAATCATATATGAAAAGGAAAAAGTTCCTTTATCCTTGTGTTCGAGAACAATTTATCAGACCACATACATATGTATGAATGAGGTCAAGAATATTAGATGCTCTTTTCGTCTTTTGCTAATAAGAATTGTAGACCAATTTCCCACAAATTCACGAATCACACAACTTTTCACATTCACAATTTAGGATGGTGATATCCATGAAAATATACAGTTTTGATATCTTTATAATATATTTTTTATTGATGTGACCCAACCTCCCATACCACATGGTGTTTTCTTCTTCAATTTTCAGATTTAAAATGTTCTCTATAATGTCTACTTGATATAGGATTTCATCAGTTCTTCATCCCTTCATGAGAGAATTCCCTATCCTTCCCATTATAGTGCACCACTATTCATTGAACTTCACTATATTATCTAAGTCATATACTCGACTCACACTCAAAATATTGTGACATAGACCATCTATATAAATAATTCTTTCTTCTTTAGCTCTCTGTTAGTCAGTTCAGTACATCCACTGCCTTCGATCTTCAAAGCACAATAACTACCAAAACTAACTATTACACTGACCATTTTCTTAATATTCATTAACAGTTCTGCATTTCCTGTCATATCTGATGAGAATCCACTGTTAAGAATATTGGGGCTACTGATCTTGGTACCCTTGAGAGTGACTTCATCAATAATGTATTTCTCAATATTCTTATTTTCCTTCCATAGAATATTATCCTCAATGAAGGATGAATATGGATTTTCAGAACTAATTTTACTGTACACATGTTCATCATACTCAAACTCTTCTTATAGAGGATAAATCATATTTTAATGAGAAATACCATATGGTTGGAGAGAGTTAACTTGTCTTTGATCTCTATAGGAATTATTCATATCATTCATTTTCCTGCAATACCCAACATTGTGGCCAAAGTTAGAGAAATAAAAACAATATATGTTGAACCCATTTCTTCTTAAAAGAAGTTGGACATGAATTCATTCTTTATTGTTTACCTCCTAGTTGTCCCCTATTTAAATAAATCATTGACTATTAACATTAAGACATAGTATGGCCCAAATATTCATTGAATTGACATTTCATAAGTGGGAATATCATTTCACATTGATTATATTTCATGTTCCCTTTCACCATATAAGACAATTATAGATGATTATCTCTGAAATATTGTGAATATATTTCATTTCTCCATCCAATTTTTCTTAGGCCATTAATATTTTGGACTTCAGGTGAATTTTCAACATGTCTGACTTCCATATATACTTTATTTTGGCTCATATGATTCCATTATTTGATGATTCACTATAACATCCAATTCCACTATTACCCATACATGCATGTCATTGCTCTTTCAAAACATTTTCAACTCCATCAGAACAATACAGAGCTCTCACTAGTAATTCTGCATATGGAAATCATCCAAAAATGCATTTTATTCTTTTACTCTTTTAAGTTTGATTGACTTAACAATTTAATACTAAGAGTAACAAATTATTATTCCAGACCCACAATAGTTTTGGACCAGTCGTTCAATTTGGAGGTAAGATCGTTGATGACCATGGATTGTTCTTCAATTCTGAGCTTTAATTCAACAACATCTTCTATACTTTCAATGACTGTAGAATTTAATTTTGTAAATTCTTCCAGTCGATCAATTTGTAATATAAGTTGATCAAAATAGTCAGATGATTCTTCCACAACTTCTCTCCATTTTAGCATTTGTTACATTGATTCTCAGTCTTACGAGGAGTATCACTCAATTCATGTTTGGGATCGACAGTAGTATTCAATAGATTATCTTTAGATTTTTTACTTCATGGTTCTAACTTTTCTTCGGTAGCCATCATTGAAGCATGTTTCTAAATTTTAAATTATGGTTCTTCATCCCCAAAGAAGTCATTATCATTGTCATCATATTCTTCAAATAGAAAACTTTTCCTCTATAGCTTGTTCCCAAACATCATGTTTAATTTTAGAAAACCTCTTCTTACGATTTTGTGAGTTTCCTCTTTCACTTTTTTTATCATAAAACCTCATTGAACAATAATAAGAAATGTTTAAAACTCCACCATAATGAAAACATGACAAGGGTAGCATCCCTTAAAATCGTCCCTTTCCACTCATGAATTTCAATAAAAATTGAGAGAGAAACTCAGCTTCTTCATCAACAACATTAATGTAGTTTCCTAAAATATCTAGTTTTTCCCTGGATTTGATTGACATATCCTTGATAACACACCCTGTTGAATCCACCAGTTTTACTCTCCTTTCATAAGCATTCAAACATCATTGAAGATCATCCAATGAAAGAATGGAAAAATTTCATTCTTCAAGGGTATGCACTTTGGGATTGTAGAGTGTTGGAAGCCTTCTCAAAATATTCTTCATGATGTCAATGTCTTTAATTTCTTCTACAAGTCCTCATAATTCTCTTACAACTTCAGTAATTTGATTGAAGAAGGTATATTTATTTCCATCTAGATGCCTCTTCAGAACATTGAACCTATTGTTCCATACTTGTAGTTTTTCCTCCAACACTTTTCATTACCCTTCATAAATATTCTCTAGATTTTCCAACGTAGACTTAGCTGAAGTACATCTCATCACTGTTAGATAAATTTGATCTAAAAGTGTTGCAGTAAGTGCATTCTATTCTATGGTGTTAACATCATGCATCTTTCAATCTATATAAATCATTGAAATCCATGTAGGATCTGCGATATGAATTCCTTGCATAGTAGAAAATAAAATGTCCATTTCAAGAGATATTTGATGAGATCTCATCCTATTTTTCTAGATTTAAAAGATCCTTCCACAGATGAAGGGTACTCCCCTAACATTGACTGAATTAACAATGAAAAAAAAATGATTTAGCACCTACAACCATTACCCTATGATACCACATGTAGGACCCTGAGAAACCCTGAGAGGGTTTGGATGAATCAGGGTTTGAAATTTTTCTTTTAAAGTGACAGATCTTGGTCCCACATTGGTATGAACTTGTTAATCCTATTTGATTGATATGAACAACAAATAAATAAACACATGAAAAAAAGTCACACAAAACTTTTACTTGGTTCACCACAAAGGGATATGTCTAAGGAGCATACCCTGATAGTGTGTCAGTCATATCAAAATCCACTAATATTTACTAGTTTTGGAGTATAAGAGTTTGGTCATAGTCAAACTATGATTGGAACACAACCTTTACAAAAGTTCAGGGATAACTCACTACATCCCTTGGATCACTTCCATTGACTCCCCTGGCTCACTACCTCCGGTTAATTAACAATCAATTTATGGACGTGAAGGTCCCTTCAATAGATTTGCATTGAAGTCTTTCTATCGGTCCAACATGAAACACTGCTTTCATCGAAGTCTTGAATTGATGCATGTGGAATCACTGATCACACACACCAGATTTTCAAAAACATGTGAAATGCATAACACCACACATATACACAATATATCAACTTGAGTGCAAGATTTGTTAATTATTGCAAAATTTGACTTTTTCACAACCCATCATTTCTGAAAAACCAATATCTTTCACATAACAACACTAAAGGGTTCACATGGTCTTTGTAGACTAAAGGAACACATTGCACGCAAGATTAACTCTCTTCTAATCTTTCGCATGCAAATCATTTGCACAATAGAGTTACATGATTTTTGATGGAAAATTCATAATTCTTCCTTGGGGGTAGCCACATATTGATAGGCACTTGATGACTTTGCTTGTAAGATCGCGACGGTTTTTCTTTAGTGAGTGTATGTTTCTTTCTGAGTGCGCAAAACACCTTTTAACATCACATTGGTTGCGTAAACCCTTTCGATCAGCATCATCTACTGTGCATTCCATTACTTATCCTTTTTTTGGAATTCTTATCCAGAAACAAGTCTTTCATGTAAGTACCAAAAACACCATTAATACTAGGCAATAAAACAAATCATTCTTTCACACTTCAAATCATTCGTGCACCTTCCATTTCCAAAAACATGTTTCTCCATTTTCCAATTTTCAGCCCCAAATATTTGGCAAACACTGGAGAATGTAGCCACCTTAAATACTACTTTTGGATCGAACTGTATGACCCTGTTCCATGTAAACGCCCTGATCATCCATGAAAGGGATAAAAATTACATACACAAAACATGATCAACCCAATGAATATTGGCAACAAACCCAGTCCATTCTCAATTTCATGTATAGAATGGTCACGGGTCAAAAAAAATCCCATAGGTTCTACATCGTAATAAGAATCTAATTCACTATATAATTAATAGTATTAAATAAAAACACATTGAACTAAGATTGAATGATATTATTTAGGCCTGCATAGAAGTTTTCTTCCCATGGATTCTCATTAGAAACATTAATTAGGGAAAATCAATGATGATTTGTGAAGTGTACTAAATATTTAACAACTATCATTGTTCCCTTATCTATACGCATATACTCAATAAATGTTTTAGCTCTTACGGTATTAAGAAATAATTAATTATAAATAATGGATTATAAATATCTTCAAACCATATGTAAGAGCATAAGAACCTAGTTAAAAACATCCCACTAGTGCTTAGATTCTCTACAAAGCCTAAAAGTCACACGCTTCATAATCAAATCAGGAGGTTTTATATGATTCTTGAATACTGAAAAGACATTATCTAGCCATATATCATTATTTTGTGAACCTCCACTCCACAAAAACATGGCGGGATTCTAATTCTGGAATAGTCATGTTAGCTATTTCATAGATGAGGTATTCAGTGATGCTCTATGAAGATTTGACATGAAAAACCTAAAACACTCATATTATAGTGCTTCAACACACATATCTGGTAAAAAAATTAGTGCCAAAACTAGCACTATAGTTGGATCATCTAGAATCCCATGGACCACCACCTCTAGATAATTTTCATCTCAACCCTCTTTCAATATGACTAGATGTCATCATGGTGGCATGTCTATACAATTATTAACACATGCCATGGAAAGAAATTTTAATGAGAAGGTCACATTTTAAAAGAATAACACTGGTCCAAGCCTCACTAAAGGTATGACACACCCCATTCCTAATCCAAAATCTAAAACTAGATAAAAAGATCAACTATAAAATAAATACATGAGATACCGTATGCCTCCCACTATAAATCTGGGTTATGATAAAATTATATTTTTTCACATTTCCCGATTCATTGAAATTTTTGTTTATATTAAAGTTATCGTAAAATGGTTTATCCAAATGGGTCACCAATAGTGATCCATAAGGGACCATACACCCAATTAAGAGATTTATTAGGTCCACTAAATTTAAAACATAAAATATTCCCATCCATGCAACCAATGGTCCATGACCCAACATCGCATAGTTGACTGATTAGGGTTTCTACTATTGCGTAGCCTGGAAAAAATTATTTAGGTTATGGAAGGATATCTATGTAACAACCATGTTTCTAAATTACCTACATTAATAATCTTTCAAACACGAGTTATATCACTCAATAAAATCATAATAAATGTCATATAGTCAAATTAATCATATATGGAATAGTGTAATAAATGCCATGTAAATTATAACTGGTGCCTAAAATTATTCATGAGTTGGAATAACCACATGTCATTGGGCATTAGTAAAATATATAATCATAGGAATATAAAACTTCAATATCATTACCCAATTATAGAATCAAATTAAATATAAATGAACGAATTCAAAAAAATTGTTTTAAGAAATTTTGTTAATGTGGGTGAGCAACTCCCATGCACAACTCAATAATAATTTACTACACCTTTCTAATATCTTGTATAATGTCACTAAATAGTAAGGCTAAAAATGAAAAATCCTTTATACCACATTATAACATCCTAAATATGGAGTCACTGAATGATTCCCCAATCATGTGGGTTACATGGACTCAAGTGTGCATCTCCATACAAAAAAGGCTTCGACTAGTAGTGAAGGGTTGGGGTGTTTTTGTGGGTAGAATATGAACTCATGTAAGAGTGTAACCCAATGGTGTAAAATTATTATCCAACATAGAAAGAATAATTTAAATCATTGAAAGTACATAAGTCATTTAGAATAATTTACTAATAACAAACCGAAACCAAACACATATAATATGATCATCATGTCATGTCACTATAAAAATGGAAGCTAGTACATAGAAACTACAATACCATTATAATACCAATATCAAAATACCGAAAGAATAAAATTAAATATCTCTAGATAGAATCATGAGCATAGCTAGATCCTCTTCTCCCACTTTCTTAAACAAAGAATAAGTAAACCATGTATAATGTGTGTTTTTCCTAATCCCTATATACATCCAATAAGTCTATCTAGGTACATAATGGTCACCTGAACAAGTTATGAAAAAACACGAATTAGGCCAACACAAATGCTCTCTACAACAAATCCATACAATTAAATATAAACAGATGTAGTTTGAAATATAACACAAGTATGAAAATAAATAATTTAATGTTTCATCCATTCTAGCTAAACACAAATCCTTATAAATAACAATAAATCACCTATTAAAACGGTATCTATAAATAATAAACAAAAAAGTGTTACACTATCCGGTATAACATCTATAAAATGATACCCGTACCCATTCTATTCGTAATCATTGAAACACATGCACAAAGGCTACACCATTTAATCAAATTTATAATATCCACAATGGCCACACCATACAATTTTGTTTCAAACCACGAAGGGTCAAATCTAAGGTATAGAAGATCAATCAATCATCTTTGAGTCCTAAGATAATCTCAATGGAAACTCAGTACAGACATGGGTGGAGTTCAATGTGAATGTCAACAGAGTATGTCCAATGTGTGTCCATAATGGTAGGATACATGGTCTAAAGATGCCCATGGCGTCCTATAGAACTAGGATCCATTTAGTAAACTAGTCCAAGGCATACACTATAGTATAAAAGATCTACGAAGTAGTAATGTGCATGGAACATAAGGAAATCAGGATCCAAGGAGATCATACAAGGAATCCACCACCATTATCATTTCATCATCTCATTTCATTTATCATTTCATAAACATTAACATTCCATGAGTTCATACATCCCTTTTCCACAATTTTAATTCAAAAAATTAAATCATTTAATATCATGTAATATTATCTAAAAGGATGCATAAACTTCTCTATATCATTCATTCCAATGGCTTATTAATGAACTCATTAAACAAGGTTCCAATAACATAATAAATTATTTAAATTGTCATTAAGAATACTGATAAAATTGGAGACCTCACATGCATCCAAGAAGGTGGTACAATATAGGGAAGAGACTAAGGAATACACTTAGTATGGACTGGTTTGGACAAAAAACCTATAACCATAAATGGTAGTAAGACGGAAACCTTAAAATGTTCCAATTCATTCAATTCAACCATTTCATTAATTTTAGGGGAAACATAGAAAAGTATGGAGTGTGTAACAATGAAATTAATTATTATAAACACCTAAACATGAGGGGAAGTTATATACCAACTACCATAGGTTCATGGTAGAATAATATACCATTATCCACATTAGATTTAATCCAAACTAAGAGAAAAATGAAGAATGAGGGAATAGCCTAGAAATATGATATATTATCTTCCACCTATAAAAAATCCATCTATGTGATGAAAAATGTATAACAATGGAACAAGATTTAATAACTAACTAGTATAGATATATTGAGGCAAACGTTTCTCCAATCTATGTAAGGATAGAGAAATGAGAGAAAATCCAATGATTTGGCCATGAAAGAGAGACCCCAATACTCATGGATATTTTTTTGAAACAAAGGAGGAAGAAAATGTTCAAACTTTGAAACTCATTAGATGAAAAATAATTATTTACCAGAAAATACTAGTCCACATGGTTTTGAAACATAGATGGCCAAATCTTGTGCACTTATCTCCCATAAGGATCTCCCTTGCACGATCATGGTACACTGTTAGAAACAGTGTGTATAATCAAATATCAAACAATGTGGATCTCCTACACATGAATGTTCCCCATACCACATAGTTTCCTCAAACTATGAGTCCTCTTCATTCCCTCTATCTAACCCCTCTTGGATACTCCTTACCATGTGGATATAGTTGAACAATTTCTACTAATAATATTGGGCCAACATAATTGTTTGAATAATATTCATAGGGAATCATACAAACCTCAAACGTCCCTAATTTTTTATCTTATTAGTTACTCACATTGGACAAGAAATAAGAATTTAAAATAAAATTAATAAGATATATATGGCACATTAAAACCCCAAATGTAATAAGATAATTGTAAAATGAGTAGTGATTCTTGATTGAAAATGAAAAATGGGTGGTGATGTTTAATACACTTTCTAATATAGGTGAATGAATTGTGGACTTCTTAGGTAAATAGGATTGTGGATCCCGATAAACTGTGTTATGATTTATATGCTTATGGATGTGTAGAAAATATAATTTAAACCTTGTTTCATTGATATATGAAATTTTTACGATACATTTTTATGTTATTACATGATTTAGGACATTTTATTTGTTGGTCATAACATTCATATATATCATAATTATACCCATATACTTAAATTAATATCCCATATTATCATTGATCAGTATCAGTTATGTTTTTTCCTTATCGAGTACCAATTATCATCTATTTTGTATGTTTCTATTTCAATAGGGTATGAAGGAACATAATATATAGGATGTGTTTAAAATGTTATCATATGATTACAGTTTTTGGGATATGTTTAATACATTTTAAGAAATACGTTTTAATTTATATAGTGTATAAAATTCACAAAATTTTAAAAATAAAAGAGTTTTGTTAGTTAATGGGTTTTTATAATTCACTAAAACTCTAAAACAAAATGATCATTGGAATGTATTTAAATTATGTTATTTATTTCATGAAATATGTATGGTCACATTTGTGGGTAGTTATGGTAACTAGTCACATACCCACATCAACTATCCCAAAGGATCTAAATATTTTTACGTTTCTCAAATAGCTAATATATAGGGAATCTATCTCAATTCATCACTCGTCTATATATTAAAAGGTCAGTATGCATTCCCACACAAAGAACATTGGATTATGTCCATTTTGTTTAATTAGGACCCCACATGTTCCATGGTACTCAAGGATAAGAATTATAAGTAAGGCCTTATCAATTGATGATTGAAGAAATCAATTGAGTGCCTAAGGGTCTATCATGTTCCATGAAACAGTCTCTATTCTAATAATTTAATTTAATTTTAAATTAAAAATTTATGTAAATAAAATATATCAACCACCTTGGTAGAGAGACCTCATATAACATACACGTGTAATCAAAATGAATAATACCAAATGTTTATCTATAAGGGGACACCTACTTCAATTAGAAGATAATTCCTACATGACACAGAAAACAATTGTCGAATGAAGTATCTTCCAAGTCCAACAACCATTTTATATAAACTCAAGTACTTAATTTCCATCATAATATCAAAATTAATTATTCAGTTGGACTTATTGATAAACAATTTTAATTAATTTTAAAATTTAATTCAATTAGGAATGAATTCATAAATACTCAACAAAGACCCTCATCTCTTGAATACTATGACAAAACATATATTGAAAATCTGCATTGAACACCTATAAATATTTTGGGTAAAATCCATAATAATTAAAACCAAGTGAATATCCTAATTCATCATATTCCTCTAAAATTCTCAAATAAAATTAAATGATGACATACATTTGAAAAAATAGAGTGATAATATATAAAAACATCACAATGGGTTATCCTCTACCCATCATATTAAAAACCCACATCAAACTAGACGATTCCCATTATGTTTTTGTATAAATAATCACTTAACCATATCCCAAAATCAAATGAAAAACATGGGATTTAAAGGATAATCAAAAACAATTTAACAACCTAAGAATTTAGGTATTTTAAAATATATTTAATGATCTAAAATATATGTCACAAGTTATATCTAATGTAAATGAGCCACAATATAGTAGAAAATACATTACTTCCAAATCAATATTAATAATATGATGGTAAACAATTGAAAAATATATTCTTAATACGATAAATAATTAATATATGGTATTATTGAAAAAGGCTACCATTAAAATGTGGTTTGCTTATATTATATATTTTTTAATATAAAAAATAAAAAATTAAAAGTTTTAATTTTATAAAATATTCCAAAATTTTTAATTTTTAATATGAAAATAATTAAGATAAGTTTTGGACATTTTTAAAAAATATTTCGTTTTTATATGAATTGTGAAAATACAGATACTGATATTGCCATCAACTTTATATGATTTATATGTTTTTAAATAATCTTTTATATTAAATTTATAAGTTTATAAAGTAATATTAACCTTTTAAATTCACAATTTTCACCTTAACAAATGTATGCATATCATTTTAGAAAATCAAATAATATATATTGAAATATGAGTTTTTTTGTTAATTTAATTTAATTTTTTCATTGGTAAATTATGTATTCTTTCAATGCCACATTAATATTATTTGAACTATTATAATATAATTAATATCATTAGAATAAATAACAACGATAATTTTGTCCCATATATAATTATTATTCATATAAATACACAGTTATTAAAAATGTTTTCTAATGCGATACAACCGCTAACGTTAAGATTAATTTCTATCCACATAGAATGTGAATTTTGTAGAATATTTCATATATTTGATATAAAACATAAATATTATTTACTATTAACAATTCTATATTTATCCCAAACATTTATATTATTAGGATTAATGTTATGTAATATGATAATGGTTAAATAATTTTTTCCAACCTAATTTTTAATTAATATCAAATAATATATATATATATATATAATTACTTAAAATGAAATAATTAAATTTAATAAATCAAATATTATGTATGAAAAAATTAATAAATATATTAATTCCAATTTAATTGGTAATAATAATGAAATGTGATTAGTAATCCATAAATATAAAAATGTCATTTTTCTACTAAACTAGTTTTTCTACAAATTATCAGTTTTAAAATAAATGTTAATTATATATTATATAGAAAATTAATTAGACTATATAAGTTTTAAATTTATTTCCATCACACATAAATTTATTTATATTATTTATTCTATATTCTCAATAAGACAAAAAATCACTTAGTTTATAAATAGTTTCACAATTTAAAAAGAAAAAATTTATATTGTAAAAAGATAATTGTAAACCCAAATTTACATGTTTAATAATTTAATTTAAAAATTATTTGAGGATTTATCAACGCAAATAAACCCTAAAATACCTTATTTTATATCTTTTGATCCAGTGAACTTGAAATAGCGTTATGAAATTATCAAAATATAAAGGTTGTTTCAAAATGATTCATTTTCTTATATTATATATGTTGATCACTAATAACCATTCAAAAATAAACCTACCATTCTCAATATCATAAAATTAATGAAAATATATCATATAATAAAATTCCACCACACATTAGAAATCCAATATCCACACTATGTTATACCATTTCCTTTAATTCCAACAATAATTCCAAAGAAATATCAAGTCTCCAAGGTTTGTATTTTTTCCTTTCTATATTGTTCTTCAAAATATTAATATTCAAAATATATTATAAATATAATAATATAATTAATTGTGTATTATTATTATAATTATTTTTTTACATTAATGGTATAAAAAATATTTATTTATTTCCATCAACTTATAAAAATATTGGATTGCCAACGGTTCACGTCTACGAGCTACAACAACTATAGAGCTTTGTTTTTCCATTTTCATTAAATATTTTCATTATGTATAAAAAAATAATAAAATTTGGTTCAAAATAATAAAAATCATCCATATACTATCATTAATATCCTATTGCGAAAAAATTATGTCAAAATAAAACCTTACTTTAGTATACACTCTTATTGAGATAAACTGTGTTCATGTTCTTTTAGGTTTAATAACCTACAAGAACGATTATATAAAACTATTTAATGGATGAAACTAAGAAACTAAAAACATATAATATTATAATATAATAATAATATAATGAGTATTATATGGTTATTAAAATATTATATTAAATATAAAAGTAAATGTTAATGTCATGTTTTCATTTTTAATATCACGTAAATAAGTCAAAATTGATTTCACATTCACACAACATAACTAAAACACATTAAAAATAATATAAGATCCTTATAAATCAATAATATATATATATATATATTCATACACTAATGTATTATAAATTATATATTAAATATGGACTTTTTTAATGGTGGGTAATGACATCATCATTATAAAACTTATGAATATGGTTATTACTATTAAAAAACGATTGTTGAAATAAAATATATCTAACCAATATAACCAAATTATTCAATTATTAATTAGGTATATAAATATAATAAATATAATTATTTTTATTATATAATATCAATTAGGAAAATATATTTTTCTTAAAGGATGTTATAATGTCATTAACAATGAAAGAAAGATAATTGAGTGGTTTTCATCTCAATTCCTCTTCATCGAGACACATTTTATTTTTATGCCCTGATTTCATGATTATATATGCATATACATCACAAGAATTTATATTGGAATAATAAATTATTTAATTCATGATCTTTATAGAAAAAATTTAATTTATATATTCCATGTACTTTTGATAATGATGTTATTAAAGTTGTAAGGGATTTCATGTCAAAATTACACTGTTTGAGAAATGTGTCATAGTGTGCAACATGTTTACTTTATATGTTGTACATAATTCAATTTTGAAATATAATATTATGAGTTATCATTAATTCATGGTATTTTAAGTTCAATTAATAGTAATATCTTTCAAGGTTTTTAATTAAAGAATAATCAAGTCTTAAGGGTTACATGCCTAAAATAAAAATCCCTTGAGACTTTCGTAAACTATACACCGTGTTTCCTTTTAAATGATGTAAATACATTCTTATTTTAATATTTATTCCTGGCAATTTTGTATTTAATTATATTAAATGTTAAATTTAGATTTATAACCCTCATGGTGTTTTGATGAAATCATACAAGTATTTTATATTTTTTTCTTGACTCGAATCTTTTCCAGGGGCTAAATCACTCTTCATTCACAATTATCATCGAATATTGGTTTATTAATTACTATGATGAAAGGATGATTTATTTAAAAAATATTTTTTAAATCATATTTCACAGAAGACTCTTCATCCTTGATGATTCTATTTTTTGGATTAAATATTTTTTTAATAATTATTACCTTTTTTTGAAATATATTTTTCATCAATATCCATATATTTACTTCCCACCAATTTTATCCACTAACAAATGGAAAATAAATCTCTTAATTTCTAATGAAAATTTTATTACCCATTTTTCATTTTATATAAATTGTTTGATAATTTTATTTAATGATATGGAGTTTCAACCAATTGTATTTCAATGGAAACTAATTGGGCTTCTATAATTTGAAAAATGAAAAGTATAATCTTCTATTGAACTTTTTTTTAAAACAATCATCTATTTTCAGTGCTATTTTATTCATTAATATTTATTACAAGGATTTAAAAAGTATTTTGTTTTGATTTTAAAAATAATTTTTTATGTAATTTGTTTTTCAATGTTTAAAAAAATTGGAATATTTTTTTCACATATATTTACCCTCAATTGTTTATATTTCATGAAGTGGTGTTTTGATCACCCTATATATGTTATTATTATAATATTCATTTCAAAAAATCTTATTTTTGATATCTTATGATTTATTATGTTTATGATATGTGATGTTTCTATAAGGATTAAGAAACCCATTCTTTTATCTATGAGTTATTTAAGATATGATGATGATTGATACACATATGTATAAATGATGATGGGTGAGATTATATATTACCATCAGATGAACTATTTTTCGATTATATCCCATGAGATAGTTTGGAGTGGACATGATTATTTTATTAACATAGGTGTTAGAATGATGTGTTTTCTTATATTTCTCAGAATGGAATAATGATATTTCTCAAACATTTTTTTATATTCTTATGGTAGTTCCATATAGCATCCAAGGCCAATTATACATTGATATTACATCTTTTTAGAGGAATATTAATTACATTACACAAACCAGTGCTTGAAGACCATTATAGTTTAGTGCCTCTAAAAATATGTATCAAAATATTTCAATCTATTGAATGATAATTAATGTTTCCAAAAAAGATCACCCCCTTTAGTACACTTCTTAGACACACCCAAAATAATACATTTATTCATAATGTAGGGAAATGAAACAAAATAATGTGTGAGGGTTGATGTCCATTATGGGTAAACATAAGAGGTATAAATATAATATCTCGTGAAATCATAAGATAAATATTGGGATATTTGGTATTGAAAGTAAATTACAAAGATCATAAAAACCTATATTTGATCATAAACATGAGATATGTAATAATGATTGGATGTTCATAAGACATAAATGGTAATGGAAAAAAATAACATGATCCCTCAGAGCATAACATTGGCCTAAAAAACAGATTTCTGAAATACACATAATCATATGAAATATTAGGTCAAGGTTACCATATATGACATTCCTAACATGTTAGGCTTCCTCTCACCACCCATGTACCTTTTTTGGGCTTGGGATGACCTCCCATGTACTCTCATTCAGGCTTGGGTTGCCACCCATGTAGAATCATTTTTGGTCTTCACCTAACCACTAATGTAACCTCTTTTTGGTTTGGGATCACCACATATGAACCCTATGAGATCATATAATATTTATTATTTTCTAATTAATGGTAGGGATAAATATGTCCTACCCATCACATAAATAAAATCGTACATATGTGTTATACTTAATCATTAAAAATTCATCTTATCAAAACCCATGGGATAATATGGGTTTCCTAAACACTTAATATTATCATAACATGTTGAAAAGAGATAGGATTAATAGTAATTTTATTATTTCATCCTATAATGTCTCCAAAAACGATGTGGTTTTCGTAAGTGTCCATCATTGTATGAATTATTAAAGACAAATGGATTTAATAAATATTTTTCATCATAAAAATATAAAAAATTATATAAATAATAAGAATGCTATCCTTAGATAATATCCCTATTAAATACTACATTATATAAAATAATGTCATATAGTATGGGTAATGATTTTTAATGATCACGTGGAACATATCTTAAGGGAAAAGCCCTTCTTTGAAAATTATTTTTTAAATCATGAAACATTTTAAAAATGTATTTCATTTAAAAAATCATTAAAAAAATATAGACTAACGTTTAAAAAATTTATATAAAATATTTCTTTAGGAAAATTGCATTTTATATTTTAAATACTCTTTTTAAATAATTTTTAAAACATTTCTAGAAAACATGATTTTTGGAAGAAAACCAATTTTCAACAGAAAAGATAATTTTTCATATAAAATTAATTTGAAATTTTTAGTTCATAAAGAGAGGAAAATTCTGGGATGAATGTTTTTCTCATGACATAACCATATTTAAATAAAATTCATGATTTTATTATGATATGGATCATAATATTTTGTAATTAGAAACATAGTCAAACTCAATCTAAGTTAATGATGATGTTATAACATAAAATGATTAATAATTTGTTAACAATGATTTATAATCCCCTTAAAGGAATAACATAATATATAAATTAAAATATCATAATGATAAATAAATCCCGGATAATAAATTTTAATGAGTATTTATTTACACCTCATTAAGGAATATATACACAAACCCTAACATACATGTCACACTCGGTTATTCATGTATTGGTTTTGATCTAATGTGTTGAAAATACCAATCATTTTTTGTGGTTTTTGGGTGAGATAACTATTTATTTTTGAACATTCTTCTATTTTTAATCATCATTCACTAGTTTCCCCATATCTTCCATGGGCTTTTTTGAGAAAGGGGTGGTTACTTCAAGATTTGGGCCTACCGTGAGCCACTTTACATATTTAAAATCAATTTTATTAACTTCGTAGTTTTTTTACAATTTTCAATCATTCCACTTCCCACATGGCCTCCCCTAACCTATTTAAACAACCATATACATTTGGACCCCTTAAGAATTAAAAATAATGGTTGATTGGGGTTATTTTTTAATGTATTGGTCCAGTAGTCCGTGAGCCCTATTAAAGAATTAAAAATAATAATTTGTTTATTTTATATATATTTAATTTTATAATATTTTTGGTGGTTCCAGGCTCTCTATATCCCAAAATACCTAGACGCACCACCATGTTCCATTTTAACTCTTTCGTTCTCTTCTTAGTCATAGAATAGGTTGGAATTTATCAAGGCTTCTCAAATCATCCAGATGTGGTAAGGTAGTTTTTTTATTTCATGAATCATTAATTTTTTCCTTTTTTCCTCATAAATATTATCTCCTTGGTTTTTCAAGACCTAAGGAGACTCTCCATTAAGTTCCAAGACATTCCATCTCCACTAAGGGTGTGGATCTAAGGGATGTTTAAGAGATCTCTAGTTTTAAAGGTGAGTTTCCCCCTCCTTTATTTTCCTTCCTCCTTCTCTTTCTGCTATTTATTATCTCTCTCTTCGTCCATAAACATGCACGACCTAAGATTATGTTTTTGAAGATTTTTTGTTGAATTTTATTTCTTTTAAGTATGTTATTCATATATATAGTGTTTGTGAACCCTCGTGTAGGGTTTTCTGCTGTTCATTTCTATTCTGCCCAGGTTTTGAGGTAGGTTTTATAAGGCCCCGACCTTAACCCTTACTTAATATTGAATTAAATGAATAATTCACGTTGTGGATCTTTTCAGGTTTAGAGTTTTAGAGAATTAGGACATAACTATTACATCTCAAAAGATTACAAATTAGTCACTTCTAATAAATTTCTATAAAATAAAAACTCTTAAAATGAAACATGTCTATTTCCATGTTTTAGATAGCATGTCTTTTCCTTGATCCCATCCTCGACCCTGTTCCACATTAAGTCCTGTGAAAAACACTTGAAAAACTTGTGGTGAGCATAAAAAGCACAGTAAAGGATACACGAAGAAGGAAAACTATTAGGTTTTCCAAAACAACCAGTAAACCATGAATACTTTATCAAATTAATACTTTTCACCTTTATGAAGTAGTAAAAACTCTTCACTGAATAAAAGACCATTACATACCCTTTTGTAACCAAACGATTACCATAAAATCCATATAAAGAACACATAACATATAAAGGTAACTTGGGACATAAACATACTTAAATGGAATAACCATATGATCGACTTCCACAAAAACTTAATGGAATAGCCATACGGTTGACTTCCATACCCAATGCATTGGAGGTTATAATGTATCCACCCATCCTGGTATTCACGACACCACCCGTCATATGGTTTATCACGTAACCACCCGTAAAATGTCTAAGTACCATCATTACACATAAAATATTGAAAATATAAACATTTCAATAACAAAATATTATTTTCAATTAAAATAAGTAATTCCACGATATTGAATTAATCAATCCATTTTCAAAAATCATTTAAAAGTGATTTTTGAATCAAAGTGTCCCATACCACATTGAAGATTTTATTGGAATTATAATTTTAAAACATTAATGTCCATATAAATAAATACTGAAAACCATTTTGAGAACATGGACATTAAAGATAATGATTTAGAATAATAAATCTTTAAAATATTTAAAACGACATTTTTGTTAAAGAGTTTTTAACAAAATGAGAGACTCTTGAATACAAATAATTGTAGAATAACATTTAATCCGAATATTATAATATCATGAGAATAATGGGATTCATGATATAATATGTCAAAGGACAGTATACACCCCATATAATAGTGATTTTGTGCATAACAACAATAAAGTCTCAAAAGAAATATAAAATGAGATGAAATCCATTATAAAGAAGGTATCCTTAAATTAAGGACAAATCAATCTCATAATTATGTTTGAAAAATATAAATACACCCAATATAAGTGGATATTAAGTGTAAAAAAATCAAATGTCATTCACACATATTCAAAGGATGAAATATTCAACAACTACATGTTGAACCCAAAGAAATCGAAATTGTGTTAAGAAGTTCCCTTGGTAAAATTCGACAGCCTAACGAAGTCACATAAAATTTTACAAAAATGGTTGATGAGAGAGATAAAGGGGATCTCATCACTTGGACATAAAATTGATATAAAAAAGGATATAGGAGAACATATTCCAACATAATAATATGTGAATTAAAAGACATAACAAAAGAAGTCTTTTAAAAAGAGGAGGGTGAAAGGTTCCCTTACCGACATGGGTATCTTTCGAAACGTACAACCCATGAAAGAAGGACTATAAAACATTGATGTAAATACTCATAAATGAATGTATATTACACAAAGATTAGAATAATAGGTATTACATACACCAATCAAAGGGAATAGTGGAAAATGTAGCATAAATCTCACGTGAATAAAAGTGAGATGAAAATCCCTTACGAAAACTCGGCAGTCTAACGACAACACGTAATACTTCCAAAAAATGGATTGATGAGATCAAATTGGTTATCTTATCATATTACAATAAAATTTACAGAATGTGGAAAATAAAATAACATCCCCCATCATAAAAAATAAGAGCTTAAAAAATGTGTCACAAAGGAGAGTACTTAAAAAGAAAGAGAGAGGATAGATCTCTTATGAAAATTTGGCAGCCTAACGGCGCCACTAAAAACATCCAAAATGGATTGGTGAGTGAAAATAGGGTCTCTAATAATATGAACATAAAAATTAATGTAGGATTAATATAAAATAAAATCCCAATCATAAGAAAGATGAGCTTAAACGAAATGACATAGAAGAGTGTACTTAAAAAGAAAGAGAGGGGTATGATCCCTTACCTCGGGTCCGACTTGACTCGATCGTTTATTAACATCCTAAATAATAAACTTGAGTTTATTTACACTTTCTTAAGAACATTTTTCAAGTTCATTATTCCTTTTATATCACTTGTTTCCATGTTATAATTATTATGTAATCATTTAAGTTAATAATGTTTGTTTTGTCGATATTTGGTTCTTAAGTCGAAAGCGGACTTCTGTACAATTACATGTTGTTCATGTGGTAAAAGGTTCATTATATCCAGAATTATATTCATGATTTGGATATCATATATATCATTTATTTCCAGAATATACAAGTATTTATAATATTACATAATCATTTAGAGATAATAAATGAAATGCACCGTTCATGGATACGGTAAGCCGTACGTACGCATGAACGCTACTTTCATTTCAATGTCATATTAATGGAATTAAAACCAAATGAGAGGTATGTATATTTTAATTCCATAATTATATTAATAAATTATATGTATCATAAATAATATATAATAACTTTAAATCCCTCCTTTATACATCGCACATATGGCATTAACGAATCAAATCACTTTGAGGGGGCGGTAGTCTGCAATTTCTAAAATGAAATTATCGTGTCTACCCACAATGGAAACCATAAAGGTATTACAAAAAATATAAATAAATAATCTTAAGTAAAACATAATAATATTATATATCATATATAAATATAGTGACATCTTAATGGCCACATTTTAAGGTGTTATATGAGTGTTGAACAATCATCATTTCGTGAGGCAGAAATTCGACATCCACAGAAATAGTATGTTCTTTAACCATTAGATGTAGGTGTGTGTAAGATTACATAGAATTATTCTTATAAAAACATCCTAGTATGTTTAATATACAGGAGTTTTTATAAAATAAAAGAATAAAAAGAGTTTAGGGGGGTGGAGAAGCAAAATAAAATAAAAGAACACAAGTGAAGACACTACCTTTAAATTAGGTGACTCTTTTTGATTTGAGCTCAAAAGCATCCTTGGGAAGACTTCTGCCCAAAGTTAGGCTCCTAGGAGTAAGAGAGGAATGTGGAGAGACAAAATGGGTAGGGGTTAGCTGAGCCAAAGGCTTGAGAGGTGTGGGTATGGAGGTAGAGGTGGGGGCCTTTTATAAGAGGAGAGGAGGGCCACTCTTGGAAAGTAAGGAAATGTTATTTTATTTTAGAATGTGTTTTGTATTTTAAAGGTCCCACATTGATGTGTTTCGAGGATAAGGTGATAAGGGTTCTAAATCCACTCATGCAATAGGTTTTTGACATGTTTAGGTCTTAGATTTTACATTATCATTCCATTTTATTTAAATCGTTAAATAATGAGGTAATTGATGCATCATCATGGTGTCATAATTAATTTAAATTAGTTAATGTCTAAAAATTATAAAAAAACTAATATGATGTAGGAAATATTTTTATATTTCCAGTGAATATTTATAGTAAAAAATCTGACTTGTATAACCCCATATAAAAATTGTTTTAGTAAAACAACACATGTTTGTGACATTTTAATTTAAACAATAAATAAAAAGGTATTAATCTCATTTTCCAACCAAATTGGCTCCATGGGGTCCCCAAGTTGACCCATTTATTTTCTAGGATGGACATGACACATCCGATGAGGGTAGGACATGTAACACCCCGACCTTCCACGATACGCTTCTCATTCAATAATGCAATAGCTTGCATTGTACGCAACTTCGAGTTCTAAAACACCGCGTCTAATCAAAGTAGCCATTATGAATAGTGATAACCACTTTTTAAAATTATAGAAATTTTATATTTCAAAATGGACTTCATTTTTGTATTCCTAATATTGAAATTAGCCTATGTTGAATTTTTGGTATTTTTCTGAGAACTTCTAATTTTTTATGAATTGTGAAAATTACTTAAAAACAACTTTTTTATTCAAAATAATTTATAGTGATAAATTATACTATTTAGTGGTTTTAAAGTATAATTAGAATATATTTTTACAATTTTAGCCAAAGGTGGTCATTAGAATTAATTTAACATTGAAATTGGACATAAACAATTGTCAATCTTTTGATATAAATTGTTTCTTAAAAACACGCTATTTGTTGTGACAGCGAGAATTAATTATAAAATTAATTAATGCAACTTATATGATTGGAATTTTGTAAAATAGTCATCATTTTTGAATTCGGAATATCAATTATAGCTTAGGGTGAAATTTTGGCATTGTTCTGAAAAACTTCAATTTTTGATGAATAGTGAAACCACTAAGTGGTAGTTAAATAACTGATTTTTCGTTTAAATGAAATATTACCACTTCTGTGATTTGATTTTCAAAAATCCGACATACATGGTTGTCATTAAGAAGTAAAATGTGGTTCATTGAGATTAAAATAATTTTTTTGGTGAATAGTAACTTTTATGTTCTTAATCGCGATTAGAGGTAATTAGTGTAGTTTAAGGTACAAATAATGTTATAATAATATGAGATGAGCATGACACTTGTCCTACTCCTATTGGATGAGTCATGGCCGACCAAGAAAACCCATGGGTCAACTTGGGGACCCCATGGAGCCACTTTAGTTGGAAAATGACATTAATATATATTTATTTAATGTTAAAATTTAATTGACACAAACATGAGTTGTTTTACTAAAACAGTTCTTAAGTGGGGTTACAGAAGTCCAAATTTTTACTATAAATATTCATTAGAAAGATAAAAAGATTTTAGACATCATAGTATTTTTTTTATAATTTTTAGACATTAAATAAATTAAATTATTTATGACGTCATTATGATGCAGCGATGACCTCATTATTTAAAGATTTAAATAAAATGAGAAGATAATGCAAAATCCAAGGCTTACACTTGTCCAAAGCCTATTAGATGAGGCGATTTCGAAACCTTATCACCTTAGCCTCGAATTATTTAATTGTGGGACCTTTAGAATCCGAAAATCATTGTGAAATAATGTAACATTTCAATCTTTCCAAAAGTGCCTCTCCTCTCCATTTATAAAAGGCCCCCACCTCTCCCACCTCATTTACACTTTCAAGCCATTTGGATTGGCCAACCTCTACCCAAATACTCTCCAAACATCCCTCTATTACTCCTAGAATCCCCACTTTGGGCAGAACTCTTCCCAAGGAAGCCTTTGGCTCAAATCAAAAAGAGTTACCTGATTTTGAGGTAATGTCTTTTCTAATGTTGTTTTGTTTTATTTTTCTTCTACAACCCCCCTAAACTCTTTTTATTCATTTCTTTTGTAAAAACACCAGTATCCTCAATATACTAGGATGTTTTTATAAGAAGTATTCGAGCTACACTTACACACACCTACATCCAATGGTTAAAGAACATACAGTTTCTGTGGATGGCGAATTTCTGCCTCACGAAACGATGATTGTTAAACACTCATATAACACCTTCAAAGGTGGCCATTAATATGTCACTATATTTATATATGATATAAAATATGCTAATGTTTTACTTATGCTTCTGTATTTCTCATTTATGGCATACTTTATGATTTCCATTATGGGTAAAACATGATAATTTCATTTTAGGAAGTGGGGACTACCGCCCCCTCAAAGTGATTTGAATCGTTAATGCCATATGTGGGATGTATAAAGGATGGATTAAATGGTATTATACTCTATATTATACATTAATTATATTATAAATTTATATCATTATGATTTCATTCCATTAAATATGAAATAGAAATGAAAGTAGCGTTCATGCGTACGTACGGCTTACCGTCTCCAGGAACGGTGCATTTCATTTCTTACCTCTAAATGATACGTGACATTATGAATGAATGTATATACTGTATATATGATATATATGATATCTACATCATGAATATAATTCTGGATATAATGGATATTTCACCACATGAACAACTTGTAATTATAAGAAGTTTATTTTTGACTCAAGTAACAAAGATCGACAAAACGACCGTTATTAACTTAAATAATTACATAATGTTCATAACATTGTAATAAGTGATATAAAAATGACAATGAAATTAAACATGACTCTTAATAAGGTATATATTAACTCTAGTTTATTATTCAGGAGGTTAAAGAACGGTTGAGTCAAGTCGGACACGAGGTAAGGGAACTTCTTAACCCAATTTCTATTCTTTGGGTTAATCTCCTACTTTCAAATTATGTCGTGATATTATTATGTCATATCTTGTATTTGTACATTATTTATGTGTACTTATAGTGAATACACATTATATATGTATTTTATTTAAAAAAATGATCTTTGTAAGGACTTCGTCTCAATCTCCTTTCATTGAGGCATATTTGGTTTTATACACAAATTTATTTTATACGGTGTATAAACCCCTTTGACTTTTACGTTTATTCAAAGGGAATATTTTTTATACGAAGCGTTTACTAAACGAAAAAAGGGAATGTTTTTGTCGTACGTATGCGGCGACAACGACTTCTCCGCCGCCGTGACCACTATTTGAGTTTCGGCTTCCTCTACAAGCCATACCCTTTTTTTAATGAAAAATAAATACCATGTTATACTTTTCTTTTATTATGGTATTGAAAATTGTTTTGAAAGCGTTTTTATTATATCAATGTGTTGTATTGATATCTTTTGATTGAAATGTGGAAATGTTATGTTTCCTTTATGCATGTTTTATGTGATACGATTATGTTATGTTTAAACCTGTTCATATGAGGAATGTATTGGACTTAATACGTGACGGGTGGAGCCCGCTATAGCTCCTAGATGCATCGGTAGGTCTCATGATACAACTAGACGTGGAATTGGCCGAGGCCCTTTCCCAATTTGATTTATGGTTTTGTATGAGGCCATAATCATTTTAGACGTCTTGGCCGAGGCCTTGACAAAGTGTTTCAGAATGTCTGGCATTATACATTCCCTCATTATGAAAGTGGTTTTTGATATTGCATGTGATTATTCGACCAGTAGAATATCCATGTGAAGAAGTGAATGAAATTATCTCATTTTACTTTTGTCATATTATGTTGAAGTTCATGTTTAAAAGGATTTTGTTTTAGTTATACATTGCCTTAAATGTTGATGTTTATTTATGAAAGCTTCCGCAATATTGTTATCCTTACGGAGCATCTGAGCTCACCCCTTTCAATGTTTTAATATTTTCCAGGATGTGAAGAAGTATTATATGAATGACCTGCAGGGATAGTCAGAAGAGGATATGAGTTTGGACTATGAAGACTTTGTTATTAGTTTTTCACTTTATGATGTAATGTAACGTTTACGAATGTATCTAGTGTTTCCAAGGCTACTAAACTAATCGGTCTTTCGAGAATTGATCTTTTGTGATCATGCCAATGTTACGAAGTAATGCACCGGCTCTGGGTAGCTGGGGTCGGGGCGTTACAGTTGGTATCAGAGGCAGTTTAGTACTAACCTTGGAAGCTAGATTTAGATAAACTCTGATTAGAGCACATATCCCGAAGATAGACTTTGAGGATTAGTATAGAAGAACTTCCTAGAATTTTGGTATTGTAGAGATGTTGTGAGTTTTACGAGCAATACATCCCTGTCTGGATACGAGCAAGTAGAGGCGGCTCTGGCACAGATGTACCTAGGGGTAAAACCCGAAAACACCGCTTTGAGCTAGACTCGAACGGGAACTGGTGCACGACAACGGGCCTTGCTGCACTCTTGGTTACGACACTCCCGGGGGATATGCTTAGGATAATTCTCATTTTATTTACAAACCACTATGAAGGGTTATGAGTATATACTTCCTCAAAGAAAACATTTCTTTTTATGATTATGGATTATATCCATAAATAGTTCAATTTATGAAAAGTGTTTTACAAGTATGGAATTATGTATTTTGATTCTTAAACTAATCTAGTTTATGCCATTGTTTAGAAATGGAGCCTAATGGAAGGAATGGAAACTGTATCAATGCACGAACTCCGTGTAGGGATTTCCCTCCTGCTCAAGATAATTATTGTGGATCTGGAGATACAACTGGTGCTGATCAACTTATTACCATACTGGGACAACTCACTCAGGTTATGAATAATAACCTTACTCGTATGTAGCACCCTGATCCGCAACGTGGAGGATCAATGTTAGACCGCTTCATGAGGCAACAACCGCCAACCTTCAATGGGAGTACAAATCCTATAGTAGCTGAGCAATGGATAAATTCCTTAGAGAAAATATTCCATGCCTTGGGGAGTAGTGAAAGGGAGAAGGTTGTCATGGCAGTTTACCGCCTCATTGGAGATTCCGATCAGTGGTGGTCGCTGATTCAAAACACAAAGGAAGATGATGACGTATCGAATATGGAATGGAGGGAGTTCAAAGAGCTTTTCTTAGAAAAATACTTTCCTCGTGACCATCGAGCAGATATGGAAAGGCAATTTCTGAGTCTGAGGCAGAAGGAGGATGAGAATGTCGCAAAGTATGAGGCTAACTTTACAAGGTTAGCGAGGCATGCTTCCGATTATATACGTAACCCAAGGAGTAAGATTGATCGTTTCTTTGATGGGTTAAAACCATTTCTCTATCGAGCATTGGTATCACAATCCTTCTCATCATACGAAGATATTGTCTCGTGTGCTATCAAGACAGAAAAGGAATTCTCTAAGTCTTATGACAACAAAGTAAAGCAAGAGAAGAAGAGAACGGGGGAACAAGAGATATATAAATGGAAAAAGGGAAAGAAGGATTTTCCATTATGTGATAATTGTGGGAAGAATCACCCTGGTACTTGGCTAAAAGGAATGGGAGTTTGTTATAAATGTGGAGAAAAGGGTCACCAGGCTCGTGATTGCAAGGGAAAGAAAGAGCCTATCAAAGTTGAATGCTACAATTGTGGAGAAATGGGTCATTATGCAAATGAATGTCCTAAGCGTCAGGGAAACTTACCTCAGAAAAGGCCAAGGGATCAAGGACAATCTTATTTTGTGACTACAGTTGAAGCAGAATAATTAATGTATTGGTGCTTTTGGACTCATGGATTATATTCTGGTTATTAGAATAATGTGATATATATATAAGGATTTTACTGCAGTACTTATTGATTTCAGTAAGGTTTTAATATGATTAAGGTAATCATATTTTTAGTATGTGACAATAAGATAAACTTCTCTTTGATTGGGGAATCTGATAAATTGATTTTGGAATTTAGAGACCTTTTAGAGAGAGTCTGGACGGAGGTATTTTGGATAACTATTAAGGTTGGAATGGATTAAGTTGAACATTGGATAGTATTTTTTATGGTTAAATCATTTCTAAAGATTATTTTTGGAATATTATAATACTATAGTTTTAGGAAAAGGACAACCTGCAGGGTGGGGCATAACCCGTCGCGTCGGACAAAGCTGCAGGAATCGAACCCACAATCATAGTGCGACATGCCTTTATTTCCTACCAATAGCCGACAGGAAGTCCCCAGTTATTACAAAATAATTTTACTAATCTAAATGGTATGTGTTAACATTTGGAACCTTATACAATTAGGATAAGTATAATATTTTTGAGTTCTATTATCTTTTTGAGTGAAAGATGAGTTGAAGGTTGAAACTCTAATTGTCAAGAATAAAAATATATATACCTATCACTTATTCAATGAATAAATTAATTCTTAAACTTTAGTAAAGGGATATTAAAACAAAAAAATGTGTTATCCTAATACCTTATGTCTTGTTGAACTGATGATATTTTAAATCAACATAGATTGAAGGCTTTGAGGCCCTCAATTTGACAGTTGATTGTGATTGATGACCTCAATCACTCCCTACAAATATTTACATTTTTCCTTCAATTATATGTCTCTAATTGCCACCAATGTTCTCCTTATCGAGATCATAATTTGGTGGTGACTTTCTTATTTCCATTTCCCTCTTATTAAGGCTAAATTTTATTAATCTTATTTCCGATGTGGGTTTTCCACAAAGGTATTTTCTCTTTTCAACCTTTTATTTTCAAAGAATTTTTTTTTCAAATTGCGAGGACGCAATTTATTGAAGGAGGGGAGAATGTAACACCCCGACCTTCCACGATACGCTTCTCATTCAATAATGCAATAGCTTTCATTGTACGCAACTTCGAGTTCTAAAACACCGCGACTAATCAAAGTAGCCATTATGAATAGTAATAACCACTTTTTAAAATTATAGAAATTTTATATTTCAAAATGGACTTCATTTTTGTATTCCTAATATCGAAATTAGCCTATGTTGAATTTTTGGTATTTTTCTGAGAACTTCTAATTTTTTATGAATAGTGAAAATTACTTAAAAACAAATTTTTTAATCAAACTAATTTATAGTGATAAATTATACTATTTAGTGGTTTTAAAGTATAATTAGAATATATTTTTACAATTTTATCCAAAGGTGGTCATTAGAATAAATTTAACATTGAAATTGGACATAAACAATTGTCAATCTTTTGATATAAATTGTTTCTTAAAAACACGCTATTTGTTGTGACAGCGGGAATTAATTATAAAATTAATTAATGCAACATATATGATTGGAATTTTTTAAAATAGACATCATTTTTGAATTCGGAATATCAATTATAGCTTAGGGTGAAATTTTGGCATTGTTCTGAAAAACTTCAATTTTTGATGAATAGTGAAACCACTAAGTGGTAGTTAAATAACTGATTTTTCGTTTAAATGAAATATTACCACTTCTGTGATTTGATTTTCAAAAATCCGACATACATGGTTGTCATTAAGAAGTAAAATGTGGTTCATTGAGATTAAAATAATTTTTTTGGTGAATAGTAACTTTTAAGTTCTTAATCGCGATTAGAGGTAATTAGTGTAGTTTAAGGTACAAATAATGTTATAATAATATGAGATGAGCATGAAACTTGTCCTACTCCTATTGTATGAGTCATGTCCGACCAAGAAAACCCATGGGTCAACTTGGGGACCCCATGGAGCCACTTTAGTTGGGAAATGACATTAATATATATTTATTTAATGTTAAAATTAAATTGACACAAACATGAGTTGTTTTACGAAAACAGTTCTTAAGTGGGGTTACACAAGTCCAAATTTTGACTATAAATATTCATTAGAAATATAAAAAGATTTTCTACATCATAGTATTTTTTTTATAATTTTTAGACATTAAATATGTTAAATTATTTATGACATCATTATGATGCAGCGATAACTTCATTATTTAACAATTTAAATAAAATGAGAAGATAATGCAAAATCCAAGGATTACACTTGTCCAAAGCCTATTGAATGAGGATATTTCGAAACCTTATCACCTTAGCCTCTAATTATTTAAGTGTGGGACCTTTATAATCCGAAAATCATTGTGAAATAATGTATCATTTAAATCTTTCCAAAAGTGCCCCTCCTCACCACTTATAAAAGGCCCCCACCTCTCCCACCTCATTTACACTTTAAAGCAATTTGGCTCGGCCATCCTCTGCCCAAATACTCTCCCAACATCCCTATATTACTCCTAGAAGCCCCACTTTGGGCAGAACTCTTCCGAAGGAAGCCTTTGGCTCAAATCAAAAAGAGTTACCCGATTTTGAGGTAATGTCTTTTCTAATGTTGTTTTGTTTTATTTTTCTTCTACAACCCCCCTAAACTCTTTTTATTCATTTATTTTGTAACAAAACCAGTATCCTCAATATTCTAGGATGTTGTTATAAGAAGTATTCGAGCTACACTTAAACACACCTACATCTAATGGTTAAAGAACATACGGTTTCTGTGGATGGCAAATTTCTCCCTCACGAAACGATGATTGTTCAACACTCATATAACACATTCAAAGGTGGCCATTAATATATCACTATATTTATATATGATATAAAATATGTTTATGTTTTACTTATGCTTCTGTATTTCTCATTTATGGCTTACTTTATGATTTCCATTATGGGTAAAACACGATAATTTCATTTTAGGAAGTGCGGACTACCGCCCCCTCAAAGTGATTTGAATCGTTAATGCCATATGTGGGATGTATAAAGGATGGATTAAATGGTATTATACACTAAATTATACTGTAATTATATTATAAATTTATATCATTATGATTTCATTCCATTAAATATGAAATAGAAATGAAAGTAGCGTTCATGCGTACGTACGGCTTACCGTCTCCATGAACGGTGCATTTCACTTCTTACCTCTAAATGTTACGTGACATTATGAATAAATGTATATACTGTATATATGATATATATGATATCTACATCATGAATATAATTCTGGATATAATGGATATTTCACCACATGAACAACTTGTATTTATAAGAAGTTTATTTTTGACTCAAGTACCAAAGATCGACAAAACGACCGTTATTAACTAAAATAATTACATAATGTTCATAACATTGTAATAAGTGATATAAAAAGGATAATGAAATTAAAAATGGCTCTTAATAAGGTATATATTAACTCTAGTTTATTATTCAGGAGGTTAAAGAACGGTTGAGTCAAGTCGGACACGAGGTAAGGGAACTTCTTAACCCAATTTCTATTCTTTGGGTTAATCTTTTACTTTCAAATTATGTCGTGATATTATTATGTCATATCTTCTATTTGTAAATTATTTATGTGTACTTATAGTGAATACACATTATATATGTATTTTAGTTAAAAAAATGATCTTTGTAAGGACTTCGTCTCAATCTCCTTTCATTGAGGCATATTTTGTTTTATACATAAATTTCTTTTATACGGTGTATAAACCCCTTTGACTTTTACGTTTATTCAAAAGGAATATTTTTTATACGAAGCGTTTACTAAATGACAAAAGGGAATGTTTTTGTCGTACGTATGCGGCGACAACGACTTCTCTGCCGCCGTGACCACTATTTGAGTTTCGGCTTCCTCTACAAGCCATACCCTTTTTTTAATGAAAAATAAATACCATGTTATACTTTTCTTTTATTTTGGTATTGAAAATGGTTTTGAAAGAGTTTTTATTATATCAATGTGTTGTATTGATATCTTGTGATTGAAATGTGGAAATGTTATGTTTCCTTTATGCATGTTTTATGTGATACGATTATGTTATGTTTAAACCTGTTCATATGAGGAATGTATTGGACTTAATAAGTGATGGGTGGAGCCCGCTATAGCTCCTTGATGCATCGGTAGGTCTCATGAGACAACTAGACGTGGAATTGGCCGAGGCCCTTTCCCAATTTGATTTATGGTTTTGGCCGAGGGCTTAATCATTTTAGACGTCTTGGCCGAGGCCTTGACAAAGTGTTTCAGAATGTCTGGCATTATACATTCCCTCATTATGAAAGTGGTTTTTGATATTGCATGTGATTATTCGACCAGTAGAATATCCAAGTGAAGAAGTGAATGGAATTATCTCATTTTACTTTTGTCATATTATGTTGAAGTTCATGTTTAAAAGGCTTTTGTTTTAGTTATACATTGCCTTAAATGTTGATGTTTATTTATGAAAGCTTCCGCAATATTGTTATCCTTACTGAGCATCTGAGCTCACCCCTTTCAATGTTTTAATATTTTCCAGGATGTGAAGAAGTATTATATGAATGACCTCCAGGGATAGTCAGAAGAGGATATGAGTTTGGACTATGAAGACTTTGTTATTAGTTTTTCACTTTATGATGTAATGTAACATTTACGAATGTATCTAGTGTTTCCAAGGCTACTAAACTAATCGGTCATTCGAGACTTGATTTTTTGTGATCATGCAAATGTTACGAAGTAATGCACCGGCTCTGGGTAGCTGGGGTCAGGGCGTTACAGTTGGTATCAGAGGCAGTTTAGTACTAACCTTGGAAGATAGATTTAGATAAACCTTGATTAGAGCACATATCCCGAAGATAGACTTTGAGGATTAGTATAGAAGAACTTCCTAGAATTTTTGTATTGTAGAGATGTTGTGAGTTTTTCGAGCAATACATCCCTGTCTGGATACGAGAAAGTAGAGGCGGCTCTGGCACAGATGTACTTAGGGGTAAAACCCGAAAACACCGCTTTGAGTTAGACTCGAACGGGAACTGGTGCACGACAACGGGCCTTGCTGCACTCTTGGTTACGACACTCCCGGGGGATATGCTTAGGATAATTCTCATTTTATTTACAAACCACTATGAAGGGTTATGAGTATATACATCCTCAAAGAAAACATTTCTTTTTATGATTATGGATTATATCCATAAATAGTTCAATTTATGTAAAGTGTTTTACAAGTATGGAATTATGTATTTTGATTCATAAACTAATCTAGTTTATGCCATTGTTTAGAAATGGCGCCTAGTGGAAGGAATGGAAACCGTATCAATGCACGAACTCCGTGTAGGGATTGCCCTCCTGCTCAAGATAATTATTGTGGATCTGAAGATACAACTGGTGCGGATCAACTTATTACCATACCGGGACAACTCACTCAGGTTATGAATAATAACCTTACTCGTATGGAGCACCCTGATCCGCAACGTGGAGGATCAATGTTAGACCGCTTCATGAGGCAACAACCGCCAACCTTCAATGGGAGTACAAATCCTATAGTAGCTGAGCAATGGATAAATTCCTTAGAGAAAATATTCCATGCCTTGGGGAGTTGTGAAAGGGAGAAGGTTGTCATGGCAGTTTACCGCCTCACTGGAGATGACGATCAGTGGTGTTCGCTGATTCAAAACACAAAGGATGTTGATGACGTATCGAATATGGAATGGAGGGAGTTCAAAGAGCTTTTCTTAGAAAAATACTTTCCTCGTGACCATCGAGCAGATATGGAAAGGCAATTTATGAGTCTGAGGCAGAAGGAGGATGAGAATGTCGCAAAGTATGAGGCTAACTTTACAAGGTTAGCGAGGCATGCTTCCGATTATATACGTAACCCAAGGAGTAAGATTGATCGTTTCTTTGATGGGTTAAAACCATTTCTCCGTTGAGCTTTGGTATCACAATCCTTATCATCATACGAAGATATTGTCTCGTGTGCTATCAAGACAAAAAAGGAATTCTCTAAGTCTAATGACAACAAAGTAAAGAAAGAGAAGAAGAGAACGGGGGAACAAGAGACAGATAAAGGGAAAAAGGGAAAGAAGGATTTTCCATTATGTGATAATTGTGGGAAGAATCACCCTGGTACTTGCCTAAAAGGAATGGGAGTTTGTTATAAATGTGGAGAAAAGGGTCACCAGGCTCGTGATTGCAAGGGAAAGAAAGAGGCTATCAAAGTTGAATGCTACAATTGTAGAGAAATGGGTCATTATGCATATGAATGTACTAAGCGTTAGGGAAACTTATCTCAGAAAAGGCCAAGGGATCAAGGACAATCTTATGCTGTGACTACAGTTGAAGCAGAATAATTAATGTATTGGTGCTTTTGGACTCATGGATTATATTCTGGTTATTAGAATAATGTGATATATATATAAGGATTGTACTGCAGTACTTATTGATTTCAGTAAAGTTTTAATATGATTAAGGTAGTCATATTTTTAGTATGTGACAATAAGAGAAACTTCTCTTTGTTTGGGGAATCTGATAAATTGATTTTGGAATTTAGAGACCTTTTAGAGAGAGTCTGGACGGAGGTATTTTGGATAACTATTAAGGTTGGAATGGATTAAGTTAAACCTTGGATATTATTGTTTAAGGTTAAATCATTTCTGAAGATTATTTTTGGAATATTATAATACTATAGTTTTAGGAAAAGGACAACCTGAAGGGTGGGGCATAACCCGTCGCGTCGGACAAAGCTGCAGGAATCGAACCCACAATCATAGTGCGACAGGCCTTTATTTCCTACCACTAGCCTACAGGAAGTCCCCAGTTATTACAAAATAATTTTACTAATCTAAATGGTATGTGTTAACATTTGGAACCTTATACAATTAGGATAAGTATAATATTTTTGAGTTCTATTATCTTTTTGAGTGAAAGATGAGTTGACGGTTGAAACTCTAATTGTCAAGCATAAAAATATATATACCTATCTCTTATTCAATGAATAAATTAATTCTTAAACTTTAGTAAAGGGATATTAAAAAAAATGTGTTATCCTAATACCTTATGTCTTGTTGAACTGATGATATTTTAAATCAACATAGATTGAAGGCTTTGAGGCCCTCAATTTGACAGTTGATTGTGATTGATGACCTCAATAACTCCCTACAAATTTTTACATTTTTCCTCCAATTATATGTCTCTAATTTCCACCAATGTTCTCCTTATCGAGATCATAATTTGGTGGTGACTTTCTTATTTCCATTTCCCTCTTATTAAGGCTAAATTTTATTAATATTATTTCCGATGTGGGTTTTCCACAAAGTTATTTTCTCTTTTCAACCTTTTATTTTCAAAGAAAAAAATTTTCAAATTGCAAGGACGCAATTTATTGAAGGAGGGGAGAATGTAACACCCTGACCTTCCACGATACGCTTCTCTTTCAATAATGCAATAGCTTGCATTGTACGCAACTTCGAGTTCTAAAACACCGCGACTAATCAAAGTAGCCATTATGAATAGTAATAACCACTTTTTAAAATTATATAAATTTTATATTTCAAAATGGACTTCATTTTTGTATTCCTAATATCGAAATTATCCTATGTTGAATTTTTGGTATTTTTCTGAGAACTTCTAATTTTTTATGAATAGTGAAAATTACTTAAAAACAACTTTTTTATTCAAAATAATTTATAGTGATAAATTATACTATTTAGTGGTTTTAAAGTATAATTAGAATATATTTTTACAGTTTTATCCAAAGGTGGTCATTAGAATTAATTTAACATTGAAATTGGACATAAACAATTGTCAATCTTCTAATATAAATTGTTTCTTAAAAACACGCTATTTGTTGTGACAGTGGGAATTAATTATAAAATTAATTAATGCAACTTTTATGATTGGAATTTTTTAAAATAGACATCATTTTTGAATTCGGAATATCAATTATATCTTAGGGTGAAATTTTGGCATTATTCTGAAAAACTTCAATTTTTGATGAATAGTGAAACCACTAAGTGGTTGTTAAATAACTGATTTTTCGTTTAAATGAAATATTACCACTTCTGTGATTTGATTATCAAAAATCCGACATACATGGTTGTCATTAGGAAGTAAAATGTGGTTCAATGAGATTAAAATAATTTTTTGGTGAATAGTAACTTTTATGTTCTTAATCGTGATTAGAGGTAATTAGTGTAGTTTAAGGTACAAATAATGTTATAATAATATGAGATGAGAATGACACTTGTCCTACTCCTATTGGATGAGTCATGGCCGACCAAGACAACCCATGGGTCAACTTGGGGACCCCATGGATCCACTCTAGTTGGAAAATGACATTAATATATATTTATTTAATGTTAAAATTAAATTGACACAAACATGAGTTGTTTTACTAAAACAGTTCTTAAGTGGGGTTACACAAGTCCAAATTTTGACTATAAATATTCATTAGAAATCTAAAAAGATTTTATAAATCATAGTAGGTTTTTAAAAAAATTTAGACATTAAATAAATTAAATTATTTATGACATCATTATGATGCAGCGATGACCTCATTATTTAACGATTTAAATAAAATGAGAAGATAATGCAAAATCCAAGGCTTACACTTGTCCAAAGCCTATTGGATGAGGAGATTTCGAAACCTTATCACCTTAGCCTCGAATTATTTATGTTTGGGACCTTTATAATCCGAAAATCATTGTGAAATAATGTAACATTTCAATCTTTCCAAAAGTGCCCCTCCTCTCCACTTATAAAAGGCCCCCACCTCTTCCGCCTCATTTACACTTTCAAGCCATTTGGCTCGGCCAAAATCTGCCCAAATACTCTCCCAACATCCCTCTCTTACTCCTAGAAGCCCCAATTTGGGCAGAACGCTTCCCAAGGAAGCCTTTGGCTCAAATCAAAAAGAGTTACCCGATTTTGAGGTAATGTCTTTTCTAATGTTGTTTTGTTTTATTTTTCTTCTACAACCCCCCTAAACTATTTTTATTCATTTCTTTTGTAACAACACCAGTATCCTAAATATACTAGGATGTTGTTATAAGAATTATTTGAGCTACACTTACACACACCTACATCTAATGGTTAAAGAACATACAGTTTCTGTGGATGGCGAATTTCTGCCTCACGAAACGATGATTGTTCAACACTCATATAACACCTTCAAAGGTGGCCATTAATATGTCACTATATTTATATATGATATACAATATGTTTATGTTTTACTTATGCTTCTGTATTTCTCATTTATGGCATACTTTATGATTTCCATTATGGGTAAAACACGATAATTTCATTTTAGGAAGTGCGGACTACCGCCCCCTCAAAGTGATTTGAATCGTTAATGCCATATGTGGGATGTATAAAGGATGGATTAAATGGTATTATACACTATATTATACTTTAATTATATTATAAATTTATATCATTATGATTTCATTCCATTAAATATGAAATAGAAATGAAGGTAGCGTTCATGCGTACGTACGGCTTACCGTCTCAATGAACGGTGCATTTCATTTCTTACCTCTAAATGTTACGTGACATTATGAATGAATGTATATACTGTATATATGATATATATGATATCTACATCATGAATATAATTCTGGATATAATGGATATTTCACCACATGAACAACTTGTAATTATAAGAAGTTTATTTTTGACTCAAGTACCAAAGATCGACAAAACGACCGTTATTAACTTAAATAATTACATAATGTTCATAACATTGTAATAAGTGATATAAAAAGGATAATGAAATTAAAAATGGCTATTAATAAGGTATATATTAACTCTAGTTTATTATTCAGGAGGTTAAAGAACGGTTGAGTCAAGTCGGACAGGAGGTAAGGGAACTTCTTAACCCAATTTCTATTCTTTGGGTTAATCTCCTACTTTCAAATTATGTCGTGATATTATTATGTCATATCTTGTATTTTTTACATTATTTATGTGTACTTATAGTGAATACACATTATATATGTATTTTATTTAAAAAAATGATCTTTGTAAGGACTTCGTCTCAATCTCCTTTCATTGAGGCATATTTGGTTTTATACACAAATTTCTTTTATACGGTGTATAAACCCCTTTGACTTTTACGTTTATTCAAAAGGAATATTTTTTATAAGAAGCGTTTACTAAACGACAAAAGGGAATGTTTTTGTCGTACGTATGCGGCGACAACGACTTCTCCGCTGCCGTGACCACTATTTGAGTTTCGGCTTCCTCTACAAGCCATACCCTTTTTTTTAAAGAAAAATAAATACCATGTTATACTTTTCTTTTATTTTGGTATTGAAAATGGTTTTGAAAGCATTTTTATTATATCAATATGTTGTATTGATATCTTGTGATTGAAATGTGGAAATGTTATGTTTCCTTTATGCATGTTTTATGTGATATGATTATGTTATGTTTAAACCTGTTCATATGAGGAATGTATTCGACTTAATAAGTGACGGGTGGAGCCCGCTATAGCTCCTAGATGCATCGGTAGGTCTCATGAGACAACTAGACGTGGAATTGGCCGAGGCCCTTTCCCAATTTTATTTATGGTTTTGGCCGAGGCCTTAATCATTTTAGACGTCTTGGCCGAGGCCTTGACAAAGTGTTTCAGAATGTCTGGAATTATACATTCCGTCATTATGAAAGTGGTTTTTGATATTGCATGTGATTATTCGACCAGTAGAATATCCATGTGAAGAAGTGAATGGAATTATCTCATTTTACTTTTGTCATATTATGTTGAAGTTCATGTTTAAAAGGCTTTTGTTTTAGTTATACATTGCCTTAAATGTTGATGTTTATTTATGAAAGCTTCCGCAATATTGTTATCCTTACTGAGCATCTGAGCTCACCCCTTTCAATGTTTTAATATTTTCCAGGATGTGAAGAAGTATTATATGAATGACCTGCAGGGATAGTCAGAAGAGGATATGAGTTTGGACTATGAAGACATTGTTATTAGTTTTTCACTTTATGATGTAATGTAACGTTTACGAATGTATCTAGTGTTTCCAAGGCTACTAAACTAATCGGTCTTTCAAGACTTGATCTTTTGTGATCATGCCAATGTTACGAAGTAATGCACTGGCTCTGGGTATCTGGGGTAGGGGCGTTACAGGACCTGTGTCTAGGTCATTTCATATTATTGAAACATTATTTTTACCTTATATTACACTAATTACCTCTAATTGCGATTAATAAACGTAAAAGTTACTATTCACCAAAAAATTATTTTAATCCCATTGAACAACATTTTACTTCATAATTACAACCATGTATGTCAGATTTTTTAAATTCAAATCACAAAAGTGGTAAAGTTTCATTTAAACGGATAATCAGTTTCTTTAACTACCACTCAGTGGTTTCACTATTCATCAAAAAATGAAGTTTTCCAGAAAATTACAAAAAATTTACCCTAGGATATATTTGATATTCCGAATTCAAAAATTATTTCTATTTTAAAAAATTCAAAACATATAAGATACATTAATTAATTTAATAGTTAATTCCCGCTGTCAGAGCAAATAACGTGTTTTTATGAAACGATAAGTATCAAAAGATTGACACTAGTTTCAGTCCAATTTCAAGATGAACTTAATTCCAACGACCACTATTGGATTAAATGGTAAAAATTTATTCTAATTTCACTTTGAAACCAATTCAAAAGATAATCTAATCATATAAAAATATTATATTAAAAAGTGGTTGTGAATTAAAATACAACATTTTTTACTATTCATTAAGAAATGATCTTTATCGGAAAAAAACAAAAAATTTACACAAAGTGAATTTTGATGTCCCGATTCTAAAAAAGTGTTTTATTTTGTCCAAAAGAATGTATAAGAGTGACCAAAACTATATTTAATGATAGTTTGCCATCAAAAGTTGATAAGTGGATTTTAGTGAAAAATAGAGTATATGTGCCTAAAATTGAATTCTTTTAATATTTTAAGCCTTTATCCTTTATTGGATAAATGTAAAAACATTTAACAAACATATTTAATCATATTTTAGTTATTTATATTCATTCCCTCCAATACAATGGCTACGTGTTAACTAACATTTAAAATAATTTTATTTTATTATTAGAGTGCAACGTAAGATTTCAAAGGAAATCGTTGTTGCGTATTGGGTAAGCCATAAAGCATATATTTTTCTTTAAATTAATATTATCATTTTATTCAAAAAAAATTATAAAAATAAAAATGTCATATTCTTTATTTACCTGGGGTGTTACATCCTTCCACCCTTTTGGGAATTGCGTCCTCACAATTTTAAAATTGGGCTCGGAAACTTCATTGAAAGTCCCACATCAGAACAAGAGTTGGTATAACAATCACATTAAAAGAAAGAAAGAGGAGTACAGAGGTCACCCGAGTTAATCCATACTAGGATTCCATCTATGAAAACATGGACATGGAGGAAAAAAACAAAGGGTCATGTTCTGAGGGAGGGTGATGGTAAACATGTCTAAGATAAAGTTAACCATATGAAAATCACAAACTTCTAATGGGTTAAACGGTATTCGATTCCCCAGTAGGAAAAGTTAAAAGACAACAATTTTGTTTTAATTTATTCTTCATTGAGGAATTTATTTTTGAGCTTAAAAAAATCATAATTAAACATACTTACTTGTCACATATAATTTCAACTTTTACTATATTCCTTAATCAAACTCATATTTTCTCCAAAATATGAGTATTTAGGAAGCCTTGTTCGCATTAAGAGTACTATAATCAACTTCTTGAGAATCACCTAATTCAAAAAAGAAACTATATTTTTCACATGTCTTTAGACAAAATCCAAAACCAAAATTGTTAGTATGAGATCAGATAATCCACAAAAGTATAATCCTTTATAAAAAGAAAATCTATTCTTAATCTCCTAAATTTGTCCAAAAAAACCCAAAGTTCAACGAAGACCATTAAATAAACAATTGTCCATAAAATTCCCCATGTAAACCAAAATAAGATTGAAACCCAAATATTTGAATGATTTAATCACATAGTCTTCCAATGTACAAATTAACTTTTATCTCCAAATAACTTCAGTTTCACTTAAATTCTCACATTGAAATGTAATAAACCTAATCACACATCCTCCATGATAGGTTAATCATCTCCATAGATAACCCAAAATAAACTTACCATTGATTCCTAAAATCATCTAACTAAAAAGAATTAGTCAAACTAACCAGGGACTTCACGTAGTCCAGTGGTAGGCGATAAATACTAGTCACACTTTGGTTGTGGGTTCGATTCCTACAGCTTTGTCTGACGCGAAGGGTTGTCACACGGTCTGTGTGTTTTTATTTTTCCAAAACTATATAATTCTTAAAACATTCCCCAAAATGAGATAAAATCTTCAAAAATAATCATAAAATATTTTAACCACAAGTATATCTCATGCCTTTCATTTTCCATCGTAACATTTAATAACCCATAATTACCTCAAAATTAGGATCATATAAACTCTAATGGTTACCTTTGTAATTATTACATGAAAATCCACATCAATTGGTCATCTCGTACATGATGGATTACAGAACATACCAAGGTTCAAGTGGTCGATCAAGAATCCTTGGTAGTTTGTTTAGAATAACCATGAGTTTCCTCATTGAATCCCCCATTTCATCCAGTCTCTTAATCACAGAACCACCACAGTTTCCTTCAAACTTGTTTTCACATTGGTGCCTGATAGATCCATCCATTTATTAAAACCAAAAAGGTTAGTGTGAGTATATCAACAAAACCATCATGTACTAATGAGGTTGATAAACACTAAGATATACTTACTCATTCACTTTATCTAAAACTAGGACTCTTTCTGAAATCCTAACCATTATCGTATTGTCACTTATGCTTAGAGGATACTCTAACCTCTAAAGTTATCTAAACCGACCTTTGATACCAACTATAAGGCCCCGACCTTAAACCTTTCATAATATTTAATTAAATTAATAATTCACATCGAAGATCTTTTTAGGTTTAGATTTTCAGAGAATTAGAACATAACTATTACATCTCAAAAGATTACAAAGTAGTCACTTCTACTAAATTTCCATAAAATAAAAACTCTTCAAAAGCAACATGTCTAGTTCCATGTTTTAGATCTCATGACTTTTCCTTGATCCCATCCTTGAACCTATTCCACTTTAAGTCCTGTGAAAAACATTTCAAAAACTTGGGGTGAGCATAAAAAGCTCAACAAAGGATACACAAAGAAGGAAAAATGTTAGTTTTTTCAAAACAACCAGTAAACCATGAATACTTTCTCAAAGTAATACTTTTCACCTTTATGAAGTAGTAAAAACTCTTCACTGAATAAAAGACCATTACTTACCCTTTTGAAACCAAAATATTATCATAAAATCCATATAAATAACCCATAAAATATAAAGGTAACATGGGACAAAAACTTACTTAAATGTAATAACCATACGGTCGACATCCACACATACTTAATGGAAGAGCCATATGGCCGACTTCCATACCCAATGCATTGGAGGTTATAACGTAACCACCTATCCTGGTATTCACGGAAACACCCATCATATGGTTTATCACGTAATAACCCGTAAAATTTCCATGTACCATCATTAAAGATAAAATATTGAAAATATAAACATTTCAATAACAACATTTCATTTTCAATCAAAATAAGTAATTCCAAGATATTGAATTAATCAATCCATTTTCAAAAATCATTTAAAAGAGATTTTTTAATCAATGTGTCCCATACCAATTTGAAGCTTTTATTGGAATTATAAATTTAAAACATTAATGTCCATATAAATAAATACTAAAAACAGTTTTGAAAACATGGACATTAAAGATAACTATTTAGAATAAAAAATCAATAAAACATTTAAAACCATATTTTTGTTAAAGAGTTTTTAACAAAATGAGAGACTATTGTATACAAATAATTACAGAATAACATTTAATCTGAAATTTATAATATCATGAGAATAAAGGGATTCTTGATATAATATGTCAAAGGACATTATACACCCCATATAAGAGTGAATTGGTGCATAACAACAATGAAGTCTCAAAAGAAATGTAAAATGAAATGAAATACATTATAAAGAAGGTATCCTTAAATTAAGGATAAATCAATCTCATAATTATGTGTGAAAAATATAAATACACCCAATATAAGTGGATATGAAGTGTAAAAAATGAAAGGTAATTCACACATATTCAAAGGATGACATATTCAATAACTACACGTTGAACCCAAAGGAATTGAAATTTGGTTAAGAAGTTCCCTTGGTAAAATTCGACAGCCTAACGGTGTCACATTAAATTTTACAAAAAGGGTTGATGAGAGAGATAAATGGGATCTCATCACTTGGACATAAAATTTACATAAATATGGATATAGAAGAACATATCCCAACCTAATAGTATGTGAATTAAATGACATAACAAAAGAAGTCTTCTAAAAAGAGGATGGTGAAAGGTTCCCTTACCGACGTGGGTAACATTCGAATCGTACAACCCATGGATGAAGGACTATAAAACATTGATGTAAATACTCATAAATGAAAGTATATTACACAAATATTAGAATAATGGGTAGTAAATACACCACTCAAAGGTAATGGTGGAAAATGGATCATAAATCTCACGGGAATAAAAGTGAGATGAAAATCCCTTACGAAAACTCGGCAGTCTAACGACGCCACTTAATACTTCCAAAAAATGGATTGATGAGATCAAATAGGGTATTTAATCATATTACTATAAAATGTACAGAAAGAGGATTATAAAATAAAATCCCCCATCATAACAAAGAGTATCTTAAAAGAAGTGACATAAAGGAGAGTACTTAAAAACAAAGAGAGAGGTTATATCTCTTACGAAAATTCGGCAGCCTAATGGCGCCACTCAAAACAACCAAAATGGATTGGTGAGGGAAAATAGGGTCTCTCATAATATGAACATAAAAATTACAGTAGGAGTAATATAAAATAACATCCCAATCATAAGAAAGATGAGCTTAAAAGGAATGACATAAAAGAGTGTACGTAAAAAGAAAGAGAGGGTTATGATCCCTTACCTCGGGTCCGACTTAACTTGGTCGTTCTTTAACGTCCTGAATAATAAACTTGAGTAAAGTTCACCTTTCTTAGGAACCTTTTACAAGTTCATTATTCCTTTTATATCACTTATTTCCATTTTATAAGCATTATGTAATCATTTATGTTAATAATGTTTGTTTTGTCGATATTTGGTTCTTAAGTCGAAAGTGGTCTTCTTAGAATTACATGTTGTTAGTGTGGTCAAAGGTTCATTATATCCAGAATGATATTCATGATTTGGATATCATATATATCAAATATATCCCGAATATAAAGTATTTATAATATTATATAATCATTTATAGGTAAGAAATGAAATGCACCGTTCATGGAGACGGTAAGCCGTACGTACGCATGAATGTTACTTTCATTTCTATGTCATATTAATGGAATTAAAACCAAATGAGAGGTATGTATATTTTAATTACAGAATTATATTCATCATTTATATTTAACATACATAATATATAATAACTTTAAATCCATCCTTTATACATCCCACATATGGCATTAACGAATCAAATCACTTTGAGGGGGCGGTAGTCCACACTTCCTAAAATAAAATTATCGTGTTTACCCACAATGGAAACCATAAAGGTATGTCACAAAAGAAAAATAAATAATCCTAAGTAAAACATAAACATATTATATATCATATATAAATATAGTGACATCTTAATGGCCACCTTTTAAGGTGTTATATGAGTTTTGAACAATCATCGTTTCGTGAGGCAGAAATTCGCCATCCACAGAAACAGTATGTTCTTTAACCATTAGATGGAGGTGTGTGTAAGTGTATCTTGAATGCGTCTAATAAAAACATACTAGTATATTTAAGATACTGGATTTGTTACAAAATAAAATAATAAAAAGAGTTTAGGGGGTGGATAAGAAAAATAAAACAAAATAACGCAAGAGAAGACACTACCTTTAAATCAGGTAACTCTTTTTGATTTGAGATCAAAGACTTCCTTGGGAAGACTTCTACCCAATGTAAGGATTCTAGGAGTAATAGAGGTATTTTTAGAGACAAAAAGGGCAGGGGTTGGCCGAGCCAAAGGCTTTAGAGGTGTGGGTAAGGAGGTAGAGGTTGGGGCCTTTTATAAGAGGGGTGGAGGGGCACTCTTGGAATGTAAGGAAATGTTACTTTATTTTAGAATGAGTTTCGGATTTTAAAGGTACCAAATTGTTGTGTTTCTAGGATAAGGTGATAAGGTTTCGAAATCTACTTATCCAATAGTTTTTGGACACATGTAGGTCTTAGATTCTACATTATCATTCCATTTTATTTAAATCGTTAAATAATGAGGTAATCGCTGCATCATCATGGTGTCATAAATAATTTAATTTATTTAATGTCTAAAAATTATAAAAAAATACTATGATTTATGAAATCGTTTTATCATTCCAATTAATATTTATAGTCCAATAGCGGACTTGTATAACCCCATATAAAAATTGTTTTAGTAAAACAACACATGTTTGTGACATTTTAATATTAACATTAAATAAAAAGGTATTAATGTCATTTTCCTTCCAAAGTGGCTCCATGGGGTCCCCAAGTTGACACATGGATTGTCTTGGTCGGTCATGACACATCCAATGATGGTAGTACATGTGTCTAGGTCATTTCATATTATTAAAACATTATTTTTACCTTAAATTACACTAATTACCTCTAATCGCAATTAATAAACTTAAAAGTTACTATTCACCAAAAAATTATTTTAATCCCATTGAACCAAATTTTACTTCTTAATGAAAACCATTTATGTCGGATTTTTGAAATTCAAATCACAGAAGTGGTAATGTTTCATTTAAACGAAAAATCAGTTTTTTTAACTACCACTTAGTGGTTTCACTATTCATCAAAAATTGAAGTTTTCCAGAAAATTACAAAATATTTACCCTAGGCTATATTTGATATTACGAATTCAAAAATGATGTATATTTTAAAAAATTAAAAACATATAAGTTACAATAATTAATTTAATAATTACTTCCCGTTGTCAGAGCAAATAGCGTGTTTTTATGAAATAATAAGTATCAAAATATTGACACTAGTTTAAGTCCAATTTCAAGATGAAATTAATTCCAACGACCACTATTGGACTAAATGGTAAAAATATATTCTAATTTCACTTTGAAACCCATTAAAAAGATAATATTATCAAATAAAAATATTAGATTAAAAAGAGGTTTTGAATTAAAATACAACATTTTTCACTATTCATTAAAAAATGATCTTTATCCAAAAAATACCAAAAACATACACAAAGTGAATTTTGATGTCCCTATTATAAAAAAGTGTTTTATTCGGTCCAAAATAATGTATAAGAGTGACCAAAACTATATTTAATGACGGTTCGCCATCAAAAGTTGATAAGTGGACCTTTAGTGAAAATTAGAGTATATATGCCTAAAACTGAATTCTTTTCGTATTTTAAGCCTTTATCCTTTATTGGATAAATGTAAAAACATTTAACAAACATATGTAATCATATTTTAGTTATTTCTATTCATTCTCGCCAATTCAACGGCTACGTGTTAACTAACATTTAAAATAATTTTATTTTTTTATTAGAGTGCAACGTAATATTTCAAAGGAACTCGTTGTTGCGTATTGGGTAAGACATCAAGAATAGTGTTATATTTAAATTAATATTAACATTTTATTCAAAAAAAGGGATAAATATAAAAATTTCATATTCTTTATTTACCTGGGGTGTTACAGGTTCCACGTTGCACTTGTCCTTTTAATTTAAGTATCATTTTCTTCATGGTATTTAAACCTTCAAAACATTATGAGTATTATTTAATAATCCTTTAATAATTTTACATGGTTTGAAAACTTGTCAGAAGAATAACACCACACTTGTATGAAATATATCAACTTGTGTGCAAGATTTGGGAATTGTCGCAAAAGATGACTTTTTCAAAACCCATACTTTCCGAAAAACCAATATCTTTCACGTAACTACACTAAAGAGTTCATGTGGTCATTGTAGTCTAAATGAACACATTTCACGCAAGATTAACTCTCTTCCAATATTTCATGTGCAAATCATTTGTGCAACAGAGTTACCGGATTTTCGATGGAAAATTCTTAAGCCTTCCATGGGGGTTGCCACGTATTTATAGGCACTTGATGAACATGCATGCATGATCCCGACGCGTTTTCTACAGAAAGTGTAAGTTTCTTTCTAAGTGTGCCAAACACTTTTTGATGTCTCATTGGGTGTGTAAACCCTTTCGATTAGAATCATCTACTGCGCACTCCATGACATTTCCTTTTTTCGGCATTCTTATCCTTAAACAAGTCTTGCGCGCAAGTTCCAAGAACACATACAATATTGGGAAAAAAACCAATCATTATTTCACACACCAAATCTTTAATGCACCTTACTTTTCCTAAAACATGTTTCTCCATTCTCTAATTTTCAGCCCCATAAATTTAGCAATTATTGGATAATGGAGACCCCTTCAATACTGCTTTCGGATCAAATTGTATGACCCTATTCCATGTAATCACCCTGATCTTCCTTGAATGGGTTAAAAATAACATACAAAAAGCATGATAAACCCAATGAATATTGTCAACAAACCCAATGCATACTACATTTCATGTATAGAATGGTCATGGGTCCAACAAACATCCCATAGTTTCTACATCATAATAAGAATCTAATTAACTATCTAATTAATAGTATTAAATAAAAAGATATTGAACTAATATTGAATGATATTTTTTAGGCCTGCATAGAAGTTTTCTTCACTCGATGTCTCATTATAAACATTAATCAGGGAAAATAACTAAAGATTTGTGAAATGTACTGAATATTCAATAACTATCATTGTGCCCTTCTCAATATTCATATACTCAATAAATGTTGTAGCTCTTAGGGTATTAAGAAATAATTAATTATAAATAATGGATTATAAATATCTCTAAACTATATGTCAAAGCATAAGAACCTGGTTAAAAACATCCCACCAGTTCATAACTTCTCCAAAAAGCATAGAAGTTACACGTTTCATAATCAAATCAGGATGTTTCATTTGATTCTTAAAGACTAAAAAGACATTATCTAGCCATATCTCATTATTTTGTGAACCTACACCCCGAAAAAACATGGTCGGATTCTAATTCTAGAATAGTCATGTAATTTATTTCATAGATGAGGTATTCAGTGATGCTCTATGAAGATTTGACATGAAACACATGAAACTCTCATTTAATAGTTCTTCAACACACATATCTGGTAAAACAATTGGTGCAAAAAATTGAACTACATTTGGATCTACTAGAATACCATGGACCACCACCTCTAGAGAATGTTCATCTCAACCCTCTTTACATATAACTATATCTCATCTGGGCGGCATGTCTATACAATTATTAACACATGCCATGGAATGAATTTTTAATGAAAAGTTCACATTTGAAAAGAATGACACTGGTCAAAGCCTTAATAATGGTAAGACTCACCCCCTTCTTAATCCAAAATCTAGAACTAGGAAAAATGATCAACTATAAAATAAATACATGTGATACTGTATGCCTACCACTATAAAGTTGAGTTATGGTAAAATTATATTTTTTCATAATTCTTGATTCATTGAAATTAATGTTTATATTAAAGTTCTCATAAAATGTTTTATCCAAATGTTTCGTCACTAATGAACCATAAGGTACCATACACCAAATTAAGAAGTTTATTTTGTCCACTAAATTTAAACCATAAAATATTCTCGTCCATGCAACCAACGGTCCATGACCCAACATCTTATAGTTGACCGATTAGTGTTTCTGATATTGCATAGAATAGAAAAAATATTTAGGTTATATAAGGATCTCTATGTACTAGACATGTTTCAAAATTCCATACATAAATAATCTTTCCAAAAAGAGTTATATCACTCAATAATCTCATAATAAATGTCATATAGTCAAATTAATCATATATGGAATAGTGTAATGCATGGAATGTAAATTATTCACATATATTTACCCTCAATTGTTTATATTTCATAAAGTTATGTTTTTATCACCCTATATATGATATTAATATATTATTAATTTCAGAAAATCGTATTTTTGATATCTTATGATTTATTAGGTTTAAGATATATGATGTTTCTAGAAGGATTAATAAACCTATTCTTTTATCTATGAGTTATTTAAGATATGATTATGATTGATAGACATATGTTTAAATGATGATGGGTGAGATTATATATTACCATCAAATGAATTATTTTTTGATTATATCTCATGAGATAGTTTGGAGTGGATATGATTATTTTATTGACATAAGTGTTGGAATGATGTGTTTTCACACATTTCTGGGAATGGAATAATGAGTTTGTTCACATAAGCATGGGAATAATGATATTTCTCATACATCTTTTTTCTATTCTTATGGTAGTTCCATATAGTATCTAAGGCCAATTATACATAGATATTACGTCTTTTTAGAGGAATATTCATTACATAACACAACCCAATTCTTGAGGACCATAATAGTTTAGTTCCTCTATAAATGTGTATCAAAATATTTTAATCTAGTGAATGATATATAATGTTTCAAAAAAAGATCATCCCATTTAGTACCCTTTCTAGGAACACCCTATATAAAACATTTATTCATAATGTAGGGAAATGAAACAATATAAAGAGTTAGGTTTGATGCCCATTAAAGGTAAAAATAATATATACCAATATAATATCTTTTGAAATCATAATATAAACATTGGAATATTTGTTAGTGAAAATAACTTAGAAAGATCATAAAAACCTTATATTTTTTCATAATCATGAGTTATGGAATAATGAGTGGATGTTCATAAGATATAAATCATAATGGAATAAAATAACATGATCCCTCAGAGTATAACATTGGCCTAAAAAATAGATTTCTTGAATACACATAATAATATAAAATATTATGTCATGGTTACCATATAAGACATTCCTAACATGTTAGGCTTACTCTAACCACCTGTGTACCTTCTTTGGGCTTGGGATGACCTCCCGCGTACTCTCATTCTGGCTTGGGTAGCCACCCATGTAACATCATTTTTGATCTTCACCTAACCACCAATGTACCCTATTTTTGGGTTTGGGATCTTCAATAATGAACTCTATGAGATCATATAATATTTATTATTTTCCAGGGAATGGTAGGGATAAATAGGTCCTACCCATCACATAAATAAAATTGTACGTATGTGTTATACCTGATCATTAAAAATTCATCTTATCAAAACACATGGGATGACATGGGTTTCCTAAACACTTAATAATATCATAACATTTTGAAAAGAGATGGGTTTCATAGTAATTTAATTATTTCATCCTATAATATCTCATAAAACAATGTGGTTTTCGTAAGAGTCCATCATAATATGAATCATTGAACAGAAATGGGTTTAATAAAAATATGTTCATCATAAAAATAAAAAAACATATAAATAATAAGAATGGTATCCTTGGATAATATCCCTATTAAATACTAAATTATATAAAATAATGTCATATGTTATGGGTAATGATTTTTAATGATCACTTGGAACATACCTTAAAGAAAAAACCCATCTTTGAAAATTATTTTTTAAATCATGAAAAATTTTCAAAATCCATTTCATTTAAAAAACATTAAAAAAATATAGAATAAGGTTAATTTTTTTATAAAATATTTCTTTAGGAAAATTTAATTTTATATTTTTAAATCAATTTTTAAATAATTTTTAAAACATTTCTATAAAACATGATTTTTGGGAGAAAATGAATTTTCAAAAGAAAAGATATTTTTTCACAGAAAATTAATTTGAAATTTTTAGTTCCTAATGAGAGGAAAATGATGGGATGAATGTTTTTCTCAACACATAACCATATTACAATAAAATTCATGATTTTATTGAGATATTGATCATAATAGTTTGTCATTAGAAACATAGTCAAAAGCAATCTAAGTTAATAATGATGTTATAACATAAAATCATTAATAATTTGTGAACAATGATTTATAATCCCCGTATAGGAATAACATAAAATAGAAATTAAAATATATTCATGATAAATAAATTCATGATAATAAATTTTAATCATTATTTATTTACATCTCATATAAGAATATATTCACAAACCATAACATACACGTCACACTCAGTTATTCATGTATTCGTTTTGATCTGATTCATTGAAAATAAAAATCATTTTTTTGTGTTTGGGTGAGATATCTGTTTATTTTTGAACTGTCATCTTTTTTTAATCATCATGCACTAGGTTCCCCATAGCTTTCATGAGTTTTTTTGAGAAAGGGGTGGTTACTTCATGATTTGGGCCTACCGTGAGCAATTTTACATATTCAAAATTAATTTTTTTAACTACTTAGTTTTTAAAAAAATTTCAATCATTCCACTTTCCAACTGGCATCCCATGACTTATTTAAACAACCATATCCCTTTGGACCCCTTAAGAATTCATAATAATGTTTGATTGGGGTTATTTATTCTGGTATTGGGCCAGCAGCCCGTGAGCCCTATTAATGATTTAATAATAATAAATTTTTTATTTTATATATTTCTAATTTAATACTATTTTTGGTGGTTCCAGATTCACTAGATCCCAAAAAACCTAGACGCACCACCATGTTCCATTTTAACACTTTTGTTCTCTTCTTAGTTGCAGAATAGGGTGGAATTTATCAAGGCTTCTCAAATCATCCAGATGTGATAAGGTAATTTTTTTATTTCATGAATAATTAATTTTTTTCTTTTTTCCTCAAAACAATTATCTCCTTGGGTTTTCAAGACCTAAGGAGACTTTCCATTGAGTTCCATGAAATTCCATCTCCACTATGGGTGTGGATCTAAGGGTCGTTTAAAAGATCTCTAATTTTCAAGGTGAGTTTCCTTCTCGTTTATTTTCCTTGCTCATCATCCTTTTGTTATTTATTTTTTCTCTCTTCATCAATGAACATGCACAACCTACGGTTATGTTATTTGATGATTTTTTTGCTGAATTTTAATTCTTTTATGTATGTTCTTCATAGATATAGGGTTTCTGAACCCTCATGTAGGGTTTTCAGGTGTGCCTTTCTATTCTCCCATGGTTTTGAGGCCAGTTTCACGTTGCACATGACATTTTTATTTAAGTTTCACATTATTCATTGTATTTGAAACATCAAAACATAATGAGTATTATTTAATAAATTTTAAATAATTTTACATGGTTTGAAAAGTGGTGTTTATGAATTGTTTTGTAGAAAAATATCATTGTTTTATTATAAAAGTGCACACAATATTTTTATTTAAATTTTATATTATCTTTCAAACCTAGTTTGTGTAGTTTAGTTCCTATTTTATCAATTGAAATAAATTATTGGCACAAAAAAAAATTTATGCTCTTTTAAGTGTTAAATAGAATTGGTTTAATTAAATGTTGTGTGCCATGTTTTTGGGAAAGTATTTTGTTTGATTTTGTGTGCCCATTATTATATAAAATGATTGGTTTGGCTTATAAAAAATATTTTTGGCATGTGAATTTATTTATCTGGGTTCCTTATGTAGGTTCAAATCCTTTTTTTGGGTTTCATAATGAAATGAGTATGGGTTTTTATGGTGTTTTGGAATGTGTTCATGATAAATGACATGTTTGTCCTCTATATAGAATTGGATGAGTTTTGAATCTGTAACCAGAATTTTTAAGGGGTTTCTGTAAGTGTTTCATAGTTTAAAATGTTTTGTATACACCTCTTTATGAATAGATTAATTGTTTCTTTGGATAAATGTTGTTTTTATGAATTATTCTTAAATGTTAGTTTGACATTTTTCATGTAGAAATGGTTATCATTTTTATTCCATGTTGTATCATTTTGAGTCATTTAATGATTCATGAAATTTATTTATTAAATGTCTATTGGGATGAAAAATCCGGGTTGACATGGAATTGGTTGGTGTTTGGCCTTAAAGGATCATTTTTAAATTGGTTTTTGTGAAAAACTTCGTTATAATTCATGAAATTGTTTTCAGAAAATTCTAATTGGTTTATTGGCTCAAGAAGGATATGCAAAACATGGTTGAGTGATATTTGGAATGTGTATGATTTTGAAATGACATTTTCATGTTAAAAATATATGTGATAACATGCATAACATGATTTAGCACAAATAGGGAAACTCGTGTATCTAGGTGCAGAGACATGTACTTGTATGCTTGTGATCCAGAGTAGTTTCATCCCTATTTCACGAAGATTGTTCAATGATGAAAAGAATAACTAAACTATGATGATGACATTGGGGGCCCCTAGGTTATGATTGTTTCCCCCTACTAGAGCCTCCTACATGAGGATAAATTTTGTATAGTTACTTCCATAACCGATATACGAGGTGCATGGGGATCACTATGAAATAGTTCCTAGTGGTGTTCCCATAATGAGTGCTAATTGGATATATTGATTTCATAATCAGAATATGGTGTATTTGTATGGGAAATTAAGTGGAATGTGTGATTTATTTAAATGTTTACATTCTTTGAATTATCCTCCTTGAATCTTTTTTATTTTATAGTTTTAAATCATTAAAATTAGTTATATCATTCTTCTGTATAAAAGATGCATGATATTTTATGATAGCTTCCATAACATAAAAGCTTGTTTTGATACCATAATTTTATATTTACTATATTTCATACATGAAGATTATGTTTCTTTTATTTTAAGTGGATGTTAATTGGGAATATAATATTAGGCTAACCTACTATGTTTTAATACACATGTATGTAGTTTTCTTGTGTTTTTATCCCTTGTGCAGGTTTCGACTTGATTTTGGTCGCTTTGAGTGACATGGGATAATTTTGTTGGACAGTTAACATAGATGTCACATGGAGTTATTTGGTCATCTGGTCTTGTTGGTTTAGTTATATCATTTAGTGTACATTCAGTTTTTTCATATAAATGACGTTGGTTCAATTTTAATATAAATATGTATTTGGTTGCCTATTCCTAACACAGTTTGCATTATTATTTATATTTGGGAATTTTTTTCCCTTTTATGCTCTATTAAATCCCTCAGTTCTTATCTACATCCTGGGAGGATCATGAATGCCTTTTGGGATTTGTCACAGAGCGGCCCGAGTTACAAGTTGAGGGTCGATTCGGGATGGTTCATGAAAAAATGGTATCAAACGAGGTCGTCTCATAGAAGACCATTCATTTTAGAACACCCTTTTTATCTGGGGGATACAAAGGTATATGGATTATGATTTTTGAAACATTTGGTGTGTGTTTTAAAGAGCATTGTGAACTCTTTCTCATTCTTATCCCCAGGTCTCCAGTGGATGTATGGTTTTATTAATTTATTTTATTCTTAAGGATTTTTTGGTAATTGGGATACAACATGGGGAGTTAGAATAATGGCCTTCATGACCTCATCGGCCTTGAAAATCATTGTGATGTTGGGGAATGGTCTTAATAAGGAACTTCATGTTGGTGGTGTGTTTTACATATGGCATCCAACCATAATGTCAAGTCACCCACCTACAGTAGTTCCCTTTTGTGGGTCTCTTATAACATTTTTGAATTCATAATTTTGTTTTGAAAATCCTTTTGTGATAATTCTAGAAGTATATTTTCAATGATTAATATGAGAATGTTTTTTTCAGAATTTTGGGTTTTGTGAAACAAATTTTTGGGGAGAAAGTGGAATGATTTTATGGGATCAATATTCTTCAAAATAAACTTATGGTTTATTGAAATATAATGTTTATATGGAATAATTTTCTTATGATGATTCCGATTTTTTTTAAATGGTATGTTTTGGGAAGTTGAATATTTTTTTTATCTAAGGAATTAGTTTTGGGAATTATTTTTGAGTAGTTGGTGTTTTCCTAAAAATGTTTTTGGCCTTTGTGGCTATCATATTAATGAAAGAGGCACTAAAGACTTTTTTAAAATGGGAAAAATGTTTGAATTGTATGATTTTTTAGTAGGATTTTTAAATTTTAAATAATGTGTTTTAGATAAAATAGTTCTTGAAAATGTTTGGTTTGTTCATATGCTGAAAAATGTTATGAATTATAAGAGATAATATTGATGGATACCTATGAGGTATATATTTTATGCTTGGTAAAATGGTTTTTGGTGTTTAAATATGAAAATGGTTTTTGATTTGGTGGTTAGTGTACCCAGGGAAGGAACATTATTTTCGAAATGGGTTATATTTTTTGTCTTATAAAATGAGTTAATTTGGTTTATCCTTTGGTGTTTTCGTGAGTGATCACATGTATGTTTTGTATATATATGTTTATGGATACCCAGTATGGAATAGTGGTTGGGTGCTTGGGGTGGTATGAGAATATGACTGTGATTTATCCTTGTTGAAAAACCATTAGTGAATGTGAAATTCAACAATGTTAGTGTGGATTTAAAATGTTTTTTGACCTGAAAATTTGTTTGGTTTTTGTAAACTGGTGTTTATGTGGGATTATTATTGATTTTTTAGATGTTTGGTTTGTTTTGTATGATTCCCCGTGATCTAGAAGTGACATTCTAGATGTGTTTTGAGATGGGATATTTTCGGTGTCTCAATTTTAGAGAAATGTTTAGTGGGGTTCTAAGGATATGTTTGATGATGTGATGTGTCCATGGATGGTTCTCTATTACCAAGACATCATATTGATTAGCCTAAGTATTTGATTAAAACATTAAATCCACCTCTTCAGAATATTCCATAACTTGTTTGATGTAATAAAGAGATGTTTGGCCTTGATATGAAGTGTTTCCCTATTGTGATAATTCTATTAGATATAGTAGTTCTGTTCGGTGATGTTGATGTGGTTCGCCATATTCCTTTCCCATTATTCTTCTATTTAAGAGTGCGAGACAATGGTTCCATATATCTATGAGTTACAATTTATTTGAAGGATTGTTATTTAGAAAGCGAGTTTCATGGGTTTTTGTGATCCTTTTCTCTTGGTTTGTGTGTAGCAGATGATTCAAACATTAATCTCCAGCCATAAGCCTCAAAGTGAAGCTCTCCACGCAATCAATAAATCACCAGAGGTGTGGGGAGCTCAACTAAGATCCTACCTTTAAAATTTGGTTAAGGTAGTTTAAATATTTTTATTGTCGTCTCTCATCATTGCGATATATTTTTTTTGCAAATGGAATGGTGGATGTACCCCTTATATAGTGTCTATGGTTATGCATTCTCGGATGTGGGTTTCTTATCAATTTCCATGTGTGGACCACCAATGTGAATCTAGTGTGGTCTTGGTTTTACCTATTCTAAGGTGGAGAATGTTGGGTGGTTCCATTATTTCTTTTTTGGTTTCAGTTGCCTAAGGATTAGGTCCCCTTCCCTCCCCACTCCATGTGGTGGGGTTTTTGATCCGTGCTGAAATTGTTGGCCCAGTTCTTGTCCCCCTTGTTAGGGAGTGGGTGGTTTAAATGTTCATGTTGGAACCCTCTTAACATAGGTTTTTAGTTTTTTGTGGGAAAATATTGGTGGGCCTGCTCGAGTGAGGCCCAAATATATTTCATGTTGATGTATTGTTTTTTTCATTTCTAGTAGGTCTCTAATGGTTGGGAGACCCAGAATGGTTCATGAAGAACATTCCATTAAATATTTTTGTTATGGTAGTTATGATTTAATAGTTGGTATCCTATTCTAGCTTCCACACAAGTCATTGGATCTACTGAGTTCACTTTGGTATATGTGATCATTGAGTTCACTGGGAGAAGTCCCAACAATTTGGTTCTTGGTATGGTTGTGGAGGTGGTGGCATGATCTTTCGGATGATTCTCAGGAAGTGGTTGCGAGTTGGTGTTTTGTTTGAGCAAGAGGACTAAGTTCCATTTATGATGGGTGATATGTACTTTCCTTGAGTTTTTTTACTGTGTTAATAAGGAATCTTTAGGTTTTAATCTTTGATTTGGAATGTGTTATGACTTTCTCGAAGTAGAAAGCATTAATGGTGGGGAGAATTGTCAAACCATGTTTTTCATGTCTCAATTTTCATCAGGTGTGTTGGAAATACCAAAAAGTTTCAATTTTTTTTTGGTAGAAGAAGGTTTATTTATGAAATAATATATATTTATAATCATCCTACCATGGTTTCCCTAAATATTTTCTGGGTGTTTTTAGTGGAAAGGGTGGTTACTTCATGATTTGGTGCAACCACGATCCCATTTATATATTAAAAAACAAATTTTTTCTTTTATAACTTTTTATTTTTCAAACAAAAATCAATCATTACACTTCCCTCTAGGCCTTACCTAACCTATTAAAACCACCATATCCATTTAGACCTCATAAGAATTTATAATCATGGTGTATTTGGGTTATTTATTCTCATATTAGGCCTTCCTGTGAACCCATTTCCAATTAACAATGAATAATTTTTATCATTTAAATAAATATTTTATATTTATCTTTTATTACACCTTTTACTCAAATTCAAAAAACTCTAGGCACACCAACACGCCCCATAATCCCTCTTTAGAGAACATATTAGTCTTATAGTAGGGATAAAATTTTCAAGGTTTCTCAAATCATCCAGATCAGGTAAGGTTATTTGTTTCTTTCATGAATCATGCATTTTTATCTATTTTCCACCTAAATCATATTTCCCTAGTTCTTCAAGACCTCATGATACTCTCCATTTATTTCCATGCCATTACCACTCTTATAAGGCTATGTATCAAAGATAAGATGTAAAGTTATTTAGTTTTCAAGGTGAGTTTTCATCTACTTTATCCTCCTTCCTCCCCCTACATCCATAATTTCATGGCTCTATCTTCCTACTAGGTCCTGAAAGAACTACTGTTCTATTATTCCCATAATGTCTTGGGGGTTTCATTTTTTTAAGTCCGTTCTTTATAGATATAGGATTTGTGAACCCTCATGGAAGGTTTTTAGATGTGCGTTTCTATTCCTCCATGGTTTTGAAGTAGGTTTTAAATTGTGAAATTACTTTTCATTTAAGATTCATCTTTTTCATGGTATTTAAACCCTATACACATTCAGAGTATTCCTTTATAATTCTTCAACAATTTTATTCGGTGTTCAAAGTGGTGTTTATGCCTTGATTTGTGAAAAATAGTGTTATTTTGTTATAAAATTTCCTAAGATGTATTTATTTAAATGTTATGTTTACTTTCCCACATATTTTGTGTTCTTTAGAACCTATATTTTCCATTTAAATAATTTTTTTGGCATGAAAACATTTTTAGGGCCTTTTAGTGTTAAATAAAATTGATTTCCTTAATTGTTCCATGCAACGTTTATAAGAATGTAATCAGTAAAATTTTGTGTAGTCAAGTTGATAAAAAATTATTGGTTTGGCTTATGAAAAATATTTTCAGCCTATGAATCAATGTTATTGGGTTCCTTATGTGTTTTCCAATTATTTTTTGGGTTTTATAATGAAATGAGATTGGGTGTTTAGGGTGTTTTGGAAGTTTTTCCGCATAAATGGCATGTTTGACATCTCTATAGATTTGAATGGGTTTTGAAAGAGTAACCTGAACATGTAAGGGGTTTATTTAAATGTGTTGTTTCTTAAAATGGTGTTTTTACACCGCTTTATGAACAATGGTTTTGGTTAATTTGATAATTGTTGTTTTTGTGAAAAATTCTTAGAGGCCCATTTGGATTTTTTCTTGTAAAACCCATTTTCATTTCAATTCCATGCTATATCACATAGAGTCATTTTATGATTCATGGAATTGATTTATTAAATGGTGATGGGGATCTGAAATTTGGTTTCATATGATATTGGGGGGAGGTTTTCCTGGAAGGAGCATTTTTAAATGGGTTTTTGTAAAATTTATTTTTATACTTCTTGAAATTGTTTCATGAAAATTTTAAGTGATTTAATGATCTCGGAAGAATATGTGAAACATGTTTGAGTGTTTTTTGGTGCATTTAGTATTTGGAAATGTAATATTCATTTTCAAAATTTATGTGATAACATGTGATATTGTTGCACCCGGTTTTTCATGTCTTGGTTTCGATCTGGTGTGTTAGCAATCCCAATCATTTTATTGGGTTTTGGGTGTGATGAATTTTGAGTTTTTAACTGCCCTATATTTATAATAATCTTACCACAAGTTCCCTATAGTTTGTATTATAGTTTTTAGAGAAATGTCTGGTTAGTTCAAGATTTGGGGCAACCGTGAGCCCATTTTCAGATTTTAAAACATTTTTTTCTATTATAAATCCAATTTTTTTCAAAATATTTGACTCATTCCACTAACCACTTTGAAAAACATGACCTAGTCAAACCACCATATTCATTTGGACCCTTTATTAATTCATAATCATTGTAGATTTGGGTTATTTATTATGGTATGGGGTTATCCTGTGTGGAAATTTCATGTTTAAAGAATAATATTTTTCTTTTATATCTTATTTATTTTTTAATATTCCTTTGGTAAATCCACATATCCCATAAGATCAAAATTCGAAATAGCACCCCTATAACCGATTTTCCATCTTCAAAGCTCATCTTTTTCATAGACTACTTCAAAACATTTCAAGGCTTTTCAAATCGTTCAGATTTGGTAAGTTAATTTTTTTAATACATGAATCATTCATTTTATTTACCACAATTATACTTTACTAGTTTTTTAGTCCTAAGGAGCCTCTCCATTTAGTTAAAAGACATTACATCTCCTTTAGTGGTGTTGGCCTAATGTAATATGACGCGTTGTCTAGTTTTCAAGGTGAGTTTCCTTCTCTTTTATCCTCATTCCTCATACTCCTATCATTATTTCATGGGTCTATCTTCATACATGGTAAGGAAAGACATAGGTTTTTCTTATACCATGATTTTTGATGTGGTTTGTTTCTTTTAAGACTCATATTTATATAAATTTTTTTTGAGAACCCTTGTGGATGGTTTTTGGATGTGCGCTTCAAATTTTCCATGGTTTCAAGGTTGGTTTCCCATTGCACATGTCATATTTATTTGAGATTCATCTTTTTCATGGTATTTTATCCCTATAAAAATTCTCATTATGCTTCTAAAAGCTTTCAATATTTTCATTTTTTGTGCAATGTGGTGTTTATTTTCTCTTTTGGGAAAAATAGTGTTATTTTGATATAAAAGTGAAAACCAAGTGTGTGTTGAAATGTTATTTTATATTTCACCCCATGTTAGCAATGATTATAAAATATTTTATCCAATTAAATAAATGTTCTGCATGCAATTATTTTCATGACCTTTTAGTGTTAAATTGAATTGGTTTTATTAAATGTTGGACACAATGTATTCATGAAAGTGCCCCGTTTGATTTTATGTGCTGAAGTTGATATAAAATGATTGGTTTGGCTTATGAAAAATATTAGAATCATTAGAATCAATGTTTTTGGGTCCTTTATTTAGGTTCTAATCTGATTTGGGTTTTATAATGAAATAATTCTAGGGTTTTAGGGTGTTTTGTCATGTGTTCCTTATAAATGGAATGTTGAGCATCCCTATAGAAATGGATGGGTTTTGAATGTGTTACATGAATTTTTATAGGATCTATGTCAATTTATTATTTTTAAAATGGTGTATTTAAACATATTTATGAATATTGGAATTGGTACATTGGATAATTTTTTTTGAAGAATTCATAAAGGCCCATTTGATATTTTTTATTGGAAAACTAGTTATTGTGTGTATTCCATGTTGTATTATTTGGGGTCATTTTATGATCCATTAAATTGATTTATTAAATGGTGTTTTAGAAATTTAATCTGGATTAATACGATATTTATGGGGGTTTTCCCTTAAATGATCATTTTTAAATGGGTTTTATGTTAAAAGCCTAATTAAACTTCTTAAAAAAATTTATGAAAATTATAAGTGGTTTATTGACCTGTGAAGGATATATGGAACATGGTTAAGTGTTATTTTGTGTGTGTATAATTTGGAAATTAAATTTTCTATTGAAAATTTAATGTGATAACATGGTAACTTGATGTTGGAAAAAGATGGAAACCCATGTATCTAGGTGGGAGGACATGTACTAGGATATTAGTGATCTTGAGTGGTTTCGTCCATGATTCTTATTCAATGTTAGACCATGAAAACACTCATGAAACTAAAATTATGATATTTATGGACAATGTGTTATGGGTATTGTTCCCTGATAGAGGATCATTCATGAGAATGGATATTGTTATGGTCACTTTAACACTGATATATGAGGTATATGGGGATCACAACAAACCAGGTCCTAGGGGTGTTCCCATGACAAGTGCTCATTGAATATATTGTATTCACTATTAGAATATAGTCTATTTAGCTTGAAAAGTTAGTGGTATGTGTGTTTTATTTAAAAGTGTACTTTTATTAATGCATCCCTCTTGAAAATTGTTTTCATTTTGAAGGTGAATATCTTTGAATATTGTTCTAGCATTATTGTGTATTAAAGTTTTAAGCTATTGTCTGATAGCTTCTATAGCATGTAACAATGTTTGGAAAAAAAATTATATGTATTGTATTTCAAACATGAAATTTATGTTTTTTTATTTTAAGTGGAAGTGTATTGGTAATAGAATAGTAGGCTAACCTATAGAGTTTCAATACTCACACCTATATATTTCTCTTGTTTTTAACCCTTGTGTAGGTTTCAACATGAGTTTGGTTGCCTTTAGTATCATGGGATCATTGTTTTAGAGAGTGACCAAAGAGGTCACATGGAGTTAGTTGGTAATAATATCTGGTTGGATTAGTTTTATCATTTAGTTTTACTTTTTTCTTTATTATATAAATGATGTTGGTTCAATTTTTATATAAATGTGTATTAGGCAATCCATTATTTCCACAGGTTTCTTTATTATTTATATTTGGGATAAATCATTATGTTTAATACTCTATTGATGCCCATTGTGTTTTTCATCAATACAATAGGATCGAGAACACCTTTTGGGACTTATTTAGGAGTGACCTGAGTGACCGGTTTAGGGTCGAATCAGGAAGGTTCGTGATAATACATCAAAATGTAATGAAATTGAGACAAAATAGCTCACTAATTTGGTAATCCATGAATAAATACACAAGAAAATTAGATCCTAAAATGGATATGAAAATATTTTTTTAATTATAATAATCATAATATACATTCTTTTCAAGTATATACACAACATAAAATAATTGGTTGTGAATATGTGATGAGTCTCACAAGAGTAAAAAGTGAGATAGAAATATCTTTCCATATGTATTTACCTATGTTGTAATCATTCAAAACTAATGTATTTTAAATATATGTTCATTATAAACCTATTAAAATCTATATTTAAATATATCAAACCACATATTATTTTATTATAACATTTTATTATCAATTTATCAACTATTCCATTTTAATGTTACATTTTGGGTAATAACCTCTTTGTTTATCTTATATATTTGGATTTGTTATATTTTATGTCCAATTATATTGATCATGGTTTCATAATATCCAAAATTATAAATATTTATATATATCATATATTTTTTTAACGTATATATAGTAATAAAATAAATTTAGTGATTGGAATTGAAATATACTGCTCAATGAGAAGATAGTACGTACGTAAGCATACTAGTTTTTTTTATTTTAATGTTGTGTTTAACGAAAGAATATTAAATAGAATATATTATAAATAAATAATCTTGGTTATTTACTATATATAACTTATTTTTATTAATCCCAAATATAATAAATTACATTTTATCCGTGAACAAATCAATTAACATCACAATGTGGCATTCCTTCATAAACATGAACAACGTTATCGTATTCTCAAAATGGAAACCATTATGTTATGTGTGATATTAAAATTCAATAATAAGAATAAAATTTGAAATATCATATATATAACACATAAATAATAAATAACTCATTTTTTTATCTTTGAGAGGTGAAAATAAAAGGATAGACATCATTAGTTGATGAGGCGGTAATTTTTTGTACACACAAATGATGCATTTTTAACACATTAGATCGAAGTGGAGATGGTTGTAGGACATTTTCATAAAATCTGAACATCTAAATACCTTTAATATTCAAATGTTATTATATAATAATGATATAAAAATAACTAAAAAATATAGATAAATAAATACAATAAAGATTATATTTTAATAATATGACATCTTTGTTAGGTTTCCTCTTAGGTTGGCACAAAATCCCTACTAACAGGGCTTCATACTAACAAAAATTCCTCTAGATAATTATAGGGATTTTTATAGGTGATCGGGGTAGGTATTTTCTAATCCAAAGGTGTGTGAAGGTGTGAATAATTGAGCAGAGTGGGTTCCCTTTTATAGTTGATGGGGAGTGAAAGCCCTCTAAATACTCCAATGTTTTCACTATTGGGAGGTAAGTTTTACCAAAAGTGAGACAGAATTTGAAAAATTAGACGGGTTAAATGATTATATGGTCTATAAATTTCTCAAGAAAATTTAATCACTTGTTTTAAAATAATTTTCCTTAACATATAATTTTCTCTACTTTCTATATTTTGGGTTTTAAATACAATTACATGATTTTTAATTGAGGTAATTTATACATTTAGAATAAATTAACATTATAAATATTAGATAACTTGGTCCAATTTATTCTAAATTTTAAAACCATTTTTTAAAATTAAAATTATATTTGTTTTCAAAATTATGTTTAACACAAACACATCTATTGTGTAAAAACACAACATTAACCTTAACTATGCTAATTATGTTTTTACTAATTAAGGGTAAATATATTAATTATAAAAGTTAAATTTTTAAATGAGTGAAAAATATTTTTAATTTATTAACAATAACCTATAACATTTTAAGAAATATTATTTTTCCTAATTTTCGATCATTTGACAAAATATATGTTGTTTTAAATTCACATTAATTTCAATTTTAACTTTATTCATTTATTTTGAATTTTAGAAATATAAATCCATTGATAGTATTATAATATATTATTATCAATTGTACTAAATATCATATATTAATCAAAAATAATAATTTATCATAATAATTCATTCAATTTAATTCACATTTATTAATTTTTGTATCAATTATTCTACTCTTTATAAATTAATAGTTAATATATTGGAATTTATTAAACATTTTAAGTGACTATTTCATCTATAAAAATGATTATAATTTATTAAGATAAAAAAATTATATGTAATTATAATACATATAATGTAACATATTTTTAATTTTAATCATTCTAATTCTTTATAGATATTAAATATAGGAATTTTTTTTTTCAATCTTTTTTTATTACATAACTTATTATATTGATAAAATTAAAATGATGGTTGTTATAAATTTCCATATTTGATAAAAAAATTGCAATCCATAAATATAATCTTATTAAGTAAAAATAATATAATATTTTACAATATTTTTAATCTTATCATTCTTGTTTAAACCTCGACAATTCCTTTTTTACCTTAACTACGATAATTTATTTTTACAACATTCACTATTAATTTTTAAAAACACTGAGTTTACCATATTATAAATTATAAATTATTCATATAAAAAATATTTATTGTATATTAATAATTAAATTAACATAAGTCCAAAATATTAACTCAATAATAATCCCGTATATGTGATGAGAAAGATGGTATGAATGTGAAAATGATCAAAAGTTTGCAATATTTTATATAAACTTTTAATATGTAATGGGTTTAAATGAGTTAAATTAGATTATTAGACATATAATTGAAATATTAATACATTAATTGAAATTAAAATATAATTTATCTTTATAAATATATTAAATTAAATTGTAGTTTTCCATTAAAATTTAGTATTTTTAAAAAATTATCCAAAAATGATTCTTTTTATAAAAATCATAAAAATACCCCTTAAATTTGTTTTGACACTCTATATAAAAAGTTAAGTTTATTTTATCAAATTCATTCACTAAATGTTTTAAAAAATAAATTTATTATATTTTTTTATAACTCATAAAAACATTTTGTGGAAAAATAGTATTCCTGAAACATATAAATACTTCATTGAAGATTATGTATTTTTCATCAATATGATCTATTTATATAAAACCACAATACATGTTATTTAAAAGTATTTATTCATTTTCAAATCACTATGTTTAACAGCTAGGATATAATAGTGATGTTTAAATAACTATATTTAAAGTATATCACTATTTTGTAAAAAAATTATTGTTGCATATAACAAAAGATTCGATAATGTTGTGTATAGAAAAATCATAACATGGTGCTACAAGTATTGAATGATATAGTGAACCTGAAATTTCTTACATTAAAAATACATAAAATTTGGTTAATACATAAATAATTATAAAAAAATATGCTCAACGATCATATTATTCTCGTGCCTTTGGAAACATTGAAACATAAACACCAGAACATAATTGAACACAATTTTCTCCCACTAGGTTATTTATGACTATCAACCTTCATAGAAACATCATATGTAGTAAATATCTTAATAATCTAGGAGTGGAAACAAAAAAATTGTTGATCTCAGATGGTTAGTTACGGTAAACAATGTAGACAAGAAAGCATAAACATGAGAATATGGGTATGAGGATGAGATCATAACATTATAATATCATTCCCTTCTTATCAAAAGATTATAAACATGAATCATGGAATAATTCTTGGATGTTCATAATTCATAAATAAATAGGACATAAAGAACATAATCGATGAAAGAATAATATATGAATAAGTCATAGAATTGCGACAACCAGATTGGCATATAATATTATTTAATTTTTATCGAGGAATTGCTTCCAATACAATCTTGATAGTATTGGTTCACTCCCCATTCCATCTTGGTAGTCAGGGTTCACTCTCTTAGCCATCTTAGTAGTATGAGTTCACACCTCAAACTATATTGGTAGTAATGGTTTACTCCCACGGCTTTCTCAATAGCCAAGGCTCACTCCCATTACCATCATAGTCTATCTCATTAAATATAAATCTTTAATCAATTCATTGGTGAAAGATATAATTCCCATCTATATCACAATAGAATCATACATAAATGTTCCAAAAAATCCTAAATAATCATTAAATAACCCATATAATTTAATGGGTAAAATAAAAATTCAATCATGTCTTAACATGTGTAAAAAAGATATAGGTTTCATAATAGTTTAAAAAGTATAAATTTTGAAAAGAAGTGGGATATAAAATCAAATAACTGATGAATGAGAAAAGAGTTTCAACAAATACAATGAAATAAAAACATAATTCATATAGAGAAAGGTTATTAATGGAAAAATTGAATACTTTCACAATAAAATAATTATAAACACCAATAGAGATCATCTTATATATGAAATAATTTTGAAAGATCTTTTAAAATCATTTATTTAGTAAAATCTCATTTCTACATTAAAATTTTATTTAAAAAAATCATTTTAAAAGTATTTTTCTGGGAAAAAAATCTGAAACATTTATTTTTATATATAAAAACCATAAAACATTTTTAAAAGATTTTTTTCCTTGAAAAAAATTTATCACTTTTTAACAATGGTTTTTAAATAAACATATTTCAGACCAAAGAGTGAAATACAGTTGAATTTTTCATAATTTTTCCATAATCATATTAAGAACCAAAAAGTGAAAAACATTGTACCAATACATGGATATATCTTGAAAAAAATAGAGTATAAATGAACTCATTAGTTTTCGTGAGAGATAGATCATAATATATTATCAATTGGAGCATAATCATAATCAGTTATGATAAACGATGATATTGTTCCAATAAACTCTCACCACTTGGTAACATGGAATCATACACTCCATATATGAAAATTAAATTACATGATGAGTAAAATATCATGAGATAAAGGATATTCATGATAAAAAAATGAAATGGAAGTATATACACCTCTAAAATGAATATAGGATCATTACAAAACTTGTTTCTCAGAGAAAGAAAATCGAGACTAAAATTCCTTACTGATTTGATAACTCTTGAAACATAAAACTAATGAAATAAATAGCATACACTTTATAAGAATACATACATAAATTTAACAATAAAAATCATAGAATACATTCATGGGTAGTATATAAACCAAACCAAAAATGGATTGGTGAGCATGGAATGCATCTCACATATATGAAAAGTGGGATGAAATTCCCTTTACATTCTGTCTTGTCTAACATCATACTCATACAAAAATCATTTAAAATAAAGATAAGTTAATTATAAATTTATAGAAAACCATATTCTTATATTTAATTCCATATATGGTATGATTATGACTTTCTATTAACTTCTTGTTGTCAATTCTGTGTTATGGATTCACTTTAGGTAATTTCCACTTTTTTCTTTGCATGAGATTTAATTTTGTTATATATTTTGTCCTTATAATTATATCATGATTTAAATAATGTAAAACATGATATAAATATCAATTATATTCTTTATTTTTGTATTATAACAATCCCTATTATATTCATAGATTGCGTCTCCCCCTTATTGATGATATAACAAAAGGAAATGAATGTATGAAATAACTACTCATGATCAAAAATCCATGAATTGATATAATATATGTATTTGTGTGAAAGATAAGTTTATAAAACAGGAGGTAAAATTTTCTACATCAATGATATCCATAAAAAACAAGACATTTAATATATTCTTCACTCTCAACCAGAATAATAATTTAAAATAAAATTTTTAATTTCATCCATGCACTACATAATAAACCTATATAAACACATCATTCGACTTGGTGAATAAATTTCTACCTTACTTATGAAATATCCATGAGAGTATTAATATTAAAGGATATGAAATGAATCTAATGGAAAATCCTACATCGGTGGGGGAAACTATGATGCCCTCCATTTGTGGCCTTAACTTATTAAAGGAATCTATTTTCTGGTTTCCATAATTATTCTCCTTGTCTATACACATTGATTCAAATACAAAATAATATTTTCTATACAAACATGCTACTTGAATATTAATGTAACTCATTTTAATCTATAATTTTCATCATTAACACTAGATCAGACTAAATAAACATTATATTTTTAAAAGTGTGTAATTAATCTAATTTAATTGGCTGGTTCTAAAATTATATCATATAATCATCATCATAAAATTTTATGTAATTCTTAATTTTACCCTTATTTCTAAAAATTTCGATATCAAAATTATAAAAAATTTCTTAAATTTAATATTTGGATATATTCATGAACCTCCATTTAGTGTATAACCAAGGAAAATTAAACCTTCTTATTTTTATTAATAAATTCGGATCCTATTTTATCATTCTGATTTATATAAAATGGACTCCATAATACTTTTATGAGTTCAAAATTGGTATTTTTCTGGAACTATATATTAATGATACATATCTATGTTTGGAGCTAAGAGACACATATTTTTGAATTATTCCCACTATTGTAATGTCTTGTAACTGGAAATATGTTAATGTATCTTTCTATAACTATATAGCTCAATATATATTTTCTAGACTCATGTTCTATATTTTAGAAACACCATTATACAAAGCTGTCTCTAGAAAACTGATCTCAAGTATTATTCAATGTTTTTTAAGATATTCATTTGATTTTTTGTTGACATACTCACATCCATTTTTTGATCATATTGACTTAAATAACAATAATTTTATCCCCTCTGTATGTCATCCAAATTTATTGAAGCTGTCAAATGCCGAAGATATTTGTGACCATAACAGGATGCACATAATCCTTTTGAAATCATCTATGAATGTAATAATATACATTTCTACACTTGTTAATATTTTTTAAAAATTTCACAAATACATTAATAAAAAATTTCAAGAGGTATTGTTATTTGAATTTTAATCCATTTTCATGTTTTGTTCACCATTTTCACCAGTTATGAATTTAGAGATAGTATAATTGTCCTATTTAATAATATAAATGTTGTTTATAGAATATTTTTGGATATATTTCTCCTTGTTATTTTTCCAAATATGACTATGTATTATGTGATATAGATTAATTTATTCTTCCTAGATTAAATAAAAACAACTTCTAGATTCTTAAATTTGAAATAAATTACACTGGGTTCTTAAACCATTAGTAATAACTACACCATCATTTAATCTCTTGAATAGGAAACCATTTTCATAATGATAGCTTCATTTCAAGCATCATAGGGTTCTGATATAATCAACATATTGTTATTTACTCTATCAAAGAACAAGTCATGGTTAAAAATTATTTTATTAATACTAATAATTTATATTGAAAATCATTTAATTTTTAAAGAGCTATAATTCCCAAATATCTCAACACCATCTTCATTTTTCATATGATTTTCCAAATTATTCATATATCCTATTAATTTTTATGAAAAACCACTATGCATGATCCAATTTATTTCATATTTTATAGTTCTAAATGAAACATCCACAACATTGGATTTATATTTGATCTAACACTGATTTCGATTACATCAAAGGCTTCAGAAAAACATTCCATTAAGATGAAATAAAATAAAAACTTATATATAATGAATAACCTTAAAAAAAAATATCAACCAAAAACCTATTATATGATTTCAAAACTATTTATCTATTCAAAACTATTCATTGAGGTTTTATACATTTAATAAGTTATTATCTGATATTGTTTTATACACTTGATAAATTCCCCATTATAAATCCTTGTAATGACAAGTTTTTCTTACACATATATTTATGTAAAACAATACCACCACACTAGAAATATCTATGAAACCTCCTTTTCTAAATGAGCTGTTGTTGTTGTGACCTATTTTCTACTTTCATTTTTGTTTTTTAGATTCTGTTTACTTGTGATGTCTTTCATTGAACATCACAAATTGACTTTGGTAAATTATATAAAATCATTAATTTTTATACATATGTGTTTTTTCTTTCTATAAAATTTTTATGATTTGTTCATATTTTCTTCTTTTATTATTTATTATGGCTTTTTTATGATGTTGATTAAAAATAATACTTTCTTCAACACCTCTAATGTAGTGAATAAATTAAATTTGAAAAAAAATATTATTTATAATATTAAACATCTTTATTTATTTCATAATTTAAATCACACCACAACTTTTATTTTATTTTATTTTTTCTGACATCCTTTGACCTAATTTATTTATTTCCTCAGTATTATAGAGAATCATAGAAGTTATGTATTAAATTTTTTTACTCTCTTTTCAATTCCATGATTAAATTCCCTAATTTCTTTAAAAAATATTCTTTATCAACATGGGGTTTATATTTATTTTCTAACCATTCATTGATATGATTATTTTCTTTTATCATTGTTTCAATATTTTTGAAGAAAATTGTATTTCTATTGTTATAGTTTATTTTATGGTAGTCTCAACCTCACCTGTATAATTTTCACTTATGTATAGTGAGTCATCATCTCATGAGTTATTTTATTCTTCTTATTATATAAAAACTTTTTATGAGGCTCTTTAAAAATGTTGTATAATCATCACTATTTTCAGTAATATTATAATCTCCCACTCCAGATTATTGAAAACGTATTCTAAATTCTCATGTGAGAAATTATTATTTCCATGTTAATATTTTTTCATTATAGAATCTCTCTTATTGAATATCGTTTTAATAGTTCAATAATCTTCATTTCCATCCCTAACATTCAAGGGATTGTTTTTTGAAAAATGGATAATAATTCAACAATTAATGAATTTGAATGGAATGTTTCCTTTATAATTACCTCTCACAATTGAGAATATTTTTATCATTTGAAATTTTTTTAGTAATGCCTTACAAATATCCATCATAATGATGAATGCTCTTCTCCTCTTCTATTTTATAATATTTGATATTTTTTACATCAATCCGTATTTTTTTCCCTTCTATTTTCATTGACACTACTCTTCCCATAACATTGTTTATGTGTGTGCTATAATGTTATTCAACAGCTAAAATGGAAATATCTCCTTCTTAATGATATAATATATTTGCATCAATTTTATTTGGAAATAATCTCACAATATTTGTTATGTATATCAAGATAACAAGAATATATTTTAATCATCAGATCATGGTATGAATAAGATTATACCTTTTGTTGAAATTATTAACTAATTCATTCTCTTGAATTTTTAAATATAAACACAACTGTATACTAATATGAATATTTTTTTTCTGCTTTTCATTTCTATATAAAACAATATAATGTTTATTTCCAAATAGCATGGTCAGTTTTTACCCTATATCATTGTTAACCATTTTTCATGTAAGTAAAATAGTAATTAACATAAATATTTTCCATCAATTTAAATATTTCCACTACTAGAAAAAGAAAATGATGAAGTCTCATTCGAAAATTAAAATTCATATAAAGAAGAATCCAATACATCAACACAGAGAGAGGGAGGTAAGGTGCCATCGTCTCCCTCCAGGTATGAAACCATTATCTTTTTAATGTTGGATTTCTCTTATTCTTAACCAATTTGGGATTATCCATATGAAAAACTCGACATAAGACCATAGAGTGAAAAAACAATTATAACAATTGAAATGGTTTTATAATGGGTGAGAAACACTAAGGAGTGGGGGGGGGGGGGGGGTTGAATCAGTGTTTAGTGTTTTCCAAAAATCTAATTAATTTTTGTTCTTATTAAACACTCATTCTAAAAAAATATAGATTAATCCAGATAAATAAAAAAATCAATTAAGGTTCATATACTTTAATGGTGACTACACACCCAAAGTGTCATATTTTTTATCCCATGCACGTTGTTGCCTTTTATAATCAAAAAGAACATTGGGAAGGTAATAAACTTTGACCCATTTAAATAATTGGTTCTAAAAAATACCTCTCAGCACAAAATACTTCCTAATAATAATTAAATACATTATCCTACACAAGAACTCCAAATTCATTTTTTTCCTTCTGTAGTAATGTTATCATCTACAAAATTATTTTCCTAAAAGAACAATATGTTACTATAAACAAAAAATCCTTTATGTTTTAGTGGTTACATGAATCTATTTTATTTCTTATGTTGACTTCACGGTACATGAATTATTCTTCATTAAAGTGTTGTGCATGGATTCTCACCTTCACAAAGATTAGTGGAATATTAAACATTTTTTCACTCTATAGAATTGTAAGAATAATGTTTATTCTTTATCATATATGAAGTTATAGAGTCATCATAATCATGAATAAAATCTGATGATCATGATAATTTATTTATTATTAATGATAAAAATGACCACTAAAGATGGGATATATAAGATTTAAACATTTTACTTGACTTGATATTTATAAATTTGGATTCATAAAATCTCCCTAAAATTTAATATTTCTGAACCACTTTTCATACCACTTTAAAAATCATTAAACATCCCACAGAAGTTTTTGAATTATATCATGATAATAAAATTTCAACAGAATTCATTATTTTATCCATCATGAAGATTCCATCTCATGATACCAAAAATCATTGATTCTTCTACTACATGGATTCTCCACTAATTTGTTCATACTCTCAATCATTCTATAATATCTCTTACCTTATTTCATGCATTAATATCATATGAAAGATTTGGTTCTTCATTTGAAAAATAATTTTTTTCATGTCAACACATCCATGCACACCATAATATTATGAAGAACATCATAGAATAATAGATGTAATTTTTTGTAATACATAAAATATCTTATTATAATCCTCATCACTTATTGAAGATTATTTTAATCCCTAGAGTTTAAGATTCTAGTTTTTAAGAGCTCACATATAGAACTAACATAAATGTTGTCATGTAAGTGTATACTTTATTGTTTTGTTGTTCATGAGATAGATGGTATTCAACCAAAGTTAATTATATTTGGCATAGGATAATGAATGGATTCTATTGATCAAATTATATTAAATACACTATATGAGAATCCTTAAATATAATGGAATAGATTCAGACATTGAACATGTCCTAAATTGATTATTTGTGTCGTTAGGAACTACTATATAATAATCTTCCTATCATCCTCCAATCAAGATAGCAACGGGGTCGAAACCTAGATACACTTGAACATACTCTCCCATCATTGGGATGTGTTACACCGTTCATCAGTCCACCCAGTCAACTCAATGTTTGTCTAGTACGCACTATACATGATCAATATGGGCACTATGGTGACCCATTACCTCCTACCCCTATACAATCCTACTTACACAATGCATATCTATATAGGATGCATCTCCCACATATTGAGACCATCTCACAGAAGTGTGGTATTGAGATTGTATATAAGGGAAGTAATGTTTGGACAATTTTTTAAATCTCAACTCAAACGATATACATTTAATTATTCTAATTGTGTAATATAATATCATGACTTCCTCAATTTCCCCATCAAAATTCTTCCTAAAAAATTTATAAATATATTTCTCATTTTTCATGTATTTAATATTTATTCATTAAAATAAATATGTTCATTTCCATTACATCTAATGATAATGTAATCAAAATTATATAATTTTGTGTGAGATCTTAAATCAATGAAGACCATTTCATCAATACTCCTAATTATTATTTTATTGAAACCAAATACAACATCAGCTTTACATTGGTTCAAGTATGTTCTATCCATGTAGATATATAGGTGAAAATTATGGTTGGTCGGGGAGGTTGGATAATTATGATTAATATAGATGGATGATATAGAGGATATTTTTTTTCATTAGATCTATAATTAATAAAATATTTTAATTCTAGAGAAACTATACTGTAATTCACATAACATTACTAAATGATGTGATTGAAATCATAATTAATAAATTTTTAAAATTTAATTTTTGATTTTTTTTAAAAAAATTATCATTATAATATTATCTTATGGTGAATTTTTGAGACTTCTCTAAAATAATTTATTTTTAGTGAATAATGAACCATATCAACCTTAGAAAAAATGTCACTTTTATGACATTTTAATGATTTAAAAATATCCTAAAATATTATGAAAACATCTCTAAAAATAATTAAACAATTATTAATCTATATAATTCTAATAAAAATTATAATTTTAAGATATAAATAATAGTTTAACATCATATAAATGTAAATGTTTTTTCACAAAAAAAAACATGTTTTTAGTTAACTTCCATTAATCATCTGTATACAATATTCCTTTCATTTTTATAGTTTAGTTGAATAATAATACTATTTTTATTCAAAATATTCCAATTAACTCTATAATAATAAAAATTAATCAATCTTTTTCTATGAAATAATTACTATTCTAAAAACATGCATTTTTCAAAAAACGGTTGTCATTGCATTTTTCACACTTATATTAAAATTAATTTCATTATACTCAAAAATTTGGATCTTTTAATGTAGATAAAAATTCTTAATTGGAGTAATTATAATTTTTTAATACATTCTAAATAAAATATTCATCAAAAGTAATTTTAAAAACTTTAAGAATAATTTTACACAGTTGGGATTTAATCAAAATTACTTGGGGTTATGCTAAGAAATAAGAGTAAACATTCCTATTATGCTTGTATAAATAATATTATTTTGAAGAGATATTGATATTATGATATCAGAAATTTTATTTCCTAGCCATTGTTTTATCTTGAAAAAGAAAATGATATTATATTATTTAAACTATTTATGTAATTTCATGTGTGTCCCTCAACTCACTTACATAAGGGAACCTTTTTGTATCTGTTATTCACTAAATTGACGACTCTAGATCATAAAATAGATTCCAAAGAAATCCTTTCATCCTTAAATTTATTATTGGTCTCTTTTTCTTTTCCTATGACCAACTTAATAAAAAATAATGTGTAAGTAACTATAGGTATCTCAATAGAGATGAAATTATCTTACACAAATATTTCATTGTTTCTTTCTTCTTATACAAATTATAAATCATTTGTATCCATAATAAAAATATCAATCTATTATTATAAAAATATTGACATGGTATTATGATTATGTAATACCCACTTTCAACTTCATTTCCATCAAATGGTAAATGAATGAATCAATCATGCGTATAGGTGGACTACCGCCACCACAAATCGATTTGATTCATTTTCCATCAACATATTTCGTGGTCAGTAAATATGAAATTTTTAATATTTATATATTTAATTTCTGGAGTAATTTTAATTCTATAATTTTAATATATTTTCAACCTTGTTACCTTTATAACCATTGGAAAACAATTACATCACTCTTGAAAACATGTGGACTACTACCTCCATAATGCGGAATTGTTTGTTTTTCAATTATTCTTTACATGGATGGTAAAACAGACCTTTTAATGAATATATATGATATTTTTTATATTGGTATTTTTAATTAAAGGTGAGTTATTATTTTTCATTCATTATACCAATCCATTTAATGGTGGAAACATACACATTCTTACGTATAGACAATTCTCCCAAGGAAGTGATGCAATTCATTTTTTATCACCACCTTAAATGAATATTTATAATTGTGTATATAATTATTAAATGTTTATTTTTGACAAGATCATGATTCTATATATGATGGATTTATGATAATATTTTATGTATAATAGTTTACGAATTAAACTATACATGAAAAATGTAACAGCAATCACCAGAAACAATGTTCTTAATAAATAATTACCAATAAACAAGTGATAAGATTTTATTAATGGAGAATATATGATATCTTAACATTTATTATAGTCCCATAATAGAATAATAATAAAATTTTAATTTATTATATAAAATTTCGAAATCACTTATTATGAAATTAGAAAATGAGGTAGGGGTTTTAGTTTATAATTTCATTTTCAATCTAGATTGTTTGTGCTTACATTTCCAATGATAAAATTATATACCTTTATCTAAAAAATTACGTGTATTTTATTATAGAATGTTAATTTAAAACAATTTAATTTTTTACCTTCATTTCCCCGAATATATGTACTCAAATTTAAAATGATTTTATTAAAATAAAACACACAATATTTTTCCATTAGATCTGAAATACTTTATTTCCATGCCTATATTTTCATTAAAATGATTTCAAAAATGTTTTTAATAATATTCAATGATTGATTAAAAATATTGTACCCATGTATAAATTTTTATAAAATGTATTAAAAGTAATTTTCATATGATTTTTAGAATGAGTTTCTTTTAACCAAATGTGTGAAAATAATATTTTATCTAACATTTAGCACAGAAACAAATTTTCCCACATAATGTGTATTATTTTATTTGCGTATTCTTTTAAAACATTACAAGTTTAGTTGAAAATAATTTTTTCATAATAGCCTTTATTAAATTTTTTAATTTAAATAATTTATTTTAAAATGAAAAAGTTTATATTCCACAAGACACATTCTTTTAATCTTTTAAATTTATTTTTTATTATTTATCAACTTTTAATGTATATTAATTTTTTATATTGTAAATAAACTAATGATAGAAATCAACTTTTTTATTAGGATGGACTATGAAATAAATGAATGAAATCAGTTCATAATAAATAGAAACATTATTATTAAAAAAATGGAATAAAAAATATTAATACCCTCACAAGTAAATAATTTAAATTCTGAGCGCTGTAAAACATTGATGTATTCCAAAGGGAAGATATTTTAGAGGGTTTAATACTAGAAAATGAAATTCCTATCTATGTATAGTAGAGTACTTGACCTGGGGTATGGGTTTTCAAGATGTGGTGATGACTAGATATAGGTATTCTTGCATATAATGTATAGGGGTATCGGGACTGAGGTCTTCTTCCAACGATGCATGTATGATTGGGGAATGGATGGGGGCTCTCTGGAATTACATGATCATCATTTGGGACATAATAATTTATAATATATAAGTTTATATTTTATATTTAATTTATATTTAAATATTTATAGAATATATAAAATTTTAATTATAATAATTTTAATAATTAAATATAATAAAATATAATTTAAAATATAATTTTAATTTATTTTATTTGTTAATTGATTTTTATTTAATTGATTTTATTTATCATTATAGATAAAAATATTATTTATCATTAGAGATAAAATAAGATTAGCGATAATATAAGATATGTTTGACCGCTCATCCATAACTAGTTGGACTTCTTTATTTTTATTATATACATATAAAATGTTCTGTGCATATACAAAGTGCATGAAACCCTAAAAGTAAAATTATTATGTCTAAGATGGTGAATTATATGATTATAAAACATTCTTATTCAAAATATTCATTATATTTATATATCATTCATCAACTTAGTTCCCTTTTTTGATATTATTTATATATAATATTTTATTATTTTTTAAGTCCTACATATTATTCATTCTTTGTTTATCCTTTAATAGAATCTTGTATACACATTAACTTACAGGGAATTTGAACTCATATATTATTATGTTTTTACCTAGGTAATTTAAAATCTATTTATAAATGAAATTAGGGATATAATAGAAGAAATAATAATTCTCACACTATTATATTAAGTTTTATTTTATATTTTAAAATTTATTGTGAGAATCATGTATGTATTAGGTCTCCCAATACTACTAATTTTTTCTATTCTTTGAGATCTACGAACATGTACATTATTCTAATCTCGTAAATTTTACAGAAAAACTAGATTACTGGAGTTGGGGTGTTATAGTTGGTGTCAAAAGATGTTTAGTATAAAAAAGTGAACATGATTTTTCAAATTATATATTAAGTAACATAACATTATAACATACACTAAGGATGTGTCTAAGTATAGGATAATTACATATTGATTTGTTAAATTATTTATTATGTGTAATTCCAAACACATAGATCCCTTTTTTGGTATTATAATGTTGATGTAGTTTTGGAATAGATTCAATTAGAGGTAAAAAAATAAAAGTAATGGAATGGGTATTGTCTTGATCATCAATGGTTCATGATGTGTGGGTCTAATATTAATCACTAAGAAATACACTCATATTGTATATGATATGGTTAATTTAAATGTACATTATGATCCATAAATATTTATCTAAAAATAATTTTATGAATTGAACATTTTCAAAAAGATACTAAGCTTATGATTCTGAGAATAGATATAAAAAAATTGTAAATTAATGTCGTATGTTTCACTAGATTTAGAATTATATACTTTGATTTAAAAATTCACTATGTTGTGAGATAATTTAGTTTATATCCAGTTTTTTGAAATAATCCATATTGAATTGAAAAAATATATATATAAGTGGATATTATCTATGTATTGATTTCCCTCATGTGTTAATGAATTAATATATAGTGAGAGATGGATCTGGAGATGAATAATGTATAACTATATTTGATAATCTAAATCAGTTATTAGTAATAACCATTACGAAACTGATTTTCTTATAGATCATCAACATGGTAGACAAATTATGGATAACATCATGTAAAAAAACAAAATATTAAATGGAGATAATAATCCATTTTTAGATGATCAGTGAATCATTCCCGGAGATAGTACATTTCTCTCTTTGGTATATAGTTAATGGGATAAATTTATCTTGATAATTTTTTATTTTACGAGAGATTTTGATCAATGGAGGTCATTGATCTAGAACACTATTAAGTTAGATGAAATAAATAGTATAGAGTAGAAGAAATTCAAGGAGGTATTATTTCAAAAATACACTCATCATTATAATAACATGAATATAAAGTAGTAATTATTTATTCAATGTAAATGGAAGGAAAAAATATTACTTAATATGAAGATAAATTTTCAAAGTGAGTATCTCATGATAAAGATTATATAAATAATACAAGAAGTAATATTGATCACTTAATTAATAGGATACGATCTAGAATTATAATTCTTGTAGTCTCATATATTGTTTTAGTATATAAATATATAGTATCATGTTCCATTAGTATATATAAATAATTCTCTAAGGATAATTTTTCATGGTGTAAAATGAAATGAAGTTGGTGTTTCTGCACTTTGAAAATGAAATAGGAGAAGAAGAAGGAAGGGAAGATTGGGATATCCAAATCAGAATTAAATTTGAATTAAACTCTGTGTAAATTTTTTTATGGTAATGGGAGTTTTCATCTTGTTTAGAGAAAACAACTCTTAGGATCCTGATTGATAGTGACATAAAAAAGACACCAATATATAATGAATAAACTATATTGATATAGGGAACCATTCAAACGAATTCCCCTCTTGTAAATAGAATTTAACTTAGAAAGGTACACCAGACGATGTCCATGATTATATGATAACTACACTTGAGGGTGAATTTCCAAATGATGTGGTGGTAGGTATGGTCATTATAGCATCAAGTTTACTTAATTATTTATTTGATTCTATATTTCTAACTCAATTATTATTTTCATGTTTTCCTAGAAAATTTTACATTTCCCTATCATTTTGTAAAGGGAGTTCACATTTGAGACTCATATTGTAAATAATATTGAAAGGATGATTTATTAGTGATTTCCCAATATGAAACATAAATATTTCCTATTTGGAATCACTATTATTGTAGATATGGTTGGATTTGGTATCATCAACGGTAAAGATTTGATATGAAATTATAGTGAAAAAAAGTTATTATTGAGATATTTATATTTCAATTTTTGGTGGAGATATGTAATCCATTATCATTGGAGGTGGGTCAACATCATTTGAATCATGTGTGGAACCACCTCTAGTAGATCTTCATAATGAAATTCTTAGAGGTGAATAAAATACCCATCCTCTGAATGGGAAATGTTTCCTTATAAAAGTGAATATAATTATTCTTCATGAATAAATCGATGTGTTTCCTAAATAACTACATAGAGATCCACCTGAGCAAGATGTTTAATTTTCTATTTATCACATCCCTTATTATAAACCATTATCTAATACTCCCTACAGGATATCCAAAGAATTATTAGTTAAATAATATAAATAACTCTATGATTTGTGTGATAAAGGATTTATATATTTTGTTATTTCACCATGGGGATACCGTACTATTTTTTTCAAGAGTAAATAAAGGTTTATGAGGTTTTTTATTCATTACAATGATATCAATGTAAATACTCTAAAAAAAGAATCCATGACTTCCGATTTATGACTTTTTTTATAAACAACAAAAAATTCAATATTTTTTAAAAAATCGATCTTAATTTTGGGTAACCTAAACTACAAGTATAGAAGGAATATATAACATATATTTCATATCATTTGAGGTATACAGATTAAAAATTTATATTTATTCCATTTTGATTTAAAATGAATCTTCTATTTTTGTGGACGTAATGAGAATACTTGTCATGGAATCTATTAATAAATTTATTATATAATTTGTTAGTTTTATCTGTCTATTCACTAAAATATATGATTAGAATATGAATCATTTATGAATTATTCATAAGAATCATAAAGAAAATAAGTTAGGTGGAAAATTTATAAAATGTGAATTTTCGATTTTGTGTGTTCATCTTTATGGTCATGCTTTCTGTAGGGATGGAATATTTTATTATCCTTCAAATATTAATGTAGTGATGTGGTGCACTCCATCAAAAAAACATTAACATGCTGTTTCTTTGGTTTAGCCTATTTTTAATAATGATTATTTAAAATTTTCACTCAATTTCCTTACCCATTAACCGTGATGAAATGTAAATGGTTTATGTTAATACAGTGAGAATGATGTAATTAATGTTTGTTTGAATTTAATAGGATATTTTTCAATGCATTGGTATCAAATTTACTACCAGGAAAGGATGGATATATGATATAGAGTGATTTATAAAGGAATTGACTTGAATGTTTCCTTAAGTAGATTGATAGATTTATTCCATCTATATCAAGGAATAAAAATATCAATGAATATAATTATCTATAACATGATATTGAGTTAGAAGCTATAATATTTTCATTAAACATATTGAGTCGTAACCTTTATGATGGAAGATTTAAAATATATATTGATAAAAAATGTGTGAAATTCTCCTTCTCAAAGATATAACAAAGCATGAATAAAAAGATATGTTTATAAAATTATATGGTTTTTGATATCTGAATACACTATAACCATAGGATGGAAAATAATATGGATGATGTGTGGAGTATAAATAAACATTGAGTATTCATTAAAACGAGGATATAAAAAGATACTATATCCATATATTTATTATATTTTTATATGAGAATCATTTAGGGCCAACATGACATCTATTCCAAATCATTGTTAAACCGTCCTTATTAGAGAAAATATATTGTTCTCAACTTGATGGTAAGAATATTATAACATATATTATATATCGTGTTTGATGAGACATTTTTTGACATTATATATGAAGATATTATTATGAAATTTATAAAGAGGTTGTGTGTTCTATCTGTGTCTTAGTTGAAAATAGAATTATTTGATGAATCACCTAGATAATGTTTGTCAACATATCCTGGTATCACTAAAATATATCAATGTTCTAGGGAATAGTTTTCATGGGATACTATAAAATTGGAAATTTAATATTATGTATCATTATACTTGGTTCTTTAAATGTTAAAATCTGTGAGACAATTTTTTCAAGGAGTCATGCAACCTCTAACTAATACAGTGTGGAAATGGGATGATATTACTATGGTAATTTTATATATACTTCCAAAAAATATGATAGTAAATGTTCATATATAGATAATTAGTTATATCATTTACAAATTCACTAATTTTCAATATATAAGGAAATATATACCTCTTCAGTGCCTCTTGTGGGTCTATATTAATGAATTTTTGAGACATCATGGTATAACGCTTTCAATATTATTATACCATGATCCAAAATTAAAATATAAAATATAAAATAGTATTCAAAAGTTTTTTAAAAATTATCTACATTTGAGCATGAAATATCATCCTCAAACTAATAGGAAATTTGAATGGACTATTTAGACATTGAAATACCTATTGAGGTCATGATCACTTGACATTCATGGTATGAGGGATTAACACTTACCATTATTGGAATTTCTATATAATAATATCTTCCATTGAATCATTCAAATTATACACTATGAAGAATTGTGTGGTAAGAGGTTTCATAGTAATACTTTTTTATATAATATTGGTGGATGTAATATTATAGTCCCAAATATCATGTAATAAATAAAAGGGAATGTGAATATTATATAAAATCATATTAATGTTGCTCAACGTAGAAATTTTTTTTACTTGGATAATCAAGGGAAGGATTTATACATTCAAATTTGAGATCAATCTATTCTTAGGGTATCTCTATATAAATGTGTTATATTATTTATAAATAACCTGAAACTAATTCAAAGGAACATTATTCCTTTTAAAATTATAGAAGGAATATGAGCCATGGATTACCATTTTGAAATTCCACAGAGACTCTTTTATGTTCATGACATCTTCTATATATCATTGTTAAGGAATAATATTCATAAAAAATCTCATGTGGTCACATATGATGAAATAGAATTGGAACATGACTTATCATACTATAAAGTGTCTATTTAGATTCTTGAAACTATAATATAAGTGGCGTGGAATCAGATGAATTGCCATGTAAAGTCACACTAGAGAAATCATAAGAGAGAATATGTGGCATGGGAACATGAAGATGTTATTTTGACGAACTACCGACATACATTAATGTGGTGTAATTCTATAAATTTTAGAAATACATTTTTGATAGATAAAAATATAAAATCCGAGATTCTATAATAGTATGATTTTATTTCAAGAGAAACAATAAAATTTTGCACATAGCTTGATTCAAGAATATGTTTTAAAAATTATTTCTTGAATTTAATAAATTAATTATTATGAAAATTATTTAATTTTTTAATTCATCGAGTCAAAATTATTTTAGGATTATTTTTTTGAGTTTTTTCAAAAATAATTATTAATTTAGTGAATAGTGAAAAATATAGAAATAAAGAAACTATTAAATTTACAAAATTTTAGTTAGATTTTTTTTGAAATATTTTAATAAAATTATAGAAGAAATATTTATTTTTTAATAATTAATATAAATATTATTTAAATATAATGTTTATGTAATAAATATATTCATATCATTCTGGAAGTCTAATTATTGTTTTTGTTCAAAAATATTATTTTTAGTTCTTCTCTATAATCCAAGTATATATAATGTTACATTCATTTATGGTTTGGTTTCAATGAAAAATAATTCTGAATTTAATTATCATAATCTAATTAATTAAATTGGAATCCATGTTGTGCATTATTTTTTTTAAATCGTTTTTATGTTTAAAAAATCAATTTTCTAAAAATAGTATTCATAAAATTATATATACATATATTAAGGTCAATTTATATGATAGTGATAAATTTAATCATATAAAATGTTTTCCATATTTTGAATCAAAAATATAATATAATTTAATGTGTTCAATTTATATTTTTTTATAATGAATAAAAAAATTGTAAAAATTATAATCATGGTTATGGTTAAAATAGGTTTATCTGGGGTTAAACCAGGATATTGGGGAAAATTACCAATTAAAATTGTATAAATTTTTTTCAGAATTTAGTTTGACCTTTTATTATCTCACTATTTATATATTTTCCATTCAAACCACTTTCACAAGAAAATGACTTTATATAATTGAAATCTTTTAGGTAATTCCATTAGAGTCGCTCCCCACACTTATGATTGTGAACCTATTCTTAATACTTATTCATAGTAACTGAGAAATATATATTGAAAAATAAATACCAGAAAATATTCCTATATTAATTCAATTTTTTTGAGGTATTTTTCTTCAAATAATCCCATCTATATAAGGCATAATGTGTATGCCAAGGAGGTCTCTCAAATAAGAAGTAATAATCTAGCATGACTCTTTCAATTTTTATTTTTTTCAATATTATATAAATATATTGTTTCCATTTTAAAATTATATATTAAATTAAATAAAGTATTTATATTTTATTATGAATATCGGACATACTTTTTCATTATTATTTTCATCAAATGAAAAAATGAATATATCGCTTGTGCAAATGTGTGGACTACCTCCACCACATAGTGATATGATTCATTTTCCATCACTATCTTCATGGTTGGTTATTATGATGGATTTAATATTTATATATGATATTTATTACATAATTATTTTTCTAGAGTTATATTATATTATCAACATTCTATACTTATCATTATTTGCAAAAAGATTATGTCACTTGGGCATATGTGCGGTCTACCACATCCAGGAAGCGATGTGATTCATTTTTCGTTTCCAAATAGATGGATGCCAATAAGGATATATATAATTATTATATAGGATATTAAGTATATAATAATGATTATAAAGAGGTTTATTATCATTTACCTTTTATTTTTTCTATCTATTGAAATGTGGGAGCATCACTCTAGTGCATATACAGACTACCATCTACATAAAGTCGCATATTTAATTTTTCATCACATAATTATATAAAAGGTTATAAAATTGTTTAAAATTAATATATTATATAATTAGTACCTTATTAATATCATAGATGTGTTGGAACAATGTTAAAATTGTGAGGACCACAATATACACATTGAAACCAGAATTCAAAATGAGACATTTATCACTCGTAATACTGATTTTAAAAATGCATTATTAATAAATTGTTGATAATATGTTATTATTTGATAATATATGAAATTATAAGTTTTAATATTAGTATATAATAATATAATAATAAATTTAAATTTATTATATATTAATTTTAAATCACTTATGAGGTAATTGGATCACGATGTAAGAGTTTTAAGTTATAATATCACTCTTTACGTTGATTATTTCTACATAAATTTTCTATAATGAAATTATATGATATATCTATAAAACCAATTATATATTTTCTTATCATATAGTAATATATTTAAACTAAAACTTTTCATTTATATTTTATCCCTCTATGTAGTCAAAATTCTGAATGAATTTTTTTAATGTAAAATTATTTTTTTCTTGTTTGGGAGGAACTATTTTTCATTAATGTATATATATTAATTAAAATGTTTTTAGAAATGTTTTTAATTTTCAAAAATTATTATATAAATCTATTTTTACTCATGATTTACTTTAAAAATTTCATCAAATGAATCATATGTAATTTTCTTAATAAGGTACGTTTTATAAAAGTTTTCAATGGAATATTTGATTTAATATTTCATATAAGAACAAACTATTCCTCACACATGAATATTTTATTTTTCTAAGAATCATTAAATTTTTCGATGAAACATTTAAAAGAAAATACCCTTCCTGATATTCTAAAAAATTATAATTTAAATAAGTTATTTCAAAATGAAAGCGTATTTTCCACAAGAAATGTTTCACTCATTTTTTTAAAACTGATTTATTCTATTTAATCATATATAATTAATCATACACTTTACTATTTATATAATCTATTTATACCTTGAAAATAAATTCATTAGATGGCTTATGACCATGTTGTTCTATTTATTTACTAGGGAAAATATCAATATTTTTTATAGATGTTTTTTAGGATTTATATTAATTTCAATTATTTATTAAATTATTATTAATTGAATTCAAATGACTAATGAATTGGAATTATTTTGGAATGGGATTGGACCTATATACACCTTGATAAATTGATAGGTCTCTTGTGAAATACAAGTTTATGAATTGAGTGTACAAAATAGATATTTAAATATGATTTTATCTAATGATTCCTTACCAGTAACATTATTATGTATAATAATATGATTTTTCTCATTATGAAATTAGATTTATTATCTATGTGATTATTTATGTTGATATTACATCCATTTATATAGTTACCATTTATGATATTTTTTTATATTTGATATTTGATATTTTTTTCTGTGTCATGTTATTCATTCCCTATTTCTCCTATGATACCATCTACTATACACATTCACTTATTGCGAATAAGTGATTAAAATTTATTATAATTTATCATAACGTTATCAAAAAGGGAGTTTTGAATGATTTCAAGGATGTACTTGTATAAATGTTATTGTTCTAACTAGAATATTAAGTTTTATTTTATTTGTTCAAATGTAATGTGAGAATCATATATATATATTATCCAAATACCACTAAACTCTTCATTTATTTTCGATGTGACCTAATTAATCTTTTTCCAATATGGTAAAATAACCACTGGGTATAGGTTACAAGATTCATCGTGTCACAATATTGGTTATGATGTCCACCTTCATATTATCAAAGATTGGGCATACATATATACATGATACATGGGTTATGCTTAGTGATTATATTTTTATTGAATTACGTTGTATCATAATGATTTTCTAAACAAATATGAAACTATTTTATACTTCATTTCATGTTTGTAGGGTCCCTTTCAGTCACACCCTTCCACCAATAGATTTTCCTATTTAAGATTCCTCCAGTAATATTTTTCATTCATTAAGGCTCATTTCCTACTACACTTTGGAAAAGATATTATAATGGGGGAAATTCATAAGAATTATACACCATGTATAAATCTCCCCCACAGCCTATATGGGACTATAATTGTAGACAACATAGTCAAAATTCAGTTACCTCATTGTAGGTCCATATATTATTGTCTGTCTAAACTTTTAACACTATAGCACACTAAAATCAAGAAGATGGTTTTTTTAACCCATATCCTAAATCTTATAGGTTTTGATCTTAATTAAAGTGGGACTAAAAATAACCCATTTATAATATTCACAACATATATGAATCTTACTAGCTCCTTCGATTTTACTTATGATCTAGCATTTTGAAATATGCCTACTACCCAATATTATACCCATTAGGATTCTTCTTCATCGCAGAGCTGAAATCCAGGAAAAATAATCCACATTTCTATAAAAACATGATGGCCTCAAATATATCCATCAATACCAAACATTTTTGAACAAAAATGAAGAGAAATTGGTATTAAGTGGGGATATTTTCATTCATTAGAGAAAACATTCAAGTTGAAATTTTTCCCTAAACCATGATAGATTATTAATAAAAATATTATCATATATATTCCAATCAATAATGTATTAAGTTTTCATAATTATATTTTTAGAAACCAAAATCACATGTAGAATAGTTTTCTATACAATATATGAATTTTAATGCACCTTAATCTAACCCTATTCATCCATTTAATTTTCTCTAGACAAAAAAAATTTCATCTTCATTGTTATTTCATAATATTATTGATAAATTATCATAAACACTTTTTTAATGGTTTTCTTGTGATTCTCATTTATCATCCATGAATATTAATCTTTGTGGAAAAATTCATTAAATTTATTATGGTTTTGAAAATTATTCCTTCTTTCTCTATAGGACTTCTATCTCTATAATCTATTAATGAAAACCTCCTCCAGATAACCCTCTTATCCACATTTTCAACATACCATCTATAATAAGTTAAATATATTTTTAATAGAAATATTTTCTAATGATCTAGATATTTATTCAATTAATTGAAATTTTATCCTTTATTTATCCCCAAGGCACCCATTAGTTGTTTTCATTTTCACAGTAATGACCATTTCACCCAACAAACAATGTCTCTATACCCATACATTAAAAAAACTAGAAAAAACAACCAAAATAATATATTCTAGGTTGATTCAATTTCAAAAGATATTCATATTAATGTTTCTATTGTATAATATTTAAATTCGTTTTTCCTAAGGGGAAATTATTTTCTTGGTTTTACCTCTTACATGGATGGGGAATTGTGTCTATCCATAATTTTTTTGTCCATCATTATATAGGTTTATTCTTTGAACCAACACCATGTAAGATCCTAGAATTTTTTGGAGTCATATCATGCACGTTTTCATTTAATTTTATATGTTTTTAGGTACTATTGATTTGGAGTAGTGTCTTAGAGTGCGTTTGAATTAATTTTGAAAAAAAACTATGCGATAGTGGGTTTCCCATGGGTTGTGCACAGTTTGATAAACAATGCGACAAAACTATGACAAGCATGAAATGTTGGATTGAGAGGTCTTTATGATTTGTGAACTGTTTGAAAACCATGCGGCCAAACCATTCCAACCATGGAATCTTGGACAGAGGGGTTAACATGGTTAGAACACAATTTTCTTAAGCACGCACATCTGCAAAGGAAACTGTGCACGTGTATTTTAATATCATAAAATCATTTTTGAAACCACCCAAACCAGCTAGGACTCTCATATTTTGACCTTGGCTCAGGCATGAAAAATTCAAGGTGTTCCCAAAGCCATTTGGAGGGATTACAGGGTGATCTTAACACCGTTCTTCGAGATCGAAAGCCTGAATTAAAGATCTTCTCTTCTCCCGATAAGTGGATTTCAGCTCGTTGCTTCCCATGTTCATTCCTCTATCATTACATGATATATTCAAGGAGGATCATTACTATTTCCATATATCTAAAATTATGATTTGATATATAGTTATATTAATTTGGATCTATATCTAGTTTTTTAGGATCTTGATGCCTTCAATACTAATTTTGTTTTAGGTATTTAATTCCGGAGCATGATCGACGACGTTGTGCCGGTCAGATTTTGGGGATTTTCATTTGGCATAATTCAATCAATATACCGAGGTAGGTGGTCTAAATCAAACTCTCATAGTCATGTTTTATAATATGTGAATGTGATTTTATGATTTCTAGTTTCAATTAATGATTATTTTCTTAAATTCGAGCAGTTAGGAATGTGGAATTTAACTGAGTTTCCTTGGTGATTTAATTGAAATTTGAATCATAGAACACAGAATGGGGGGTTTCCGAAATATATCTTTTGGATAATTTATTTGTTACTTGAGATATATAATTGAATGTGAGAAGGTAATAAATTGGGGAAAATTAATTATGAAATGATATTTTTCAATATATGACAATTTATTGTGATAATTAATTATGTGCCATGGTGGTGGAAAAAGAAAATTAATTTGGAGTATTAATTATTTGATGACGTTGATCGAAGATAATTAATTATGAGAATTAATTATGGAAATCTGAGATTTGAAGAGGAGAATTAATTGTGAAGAATTAATTATGGAATGAGAATGGTATTGATTAATTAATTAATTAATTAATTAATTAATTAATTGGTTATGTTCTTAGTTAATTGTTGAATTATCTAACAAACATTAAAATGTTTAACTAATCATTGGATTACTAAATTAATAATGTCGAAAATTCTTGATTATTAAAGAACGATTAAATGGATGATATTTTTTTGGAGATATACATTGCATTATATACCCAATTATAAGTTGGTACATAGAAATGAAGTTCATCCACAATAGTTACACAAGATTGAGATTTTGGGGTTATAGGGATGGAGATCGACATCAAATTAGAATTGTAGTGCTATGCATGATGACCTACACTCAAGGAGATTGGTGGTGCTAGGCATGATGACCAACACCAAATTATTAATTATAATGAAGGATGATTCAAATGGAAAACATGATTTGATTTTTGCCAAATTTGTTGACTAAAAAAATTACAATGTGATAACTCTTTAAATTATGCATTGTATTTATTCCTTCATAAACCCACATACACTATCTTTTGACTGGACTCATTATAGACACCGTTGGTGGTGGCCTACTGAGTTTTAGTCACACCCTATTCGGTTTTCTTTATCGGCACTTGAGAAATTATTGTTATTGTAGGACATGATAATGGAAAGGCCTTGGGATAGGTTGATGTTTTGGATTGATGAAAGGGAGAGGGAACCAGATGTGGTTCAGGACCCTCTTGGGAGTCGTTTTGCCTTTAATTTTAGTTGAATTGTAGACACATGACATTTTCATTGTCATTGCATGATTTACATTTCATTTGAGTACTGTATTTTCTATTTTGGTTATCATATGACATGGATTTGTTCTGGTTATTTGTATATGCTTCCACACTTGGTTGTTGTTATTTTCTTCCAATGGTATTTTATTCTGACAAAAGAGAGTATATTCTTACCAAGACATAATTACCATACCCTTGCTTCTATTTGACACCCTCTATTATATGGGGAGGCAGTCTTGAGGGTATGTGTCCATCCGTCTTGGGGCACCATTCAGTGGCTCTCAGGTCCTGAAGTCAGAAAGGGGAATCAAAGGTGTTTTCTTTTCTTTATTCTTCTTTTGACATTCTATTTTGGGAATAGGGTAGATTGGAGACAAGGAATAGTTTAGGATTGGTAATGAGCACATGAATGTGATATTATTTTAAAAATTGTGGACTTTTGATTTGAGGCCTAAAGTGGCATGATAGTTGAGTCTGCACGTATCATTCTAGGCACTCCGAGTTTTTGTGACATGCATGATTCAAGGAAGTCATAGTAAAATGGGTTATGGGTATACTGTTGAACTTGAACTATTTTCCTTGATGTGAGATTGAAACAATGATAAAAAATATTAAAAATTGGGGTTTAATAAGAACCTTAATTCTTGAAATGAGTTTGATAAATTATTTATTTGTAGAATTAATTAATTTTAAATAATTTGATTAATTATTTTTTTGATTAATTACTGAGAATTAATAAACCCTTGTTCACCAAGAGCTATGAGTAGGAAGGTTATGGGTAATGATAAGGCCTCGGTGTTGACAATATGGCAAGAGAAAGGGGGAAAAGACTATGTTAAAACATTTTGTGTTAGTTTCTCCTCTTATGTAAATGTTTAAGGATGCATTATGAGACCTAAGACGTGTGTTTGTATTTTTAGAGATATGCCTCCATGGCGCTTGTTGAGGGGGAGACTGAGGGGTAGGTCCTGGAATGAACTTCTAGATAGGGAGCTTGATGCTGGTGCAAGCAGAAGAGAAAGGGTAAATGTTAATAGAGAACATTGATCATTTCATGGATTTTATGGAGAGATAAACAAAGTTGGTTCAGAAAAGCATGTTTGAGTTGACAAGGGTATTTCTGCTGCAAACCCCTCATACTTTTACTTGATAGGGTGGACCTGAGGGACCTTAATTCTGGATTGAATCCATATAGATGATAATGGACCATTTGAGAATCCAGTTGAGATAAAGGTCAAGTTGGATGCTTATATGATATAGGGTTCACTGAAATGCTGGAGGGACATTCAGGTATGATCTGGACAGACTGATGATATGTTATAGAAGGACTTTTGGAGAAGTTATTGGTACACATCTAATCAAACATGCTAAGGCATGAGAATGCCTTAGATTTCATGCATCTAACACAGGGTAGTATGTCCATAATGGAATATAATGAATGTTTCATAGATTTACTATGTTTTTCTCTATATTCGAATGGAGATGAGGCATATTCAGAAAAACAATTTCAGGTCAAAGGTTATTGTGACATTTTTTCCCAAGTTAATATCATTATGGTGAAGAAATTTTACAAATTGGTTAATCAGGATCTCATTTCAGAGTGAAACCTAAAAGGGGATTCTAGTACTAAAAATGTAGCTGGATGTTTAAGGAGTCATCCTTCTAATAGCATGCAGTGCCGTCATTAGAAGGTTTGTGAGGAAATTGGAAAGCATGGTGGACAGTCGGAAGGAACAATTGCACCAGATCTTTTTCGTGTGCTTTTCCAACAGTGCGGTAGGAATGGACACTATCATACACATTTTTCTAGACCACCAGGGGAGTGCCGATTTTGTGGGAAGATGGGAAACCTACAGATGTTTTGTAGTATTAAGTAGCAGAATTCTGTTGAGGAAACAATTTCACAAAGTCAATGTTTGGGAAGAGGCTCTTCTACACCATACCGATCAGGAAGCTGGAGTTCTACTGGAAGATGCAGTAAAGGAAGTGGTTGTGGTGATTTAAGAAATTTAAACCCATTCCACCAGAGTGGTTCTACTCATGGTAGTCCGATGAAACTACATTGATGCACGGTAGGATAGATACATACAATGCCATCTACACTTGTGGAGAGTGAGGCTGGTCCATCGATAGTGAGAGGTACAATTACAGTATCTTATACATTAGCTGCTTCCATGTTTGATATCAGTTATTCTCATTATTTTATATCTGAAACCCTTGTAAATGTCCTGATCCTAGAGGTGGATTCCGTAATCATGATGATGAATATCGATACAATGTTTGGAACACAGAAAAAGGATAGCTGTTTATGCAAGGGATGCTCTGTAGGTATTAGAGAGTATCATTTAAATTAGTATATCTATTTCCATGATATAATGATCTTTGACATAATTTTGGGTATGGAATTTCTAGTCGCATACCAAGTCCACATAGATTGTAACCGTAGGAGAGTGAACATTCTATCTCTTGAGTGTGACAATTATATTAACTGTGGAGAATATAATATCCATGCAGGCAGCACTCGGTCAATTATGTAGCAATTGGGAGAGATCAACACCTATGTTTTTAGTCCTTTGTAGGATGGTGGGAGTGGTAGGCAAGACATCCTTCAACCAATAATAGAACTATTTCAAGATGTATTTCTTATAGTATTTTTATGGTCTCCACCTGAGGGAGATGCAAAATTCACAATTGAGCTCATGTCGAGGGCTGATCTAGTGTCTATTTCACTGAACCTAATGGAACTGACTGAGCTTCAAGAGCTCAAAATTTAGTTGGAAGAGTTTTAGGATAAAGGGTTTATTTGTCTATGTATGTTGCCTTGGGGATCACCTGTATTGTTTGAAAGAAGCCTGACTGGAGTTTACGTTTGTGTGTCGACTACCGAATGTTGAATAAAATTAATGTGAAGAACCGATATCCTACTACACAAATCTATGATATATTTGAAATGATGAAGGGGGATAGTTTTTTCTGAAAGATCGATATGATAACTGAGTTTCATCAAGTGAAAGTTTGGACTCATGATATACCAAGAACTTCTTTTAAGAGTAAGTATGTCCATTATGATTTTGTCATAATACTGTTTGGGTTAAATAATGCTCCAGAAAAGTTTCTGGCCATGATGAATAAGATCATTTATCTGTGCATAGATTTTTTTGTGGTAGTTTTTGGTGATGACATCTTTATGTACTCTAAGAATAACGATGACCATGCCCAACATCGTGACATCATCATGGGTACACTGAGAGAGCATTATTCATATGCCAAACTATCTAAATATCAGTTTTGGATTCAATGAGTACACATTTTGGGAACATCACCTTAGAAGAAGGTGTGTTAGTGGACCCAAAAAAAAGTGTTGGTAGTCATTTTCTAGGTGGACCCATGAATGTATTTGATATTCAAGGATTTTTGGGATTAACAAGTTATTACAAGAGGATAATTCCCGAATTTTCCTATTTGGAAGCACTGCTTACTAGTTTGATAATGAAAGGTGTAAGGTTTGTTTGGATAGAAGGAGGTGAGAATACTTTCCAGGAGTTGAAGAAGCACTTGACATCAGCACCAATTTTGATCTTACCCGAGTTAGGTGATAAGTACATGATGTATTATGAAATTTCGTGGCTCAAACTAAAAGTTGTGTTGATGAAAGGGGATATAGTCGTTACTTAAGGGTCCTGTCAATTAAGGCCACATAAATGGAATTATCCTACTCATGAGCTTAAGTTGGTAGTAGTGGTTTATTCTCTTAAGTGCTGTTGAATATATCTTTTGGGTGAAAAGTTTATAGTTTTTATAGATCACAAAACTGTGAAGTATATATTTTCACAGTGCAAATTTAATAATTAGAATTGACGATGGGTAAAGTATATGTATTTTTTTGAATTTGAACTAGTATATACATCTCTGAAGGGGAAGATTGTGGTTGATGCCTTGAGTAGAATAACTAAGAATCAGTTGGTACATGAGTTGAGTGTAGAGTGGAAGATGATAACATTACAGGTGGAAATGCATGTGGTAGTTAGGGGAGTCAGTAGAGGATGACTCTTGTTTCTATAGAAGTGTTGTCTACACTCTTGAGACAAATCAGGGATAGGTAGTACGAGGATCCAGAGTGTTTATACTTGAAGGATATCCTTGAATGTGGGAAGAATCCTTCAAACTAGAAAATAGATGAGAATGAGACCATCTATGTGAAAGACATGGGTTTCTGTGCCTATGAGTATGCGAGAGGAACTCATGTGAGAATTTCATGCATGAAGGTGGGAGATAAATCCGAGTGTGAAAAAAATTTACAGTGACCTTCGATTATAGGTTTGGTGGCCAAGAATGAAAAATGACATAGATGGGTTTGTAATAATATGATTCACCTATAATTAGGTTAATGTAGAGCATCAACGACCTGGAGGCCAACTGCAGCCGTTACCTATTCCATATTGGAAGTGGGATGACGTTAAAATGGATTTTGTGGTATTACATCCAACGAATCTTTGGATGAGTGATTCTATTTTGATCATTTTGGATTGAATAATGAAGTCATCACACTTGTTTCTTATTAAGGAAATTTTTACAATAGATCATTTGGGAGAACATTACGTGAAAGAGATAGTTCATTTTCATGGTGTACCACAGACTATAGTTAAAGATCATGATTCATGCTTTACATCATGATTTTGGAATGGATTATAGAAGTTGCATGGTATGTATTTTTGTTAAGTATTACCTTCCACCCACACACATATGGGATGTCACAGCATACCATACATGTGTTAGAGGATTTTCTACGAGCATATGTGCTTGACTTTGGTGGTTCATGGAAGAAGTACTTGGATTTAACGGAGTATACCTATAATAAGAGTTATCTGGAAACTCTATAGATGGAACCATATTAATAACATTATGTTAGAACTTGTAGATCACTGTTATTTTGTTTAGAGATAGGTGAGTCAGAACTGTTGGGACCAAGTCTCGTTCAGGAGATATTAGAGAAGGTTTAGTTGATTCAAAAATGTTTGGATAAAAATCAGAGTAGATAGAAATCATATGATAATAGATGAAGAATACCCTTAGACATTACAAAGGGTGATCGTGTATTCCTTAGGGTGTCACCTTGATTTGGTCAACACGGGAAACAGAGATAGAGAAAGTTATCCCCTAGGGTTGTTGGACCGTTCATGGTGTAAGAGAGAATCAGGCTGGTGGCATACCGATTACCACTTTTGTATAAATTTAGCACAATGTATGATATTTTAGATGTTTTACAACTATGATGGAATCACCTTGAACCATCTCAGGTGATTAATGTAGAAGAGGTTATGATCTTGAGATAGATGCATCCTTTGAGGAGCATCTCATACGTGTTCTGTGTCATAGTGAGAAAGTGTAACCGGGAAAGACCATGCCATTAGTTCAAGTCTTATGAAAACACAGTGGTCTTAAAGAGGAAACCTTGGAATGAGACAATGAAATGAGGGATCGATGAACCAATATTTTTGGATCAGAATCGTAGAGAAGTTCAAGAGTGAAACCCGAGGACAAGTTGTTATTAGGTGGGGACATTGTATGATCCCAACCTTTCCTAGAGACATCTCAGGCACTTTTTGATGTTTTTAAGTACCATTTATTGGGAGTAGTGTCTTGGGGTGTGTTTGGGGGAATTTTTAAGGATAAATAATGGAAATTAGGTTTTGCACGGGTTTCACACGTTTATACAAATTGTGCGACCAAACTGTACCAAGGGTGTAAAATTGGAGAGAGACATCCCCAATATTTGGGCATAGTTTGACAAACCATGTGGCCAAACCATTCCATCCATTCAATCCTGGACATAGATGTCTACACAGTTGGTACATTTTTTTCCGAACCGTGCTCCTCTAACCAGGGAACAGTGCGAGTTATTTTTAAAATCTAAATATCCTTTTTAAAACCACCAGAACCCCCTGTGAATCCCATATTTAGACAATGTATTGGGATTAAAAAATTATAGGTGTTAAAAATACCTACTAAAGTTATTCCAATGGGATATGAACACTGTTCTTTGAGATCAATATTCCGTATTGAAGATCTTCTCTCTTCCTGGTAAGTGGATTTCATCCCATTTCTTCTCCTGTTCTTTTCTCTATCTTTCCATGATATTTTCTTGGAGGATATTCACCATTTTCATCGATATAAACTTATGAGTTGAGATCTAGATCTAATTTTTCAAGATCTTGATGCCTTTGACCCTAATTTTGAATTAGGGATTTAGATCCAGAGCTTGATCAACAACGTTGTGCCACTCGGATTTTGGGGGTTTTCATTGGGATAACATTCATCAGTAAAATAATGTTGGTAGTCTAAATAGAACTCCCATAGTCGTGTTTTATGATATGTGAATGAGAGTTTATGGTTTCTAGACTCACTTGATGATTGTTTTCCTAAATTGTAGTAATCGGGAATGTGGAATTGAATTGAGTTGCATTGGTGATTTAATTGATAAGTGAATCACATATCAAACAGTGGGGGATGGCCCAAATAGATATTTTGGAGATTTGATTTTGTAATTGAGATATTTAGTTGAATGTGGGAAGATAATTAATTGGGGGTAATTAATTGTGAAATGTTTTTTGGATATGATAGATAATTGGTTTTGAGAATTAACTATGTACCATGATTTTGACTATAGATAATAAATTATGAGAATTATTTATATTTCATGATGTTGATAAATGATAATTAATCGTTAGAATTAATTATAGAATGTTGAAATTTGAAATGGATAATTAATTGTGAATTATTAATTATGGAATGATAATATTATTGATTGAGTAACTAATGGATGAATTAATTAATGGGTTTTGTGCTTAGTTAATTGTTGAATTAACTAATGGTCTTTGAAATGTGTAACTAATCATTGGATAATTAAATGAATAATGTGAAAAAATACTGAGAATTAAGGAATGATTAAATAGATAATATTTTTTTGGTGCTAGACATGACGTTCTACACTTTTAAGAAGTGGGTACTTGGATATAGAGATCCTACTTAATAGTTATCCAAGCTTAAAATTATGGGGTGCTAGGCATGGCGAACTACACCAAATGAGAATTGGAGTGCTAGTCAGGATGAAGTACACTTAATGAAATTTTTGGTTCTAGGCAGGATGACCTACACCAAATGGTTAATGATAATAATTATTGTTGTTTAAACTGAGAATTAGGGTGTTGGGAATGATGACATGTACTAAATGATTAATGAAATTGAATGATGATTAAAATGGTAAACATGATTTTAACTTATACTAATGTGTTGATTAAAAAATAAAAGACAATGTGATAACTCTTTAAATTATGAATTTTATTTATTTCATCATAAAACTGGATGCAATATCTTTTTAGCAGACTCATTTTAGACACCATTGGTGGTGGCCTACTGAGTTTTACTCACATGATCTTTAAGCTACCTGATCGGCACTAGAGATGACATTGTTATTGCAGGAAATGATAAGAGAAAGGCCTTGGGATAAGTTGCAGTTTGGGATTAGAGCATGGGAGAAGGAACCAGATGTGGTTTGCGATCGGCTTTAGAGTCATTGTTTCGTTACATTTAGTTTCATTGTATATGCATGACATTTTCATTTTCATAGTATGATATACCTTTAATTTGAGTATTGTATTTTATATTTTGGTTTTCATATGCCATGGATTTGTTCTGGTTATTGATATAAACTTCCATGCTTGGTTTTTTTCATATCCATCCTGTTGTTTTTTATTCTGAAAAAAGATTGTATAGTCTCCCCAAAAATGACTTACCAGACCCTCAGTTCTATTCGGAACCCTCTGGAATATGGGGAGGTACACTTGACGGCTTATGGACAATCAGCTTGGGGCACCGTTCTATGGCTCTCTGGTCAGGATGTCACACAATATCAATTCTGAAAAATATGTCATCAGAATCTAGGTGACCAATTTTACCTTATTTTTGGAACCATTCAATTCAACATCATAAAAGTATTCTCCATTAACCTAAATAGATTTATATAAGTCCTATATAACCTTTTCAAATCATGTTGAAATGAAACTCATATAGATTTTGGTTCAATCAATATGATTATTTTTTATCCATTTTTACTCAATATCACTCACAAATTTATCAATATCATCTTCTCTACTCATGTTCTTCCTTATCTCATCAATGTATGTTATGTCCATCTTGATAAACTCCTCTTTATCATCATCTACCTTTTTCACTCTCAATATGGTAATTTTCTTTCATGATGTAATGTATTTTTTCTATATAGATTTATAATTTATCATCATCTCCAACTAATGTAATGTTCTCTATTGTTTATAATTATAACTTCATGATGAATGCACACCATTACATATATTATATTAAAGATTGAATTCTTTACCTAAGTTACTATATATACTATATGAGTAACCATTCTTTCAAAAAAAATATTCCTTTTTTGGAGTTGGAATATTTCTTCTTCTTATCCTTTTTCTTAACATGGATTCCATCCTTAGAGACAAAATGGGCAAGAAAAAAAACTGTTTGAATCTATAATTCACACTTACTAAACATCCCATTTAACTTTATTCTTTTAAGAGTCTATATATCAATTCACAAGTGGTTATCATAGTCCACATATATTTTTGAATATATCATGATATCATAAATAGACACCATAAAAAATTACTATGTTATTCCTTGAAAACTCTATTCAATAGATCCATGAATACAATGTATTAATTATTTAGTCAAAATACTATTACTATAAACATGTAATGTCCATACCTAGTTTTAAATGCTATATTTATAATATCTTCCTTACTCACACATAATTGATGATATCCATATTTAAGGTCAATATTCTAAAAATTTTGAGATCTGTGAAGTTAATCAAATAAATCATCAATGTTAGGTAGATAATACTTGTTATTTATTTTAATCTCATTGAATTATATATAATCAAATCAATCCTCATGGGTAAATATTTCATCTTAACAAAGATAACAAGAGCTCCCCATAGAGAAACACTAGAGTGAATAAATACCTTATCACATAAGTTCGCTAGTTGTTTATTTCTCTCCACTAATTCCACAATGGAGTTTATATAAGGAGTCTTTCATATAAGTCATTTACTAGTAATTCAATCAACAAAGAACTTAACTTCCTACTCTGAAGGATGTCATGGAAAATCTTATGAAAATACAACAACATATTATTCGACAATTGGTACATCCTTAATTCGAAGATTACATTCATCATTCTTATATTTTGTTTCCTCTTTAATGCCACTAATATCATTTAGTATATAAACTATAGGTGGATGTGGAAAATAACTATATGATTATGTTTCTTCTTTAAAGATAAGGGATTAAACATCATCCATAAAAATTGTAAATTCATTAGTCTTGAAATAAATTTTTGCATCATATTTTGAAATCCAATTTATATTATGGCTAATATCAAATATTAACATTGTATGATGATATGGTTTTAAAATAAATAAAATTTATATTTAATAAAGTTGAATGACCGACACTTCATTTTTGAAATGATACTTCCCACAATAATTTTTATTCCCATCTCATTAATTTAATCAAAAGTGAAATTTATAATTGTCGTATAAAACTATGATGATATAAAAGAGAAAGATGATCTATAATAAAATAAAGAATTGGATATGTTTTATATAAAAATTGAATTAACTTCCACCACTTCATTAGGAACTTCATACTCCATAGTTGTGATCACATAAGCTTGGGAATCTCCCCTAATCAACTTTGGTTCTAGGTTACCCTGATGCTTGGGATATTGAATTGCATAATTCCCCATTTAATTATAGTTTAAAGAACAAATTTATTTTATTTGTGTCTTCCAATTATATTTATTATCTTTATGACCCCATTTGTCACACATATAGGAAACTCACATGCCTTTTATGCATTTCCTAGGTTGATTTTTTCTACAATTTCTATATAATAAAAATTTCTTCATTCACTTTTTATTATTTGATGCATCAAATTTTCCATGGTTATCATAATAAAACATATTATATTGATTTCATTTTGAACATATATGAAATTTAATATTCTGTCACCATTTTGATGGAACATAATTATGTTTCATATTATGATGAAAATGTTTGTGACTCTAGAGTGATTTAGAGAGGCTAGGATTATGACATTCAACGAAATGATCAGTATTATCTTCTAAATCATGAATGTAATATATAGAATACATACCTAGTCTTGTGATGGTAGCCTCATACTCCATAACACTATCTTATTCCCATTCCTCTAAGCGAAGGAATTTTATCTTTTTATAACATCATTTCTCTTGAGGGAAGTATTTGCCGAAGAATGATTCCCGAAAAGAATTCACTTCCATGTCCAATATTTTTCATTCTTTCTTATTATTCAGGATTAATGACCACTATCGATCAACATTGATCTTGTGACAATATACCTCTAGTACTACCCTTTAATTATTATTATATTTCAATGCCAGAAATATCTTTTCAATGGAATTGATAAAATATTCAACTACCAATGTATTATTAGTCCCACAAATGTATAGTGTATAATGAAGCATGAAATCGTCCAACATAGTTGTATAATATTTATCCTTAATAACATAATTAATAATCCATAATATGTCCATGATCTTATTATATCCAACACTAACTCTGTTGGATTATATAGTGAGAAAATCCCTATATTGTCCATGGGTATTTATTCATTTCCTTCCATTTGTTGCCATTTCTAAACAATGATAGACAATAAATTAGGTTATGAATCATGATTTAAAATTTAGACCTAGAAAAACACTTAAGATAAATTGAAAATTTATTCTTATCTATTTTCATAATCATAACATTGTTTTATTGGGGAAATATTTACTTTAAAATAATTAAAAATTTGTTTCAATGAAAATATGAAATATCAAAATCATATCCCATGAGAGTGTTAAACTTTAGGTTTAGTACATCCCCTTTTAATGTACCAGGTTACCTCGATGTTGGCCCATGACACCCATCATAGTTTTTTCCCCAATGTACATCTATTCTAGAACCACATCCACTTATAGTATTTATACGAGGATGTATTTCAAGGAACACCAACATAATCTATAACATACAGAAATTATAATATTTTTTTTCTATTCTTAACCTAAAATTATATATTTGGGTTATGTTCCCTAAACTATGTCTTCTAAATCAAGTTCGAAATGATTCAACTAACCTTCCTCTAATACCAACTCAAACAAACCCAGCACTAGTAGCCCTGGGTCAGTGGTTGTGTTATTTTAATGGAATAGATAAAGGTGGTAAAATAACCAAGTATTAATAAATTTTGTAGTATTGATGAAACTAGATACATACATGGGTACCAAACTACATTGGCAATTAAACAAATAACATAACAAAAGAAAATAAACTAATTCTTACCTCTTATTCAAATATATCATATTCGCAACATGGGGATTGAAAGAAAATAATATTATGAACTCAAATTCTGAGTAAGGTTTATATAAAACATTAATAAGGCGTGTCTTTAAAATAAGGAAAAAGAATTTTGGAAAGATAAGTAATCAGAAAAACACATACCATCAATACAATGAGAATGATAATGCATCTATAGATATTTTCAAAGAGAAATCCTAATGGAATGTAATAAATGCATACTGAATAATTAAAGTTATAATTAATTATATATCATGTAAATATCGCATGAAAAATAACATTTTCAGGACATTTTTTGTATTTGGGTAGATACATGTATGATTATCTTTGGAAACAAACACGAAGGGTTTTTCACCAATTCTTTTGTCTCATGAGACCTATCAATGCATCAATGGGATATAATGGGCCCCACCCATCACTGCATTCCCAAATAATTATTCATAAAAAGAGGTAATTAATGAAAAATATTTCATTTCAATATGCTTATTTATTACATGAAACATATTTTTCAATATTTGAATAGTTAAAACAAAATTGAAAATAAACACCACATGTAAAATAGAATTAAAATATGACAATTATAATATCCTTGATATAAGATTAATAATATATAATAGAATCCAACTTTCAAATGAAAATTTAACTCAAAGGGTAAATAGATAAAACACAAAATAATGATTAGGATCACAATACCATGTATGTCTCAATGAAATAGAAATTGAGACAAAGTCCATTACCTTATGTCCGAATGTGTTCTGCACTTGATCTTAATGTACTAAATAATAATATTAAATTCATTAATTAAATAATTCATAATTTTTTATACATGTACTTTATTTATTATAATTTTATTATGTTCGGTTTTGTCCTGTTAATGAGTTATAAGATACAATGTTATCATTCAAGGGTGTTCGCTTCATTGGTTTTAATGATGGATTTATTCATATATATATATATATGGAAAATCATGTAAAATGAGAATAGTTGTCTTGAATTGAATTCGTAATTTATTAAAAAATTTGATAATATTGAATGTATATATGTTTCATTCAGTTATATGGTATGATTATGAATCATTTGATAAAATAATAGTAATAATCATATATATTACTTTGCCCATTTTTTGATCATCATGAACTAGTTTTTTCTTATAAATACATTTTATGTATATATATTGGTTAATGAATTTTAAATATATTGTAACCATTTTATTATAGTCTTATTTAACCTTAAAATGGTTTTCGGACCACCCTTGAATGTGTAATTGAATGAAGAAAACATGTCATCCATGAAGGCGGAAAATCACCACCTCATAGATGATGTTTTCATTTTTAGAATAAAATAGAGAGGAGAAGGGGATTCTTGATGAATATTCCATTATATAAATGAAATTATATTATATATAATATACTAATGTTTTCATGAATATTTTGATGTAATAGGTAATGGTATAATAAGAAGAAAAGAAATTCAATGAAATTGAAAGAGAATGAAAAAGGATTTACCTCTTCAATTTCTCTCCTTGAGAACCTCATTAATGAAATTGATTTTTGTAGTTTTTTTTGATTCTAAGGGATCTTGGGCATGGGGGAGAGGATTAGAAATAAAATTGGGCTGATATTTTTCAAGATGAACGGTTTTAGTGGTATGAGGTGAAGAGGTGGTGATTGTTGGTATTTATAGTGGAAGATAAGGGTGTTTTTTGAATATTCTATCCATTATTTTATTATTTTGGATCAAGATAAGAAAGAGGGATTATTCCTCTGGCTAACTATATTAATTAGTCTATGTGAATTTGAATCAGTGATTTTGACATCAGCCATTTCCTCGAGTAATTATATAATTTACTTATAATGTATATATACCATAAATTACAATATTTTACTACTCACAAAAAATAATAGTAATTTAAAAGAATCTAAAACATTAACCCTAGAAATTTTTATAATTATATAATTAAAAAAGCTCCATTTTATGAATATATTTTTATGAATTTGTGAATATAATTTTTAAATAAAATCATCATTTAATAAAAAAATTCCAATTTTAAAATTATAACTGGTTTATTAAATTTTAAGAAATTATCCAGCGTCTCATAAAATTATATTACAATAATATGACATAAAATTATGAAATTATGATTCTATTTTATGATAATAAATTTTCTTCTAAATTTTTATATTAATTATTAAATTTAAAATAAACTTTAATGATTTTTGAAAATATCAATATTTAATTAGTAATTTTTAAAGAATATATTTACTTATAAAATGATAAAATTATATCATATTACCATTTATATTATTCCAATATTTTATTAATACTTCTATTGGTGAGGTTACTATTTTATTATATGAATTACTACTCCTAAGGGTCACTTCAAAATTCCAATGTTCGTGATACTATTTCGTTGGAATATTATACTTAATTTCTAGAAAGACCTCTTATTTCATTAATTATTCATTTACAAGTATTGTTTTGTGTTCCCTATTTAATTTTATATGAGTTATACTATATGAAATAATTTTTTGTAAATTTTAAGATATCAAATGTATTAAACTATTTAAAAATATATATACCATAAAATCGTGGGGTCTAATAAAAATCATTTGAAACCATCCCACAATAATTATGTTGTGTTGATGTTTTTAAACATTATCCTAATGCATATAATATTTTTAAATACTAATTTAAAAAAATATGACCATAGTTTTCAAAACTAGAATCATCATAGATTCCAACGGTTCATCTTTATCCCTTGTATAAGGTTCTTCAGCTTCAAATAATTTAAGAGATTTATCTTTTGAGCCTTCAATACAATGAGACGAGAATTCTATAAGAATTAATATAGCCTCAAATCAATATTCACAGATTTCTCCAAGGACTAATAAACAATGGAAATTTTTCTATGCCCAATAAAATTAGATGTAATATCATGTGTGTTACTTGGTCTTCAGAAATAGGTTCATCAAAATGAATTTATTTTATTCTTTTGGATCCTTGAGAATGAGTATTATCTTCAAATATTATTTCTAAACCTACTATGAAATTATAATCTATACCTTCAACTACAAGTCATTGATGATTGAATTCTTCCATATATTAAATTTTCTTATAAGATATAGAATTTTTTCTTTTTTGGGAAATGAAACTAAAAACATTTGAATATAACTGAACATATTTTTTTGTCATAATCTCTTATAAGATAATGTATTACTCAATATCTGGAAAATGTTTATCATTAATCCCTTCCTTAATTCTAGTAATGAATGTGTTATTTATAAACCAAATAAAAAAAATTCTAAACCACTAATCACATGTGAAAAACTAGATCTCCATTATATTAATTATTCTATAATATCTTAGGCACCAAGTCTCAATTATCTAAATAATTTCAATACCATGTTCTCCTCCTATGATGAGCACTTAATTTCCCCTTTTATTCATTACCAACTAGCATTAAAAAACATTTTTTAGATTCCATAAGAAAATAAATTTACATTTAGTTCTAGTAGATAACACATTTCTATGATGGAATATTTAGATTGTCTGGATGTCAATAATAATTCTTCTATTATGAATAAGATGGGACCCCAGCCATCCATAAGGTTCAATCAAAATACTATCATCCTTTAGATAGTAATGGTTCATGAACGTCAATATTTAAATATTATATTTATCTTGATATATCTTAGATTTTGATATATGAGACACATTTCTCAAAATATAACTTTCTCTATTTTGAAAAATCTTATTACAACTATTTTTTGATTAAAATTTTCTAACACCTTATTATTGGTATCTAGATCCTTGTAAAGAATGATTTTAATTAGTTGTTTAAAAAAAAATATGTCCACTGATTTTATATCACTATATCCAAAAGAATACATAATTAAATGAAAAAATACATAATGAGGACACTTAAATATCATCGCCATGTTATTTTATGAAATTGAAAACTATTTATCCTTTACCATCATAGAAACTATATATTCCCTATCAAATAAATTTTACTATGATTTATCATTAAATTATGTTACCAATATTTAACATACATACATAGAAATAGCTCAATTAAATATATATTTAATCCTTTGAAAAAATATATCCTAATTCAGTATTATATTTCTTCAAAAACACATTCAAAATATTAATCTTTTCATCAAAACATTATCTTCACAGAATAAGATTGTCTCTATATCCTCATGCAAAAAGGAATAGTCGCATCTACCCACATAGTCTTCACTATAATATGAAAAAATGTTTAATGATTTTGAAAAACAATGTTTTAATATTTTTTATGCCTGAGACATCAAAATGATATGCGTTCAAATGTAGATGATATAGATGGAATAACTAGGATGGTTCTGAGCGAAGGTTTGGATTTCTGATATAACATTATAGTGTAAATATTTAGGATTTTGAAAATTAAAATACATTTTCATAAAAAATAATATTCGAATGAAATTTTAAAAAGAATATATGAATTCCAAATAAGAAATTGAAATAAATAATTATAAAAAAATTATATTTTAAAAAATTATTAATGAAAAAAATATGAATTTTTTTTTTAACATTCATTCAAAAAATTAAATAAAATGAACTCAACAATAATAAAATAAAAATATTTAGTGCCAAGTAGTATAGTGAAAATATAACATGCCAAAATTGGAAGTATAAAATTCTAGAGATATATCCCTTTTTTGGTCATCTAACCTTAGAAAATGATTTCTTATATAAATATGATTAGTCCTAGAATGGAACAAATGATTTTTAGAAATATTAGTGGTGTTAATATTAACATATAAAAAAGAATATGATCAAACATAAGTGTAAAGACCAAATCTGTATGTTTCACAAAAGACACTTATGAACAAAAAAAATTCATCTGATATATATTATGATACGGTATTTTTAAATGAATCTAAATATTGTTTAATAAAAGAAAATGAATTCATACATTTTCCTAAAAAAAGTGACAAGTTCGTGATGTGGATTTTCTATCAAATCCCAACCTCAAAAATATACACCAGGATATGTAATTAAATAAAAATCATATGTTTTTAGATAAAGTAATGGTATAAAAAAATCCATTTAAATATATAAAAATTATTTTTACCTTTTTAATATATGATTCATTTGGATTTTATTGAAATCATGCACAAAGAAAATTTTGAAATATGATTTCTATTCTACTAGAATTACGATACATCAAATAGCATATCATGTGTCTCTATAACTTGTTTCCAGGTAGTTTTATAGCTCATCCAAATCAAGACATATATTTTTACACATGGTATTATTAAAATAATTTCCATTCAGATGTCTAATATTTTATAACAAATCAATAATATATATAATTCTATTCTATACATTCACAAAATTCATTTGATAAATTTTAAATCCATGTAATAACAACGATAAATCCATCATACTTATTTCAAATTCATTTATCATATGTTTTTGAAAAATTAAAAAGATGTTTTTGATTATTTGAACAAAAAATAATTGTATATGCATAAATTTTGACTAATAAAATACCATAATAATATTTTTTCATAAAATCATAAGATCATCAAATCCTATTGAACACAATTTTTTTTAAAATGAACAAAATATTTTATATCACACCCTCGATGCTTATTTATGGACCAAAAGGGTGTTAGTACATTTAAAAATTGAATTTGGTAGATGAGGATTTTCAAAACCTAGATGTTTTTTAATATAAATTTCAACTACAAAATAAAAAAATTGAAAACAAAAATATTAGACATCCACCTAGAATAATTTAATGTTTATATGATATTCAAAGACCAATAGGATAATTTTCATGACCCATCTGCCAGGGTCCATGCCGTGACAACCCCTATCCTTCCATTAATAGGCCAGGGGATGGAAACTAGCACTGGAAAGTCATATCCATAAAATGAGAAGGCATTGCCGATAATCCTACACAAAATGACAGAATAGAACACAACAAGGGGAAACCACATAGACTAGAACGCAACAAAAGAAACTGTGAAGTAAACTGTAATATCAATGTGTAATGAAAGTAAAGGTGGAAAAAATACAAACCCTACTGGAAAAGTACAAGTACAACTTAAAAAGTACAGAAAAACTAAAAATTGAAAGGTACCTCTAGATCATCCACCAAAAATCCTACCTGAAGGGTAGGTAAAGCTTATGATTTGATGTCCCTGCATCACATCATGCCAACATGATCCAGCTCTAAGAACATCCCAGTCCTAGGTCTCCCAGCCTCAATTAATGTTGTATGCCATCTACACCAGACACAAAAAGGTGCGGGTGAAGGCCATGCCAGGGTGAGTATAAATATACTTAGTAGGGACCCCAAGACCCTCGTAGGTCTCCTAGAGTTAAACAAAGGAAAACCCACAAAGAATAAAGTAGAAGTACACAACACAAGTCAAATCACACCAGGTATCACTTTAGCTCAATTTTATAAGGGTTATCACAACATTTAACTCCTTGGAAACTAGAGAACTCCTCCTAGATCGACTATAGTGGGCCTTCCAGGTCACATAGAGCCGCTTCCCACTAACCTTGAACTAATTTGGTACCCATCCCTAATGTGTACTGTGGGAATTCTAGGTCACCAGTGCTGCTTCCCAATATGGACATGTTGGGTCACATAGAGCTGCTTCCCACGCTGGCAGAACTAATGTAATCCTCATGTCAACTACCGTGGGTCTTCTGAGTCCCAGAGGGCTTCTCCCTATTGTGGGCACGGTGGGTCACACATAGCAGCTTTCTACTGGGCCAACTGTCAAGTAGTCTTTATGTCTCAACCAACTGTAGGGTTCCCCACGTAGTCTTCTTGGGAGAACTAATCCTCAATACACTTTCTAAATCTTGTTATACATTGAATTCACCACAATGAATATTCTATGGTTGTAACTATAGCATCGTCAGTCACAACCCCCGAACTCCTGAGATACTAGAGAAATCCTCCTCTATCGAGTACAGTGGGCATGTCGAGTCACACAGAACTACTTTCTACTAACCTTTAACTATTGTGGGTCTCATACCTAATGGGTACCATGGGCATGTTGGGTCACATAGAGTTGGTTCCCACCATGGCCCTACTGGGTCACATAGAGTCGCTTCCCACTGGGCCATCATCAAACAGTCTTCAGGTCTCAGCCACATAATGGGTTATGTACGTAGTGCGCTAGGGAGAACTGATCCTCTAGCCATCGGTCATATTAGAACTAGTAAAAAGTCACACAAGGATTTAACCCTATGGTTCTCCACGTCATAAGGGTTCCAACTCAATAGACGACACGTCAATCGGAAGCCTGGTCTGTGCATTATTGGTATTTAAGTGTCGAGGTCCCTGTTGGATTCGGGTGCGATCCAAACCAGTTATACCCAAGATTTCTAAAAAAACTCATGTATTAAATCAAAATGTTTGTCTTGCTCTATGGATCCAAACATTGTAGATGGTTTGTCAAACGGACGTTCGGTTCTCAATATAAGGCATTTTTTGTGTTCCTGGGTAGTATAAGATCCATGTCCGGTCTGCCTCGGTCAGATTGGCCTCACTGGGTTCGGCATGGGCCGAACCGGGTCGACCTATCCCAACCCAGCTTGGGCGCAGGTCTGGCCACTTTACTGCCAGTGAACCCCCTAAAAGGCAAGTCGGTCCACTAGACCAACCCTACGGTTCCACCATCCTGGCAGCGTAGGCCGCCAGGGATACCCAGACACGACACGTAAGGGTATGACTGACATAGTGTGAATCCATGTAAGCGGGTCAACCTGAAGGGGCTGACCCCAACGTGGCACCATAGGGCACCGTGGGTCCCCTGTGCCATAGCCAATGGAAGGCGACATTTCCGTTGGGTGTGCTGCTGGCGTGCGCCCCGTCCCCGAGCTGTCGGTTGATCCAGCGGCCCCTTGCTGCCGCCGCAACCAACACGGATTGCAGCCTTGTTGCCGCATGGGGGCAACGCCAGGGACGCACCCCACCTCCGCTCTGCTGGATCTACCACGACAGGCCAGCGTTCTGGCATACCTCTCCTCAAATCGCAGCAGATAATGAGCCACATCCCTCCATTTTCATCAATGGGATGTGACGGCGCATCCCAAATCCTCTATGGCTAGCTGGTGTCGACTGCTCTAGAAACCACTGCAGATTTGTGCCATGACCACCTCATGCAGAGTTAATTGATGCACTATCTACCATGTAGCTGATCAGTGTCATCGCGCTGTTCGTATTCAATGGAGGCACAAGGATGTGACAACTAATTCAGAGGTTTCAGGATGGGTTCATTAGAATCGCACCCTCCACATAAGCTCGTAATAAGAGAGGGGGGGGGGTTAATGGTTTAATGACAAATGAATTAAACAATTAGATAAACCCAAAAAGATTCCCAGCAACATCCTCCCTCCACGAAGAATGATTTTTGGGTAAACCTGTTAGTCGGCTAACCCATGTTTTTCGTGTTATTAAAGAACATGGAGGATGAAATAAATTAAATGCACAAACAAATAACCCCTACCTCAGGTTCTATGTAGTGCGTCTGTGTTTGAGGAAGTGACGGTGTTCGTTGTCCTCACAACATGCCTCCAAAAATGCAGATCGATCGTCGTTCTTCATTTTAGGGTTCAGGGTCGCTTATCACTGCCCGCTAGAACCGGCTACATCCTCCATGTGTTGGGATTCGTGGCACTTTACCAGAGCTTCATCGCTTGGTGAATCCATTCTAATTCCTCCGCCAAGATCTTTTTAAATATGAGAGGGGGAGGGTATGTAACGATTGTGGAATTTAAGAAGGTTAATTTAGTAGGAACCTTTCCAAATTCCAATGACGCTGTTACTTATTATTTGAAGGGTCAAGCCATTTAATGGCTTGACTCACAACTAGTCCCACACTACCACTTGTCCATTTGTGGAAGATAAATAAAATAGTGAGATTTTTATTTTTCCGTTTCCTTTTAAAAGTCACAAAAAATAACTTCTTTTCCAGACCTACTGTAGTCAAATTAATTCCACCCTGAAGTGAATCCTGGCACTAGGGATTCAACAGTGCCCTCAGATTTTTAATCCAGGCACCGGTTCAAAAGATAGAAAATGTTGCTCGCTAGTTTACTGAATGTACCTGAAAAAATGTTAGAATAACTAATAACAGTCGCCCTTGACCCGCTCCAGTCAAGGTTCGACTCTATCTAAGGGAATCATGTCCCAATGAACCCAAATGTTCTCTCCAATTTCCAATCCGTGTTACTAATTAAAAGTTATGGATTTTATAATAAAATAATTTTCACTTAATTATTTTATTTATGGCCAAAAACTAACATTCCCTAGTGGCCCGCACCGACCAATGTTATTATCTTCTTAAAAAAAGCATACCCTCATGATTTTTTCTGTGGTCTCAAAATTTTAATCTGAGTTAGTGTTTTTGAGTTATAATCATTTGGAAAATAAAATAAATTATTTTATTATTTTATTTACGGTTATTCCATTTTTGGGTTCTCTCATAGGAGGCCCATGCCGACTAAACTAAAGTTGCACCTAGAGTAAACTTGCCATCTTAAGTGCAACGGTACCCTTGGATTTCTGATCAGGGCAACCGTTTAAGGGTTATTCCTCTTTTTTTTGGGAAAAACCGCTTACACATGATATTTAATGTTTAACAAAAATTCGATGGATTATTCTGGGTGTTCTGGTCCTCAGAATCACATGCCATCAGATGTCACGGCCACAAAATAATTCCAGATAATTAAAAAAAAGTATATGGAAATTCCATGATATTACAATAAAAATTGATCTGACCTGATAGATACTAGAAATTGTTTCTTTATTGCATATTCCTTCCTCTTGTTTATATAAATTGATAACTATCATATAATTATTCCAAAAAGTTATACCATGATCGACATAATTATTCTTAAAGAACAAATAACTTCTCATCAATGGATAGTTCAAGTGCCTATAAATTAATTTTTAAAAATCATTCATCCTAAACATGTTTATCTATTTCTACATACTAATATCAAATATTCATATTCGATATAATATTCTAATGTCTTAGCTTCATACTATGATGTAAATGTAGAGAAATAAATTAAAATTCTTATATTATCCCTTGTCCTAAATTAAACACCTAGGTCTCCTATAACAGTATCTAAAGGGAATTCCATTAATGTAATAGGATTTACAGGCATGAAAATTTTAGGTTCCATAGTATCATGTTCCTATGAACTAGATGGGTTTTGATCAAATTGTAGATTATTTTCAAACATATCGTTAGAATAATGAACCATCAAGTTATTCAATAAATTAGTAATATCATCATTTTGAATTTGGTTAGGATCAAATGGATCACATTCGTCAAACTTCACATGAATAGTTTCATAAAATATCCTTGGAATTTTATTAAATTCTTATAATCACAATGTTGAGTGGAATACTCGAGAAATATTCCTTCATAATCCTTTGGATAAAACATACCATTGGTTTAATAAGTACACCAAATATACATCTTTCGTAAAAAAAATTTAATGTATCCAACTTTAGATTTTTAATTATTTCAGAACTCATAAGGCTTATTTTTTAATAAATATAAAATTAAAACTATATTCATTATTTTTAAAAACATATAAATATATTATACCAAAATATACATAGATAAACTATATTAAATCAACATAGTTCAACCCATTTTATTAATAGTTCAATTTTTTATAACATTTCATTCAATTGAGGTGTTTTCGAGAAGAAAACTGTGTTTAATTTCATGGTGTGAACTAAAATAATTGAATATATGTTTCATAAAAACTCCAACAAAATCACTTATATAGGATTTTTTTAAAATTTATTTTTTAATTTTGAATATAAATATAAAATTACATAAAAAATAATAAATATTCACTTTTATAATAAAAAATTTAAATCCATTTAAAGATGTAAAAATAATAAACTAATAAAATGTTAATTAATTGTATGGCCAATATTACTACTTTATTGGTTCCAAACAATTCATTTTATATAAGTTCTAAGAGTTTACATATAGGGACCGTATTAATTTATTTTATAGATGAATTATATTTCCCACATATTTTTCATTAATAAAAAAATAAGTTATCATTAAATGTAACAATTTCCATATCAACTTGAAACACAATTGTTTTCCCATAATCTGTATGAAAGACTTTGTGTGAAACTAAATTCATAATAGATAACTAAGATAAGGATAAAATATTTTAGTGACTACGGGTACTATTCCATTTCCATGATTAACGTATTTTAGAACCTAATCATTTTAGTGTATGTTAACCCAAGCAAATATGGTCCAAATGAAAAAAAATTAGTTTTTTGGGCTCTAAGCATAAACATTTAATCTTTAAAGATAAAAAATATTATTAGAGTGTGGAAATAATATAAAACATCATAGTGTTGAGTAATACCAATAAAACTAAGAATCAAAAAATAAATATAGAGAAACTTAGAGATCATGTTATATTTTGGATACTTAACTGATCCAAATCCTATGATCATTCCTTTAAAATTATCAAAAAATGTAACCAGAACCTTTACACTCTTGAATTTTCCAATAAATTTGAAAATCGTTAAACCATGTGCCTCAAACCTCCATAAAAAATATAACATATTGTGTTTAATTACATGAGTATTTTTACTGAATAATATGAAACAAAAAATTATTTTGATACCCAAATTTAACTAGGTTATGCAATGTCATTGATTAATGATTTGGTAAACTGTATTTGTTTAACCATTTTAAAAATTTATTTCTATAATTATCCTAAAATAATAGAATTTTTTCAATCTAATAATATGTGGATTTTTCAGGAAACAAATATTATCATGATGTCCTATAAATATACAATAAAATCAGGTACCTTTTAACAAGCTATGATTATTTGAATGAAGAATACAATAAATTCTAAAAAACAATGGGTTTTCACCATTACTTCCAATTGTATATCGTTTTTTTATGATCATTTTTCTATGAATAATATTTAGTGGTTCTCCCACTGTGTAGATACAGTAGTAGAATTATAATGAGATTTTAATTTAGCCTCTAGCTCATTATTTATATTTGAAATATTAGTTCATCTTGAGGTATATTTATCTAAATTTTCATTTACTTTTAAGGGAAGCTTCTACCTAGAATCTTTTTCACATAAGATATAATTTTTTAATATTCTTCAAATATTTATTCTTTTTCATTAGGGATGCATAATTTTTTCTATCGTAGAAATTTTTTTAACTAATTTATCATTTGAGAATATTTTATAATTTTAAGTATAATAATAGTGAAAGAGTAACTCATCTTCTTTATCCATGATGAAAATATTTTATTTTTTTATTCGATTGATCATATTCTAATTCAAAACAGAAAAACATTATTGGAATTTTTAAAAAAAATATGAGGAGCCTTCATTTCATACATTAATTTTAATTTAAACATAGATTTCATTTGTATATTATTCTCTTTATTATCTAATTTATTTTTTACCTCCCTATTTTTTCAATCATTTTTGAAAATCCAAAACTCCATTCACTCCAAAAATATAGCCACATTTAGTATTTGACCATTATTCTATGAATCATTGAATGGGTTTTTAGATCATTTCTTACTCTTATATAACACATTGAACTTTATTAATAGGTTTCCAAGTTCCACTATAAAGATTGAATAACATGAATTAGTCATCCTTATAACATCCTCTTTTAAAACCCCACCAAAAAGTTTAATTAAAAATTCTTATATATATTCTTATTTTTTTTATTGTGTGATCTTCATCCTCATATTTCATTTCAACTTATTTGAATTATTATAGTAAACATGAATTATTTAATATTGTAATTTTTAATATGAGTAGATTTTATGATTATTTTAAATATTCTATTACACATAGAAGAAAAAACATTGTGTGATTTTCAAACACGATTGGGTTTTAGAATTGGTGTTCCTAAAGAAGAAACACCATTGCCTAATTTAGTCAATCATTCATTAATTTTTGTAATACATTCACCAATATATATTCTGAATGTATCAAATATTAATGTTTAACTATTAAACATTATCTATTTTATGATATCAGTTCCTTCATAGGAAACTATTATTTTTCTACCACATCTCACATATATAAAGAAACAGGGAGAAATTATTGAATTCATAATTTCCATGCCAACAAATATTGCATTCATGGATCATAAAACATAAAAAAACACTAAATGAATCAATACCAGAGTGTTCATAAAATCATGAAAAAAATTGGTAAGAGTTTTTTTTTGAAATCATTCATCTATATATTTTGAAACTGATAGAAGAATAAATATTTAGAGAAATATATGAAATACCTCACAACACAATCATTTTATATAATAACTATGTCTCTATTAAAAATATTTATATGACACACTAGTGATAAATATTTTCTTGTTATAAGTATAAAAAATACACACTTGATGATTAAAAATTTTATGTACAATGATTAGTACTAAGAAATAAATTCAATAAATTGATATACTTGAATAATAGTTATATATAACAGTAACATCAAAAAAAATAATATTCATAGAATTTCCTGATGAAATCATAAAGGCATTAATATTTTAGAACACTAAAGAGAGTTTTTATTGATGAATTTCTTTTTAAGATCCCAAAGATCAAAATTACATAAATATGTTATGTCCATTGGGAATAAATAAGAAAAAAAATTTTATTCAACTCAAATAGATTAAAAATTAGTAATAAATAAATAGAAATTTAATAAAATTCTCATCGCGTTTGAAATTTTAATTAAAATAGACCTATAAATTCATTTCATCATATTGAAATAAGAATGATTTAATCCATTATTGAATAGTCTTTGAAATATTATTTTAATTTATTTTATTGAGTTACCTATAAAAAATAGATGGAATATTAGAAATATAAAATTTAAAATCCCAGAGATGATGGATTCCACCTATGGGTTCTCTATGTGATGACATATTTAAAATTAAGGTCCATAAAATTTTGTTGATTCTATATTTTAGATTACCTTAAAAAACATTTGATACTAAAATGCTGGGTTTTTCATAAAACTTATGTTCACAAACATAGCACCTATTTCCAATATAGGGTTTCAAAAGTAAAAACCCTTATCATCATATAAGTTCCCTAACTTATCATTTTGAATAATCATGTGCTTGGATACCCATATTTGGGTGAAACATCATGTTTTGAATAAAAATTATAGACTATATAAAAACATCTAGAATATGTTATAGAATAAAACCTCATTAAAATTATATATAAATAACTTTTAGAATTCTAGTGAAATTAAAATAAATGAGCTAATAAATTTAATACTAAAATCCACATAAACAAACATTTAAAAAAAACATGTTCATATGATTTTAAAATGAAATAACAAAATGTTGCATCAATATATATTTAGCCAACAAGAGTTATAAACCCATATAGTCTTTTAAGAGAGATATGTTATTAAAGGGTTCCAATGAGAAATGATTCCATTAAATCCGTCATAAAAAATATCATAGTCATGATTTGATGATATAAAAATTAGAAGCTAGATAGATTTAAATGTACAAAATGGTTAAAATGATTCATCATAAGTTATTCCATAATTTTATTTAAACAAAATTAAAACCATTATAGATTTATTGGTATTGAATTTTTCATTCATTTCTAGTTTCTTACAATTTTATATGTATGGATTTTTATCCACTATAGGACTAAACAAAATCCATAAATATTAATCGTAAATGGATTAATTTTTTTTTAATTATGAACATATTACCACGTAGAATCTTATGTATAACATTATAATTTTTTTGAAGGTTAAAATTTCATTACTATCAACTCATAACATGTCATAATAATTAGTAATTTTAAAGAAAAATATTTTTGGTTCTCTATCCTCCCTTATACTAATATGCAGTACTTCTATCTCTCAAAAATCATCTTCCATGAGGCTTTATGGAATCTATTTTTGTGTCGACTTAAGGGTATCTCTAGAGACATTTATATAAATGTATTCCATGTTCCCATAAAGTTTATTAGATATGTTTTCCATATAAAATAATGTGGGTCATATTTTTTCAAAAACCATTTTATCTAAGAGTTTGTTCTGGTAATATCATTTTTCCTTTGATTCCACTGTAATTATATAATTAATTAGTCTTAGTGTGAGTTTTTTCAATAAATATCTCTAAATATATACTTATAACACCATAATCATATAAGTGACAATTCAAATTTAGTTTCATATCAATGATGATATAGAAAATCATTTTCTACATATCGTGGCACTCAGTTTATAATGTGTATTAATTTTGAAAATTCATATTCCTTAAAGGAAAATGGAATAATTGAATAACTACCCATTAACATTACCATGTCTTGTAATGTTTGGTTTCTTAATTCACCAACACTATTACATTATGGTCTATAAGTCAGAGTGATTTAACATAAAAAACCAAAACACTGTGGTTAATCAATGAACTCTTGGTTAAGATATTTGAGTCCAATGATTGATTGATGTTTCGTTATTTACTTATGAATTTGGTTCTGAAAATAATTTTGGTGTTCCTTTAATTTCCAAGAGGAATATGACTTATACCTCATTATGTTGTCATATATATATTTACAAAAGTCATCAACAAATTCATTGTTGAATTTGAATCCACCTCTTTATTAAATAGGAAAAGGTTGACACATGTTTCATGCAACTAAATCTAGAGGCTCTATGTCCCTTTCACATTTTCATATAAATAGCGATTCAATCATTTTCATCCAAAATAATAATGAAATATGATTCATGGTTTTAGTAAAAATGATAATAATATTTATCTAGGTATTACATAGTATATCCCTTGTTATTTAACTGACTAAATTAGTACTTCAATTTCTTGTGTGTGATATGATTCATTCAAACTAGATTCATTATAAATTTACATTACCTGTTTTGTGTAACATGACATGTAAATACCATTATTATGTTTTGAATTGAAATATAATATAATATACTTGTAAAGGAACCAACATTTAATCCCAAATTTGATATGAAATCCCTCATTATAAATATTGGCCATAGAAATAATGTTTTTTGTAATTGATGGCACATAATAACATTTTTTCATTCCCAGATCATTCTAGTTAACAATGTATTGTGAAAATATCCAAAAGATACTATATTGATTTTAGATCATTTATATGGTCGTAGATTTACCTCACCCTATAAAAGTGTTATAATCCAAGTTAGTTCGTATAATTTTATAATAATGTGAGTACCAAAAGATATCAATAACACTCTGTTTATATAAATATATCAATTTCACTCAATAAAAATGCACTTAAAGTATCCCATTTATTCATTATTTTCCTGTAGTTATTCTTCTCTTTCCCTTCTTACATTCTGAAAAACCAACAGTGTGGTACTTTATTGGATTCCCCCATGATTTTCATTTGATTATAAGTTTGAACCAATTTTTTATAGACCTAATGCCAGATTTGATAATTTTTTTCTCTTCCTCGAATTCACATTGAAAATAGAAGTATTTTCCCATTTTAAACATGAAGAGGAAGAGTTAATAAATATGTGGTATAATTATCAATGTTGTTGATATTGAAACTCTAAATCATGAAAAAAATTATACAAGGGATTGATAGAATAATGTGATCAGTGTGAAATTCATTAGGATGTTTAAACAATAGAATATACAGACACTAAATGTACCCAATAATTTTTAGGACATGTGTATAGGATGGTTCCCACACACTATTTGTTCTCATGAAGAGTTCCTATGTAATCTCAAATAAATCATTCTTAGGTCTCACTAGATAAATATCACAGAGATTCCTGAGAATTCTATAATCATTCATGCTCTCATGAAATTCCATGGGTTAATTATTCATAAATGAAAGCATAAAACTATATACATCTTTCAAATTATCCATGTGTTATTAATAAATGATAAACTAATCATCAATAATAACCCTAGATGGAGTAATTGTATATTAGGTTTTTGGAACATAATTAATTATTTTATAGTGTAATATAATACAGAAGAGCCTCTACTATTGTGGGAATAATCATTTAGTAGAAAGAAGTACATTATATAAATTTGATCGTTTGGATAATAATGTGGAAAAACTTTCCCTTATATTATAACTTTATAAAGTATATTATTAGTTAATTACATGATTATTAAAATGTGTGAGATGAAATAATATTGTCTTCATTATTCTCTAACAGTTTTATCAAGTCTTAACCACCCTCACCATTAGACTCGGAATATCAAATTACAAGGACATTCAAGATGAAAGGATCTATATTTCCCTTCTCATAACCCATAGTATGGATATGAAAATTATAAGAAGGTATTTATGTAGGAATTTATTTTATTTTCTATCTTTAATCTCCTTGATTCACTAAGGGAACTAATGAATCCTAAAATGATTATTTTTTATTTACTAAAAAAATTCATCCAATATATATATAATAGAATATGGTGGTAAAATTCAATTTATTTTCGGTTAATTCATCCCATTATCCTTGTTTATAAATCCCAATAATTAATAGTGACCGTAAAAATGTCATGAAATAACACTTTAAATATGGGTATATCTATAAATCGATTAATGAAAGGCTTAGTTTTATAGAAAATATTAGTGAGGGATTTTAGTTATTATCCATAAATTAATATTTTTTCCTTTTACATGCCTTTTTAATATAAATATTATTTTACTCATGTGATGAACCATGATTTGACGAAATATTTGTTCATAATCCTATAATATTATTCTGTTTTAGTATATTAATTATTTACTTCATTTATTTATGACATCATGAAAAAACATATATACAATAAATAATCATGATGGAGAAATAATAAAATATGTGGCATGATCAATAATGTTATCTAAAAGATTCTTTACTACATGGGATATTTACAAATCATTAATCCTAGAGGGAAAACTCTATGAGATGATATTCGTTAATGTTACATTATTCTACTATTTTGCATTGTATCACTGGATTTGATTTCACCACCTCTCATTTTTAAAACCCAACCAATCTCTTAAGCACTCCATCATTAAATATTATTTAATAAAAAAAGTAAAGGGTGAAAATCGAATGATTATGTGTGTTTCAATTAAAGAATCCACTAGAACGTCGGTCCTTAAATAGTAAAAAGATGGGATGAAACATGAAAAACCAATTTAATATAAATTTTTTAATTAAAACCCCATTCAATTCATAAATTTAGATACATTGAAACCATATTTTTTTCAGTTTAGATGATGATCATCAGCTCATGAAATTAATATACATTTAATGAACTTGTATAAATTTCATTCATTCACGATTATATAAGACATAATAAAATTTATTAATTATCATAGTTAATTAATCATTTTATTTATCATAATATTCATCCGAAGAGTCTTGAATATTTCCATCCATTATAATTCTAAAAAAATTAATCAAATTATTTTTTGTAAATTACATATGTACTAAAAATTTACTTCGAGGAAACATGATGTGTTCCTAATTGAATAACCCGATGAGTATTATAGTCATGTATTGTGTACTCATATGACATTTACAATAAAATACATGTTACATAATTACATAAAATATACTATTATAAAATGAAAAATATACATGTATTTATTTACACAATTTGGAACCATTTGAAAACACATGGAGTACTTATTGTTTTATGAATACATAAGTCATGTAGTTCTGAATTATAAATATATATTTATTAATAAATAAATATTTTATAAACCTTATCACCCTTTATGAATGGTCAATAAATGTAACATAAAAACATTTTTATTGGGATTAATGAAGTAGTTAAATAATTTTCCATTCCATATAATATCCACATTAATAGGTAGGATGCATGGAACAAACAAGCTAGGTACATGAATTTTGTATCATTTATTTTTAAATTTATGAAACATTCAAAGAGAATTGGTGTGTAGTAATTCATATATACTAATAAGGTACATGGTTTGTATGGTAGCTATATTCCATGTGTCCTCGACGGTGTAGTATTTTTAGTACCATGAGTTGTGTAATATATACACAATGTGTCTTTGACTATGAGATTTACACCATGAAAATGCATGAACTACATGGTGTGTATGAAATTTAAACTGTGTGTTATCTAAAAAACCATATTCTAGCATGTTTTGGTCAATAACTAATGTGTATTGATTCCATTTATTCAGACACAATACCATCCCTATTTTCCATGGATTTGTTTTTGTGTAATGAATGTGGTTACATGGTGTGTACCATTGGGTCACATGTCCTGTAGTCCCATGTTATTTCTCAGAGAATTATAGAACCTTCAAATGGGTTCACTAGATGATATTAATGTGTTTAACTAGTTCATAGTTATATGAACATGACCAATGTGAATGGATAATGGATATCGATATTCAAATTTAATAAAGGGATTTATCATATTTAAAAATAAACAGTATATGTGTGTAACTATCAAAGATACATAAATAATTATAAATTCAAATTTGGACCCTTTGATACCACCTAAAGGTAGAAGGTGAACACAAAATTTTATTAGGTTTGGACAAACATTTATCTTTTGGGTATTTATTGAACAATCCTCAATGTATAGAATGAGACACATGATGCCCAATAAATTTATGTATATAAATATTAACAATGAATAACGAGACTAAAGGAGAGAATAATTAAATTTAAATTTATAATTAATTTAACTTAAATGATTACTTTGGAATTATAACTTTCATCAAATAATGTTTTGATAATCCCAATAATGTTTAGGTTTTAATATTATTATATCATGATAATCCAGTGATAAAATCCTACTAGCAGGGATTTATACTTGCTCTAATGATCACGATGTTCCATTGATGGCACATTGAGTGAAATATATCTTGTTCTAATAATCTTATATAAATACCTCTGGTCACTACACAATCCTTCAACTTTTATGGATTAATACTTTTTCACTCATTCTTATAGGATGAGGAAGGTGAAATTGTTTGGTTCATTAGAAACTTCAAGATAATTTCATCTTTATTGTTAAGTGAGTCTCTAGAGTTTTTTTTGTTATTACTAACGACGAATTAACCTATGGAATGATATAATATATTATATAAAATATATGTTAGATAATAATTAATTTCATATTGTCCCTTTATTAATCTCTTAATATCTATCAAACTCCATGCCTAAATAATAATATTATTATTATTTCCGTGACATTTTCAAAATTGGAGGATAAAAGAAATATCATTAATTTAATTATATAAATGAATATTTATTTATATTATATTCAATTTCTCATTCAAAATGGGCCTAAAAATTTGTTCACCACTTCTTGTACATTTTTGAACCTAAAATAAATGATGATATTCATTTAATAAATAAATAAATATTTATAATATACAAAGTATTTGGGATAAATATTTATTTTTATATTAAAATAAAATCTAAATATGGAGACCAAATATTTGTGATTAATAAATATTGAATAAATATTATTCCATGGATTGAGTAATATTATTTAATATAATAATTTAATTAAAATATAATTTAATTAAGATCAATAAAAACACTAAGTACATGAACCTCTTGGGTTTTTTCATTAATGTCATTAGGTGGGTTTTCATAAAGTCCAATATCATCATCTTAAAAAACAAAAAGGTACCTAACAGATTGAAATTATTGTCACAATTTTGATAATCACTAATAAATGATAAGTATGTAATTTAATCATTACTTATAAATATCTTATCGAGATTGTTTTATAAAAATATTATCATACTATATAAATAGTATGTATTTTTTTGACTATATAAATTGAACACGTTAATACACATTGTACATGGAATTTAGTTCAATACATTCATTCTAATGGATGGTATAAGATATTGAATTCAATAATAATTGAAGGAAAATCCTTGATCAATATATTCACTAATAACCTATTATCCAGGATGTACCCAACATACCGAACTATTTCATGAACATATTTTCTCATGGTTTATGAAAATACATCTAATTTCAAGTGTCTTGACATGTATTAATAATAATATTGATGTCTATGAATAATTATACACTCTTAGAAATGAATATTGAATGAATAGTTGGGATGTGGACTTCCTACTAATGAGGCTATCTTCATAATCCCTAATCCTAAATATTATCATGTGTGAACACTATCTGTTAAATTCTCATCCTTTGAAAATAATCCAAAACCAAGTAATATGCATCATCTATGACCAATTAGATGATGTTATACAGCCTATAGACATATTTTTAAATAAGTTAATTATTTTATTTCATAGTTTTCATCACAAATGGGAACTTTTTTAACCTTATCAAAGATACTGATAATCTAGGAAATTATCACATTAAAATCACATTTATGATTGATCAATTTGTGATAAATTATTTGTTAATATTCATTTTTGTGAAAAAATAAATAATTTAAATCATAGAATATGTTTTTTCAGGGGAACTAACTCCAACAGAGGTGGTCTTGGGGAGTTTACATACTAGTTTTCTGGGATGAGACACATTTTTAATCAATATCCTAATTTTGAACCTTATATATTAATAAATTTATTAAATTTTATTCTTTCATCCATTTTTTTATAGTTCCAAGCATACATAAATCTGTTACAATACATAAATACTATAGTGGAAGGGAGGAAGGAGGATATATAATTCTTTATTTTATAATTATTATTATTTTATATTGTATATTCCAATAAATGGTAGTTTAGGAAATGTATTTTTTCTATAGTTGGTATTATAGTTGTTGCGCTGATCCTTTGATATTTTAGGGTGTCAATTTTGATGTTATGTTGTTTTAATTGTTTTTTGTCCAATTTTTCAATATTTATAGCAATATTGATGTGGTAAAGAATGATATATGTGTATGGGTGTTGTTGTCATTTCATAGATATTATGGAGTTGATTTATGTATACTACTAGTATGGGAATATTTAATGTTTTTGAAATAAACTAAAAGAAATATCATAATGGGTTCCAACGATAAAAATAGAATGCTAGAACTGATAAATAATATATTGGATAATTAATAAATTGTAAAGGGGAATTATAAATGTTGAAGTGAAAGTGATTATATAAAATTGTTTTAGGTGGAAATAAAAATGGAAAAAAATATGATGGTTCATGAAATTTAAAAATTATATTAAAGTATATAACATTAAATTGGCTAATTATATCTAGTAATAGTGTGGTTGTGTGGTGATAGATTTGTAATCAAGATGTGGCTGAAAATTTTGTTGTCCGGTAGAAATAGAGCATTACATGTTGTATTTATAGGGGTTTTATATTTTGTATTTTACCCTATCATGGATTTTTCATATATATTATCCTAATAATTCTCCTTATTGTTTTATTATAATCATGAACTAAGTTGAGTAATGTGACAGATTTCTATATGAGGTTTTGGGTTCATTATGTTTTAACCAACCTCTATAATAGATGAAATATGGATAGTGATAACTCCCCATTCCTTTCTTTCTCATCCTAATATAGTAAAAATTGTAATATGTTTATATTTTGATATATATTTTTTGATGTTTTGGTGTTATTATAGGTGGTGGTGTGACAATAATGAGGTTTTGTGGTTGATATATGATAATGATATGGTTATATGATTATGTGTCAGTTCTATGAGGTTTGTGACTATGATGTGGTTATGTGGTATGCTTATATGTTGATATGGAAGTGATAGATGAACAATGACATATTCCATTTATATTTTAGCGAGACTATATAATTGGGAAAGTAGATTCAAGGAACCTTTTTGGGAATATATATTCTTTTTTATAATCAATGAGACATTAATATACTTGTTCTACATTTTAATTTGAAAGTATATGGAGGATTAATTAGTAAAAGTGTATTATCATTCAAATATTATATATCATTTTTATAGATTTTAAGGTTGACGATTCTAATTAGAATTATCATCCATAGATCATTAAACAGAGTTAGATTATGTTCTAATATTCGTTGTTATATGAGTTTCTTTGTTTGGGTATTCATTTGGAGAATTTAAAATATATAGGAAATTAAATGAATTCTGGTTTTGGGTTTGTTTAATATTATATAAATTTGATTGGTGGATTTATTTCATAGGGTTTATGAGGATAATTTTTACCATATGTGTGTTTCATCCCCCTAGTTATAGCTTTTAACCAATATACTATTTGGGTAAGGATTCATGTGTGATCACACATGGCATCACTATAAGCCAGATTAGAATTCTAAGAGGAATTTTTTTGTAACATAGTTGTATCAGTGTTATAGGTGAGTGAAAGGATAGAGTTCATAGTTAATCACTAGTTATATATGAATTGGGTTGTTAATAATATAATATCTCTCAAATATTGTAAATGATTTAGTAATCAGAGTCCAACTAGAGACAATGTTTAGTGTTCCATTGATCATATACAAGGGCCATTGTCTTGAAGAACATACTAAAGACAAGTTATTTTTATTATAGTGTAGAGACCCAATATTGGAAGATATTTGATATATTTTTTATGTTTTTAGGTGAAATTATAGGTCAAATTAAGTGAATTAAATTAAATGATCATAAATGAAATCACGGTCAATGTATTGTGATTAATCATTTCTTTTGTAAAAATTTTTGGAAAAATTCATTATTATATAGTTCAAGTGGTATAGGTATAGAAGGATTATATTTTCAATAATATGATTTTATAACTAATAACATATTAAGGGGAGAAAATAATTGCGGGTGCCTCGTGTTTTGTTATTGAGCATGAGAAGTCATATTTTTTAGGGTATAAATTATATATTTTTTTTTGGTATTATTTTCTTCAATTGAGGTTAAATATTTAGTAAAATAAGTATTGTATTTGTATTTAGTATGAGAGAATGAGTTTATGGATTCATAGAATTTACATTATGGACTAACATTTTTATATTATTTGATATTTTGCAAATGAGGATGACAAAGAGTATAAATTTGAATAATAAATTCATTCAAAACTCAATTTCCTCATTACCCCATTTATATCCCCAAAAAATATGAAGGTTATAGAAGAGTATAAGTTACATAATAATATGTTAGTGTAGACCAGTTTATATCATTAGGGAATTTATAAGATCTTCATGAGCAGAATATTTTCATATAGAGGTTCTTGTTTTTTAAAGTAGTTGAAGTGTTACCATTTTGGATTTGGAATCATCTTTCATCCCCTTATTTTATTCATATTCTAATTATTACACTTTTACTACTATCTCTAACATTTTATTTTTTCTTATTAGTATTTTGTATTCAATAATCTATTAATTTATGGTATGTATCATCAAAAATAAATTAATGTTATTTGATAACTTATATTTCGTGTAACACCAGGATTCAACAAACCGTTATATACTATTAAAAATTAACAAGACCATTGGAATTGTAATGTGATCGATAGGAATAATAAATTGTCCATTAAAATAACAACCTCAAATATTAATGTATAAATAATGTTTAGCTATATCATAAATGATAATATGAAGTATTCAAATATTGTAATAATTAACCAAATATTTTAAAAATTATAAATTAAGGGTTGGTATTTTTGTGAAACGTAAATACTTATTTACATTTTTAAAATAAATATAATGATTTAAAAGAATATTTATTTTAGAAAAATATATTCATGAATGAATATATTTTAGTCTTATAAATATTATATAATTTTATGATAACTTAATTAATTTATCAAAAGGGTCTAAAATAAGTTACAATTTTATAATCTGTATTTTTAAAATATATGATGATTTTAATTACAAATTAAATATATCATATTTAGAAAAAAAAATATAAAAGTAGTTCATTTTTTTAATATAAACATCGAGAAGTGGTTTGGGTGAAATATATATTTTTTAAAAAATTGTTGAATTGTTTGTGAATAGTGAAATACATTAATTTACAGTATTTAACATTTTAATCCAAATACAAGAATTTTTTAGTCATGCATGATATAATAAAGCATTATATAGAACTCACTTGCAGTGTATACTTTAATTTGTTACAATAATCAAAATAATTGATAGAATTTATATGGAATAATAATTAGATGAATAAAATAATAAATAAACCTTCTCATACTACTATAAATTCCACCCCTCAAAACCCATTATCCTCACACCTTATAGGACTTAAAGAATTTAAAAATTATTCCCAAATACCTTACTAAGCCAATTAAAGATTTCCAAAACCTGATTCTCTTCCATAATACCAAATCCAAGTATCTTAATAAGGTTCCCAAGGTGACAATATTCGAGAGGTAAAATCATTCATTCTCTTCTAATTCCATTTCTTTTATTATCATCTCCTCACATCCTCTATAAAATGTTAAATGGTAACTCTTGTATGATAAAAATATATATATTATTTAATTTTATTTTTTTAATAAATTATCCATTATCAAATATCTTCTCCTCTCCTTTATATTCTAAAAATGAAGGTATCATCCGTGAGGTGACGATTCACCCTTATTGTTGATAAAGCGTTTTTTCTTTAATGACATGATGGATGGTTATTAAGTCATATTTTAGCATAAAAAATATTTTAATATGTGTATTAAAACATAATTAATTTTCTATAACCATGATAATTACCATATTATTACATAAAATGATACTTGTTCGTGATGGTAGTAAAAACCACCAAAATAAACCAACCAATTTTCATTAATGTTTTATATAATGAATCATACTTATGTAAAAAAATGATATATTGTACTATTTAAGATAATATAATTATATTAACACTATTTTATTCCTATTTTTATGAATTATTCATATTTTACAAGAACATCCATAATTACACAGAAGCGAACCGGTCCTAAAACCATGAAACAATCCCTCCCAAAACATTAAAAATAAATATTATAACTCAAAGAAATGACTATTAATGAAGACAATAAAATTATATTAAATAAAATATATGTTTAATTCGTTGTTTATTAAGTAATTAATAAATTTAATTATGATTTTCCAGTACATTAAGTACAATTTAAAAACACTTTCGAATATAATGTAAGGGTTTTCTCCTTGCTATTATTATTTCTATGAGAAACATGTCTTCATCAAATCTAATAAATTTTTTACTGTATAAAATTAATATTTTTATATACTATCATTAATCTCATTATATTCATGGTATTAAATTTTTCATTTTATAATTATTTCTTTTATGGGGTATATTGATTTCAAGTGGTAAGGGGTTTCTCATCCCACTGTTATTTTTATGAGATATGACTTTCTAAACACATATTTATTATTTTTTATATATGCATTATGAAATTTGATATATAATATCATGAATAAAATTTTATTCATAGTATTTAATGTCACATCTGATAATTATTTATTTTATGGTGAATAAGATTTGACCCATTAAATGTGGTAAGGGTTTTTCTCATCTCCCATTTACTTCTAAGAGATATATTCATTATTAAACCCATAATTATTGTTTGTGGATTACATAATACAATTTTCAAATAAAAATCATGAATTTAATTATATTAATGTAATTATATTTTCCACATTCTGATTATTACTTTTTTGGGATTACTATTCGACTGATTACTAAGTGGTATGGGAGTTCATAACATAGCTTTAATTAAATGAGTTAAAATTATATTTCATTAATTATGTAAATATATGGTTTTGTATAAAATGAATTTTCTTTATAATTTTTTATTTACACATGTTTTCTTTTTATGTCAAGTGAATACACATAATCCATTCATTTGATTAATGATATGATCCTTATATAAGACTTTGTCACAATTTTATTTCATTGATGCATATTTTTTATGTTATGCACCAATTTTCTTTTCCATGATGTATATAATGACACTATTATTTATTATAATCATTAATTTTATATGTAATTAAATATACTTATTTATTGTATCCTAAATATAATTACTTCCAAATTCATATAATTAGTTTTTTCATATTGTGTTTACTTCAAATGTTTTTGATTGAGTAGGGAAATAATGGTGTTTTTGTATCTTTTAATAAATATAGATACATGTTGATAAGGAATATTTGTTAATGAATTAAATATACCATTTTAATATTTGAGGAATTATTTGAACAAGCTTATATGGGTGAAGTTCGGTTATAAGTAGCCCCTTAATTCAATTAAGGTCTCATGAGATGAAAATATTGGTAATATTAAATTGGTATAAAACCATAATGATTCAAAAACATGGGAAGTATCATTAATGTAAGGGTAACATGATTCTTGAGATCATAGAGTATAAATAATTTTTGTAATTAAGATTTCAGTCATTATTGTCAATCAAGTATTCACTATGATATTATCCGTGGATTCAGATTATGATCATGTTTTGATTAAATTGATTTTTTAATCAATTACATTCCCAAAATGACTATTGCTTTCCTCTAATGAATGAGATGTTATTGAGTATATGGAATTTATTTCAGTTAAATACACCTTTGCATATTTATTATTTCTAATTAATTATTGATTCCTCAATGTTTTTATTGTATTTATCCCATATTGGGAATTTGAGCTCAACCTTTTATATGTTCTCCTTTTCCCTGGATGTGATGATGAAATGTTTAAAGGGTTTCAGGGTTTCAATTAATTTAATTTAATATGTTTTACATAATATTACTAATTTAATACGTATTCCATTAATTAATCTAGTTATTCAAGAATACTAAATTTGTTGGTCCTTTGGGATTTTAATCTTGTTTCTATGCTAATTTAATAATGTACAGCTCTGGATCCAGGCTACTAGGGTCTGGTTCATTAAAGTGGATATTAGGATCTATATTAGGATAATACTTACCCATCACCCAATATTGTTTATGAAAAAAAGTTAGGGGTGTTCTATACACCCATGGGATGAAAAATAGTTCCTGATCATTGAGGACACACCATTGGGAAATTTTTTTCCTATCAAATTAATCTAAGATTAAGAGGGTCTTATTTAAGGACATGACATATCATCTCCATGATGTAGTGTGTAATTCACCGATATATTTTAACAATAATAATTAGATATTTAATTTGCAATAATATTTAAGATATTTTAATGTAAACTATTCTAAAAATAACAAGGCGATCATCCAAAACATAACCAAGAAGATATGTATGTATATATAGAATGTACAAAATAGAAATTAAATTTGGAAATGGATTTTTAATAAAATAAGGTGATACAAAGGGAGAGTCTATGTATAATATAAGTAAAAATAAAAAATATCAACTATAAAAAAAATTATGATACATTAAGGATAACACCCACTATGTAGCCTCATCCAACCCATTCTCAGTTATCATGGATATCAACCAATACCATGTGGTAAATTTCAATTACCTATAATATTTAAAACATTGACTAAATAAATGAAATGGGTGTTTTTATGGTTTTATCATAATAGGTCTAGTAGGATCCTAGCACATGTTCAATGATTAGACATTATCATATAATGAAATAATGTGTGTTTCCAAATATGATTATAAAATATTCTTATAAACTATTAATAAAAAATAATAATATTAAACACAATTTAGAATTTAATAATAATATATGTAAATAATAATTTTAAATAAATAATCATTAGATATTACATAGGGTATCTATGATTCAGGAATCCTAGGATCCATATACAAATTTATCTAAATTAAACTCAACTGTACACAGAACCTTAATCGTAGTATAATCCTAATCAATTTGAAATAATTACAATTTTGAGTAGATTCCTTTGGTATGGAATTAATTTAAATTTCATTAGACTGGGTGGACTCAATACATAAGAGAACATATCATTATGCCTATACCCATGAAACCATGTTTCCCTCTAACAATAACCATTCTTAATGTATTCCATCTATAATTAAAAACATATTCATTCCCATCTTAGTGAATAAAAGTTTCAAAAAATTACAAAAATACTCAATAAATTTAAAAAAAGACAGTGTAATAACATTAATTACTCATATCAATATAATAATTTGAAAAAAATTAAATCACAAATAAATTAATACCCAGTGATTGTCAATAATACAATTTAATAGTTAAAACCCTCATTTTATAAAATAAATCACCCATGATTCTCCAAAAAATGTATTAAATTGTTCTACCTACATTAAACTGGTGAATCCATTTGTGAGTGATGAATATACACCAAAATTTGGGGGGGGGGGGGGTAAATTTGTAGTAGATTTAGATCCCCAGAAATCGAATTTATGATAATAATTTCAACCAAATGTAATCCTAGGACATCTTGTACGTAGGGAAGGAAGTAATCATAGAAAAAACAAGAATTGAGCTAAAGATAATAAATAAATCAAAATCATGATTCCTTGATGAAAAATACACTATAAACAATGAGTTAGGGGAGGATAATAAAGTGGGTTGATGACTTGGCCATCATGGATAAGATTGAATGAGAGGGAATGTGAAAGGGGTGACATTAAGTAGTGGTATAATTGTAATCAACAGATTATATATTCTAGGTAGGTCACACTTTTTGGCCGCATAGTTTTTTGAAATTATGAGAGAATAGTAAAATAAACACTATGATGTAATTTTAATTAGTTTATTCCAAATGTCTTAGTACCATGGTTTATGAAACCATTTTAAAAATATATTATATAAATTGAGGAGGACCCATATATATAGTTGGTTGGTCTGAATTCCTATATTGATTCAACAACCATGCACCCAACTCTTACATTTCATTCAAAGAATCATGGTTTAGAGAACAATAATCTATTTTTAAATAAACTACTAGAAAAATCTGAGGTGAACCACAAATCACATACATATAAACTACATTAGTTTAGAAGAATATTCAAAACATCTCAAAACAATATACGCATGGTAAACTTTAAGGTTTAGTGTATATTGAGACTAGATGCATATTCAACATATTTTTCATACTTAATAACACTATTTTTAATATGGGTAATGGAAACATAAAAATGGGTATGATCATATATAATTTATGGGTAAACATACTATATAATAATTGATGATCAGAAGTGAGCATAAGATAAGAATGTGGGTCTGGGTGCTTTATCGTTGTTGATGAACATAATATTAGAAAATATTACCCAATGAAACATGAATATTCAATAGTAAATAAATTCCTAAGGATACAAGATCAAAATAATACATAAGTTATCATAACATGACAAAATTGGTAAATAAAATATAATGGAACAGACATAAGCATAAAAAATCCTATTATTTTTCAATATTCACTTACAAGACCATAATAATATTGGATAAAGCGTCCCATAAAGGTTCACTCCCAAATCCATAACACATCATATAATTAGGAAAAATTCTTGACCAAATACATTGGAGGGATGTATACATTTTGGCCTACCAATCAGTCAATAAACACAGTACTATGGGGGTTTCAATTTACTCCATATACCCATTTAACAAATGAGATATAAAATTACCCATTAAATTATAGGGATATATAAAATTTCTCGACCACTAATAAAATAATGAAAACCATATATTTTTGTTCCACGAAAACATAAAATCGTATATATATTAAAATTAGTGAATTATTCTTTGGAAAATATGTGAGGTGTAAAAAACAATGATAAAAAATTATATAATTCATATGTATAATGTTTTTGTATTATATAATATGAACATATCCCATGTGTAACATAAGAAATGTCAAAAGATATTGAAATTGATGGAATAACTGTTATTATTTGAATAAATGAACTTTAAAAAAAATGGAGTAATAATTTTCCTAAAAAACCATTAATATTTAATACTATTTTGGAAAATAAATTTATAATATGAAAAATTAAATTCATAAAGAAAAATTTTCTAATAATTAAAGAATGTGTTCTCATGAAAAATTATTAAAGGAATAATGTTTTGAAAATAATAAATGTGAAAAAAATAAAATATTTTTTAAATTTTTTTAAAATAATGTCAATAGAATATTATAATTAACATAAAAAATTATTGAATCATGGATATGGATACCCATAATATTAATATTTACATAAAGGTGAAATATTCTTGACCATAAATAATAGGGGGTGTTTATTACAGATACAAGATTAAAATTAGTTAAATTATTTACTAAGAGAAATGAAATCAAGATAAGAAACATAAAAAACAAATGATAACTAGTGGAGAATAAAATGGGGTTTTAGAGATAATTTTTAATCATTTTTTATACATATGTAATTTAGATCATAGAATCTCTATTTTGAAATAAGATTGGATTGGAAACCTTATGGATCTGGAAATTGTTTATTTAAATATCCATTAAAAGGGAGGAATTGATATGGATTTTTGAATCCAATGAATTTCATTATATGGATATTTAATTACAATTTTGTGAAATATTTACACTATAAAATAAAATAAGTGTTGAATACAAATAATATCACAAGGAACCGAAATTTTCTTGAAGAAAAAAATAGAATTTTCTCCGAAAATTCTTAAACAATCATTAAAATCCTATAAAATATAGATAAACTTATCAATAACTTATTTAATATGATTATTAAAACACATTAAATTATTTATTATATAATTATAATAATTCAATAAACATTTTTTTAGTTATTGTTTATTTTCTTTGTCACATCTTAGTAATTTTGTTTTTTCACCAATATTTTTTAATTAAAATGCCAAACCACATTATTTCAAAAAAAATCATTATTTCAGGTTTATAATTGATATTAATATAATATAGATCGAAACAAATTTCATCTCTATGTTTACTTCATAGAAACTATTGTCATGGTTTGCAATAATGGGATACATGATTAACTTTTTTTTTCATAATTTACTCATATTAAAAAAATAATTTATAATGATATTTATTTTCCATTAATCATTTTAAAACAATTTTAATAAAATATTTTAATTGTTAATATAATTAATATTTATCCAATATATTTTTAACCATCAATTTATGGTGGTGATGAATAATGGAACATGTATCTCAATGGAGGCAATTGTCTGCACATACCAATAAAAAACATTTTCAATTTACATAAAATGAAAAGAGTGTAGAGATTATTTATCCTTTATAAATATTAATCATGTTTTAACTAATATAATTATTAATTATATTACTCCTTTTAACTATTCATGTATGGTGGTTATGAAAAATAGAAAATGTCAATCCATAGAGGTTATAGTTCTGACATATGCATAGATGATGTTTTGGTTTTTTAAAAGAGAAGGGTGGAAGATATGTAATATTTTTTCAATAGATATAATATAATTTTTAGATAATAATAGTATTAATGTTTTTATTTTTGGATTCTATAGTATTCTATTTGGTATAATAAAAATACATAATTAAATAGGAATGAAAATGAGTGATTGAGTGTTTTTACCATACTACTTAGATTAACTTCTTTACATATCAGAATTAGCCTTTGAGGGTTGGTCAGATGAGAATAGTAGATAATATAGGAAGTGGATAGTTGTTTTTGGGATATATATAGGAAGTATCATAATATAATTTATAATGATAGGTGTATCTTGATGTGGGTGGAAGGGAGATCCATTTATAGGTGAGAAAGGGGTATTGGACTTCAATGTAAATATTAGTTAAGGGGTAATAATGAGAGTTGGGTGAATATGGTGAGGAATGATTGTTTATAGATGTGTTATTACATGTCATCATACCAAATGTTTTATAGAAATTCAAACATTAATGTAAACTTAACAAAATTGAATCCACTTAATTCTATATTCTTAACCTAATATACCTTGATAAAAAAATTAACAATGGTAATTATGATTTTAATAGAAATATAACTGATTCTAAATTTGTACAAAATTCAAATAACTAATTTTTTATATATTTATAAATTAACATTTACCTAAAATATAATTTATATAGAAATTAACATTTTTTAAAAAAAATGGCATTTTATAATTTAATTATTTTACCTATTATTTATATTTAATTATTCATTTAATTGTAGATAATTTAATATGAATATGAAATATTTATTTGTATCATAATTTATCCTAAATACATTTAGTTTTATAAAAAATAGAATCAAAATAGAAAAGTAATATTTTAAATATATATATATATATAATGATCTTATTAGTTATTTAGATATAGTAATATAATATTTCAATTCACTAGTATTACAAGTATATATTATTTTTACTTCTATAAATATTTCATAATTTTATTACCTTTACTTATAGCCAAAAACTCTATAGATACATTATAATGGTTTTATAATTATTATTTTTAGTTTAGTGTTGTGTTAAAAGAATGTTACCATACACATCAAAAATATTTAATACTAATTTTTTTAAATTCTCAGGTTGTTACAAACTCCCTCAGGATTTTGATGCCCATAGTATAAGATATTCTACAAATGTTTGGTAACTATATACCCTCTATTTCTTTCCCATTTTTCCTGAATTTAAAATTAATTTTATCTCAAATAAAGAAATAAAGAGAAAATTCATAAAATAATAGATTATATATATGATAATGGCCCCATGGGTGTGATAATTACCCTCACCATATCACATTCTACACATAGATATCAATAATAAAATCAATCTTGTAAAAGAGAATGATACATCCCTATCATAATGGACTCTCAACCTCATGTATCATGAGACTCACTCATATTATTCAATAATATTTAATTAAATTGAATATAATCCTCATGTAGAACATTGTTTTGAGTGTCAATAATTTATATAAATTTATCTTCTATAGGAACTTCTTTCTCTAGTTCTAGATATTATGACACAATACACCAAAGGGATCAGTATGGTGTATAATTTTTCAAGTTATATTGAATCAATAATTGGTATATGTCATATATAGAGGCAATTATAAATGATATTCAATATTATAGATACATTCATTGACTTGAAATGGTCCCAAATATCTCAGTGTGAGCTTCCCTTTCTTACAGACCTATCAATGTACTAATTAACGAGACACAATTATAAATATATGGGAAATAAGAATATAAAAGGTTTTTTATTATGATCAAAATACGATTTGTGGAATCATTTATCCATGATTAGTCATTAAAAAATACATTAGATACATTAAATATTCTCTAGGACAATGCTTGGTATAACTAGATATGCTTTACCCAACTAAGATAAATAGAGGTGAGACCGACATGTATGACCATATAAGCCAATGAAGAGATCCGTTTAAATAGAGTAATGATAGATATTAGAAAAATATAATTTAATTAACTCTATATGGTTATCCTATAAGCCTTGAATTAAACCTCTCAAACATGTACCATGTCTACACGAATTTTGAACACCCACTCCCTATGGCCATCATTTTACAGATGACAAGTCATGATCAACATCATTTCGGAACCCATCACCTCTAAAGTCCTATCACTAATTAAGAGTTAAAAAAGTCATATATATAAAAAATTATAGAATATGTAACATCATAATATTACATAATCTCTTGCACATACTACTTCACAGTATCAGCCACTATAGTGGTAACTATGCTCAAAATTATATGAGATGAATTAGACAACTAATATATTAAAAACCATATATTGATCACCCAAAAATGGACATGAGGTAACTAAAGAATAAAATACATGGATATCTCATCCCATTTTTTGGTGGGGATAGGAATAGGGTGAAAAACCATAGGGATTTTGATAAATAGATGTAACCTTATGAAATGTATAACATTATAGAATGAAAACCCCAATTCAATTTCTCATTCCATGAAATAAATATTAATATCCAATATTATAATAAAACCAATGTGGATCCATGATGGTCTTTTCATCCATAATGATGGGAATAATCAATCAAGAAATATATTATGGTATAGGAATAACATAATGACTTATAAAATAGATAATTCACTCAAAAGATAGAGTCAAATCACCAATTCTCCCCCCTCATTAAAACCTTTCTCTAAATACCCATACATTCCACATCCCCTCATGTAACTTGACGCATAATCTCATGGAGATAATATTTCAGTAATATATTTTCCTGAAATTAATTATCTTCCTATTCATTCATATCTATATGCATATTAGTAAATAGTATCATCATGTTTCACTCATCACTAGATTATTTCCAGGTTTGTGATAAAAATTTCCTAACAATATAATTGAAAACCACATTTTCCATTTCTATAATATAGTCATGGAAACAATCAAATCTATAAATTTATTATACCAATCACCTTTTTTAAAGGTCCAAGTCATTCTGAGATAAAACCTAGCTCAATATTATAAGATTAGTAAATTCTATTAAGTCATCATTGAGGAGGTAATGTCACATCCATTTAAGAGAATGAATAATCACCACATGATAAAGGATTTGAGTTAGTTTATTTTTATCTTGTGGATAATGTTGATGATAACCATAAACCACTGCATGGAGGACTTGCAAAAGAATGAATCCCAATGTCATAACATATGCATTATAATAAGTGGCACAGACCTACCCATCATCATGTAAAATCAAGATATGTCATAATTGAAATATTCATTTCAAATCATCAAAAGAGGTTTTCTATTTATATATCCATACAAATTTCATCCCTCTCCATGTGGGGTGGTCAAAGTTAATGAATTCATAGAGAAATGGATATAGAATTTCTGATAGTAGATAGCTAGAACCAAGTCTTTACATATCATAAGTACATTCATTGGTTATTACCAAGAAATAACTATATTAACCTTCACTAAATAATCATTAATTGTTCTTTATAACACCATATGTACCTTGATAATGAATTATTAGATCTAGAAACAATAATGTAACATATTTTCATAGAGATGATTTTTAGTGAGTTTATAATAAAATCTTCATCTACTCCTCATGATCCTACTTAGTTTAAGAGTAGAATAATCTATCATCCTTAGATAAAATGACATTGGTGTCTAGGAATCAATGAAATATTTGAGTCATAAGGGAAAAAAATAACTCAGTATAATTAATTTGAATAAAAGGAATAACAAGATCCTAAATTGGTCATTCTTGAATCTAAAAGCAGACTTCAGAATGTAAAACTCATTCACCCAAAGACGGTGATACCTTGAATGATGGTTGATATTCTAGAATCATATTTCCCCTTTAATTTGACCAAAAATGACATCCTTGTGAGGTAATGGTTTTTTAATCTTGATAATTTCATTGTTGAACATGCTATATTATATGAATAATAAATTTATTACATCTGCACTCATAGAAAAGTATACTGGGTCCTCCATGGAATTACACGAGTAAAAATACATTCCTAATAATAATGATAATTTTTATCTTTTTTAAATTTCCTATGTTCATTTTTCTACACTCTATAGAAATTAAATTAAATCAAATTCATCCTTAGTTTCAAATAAATATAAAAAATCAATTTTCCACGCATGAAGAAACCATATGAACTCATCCAGTAATAATTACAGAATCTCTAAACCCATGTGTAGAAATTCCATAATAATATTCGTTTAATCATCCTCTATTAGAAGAGATTATATCATTTATATCATCCTAATAACCTCAAAAAGTGGATATATTTTCTTACTATACCAATTTTCCATTATCATTGAAATAAATGAGAGTTTCTATTATCTGTGGTGATATTATCCTCTAATGAATAAAATTAATATGAGATTTATATGTTACCACAACAAAAATTTTGAGAATTACACTAAATTGGTTAATTTCAAGAATGAGAAATTCCCATGATAAATACATATACAATATTGAGACAATTAGAAAATAAAAACAATAGAGACATTCATTTTTTTCCAAGTAGATTTTTGAAATTTACATAAATAATATAACAATCTAAAATAAAATATTAAGTAAATACATGATATGGGAACACATAAATGAGTGGGAGGAACCCATATAAAACAAATTAGTAATAATAAAAATTAAATAATAATGGTACATGTATTTTTTTCAGTTATACCTTATATTCTGTAACACCCCAAGATTTCATAGTATGTTATTTCTTCAATATAATTCAATAACATGGGCTACACGCAACACCACATTCTAACGCACCACAACATACCAAAATATCCATTCAAAATGATGTTATGAATAGTATTAACTGTATTATGAGTTTTATAAATAACCAATAGAATTTTAATATTCATATTTTGGGTTTCATATGAATAATATAAGGAAAAATTAAATTTTCCAAATAAAAGAATTATTTAAAAAAAATGCAATTTTACCTCCTATTTAATGGAGAATCCTTTTTAAAACAAATATTTGATTTTTATATATTAAATTTAATGAAATTAAATTCTTCTTTAGAAATAGGACATAAAAATTTAGTTTGGATAAATTTTTAGTGCTTTTCTGATAAATTTCATATTTTATGAATAGTGATAATAATATATTCTAATTGAAAACAACATTTTTAATCGAACTAATTTATAGTGTTAAATTTTGAATTTGAATGGTTTATAAGTAGAATTAGATTATATATTTGTTATTTAATACAATGTAGGTCATTATAAGTAATTTCACATTTAAATTTGAAATAACCACTTGTCATTCTTTTGATAGTTTTTACTTTTTAAAAACCCGATTTTTGGTTTTGACAACGGAAATTAATTTTACATTAATTAATTAAAGTCATCTATTTTTAATTTGGTAAAATTTAATTCATTATTGAATTCAGAATATCAAAATTAGCTAAAGGAAATTTTTTTGTATTTTTCTAAAAACATTCATTTTTTTTATGATTTGTGAAAATGTTGTGTTATTGTTTAAACCTGAATTTATATTTAAATAATTAATTATTTTAATTATATTTAATTTAAGTAAAAATTGATATATAATACTGATATAAGTACAATTTAATTCATTGGAGTCATTTTATAATAAAATTATATATACTAATTTTTATTGAAAATTTTAACATCTTTTACCCACCTTCTAGGAGCATTTGAAAAAATTTGCATAAAACACATTTCTACAGCTTTTATGAGTAGAAGTTAAAAAATATGAGAATCATGGTTTAAATATATATGTAAAATTTCTTTCAATAATATGAAAATATTTTTTGTTGAATAGTAAATTTTTACTTTTGTTTACCAAAGTTAAAGTAAATATAGTAATTAAGGGTAAAAATGATATCATAATTACCTTAACACATGTGATAATTCTATTGTATAAATTTAATTCGACCAAAAACATCCTTAGAAATAAAATATTATCCTTTTTTTTTCACTTGGATTAGATTAGAACATATATTATTATTTTATTTAAAGAATAGTTAAAAGAGTTAAATTCAAAGTTTAATAACTAAACCATTTTTAATATAGGTTTATATACAATATAATTTGGCTATAAATATTAATTGGAAATCTAGAACTATTTCATACATAATTAAATTTTATTTATAATTTTTATAAATTTATAATTTTATTTATTTATGACACCATGATGATGTAGTAATTACCATATTAATGAAATATTAAAATAATTGACATTATAAGTATCCAAATATATATAAATTGATATTTATAATGAATTACAATAAATTTCTAGGTTAATATGACATGTCAAGGTTGATTAAATAAATTTTATTCGATGGGATAATTTTTTTATGGCTTTCAAAAAAATCAAATGCTAAATAGTGAAAAAATTACAAAATTGAGTTTTTAAAACACAAACATTATTATTAATTTTCATAATATTCCTAAAAATAAATGTTTTTGGAAAAGGACAAAGATAAGGTTAGATATATCATTAATGAACGAATTGAGGTTCTAATGGAATTTTAGAGTATGTTTATTAACCATATAGTATATGAATACCAGAAGACACCGTAAAAGTTAAACTATTTTCGTAAGAGTTAAATCTAAAGAGATAAGGTCAAAATGGTAACCTCAACTTGTCTAAAACTTATTTATTGAGAGTATTTATACCCACAAATCTCTAAGTCTCAAAACAAAATTCAGTTGGATCTATTACAAACCGAATATGATTGTATAATAAATTACTATTTTAATCATTTACTAAATTGACCCTCACACCTCTTATAAAAAGCACTTCCCCTGCCCATAATAATAACACTCCCAAATCCATTTGTCTCAGCCAACCCATACCCAAATATCCTCTCAACATTATTCACATAAAACTATATTCCTTTTATCATAAATCCATCCTACAAACCCCTTTTGATCAACTCAAAAAGAAACACCCCAAGAAGTGGTAATAATTTCACCACCCACATCCAAGTTCTTTTCTTCATCCACTTATTCTTTAATTGATGATTTCATACCAAAATAATAACTACAATACAACCTACATACTGTTATGTTATTATAAATATGATATAACCATATCCGTTATTCTATCCATCCAATAAATGACAATGTCCCCATACGTGCGTACGTACGGCTTACTATCTCCACATCGTGGTGTAGTTTGTTATTCAAACACTTAATTATTTGGATGGGAATAATAATGAGTATAACTGGTGTAAATAATATATATAAAAGGTTAATGATAATTTAAATAGGATTTACCATCCAATTACATACTATTTCACCATCAATATAATGATATTTTCGCTCATGCGTGCGTACGGATTACCTTCTCCACGAAGCGATGAGATTCATTTCCACATTCATCATTCCACAATGATTATAACAATATATATTATTAATAAGTATGTAATATATGAAATAATAATGATTCTTTATATATATATATATATACTTAAATATATCTTATTCACTTACTTCCATGTAATATGATATGAAAACAGAAACAACGTTTATGAATATGTACGACCATCCATCTCCATAAATAGTGTTTTCTATTTCATATATATATATATATTACATATTTATATTATAAATATATATTATATATAAATCATGTGTTATATTCTTTACATATGTAAATATTGATCTAAATAATGCTATCAGGAATAACAAGTTAAAACACACATGATAAAGAAATCGATTATTACCCGAAATGTTAATTTAACATGGAAATACTTATTAAATGGGTATTATAAAGTCATAAATTAATCATGTATGGTATAATAAATATCAATATGGTTCTTTTATAATTTAATAACATACTATCATCATTATACAGGATGATAAACATACCCCTGACCAAAGGAATGTTCAATGTAAGGGTTAGTTCCTCAATCTCATTATTATCCATGATTGTTTATGTTTTTGTATTTTCAGGGAAAAATTTATTATCCAAGACCATGTTTCATAAAATACATTTCCAAATGATCAACTTAAGGTACTCTAACTATAACAACTTTTAAAATTTTTTAAAATATTTATTCTTTTAAATATTTCTTATTAATGTCCTTATTTTCAAAATGGTTTTAAGGATTTATTTATATGGACATGAATGTTTTAAAATGTTAATTCCATTCAAAATTTTTAAAGTGGTATGCGACACTTTTATTCAAAACTATTTTTTAAATTACTTGCTTTATAAATTAGGTTCCTTTTAAATGATTTCTTGAAAAGTGGATATTTCTCTCAAATATTTTTACTGATCATTTTCAACTACATCAACATCCTTTATAGAATATTATTCTCAATCAAGGTTGATTTATTATACAAATATTCCTTATTGAATTGAAGGTTTTGTGATATGTTTGAAGGTGAATGTGTATGTTTTATACTGTTAATGGTTTATGGATAATGTATTGACATTTCATATGATAGTTTTAATAAGAATGTTTATTTTATGTTTAAACCTTTTCATATGGGGAATGCATTGGACTAAGTAAGTGACAGGTGGATCCCACTATAGCTCCCCGATGCATCGATTGGTATGTTGAGACAAACTAGTTTTTAGAAAAAGGCCTTTACAAAATTGTATTTTTTTTCTTGGTATAAGGCCTAGACTACGTGGTTATTAAGTCTGGCATTATGCATTCCATCATTATGAAAGTGGATATTAATATTGCATGTGATTATTTGACTAGTATAATATCGATGTGAATAAGTAAAGGGTATTATTTGATTTATATTGGCCATATTATGTATAATTTTATGTTTAAAAAGAATATATTTTAGTCTTATACATTTCATTAAATGTGTATGTTTATTTATGAATGTTTCTTCTATATTGTTATCCTTACTGAGCATATGAGCTCACCCATTTCTATGTTTTATTTTTCCTAGGATGCAAAGAATTATATTATGACTGACCTGTAGGGATGGTATAAGGGATATGAATGTGGTAAATGGAGGAAATATTGTTGTAGTTTTATTTGTAATGTAATTTAAAACTTATTAATGTATCAAGTACATTCTAGGGAACTAAATTGATCGGTCTTTTGGGACATGATTACTTGTATCATGCCAATGTATTGAAATAATTAACCAGATCTGGGTAACTGGGGTCTGGGTGTTACAGTTTGTATCAGATCATGTTTAGTATAAACCTAGTAAAGTAGATTTATATACTCTCTTATTAGAGCACATTACCCTAAGATAGACATTGAGGATTAGTATAGAAGAACTTCCTAGAATTTCGGTAATGTAGAGATTTTGTGTATTATCCAAGCAATACATCCCTGTCTAGATAAGAGAATGTAGTGGCAGCTCTGGAAGAGATGTATCTATGAGTGAAAACTCCAATAAAAAGTTTCAAGCTTGACCCGGGGTATCCTGTTACATGACAATGGGCCTTGCTGCACTTTTGCTTACGACACTCCCAGGGGATATTCTTTGGGTAATTCACAATTTCATTACAAGAAATTATAAAGGATTAAGGAGTAAATAATTCTTCAAAGAAAACATTTTATGATTATAGATTATATGCATAATATTTTCAAATTACATTAGGTATTTTACAAGTTTGGAATTATGGATTATGATTCATAAACTAACCTAATTTATTCCTTTGTATAGAAATTGCACCTAGTAGAAGGAATGAGAATACCAACAATACACATTAACGAATGATTATGAATGATCATATCATTCATGGTATTAAGCCATAATTTAAAAGGGAAATAGTGTCTCATGTCTTCTCATCATATGATTAAATAGTATCATGTGTTAAGAAGATAAGTAATTAATTCTATTAGTCATATTTCTTTAAAGGGAAGAAAGATATGAAAAATATGGGACAGAGAAAAATGGATAAAGGGGAGATGAGAAGAAGGATTTTCCCATATGTCATAATGGTAAAAATAATCAACTCAGTAAATGCATGAAGGGAATGTGAGTTTTTTTAAGTGTGGAGAATATGGAAATAAAGTATATGATTCCAAGAATAAAAAAAAGGATTCAAATGTACAATGCTTCATCTGTATGGAGTTGGGACACTACACGAATCAATGTCCTAATCATTAGAGTATGCCCCAAATGCTGCTATTGGATAATAATAAAGTTATGATTCTACTGAAGATGAAGAGGAATGATTTGAGTTCTTATGTTGTTATTAAAGTATTGTTTCATTTTAATATTTTATTAATGATTAATATCTTATAAGAATTATAGCGTATATAAGGACTGAACAACAATACTAATTGATTAAGGACTTGAGATTGTGTGGAAAAAAGAAAAGTGACCCAATAGCATGTTAATTTTTTTAAAAAATATATGATTGATAGAAAGATATACCATAATATAGTTATGATACAAAGGTATTTATTTTTTAAAAATATATGATTGATTTTGATAAATTATATAGAATATTCTTGATTACCTTGAAACTGATTAATAATTTTTATATTCCATTATTGATTGAGTTTACAACATTTTTGGATAGAATGATTATATCAAGTATTTTATAAGCAATAATGGAGAATAAATGTAATCAATACAGTTTTATGGTAATTTAGGGTGTTATAGTGTTTTAAGAGAATACATGATGAAGGTATTCACATGTTATTAGGTAGAAAAAAATCTTTTATTGTGTTTACCTTCCTTATAAATTTTGGACTTTGAGTTTGGACTGAAGTATTTTGGATAAGTGTAATCGTTAGAATATATTATGTTTGAAATTGGATAATATTTTTAAGGTTAAATCATTTATTTAGATTATTTTTGGATTATGATAAAAAGGACAACCCAGAGGTCGGGTGACAACCTGTCGCATATGGCAAGGCCGTGAGACTTGAACCCGCAATGGAAGGGTGACAAGGGTACATCACCTACCACTGGCCTACATGATGTCCTAGTTTGTATAATATATATTTTTTAAAATATAATGAAAAATGAAGTATAAATTCATAATTTTTGGAACCTATAGGATTTGGATAAAAAGAATATTTTTGAATTCTATTATCTTTTGGAGTAAAAGATGAGTTTGTGGTAGGAATTAGTTGAAGGATGAAACCCTACTTTTCATGTATATATATATATTTTAATATTCATCTTATTCTAGGAATAAATTAATTCTTAATATTTAGGGAAGGTATCTTATAACAAATTCTTTTCTTAATACCTTATGTTTTGGTGAACTGATGATATTTTAAATCATCAAAGATTGATGGCTTCGAGGACCTCAATTTTACACATGTTTGTGATTGAGGACCTCAATCACACCCTATAAATATTTTCAGTTTTCTTCCAATTTTGTTTCTATAATTTCCACCAATTTTCTCATAATTCATATCATAATTTGGTGTTTACTTTTTCATTTCCCATTCCCTTTTATTAAGACTATATTTTTTTAACATAATTTTCAATGTGGGTGTTCACCAAAGGTATTTTTCTATTTCTAACCTTTTATTTTCGAAAAAAAATTTCAAAATGAGAGGATAAAATTTATTGAATGAAGGGTGAATTTAACACCCCGTGATTTTATAGTATGTCATTTCATCAAAATAATTCAATAACTTGTGCTACACGCAACACTGAGTTCAGGCGCACCACGACTTACCAAACTTGCCATTAAAAATTGGTTATGAATCAAATTAACTGAATTTATAATTTTATATATATACTATATAATTTTTACATTCATATTTTGTGTTTCTTAGACATAATATAAATAGAAATTCAATTTTTCAGACAAAAGATGTATTTTTTAAAAAATGCATTTTTAAGACCTATTTAATGGAGAATCCTTTTTAATACAAATATTTGATAGTTTTATATATTAAATTTAATAAAATTAAATTCTTATTTATAATAAGGACATAAAAATTTAGTTTGGATAATGTTTTTTGTATTTTTTAAATAACATTCATATTTTGATTAATGGTAACAAATACTATATTTTAATTGAAAACAACTTTTTTAATCGAAATATTTTATAGTGTTAAATTATGCATTTGAATGCTTTTGAAGTATAATAAGGTTATATTTTTATCATTTAATATAATGTAGGTCATTATAAGTAATTTCACATTTAAATTTTACATAAACACGTGTCAGTTTTCTGATATTCATTACTTTTTAAAAAACCACATTTTTGTTTTGACAACGAGAATTAATTTTAAATTAATTAATGAAAATCCTATGTTTTGAATTTGGTAAAATTTAAATAATTTTTTAATTCTGAATATGAAAATTATCTTAGGGTAAATTTTTGGTATTTTCCTGAAAACATTCAATTTTTTATGAATAGTAAAAAACACTATGTTATTGTTTAAAACCGAATTTTAATTTAAATAATTAATAATTTTAGTTAAATTTATTTTTCAGTAAAAATTTCTCTATAATACCTATATATGTTCAATTTAATTTATTGGAGTCATTTTGTAAAAAAATTAGATGTATAAATTTTTATTGAACTTTTTAACGTCTTTTTCCCACCTTCTATGCGCATTTGAAAATTTGAGTAAACATAATTTTACCACTTATGTGAGTTGAATTTTAAAAATATGAGAGATATGGTTGTCATTAGTAAGTAAAATGTTTTTGAATAAGATGAAAATAATTTTTGGTGAATAGTATCTTTTGACTTTTATTTACCACGGGTTAAAAGTAAATAGAGTAATTAAGCATAAAAATGATATCATATTTACCCTAACACATGCCCTAAGTTTATTGTATAAGTGTAATTAGAACAAAAACAACCATAGAAATAAAATATGACCCCTTTGTTCTACATGGATTAGATTGGTATATATATTTTAATTTTATTTGAAGAAAAGCTAAAAGAGTTAAATTCAATTTTTAATAACTAAACCATTTTTAAATAAGATTATACACAATATAAATTAAACTATAATTATTAATTATAATGATAAAAATAATTCCTACATAATGGAATTTTTTCTATAATTTTTAGACATTAAATAATTTAATTTATTTATGACACAATGATGATGTAGTAATTACCTTATTAATGAAATATTAAAATAACTGATATTATAAATATCCAAATAAATGAAAATTGGTACTTTTGATAAATTAAACTAATTTTATAGGTTAATAAGACATGATAGGTTTTATTAATGAAATTTTATTCAAATTGAAAAAATTTTATGGATTTCAAAAAAAATCAAATACAAAATAGTGTCAAAATTGACATAATTGTGTTTTAAAACAAAAACTATATTATTAATTGATATAATATTCCTAAAAATCAATGTTCTGGAGAAAGGACATAGTTTAGGATAGATATATCAATAGTTAACCACTTGAAGTTCTCTTTTAAGTTTAGTGTATGTTCATTAACCTTATTGTGTATGAATACAAGAAGACACGTTTCAAGTTAAACTATTTAACTAAGACTTAAATATCAAATATAAGGTAAAAATGGTTACCAAAACATGTATAAAACCTATTTTTTGAGTGTATTTATACCCATAACCATCTGAGTATTTAAATAAAATCTATTTGGATCCATTATAAATTGAATATTATTTTATAATAAATTAATATTTTAATCTTTTCATAAAGTGGTTCTCGCCCCTCTTATAAAAGGGGACTTATCCTTATCTCAATCACACACTTCCAAATCAATTTTTCATGGCCAAAACCTGTCCAAATATCATCCCAACATCCCTTAAATCAACTTTGAGTCATTCATTTCATAATAAATCCATCTTATTGAGCCCTTTTGATCAACTCAAAAGGAAGCACCTGAAGAAGAGGCAATAATTTCACCACCCTTTTTCCAGTACATTTCTTCTTCCACTTATTATTTTTTTTCCATAACAAAATAATATCTCTGATACCTCCTACATACTGTGATGTTATTATAAATATGGTAAAACCATATTCATTATTCAATGCATCCTATAAATGAAAAAGTCACCTTACGTGTGTACGTACGGTTTACCGTCTCCACATCGTGGTGTAGTTTGTTATTCAAAAACTTCATTTTTTGGATTGGTATAATACTGATTATAACTTATTTTAATAAAAAATATAACATTACAATGATTATTTATATATGATATACCATCTAATTACATAATATTTCACCATCAATATGATGATATTTTTTCTCGTGCGTACGTACGGATTACTGTCTCCATGGAGAATGAGATTCATTTCCATGTTACCATTCAACGAAGATTATAAAAATATATATTATTAATTTGTTTGTAATATATGACATAATAATTCTATTTGATATATATATATATATGTTTATTTATATATTAACTTACATATATCTTATTCACTTACATTAGTTCAATATGATATGAAAATGGAAATAAGGTTTATGCATACGTACGACCTACCATCTCCATAAATAGTGTTTTCCATTTCATATATCAATGTATTATAGATATTTATATTCAAAATATATATGATATAAAAATCTTGTGTTATATTCAGGAAGTATGTAAATCATGATCTCAAAGATATGATCAAGAATGACAAGTTAAAACACGCACGATAAAGAAAGCGATTATTACCTAAAATGTTAATTTAACATGGAAATAATTATTAAATTGGTATTATAAAGTCATAAATGATTCCTGTATTTTATTATAAATATGAATAAAGTTATGGTATAATTTAATAACATACTATGGTTACTATGAAGGTGGTTAAACTTACCATCGACTAAAGGAAAGTGCTAGGTATGGGTTAATTGTTCAATCTCATTATTATCTGAGATTGTTTATGTGTATTATTTTATGGGACATAATTATTATCCATGATCATAATTCATTAAATACATTTCCAAAGGATCCTATTAAGGTAATTGTTGACTAATACATCTTTTCATATGTTTTAAAAAATTAATTCTTTTTCAATCCTTCCCATTAATGTCCATGTTTACAAAATAATTTTAAGGATTTATTTATATCGATATGAATGTCTTAAAATGTTAATTCCAATAAAAAGTTTCAAGGGGGTATGGAACACTTTGTTTTAAAACTATATTTTAAATTAATTCCTTTATAAATTATGTGAATTTTAAATTATATCATGAAAAATGTATATTTCTCTCAATGATTTGTACTGATCATTTTCGACTATTTCGACATCCATTATGGGAAATTATTAATAATTAATGTTGATTTATTATACAAATATTCAATATTATATTGAAGGTTTTATAATATTTTTGACTTTGTATGTGTTATTTTTATACTATTCAGGGTTTATGTATAATGTATCAACATTTTGTATGCTAGTTTTATTACAAATGTTTATTTTATGTTTAAAACTTTTTTGTATGAGGAAGGTATTCAACATATTATGTGAAGGGTGGAGCCCACTATTATGCCTTGATGCATGGGTTGGTCTAATGAGACAAAATAGAGTCTTATAACAAGGCCTTAACAAATTCTTATTTGTATTATTGGCACAAGTCATTTACTATGTGGTTATGAAGTCTGGCATTACGCATTCCATCATTATGAAAGTTTCTATTGATATTGCATTTGATTATTCGACTAGTATAATATCCATATGAATAAGTAAATGGGATTATTTGATTTATATTGGCCATATTATGTTGATGTTCTTTTTTAATAGTCTTATGTTTTAGTCTTATACATTTTCGTAAATGTTTATGTTTATTTCAAAATGTTCCCGCTATATTGTTATCCTTACTGAGCATCTAAGCTCACCTCTTTCTATGTTTTATTTTTCCTAGGATGAGAAAATGTATATTATGACTGACCTGTAGGTATAGTCTAAGAGATATGAATGTGGTCAATTGAGACAGTGTTGTTGGTGTTTTTCATTTTTGTATTGTAATGTAAAACAAATAAATGTATCTAGTACTTCGAAGTCTTTTAAACTGATTGGTCTTTTAGGGACATGATTCCTTTTATCATGACAATGTATTATAAGAATGAAACTTATCTAGGTAACTGGGGCCGGGGCATTTCATATTCTATGGGGGATTATGCCATAGATAATAGTTTCCTTGTTTTTGAATGAGCTGGAGGCCTCCCACAAGACCGAATTTATGACAAAAATAAAAACTGCAATAACGTAAACCACTAAAACCTGTATTCTCATATGGTTAGACACCCATTTATTTTTAAATTTCATAAAGATATATGGAAACCATTGATATTTATTATCACATATTACATATTGATGAGGGGTTTGATCTATAGATCCTTTAACCAATCCCATACACCATGAAGTATGAAAATTCATCGATATCACTGGAAAAAAATGTTCTTCTATTTTTAACCATGTGACCTTGATGGATGATATGCTTTTATCTAGAATTTTTGGTAGAAGAAGTTAAATATTATGGATTCCTTGAACCATATCTACTACTCCAAAAATATTGATGACACTTAACCTTCATTTCTATAAATAACCACTTAAATCCAATTGGAATAGATATCGAATATATCATTCTAAAAATAATGAAATAGATTTACCTTCACTATCTAGGATTGGTCAAATATTCTTGTATAAGAGGGATGTTTTAGTAGAAAAAATTAGAATCAAATGTTAGGTAAAAGGATCAATTAAAATTTTCAGGCTTTCAACTTACCATTATAAACAAACATAGTAGTTTAATGAATAAGATCAAGAAAATTGTTTTCACGCTCTATTATCCTATAATTTCCGTTCTAGAGACATAAAAAAACTCATGATACTTCACAAAGTACAACATATAAATATAGAACATATATGTAAACATAGGCATAAATTTATTATTGTACATGTTCTAGTAAAACATATCCAAAATGATGGAATATCGCTATTTTCAGTTTCATCCCTTAAGAATTAAATTTGAACACTTCATAGTTATATACCATGAATTTTATAGTAATTCAAAAATAATTCCAATATTTTCAAAACAATCCTCTGTGATTGGATGATTATTTCATCCTCGAATGTATGGAGGATGATGAGGAATTAATTTTAGAGATAAGACTTTATATTGACCTAAACATTGGTCTACATCATTATCCTAATCTTAGCGAAGCAATAAAATTTGATCTATGGGTGATATTATCTTCCCACATTATCAAATAAATTGGGATCATATATATGATTATATAATAGAATATTATATGAAGATCCCTCCAGAGGATCCATAAGGGTTCTTTTAGGGAGAATGATATGTCTAATAATCAAATAAAGCGCAGTAAGACTGTTATTATAGTAAAATAACATTAATTGAACTATAATATTCCATTAAATTAATAAAATCACCGTAATAAAGAATTTAAATAAAGGGAAAATATTTTAATCATCAAAATTATTACTAAGAATAGTTCACCAAACTATAGACCAATTGTGCTGGTCTCACATGAATAATATGATTATCTTTGTTGTTTCACTAGATTGTTTTACAAACCATGATAAAATAATAATAGATGCATTATATGATTCATCTAATATGGAAAACATGGTTTGATCATAGTCTATATCAGGTGGTAACAAACTATGAAAAAAGAAAAATACTACAAATCCTCAATTTCCATAACCAAATTCCCTGTATGTAAATAATTCAATTCAGAATAAAATAATATTACACTTTTCTTGAAAACACGTTTTGACATAATTATCATTATGACATGGTTTGGTTTGAAACTCACTCACAACCACCAATGAATTATAAAATATCATATATCATATCTACATAAACATTCCCAAATATCATAAATCAATATGAATATTTTATTCTATTCCTTCAAAATCCAAACAATGGTACTTCTAAAAAAACCATAGTCATCCTATGACAAGCTTGAGGGGCATTCTCACTCCCAAAATGTGGGGAACTAGTTCATGAGTTTCAATGGTACACCTATGGGAATTTTTTCTCCCAATAAGTCAATCTATTTAAAATTGGATCCTATTAATGAACCAAGCATGAATTAATAATGTAATGGAAGTCAAGTACCCAAATAAGAAAAACTATAATCATTAAATAACAAATATGACATATAAAAATTAAATATCGAAATAAAACATAAAATAAGAAAAAAAATATGATCATCTATAACAAAACCAAGTGTCCAAGAATATTTTTTGAAAAGAAATAAAAATTATATGAAAAGAAGAAATAGGATTGGAAGATAACAGGAACACAAAAAATAAGTCCACATTAAATCCAAAGCTAATATAAACCTTATCAAACAATTCTCATTATTAAGAAATATGTGGGAAAACTCCCACAATGTCAGATCATGTAATCTAACCAAATCTAAAATTAATGTACCTCACCATTATGTGGTGGTTTGGGTTTACTAGTATTATTCAAAACATATCCTACATACACCTAATGTGTGTGTGAAGGGTGTGAGAATGTCTATCCCAATTCGAACACATCAGTTTTTTTCATTACAGTTAATTTTTAGAAAATAAATCTTTCTATTTTGTAAATAAATATATGAAATATTATTTTAAATAATAGAGAATAATAAATATGTTTTAAAATAATTTATCATGATAGTTAAATCAATATAAACAGGTATTTCAAATCATCATTTTGGGGATAATACCTAGGGTAATTAATGGTATGTTCTCCTAATATGTTCATACTAATCCATATACATAAATTTTATTTCTTTATTATCCTCTAGAGAGATAAGAATCCCAAACATTTGGGAATGATAACTATCTAGGGATAATTCACTCAATTAAAATATAATTTAAACATTACTATGTATTTTTGAATAAATTTGTTGTGGTACTTTCCCTATTTACCTTACCAAAGAACCCAAAATTCCAATTATGCATAAAAATTCCTAAAGTACTGAAAGTTTATTTACAAAATCTTTCCTTGGAAACTAAATGAATCATTTTATCAAACATTGGATTGACATCATAAATTTTATAAATAAATAATTCCATTGTAATTGCATTAATTACACATATCAAAAAAATCTATGATATACAAATATAAAATATAAATATATCCTCAATGATGGCATATAATACCTTTTAATAGCCAAATATAACATATTGGAAAATCAAGAAGAATTTTTCTTCAAAAAATGTAATTTCATTTAATGAATTATCATTTAACATTGAACCTTTTGACAAGGAATGAAAATCCCTAAGAAGTGGAAGGGAATGGATCTTTACACTATATTAGAATCTGTATGAATCTAAATTCTCATCATTTTTTTTCAATAGCAACCGTAGTCTACCATGGAAATAGGGATGCAATAAATCCATAGATTTAGAGTGAATAAAACCAAGTAAAAGGAGTAAAAACACTTTTATAATTATTTATTAAGTAAAAATACACTTGAAACCATGTGGTGGGGGTGGAAATATAGTGTTTGATTCACTAGTGTTAGAAGGTAATAATGGGGGTAGAAGAAAAGAAAAACGGGTTTTAATCAAGAAATGAAAGAATTGTAATTCCTCAATTTTAATATTATAGGTAAATATTATTGTTTGGTTCACATTATATGAAACCATACACCAACTGCATGGTATAAATAGTTTAATGACATCTACAAATGAGGGTAGTCTATATTTTATGGGTTTTTAGTTTAAGGAATAATGTTCCAATATTAGGTTATCCAATTAAGTGTAACCATTCATAATGATAACCTTTATGGTTTCCTAAAAACATACAATTACTATTCCCTTTTCTATTACATATCATGATTAAATGTATTTCTTTCGGAAATATGTATTATGTATCCATAATATACAGAAATTCTACCTCCCAATCAAAATTTTGGGGTGATCGATATGGTACATGGAAATAAAAATAGATTACATAACTAAAAAATAAAACATGTGTATCATGTTCTCTATCAATAGTTCTAGTGCCCATGGACCCTCGATAAGGAATGTGGGGAAATTACTCAGTTTCATGTTCTTCTACAATAATAGTTTCCTTTGAAGCCATATAAGTTCTAATAAGGTTACCATAACATTATGATATAGAGAGGAGGAGGATTAAATGGAAGAAAACATTATGATTTTCTCTATCCTTTCAGAAATACCAATGAGTGTGGACATGGAGGTGGTAATTATCAATAGTTATAGGGTATTATAGTTGGGTTTGGTCAGGTGTATGATATGTAGTTTCTAATACGTATAATTACAAACATCATTTGAGGTACCATATTCGACACTTGATTTATTTATTTTTATTTAATTCCATAACACTCTTATATTACACATTCAATATTATGATAATTGGGACTTATGGTGTAGATAATTCTTGTTACCTTATTCTTGACTACAAAATTAAATGTTTATTCTAACATGATTGATGGGTTCGTGGTTGTGAGAAGTTGATTAGACAACATCAATTGTTGAAAATTTTCTTCTTTCCATAGATTCAACCACATATTTTCATCCATTGTTAGAATTTTTTTAATCTATGTAGGAAATTATAGATTTCATAATGTGGAGGGTTAATTTATTTTATATGGAAGGTAAGACTGAAACGTTCATTGGTGAGAGGGATCTGAATATTAGATATATATTTTTGGAGCCTCTTTCTTCTATGTAGATAATATTGATGTTATATTTCATATAATTTAATATTTTGGTCTCTTTAGAGTTATTGATTAATTTTTTGATGTTTTATTCAAATGTAGTTATGGCTATAATAATGTGACATGATGTTGGTATTGGGATTGAGTTACAACAAAAAATTCATAAAATATTTTGGTTGCGCAATCATTTTATACATAAATTTTACTTTTAATTACATGAATATTAATTATATATCATGATGGTCTAAGAAAAACTATAATGGATTAATTTTTTTAGAATCACGGATACAAATACCATTTTTTCATAAAATATCAATATCATCACCCATTATGTTCTTCAAACTATAAACCATCTTAGACACATCATACATGAAATATTTCATCATATCCTTGGGAAATGAAATTTAATAATTGGTGATCTAAGATTATCAAAAAGGTTATATTAGAGAGATATAAATACAAAATTATTTTTATGAATAACAAGATAATATAATTTATTTTTATTGTCTCCCCAACCATTTGATATTAATAACATAATTTATAGGTATTATAACCTATACAAGGGAATTAATTACCAATGGATTTCCATGATCATCCTCAAATTGATTGAAAATAAAGATAATTCATAATATAATATTTGATTTCATTGCTCTATTAATTTATAAGGCGTCTTTTTAGAGGGAGTAAATAATGAAAACAATCACATCAAATTACACAAATGGACGAAAAAACGTGGTTTGAATAGGGTATATTTTTATGATCTTTGATATGATGCCCCAAATTTTGGTATATGCCTTTATTTTAATGATTTTCCCCAATAAAATAAACAACATATGCCCGTACATGGTCATGGAATAATCCATTTTATTAGAGAATCAAACTGAATAATAACCAAGTTCAACAAAAAAATCGATAAAACTAATAGGGGAACCCTATGAAAAAAATTTATTTCCCTTGGTTGAGATATTTATTTTTCATCAGCAAATAATTAATGATTTCCCTTCAAATCCATGCATAAAAAATCTTCTCATTCAATTGAAAATTTTCCTTGGGTGCTTGTTCCCATATCATCAATTTGTAGGAAAATGAATCATCATACTATTTGGTCCCCATGAATCTCTATTTTTATATTATTAGTTATGTCTGAAAAAATACCTATACGAATATTATTAATTATAATATACGATATCGAATTAGGTATAAAAAACACTTTTTAAATCAATTACCCATTAGATTTAGTTTCTCATAATGACAATAATTCCATGGTCAATAACATTTAGTGTGAACATGACTTTTTTTGGTTCTATCAGTTGATTGAAATAGTAAAACAGATCTTGAGAAAAAAAATCATAGTTTGGAACTAGAAAAATCATGAAATTCACTTATATTATGTCTAAATATTGGCTCCTTATTTTCAATCCCAAAACACAATATAATTATCATAGGTTGTAAATTTTAAGTATCTACTAAAATACTTTATGATGATTTGTAAATAAAATGTGAATTCACATAACAATAACAAGTTGGAGTGTCAAACCTTGTCTACAATAAGGTATGATTCACTATACCCCAGAATGATTGTTGGAATATACTCATCCAACAATATTTGGGGTTATTGACGCAAGATACATCTATCCTGAAACCAAATCCACTTGTATTATCAGGAAATGAATATATTTATAGGAACATCCCACACATTACTTTACCAGAACAAAGGATGTCTTGAATAATTAGGATTATAATTAGAGTTCTCACTAATGTTTTATCATCATAGTTTCCAAAACTACTAAACTTAACTCTGATACCATATATAAATATTACATCTTATTATATGAATATAAATTAAAAATTGTTATGATCGACACTAAAAGAAGTAAATGTTTAGTATTCAAAAACATGGATACATAATAAAATGTTACCTAATATATCTACATCAGTTCCAATTATTTTCAACCCAAGTAACATCATTCATATACATATCATACTTAGTACTATTCTTCATCAAATAGGGAAACGAAACATTAGAAAATGTTTGTTTAGATTCTTAGTAAGGGTAAACATATGAGACATTAATCAATGATTATAAATTAGAATGAGGCTAGAATAAGGTTCCAATAACAATAACATAATATTCAAAAGGCATAGTCTATTAGTCAATGATAATTAGTTATGAATCATAGAATTATACATTGTCATAATACAAGAAACGAGACATAAGGGTGTGTAATCATAAATAATTAATCATTGGAATTGAGAAAATAACATAAGAATTCGGAATAATTGTTGGTATACACACATGAATCACAAATCATTTCCCATGACAAGTCTTGCTACCTAGATTTTTATTGCTGATTGGTTTCATTCGTAATTCCATCTTTTTATAAGTCTTGTTCACTTACAAGACTATATTATTAGAAAAATTCACTTAATAAACATGGTTCACACTCTATTATAGTCATTATTATATAATTATATATTTGAAATTACCTAATGTATGGGTGATCTATATAAATCTTGGTCTAAAAATCACATAATGACACACACATATGTGTGTGTGTATAATGTTCAAAAAATATTCATAATAATATTATATAATATCCCATGGAAAGAATAAAATTTTGATAAAAATTTCATTATCATAATCATAAAACATTCGAGAAATAATATAACTTTTAATAATAGATTATAACCCTAGTAAAAAATCATAAAAAAGGATATTATTATAGTTTAAAATTCATTATAACTATTACTCGATCCTTTTTTGAGAAAAAAACCATTCAAATTTGAGATCACTTTAATAAATATAATTTTTTTCTAAAATATTAAGAAAATATTTTCATATTAAGGAAAAACATAAAATGTCAATGAGTCCTCAATATTAAGAAAAAAAATTATGGTTAAAAATGAATACCACCCATGTGGTGACAGTCAAAAGAAAAATACCTTTATAATTTTTGGTAAAAAGTAAAAAGAACCTCTTTTAGAAAATGATAATAAAAATCTTCCAAAAAATAATAGAAATTTATCCATGGATAAAATTTTATTTAATAAAAATTTATATAAAATTATAATCCTTATTGAAATCATTTTAATTAACATTTTTCAATAGAAGAAAATAATCCAGTATAATAGGAGAATTAAGGCCATTTATGATTAAAAATATAATTTCTGTCAAATGATTAATTAAATAGAGGAAAATAAATAGAAATCCAGAAATCATAAAAATAATCATATTTAATAAAAACAAACTATTTTAGATATATTTATTAAATAATTTCATCATAAAAATTTTAAGCATTAAATATTATAGAAAATTGATATTATAACCTAAAACCATTACTGTTTTTGTAACTATTGAATTATAACACCCTAAAGATAATATGTTAAAAAGAAATATTAGATTCCATTTATATAAAGATATTAATGATATGTCATATATAATGGGAATTATATAAACCCTAGGAAGGAGAAAACTGGTGAATAAGGCATTTTTCATGAAAATAAAAGTGAGACGATAAACCATGGACTTATGTTTTCCTTTACTCGTAAGTTATATAACCCCCTATGTAATAAATTAAAATTTTCTGTAATTATTTAATATAAATATATTTATAATTATAATATAATTCATGATTTTTTATAACATTTTATCCCTTGTTAATTAATAATCATTCATTATCATCATCATTTTCGATGTTAATTATGTGGTTTTTCATGTCATTTTTTGGTTTGAATTGTAAAGACCCATAAATTCCATGTATTGTTTTTAATTATATGGGAATTGTTGAGCTCACGAAAATTGACAGTGCATGATTCTGAGGCCCGGAGTGCCTGGAATGGATTTTTGAACTATTTTTAAGTACATTCAGTAAACCTGCAAGCGTTTTTTTATAATTTTTGAACAGGTTCCCAGAATTGAAATATGAGGACACCGTTGAACTCGCAGTGTGGATGTTCACTTCAAGAGACATCACCTCTACCATAGTAGGTCAAGGGTGGATGCTAGTTTTTCACTTTTTGTGGAAGAAGAAAAATAAAATAAATAAAAATTTATTTTTTTTCTTTTGAATTCTTAGTTTTTTAATTAGGGTGGTGGGGACCACACAAGCTAGAGAAACATCCCAATTTGAATTCATGGTGTTGGGGACCACCCAAACCCCTATTTAAGGGGGAAAACCTCTCAACACTCCAATTAATTAATTGTGACATTTATTTGTGCCAACTTTAATTGTGCCAACGTAAATTATTTTGATAAACCTATTTTAATTTGTTGGCTCCTCATTTTATTGGATAAATCATTGTAAAAGGGGAGAAAATTAGAGAAATTATTCCTCCATTGAAGAACGCCCTCTCCAACGAAGAACGAGGAACTGAACCCAAGCCCAGATCGGAAGTGCTTTGTGGAAGAAACAAATGCTGACGTTCTTCAAAGACTTTATCTTATACCTCTCGACTCCTCCAACGAACGACAAGGTAGGGGTGTGATTTTATTGATCTTCATTAATTTCTTTAACGTTGAGTATATCTGCATGAGCCGCTTGTTATTTCTCTAATGTGGAGGGTGCAGACCAAACAAACATGGCTCAACCACTCCACAACTGTTGTGGTTTTCGATGCATTCTTCGTAATGTGGGAAGATGTCATCTGGTACTGGAGACTAGCACTGGTAGGACTCGGGAGCGGTGGCTGGCACACTGACCGGCTGCGAAGATTGTGGTGGCACAACCATGCCACCTGTGGAGGGCCGCAGCTCGTTGGCCGTGGTAGAGGAGAGGCGGTGGTCGACGCACAACCAGTCGTGCAAAGGGGAGGCGGAGGCATGTGTCTGTGTCGCTGGCATGTAGGAGCCGTTTCACAACACCACATCAGCGAATGAGGTTGGATGACACAATTTTGGATGCTGGGGGTGGCATGGTGCGTGACCGCACTGCGGAGGAGGGCTAGTCGTTCGGCCCGCCGCGAGCAGCCCAACGAGGGCCGCACCACCAGGCCGGCATGAACATAGTAAAAAAGATCGAACCTAAGGCTGGACCTGGGTAGGTATGAGACGTCCTGAACCGGGTCAGGTCAGGTCAGTTCGGGCCGGACCCGGACCAGCTTCGACCCATTTCTCTCTTTCGGCCATAACATGAGCTACAAGCATCTATTTGACGAACTGACAGCGGTGCTGGAAACCATGGATCGAGAAGTTACTTTTTGTATACCCCACTTGAGTTTTGGATAATTTTTGGGTATGTTCAGGATAGATTTAACACAAATCCAAATGGGACCTCAGGTCTAAAAGGCCAATAAGTTACATACCATGCATCAGATTGAATCACCATTAATTGCATTGATACCCCTATTAGATGAAGGTAATTTGGGTTACTTCTTTGTGGGACTTCATGGAGTTGGATTATAGACCTACGGATTGAAGAGCCGACCCTACCAGAATAAAGAGAGCATAGTGCATGAACCATATAGCTGGCTGTTAGATGAGAAAGGGATCCTATGTGGGTCTATGCCTTAGGATCCTACGTGGGTTTGTTCCTTGGGATCCTATGTGGGTCTATGTTATAGTATCCCACATAGATATGCTCTAGGAATACACATGGGATTACTCAATGATCCTACATGGGTCTTCTATACTATTATCCTATGTGTGTCTGATGATTTATGATCCTACATAGATTTTCCTCATAATAGAGTAAGATGTTTCAGTAGTTACATCTAATCATCTTTACTTTCGTACCTATGTTATACCTAGTGTTAGCTAAGTCTTTACCTTTTTTCCATTCTTCTCTATGGCATACCATTGTGGTAGTTACCTTTATGGTGATATCTTTATGATATTCTTCTATGTGGTGTACCTTTGTTGTAATTACCTTCATGGTGGTTACCTTCGTGGCATTATTTCATTCATGGGATAGTTGAGCATTGGGATTTTGAGTTGGGCGTTGTGTTTCCTCACGATTGAGAATGCTCTACTAGACAACTTAGGTATATGTATGGGCATATACCTAAGTTGGGTTGTTAGTTTTTTTCATGATTTTTTGTTTATCCATAGTGGATTTTGTGTTACCTTCAAGTGTCTCGGGGTCCCTACTGATTATCGTTATTCTCACCTCTACACGGGCTACACCCACACCTTTTTGTGTTTGGTGGAGATGACAAACATTATTAATCGAGGATGAGGGTACCAGGATTGGAGGTAGTTCTAAAGTGGACATTAGACGTAGATTAATATAGTGATGACCGTTTGAGAGTTGTACCTACCCTACAGGTAGGATCCTTGGTGGGTTTTCAGAAGAGTTGTTCCTGTTTACTTGTACTTCCCAGTTTTCTTATAATTTCTATTGGTTACGTATTCTGGACCCTTTTTTTTCTGTAAACACCTTGTTTACTATTTAGTTTTACATTATTCTTGTATCATTCTTTGTGATTTGTTGTTTGAGTTTACAGGTTATGAAGGAAATCCCTTCCTAGTTGTAGGGAATACAACTATTGGTGCTAGTCGCCAACCCCTATCCTAAGGCAGGCGGGCTTATGGTATTCACGGAATTGTCCCTGGGGGATGGGTGGTGACAAATTGTGGTTATCAGTTTAGGGAATCCATTGTTGTTGGGTCGGATTACGTATCCATACACTAGGACCCTAAATTTTGATTTTTGACTAAGGGTATAAAAACATAGATTCTGTGTGTCTATTGAAATATTTTCATTGTGATTTCTAGAGTCAGATCACTAGGTATAACTATTTGAATGTGTCACACTTGATTCTTTTCAGGATGCTTCTTCATAGAAGGCCTGCTAGGTTTCTAGCAAGAGTACATGATGCCAGCCCACTAAGTGATGAGGCCTCAGTGTAGGGCCCTTTATCTATAGGGGCACCAGTAGAGGCACCAGTGGTAACATTACCCATTGGTCCACCAATGCCACTAGCCTCAGTTGTAGAGGGTGCATGCCTCTTGAGAACATTAAATGATTTCTAGGTCCAGAGGCCACCCATGTTTAGGGTTGAGATGGACCCACATGAAGCTGAGGATTGGAGGGAGGCCGTTGTGAGATTCTTTCGACTAGTAGGGACACCAGCTGATATCATGTTCATCCTTTCCACCAGTCTTTTACATATAGTAGCAGTCAGGTAGTGGAGCTTTATGATATAGGATCATGATGAGGTGAATTTTTTCTAGGCAGACATTGAGAGCCTCTTTCAGGCATAGTTTTTCCAAATGACCTTTCACGTAGTGCGTATACAGGAGATTATTCATCTCCAGCAGGGTATCATGACTGTGGCATAGTAATCCGTGAGGTTCATCAACCTCTCACGCTACTCCACTGATATGGCGCAGGACCCATTCTTTAGGGCCTTAACCTTCAACCAGGGACTGAGGCGGGAGATCAGGGCTTCGATGATTTCTCTCAGCATCCTGACGCAGGCGGGGGTGTTAGAGTGAGACATCCTAGTGGAGAATTTTTTTGATGAGTAGTCACTGGCAGTGAGACCCACCACTAGGTGTCATGTAGTTGAGTCTTCATTAGCTATAATCAGACAGATATTAGAGAGGTCCAAGAGGACCATACTTAGAGGTGGACGACCGTAGAATTCAGGGTCGGCTGTGCGGGGAACCCAAGAAAGATCCAGTCATCTGAGTAGCAGGCGTTGTTATACATGGGGTGGGAAGGGTCACATGGATCATGACTACCCAAACCTCCCTACATATGATCATAATATGGTCTAAGGACCACCTAGTAAGAGATAGTGGTTTGACTGAGGAGGTCCTCATGGAGCAGGCAGACATGGAAGAGGAGCTTTCCGGGCAGCATGCGGTGGGCGACGATTCAATAGGTTACCGCCACCTTCACCAGGTGGTCCACCCCAACCACAGGGGGCAGGTGCATAGGGGCGAGCTCAGCACCAAGTAGCTAAGACATACGACCACGGTGATCTGGAGATGATATGAGGTATGATATTTGTCTACTCTATCTTATCAGCAGTAATTATAGATATAGGTTCCAGTCATTCATTTATTGCCACTTCCCTTGTTCGGAGATTGGGGATTCTGGTGGAGCTGTTGACTCGATCAATACGCCTAGCGACTCCTACGAGAGAGGATTCTATGATAACACATTGGTGTTGGCAGAGTGATCTTAAACTAGGAGGACATATCTTCAGCTGGTATCTCCAAGTAGCGGCATCAAAGCCTTATGATGTCATCCTAGGTATGGACTGGTTATCTACAGTCCATTCCTAGATCAACAATATTAGGGGAGAAGTATGGTGTCTCCGCACTGATGGGACTAGGTTTACCTTCACCAGCATGAAGGGAGATTTTTCCACACAGTATGTACTTACCCAGAGGAGAGTGAATCTGATCACTCATCATTTGGCTAGCCTTACCCTTAGATCAGTTGATTTGGATAGTACGAGCTGTCTTGTAGTGGTGGACTATAATGCAGATGTCTTCCTTAATGATGTTCTAGGTTTACATCTTCATAGAGAGGTGGACTTTTACATTGACTTGTACCCCGGGATGGCACCCATATCTACACTAGCGCATCGGGTGGATCCCATGGAGCTTCGTGATATGTGGGTACATCTAGAGGACTTATATTAGAAGTGGTTCATTGGGCCTTATGTATCTCCTTGGGAAGTCCTGATTTTGTTATCCAAGATGGTATATGGGACCTTGAGACTTTGGGTCGACTATAGGCACCTAAACTAGGTGACTGTAAAGAACATTTACCCACATTGGAAGATTTATGAACTCATTGATTTTCTGAAGGGAGCACTGTGGTTCTCGAAGATAGACCTCAGCTCAGGCTATCACTATCTCAGAGTAGGAGATGATGATATGTAGAATATGGCATTCAGATATCGGTATGTCCACTACGAGTTCTTGGATATGCCATTTGGCACGACCAAAGCTCCATCAGTTTTCATGGGAATCATGAACATGATATTTCATCCATACCTTAATCGCTTTATAGTAGTCCTGATTGACAACATTTTGATCTACTCAGCTACTAAGGAGGATCATGCCTATCATTTTTAGGTAGTTCTAGACACACTCTAAGAGCACCATCATCATCCTAAGCTCTCGAAGATCCAGTTTTGGATCCGAGAGTTTCAATATCTAGGACATGTCATCTCGGAGGCTGGAGTTGAGGTGGATCTTGCAATGATTGAGGCGATACTTACATGACAGCCACCGAGGAGTGTGATGGAGGTACATATTTTCTTGGGTTTGGATAGAAACTACCGAAGGTTTGTGCCAAATTTCTCCAGAGTTGTGGCACCTTTATCATTTTTGATAACGAAGGGGAAACACTTCATCTGGTCGGAGAGATGCCAACATAATTTTCAAAAGCTAAGGTAGAGGCTGACTAATGCCCCCATCTTGAGGCTTTCGGAGGAGGGTGTTGGGTACATAGTCTAAAACGATGAATCAGGGACTAGTCTTGGATGTTTCCTAATACAGGAGTGATCAGTTATCGCAAATGGTTCTCAATAGTTAAGACAACATGATCAGAACTACGCTACACATGACCTTGAGTTTGTAGAAGTGGTCTTCAATTTGATGATGTGGAAACACTATCTGATTGCCGAGCATTCTACGTTCATCTATAATCACCATAGTCTCAGTTATATATTCTCCCAAAAGGACCTCAACTTGAGATAGCAACGTTGGCTTGAGTTCCTCCAGGATTATGACTTTGAGATAGTCTATACTCTTAGGAATGGGAATGTTGTAGCAGAGGCACTCAGCTAAAGATCTGGTATACAACTGCTAGGTGAGGTGATGAAGCAGTTGGTTTCTTTGCAGATATCCTATGTATATTAAGATAGAGTAGCTTTTCTTAATTCTCTTATAGTCACTCCCCCACTCCTACAATGAGTCAGGGAGGGGCAGCATGGGGAAACTAACTGCGAGGCTCAACAGGATCACATATCCACTAGATAGGCACCTGATGGATTTTCTGAATGTTGGAAGCATGTCATCATTTTCAGAGGACGTACCATGGAACCAGTGTCACATAGGGAGGATGTGTTGAGCGAGTTCCACAAATCCCCTATAGAGGTGCATCCAGAAGTGGTGATGATGTACCAGGACCTCCGATGACAACACTGGTGGCCCGGAATAAAGAAATAAGTAGTAGAGTTAGTCTCTCGGTGCCTCACTTGTCAACAAGTGAAGTCAGGGAAACAGGTACCAGCTGGATCAGTTCATCATATAGATGACCCAAAGTGGACGTGGGAAGGGATATCCATGGACATCATGACAAGACTCCCATGTACGTGCAATGGTCATGATTCTATCTGGGTGATTGTCGACCGACTCATCAAGTCATCCCACTTCTTAACAATTAGAGAGAAGGGTTTAGTAGAGAGCTTGGGACGCCTCTATGTGTAGGATATTATGCAGTTACATTGAGTACCCTCAACAAATGTCTTCGATCATGATACAAGATTCACTTCTTAGCTTTAGACGGGGTTGCAGGAGGGTTTTGGGACACAACTTCATCTGTACACCACCTTCCATCCTCAGACGGATGACCAGACTGAGCAGACTATTCAGAACCTTGAGGAAATATTGCATGCTTGCATCCTAGACTTTGGTCACAGCTTAGAGGATCAATTTACCTTGGTGTAGTTTTCAAACAAAAACAGTTACCACTCTACCATTTGGATGACACCTTTTGAGGCTCTGTTATCCTGACCTGGAAGATCGCCTTTGTGGTGGACAGACCCAGGGGAGTCACCACTCATGGGCCAGATATGGTACGGGCTACCACGGAGATGTTGCATATTATCCAGGATTGGATGAAGACTATATATAGTAGGAACAAGGCTTATGATGATTGAAGACAGAGACCTCTAGGGTTCAAGGATGGTGAATATGTCTTTCTATAGGTCTCACCCCGACTAGGTTTCTGGATATTTGGCTAGGGCAGAAAGTTATCTTCGAGGTTTATTGGACCCATTCAGGTCCTCAGTAAAGCTGGAAAGGTGTATTACCACTTATCTCTTCCACCTTAGCTACACCAATTGTTGGACTTCTTCTATGTATCCCACCTATGGAGAGACATGAACGACCCTTCACACATCATTGACTAGGTAGAGCTGGACATCGACAATGGGGCGATGCTTATGGAGGTGTTAATGGAGATTGAGGATCGATAGGAGAGAGTCCTTCATGGGTGATTTATACCATTGGTTCATGTATGTTGCCAACATGGGAACCTCCAGGAGAGCACATGGGGGTGGGAGGGTCAGATTAATGCTCAGTACCACCACTTGTTTTTCTAGTTTTTTGTAATGTAGATTTGAGGGATGCAAATCCCTGAGGTGGGGTTAATGGAAAGACCCACAAATTCCATAGAAATTTTTTTAATTATATGGGAATTTTCTATGTCCAAAAAACTTTACAGTGCATGATTCTGAGGCTCGGAGTGCCTGAAATGAATTTATGATGTTTTTTTAATGTACATTATTAAAACTGCGATCCAGTTTTTATAACGTTTGAACTGGTGCTCGAATTGATATCAAAGGAAACCATTGATCTCACAGCCCCAATATTAATTTAAAGAGACCTTTACCCCGACCATAGTAGGTTGAGGGTGGAAGATATTTCTTCACTTTTTCGGGGAAGAATAAAAATAAAATAATTAGCATTTTTTTTCTTTTGAAACCTCTCTTTTGAAATTATGGAGGTGGGGACCACCCAAGCGAGAGAAACCTCACAATTCAAATTCATGGTGGTGGGGACCACCCAAATCCCTCTAAATGGGGGAAAACCTCTCAACTCTCCAATTAATTAATTGTGCCATTTATTTGTGACAACTTTAATTGTGCCAATGTTAATTAATTTGAAAAACCTATTTCAATTTTTTGGATCCTCATTTACTTGGGGAAATCATTGGAAAAAGGGGAGAACATTAGAGAAACTATTCCTCCAACAATGATTACCCTCTCCAACGAAGAATGAGGAACTGACCTTGAACCCAGATTGGAAGCCCTTTACGGAAGCGAAAAATGCCGACTTTCTTCAACGACTTCATATTTTACCTCTCAAATCCTCCAACGAACGACAAGTTAGGGGTGTGATTTTATTGATCTTGATTAATTTATTTTATGCTGAATCTCTACCCATGATTCGTTTTCTACCGCTCTAATGTGAAGGGTATGTGCCAAACGAACATGGCCCGACCCCTCCGCATCCTTTGTGGATTTTTATTGTTCTTCGCGATGGAGGTGGACAATATCTAATAATGGCGACTGGTGCCGGTAGGACTCAGGATCGGTGGTCGGCACATAGGCTGGCTGTGAAGATGGAGGCATCACAACTGTGCCACCAGTGGAGGATCACGGCCCGTCGGGCGCGGCGGAGAAGAGGCGGAAGCCGACACACGACTGGCCACATAAAGAGGAGGTGGCGGCGCGCGTTCATGCTGCTGACATACAGGAGTCATGACACGAGGTCATGGCTATGAAGGAGGGCTATCAGCTCGCATCCAGCTACTTGTGGGGGTGCAGCGCATGACTGCGCCAAAGAGGAGTGTTGGCTGTCCGCCCAGCGTGGGCCACCCATCGCGGATTGGGCCAGACCCAGTGGGCCGGGTCGGACCCAGTGTTTTAGGTTGGACACAGGTCCGGACTCAGGTCAGGCCGAGATAACCCAAACTGGGTTAGGTCGGCCCAGGACGGGTCGTGCTAGGTCGGTCCGACCTGATCGGACTAGACCTGAACCTACTTAAACCCTTTTTGATCTTCTGGCCATAACATGAGCTAGAGGCCTCCATTTTATGATCTATTAGCAACACCAAAAAAATTGGATCGAGACAGTTTTTTAGGTATACCCCACTTGAGATTTGGATGTAGTTAGGGTATGGCCGGGTTGGATCGAACATGAATCCAATCATGCCCTCGGGACTAAATGGCCAATAACATACAGACCAGGTATCCTATTGATGCACTATCTTTTGCGTTGAGACCCCTATGATATGGTGGTCCATTAGGATACTTATTCGTGGGAATTAGTATTAGTTTGAGTATCAACATGTGGCTTGAGGAGAGGAACCTCCTAGAATCAAGCGATATTAGTGCGGGAACCCTGTAGCTTGCTATAATATGAGAAAGGGATCTTTTTTGGGTATGTGCCTTAGGATCCGACATGGGTCTGTGATTTTGGATCCTACATGGGTCTGTATTCTAGTATCCCACTTAGTTCCGATCTAAGAATCCACATGGGATTACTCTATGATCCTACGTGGGTCGACTGTACAAGGATCCTATGTGGGTCTGATAATTTGGGATCCTATGTGGGTCTGCCTCTTAATAGCGTAATATGATTCTGTATTTACATCTAATCATCATTAACTTTGTACCTATGTAATACTAAGTGTGAGATAAGTTTTTACCTTTGTGGTAATCTTCTATGTGGCATACCATTGTGGAACATTCCTTCATAGTGATATCTTCTTGATATTCTTTTTTGGGATGTACCTTTGTGGTACTAACCTTCATGGTGGTTTCCTTCATGGTATTGTTTCCTTTGTGGTATAGTTGAGCTTTGGGCTTTTGGGTTGGGCCTTGTGTTTCCTCAATATTGACATGGGTTTACTCGACAACTTAGATAAATGTATGTGCATATACCAAATGTAGGGTAGTCATTATATTTTAGGCTTTGTGGTTTATCCATTGTGGATTTTTTGAGACCATTGAGGGTCTCGGGGTCACTACTAAGTATCGCTATAATCTCTCCTACATGGGCTATGCCCAAACCTTGTTTTGTTTGGTGCAGATGACAGACAATATTGATTGAGGATGAGGGTACCAAGACTGGAGGTAGCTCGGAGGAGGACATTAAATGAGGTGTACCGTAGTGACGACTACTTGTCAGTCGTACCTACTCTTCGAGTAGGATCCTTTGTGGGTGTTCAAAGGATTTGTTCTAGTTTACTTTTACTTCCCAATTTTATTGTACGTTCCATTTTGGCTTGTATTCTATTCCCTTTTTCTTTCTGTACACAACCTATTTACTATTTAGTTTTACTTTATTCTTGTATCCTACTTTGTGCATAGTTGTGTGAGTTTACAATTTATAAATTCAATGACTTCTCAATTTTAGGGAATAAGTCTTTAGGTACTAGTCGCCAGCCCCTGGCCTACGGAAGGCGGGCTTGGGGTAGTCATGGCACGAGCCCCGGGGGACGGGTTGTGACATGACTATTATAGTCTATTCGTTTTAATTGTGATTAATTCATATTTAAAATGTTTATAATGATATAAATTTCATATATTTTAAATAAAAACATATTTTAAACAATTCATATAATGTGGTTATGAATCTTTATTTGCATTACTACATAGAGAAGGTAGTATGTGCGTACACATAAGTGATGTTTACACTATTTGAAAGATAGAATAAAATATTGGTAAATCATAAATAACAATTAAATAAAAAAAATTATATCATAGATATAAATTATATTCCATAAATATATCCTTACTATGATTCATGTAGCATGGAAATGAAAATTTAACCACATCGATTCTCGTAGGTTGTAGTCCACACGCAAGAACCAGCGACGTTATCATTTAGTAATGAATTAGAAGGTATGAAGTTAGTTAAAATTTTATAATTACATAAGAGTAAATATTTAATAAATATCATATATATATATATATATTAAATTCACCATAATATACATCCATGAATTATGGTGAGGGAAAATTATTCATATCGCCATGTGGATGCAGTAATCCACCCATATACTTGAGTGATACATTCATCTCCAATTTTATTGATAATAAGTGAAAAATATTTATGAAATAGTTATAATATATATATATATAGGAAAATATATTTTTACAATATTTTTTATAAAAGTTTTTATAGGAATTAGAACAAAAAATAAAATTTAATTTGTAATATTATGATTTCTACCAGTTATTTTAGAGACCTCCATTAGCTTAAACATTAGTTCTAGAAATATTTATCTCACCAAAAGATCAAAATACAAAGGATTAAGGGAAGAAATATGTTAAGTGTTCTAATTAGTTTTTGTTATGATATGTAATTCTCATTTTTTGTGAATAAAGTAGGAGAATAGGTCCCCTTTTCAAATGAGGGAAGGGACATACATTTTATTTCATAAAATATTTCAATGAAAAAGTTCACATTAATGATAAAGCCTCATCAAATTTACATGGATTTGAATTTTGGATAATTTATGTCTTTTCAATATTCATCTAATATGAAATATACATGTGTGGGTGGAAATACTTATTTATCACTTGGTTTAACCCTGGAAAACATGTTTTACCTTATCATATATAAAAAGGTATTGTTTTTAATTATCACTCTAAAAATTTAGTTGAACATGCTAAATTACATTAATAGAATGATTCAAAATATTTAATTCATTTTACATAGATTCAATTAAAAAATTGGTGTAATTTAATTTTAAATAAATGTGAAAATTATAACCAAATACTCATTATTAAATAATGAATTTATGAGCATAAAATTTAATCTTCTTTCATTCCTTGAATTTTAAAGACAAAAAACTAAACCATAAAACATTTTCTTTAATATATATTATATATATAAAAAAACCATTAATATATATATATATATATATTTATATAATTTTAAAACATAAAAACACAATTCCTGAAAAAAATAGTTTTTATAATAGAATTTATATACGCCCAAAAAATGTGATTATGAATAAATAACATAAAACGATGATTAATATATAATAAATTGTATTATCTATAATTAACGTGGGCTTATGTTACTTTTATAAAAAAAATAAAAACATAAATGTAATCTTAATAGAAAAATAAATGTCAAATTTTGGGCAAATATTTATTTTTCAGTATTTAATAAAAAGGAAATCAATTTAATAAATTATAAAATTAACTTTAACAAAATATTAAAATAGTGATTTCAAAATGATGTTACATTAATTAATAAATTTTAAAAAAAACATTAGACATTAATTAAAATATTATCATGTGTAAAATGAAGTAATTTGTTTTTAAGGAAACATGTTTTTGAAGAATAAAATCATCTTTATGAAAATTGTGTGCTTATTTATTATACATGGATCAAAAAATATTCATTATTTTAAACATCTATATATATTTGTTATAATTTTGTTATTATCATTCATACCTTTCAATATAATGTCTATTCTATAAATGATTATAATATCATGATTCATTTATAATATGGGTTTCATATAATTGAATTTATTTAATACTTAATGATTATTTTAAAGGATGTATATATAAAATCATAAAGTCATACAGAATTGATGTTCTACAAAATTTATCAAAAATTATTTTGAATTTCATTGTCCAAATATAGTTCTAGTATCTTTGTTTCTCCAAATTTAATCCATCCCATTAGAGTTTAGCACTTCCTTCAATAGAGGGATTCATATGGAGTAATCTGAATTCTCGAGTGAAAGATATTGTTGTAAGAGAACTCGACAAGAGGAATATAATGATCTCAAAAAAATTTAAATCTATATAATAAGACTCATTATAGAATCTATGTTTTTAATAACCCTCTAAGAATTAATATTTATTTGAGTATGATAAGATATAATAAAATAAAACTATGTTTTCAGATCTTATAGAAGACCACTCCTAAACATTGAGTTAAACATCAAATCTTTATCAGATACAGTTAAATTTGGTACTCCCTGAAACCTTACGAATAGTTCAATATAGATCCTTGAAACATGATCAATGTATTAATATTATCTGATATCAATTATATGTGATGAAATATATTACACAAATAACATTATAGAAATTAATTTTTTTGAGAGTGTAACAAATGAATCCATGGTGTTGTTTTCCTATTTTCATTATAATATGGATAATAGTTAATATGTATCCATTTAATTATATCTATTTTCCTTAACATAATGATATACCAAGAATTGTGATACATATTCTATAATGTCTCTTTTCTATTTTTCCCAACAAAAATAATATTCTATATCTCTATACATCTTCATACTCCCAATATGAAAAGAGAATTATAATCTATGTGCTTCATCCTATATAAAATTATTCATACATAATATTAATATCACTCAAACATTGATCATAAAACTTATCATTCCATCATAATTGACTTTAACATCATGTGCATTTCATTAATTTGGTATATATGTATTTATTCTTTATTCTATTATTTGATATTTTTATAGATTGATGGATGAACACTCATTTTAGAAATATACTATTTACCACCTTCATTCAAAATTTGAAGGTCCATCCTTCAAAAATATATAAATAGAGGATATTTTTTAATTTACATCATAGACAATATTACATGATCCTTTAAACTCAAAACATAAACCATCGTGTTTTATTTCCATGATTGGTAATTTATTTAGTAGTTATCATCTTTATTTGACTACAAAATTCATATCTAGTTAATATTCTCCTATTTTTGGGTGATAATATTCTTATAAATTTTTTATATGAATATATATAATATTTTTCACTGTAAATATAATCCATCTATGTTATTAATGAAAATATTAATAGTTCTAATGTTATGTAATTGGTTGTTTAATTAAACTCTGTAATATTTAATCGATATGAAGATTAATTTATCACAATAAAATTTTTTATATGCATACATCCCAACCCCTTCTTCAATTAATTTCTATAAATCACAAAAACATCACTACTATAGGTTTGTGTGAAATTTGGTGCACTAAATAATACTCTTCAGTTCCTTTAAATTTTATTCACATTAATAAGTCTAAAATAACTTGACTCCCTTGGATGTTACCTTAGGGAGAGGAATAAATATCTATGATAAATTCTTTAAAAAAAATTAATAATATATATCCAATATAACAAAACTAAGGATTTCAATCATAGTGGAAATTCTATGAAAAAATTCTATAACATTGTTTTCTAATAAATCCAATTATATATCCCACCTTAAAATTATATTAACTAAAAAATGAAACATTATATCGCCAATATTCCCACTTTATACATTTTTTGTACTTATTCTTCTTCCCCTGGGACCTCCATAAAACCTCAAGTGATCTTGATTCTCTTCCATACTCATAAAATATATAACAATATAATCTATAAAACCTACCAAAATGTGATCATGGTAATCTATAAAGAGTTTATTCATTGAATCCAGAGTGATAATTAGGGTACAATGATGCACAAATAGAATCAATATAAAATCAAAGTCTCTATACCTTGTACAAACAGTGGTATTGGGTTTGTAATTTGGTTGGACCTTTAATTAATATTATCTAGATACATGATCATCCAGGAATAAAATATATCCCTATATAATTGATCAAAAAAATCATGAATATGAGGAATAGTTTATTTAATCATCAATATGATCCTATTGTGTTCCTAATAATCAATAGAATAACACAATAATCCTTATTTCATTTAATAATTGAACATGTTTATCGACAGTGATGCACATGGATGAATGAATCTCGTATCAAGATTATACTAGAGTTTCTTCTTCAATTCCAACAACACAATCATATATATTATATATTTTAAAATTTTTAATATGTACAACTCCAGTTACGATTTCTATTGAAAATGAGTCTTTAGGGTTTTGGGGAATAATAAGAAACTCTTTGAGAAAAACATAAAAAAATCACATATATTTGGAACATCTTTAGTGATGAGTTTTTCCTGATCCATGTGAGATAAAAAATCCCAATTTTATTGGAATCCGGAATTATGTGATAGACTCAATTTCCATTAGAATTTCTTATTTGTCCTCACACTGATATATGATCATAAATTTTTGAAGGACATAAAATGTGACTTCCCTTCCTTGGAAATTGACTTGGTATCTATATAAGGAAATCCAATCCATTCCCAAAATAAAATAAAATAAAATATGATGGGGGAATAAAATTTTGTCTAGAAGTACCATCTCATAAACTTCAGTATTAAAATAATCATATACATGGGAGGCAACCATATTAGCATAATGAGTTTTCATTGCTAATTAAATATATAATCATTGGAGTGGCAAGGTGATACCCTAAGAAACCTCTATAGAAAAAAGGTTGGGTAGATCCAAAATCAAATATTATAGACACCTCACTTTTCATATATTAAAAGTAAATATCTTTTTTGAATACATAAAGCATTATAATAAAAGAGGTAAAAATACCATGATAGTCTAGTGCCTTTAGAAACATAAATACTGATACATAAATGAGCTACATTATCTCTCACTTGGCTATTCTTGACTATCAGCCTTCTTAGAAACATCAAACTGAACACATGTCTTAATAACATGGGGGATAGAAACATAAAAATGGGTGAGCTCAATAGATTGAAAAAGGAAAAAATTGGAGATACGTAAGAATAATCATTTTAATAATGGTATGATAACATGATAATTAAAATAGATGATCATAACCTTCTATTCAACGATTGTAAACATGAATAATGGAATTAGTCTTGAATGTTTATAAGAGATGAATCATATGAAAAATAGAACATAACACAAGAATTCATAAGATATAAATTAAATATGGAATCATGAAGATACATAAGCTTAGAATGTGATATCAATATTATCTATGGAATAACTATTAAGACCATCTTGGTAGTTTGGGTTCACTCCCCATATCATTTTAGTAGTCATGGATTAATCCCACAACCGTATTAGATGCATGTCTCCACTCCTCATACTATCTTGGTAGTCATGGTTCACTCTCATATCCATCTTAGTATTCAAGGTTCATTCCCAAGACCATGTTGTTCAATATCATGAGATAATTTTTTTACTCAATTCTTTGGAGGGATATATAAGTCCCCCATATATCCTAATGAAATCAAATACACATGTGCCAAATGATCCTAAATAATCTTATCATAACACATGAAATGATTTTTTTATCTTAAACCTGTAATCATATCTTATCTTATGGAAAATTAAAGGTTTCAAATGTATAGAATTCGTCTAATAGAAATGAGTTTCATAAAAATCAAGACATCAAATCATAATCTATTTATAGAAATAATATGGATGGAAACATTAACTAATTTCCCCATGAATGAATTTTTTGAGAAAAAATATGTTATTTTAGATAGAAAATAATGTTGAATGATCTTTTAAAAACATTCCTTGGGGAAAATATCATTTCTTCATTTAAAAACACTTTTTAAAACGTAAAATATTTTTAAAATTTTTTTCCATTTTAAAATTTCATTGAAAATTTATGATGGACACTTTTAATACAATAAAATATTTTTAAAATTATTATCCCATAAAAATTATCTTCATGAATCATTTGATTTTTTTAAACATGGTTTTTGAAATAAAATAGATTTACAATTGAAGAGGGAAAGACAATCATATTTTTCTGAAATAAAAAATTAATTTAGTTATGTACCAATAAGTGAAAAAATGGTACTAAGATATGAAGATTGTAAAGACCCCACCCCAGTTTCCTGGAGCCAGTTCCATATTTGATTATATTGGAATAAAAATAAGGAATACAGATCTTGAAGGACTGTGTAGTTTAGTATTATTAGTAGCAAGATACATACATATGTTCAACGTTACAACTGAAAATGTAAAACAACATATAAACCTCTTAGACACATCCATTGCGCCTAGGTTGTCTCAACATTTCATTAATAATAAAATTATTTAAATTTAAATACAAGAAAAGGGTGAGAGAAAATGCTCAGTAAGGGTAAGTGATATAGTGGAAGATAACGTAAACCTTACAAATGGTGAATACCTGATAACAGATGCTATTAAAAATAATCATGAACATAATAAGGATCAAATATGTGCTGAGTAAATATTGTGTTAACATAACATAATCATTGGTATCCTACTAGTCAAATAACAACATGAACTATCAATACCATTTTCATAATGATGGAATTCATAATCTCGGACAACAAAACCATAATGTCAAATCCTTTTGTGAAGACCATAAATAATAATTTGGTCAATGCCTTTTTCCAAGACCATAGTATGTCTCACGAGACCTACCGATACACCGAGGGATATTGAGGGCCCCACCCAACACTTAATATTTCCAATTAATTCCTTATATGAATGGGGATAAACATAAACATCATATACATTCATATTGAAAATAATATATGAAATTCAAATAACCTTCCCCGAACATTTAGCATAAACACTAACAATTCAGAGTAAATTGGTGAATGGTTTTATGATAGCACATCCAAAGAATAAATAATAATAACCCATTAAATTAAATATTTATATGATAAAATGGAATAATAATCCCAATAATACATAATAATCAACAAGAGTTTTGGAATATATGAAGATACTCATATAAAACATTTGAGTAAATCTTGAGTTTAATACTCTTTTACTTAGAAAAGAAGAGTAATTTTGGAAACATATTTGTATAAAACCTGAAGTAAATTATGTAAGTATTTTCATAATAAAATGATAGATTTATTAAGATAATGTTTTACAAAAATATATTATATTTTCCCCATTAAAATAGGTAATAATTAAAGAAAGTCCCTTGGATCAGGCTTGTATTTCAGAAACAATTTCGTAAGTTCCTTTTAAAAAGTGTAACTATCCATAAAATAAGGAAACATTCTGGTTGGTAAACATATACCTAACCAAAAAACTTAATTAGTGAGGTGTAAATAACAATAAAAATTCATTTTATTGGGTTAATTAGACAATAAAAGTAATCCAAATGAAAATGAATGTTCGGGTAGAAAAACCCTTACCCTAAGTCTGAACGTGTTCTGCTCATGAACTTAAGATCATGGAATATGAAATAAGACTTATTAATAACTTATTTTTGAACATATTAGACATTTATTGAGATTATAATAATTCTATTTTTTTCATTTATTCCCTTAGATATAAGTTATTATATTTAATTTCATCATTATGGTGTGTTCGTTTTCTTTATTTTCATAATCACTTCACTTATTATTAAGTAATGGAGTGGAATGGAGGAAAATATTCATAATTGAAATTTAATATTATTTATGAACATCCAGAAGTGTTAAAGGTCATTTATTTCATTTGGTTATATGGAATGAGTATGAATCATTAGATGAAATATTTATGATATTCACTTAGATTATTTAGAGTAATTTTGATTATTATGAACAAGTTCGGTTATGATTTAATAATAAGTATTTATACAGGTTAATGAATATTAATTTCGGTATAATAGATATATTAAAGTCTGTTTCAATGATAAAAATGGTTTCATGGCCAGTAATGAAGGATAAATTGAGTAATGAAACATCGTCATCCATGAAGGTTATAATTTGAAACCCCATAGACGCTGATTTCATTTATAAAATTAAAGAGAGAGAGAGAGAGAGAGAGAATTTTGATGTTTTTTCTTCCATTAAAATGAATTAATTAAAATATATATATGATACTAGATTTATCATGGTCATTTTTACAGAGTAGGTGGGGTGATTGTCAAAAAAATAAAGGAAATTGAAATGAAACTAAACAGAAAAGAAAGGTGTTTTACCTCTTGATATAACATCCTTAGAAACCTATTTAAAGTAGGGGTTTTGTTCTTTATGAAAGAAAAAGAGATTCTTGGTTGTGGGGAGGGACTAGGGAATGGTAGTTGGGAAGAAATTTTAGGTGCATCAAGGCTTAGTGGAGTGAAGAGAAGAGGGAGTGGTGGGGGTGTTTAAAGTGGAGGAGAGGAGTGAATTTTGAATATTTAATTCATTATTATATTATATCCCTCAAGAAGACCAATATTTTTGTTTCATGTTACCCATAATAGTAATAAGTGCACGCGAGATCGAACCAAGTGTCCTTACATCACTTATGATGTCATAAATAGTGTATTTTTCTGATAATGGGTATATATAGTATTTCACCATATTTCACTATTCATCAATAATTCCAGAATGTCAGAAAATTCCCAAAAATTCACCCCAAACATTTTTCAATGTGTAGAACTCAAAAATGAAATAAAAATTTCAAAAATAATTTTATAAATATTATTAATTTATTATTAAAATAAAAATATAGTTAATTTGAAAAATAACAATTTTAAATGGATAATTAGTTTTATATCACATTTGAAAAATAATTAAGATCTAGTTATCTTCTAACCTTAAGATAATAGAATATTAAAATTATTTTCTATTCATTAATGTCATATTACAATTCGTATTACTATTCATAAAGGTATGTTACTTTTCACCAAAAATCATGTTTGTTCTATCAGACTCCAAATGACTTACTGATCACAACTTTAGATGATTGTTTTTTAAAATTCAAAACACAGAAGAAGATAATTTGTGTTTAATCTAGATTATAAAAGAAATTTATTTTCAAAACATTGGGATATTACAAAGATACCATGAATAAATATAATATAATGAAAATAATGAGCATTTAAGGGAGTTGGTTTTCAAGATTTCATCAAAAGAAGCATAAACATAAATAATCGTGAAAAGAGATGAGATTGTTTCAACAAAATCTAACAACATGTTAACTTGGGATATTAATTTAAATTTAACAAATAGGAATTGAAATGAATATTAAAATAAGATTAAAATAAGTATAATCATGATATAATGTGTAAAATTGAATTATATATGCCTCAAAAAAGAATGTAGGTTCTTAATAAGTCATGTGTCTCAAAAAATGTAAATTAAAACAAACCCGTCTTTCTAATTTGATTGATTTTGAAACAGTAACCCCATGAAATAATGATCATAGTATGGATATGTGAAAAAAATTAATTTAATTATAAAAATCATTTAATACACCCATGGCTATTATATAGACCACAAAAAATCATTGAGTCGTGAATAAAGCAAGTATCTCACAGAATTAAAAAGTGAGTTGAAATCCCCGTTCCTTATGTAATGAATCTCACCATACTAATTGAAAAAACATGTAAAATAAATATAAATCTTGTATAAATATTTTGATGAATTACTTACTTATATATATTACCATATATTGTTTTATAAAGACATTATATTACAAAATTTTTATCAATCCCATCTTATGGTTTCGATTCGGGTAATATTCGTGTTGTTATTTGTATGTGTCTCAAATACTAATATCTTCAGACCCTAAAATTATATCATTATTTCAAGAATATAAAACATGAAACAAATTTTATTTATATTTAGTATACACAAATTCAAAAAAATTATTGAATATATAATTATAAAATGGAATACACCAATCATGGAAATAGTAAGCCCTACGTTTGCATGAACATTGTTTCCATGTTTATAGTTATATTAAAAGAAAGAAGATAAATGAAATATGTGTAAATATATCATTATTAATTAATAATTATTACATCTTATATATCATATAATTGTACTAAACCCATCATTAATACCTTCCATGTAGTGTGTGAACAAATCGCATCACTTTGAGGGCACGATAATCCCACATCTTCAAATGTGTCTATCATATTTACACCAAATGGTATGAATAAAGATATTTGTTATAAAAGGACTAAATAAGATTTATTATTTAATAAATATAATATATAACATATATAAATTAAGTGACCATCATATTGTTCAGCAGGAGAGGTAGTATGTCAAAATGAACAATCGTCATTTTCTGTGGCGGTATTTCACCATTCACGTAAATAGAATGTTTTTGCCCATTATATGGTAGTGTTTGTTTGTTTAGTTAAAAAACATGGCATAAAAAATTTTAGTAATTTTAATATACTTTGTTTTTTGAAAATTATAGAATAATGAGAGTGCGGGTGGGGGAGAAAAAAAAGAAAAGAAATGATTTTGGGAGAATTCATTACCTCTTAATCGGGTAATTCCTTTTAGTCTGTACCAAAATTATTCAATGGATTACATTATTCCCAAGGACGGTATTATAGGAGTAATGGATTTATTTTTGGATTATTATTTGGATGATAATATCTGAAAAATAGTGTTTATGGATGTGTTAATTAGAAAGTGATGTGGTGGCCTTTTACAAGGAATGGAAAGGACATACATGGACTTTTTCAAGACAAGTTCTGTGTAGTAATGATTTTAACTAAAACAATCCATAACTGAACAAAAAAACTAAATAATTTATGATTTATTAATGGAAAATGGAAATCCGATCTGTGATGGACACGTTTCTAGATCATTTTGGTTCTTAAATATAAGGTGTAGAACATTGTTAACCTAATTTTTCTCTTAATCATTGTAATAAATTTTAATTATTTTAACTAATATTTTTGGTCTAAAAGTATTTTGAAATTATTATAAATTATAAATTATCATTATTACAAATATGGTGTATATTATTACAAATTATAATCACATATGTAGGTAAATTAATTTAATAATAGTCATACTGACGGGATGACAATACAAGTTTTTAAAGAAAAACATCCAAATACTTGGAATATTTTTATACCCAATTTCAATGTGAAATTCGTTCCAATGATGTAAATATGATTAATTGATAAAAATAAGATATAATTAAAATTTTAATTAATTTAAAATATAATTTATCCATTGAAATAAATTAGATAAAAATCAGTTCTGAATTCATATTCAGTACATTTAACAATTTATCAAAAAATTAAGTTTCTCAACAAATTCTAAAAAACCATAATAGTATTTAAATATTATAATTTAAAAAATAATGTTTATTATATAAAATTAAATTTCAAATTGTTTCTAAATGTAATTTTATTATTTTTTACAGAATGACATTAAAAGCATTTCATTTGAGAAAATATTCTTTTTTTAACAAATAAAAAATTTATGAAAAATTTTATCCTTTGTTATTAATGTTTTTATTAATAAAAACTAATTATAATAATTATATTTAATCTATTTATTACTATTAATATAACTAATTTTAATAGTTATGTTATAATTATTTATATTAATTAATTATATTAACAAAATGGTGATTCGTAGAAACTCGGTGTTGTGTATAATCCATGCCAAGTCGATTTTCAATGTTAAGAAGAACAAGTAAATTCCATGTATAAGGAATGTTTGAATTAGTGAATTCCAATGCATAAATTAACATTTAATTTATTAAAAAAAGTTATATAAAACTCAAGTTGATGCATTCTACACCCCTTAAAATAAATGTTTCTCTCGAAATTCGTCATTATTGAAAGAATGAGGATAATTATACTTACTCTCTCCCCGGGCTCCTAAATAGATTCCTATAAATAATGATTTCTCCAAAAAAACATTAAATAGGAGAGGGTTCTTGTTTCACCTAACATTCCCTGATTACTCCATAATTTCAACATGTTTTTCTTCATAAGAAAGTTCATGCTCCATCGGTATAACCTCAATGTTTAGTATATGGTAAGGGTTAGATATGTACTTCCTAATGAGAGATACATAGAATACATCCTGAGCATGATAGGGATTTTGGGGAATTACTATGTGATAGGCTCTGATATTGTTAATATCAATAATTTAAAAGGGACTTATATACATAGATATTAATTTTTCTTTCTTTCCAAACCTCATAACATTATTCTAGGGTGAGATTCCTAAAAACACCTTTTAAAAAAATTTAAAATTATATATCACTATATTAGTTATCATAATAAATCTTTTAATGACTTTGAGAAACTGTGATATGCTATTGAAAGGTTCAAACCTTCTTGAAAATTTATTTAGTGATCTTATGTCCAATAGATTTCTTTATCCAACCTCATCACAAAAGATTGGAGCTTAAAATTTATTCCCATAAAGCTCTTCATAAGTTTCCATATTGATGCCTAAGTGAAGGCTACTGATGTAAGAAAACTGAACTAGAATAAGGTAATAATACTAACCACCTTTCAAATCATGAGAAAAATATCTCAACATATCCTTGAGGGTTTGAATTTTTATTTCAGGCTGACTGTCTATTTGAGGCTGATAAGAGGTGCTGAAACATGATTCTATATATTATTATAGATGAATAATTTACTAGAAAATTTAGGTGAGCCTCCAATCCCAAATGATACAATAAAATGTGTTCCATCATGCAACCTTACCACTTCCTTAATATATATCATAGAATGATGATATAGGTAGAAGTATTCTATAATAGCGATGAAGTGTGTTTACTTATTAAGTTAATCTATTACCACGCATATAGCATTAAACCCTATTGAGGTTTTGGGTATTCCATTGAAAAATTATGGAGCAATGTTCTCACATTTCCCTTTTAGTATAGTTAATGGATTCAACATCACCATTTACCCATTTCTTTTATCCTTTATTGGTTGAAATAACAAGCACAATGATACAAAATATTTCATATCCATCTTCATGAAATCCCATCAGAAGTATTCTTTTATGTCCCTATACATTTTCATACATTTAGGATGAATAGAGAATGCAACAATATGAACTTACTCTAATAGATCCTTCTTCAAATCTGGTATTGAGGGAAGACATACATTATTCCTAACCATTATCATTTCATCATGATCAAGGATAAACTCATGAACATTTCTAACATTCTTTTGTAGTTGTACATCATCCTTTGGTGACTCTTTATTATTAACTTAGATATAGGGTTGAACATTTATTTTGAGAAAGATACGATTTTATAATTTCTTCAACTTTTATAGATCAATCCTTCAATAAATATTGGATCTTTTGTGATCTTCATCATAGATAAGCTAGCACGATCCATCTAACTGAATGCATTTTTCACCTTGTTCACCTTCACAATGTTGTAATGTCTTGAGTATTCAAAATCCATTATCAACTATATACGTCTTCCCTAGATGATGTTCAACTCCTTTAGTGTGAATATATATTTCAAACATTTATTATAAGTATATATGTCCATCTTTTATCCATAATGTTAATTTTTCAATATGTGTAATTCACATATTACCAATACTTATGCCAAATCACGAGTTGGTTAATTTTCAACATGAATGTTTAATTACCATGAAGAATATGCCTTAACCATGCTATTATATATAATAACACATCTCAAAAACCTTTTTGGATGGACTAATATAGATTAAAATCCTTTCTCCACTATATAGAATGTTAACACTTTTTCACTCACTAATATTATCTCTAATTCCTTTCAATTTTTCTCAAGTTCATTTATCCATAGGAACCTCACACAATTCTGATTTTACTTGGTTATAGTATTAGATAGTCATGAGAAATTTTCCACAATCCACCAATAATATACAATTAATACATGAAATATATAGATCTCAATCACCGTGGATGGTCTAAGAATGAATTCAATAGCCTTCGACATTAATGAATCTTCTGATATACCATTTATTGGAATTATTTTACAAAAAATGATACCTTTTTCAGAAAACAATTTTACAATTTTAAATTTTGCATATTGTTTCTCATCTTTAATACTATTCTCAAGTGATCTTCATGCTCTTCCTTATATTTTAATAGATAATAATATCATCTATGAACACTATAATAAAATTACTGAGGTAATATCTAAAGACTATATTCATTAAATCCATGAAGATAGAATGGGAATTAATAAGACCAAAAATAATCACTACATAATCATAGTGTCCAAACCATGTATAGAGTGTCATCTTGCGTATATCTTCCATCATGACCCTCAATTGATTATATCCAGAATGAAGGTCAATCAAGTTAAATAATTAAACTCTGTGTAGTTAATCAAACAAGGCATAAATATGGGGAAGATGATACTTATTCTTGATTGCGATCTTGTTCAACTCAGGATAATCAATAAAGAGTCACATTGATCCATCATTATTTTTTACAAAATGAAGCGGTGTACCCCATGGTGACACACATGTCGAAATGAATTTTTTATAATGGTTTTCATGTATTTTCTTCTTCAATTACTACAACTGAATCAGGGATATTCTATAAGGTTACAATGAAATTGGTGAGGAACTAGGTATGAGTTATATTGAGAAATCGACATCATTTTTTTTTGGGATAACTAGGAAATAATTCTACAAATACATCCACAAAATCATTAACAATATGTATATCATTGATTTTGATTTTATCCATAACCATTTGAGAAAAAAACCCTTATGAATGGAAATCAAGATCCATACACAAGATTAAATATCCACACTGAGTTTATAATTATCACCATAAGGAAATATGATCATAAGAGAGTTTAATGTATCAAACGTAACATCCTTTCCTTGATAATTGATGAGGTATTTATGAAAATAAATCCAATCCATGACTAATATGACACTAAATTCGGCCAAAGGAATAATGATAATATTTTAAGGAAGCACATTCCCAAAAACATCTACCAGACATGAATAATAGACATGGGATGAAATCATCACACCATAAAGGGTTTTCAATACTATTTACACATCTAATCATTTTTGTGGAATCTAAACACCCATTACAAATTCATTATATATGAAATAATGGGTATATCTCAAATCAAATAAAACATTATAAGTTTGAGATTGTATGGTAATTATACCTTTTACTAAATCGTTATCACACCCCTCATCAGAAATCAAAATTTCATGAGATTTCCACTTTTCCCTCAGCTTTATAGGTTGTTGAAATCAATTAACATAACTAACACTTAGGTTTGGTAACTAGTTAGAATATTTCTATTTATCTTTACAATTGTATCATTGAGTCATGGGAGGTACATTCTATGTTGATTTTTCTCCGTTATCATGATTTTCAAACTTCTTCCCAACACATTATAAATCAAATACATAATGGAATTCCCTTCAATACTTAAGATATTTATTATAACCCTTAATGAAATTTCCCCCAGGCTTCTTCCCCAGGTAGATCATAAAGAAAATATCACCTTCATATCTTCATTGTTTTTTATTACACTTTTGTCTCCAAATTCTTATTCTTTTAATGACAAGGGATTAATATGTGATGCCAACATCGTTTTCAACCTTGATTTCAAAATACACAATATTTTCATTGATAGTAATATATCTTATGGACTGTACCCATCAAAGGCTTGGATTTAATCCACTAAAGAACCTATCAACTTTACATTTTACTGGGATGCTAATTCTTGAGGTGTAACTAACAAGTCTCATGAAATTAGTATTGTATGTACCAATATATTCATCATCCCTTTACTTAAAATCAAGAAAATTATCTCCATCCAGGGAGAAGAATTTGAAAAAATAAATTATTGAAAAACATGATCATGAACTCTTCCCAATACATGGATTGATTATAATCTTGATGCATCATATTCATGATAAGAGTCCACTATTGTTCTTATTTAGCTTCTAAATTATAAACATATAGACAGATATTCTCTTACAAAGATCAATAGAGAATATAAAATATGTTTTAAATGGTAATAATCCATTGGTCCGCAAAAATTAGATCATAAGGCCCACTAAATGAAGGGTGATGTTGCCTCATTAATGACTCATCATAAAGGTTTCCCTATCTATTTCTCATCTGGAAGTCCACCATGATTCATAGATTCATAAATTTCTATGAGAAGAGTAATGAGGTTTTTCATTCCAATTCCCATAGCATTCGGTTTTCTAAGAGGAAAATCATTTCATTTTCTATCACAATAAACAACAATATAATTCTTTCAGGTTCAACCCATTGACTAATACACAAATCATAGAGTAAGAAACAATTATCATATTAAGGAACAACATAATAAAAAAAAGTACACTTATATGACATCTTAATTATGAAACATTCCTAAATCTATGCCACCTTATTTTTATCCTATGTTATTCATAGACATGTTATATTTAAATATATCATGATGGTTTGTGAATAGTTTATGAATTTCCAAAGCATATCAATCGGTAGTGTCAAACTAGGTGTGCAACAAGTCCTGTTTTCGTGTACCAGATTACCCCGACATAAGACCAAAACAACTTTTTAGAGTTTTTAAACCTAGGTACATCTATTCTAGATCCAAATATAATTATAGTATTCAGATAAGGGTTTATTTCTGTTAAACCACTCACTCAATATTTTCCAAATATTCCAAGACATTTTCATACGATTTTCATTATTAGTATTCTTATCTCTAGAAATTTCTTTATGGTTAACACTAATGATTTATCATCCAAGAATCCAAAGATATACTAATACAATTTTTTGAACCAATTATAGTGACCATAATTTTTTATACATTAACATTACACAACTTTTGCAGAATACTAAAAACCTTATACAAGCAATTTACAAATTACTATACTCATCCAGTTCCATAGGAAACATGGAAACATAATCAATGTTACATAAATGAGCTAAATCATCACCATCATGGTTCTTCTTGACTAGAACCCTTCTTCGACACATAAAACATAATTTATATCTTTATAACGTGGGGGAAAGAACCCAAATTTTTTTTGATCGTAGATGAATTATACGGGTAATTAAAGGAGATATGTAAGAAAAATCATGAGAATATGGGAATGATAACCTGATCAAGAAATTAGAAGATCATACCTTATATATTAATGATCATAAGAAGAATTATAGAATAAAGAATGACATAATATAATACATGAATGGTAACGAAATAAAGAAAATAATCCATTAAATCATAACATTGGAAGAAATCATAGAATAATGGTTTTACGTAATCATATAATATGAATTACATAGTATCCAACAAATCTCTGAAAATACATTTTAGGTATTATGGGTTCATTCTCATTCCATATTTGTAGTCATAGATATCATTAATGGCCATCCTAATAGCATGAGTTAAATCATCATACCATCTTTGATGTCATGATTCACTCCCTTGGAAATCATTAAAATCAAGGTTCATTCCCACATCTATCATAGTATTTTATCATGAGATATAAATCTTTTCCCAATGAATTCGAGTGAGATATAGGTCACATCCATCTCATAATGAAATCATATATACATTTTCCACAAGAACATAAATAATCATATCATAACCCATGAAATGAAATGGGTTTCATAAACATGTAATCATATAGTAAGAAAATGTAAAAATTATAGTTTCATAATCATATCATTAAATCATAAACAATTAAAGGAATCATGTTTAAAATGTATATAACCCTGGGAAGTTGAATGGGTTTTATAAAATTCATTCCATAAAAACATAATCAATTCATTGAAAGAATATAAATGGAAAAATGAATAATTTCCCAAGAAATGGTTGAGTGGCACCTATTGATTTTATAATATATGTGAATGTTTTTATGGATCTGTTAAAAAGAACATTTTGTGATGAAAATATATTTTCTATACTGAAAAATGGGTTTTAAAAAAGTTTTTTTTGAAAACTTTTTTCACTGAAAATAAATTTGAAAACATAAAAATAAATATTTGAAAACCATAGAAATAAATTATAAACCCATTTTTTATTTTAAATGATCATAACACCCATTTTAAAACATTCTATAAAACATGTTTTAAAACATGTTTTTTCAAATAACATAGATTTCCAAAGAAAGAGAGAAATAAGATCAGATTTTCTGTGAAAACATTTTCTTAATAATATTATGTTCCAAATAGGTGAAGATGTTACTAATAAGTGGGGATAACATGAATAAAAATATGATACATAAAATCATGAGTTTTCTTATCAGTTGTGTCATTGGATTTCATCAGAAGAATCATAAATATATACAATCTTAAAAAATCAATTCCATTATTTCAAAAAACAATAATAACATGGTAACATGGGATAATGATCCCCATGTAAGATAATGAAAATAAATTAATCCTAAAATATCATTAATATTTGTATAATCATGATATAAAATATAAAATTTATGTTTTTAAACTGTGTAAAATAATGTAGGTGCACAATAAAACATGCTTCTCAAAAAAAAAATACAAAATTTGTCTCACTGATTTGATAACTTTTTAAACATTATCACCATGAAATAATTATCATATAATTGATATGTAAATACCCATAAATTTTTGTATAATAATAATTGAATAAATAAATGGGAATTATACAAACCATAAAAAAGGAAGGTTTTGTGAATACAACATGAATCTCATAGAAATAAATAATGAGATGAAATACCCTTATCTTGTGTCTTGAATCTCCCCATACTCATTCAAACCACCTATATAATGAATATAAATTCATAGTACATATTTAAAAGAAATTTTTTTATATATCTTATACAATAAATTATTTTATTATGACCTTATATTACCATCTGGTTAAAAATCCTATGTTAAGGTTTCACATCGGGTATTATCATCTTTATTCGTCACATTTGTATTAATTTGTTATATATTTGATCCATATAATTATATCCACTTTTATATAGTGTAAAAAATAATATAAATATCATGTATATTAATTATATTTTTATTATAATAATCTATGGAATATAGAATTATGAAATGCAACACACTATTCATAGAGACGGTGAGCCGTACGTATGCATGAACATTGTTTCTATTTTTATTATCATATTAAATGAAATAAGGTAAATGAAATATGTGTCTATATGTCTATAGATATAGTTATTCCATTATAATTTTTATATCATATATATAATATTATTTTACAAAACCAAAATTTAATACTTTCCATGTTGTGTGTGAATTAATCACAATATTTTAAATGGACGATAATCCACATTTCATCAAAAAAATATCATATTTATACCAAATGTAAGGTAAAAACATATATATTTTAAACCGATTAAGTAATATAAAAATAAATATATATAATATATAATATATATAAACATATTTTCTATCATAATTTCCACCATGAGAGGTGATAAATAAAAATCAACATTCATTATTTTGTGAGATGGTAGTTCTCCGTACACATAAATAGTATAGTCTTTACACATTATATGGGTGTTCATGTAATTGTGGGTAAAAAAATAGTATAAAAACATACTATTATATTTACAACACTAGTTTTTTCTAATATAATTAAATAAATAGAGTGGAGGGGGTGGAGAATAAAAAGAATAAAAGTAACCTGAGAGAAGTCATTACATCTTAATCGGGTAACTTCTTTTGGTTTGTCCAAAAATACTTCCATGGATTTATTTCTGTGAATGTGGAGGAAATTACGATGAAAGGAGGGATGTTTTTATGTTTATTTGTAAATATTGGCTGATCCTATATGGTTTTAGTGGTTTTAATAAGTTGATATGTGGTGAACTTTATACTGTAGAGAAAGGAGCTGGTTGGAATTTTTTAAAACACGTTTGGTGTTCCAGTGTTTTTAGATAAAAAAATTCATACCTAAGGAACTAAAATAAATAATTATTGGTTAATGGAAAAATAATGTCTATAAAATGGGTTTTGGAAAAGTATATAGGTCATTTTGGCACATAAATTTAAGGTATAGTACTTTTTTTACCTAATTTTTACCTTAATCATTATAAATATTTTTATTAACTTTAACTAATTATTTGGGTAAAATAGTAACCTGTCATTATTATAAATTATAAATTATTCTGATTTCACATATGGCATCCATTTCTCTCAACTATAATCATATATGTTTCATAAATGTATTTAAAAATAATCCAAATGATGGGACAAAACTATTGTGTTTTTTAAATAAAAACACACAAAAGGTAGCCATGTTATTACAACCAATTTAAAAGTGATGTTTTTTCAAATGATATAAATTGGATTAATTAATAAAAACATGACCTAATTCAACTTTTAAATCAATTTTACTAATAATTTATGCTTATAGAAAAATTATATTAAAAATCAGTTTTGAATTAAAATTTGGTATTTTTCACTATTTAACCACAAAATAACGTATCGCAAAAAATCCAAACAACCCAAAGAAAATGTAGTGATTAAAAACTGAAAAATTAAATTTATTTTATCAATGTAAATATTAAAGTGTATCTGAAATTAATTTTATTATTTTCATGGAAGGAAATTATAAGTAGTTCATTTGAGAATATCATATTTTTAAACATATAATTAATTGACAAAAATATTATATCTTATTATAAAAGTGTTTTACTTATATAAAACCATAAAAAATAATATTTGAAAATTATTTATTACTAATAATATTACTTTTTTTAAAATCTAGGTTATAATTATATCATTTAAATAATTGTATCAATAAAATGATGTTTTGTTGAAACATCAGTGTTGCGTGTAACGTATGTCAAGTTGGTTTTCCTTATAACATATGCCATGTAGGTGCCATCAAAATGTGATGATTTACTTAGTGAATTTAAATACATAAATTAACATTAACTTTATTCTAAAAATTTCCATAAAAACACTGGGAGTCACTTATGATCTTCGTAGAAATATAGTGGATGGTATGTGTATGTTGTGTCACATCATCATCTTAACTAACACCTACAATTGTGATTTTATTAGATCCACTCTGCATCCAGGATTAAGAGGTTGTAGAAATAAATCTTCTTCATTAAACCTTATAATCAAGAACTAATCTAATAATTCCTACAGTACAATAATTTGAAAAAACTATAGTGTATGTTATATATTTTGTATAGGTTTCACTCCATTCACGTCATTATCTTACATCATCTGATCACATGGGAATTTAATTGTATTATGACCTTTTTTTACACCCGTAAATAATTTACTAGTCCCCTTAAAAATATCTTCCATGATTTATTCCACATTTTTAAAATAATAAAACACTCTTGTTCTTAAATCAATTTTTATATATTAGATTTTCATTTAAATTCCATATTTAATTACTTATATAACCCCTGATATTTTATGGGTGATGTAGATATCCATTTCTACATTGATATTATATATAATTCTTTCTTCAAAGCTATAAATCAATTTTATTTATAACTACTACTTGAGACTTCATTTTAAAACAGTAGACAAACAATCAATATTAAATTTATGTTGGATTATAATACTATAATCTTACCCCATATGTCTTGTAATATTTACCACATTTTTAAAAATTGATTTATCACCCTTCTGTTAAATAAAAGTGAATTTATTATCCATTTTCACACATAAAATACCAGGAAATCACTATTTTAAAAATATTATTCAAAACTCAAAATACTCCATATAGTAAATTTATTCATATTTTGTGTGTTTTTATAAGATTCCACCATTTATCTGATTCAATTTCCAAAGGATAAATGAATAAATTAAAATTTTTATTCATGAAGAACTCAAGAATGGAATATAAAATCCTAGTGGTACTAATCCATTGCTCAGTAATTACTGGATTTGTTGACCAACTAAAAGAATGATTATGATTTATCATGAATTATTCAATGAAAATTTTCCCCTCATTTTCTCATTTTAAATCTCAACATGATTCATATAATGATATAATTTTATAATAATTCTAATGAAATTTTGTATTGTAAAACTCATAATATTCAGTTTGTTAGGAGAAAAATAATTTCATTATATATACCATTTATTGTTATTGTGATAATTCTTGTTCAAGCTATTAAAGAGAACAGAAAATCATATATTAATATTAATAATCATAGTTTGATAACATATAATCATGAAAATAATTTATAAGATGTATAAACCATGACACATAATTTTAAATCTATAACAACTTTTGTTTACCCAAGGTCATCCATGGTAAAAATTTATTCAAATACATCATAATGGTTCATAATTAAAATTATAAACAAACCATGAATATCCCCTTAGATTTTATTTCCAGGTTATTAGCCTTAGGCACAATCATCATGCATAGGTGATGATCATGTTATTTTTTAATCCACCCCTTTTGAGTTTTAACCGCTATATTAATCTATTATATAGTATTATCAACTGTCCAGTGTGAGATAGGGATGTATCTTCAAGTAAATGTTTACTTCTGGATTTAACATATCTTGGGATATTCTCATTTACTATGTCTTATCGTATGTTTTATCACTGATGTTTTATCACCCTAGTTTCAAAAAATAACTAAAATTTACTCTAATAACTACTGTGGTGACCCAAAAATTTTATACATGAATATTACATCTTATTAGACTAATATTAAATATATTTCATTACAATCCATTCCATAATTGTAATATCTTAATTTATTTTGTAACTTGGATATATAATCAATGGGTATATTAAATACTTTTATCATCTCAGATTATGTTCTTAATATTTGTTAACCATCTTTGACGTATCATATGCAAAAAAAACATATACTAGGTTAAAGGATACATAATAAATATTAATATGAGATGAATGTTATGTTTAATTAATGGAACCTTTATCCAATAATAATTTGGAAGCATAAAAAGGGAATAATGGTAGGATTACACAATATTAAAATTTGAAAATGCTATATTAAAATTCGTGTATCACTATCATGATTGATGGTTATAGATATTTTAAATTTATATTGAATAAATAATAATGGAAATAGTTAATATGTTTCATTATAGATTGAAATTTACATAATATCATTATATAATAGAGTTTCACAGAATGTGTCCTAATCAAAATTACAGAAATATTATGTGATGAATTCCAACCAATACATTAATAAAATTTTAGGATTTAGCCACCCATGCATGTACCTACATTATAAATTGGATAAAATCCAATTTAACCATTGTTGTTATAAATATTTATTATTTAACTAATTATTTCGATGTATTTAATTGACCCACTCATCACATTATCATAATCCACACATATTTATGCCACAATATCATGAAAACAATTATCATTTAATCATAGCATATCCTGTGGAATATATAATTGGATTCCTCAATATAAGATCAATAAATTAAAAAACATTTATAGAATGAATACTTATGGTATCATTATATCTTATCCTAGATTAAGAATATGTTATATCAAAGGGTATTATTATATATTACAAATTCCTTTAAAAGATCACTATAATATTTAATTTGGATGAAAATATATTTTCAAATAAATTATAATATATTCATTTTCGAGAATATTTTTTAAAAAAAATATTTGAAACAAAATATGGGAAATTATAAAATGGAACTTCTAATTAAAGAGTATCCATGATGACAGGAAATATTGTTAATGTGGTATACAATTAAACCATCTTTTGTAAGCACCTTTTATAAATAGTACAACATTCAAAAAATTAAACGAATGTTATTTTTATAAAATTTTATAAAAAGTATAATATGATTAAACAATGAAATTAAAAATTATTAATTAATAGTAAAAAAATTGAAACAATTTTAATGAAAATAAAGACATGGATGAAAAGGATTCCTGAAAAAATATAAAAAATTATGGTTTTACTTAAAAGCATCCATTAAAACATTTTAGTACAAAGAGCATCGAAATTTAATGAAATACAAGTAATTTCCAAAAATTATTACATTATAATATATACATGATATATGTTAGATATATATCATATAATTTTATCAACAAAATTTAACAGAAAAATGTTAAAAAAGAAATTTGAATATAAATACTTTAACTCAAGATCTACTTGATTAAAAAGAACTCTATTATCATTTATAATAAAATTATATATAGTATAATTAAATAAAGGAATAATTTAAAACCAAATTTTATCATATTTAATATACATATAACATTTAAACACCCATTTATTTGAATTTATTTACTAGAATAATTTTATCCATGATGACAGGAAATATTGTTAATGTGGTATAAAATTAAATATGATTTTGTTAGCACCTTTTATAAATAGTACACCATTCAAGAAATTAAAAGAATGCTATTTTTATAAAATTTTATAAAAATTACAATATAATTAAACAATGAAATTATAATTTATTAATTAATAGTAAAAAAAAATTGAAACAAATTTTAATGAAAATACTGACATGAATGAAAAAGATTCCGAGAAAAAATATAAATAATGATTGTTTTACTTAAAAGAATCCATTAAAACATTTTAGTACATCGAGCGTGAAAATTTAATGAAATAAAAGTAACTTCCAGAAATTATTACATAATAATAGATACATGATATATTTTAGGGATATATCATATAATTTTATCAACAAAATTCTACAAAAAAATGTTAAAAATGAAATTTGAATATAAAACCATTAAATCAAGATCGACTTGATTAAAAAAACTATATTATCATTTATAATAAAATTAAATATTGTATAATTAAATAAAAAAATATTTTAAAAAAGTATTTTAGCATATGTAATCCACATAAAACATTTAAACACCCATTTATTTGAAATTAATTACTAAAATCATTTTATTCATAGGTTACCAATTTTATTTTTCTTGAAGATTCGAATTCAAATATTATGATACACTAATTAATTATCATTATTAAATCATCTAAATTTTTTTAATAATGATATAAATATCATTTATATAAATTATATACAAATTTATAATAATTAATAAATTTTATGTGTAAAAAAGGAATTTCATTGTTTGTGGAGACAGTAATATATACGTACACGACACTACTTTCATTTTCTAATGAAAATACTGAAATAAATATAAATAATATTTTTTCATTAAAGAAACATAATTATATATTAACTATTTTTTAAATTTCATAAAACCATCATTATATTTATCAATATTTGGTGCTGATGGAATATAAATCATATTGGTAAGTGAAGCCGGTAGTCCACATGTAGACATGACTGAGACGTTCATTTACCATTTAATGGAAATGATGAAAACAAATGGGTGTTCTATCATCATAATAAAAACTAATTCTATTAAATATATTTTATTCATAATTTTATTATTGATAAAAAATGTATATATAATTTTGTATAATAAGAAATACTAAAAGAGCTCAGTTAATATTTGTAACTCATCTTTGAGAGACCAACTTTGTATTATACATCAATCCATTAATGATTGGTATTGGGAAAATAATAGTTTATTTTTATGGATGGAAGGAATATATAATATTTTTAAATTAATTATTAATTGATCTATAAGGGTCATATTTAATTAATAATGGAGGATATTCGGTTCCCTTTTATAAGCGAGGGGAGGATAGACATGGAATTACATAGAAATTTAAATATAATTAATGTAATTTTCTATTATAATTATTCAAAAAGGAAATGGATTAATTTTTTAGGTAACATATAGGTTATATATCTTAAAAAAAATAATTATTTAATTTTATTTGGAATTATTATCCACATTTCTTTGTTTACCTCCCCCCTGGTAACTACTTTTTAACCTTAATCGTGGTTACATTTTTTTCCCTATTTTTACAATTCAGTGAGAAAAAAATTAAAATGGACTCATTTCTATAAAAGAAAATAATAATTGAAAATATGGAATCAATTTTATGAAATTAAATATCTCTAATTGGAATATATTATGTTTAAAATAATCATATATTATCAAAATGAAAATCTTACTCAAAAAATGCTTTTTTAACCATAAAACTGAATTTTCCTTAATTTAATTACTATTAATAAAAATAGAATAAATGTTAAAATATTTCATTAAATATATAAAATAATATATTATTAATATAATTAATAATTAATAATTTATTTCAATTTTTATGATAAAAGCACAATAAACACATAGAATTAGTTTTTTGAAAGATAACCCTTTTTACCACTAAATGAGAATATCATCATTCTGAAAACATAGATAACTAATGTATGGATTTTTTTAACATTATTAATAAATTTAATTATGATATATTTTTAATAGAGATCAATATAATTTTTTTTATAAAATAATACACAACATGTAGGAAATTATATTTTATTAAAAAATACATATTTTAGTCATCAACTATATTTTTATAAAAACTATTTAGTGATAATTTTTTACTATTATAAATATTTTTTATATTTTGGATCATCCTATTCATACAGTAAAATCGAATTTATATTTTATAATTGTATAATATATCATGGGTTTATTTTTTATTGTGGTTATGTTTAATGAATATTTTCAAATACCACATTTTTCTATGAAATGAGAATTGTAATAAATATTATATTGTTGATGATTTATAGGTAATTATATTCTGTACATACATCAGAGTAATGGGTGTTTCAGATTTGAATAAATAATAGTTTTCAAAATGATTTTATATGACTTATTTTATCCCCATGAGGTGATCCAATGTTGTTAAAAAAATAAAGGATATTGTGTCACGAAATTTTGATTCGATTAGTTTTTTTGAGCCATGTCATCATAAAGAACCACTATCCCCATCTAAGGATTAAAGATTATTTAATCAAATTAAGGGATACCACTAGTTTTCAAAGATATATTTTTATTTTTGAATCTAATATATTAGGGTGATTGGGAAGGGTATCTTGATTGCTGCCTCCATGTGTCATTGTAGACACATTTACTTCATTGGTATTCATTTTTTGGACATTAATTATATAGTTGTTTTAATGAGTCCACCGTAATAATTTATTTTTATTTTCTAGAAGTTGTTTTAGGTTGTTTACATCTACTAAATCCTATTGTATTCAAGATCACAGGATAGTCATGTTGAGAATTTGAGGCATGATTATATGGTCCTTCAATAAAACCATTTTATGGGAATCTATCCATGTAAATGTTTTAGACATGATAGGTTTGTTTCCTCTAGAATTTTGTGTCTTTCCTTTTAGAGTTTGTTTATATTTTAATTATTTAGGTAGTTGTTTCTTCAGTTACTCATAAGAATATTATATAGGTTTATATATTACATTGTCTTATGGGTGATGATGAGAGTTTCATTTTTTTCATGGAATACAACCTCATTAATGGAATTATATATGATAATTGTGACTTCCTTAAATTTAATTATTGTAAATAGTGTTTTTAGTATCTAAAATATAATTTAATACATGATTTTTTCCCTTTGTTTTGAAAAGAAAATGTTATGTTTTATATTTTATGCGATGCATCCCGTCATGGCCTAGGTTATTTTTTAATGCATTAGAGGGTGGTGATATCCAATATGAATGAGTATTTATGCACCCATGAGGATAATTATACAAATCCTGATATATGTCAACAATAATACCTTTTTCTCTACAGTTGTTTTGATATTACATCATCTGTGATAACTAGTCTAGATTTAATAATCAAACGTGATATATGAATATATTCTATCAATGATATTTGTATTTCTTTAATATATGTAGATAATTTTCTTTTAAATATTATTAATTTGAGATAGCTTATTATATAGGAAAATGTAATGTGATAGTTTATGAGATAATTGGTAAGTCATATGGTTATTTTGTTTGGGATTCTATAGATGCATATAGGATGATGAAGGGGATTAAAACAAAATATATTGATATGTAGTAAAACAGAAATATGTTTTACTAATATAAATTTTCAGTTTAATCTGATTTTATATGATAATTGGAGGATTGTATCTTAGGGGATCATGAGGTAGGGGTATAGATTTATTGTGTTCTCAAAGAATATTATAAATAGGGGTTGTCACGACCTGTCCTCAGGGCCCGTGTTTTGACTACCCCAAGCCCGCCTTCCATAGGCCAGGCACTGGCGACTAGCACCAAAGGCATAAATCCCGATAAACAGGGAAGGAATTGCCTTTATAAAGTAAAAAAACACCACAGAGTACGCAAGATGAAGTAAAAACTAAGTAATATTAGTACAAAAGTAAATGATGGAATGTAAATTGTCCAGAATACAAACCCAACTGAAAGTAAAGTACAACTGAAAATAATGTGTAGCAACAGAAACGTAAAACAGCAAATCCGAGCCGTCCTCTGGAAATCCCACCAAAAGGGTGGGTACAGATAGTCTCCTCTGCTCCTCGGGTCCAGTCGTCCGCTCCGTGTACATCTCGTCCAATGATCCACCTCTAGGTACTATCAAAATCCACGAGCCTCCACCTCGATCAGTGTTTTCCATCTTCTGCATCCGACACAACATAGTGCGGGCATAGCCCGTGGAGGGGTGAGTATACGATACTCAGTCGGGACCCCAAGACCCCTGAAGGTCTCCCAAAATATAAATAGGATAAACCAAAAAGGAAATACACAATCACGAAGTATCAACTAACTCTACTTAGGTATATTCCAATACATATTCCTAAGTCATAAATTCATGTTCTGATACAACTCACAAGCCGAAGTTCAACACATTCCACATAGGAAAACACATCCCAATCCACATAGTATTGCAAGTCAATCATATCGAATATAATGAATGAATTTCAAGACTTAGATCACATAGGTATACTACTCATGAAGAGGGGTGGAGATGATAAATGTATCCTCTGAATCATCTCACCTGTCGAACCCACGTAGGATCCAAGTACAGAAGTCATCACTGCCAAGCCTATGTAGGTTCCAAGTACAGTAACCATTGCTGTCGAACCCATGTACGATCCCAGTACAGTCGTCATCTCTACCAAACACATGGAGGATCCTATTACAGTCATTCTCGCTGCCGAACCCACGAAGGATCCAAGTACAGTCGTCATCGTCGTCACAGTTGCAGCCAGCTCTATGGTTCCCACACACAGCATGATCGATTCCGGGAGGGTTCGCTCCATGAGAAAAGGGGTCTATACATAAACTATAATGAAGTCCAGATTTTATGTATCACAATGTTCTGTATCATCAATAGGAACTCAACGCCACAGACGACACGTCAATCAGATGCACGGTCTGAGAGTTATTGGCTTTTTCATCAAAAGGGCCCGATAAGGTATTATGCTAATACCAACCTGAACATACACCAGCTACATCCAAACCTCAAGCGGACTAAGCCAAAAGAACCATATCAATAATAGAAAATCATCATAACTGATGGTATGTTGTTCGGACGTCCGGTTGTAAAGTTATAAACGTTTCCGCTCCAAGGGCCCGGTTGGTTTCAGGTTCGAACCAACCCGGCCATACCAAAACTTTACCTAAATCTTGAGTGTAATATACCGAAACGACCATCCCTATACAAGGATTCCATCTTATCATAAGGTTCATTGATAGGAGGTCCGAAGCCAATGTTATGGGCATTTTAATGGATCTGTCCGAAAATTGGGGGTTCGGGCCCGGTCTGACCCGGCCTGAACCGGGCGACCTGACCCGAGTCTGGGTCCAGCCAAGTTGCGCGTGGCCCAGCCCAGCCGGTGCGGCCCCACCCTACCAGCGCTGTCACTTTCCTCAGACCACTGGACGTGCATTAGTGGTCTGTTTCGTCCGCCGTCTGCGCCTAAGTTCTCTACAGGACCCGAACTTCACTGCAGAGACATCAAATCTCCCTTAGGGCACGTTTCATCGTCGATCATCAATCCACATTCCAATAAACAAAATGAGGAGGGTTGGGTCTTTTTCGTTATCTCTTGCCCTCCGTGTTAAAGATTTTCAACCAGGATCAAACTCAAATTAGTTCCCGAAAATTAAACCCACAAACGAATATTCCTAACCCGCAAACAAATACTTTCACGTATCAACTTAATAATGGGTTGATCTGCATTCTTTATTTAAGAAGAAGAAAATCATGGGAATATTTACATTCTCAATTTAAATCCCTATCGCAACACAAGTTTTCGAATGATGAGCATCGCGGAAAATGGCTTCGCGGGGCGAGGTTCCGTAAACATCGACGGAGAGCATCCGAAGAGGAATCGACATCTCCCTTCCTCTGTCACATAGAGAATATTATATGGAGTGATGTCGATGGCGAGTTTCCAATTCGGTGCCTCCTCATTTTTCATCGAGGAAGAAGAGGATGGAAGAAACTGGGTCACTAAATCAATGATCCTTAACAAAGTATTGTCATTCTTCATTGAGGATGGATTTATTAATAAATAACTCAAGAGCTCTCTCCCCTTTTCATAGAACAACAAAAGCCAACCCAAAATAAAATAAACTCTCCCCTTATTTTATTCTTTTGACATGATATTCAAAAACTCAAAAAAAATCAAAATTGAATTCACTTAATTAATTAATCATGAGATGTCAAAATAAATGGGTTGTTATGTTGGAAATTTTAATGTGAAAAAGGAGAAACCACATAATTACAAACAAGGGAGGTTTAAAGTGATTTTAAGGGGTTATGGGGAATGTGAAAAGATGGGGGCTCGTGTGGGCCCCACCTCACCTTTGTCCTCTGAAGAGAAGTTAGCAACCTAGTGGGCCCCCAACTCCCACACATAGGATTAAACCACTTAGAAAAGAAATAAAATTGTAACACAATTTTATTTTAGTCTTCATTTAATCCACACATTTTTCTACAACTCATCCCAAGGAAATGCAACTCCAGTAAAGGTCTTCTCAAGAAATTACCCGTGCTGCGGTTTCATCGGTGCCCTCAGATTTCGATTCCGATCACATGTTCAAAAGATAAAAAACCCCTCTTGTTCGTTCACTGAACGTACCCGAGCTAAAAATCGGAAATTGATTCTTGGCACACTGGGCCTCAGAATCAGGTGCCGTCAGAAACTACGTACTCGTAAAATCCCAAAGAATTTAAGAAAAAAAATCCTTGAAATTTATGGGTCTTTAAATTACTCCCAACTCTGGGCTTTACATCCCTGTAAGGACACATCACAAACTAGGGAAACAAATGAGGGTATTGAGCACGCATCTGAGCCTCCTACTCCCATGTGCTCTCCTAGAGGTTTTTGTGCTGCCACCTGATGCGCACTAGAGGAATCAACCATCCACGTAGGACCCACTCCTATCGATTCACAATCTCCACAGGGACCTCCAAAAAATTCGCCCCTTCATCAATGTCAAACACCTCGTGGTGGATGATATGTGTCGGGTCGTGTCAGAATCTCCTTAGCTGAGATTCGTGGATGACATCGTGCACCCAGTGCAACTGAGGTGGAAGAGCCAGGCGATAAGCCACCTCGGCTATCCTACTAAGAAACTAGAACTGACTGATGAAGCATGGAGATAACTTGCCGCCCCAGCCAAATATATGTAATCCACGTCGAGGTGAGACCCGCATGAAAACGTGGACTCCATCCTTGAACTGTAGTTGTATCCGCCTCCTATCAGTATAAGACTTCTTTCGGCTCTGAGTTTTCCTCATCCGCTCCAAATTGACCTGAACCTTCTCCATCGTGGTATGGACCATCTCTAGTCCCACTAGTGCTAACTCCCTAGGATCTGTCCTGCACAGAGGTGATCTACAAGGTCGGTCATATAATGCCTCGTATGGTGCCATCCCGATTGTGGAGGGGTAACTGTTGTTGTACGCAAACTCCACCAAGGGTAGGTGATCCTCCCAGCTGCGACCAAAGTTGAGGACACTTTCAAGAAGCATGTCCTCATGAGTATGAATGGTCCTCTCCATCTGACCATCCGTCTGAGGGTGAAAAGCGGTGCTTGGGTGTTACTACGTCCCAAATGCCTCCTGCAACCCCTTCCAAAGCCTTCATGTAAAGGGAGCCTCTTGATCGGAGACGATAGTAGATGGAACACCATGAATCCCTATGATCTTCTGAACATAAAGGCATCCCAATCTCTCCATTGAGCCCTACTCTCTGATGGTTAAGAAGTGGGCCGACTTGGTGAGTCGGTCGAAAATCACCAAGATAGAGTCGTGTCCTCTGAAAGTACGTGGAAGACCTGTCACAAAATCCAAATATATATCGTCCCACTTCCACTCTGGGACCTCCAAGGGAGGAACCAAGCCTGCTGGTACCTGGGGCTCCGCCTTCACCTACTAGCAGGTGAGGAATTGTGAAACGAACTCTGCCACAACCTTCTTCATACCCGGCCACCAGTGTTGTTACCTGAGATCCTGGTACATCTTCACCACTCCTAGATGCACTGCTAATGGGGAAGTGTGAAACTCCCTCAGCACCTCCTCCTGTAATGCAACTGGTACCATGATACACCCTCTAAAAATGATGACGTGCTCTGTTCCTATAGAGAATCAATTAGGTGCATGTCCTGAGGATATCTATGCACATCGCGTCTCCCAGTAAATGTCCCCGCACTGTGCCTCTCTGACCCGCTGAGGAATTGGAGGAGTGATTGTGGGAGACTGAAGAAAGGCATCCCCATCTCTATCCATGAAGGATATCTACAAAGCGGCTAACTTCTCTGTTGCCTATCCATGTAGCTGAATGCCTGACCACCTACTGAGAGAATCAACTACTATATTCCTCATCCCAGGAGTATAGACAATCTCAAATTCATAGTCCTATAAGAACTCGAGCCATCGTCACTCTCTCAGGTTCAGGTCCTTCTGCGAGAAGATGAACCTAAGACTCTGGTGGTCAGAGTACGCTGTAAAGTGCTCGCCCATCAGATAGTGCGGCCACATCTTCAAGGCGAAGACCAATGCTGCTAACTCCCATTCATGGGTAGCATAGATCTTCTAATGATGCCTCAACTATCGTGAACCATAGGCGATCACTGCCCACTCTTGCATCAGGACACACCCGAGTCCAGCCCCTGATGCGTCGCAGTAAACTACGTACCCTACACCCTCCTTCGGTATCCTCAAGATGGGTGCACAGGTCAATCTCTGTCTCATCTCCTGGAAGCTCTGCTGACATCCATCTGACCACACGATGGGTTTCCCCTTTTTCGTCAAAGCTGAAAGTGGTGCTGTAACTCTAGAGAAGTTTGGCACAAATCTTCGATAGTACCCAGCAAACCCTAGGAAACTCCGCACTTTCGTCACGCTCATGGGTGGTTCCCAAGCTAGAATTTCCTCGATCTTCACAGGATCCACCGCAACTCCTCCCTCGGAGATGGCGTGCCCCAAGAAGTGGACCTATCGATTCCAGAACTGACACTTTGAGAGCATACCATAAAGATGTTGCTCTCGGAGTGTATCCAGTACAACCCACAAGTGGTAGGCATGCTACTCCTTAGTGGTCGAGTATATCAATATGTCTTCGATGAACACTATGAAAAATCGATCGAGGTAAGGCTGGAAGATTCTGTTCATGAGACTCATGAACACTACTGGAGAATTGGTTACACCGAAAGGCATAACCAAGAACTCATAGTGTCCATACCGACACCTGAAGGCCGTCTTCTGCACATCGGCGTCTCGAACATTGAGCTGATGTTAGCCTGACCTAAGGTGTATCTTTGAGAACCATTGTGCTCCTTTAGGCTGATCAAAGAGGTCATCAATCGTCGGAAGTGGATACTTGTTCTTCAAAGTCACCTGATTCAGGTGACGGTAGTCAACATATAGTCGCAAGCTCCCGTCCTCCTTCTTGGTGAACAAAATCGGGGAAGACCAGGGTGAAACACTAGGTCGAATGAATCCCTTGCCCTGCAAGTCCTCCAGCTGTACCCGTAGCTCAAGAAGATCAGCGGGAGCCATCCGATGTGCTAGAGTAGATATTGATGTTGTCCCGTAGTACAGGTCAATATAGAAGTCTACCTATCTGCAAGGAGGTAGTCCTGGAACATCATCTTGAAAAACATCCTAATACTAATCCACCACAATAGGAAAACTCGAACTTCGCACATCAATTGATCCTAGGATGTGACTAGCCAACTGATGAGTGATCGACTATCGTCTCCTCAGCGTAAGTCCATCTAGCACTAAAAAGGCTCCCTTCTCGCCGGTGAAGGTGAACCTACTCCGATCGTTGCGAATAGATCGCACCTTGTGCCTAATACAGTCGATCTGAGCATGGACCATAGATAAATAATCCATGCCCAAGATGACGTCCTATGTCCAAGACTCCACTACAAGATTATCCCAGCCGAAGCTCTTGCCTCCTAGAGTAATATCACACTGCCGACACTAGTGTGTAATCGTCGAGTCTCCTCCCGTAGGAGTCTCTAGCCGTAAGGATCGACCCAATGGCTCCGTCAGAATCTCTGAGCTCCGAACCAGGGCAACAGAAATGAAATAATGACTCGCTCAAATGTCAATAAGAACTTAAACAAGCATGGAGTAGACACAGATAGTACCTCGAATCATCTCATTTGCGCCGTAGTCATAGGTCTCCACTTCCTGAAGCCGAACCTACATCTATCCGCCAGCTCCCTGTGGTCGAGGTGGACCTCCTGTTGGTGGTGGTGGTAGAGCCTCAAAACGTCTTCCACCACCTTCTGCTCGGCTAGCTTATCTACGTCATCTGACTGCTCCCGATGGACCACCATGGTCGATCCTATGGCTCTGTCTGGGTGGTCCCTAAACCGTGTGCTGCTCCTCTGCATGGAAGGTCGGATAGTCACGAGCCATGTGGCCCTGCCTACCGCATGCATAGAACAGTCTGCCTCTCGTATGACTAGCTCTACTGCATGTGCCCCACACCTCCGAGCTAGTATCTTGAGGTTTCCCACATGATGGTCTGGTCTTCTTGGACCTCAATAACGTATGTCTACTTCCAGCTGCAGAAGACTCCACTATGTGTCTCCCTACGGTAAACCTCGCTGCTGGCGTAGGCTCCGCAAGGAAGCTCTCCACAAGAAGGGATCGTTCCAGTACTCCTTCCTACGTCGGAATGCTGGGGGAGACCATTAATGCCCTGATCTCATGCCTCAGTCCCTGCTCGAAGGTCCGGCCCCCGATGAATGGGTCCCGTACCATGTACGTGGAGTAGCGTGAAATATTGGTAAACTTCGTCGAGTACTGGGCGACTGACATGCTGCATTGCCGCAACTTTAGTAACTCCTGAATGTGCACCGCACGGAGGGTTGCAGGTACGAATTCTGAGTGGAAGAGGATCTTGATGTCCGTCTAAAGAAGTGATGCGTCGTCATGAACCAGGAGCATCAGCCTCCACCATCTACTTACTATCGCATGCAGGAGACTCGCCACAAGGGTCACCATGAGGTCTGCTAGTGTCCCTACCAACCTGAAGACTCGAAGGACTGCCTCCAGCCAATCCTCGACTGCCTGAGGGTCTGTCTCCCCGCAGAACCTGGGCGATCTCTAATGTTGAAACTCATGTAGGGAACTCATGCGATGTGCGCTCTAAGTTGCTGGGGCTGGTTGCATTGGTGGCTCAGTGAGTAGAGGTACCGTTGGTGCCTCCGCTGTAATGGGGCCCTACACTAAGGCCTCGTCACTCGGTGGGCTGTCGTCTCGCACAAAACTAGGAACCCTAGATGGCTGCTATAATGACCCATACTTTACATACATTGTTATTACTTCAGAATTGAAGCACACTTATTACAACATATAACAAAGACAAGAAAGGACGGTATAGGTATAGTGTCTTTAGAAACTGGGAAACATAAACAACTGGTTCATAAAACATCTACTTTGCCTCCCATTTATTTCATCATATCTACAGTACCATTTGGCATATTCTAATTATTAACCTTATTCCTGACCTGGGGAAAAAACATACAAAAGGGTGAGCTCAAATGCTCAGTAAGGATAAACAAAAGAGGTATCAATCACATCATATTCATAATAACATAACATTTTGGAAATCATAACCTGAAAAAGAGAGCATAATTTCATAACATGGGATAAATCATAGTAGTGAAATGAAATCCCAATAATCATAACATAAAAAATGAAACATTGTGGAATACACACATAATCATAGAGAATCATATCTTATTAGTCAAGACTCTTTTCCAAGACTATCTTAGTGGACAAAGTCCATTTCTAAACCGAGTCACCCTCGTTTCAGTCCTGTTTCACTGAACCGGTATAACCTACCGTTCCAGCCATGTCTATCTCATGAGATATAAAATATTTAACCAATGCATTGGGGGGAGATACAGGTCCCACCCATCAAATAATGATACCATTCTTATGGGTTCCACACAATATTAAATCATACATCATTGCATAACCCATGTAATAAAAATGAGATTATTAAAAAACATGACATCATAAAACAATTCATATAAGATAAAGTAATTCATAAAAATATTTCCATCACAACATAATCAAATCCATGTAATAATAGGGATAGAAACAGAACCCTATATTATCTTATATGGAAAATAATTTTGATAAAACACTTGAACTCCATTCTTGAGGAAAATATCTTTTCTACTTCAAAAACACTTTTCCATTCGAAACATTTTGCAGAATTCTAAACTAAGAGAAGTTGATTAAAAATAAACTTGAAAACTTTTAAAGGAAGATTCTTGGAAATAATGTTTTAAAAATCCATTCATTCCATATAAGTTAAAAAAACATTCTTCTCGTACTTTTGTCGGAAAAGTCAAAAAGTACCTCGTACGAAAAACGACAAAAGATTCCTTTCATATATTTTACTAAAAACTAACTGAAGGGTAAAATTGGATATAAACTATTGTAAAAGGATATAAATATTACATATTATGGAAACATGGATTTGGATGATAAAATACACCCCAGTAAATACCAAATCATAAACAATCTCGGATAAAAATGAGATTGTGATATTTTCCCTTACCATAGGTCCGATATGCTTTTTACGTGTCCGATCCTCCTGTATAATGATTTAAAAATGTTATTGACTTATTAAAAAATAATAAATATTTTTATTATATCATATATGGTCATATTCTTAGCTTCTTAGTAGTAATATTTCATTGCTACTTGTTATTCGTGTGTTTAAAACTTTATGTTCTTATGCGTGTTTGGTCAAATAAATTCTTATTCTTCTATTTAGGTTATAGATACCTCATATACAGAACGGTATTAGTGTAATATATATCATATTCATTCATTCAATTCATTTATATAATCATTATTAAATGAAGATCATGTATAACGAGTCGCATCACATCGTGGAGACGGTATTCGGTACGTACGCATGAGTGATGATATCGTTCCTATGATCATGGAATTGTATTGGAGTGTATTTATACTATTTAAGAATTAGTATCACATTATAATAGTCATATATAGTCATTATTTACACCATTATACCCATCCAAGTATGGTGGTGGTGGAAAATAGATTACACCACGGCGTGGAGACGGTATTCCGTACGTACGCAAGCGCGGTGATTTCTTTTTCCGTAGGATGGATAGATGGTGAAATAGGGTTGTTTCATACTTATAATAACATATAAGTATATGAGTGATACTGATGTTATTACTTCATAATGAAACAACTAAAGAAGAAGAAGTGGAAGAAGAAATAAAGATGAAAGAATCGGTAACGGACATTACCTCTTCTTTGAAGTGCTTCTTTGAGACCTCCTTTTAGGTCACTAAAATAGGTCTTTGAAGAAGACTAGAACCTCTAGGATGTCTCTAGAGAAGTGGAGAGGAGAATTTGGCAGGGGTTGGCCGAGGTTGAAGGCTCAATGTGGTGTGAGGAAGAGAGGGAGGAGGTTCCCTTTTATAAGGGAGGAGAGGGGCACCTTTGGAATAACCAAAAATATTATTTTATTATAAAGTCAAGTTCGGTTTTAAATAGATCCAAATTGATTTATTTCAAAGATAAGGTGGGGATGGGTCTAAATCCTCTCATACAATAGAATTTATACAAGTTTAGGTTCCTATTTTAACCTTATCATGTAGATTTAACATTAAGTTAAATAATTTTACTTTTACCGTGTCTTCTTGTGTTCTTATACTATAAGGTTAATAAAATTACTATAAGAAGCCAAACGAACCCCAAGTTGTTTATTATTAATATATATAACCTTATCTAAGTCATTTGACCGAACCTTATATTTTTAGGAATAAAATAACAATTACTAATATAATATTTGTTTTCAAAACTATTTTATGTCAATTTTGACACTATTTAGTAATTAATTTTTGTGAAAATCATAACAGAATTATTATTTCGAAAAAAGTTACTTAAATAAATAATAACATGTCATATTAATCAATAAAATAAGTTTAATTCACTAAAAGTGTCAAATTACATTTATTTTGGTGTTTATAATATCAATTATGTAAATATTTCATTAATAAGATAATTACTGCATCATCTTTGTGTCATAAATAAATTAAATTATATAATATCTAAAAATTAAAAATAAAATACCATCATGTAGGAAATATGTTTATCTTTCTAAATAATATTTATAGTCGAATTTATCTTATGTATAACCCCATATTAAAAATAATTTACTTATTAATCATTGATTTTAACTATTTTAACTCTTCCTTAAATAAATGAATAATAAATGTCCTAATCTAATCCAAGTGGGCCTAAATGGTCATACTTTTTTCCTAAGGTTGTTTTTGGTCGAATTACACTTGTCCAACAGAATTAGGACATTTCTTAGGGTAATAATAATATCATTTTTATCCTCAATTACCCTATGTACTTTTAACCGTGGTAAAAAAAGTAAAAAGTTACTATTCACCAAAAAAATTATTTTCGTCTCATTGAACCACATTTTACTTACTGACATCAACCGTGTCTCTCGGATTATCGAAATTCCACTCACAAAAGCGGTCAAATTTAGTTTTATGAAAAATTTAGTTTTTTAACTACCACTTAGTGGTTTCACTATTCATGAAAAATTGAACGTTTTCAGAAAAATACCAAAATTTCACCCTTGGATAATTTTGATATTACAAATCCAAAAATGAAGTCCATTTTAAAAAATATAAATTATAAAATTTCAAAAAGTGGTTATTACTATTAATAACGGCTAGTTTTAATAATATTTTAATAGTATATCGTTGTTTAGTGAAACTCGGTATTGCGTACGATGCAAGCTATCGAGAAAGCTCGCGATTTCGTGTAAATCCAGACAAGCAAGTGTTGTTTGTAGAAAAAGATTCCTTTGATGATTTATATAACATAAGAGTCTCGGGTGTTACATTCAACCCCCCTTAAAATGAATTACGCCCTCGAAATTCATCACTTTGTAACAAATAGATGAGGATACCTCTCCCTCATCATATCCTCAAGCTCCCATGTAGCTTCTTCTAATTGGTGGTTCCTCCATAAAACTTTCACCAATCGAGTGGTCTTGATTCATAGTACTTTTTCGCTACGATCCAGAATCTCTATTGGTTGTTCTTCATAAGAAAGATCTTGCTCCAGCGGTATAACTTCTGAGCTAAGTACATGTGAAGGATCATGTATTTACTTTCTCAGGAGAGATACATGGAACACATCGTGAACTTGAGAGAGATTCGGTGGAAGTGCCAATCGGTAAGCTACCTTCCCAACATGATCCAGTATTTCGAAAGGACCGATATATCTAGGGCTCAACTTCCCCTTCTTTCCAAATCTCATAACCCTCTTCCAGGGAGATATTTGTAAGAAGACATTATCACCCACTTCAAACTCTAGGTCTTTTCTTCGGTTGTCGGCATAACTTTTCTGTCGACTCTGAGCTGCTCTTATGTGTTGTTGAATAGATCTGACCTTTTCTGCCAGTTCATCAAAGAGATTGTGTCCTAATAGCTTTCTTTCCCCATGTTCATCCCAGCAAGTTAGAGTCCTGCATTTCTTTCCATATAGAGCTTCATAAGGAGCCATCTAAATACTGGAGTGAAAGCTATTATTATAAGAAAATTCCACCAAAGGTAGGTGTTTATCCCAACCACCTTTGAAATCCATAGAGCAATCTCTCAAAATATCTTCTAGAGTTTGAATTGTTCTCTCAGACTGACCGTCTGTCTGAGGATGATAAGCAGTGATAAAACTCAACTCCGTATCCAGAGTATGCTAAAGACTTCGCCAGAACTTCGAGGTAAATCTCGGATCCCGATCAGATATAATAGAAAGTGGTACTCCATGCAATCTTACCACTTCTTTTACATATATCCTGGCAAGCTGATCCAGAGAGAAATCCTCTCTAATAGCAATGAAGTGTGCAGATTTTGAAAGACGATCAACTATGACCTAGATAAAATTATTGCCTTTGGATGTTTTAGGACGTCCTGTGACAAAGTCCATAGTGATGTTTTCCCATTTCCATTCGGGTATGGGTAATGGTTGTAACATCCCCTTAGACTTCTGTCTCTCAGCTTTAACTTTTTGACAAACCAAGCATCGAGAGACATATTCAGCAACATCTCTTTTCATGCCATCCCACCAGAAGTATTCTTTCAGGTCCCTATACATCCTCGTGCTTCCAGGATGAATAGAGAATGAAGAACTATGAGCCTCATCCAGAAGCTACTTCTTTAATTTTGGGATGAGAGGAACCCAATCCCGATTCCTGAACTTTATTATCCAATCACAATCAAGGATGAATTCAGGAACATTTCTCACCTTCTTTTGTAACTCGACATCTTCTTTTTGTGCCTATTTAATCTTCACATGTATAGATGGTTGAACATTCATTTGAGAAAGATATGATTTTCCCCCTTCCATAATAATTCCAAGATCCATCCTTTGTAAATCCATAAATATTGGATCTTTTGTGATCCTCATCATGGATAAACTGGCATGGTATTGTCGACTTAATGCATCTACCACCTTGTTTGTTATCCCAGGGTGGTAATGGATTGAGCAGTCGTAATCCGTAATCAGCTCCAACCATCTTCTTTGGCGCATATTTAGATCCTTTTGTGTGAAAATATACCTTAAACTTTTATGATCAGTATAAATGTCACACCTTTCTCCATAACGATAATGCCTCCAAATCTTTAATGCAAAGATTACCACAGCTAACTCCAAATCATGAGTTGGGTAATTTTGCTCATGTATTTTCAACTGTCATGAGGAATAAGCTATCACCATATCATTTTGCATAAGAACACACCCCAATCCCTTCATGGATGCATCACTGTAGATCACAAACCTCTCTCCACTACAAGGCAGTGTGAGCACAGGTGCACTGGATAACCGTCTTTTCAACTCCTTGAAATTCTCTTCACATTCCTCTGTCCAAACAAACATAACTCCTTTACGAGTCAACTTGATGAGTGGGTTAGATAATCGTGAAAAATCATTCACAAAACATCGATAATATCCAGCCAAACCAAGAAAACATCGGATCTCGATTACTGTTGTTTGTCTCGACCATCTTTCGATAACCTCTATTTTTTATGGATCCACATATATCCCCTCCTTTGAGATTATGTGACCCAAAAATGCAACTTTTTGAAGCCAAAATTCACACATGGTAAATTTGGCATAAAGCTTCTCCTTTCTCAGGGTCTTCAATATAATTCTCAAGTGATCTTCATGTTCTTCCTTGCTCTTTGAATAGACAAAAATATCATCTATAAAGACTACCACAAACTGATCAAGATAGTCTCTAAAGACTCTATTCATTAGATCCATGAAGATAGCAGGGGCATTAGTAAGACCAAATGACATCACTATAAATTCATAGTGTCCATACCTTGTACGGAAAGCCTTCTTTGGTATATCCTCCCTTTTGACCCTTAATTGATGATACCCTGAATGAAGGTCAATCTTGGAAAAGTATTGAGCTCCACCTAGTTGCTCAAATAGGTCATCAATGCGCGGAAGAGAATATTTGTTCTTGATAGTAATCTTGTTAAGTTCTCGATAATCAATGCAGAGTCTCATTGATCCACCTTTCTTCTTAACAAACAGAATAGGTGCTCCCCAAGGTGACGCACTAGGGCGTATGAACCCCTTATCAAGATTCTCTTTCGAGTTTCTTCTTCAATTCCTGCAACTTAATTGGGGCCATTCTATAAGGTGTCTTTGAAATATGCAAAGCACCCGGTAAGAGTTCTATTGAAAACTCAACTTCACGATTCGGTGGAAGACCCGGTAATTACTCCGGAAAGACATCATCAAACTCACGTACAATGGGAATATTCTTAATCATGAGTTTCTCACCATCCATTTGAGATAAATAACCCTCATTTAGTTGAATCAATACCCATAAAATGGATGAAATTTCCACTGGAAGGTTATGTTAATCCTTGAATTGATAGACGATCATAGATTGATCTGGAATATGAAATGTGACTTCCCTTCATTGGCAATTGATATGAGCTCCATGTAGAGAAAGCCAATCCATGCCATGAATAACATCAAATTCCACTATTGGAAGGATCACAATATTTGCAGGAAGCACTTTCCCACAAACTTCAATCGGAAAAGAATTATAAACATTTGATGCGACTGTAGTGACATTAGGTGTTGTCACAGCTAACTCAACATCTAATTGTTGAGGTAATACGGTGATACCCTTAGAAAATTCTTCATAAATAGAGGAGTGGGTGGATCCAGAATCAAATAAAACATTTTCTACTTTAGAGTGGATGGTATGTTTACCTTTCACCACATCGTTATCGTACTCCACATCACTGATAGAAATTTCATGTGACTTTCCTTTGTCTTTAGCCTTAAGAGTTTGTTGATGTCGACCATTATCATCAACCCTTGGATTAGGGCATTTATTGGCATAATGTCCCATCTCCTTGCACTTGAAACATTGAAGTGTAGTAGGTTCATTCTGTGTATCCCTTCCTTTGTTTGCATCATTAGACATCTTCTTCCCATCATCGCGGCATTGAAATGCCCGATGACCTTCCTTTCCACATTTGAAACATTTACTTGTCCCTTTAAGACAACTCCCTCCATGTTTCTTTCCACACTTTGAGCATAAGGGAAAGCTCATCTTCTTTTCAGTGTGCTCTTTATATTTTCCTTTGAATTCCATTTTCCTCTTGTTATCAAACCCATATGACTGATGGGTTACTCCAATCTCCATCTCAACTTTGAGAGCACATCAAAAGATTTCCTCGTAGCTATTGATGTCCCTTATGGCTAAGACCCTTCGAAGACTTGGTTTTAAGCCACTAAAGAATCAATCGATCTTACTCTCAGGTTGGATAGTAATACCAGAAGCGTACCTTGCAAGTCTTGTAAAATTTTCTTCATAGGTACCAACAGATTCATCATCCTTTTGCTTCAGTTTAAGAAACTCTATCTCCAACATTGTTCGGAGAATACGAGGGAAGTACTTATTGAAAAATAAGTTCTTGAACTCATCCCATTCCATGGAATCAATTTCATCCCTTTGCCTCGTATGCTTAATAAGATTCCACCATTGATCAGCATCACCTTCCAAACGATGCACTGCTAATATGACTTTATCATGCTCAGATCATTGAAGAAATGAAAATATCTTTTCAGTACTACTAATCCATTGTTCAGCAACTAATGGATCAGTAAACCCGTTGAATGAAGGTGGATGCTGTCTCATGATGGATTCAATAGAATGTTTCTCCTTCCTTTGCTAGTTTAGAAGTCCTACATGATTCATAGCTTGATAATGTTGTGTGAGAATGGATAAAAGATTTTGTATTCTTGCTCCCATAACGTTTGGTTGCTCTGGGGGACAATCATTGCATTTCCCGTTGCATTCCGCATTAACACGGTTCCTCTGGGTTCTAGTAATTGACTAAAACCAAGAAGAATAGTGTGAGCAACACTAATTATAATTGGAAGACCACATAATCAAGAGTAAAATTTCACACTTAAGATCTTATCCTAGGTTATTCATGGCCATTTATAAAACACTAAGATTGTGTTCTATGCTTAGACTTATACTTAGGGTTCTTACTAAGGCTTTCGCATCCTAGTTTCCAAAGGATGACTATACCTTTCCTCTAATACCAACTATAACGACCCATACTTTACATACATTGTTATTACATCAGAATTGAAGCACACTTATTACAACAAATAACAAAACCAAGAAAGGTCCGTATAGGTATAGTGTCTTTAGAAACTGGGAAACATAATCAACTGGTTCATAAAGAATCTACATTGCCTCCCATTTATTTCATCATATCTAGTGTCTCTTTTTGGCATATTCTACTTAATAACCTTCTTCCTGGCCTGGGGAAATAAAACATACAAAAGGGTGAGCTCAAATTCTTATTATGGATAAACAAAAGTGATATCAATCACATCATTTTTATAAGAACATAAAATTTTGGAAATCTTAACCTGCAAAAGGGAGCATAATTTCATATCATGGGATAAATCATAGTAGTGAAATGAAATCCCAATAATAATAACATAAAACATGAAACTTTGTGGCATACACACATAATCATAGAGAATCATATCTTCTTAGTCAAGACTTATTGCCAAGTCTATCTTGGTGGACAATGTCCATTTCTGGACCTAGTCACCCTCGTTTCAGTCCTGTTTCACTGAAACGGTATAACCTACCGTTCCAGCCATATCTATCTCATGAGATATAAAATCTCTACCCAATTCATTAGAGGGAGATATAGGTCCCACCCATCTCATAATGATACCATTCTTATGTGTGCCACAAAATATTAAATCATACATCATTGCATAACCCATGTAATAAAATTGATATTCTTAAACAACATGAAATCATAAAACAATTCATATATGATAAAGGAATTCATAAAAATATTTCTATCACAACATAATCAAATCCATGTAATAATAGGGATAGAAACAGAACCCTATATTATCTTATATGGAAAAGAATTTTGATAAAACACTTGAACTCCATTCTTGAGGAAAATATCCTTTCTACTTCAAAAACACTTTTCCTTTCTTAACATTTCGTACAATTCTAAAATAAAAGAAGTTGATTAAAAATAAACTTGAAAACTTTTAAAGGATGATTCTTGGAAATAATGTTTTAAAAATCCATTCATGCCGTATAAGTTAAAAAAACATTCTTCTCGTACTTTTTTCGGAAAAGCCAAAAAGTACCTCGTACGAAAAACGACAAAAGATTCCTTTCATATATTTTACTAAAAAGTCAACGAAGGGTAAAATTGGATATAAACTATTTTAGAAGGATATAAATATTACATATTGAGGAAACATGGATGGGGATGATAAAATACACCCCAGTAAATACCAAAGCATAAAAAATCTCGGATAAAAATGAGATTGTGAAATTTTCCCTTAGCTTAGGTCCGATATGCTTTGTACGTGTCCAAACCTCCTGTATAATGATTTAAATAATGTTATTGACTTATTACATAATCATAATTATTTTTATGATATCATATATGTTCATATTCTTAGCTTCTTAGTAGTAATATTTCATTGCTACTTGTTATTCGGGTGTTTATAACTTTTTGTTCTTATGCGTGTTTTGTCAAATAAATTATTATTATTCTCTTTAGGTTATAGATACCACATATCCAAAATGGTATTAGTGTAATATATATCATATTAATTCATTCAATTCATTTATATAATCATTATGAAATGAAGATCATGTAGAACGAGTCGCATCACATCGTTGAGACGGTATTCCGTACGTACGCACGAGTGATGATATCGTTACTATGATCATGGAATTGTATTGGAGTGTATGTATACTATTTAAGAATTATTATCAATTTATAATAGTGATATATAGTCATTATTGACACCATTATACACGTCCAATTAAGGTGGTGGTGGAAAATAGATTACACCACGGTGTGGAGACGATATTCCGTACATACGCACGCGCGGTGATTTCTTTTTCCATAGGATGGATAGATGGTGAAATAGGTTTGTTTCATACTTATAATAACATATCAGTATATTAGTGATACTTATTTTATTACTTCATAATGAAAAAACTAAATAAGAAGAAGTGGAAGAAGAAATAAAGATGAAAGAATCGGTAACAGACATTACCTCTTCATTGAAATGCTTCTTTGAGACCTCCTTTTAGGGCACTAAAATAGGTCTTTGAAGAAGAACAGAACCTCTAGGATGTCTCTATGGAAGTGTAGAGGAGAAAGTGGTAGGTTTTGGACGATCTTGAAGGCCCAAAGTGGTGTGAGGAAGAGAGGGAGGAGGTTCCCTTTTATAAGGGAGGAGAGGGGCACCTTTGGAATAACTAAAAATATTATTTTTTTATAAAGTCAAGTTCTTTTTTAAATATCTCCAAATTGATTTATTTCGAAGATAAGGTGGGGATGGGTATAAATCATATCATCCAATAGAATTTAGACAAGTTTAGGATCCTATTTTAACCATATCTTTTAGATTTAACATTAAGTTAAATAATTTTACTTTTACCGTGTCTTCTTGTGTTCTTATACTATAAGGTTAATAAACATACTATAAGCAGCCAAACGAATCACAAGTTGTTTATTATTAATATATATTACCTTATATATGTCATTTTGCCAAACCGTAGATTTTTAGGAATAAAATAACAATTAATAATATAATATTTGATTTAAAAACTATTTATGTCAATTTTGACACTATTTAGTAATTAATTTTTTTGAAAATCATAAAAGAACGATAAGTTCACAAAAAGTTAATTAAATCAATAATAACATGTCATATAAATCTATAAAATTAGTGGAATTTATAAAAAGTTCCAAATTACATTTATTTGGGTGTATATAACATCAATTATGTCAATATTTCATTAATAAGATAATTACTGCATAATCTTTGTGTCATAAATAAATTAAATTATTTAAAGTCTAAAAATTAAAAATAAAATACCATTATGTAGGAAATATTTTTATCTTTATAATTAATATTTATATTCTAATTTATCTTATGTATAACCCCATATTAAAAATGATTTACTTATTAAACATTGATTTTAACTATTTTAACCCTTCTTTAAATAAATTAATAAAAAATGTCCTAATCTAATCCAAGTGGGCCTAAATGGTCATATTTTATTCCTAAGGTTAATTTTGGTCGAATTACACTTGTCCAATAGAATTAGGACATGTTTTATGGTAATAATAATATCATTTTTACCCTTAATTACCCTATGTACTTTTAACCGTGGTAAAAAAAAGTAAAAAGTTACTATTCACAAAAAAATTATTTTCATCTCATTGAACCAAATTTTACTTACTGACATCAACCGTGTGTCTCGGATTTTCGAAATTCTACTCACAGAAACGGTAAAATTATGTTTAATAAAAAATTTAGTTTTTTAACTACCACTTAGTGGTTTCACTATTCATCAAAAAATGAAAGTTTTCAGAAAAATACCGAAATTTCACCCTAGGATAATTTCGATATTACGAATCCAAAAATGAAGTCCATTTTAAAAAATAATACTTATAAAATTTTAAAAAGTGTTTATTACTATTCATAACAGCTAGTTTTAATAATATTTTAATAGTATATCGTTGTTTAGTGAAACTCGGTATTGCGTACGATGCAAGCTATCGAGGAAGCTCATGATTTTGTGTAAAGAAAGACAAGAAAGTGTTGTGTGTAGAAAAATAATCCTTTGATGATTTATATAACATAAAAGTCTCGGGTGTTACAGCTGCCGTCGTGGGGCCATCATGAAAAGAAACAGGTGTGCCACGGTCAATACAGTATACCTGGTGATTTGACACAAATTAATCACCAAGAAAACTTTTGAAACACTCATGCAATCAATGTTTTCATGCATTGAGTTGGAAATCAGAAGTCAGGGTCTTGGTGTATGGATATGTCGGCCACCGCACCTACACTGGACTCCCTGGACTGTTAACCACACTCAATACCCTAAACACTATTGGTTCACAGAGAAGAAATTATCAGAGTCCTGAGTTTTGCGGTAGTACCGACTCCTCTGATACAAATTTGTCACGAACCGTCCTCGGGGCCCGTGCCGTGACTACCCCAAGCCTGCCTTCCATAGGCCAGGGGCTGGCGACTAGCACCAAAGGCATAAATACCGATAAAAAGGGAAATCATTGACTTTATAATGTATAAAAACACCACATAGTATGCAAGATGAAGTAAACAAAAAGTAAACTGAGTACAAAAGTAAGTGCTGGAAAGTAAATAAGACATCATACAAACCAACTGAAAGTAAAGTACAACTGAAAAGAATGTATATCAGCAGAAAATTAAAACAGTAACTCTGAGCCATCCTATGTAAATCCCACCTGAAGGGTGGGTACAGATAGTCTCCTCAACTCCTTGGGTCCAGTCATCCGCTCCTTGTACGTCCCGTCTAGTGATCCACCTCCAGGTACCGTCCATCTCCAGAAGCCTCCACTTCGATCAGCGATGTCCGACGTCTTCGTCCAGCACAACGTAGTGCGGGCATAGCCTGTGTAGGGGTGGTGTATACGATACTCAGTAGGGACCCCGAGAACCCCGAAGGTCTCCCAGAATCCACAAAGGATAAACCACAAATGAAAGATACAATCACGAAGTATCAACCAAATCTACAGAGGTATATGCCCATACATATTCCTAAGTCATCAATTCCAGCTCTGCTCCAACTCACGAACCCAAGTTCAACCCAGTCCACACAGGAAAACACATCCCAATCTACATAGGATAGCAAGTCAATCATATCAATGATAATGATTGAATGTCAAGACTCAGCTCACACAGGTATACTACTCATGAAGAGGGGTGGAGTTGATAGATCTAGCCTATGAATCGTCTCCCCTCACGAACCCACATAGGATCCAAGTACAGAAGTTGTCACTGTCTAACCCACGTAGGATCCTAGTACAGTAACCATCGATGTTGAACCCACGTAGGATCCAAGTACAATCGTCGTCGTTGTCGCAGTCGCAGCCAGGTCTAGGGTTCCCGCACACAGCATGCTCAATTCCGAGAGGGTTTGCTCCATGATCCAAGGGGTTGATACATTAACTATCACAAAGTCTAGAGTTTATGTATCACAATGTTCCGTCTCGTCAATAGGAACTCAATGCCACATAGGGCACGTAAATCGGGGGCCCACTCTGAGAGTTATTGGTTTTTTCGTCCCAGGGGCCCGGTTGGTTTTTAAGCTAAAACCAACCCGACCGTATCCCAGCTACATCCAAACCTCAAGAGGAGTAAGCCAAAAGAACTGTCCCACTAAGAAGAAATCAATGTAACTCATGACATGTCGTTTGGACGTCCGGTCGTTATGTTATATGTGTTTCCGCTCCAAGGGCCCAGTTGGTTTCGGGATCGAACCAACTCAGCCATATGCAAACTTTGCCGAAATCTTGAGTGTAATATACCGAAATGACAGTCTCGATCCAAGGATTCCAACGCAACTAATGGTGCGTTGATCGGAGGTCTGTATCCTATGTTATGGGAGTTTGAACAGATCTATCGGAAAATAGGGGGGTTCAGGCCCGGTCTGACCCTGCCCGATACCCCCTGGGTCGGCCTAAACCAGGTCGACCCGACCCAGGTCTGGGTCCGGCCCAGTTGGGCGCAACTCAGCCCAGCACGGTGGCCCAACCCGGCGCGCCGCCCCTACTTACCGCGGACCACCGGATGTGAACTGGTGGTCCGTTTCACCAGCCGTATGCGCCTAAGGTCTCTACAGGTCCCGAACTTCACTACGGAGACATCAGATCGCCATTACGGTCTATTTCGTCATCTCTTGTCAATTCAAACATCAATAAAAAAAATTCTGAGGGTCGGGGCATTTTTGTTAGCCCGTGCCCTCTATATTAGAGATTTTCAACAAGGATCAAACTCAAATTCATTCCCAAAAATTAACCCCGCAAACAAATATTCCCAACCCGCAAACAAATACATTCACGGATGAACATAATAATGGGATGATCTGTAATATATTTTTAAGAAGAAAACAATCATGGGAATATTTACATTCTCAATTTAAACCCCTACCTCAACATAAGTTGTCGAACGATGAGTGTTGCGGAAAACGACATCGCGGGGTGAGGTTCTGTAAACGTCGACGGAGAGTGTCTGAGGAGGAAGCGGTGCCTCCCTTACTTTGTCACATAGAGAAGATTATATGGTGTTGCCTCGACGGAGAGTTTCTGCATTGGTTCCTCCTCCTTTTTCATGGAGGAAAAGAGGACGGATGAAACAGGGTCACCGAATCGATGATCCTTGACTAAGTGTTGTCAGTCTTCGTTGAGGATGGAGTTCTTCAAAAATAACTCAAGAGATCTCTCCCCATTTCTTAGCATAAAAAAAGCCAACCCAAAATAAAATAAGGTCTCCCCTTATTTTATTCTTTTCCATGATTTTTAAAAACTCAAAAAAATTCAAAATAGAATTCACTTAATTAATTAATCTTGAGTTGTCAAAATAAATGGGTTGTTATGTTAGCAATTTTAATGTGGAAGAGGAGAAGCCACAAAATTAAAAATAAGGGAGGTTTAAAGGGAGATTAAGGGGTTATGTGGAATGTGAAAAGATGGGGGATCATGTGGGCCCCACCTCTCCTTTATACTCTCACGAGATGTTAGCAACCTGGTGGACCCTCTCCAACTCCCCCACATAGGATTGACCCAGTTAGAAAGGAAATTAAATTGTAACACAATTTTATTTTACGCACCATTAAATCAAAACATTTTTCTACAACTCCTCCCAAGCAAACAAAACTCCAGTAAAGGTCTTCTTAAGAAATTACCGGTTCTGCGGTTTCATCGGTGCGCTTAGATTTCGATTCTGAGCAACAGATCAAAAGTTAGAAAAACCGACTCGTTCGTTCACTGAACGTACCCGAGCTAACCTTTGGAAATTGGTTCTGGGAACATTGGGCCTCGGAATCAGGTGTCGTCAGAAACAGAGTACTCATAAAATCACAGATAATTTAAGAATTTTTTTTTTTGAAATTTACTGGTCTTTACAAGGGTGGTCATTGGAGAATTAGAATTGTGTTTCTTTCTAGGGTAAGACCATTGTTTTTGGGAAGATTTAAAAATTGAATCTTTAAGAGAATAATTTTAGAAATTAAACAGTGCATCCTGATAAAAAAAAGAAGTATCATACTCTGAAGAGTTAATTCTAGTGAATGAGGATAAATATTTTGATAGTATAATTATTCTATCGCTATATAGTATCTCATCAGTTCAAGGTTGAGAATCATGTTCCAGTAAATTTACCACTACTATTGGATGTTCCTTGATGAAAATGGAATTACATTCTTAATATAATCTGTTAATTATTTTCCACGATCATAGGAATGATGTTACACCAACTGGGTGATTTTTTAGAAGTTGATGGAGTGGTCTCTTTCTTTAATGATAAAGGATTTCAGTTTTTGAAATACTTTTTTGATGACATATTTAGATATTATTGTGAAACATTATGTGGTTCTAATTATGATTACATGTAATCTTTAACTTTTTTTCCTTATGATTATATAACTACTAATAATTTTCTTTTGGAATTTATTTATGTCATAATAGTAAACATTATCCTTGAATAAAGGCCAGTGAGAGTGAACAATCCAAATTATAGAGGACATGTTTTTGGAATGTTATAATTATATCATATCTCTAATAAATCTTAAGTAAAATAAAATGTTGTAAACAAATCTAGAAAATGATTCCAACAACACATGGAAGAATTATTCAAGAAAATAGAATTTCCATTATAGAATCACATTCATCATTAAATGGTGTACAATTATTAAATAAATATTTTCTATGAAAATAACAATGGAAAATTTTTAGGTATTTTTATTGAAAAATTATTCATATAGTATAGAAACTAAATTCATTACGTATAAGTTAAAAAAATTCCTTCAATAATTATGATAAAAATTTACAAAGTACATTGTTTGAAAAACAACATGAATATTCTATTAAACCCATTTTTTAGAAATTATAAACAGGGGAAATATTCTTTAAAATTTAATTAAATTAAACATAAAAAAGTATTTAATGAAAAATTAGAACACATTGATATGGATGGATAATATTCCCTACTAGACACTTGAACCAAAAAAATCCTGAATATTGATGATATTATGAAATAAAACACTTACCTTGAGTTTTCCTTAATTAGTAAGAAATATAACATCATTTATAATAAATTTTAATTTAATATAATTATATCAAATATTCATATAAATACATATATTATCATATATTATCCCTTTGTAACATTTAGTCATTCCCTTTTATCAATAAATCATTTAAAAAACTGTTATTTCTGAGTGTTAAATGTTTCATTTATCATGGGTATACCTGTTCAGCAGTTCTGATTCTTGTACATTTATCTTGCGTAAATCATAAAAATATTATTTAAAATTATATATATCATATTTATTAATAATATTCATATTTATATTCACCCAAAAAATTTAGTAAAAGAAAATGTAATTACATCTTTCATCGAGATGGCAGACCGTAAGTGCGCATGAACAATGTTTTCATTATTCGCTAAATAGAAAAAAATATGTTTAAATGTTAGGTCTCCAATATTGGATTATTATTATATCATATCTTAAATATTTACTGATCCAATTCTCCCTCATTACCATCTAATAAAAATGTTAAATAAAAAATGAATCACATCGCTTTGTGGAGGTTGTAGTTAACACATATGCACAAATAAAGTTACAGTTTCTCATGATAGTTTGTGGTAAGTAGGTAGATGTGATAATATATTTATAGAAATATAACTATTTCTTAAATATAAAATATAAATATTAAAACCAATAAAATACCTATTCATAAATGACGGTGATGATAAATAAATTGTATCACCATGTGGAGATGGTAAGCTGTACATATGAACCAGCTATAATTTCACCTCTTTTTTGAGGGAAAATAGGGTGTATGATGGTTTTTTAAAAATATTATATATATTTATTGATATATAGCCAAAGAAATTACATATTTTATGATAAATAACATATATTTAGATGAGTTAATGAAGAGTATAATTTAATGTTTTAGGATAAAGAGATTACATTTTATTTGAAACAAATCCTTTAGATATCTTATAATGGTATATATGGTCGTTATTTTTGGGAAGAAAAATTATATAGTATGTGTATAGGGAAGTTTATAAGAGAAAATTATAGAGGTTGGTAAACCCCAAAACCTCAATGTGTTGTAAAGATGTTAGGGAGTAGGTTCTATTTTCTAATTGTGGTGAGGGTCACTTTTAGAATTTCTTAAAATATTAAATTATAATAAAGATATTTCCAATTTAAATTTCTCAAAATGGAAATGGATTCTAAGATAAGGAATATTATTATTTAAAAAACATTAATTAATTCAATTTATACATGTTTTGGTTCCATTTTAAACCTTATCATTTTTATTTAACCTTAGTAAAAAAATTATTTTTAATTATGGATTTCTTATTTAATATTCAACTATTGTAATTATTATTTATAAGTTGAAAATTGGAAACATAGTGTTTATTTTATAAAATTTGTGACTATATATTAACAATTTTAAATTATTATAATATTTTTATGATTTTAATAAATTTATTAAATTCATTTTAAAAAAATATAATATTCTTCAATTATGACAGTAATTATTTAGTTTTAATTTAATTAAAAAAAATTTGGATATTAATATTATATTATTAAAAAAATTATTTCATATTAGCCTACTAAATTCATGGAACACTATATCATACTAAAATTATATAACATTTAATATTTTTTTAATCATTTAATTTATTTTTCCATTTATTGGATAAATATTTTTATGGAATTGTGTTCTAATTTAAGGTAAATATATATTGCCTAAAAATTAAAAATAAATTTTTATAATAAATATAATTTTATTATGCAGAAAATGGATATTAATATTCCATCATTAAATATTCTTTTTTAATCCGAACACATAAAAGATATTAAAATGACGAGAGTGAATTTTTTTTACATTATTTGATTTAAATTACATATAAGTTAATTTCAATAAAATCTTCCATTAAAAAACTCAATTTTTATTCTAATCTGTAAGGGTCGAATAAATATCATCCAATAAGAATTATTATTAAAATTTAGGGCCTTCTATGTAGTATTCATTCTTGATTACCCAGATTTACCATTTAACATGGTGATAAGTATTCCACAGTTTCTTATCATATTGAACACAAGTAAACATTGTTTTTATAATATAGTATAGATTCCAAATTATAAATAGTTTTTTCATTTCATCTAACTAAATACCAATAAATTTTATAAATTAATATGAATGTAAGTAAGAAAAATTAAACCAAAAAAATTATTCATGAAAAATAATATACATTGAAGAATATAAAATGATTTTTTCTTATAAAATTTGTAAATAAATAGTTATTAAAAATTTAAAATATTTGATCAATAAAATAATATATACCTTTCATGAAATTCATTAAAAATTTATTATTATAATTATTAATATAAAAAATTTTCACGGTTAGAATGTTTTTTCATAAAAACATAAATATTATGTTCAAATATTCATTTTCTTAACTCTATTAAAGTGATAAATGTTAAATTAATTTTTATGTGTATTTAATATATATTTTTCATAATTTTATATTAATATTCATACCCTATAATCTAAAATATTGGAAGTAATGGACAAAAAAAATTTAAATGGTTTATTGCTGTTTTTTTTAATTTTTTTTTGAGTGAAACACAAGATTTTGAAGAATTCATATTATTTCTAGAGAAATTTATTATAAATATATCAGGGAGTAAAATTATAATGAACTTAACATTAATTTTACCCTATAAATTAATCACTCTGATACAAGAAGATGAGGTTAATTATACCACATTATACCCCTAGATTCCCATGTAGCATCCTCAAATTTTTTGTTCCACAAAAAAACATTAACCAAGTAAGTTTTCATGTTTAATATCACTTTCTACTTATAATCTACAATATCTAACTATTTTTATATATATTAAAGACCATTATATATTAGAAAAACCTCTTAGTTCCGTACACTTGATGGATCACATGAATACTTTTATAAGAGGGATACATGGAACACATCAAGAACATGGTAGATATTCAGTAGAAGTTCCCATTGATATGATTCCATCCAAACAAAATTAGTAATTTCAAATTAACAGACACAATTTGGTTTAATATTTCCCTTTAATTCCAAATATTCTCACCCACATTTATGGACATAATGATAGGAACACCTTACAACTAGCTTCATACTCTAGATCTTTGTGATGATTTTCAACATAAATTATTTTTACTCTAAAGTTCAAATATGTTCTATTGAATGGATATAATAATATATTAAATTTCCTTAGCTAGATCATTTACCAATATATTTCTTTCACCAACTTAATTCTATAATGTTATATTTCTACAAATCCTTCTCTATCAGGATTCATAATGATGCATCTAAATGGTTGAATGAATGAAATGTTTGTATGGTAACTCAACCAAAGTAATGAGTTAATCTCAACCACCACTGAAATCTATAAAGAATGATATTAACATGACATATGGAGTTTTAAAGGACCTCTTATACTGAAGACATAGGATAATAAGTACTGCTGAATCATTTCTTTATATCCATATCTTGTAGATGAATTCTCTAGAACATTGTTGTTATACTTGGATCCTTATTATATACCATTTTATAAAAAGTTAGGGTTGGGGACCTTTATTAAATAAAATAAAAACAAGTAACTATTTAAATTATTTAGAGTAACCCATTACATGCCCATGAAATTCGTCGCTTGTTACCATACAACCACTGACTCGATGATCCCCATCATTGATGAGGAAGAAGGCTTGAATTCTCAATATCAATTAATAATCTATAGGAGGTACACTGATCAAGTCGCTACCTGTTATTCGAGGATGACACAGATATTACTGTTATGACCTCAGATGATGAGGTTGAAGCCACCAACACCTGTTCAACCTAGAGAGACATTTCATTTTCAAGACCAAGGACTATTTTCGACCCTCACTTCACCACCGACATGAGTCGCTTATGATGAACACATCAAGCATGGATCCTTTTCCACTGTCATCTCCTGCTAAAAGCATAGTACATCTTTCATTAAAATCGACACCCCCCATCAAGTAAAAAAATCTGCAAAAACTTCCATAATGGGTAGGGGAAATCCCCCTCGTTCGACTCCCACAACATTCAAGGTTGTTTCTACGATTCCCACAACTCACCCCTTGGAATTATTTCTATCATTTTAAACCAATTGATATACCATGTCCTGAGAATTATACTCTAAAATATCTACCTTCATTATAACCCACAAAAAATATTATTTCATACCACTATACATCTTCATACATATAGTATAGATAGTGCATGTATAATGGTGTGATTTTACCATCATAACCTTCTTTAAATATAGTAAAGAAGGGACACATATTTATTCCTAAATATTATTATCCCATCATAGTCAAGGTTGAACATAAGAACATTGTTTTCCATCATTTAAAACTCTACATATTCCTTCTCTGCCTCTTTAATGTTTACTTAGATATATGTTTGAATAATAATTTGAGAACTAAAATATTTATCCCCTTATAACAATATTTAATTATCCATCCTTTTCATTTCCATAAATATCATATTTTTTTCATACTTATCATAGATAGTCTAGTGTCTTCCTTTCTACTCAAATCATCATCCCCCCTAATCTCTTTCCCAATTTGGTAATATAATGTTCATTTTTAATCATTATTTAGTTGTAACCATATTACCTTTAACATGTTCAAATCATTGGGACAAAATATATAAATTAAAATTTTGTGATATTAATATATGTCATACATTTCTAAATAGAGGCAAAGCCTCCATATATTTAATGAAAATTTACAATATTTGTCTCCAAATAATGAGTTGTGTTATTTTTCTCACAGACCATAACTTTTAATGAGGCATAAGCTTTAACAATTTCATTTTTCAGGACAACACGTCCCACTATATTCATTGAGGCATCACTATTGATTTAAATCCATTCCCCACTACATGGTAATGTAAGAATAGTTTCACTATCTAGCCTTCTCATCAGTCCATAAAACAATCCCCATAATTATATTTCCAATGGAACAAGTCTCGCCTTTGATTTAACAAGGTGTGTGGATTAGATTACCATGAAAAATTATCATAAATGAATAAATAATATCTGTCTAAACTAAAAAAACTATGGATCTCAATCAAAATGGTTAAAATGGTCCAATATTCAATAAATTATATCATTGAAGGGTATATTGATATACCCTAATTGTATATTATATATCCTAATAATGAAACTTTTAGAAACCAATATTCAAACTTTTGTAACTTTTTCATAAATATAGTATTTTAATACCGTATTAAGATCAATTCCAAATATATATTATTTATATTCCTTGATCATTGAATATATTTGAATACCATCTATAATGAAAACATCAAATAGATCTAGGTATTCTCTAAATTCTCTTTTAATTAAATCTATGTAGAAAGTGGAAGAATTAATATGATAAAATGACACTACTATAAATTTAAAATGATCATACGATGTAAAAAAATTTATATTGGTCACCCCATATTTCATTACCCACAATTTATGATATCCAAAATAAATATCAACCATGGAAAATTATTAATCTCCACAAAGTTGATCAAACAAATCATCCATATGTGGATGCAGATACTTGTTCTTGATGGTGAACTTGTTATTTTCAGATAATCAATTCATAGTTGTATTGATCCATCATTATTCTTAAAAAACATAACAAGTCACCCCAATGTGATTCATTTTCCCAAAAAATCCCTTTTCAGGATTTTCTTGGAGTTTCTTCTTCAATTCCTGCAACTCAATTGGGGTCATTCTATATATTGTTTTGTATATAGTTGTATAATTGGGTATGAGTTTAATTGGATACTCAACATGATGTTTAGGTGGGATGCAAGGAAAATTTTCTATAAATACATCAATAAAATTCCTCTCAATAGTAATATCCTTGATGTTGATTTTACCCTCAACCATTTAAGATAAATTCCTCTTTTAAAGATGAATCACCAACCATATAATAAATTTAATTTCCGTTCAATGTTCTTTTTTGTCATCACACTGATAGGTTGTCATAGGATGGTTTGGAATAAAAAATCAAACATCCCATAATTTTAAACTGAAGTAAAATTTATATTCATAATTCAAATATATTCCAAAAATAACATAGAATTTAACAAGAGGAAGAATGGAAATATTTTTCGTAAACCCATTACCTAGAACTTTAACTGGAGAATAATCGTAGACTTAGAATATGATCATCATACCATTAGGGGTTTTTAGTGCTAAATTAACATCCAATTAGTAGGGGTACTATTATACACTTATAAATAAATAAATAAATAAATATATATATATATAAAAGAGTGGGTTTATCTAGACACAAATTTGTTATTAAAAGGTCAAGAGTGGATGATCAGTTTACGTTTCACCAAATTATTTCTTTTCCACTGAACAAAAATGGTTATCATATTAGATTTCCATTCGTATCCAAACATAAGAGTTTATTGAAATTTATCATCATCATTAATAACTAAATTTATGAAATGGTTAGAATAATGTCTATTCAAATTTCATTTAAATCACTGGATTGTGGGTAGTGTATTCTTTATATGTTTCTTTTATTTGAATTTTTTTCCTACTCCATCTGATAACATCACCACTAAATTTACTAATAATCATCTCATCCACACATGAAATAATTAAAAGTTTCCTTATGACAATTGGAACATGTTTCTTTCCACACACTGAGCATAGAATAAACTCATCCTCTTCTCTCTATGGTTTTTATAATTACTATTTAATTTTATTTTTCTTTTATTAATAAAACGATGAGACTAATTGGTAGCTCTATTATCAATAACCATCTTGAGAGAACATAAAAAAAATTTATTCCTAGCTATTGAACAACATTTTGACTAACTCCCATTGGAGATGTGGTCAGATGTCGTAGAAAAATCCATTAACATTAAATTTAGGTTGGATGATAATCCAAATTTCTTACCATGTATGTCTTATTACATTTTCCTTGTAGGAACCAATATATTCATACTCCTTGTACATAATCACTTTAAATTTCATCTATATTTGGATTTCATGAATATGAGGAATGGATTTATTGATTAATAACATCATAAAATCATCCCTCTCCATGGATTAAATTTCTTATTGTTCCCATGTGTTTTTATAGGATTCTACCATTGATATGATTTTCCATCATAGTGATAAACATCCAAAATAACATTATCATTTTCCAAAAATTAAATGATGGAAAATATTTTTTCAATTGTACTGATCCATTACACAAATATTCACAATAGGAAAAAAGGGCTATTTTTATGGTTCAAAACCATGACAATAGGCCCCAAAACCATGGACAAAGATACAGCCACGATTTCGACAACCGTGGATGATATCGCCGTGGTAGTAGGTCCCGACCTATTGCCATGGTTTTATCCCACTGTGGCCATAGGAATCCAAATTCGAAATTGTGGCACTTGACCTATAGCCATGGTTTAAATAGTGGCAATAGCCTCGGAAAACCATGGCAATAGCCAAAACAAAAAATGTCCCCAGTGGGTTTTGATCTATGCACCTCTACTATGAAGTCCAGCGCACATACCACTACAATGTGCCACAATTTGGATATATATATATATATATATATTATGATATATATATATTAATAAAAACCATGGTAATATATTCAACACTGTTGCGATAGGGAATCCCTCCAAATTTTTGGTGGAAGTTTTTTCCTGCAGATGCGCGGGAACTCAATAACCACAGTTTTGAAGAACCGTGGCCATACGGTAATGAAAAAATTGGAATATGGACACGGTTTTGAAAACTGTGGCCATAGGCCACATAAATAGGGTTATAGCCATTGTTTTAAAACGTGGTTATAGATCTGTGTCCATAGCTCCATTTTATAGTAATGATTAATGGTTCAGTGGATACATTAAAAAAATGTGGATGTTTTAATATGAATGACTATCTGTAATTTTTTCCCTTCCTTTTATCAGTTGGATCCATATAATGATTCATTTTTTAATAAAATTTTGTTATCACAGAAAAAATATTTTTCTTTCCTTCTATCAGAACATTTGGTTTCATAAGAAGAAATTAATGAAATTTTCCATCATATTAATAATTTAGATGATTCTTTTCTATTCTATCCATTTTAAAACACAAATATAAATATTTTGAGGAATAATAATCATAATTGGAAGCCACATAATTATGAAAAATCATTTATAGGATATCTAAATTGGGACACATTCTTCAATGGAACACAATTTTTAACATAAGTCATTCCTGTTTGTTACAAAAAAATTATGATTTTATCATATAATTATAATTATTCCTCTGGTTTATACTAAATTTTTATCATCCTAGATTCAAATTGTTACATAAATATTTCTCCCATACCAACTATAGTGAAACATGATTTTCATTAATATATTCTATATCTAAATAGTTGAATATTTATAACATTACACAACGATCTATTCCAAAATTATTTATGTTTAATACATTAGGAGATGTAGAAACATAAAAAACTAGATAATATAATATATTCATCATATACTACTTATTTTTTCATATATATCACCCTATATAGATATATTATACTTCATACATTTCTTCCTAACCTGAGGAATGGAATCATAAGAAATGGAGATGCACAAATAGAGTAAAAACAGGAGACACCAATGATCAATTAGGCATAAAATGAGAATAGGTATATAAGAAAAAGATCATAAAATTTTCAAATAATACCATATATATAAAATATCATCATCTTAAGTCATGGTAAAAATATTAGCACTTCATAAGACTTGAATTATATGAAAAACATGGAACATGATCCGTGAAATCATAATATTGAAATAAGGCAATAGTTTTTGAAATGAAAATAACCATATAAAATAATTACCTTAGTAGTTAAGTCCCATTTAAAATGATATAATATTAGAATGAGTTTATGTTAAAAGATATCATAGTAGTTAAGGTTCACTATATAGACTATCATAATGAAAATATTTTCATACTGAACTGGGATCACTCATAATTTTATTTCTGTTTACTTAAATATATATAATTATTTAACCAAGTTATTTAACGGAGATATAGTTCCCACAAATCCAATAATAAAAATAAAATAAATTTTTTTAATAAGATTATAAAATACCCATCATATCATAACCCATAAAAATAATTTTTTTCATTAACATATCATCATAGAAAAACCGATAGAGATGAAATGGGTTTCACAATCATTTTTTCTTATTTCCATAAAAATAAACCATCCATATAATGAATAAATATTGTATACATGGATCATATCCTAATAAAATATAATGTAATATCAACAGATTTCATTTTTGATTGAAAATTAATTCAATATATCACATATAATAATCATTGTGGAAGATCACCAATTCATTTTGAAATCACATTAATTTTTAAAATAAAATCAATTAAAATGGAAAAATATTCATTAAATTTAAATATTGAAAATTTTAAAGGAATAAAAAAAGAAATATTTATTCCTAAATGAATGAATAGTTTTTATGGCGTATATTCTAAAAAACATATCGTTAGTATTTTTTTTCAAAAAAATCATAAACCACATCATTTGGAAAATGAAAAGAAAATTCATTTTCAAAATTTTTTAATAAATTAAATAATGTGTAAAAAAGACATTAAAAAAATAGTATAATGGTAAAATAATTATTTTACTCATATTACAAAAAAATAATATGGAAGGAAAATATTTTTTAGTGAACACTTAAACACAAATAATAATTAATATTGATGAGATTCTAAAATCAATCTCATACCTTGAGTTCACCTTGCTTTATAATCACAATAGACAATAATATAATAATTTTACATTTATATTAATCTATTCCAAAGTCATGTCATTACTTATAATATCATATATTATCCCTTAATATCATTTCAACTCCTTCTTTTTGTCAATAATTCATTATTTAAATTGTTATTTTTTTATGATAAATGTATCATTTATCATGAGTATATCAGTTCAATAGTTCAGGTAATTGTACACTTTCGTTGATTCCACCATATTTAAATTAATTATAATGATATAAATTTCATATTTATTCATTAAATACTAATTTATAGTCATCCCTAATAGTTATATATAACAAAATAATTACATTATTCGTAGAGATGGTATGTTGTACGTATGAATGAAGGTAGTCTTCATTTTTTGACTGATGGTTTGATAGAAGGATAAATATTAATAAAAATTTATACACTTATTATTATATCATATATATTCCTAAATTTAATCATCATTTACATTAAAGTAAAATAATAATAAAAAATTATTCACATCACTTCTTCGAAGTGGTTGTACACACATATGCACAAATGACATTATCCATTCCCAAATTATTGGATGGTATGTTTGTATATATGATACCAAATTCAATAAACATTATAATTTCAGAAATATAATATATACATATTATTTTCATCATATTACCCATCCATAAAATCTGGTGATGCCATAGGAATTCTATCGATACATGGAGATGGTAAGTTGTATGTACACACAAGTGGTACCTTCCTTTCTCATTTGACTGGTAGAAGGGTATATAATAGTGTTTTCAAGGTAATTATAAAATTTTAGACTGTTTTTTATATATAATTTTTTATTTTGTGACAAATAAAATAAATTTATTTTAGTTAATTAATTGTAGAAAAGTCAGCGATTGACTAAATATATTAACACTTCTTTGAAATGAATCCTTTAGATCACTTATAATGGAATCTGGGATGGATATTTTGGAATAAAAAAATATATGAGATATTTATATGTAATTATATGTTTTAAATTGGTATTGTTTTATTGAGCATAAAGGATTAATATTTTGTAATTAATTGATGAAGATGGAAAACATTTATAATTGAGGTGAGGGTCAAATTTGGAATTTATTAAATTTTTTATTTATTATAAATACATTATCAATAAAAATACATCTATGTGGAAATATATTCTCAATTATAAGGTAATATAGGTTATCAATTCCATAGGCCAGTATAATTTAGTCCTTTTCTGGTCTCATTTTAAACCTTGTCAAACTAAATTACACTTAGTTAACCAATTTTATTTTTAACTACATTTATAACATTCAAATATAAAAGGGTTATAGATTTTACTAATAAGTTGAAAATTGGAAAATAGATTCTAAATTAGTAACATTTCATACCATTTCATATTTAACTCGTCTTATTTCATTTTTTACAATTTTTTAGTAATTTAATAAAATATTATTTTGATTCAATATAATTATTGTAAAATTTCACATTATTTATTTAAATTTAATTATAAAAATTAATTTTTTTAATTGGAATATAATATTTTTTCACTATGATAATATTTTATATTGACCTATTAAATTCTTGTAAAACTATTACATGCTCTGGTTAAATAATATTAAATATCATTATTATCAATTAATTTATTTTTCCACTAATTGAATAAATATTGTTCTGGGATTGGGTAAGAATTTAAGATATTATATAATTAAAAAAATTAGAAAAATAATATCCCATCATTGATAAAAAAATTTATCCACAAAATGGATCTTATAATAAATTAATATCTTATTTTTTACCAATGTTTTAACATTAAGGTTATTAATAATAATGATATTGACATTTTGTAATCATATTTGATTTTAATAATATACAACTCTCTTACATGGAAAAGTGTGCAATAAAAAACTATATTTCAACCATAAAGGGTTAATGGTAAAATTTATTTCAACCAATCATTATAGGTATGAATAAATAGGGTTGTATCACTTGTTTTTAATATAGATTAACATGATTTATCCTTTAATGAAGTTATACATTTTACCACACAAACTATTCATACTGAAAAAATATTAAATGTGCATATTTACCAAATTTAAACCTCCGTATTATAAATACATAATTCAATTTATCAATTTCAAAACCTATAAATAGAATAAATTGATTTTAATATTAGGGAAGAAATTGTGTCAAAAACAATACTTTAGAAAAAATCATTTTTTGGAATAATACAAGATTTATTGTTATACAATTCCTAGAAACATATTTGATTAACTTTTAAAACATTTTATCATGTAAATCATATATCAATTTCATTAAAATAATTCACCAATGATTAATTTTATTTATTAGAATGAAATATATTTTTCTCATAAATTTTTTTTTGGAAAAAACATAACATTGATATTGAATTTCTTTTGATTTTAATTTTAATTATTTAATAAATAATAATTTTTTTAAATTTTTTTTACACAAAATGTTTTTCATAATTTTTTTTCGATTAATAACAGAAAATCCAACCATACAGCTAAAATGGACACATAATATTATAATATTGTTACATAGTTCATTTAATATCATTTTTTCCATGTAATGAAATCTATTAAAGATGTGAAATTATTTAAAGATAAATAATTCATACAAATATTCGGGTGTTTTAAATGTGGTTCCTATGATACACCATTCAATATGTATGGCTATATAAATATATAAATTCCTAGGATTTTTATTATTGTATTGATAGAGTGAGGCCTTTGTGGATACTTAAGTATCATGGGAATTGAATTGTGATATGATTTGAACATTGTGAATTAATGGGATGCTAATGATTTGAATTGAAGTATGATGTGTCAGGATGGTGTATATCCCCATGAAATAATTTTAGACACCACAAGGGTAATCGTTTACTCCATTTATTGATGTCTATGATACCCCAAAAGATTAGGTGGATGCACCATATATGGTTTTCTCTAGGAGACCAAAGATATTGGATGCAATGGAGATTTAATATGTGATGTGGTAGGGTAATGACTTATTATTTACTGGGTATCTCTAGAATAAATTACACTATGACATATTGATCTAAGTAAGGCCTCCCCCTCCTAGTAATCACATAATTTTTATACATTGAGAATTCAAAAACACTACCATGGGGTTTAGCTTGAGGTCTTGAGGATAATTGAATCCTAGTGACACACTATAATTCACTACTTATTAGTGGAACTGTGGGTGTGGTATCATTATGAATCCATTTTATCACTCTGGTTTTGATTCAATAAATTTTGGTCTAATTCTTTATTTAGGACATAATATTGATGACTAATAATTTATCAATTCTCTTAGGGGTTTTTGATGATTTTTCGTATTCTAGAACACATATGTTTGGGATACTAGACATGTCACCTGGTTGACACACGGTTGGCACATGGTTTGACTAACCGTGCAAATGGTACATTTTTGGGTAGAACCATATCACATGGTTGGTGAACAGTGATAAGACCAAACCATACAAGTTCCCCTTCTTCCCCTTTACTCTTTCTTGGTTATCACACAATATTTGAAACATTCCGCTACCAAATTTCAATATAATTTTATAATTTTTACCCGAATGATATAATTAGGACTCATCCATCCTCATAATATGATTTTATGTGATATTGACCTATTTTTATACCCTCCTTGAGCTCTTTGATGGCCTTAGTGAGGTATTGGAATTTCCCTTCTTCTGGGATATGATCGAGCTTCCTTTCATCACATTGGATTCACAACATTAATTACTCATGTACTTTTTATCAATTTTCTCCTCTCTTTATTTCGACCTAGTTATCGAGGTGTGTGTGTTTTCCCTTTTCACAAATATACTCCCATCTAAGCTCAATTAGAAGCTTATATTAGAGAATAAGGATTATATATCTCAAATATGAATGGTTTATAAATCTTCTCTCAAGTTTGTTGATTTTGGAAATGTCGTGTGGGCACACTAATTTCTTCGGGTTCGATTTATTCAATATATATGTCATGTTCTTAATAATATGGACCATACTATTATTGTATTTCAAAATATGTGATTATTTTTTTCTGGTTACAACCAAAATTCCATCCATTACATGTAGGATGATATTCAATAATTGATTTTTTAGTATGTTGACAATTTTGAGCCATTTTTAAGATGTGGATGATATTGAACACACTAATGGTAGGCCTCTTTATCATAAATTATTTTTGTATCATGTAATGGTTATTTTAATGTACCATTCCAATTCTACTTGACCCACATGAGGTATGTCTTTCAAATTTATAATTAAATTGTAATGGGAAATTGGAAATTATACTAACTATATGACTTGAATGGATTAAATGTTAATGATTAATAGGTCGTATGTCTACAATGCCTATACCACATAATGGAAGGTTCCATAATGACACTTAATTATTTATTATGACATAAATTGAATTAATAAAGTTTTCTTACTAATTGTACTTGTCACACTAATGAAAGGAAATGCTTGAACCAAATTAACTTATTGATTAATTATGAATCGATTAAAAGGATACATGAAATCTAACCTAATCACACTAATGAAAGGAAATGATTGAACCGAATGAAATATTACAAGACATCATAAGTAAAGTAGAGTTTTATGGCTCGATCTATCCTATTATTCTTATCGAGTAAGGCCATGAGCACTAGAAAACCCCATTCCGATTCAAGGATATGTTTTTCTTAGGTTGAGACCCACCTCGATCCCAATCCTTGTCTTTTCATGGATTCCTTGTTTGAAACCATAAAATTCCTCATGTAGTTTTAGCATATGCCATGGTTACACTCCTTTGATCCATCATTCTCAATTAGGTTCCATGTTTATAGCTCATAGGTAATGGACTATACTTATGCCCATTTTTACCATGGATGATCACCTTGTATTCGGTTAGAATATTAATTTTTAATGACTTTGAATATGCTCTTTATTTTACCCTCTTACCCTTATATAGTCTATAGTTATTACAAAGCTGTTGAAACGTGAGGTCTTTGTTTCCTTTATTATTACCTTGGAACTTGAATATTAAATTTCGTTACATGTTTCCATATCAGAACATGGAACTTTAACTATTGTAAACATGTTACTTATTTATAAACTGGAAATAATCAATTAATGGACTGGTAATGTTCATATTCCTACAGATGGATGAAGTAGATACTTGGGTATGTAAGTACACCTTACTTATTTACATTATATGTGTATTCTTGCACACAATAACATTTCCATTTAATGGGGAAGATGTTATAGGCACCATTGCTGCTGGACCACTGAGATTTATCTTACACCCTCTCTAGGAGCTATTTGGTACCCATAATATATTTCATGAATGTAGGTGTTTATAAAAGGAATTAGGTGGTTTCAAAATCTATATTTCATGATGTTTAGGATGAGATTTACCAAAGATGACCAATATTAATCACAGGATGCTCGGGATAGTCTTTTGAGTTCTTTATTACTTTTGTGTAACATGTTATGCTTACTATACTATATCTATGTTTTACATTTTTATAGTGACGTTAAATATTTTCAGCAGTTTTTGTATGTTTGTATGTTATTCTAGTTATTTAAGAAATTGATGATGTTGTCTCTATATTTCATTGTGCATTTTATATACTTGTATTGCTTATGTTTTTTACCTCTGTTTTTACTTATCTATAGCACTAAACATTGGTAATGAGGTCATAGTTTCCCCATAGACACACCATAAGATCTCGCTGATTTTCAGTAGCCTCTAGAATTTGGGGACATACACTTGAGGAAATATGTCCTACCGATATTATTGAATCAATTAATTGGAATCTAAGTCTAGGATCTCACAAAGATGTATCAAAGGAGTTTTATTTCATTCTTTACTATTTTGAGACAAAATAATAAATATTAGGAATGGTTGGGACTTGGTCATAAGTTGTGCTTCAGCATCGTGAACCCAAGATCATAGTAAATTCAATGTTATCGAAAATATAAATGTTGATCTATTTTTCCTAATACATTTGACAATATGTCATCGTTGGGTAGCACACATATTGTGTGGAGTTGTTGATTATTACTTGTATTGATGATTTCATTCATCCTTACTCTGATGATATGATGTCAAGGAGCATTGTTACATGAATCATATTAAAAAACTAGAATTATAATGTCATTCATATTTTGATGTTTTATAGGTGGATTTCAATTCATTTAATTACTTGATATGTCTATGATTTTTGAGTGATGATATGATAGTTAGGTTGTACATGTGTTACTTTTCGTTTTGATTGAGTGATTTCATGTCTCAATTCACGTGGTCAGTAAATAAATTGGTTTCATTTCTAGTGATAAGGTGTATGAGAACTGATTCCCCATAAATGACTACCCATTATAAAGTGAATCGTGACATCTAAAATGAATTGGTTTTACATAGTTACCATACCATTTCATGTTTATGAAAGAAAAATGAGTGAACTTAGTAATTAAATTTAAAATTACATGAATATTATACTTGACAACTAGTCGATACCTAGACGTATTAGTGGTTAGTTGGGGTAGTATGACTTTGGTAGTGAGTTTTCCTACACTCATATTCTACACATGATGTTATTATTTTTATTAGGACCTTTTAATGAATTTTTAATGAATTATTAGACCAATTCCACCACAATGTTCTCATATCATATTCGAGGAGGTTAGAAAAAAATATGCTCTAGACGTGGTGGGCCTTGAGCTGCCACTCTTACTTCTTTGAGTTCCACTAGAGGCACCAAATAATATACCTGATCACAAAACCAATTCCCATATTCATCATAGTCTCCTACATCTAATGTAGTCAATGCATTGTGCCCCCAAGACATTCACATACGATGGCTGATCTGACTCCTGAGTTCCAACAGTAACATTATCCTACATTCTATAGGGATAGTGGTCCACAAGATGCTTATTCATTTATAGAATCCACCCTATCTATATTAGAAAATATTGATATTTCTCTAGAGAAAAGTTTCAATTTTTGAACATACATACTACAGGATTCATCCACACACTGGTGGGATGTGATTACCGAGGCTGGTCGTCATCTAGGTATGTTATGGGGTGATTTCCAAACTACCTCCTATAATCATTTCTTTCCCCAAATGCTAGGAACTAAGAAATCCCTAGAGTTCAATCATTTCGATCAAGCTTCTATGTCAGTTATGGAATATTCATCACAACTCATGGAGCATCAATTCTTTCCACTACTTCTAGTCGGTGATGAGCTTTTGCGAGCTAGGAATTTCAACGATGGGATCCAGAATGCCATAAGTACATAGGTGAATGTATTTTTCCTGACTAAAATTTCTGCAATAGTCTATCAGACTCTTATCACTGAGTGTAAAACAAGGTATGACAACAGTACCAGGAAGAGAGGACCATTTCCATGTCAGTCCATTAGTTCTTCTCATAGAAAGAAGCATTCCCTCATGGTTTCTTCTTAGAGAAGTGACTACTAGGGAAACCATTTTGATAGATCTAAAGTGTGAAATTAGTGTTGAAAATGGGGTTACAATAGGACTAATTATGATATGGCCCCAATGGAGTGTTGGTCTAGTGGTTGAATGCGGCATCTCCATCATTTCTTCAAGACCTTTCCACTAGATTTGAGTTTAAAAGGATCTGTTCCAGTTCCACCTTCGGGAGTGGGTTCTTTTGCACCACATCAATAAGGGAGTTGGAATAGAACATATAGGAATGGAATAGGGTCGTAAATCATGTATGTTTCATGGACTATAGATAATACCCAAGGATCAGGCTACATGACCATCTATAGTACGAGGTATTATCCTAGTGGATTCTACTATAGTATCATCTTTATTTGATATATGTTCTTTGAACTCTATTATATCTCTATCTATCATGGAATGTACTGGAAAAGATATACAGTATTACTATGGTGTAATGACCCTATATCCACTAATAGGGGTACAAATAGAGGGTGTACACTAGTTGTGGTACTGTCCCATTAATATAGGATGTTACCCAATCATATAAAACCTCGTCATTTTTTATATAACAGTAAATGATTTTAATATTTTTATGGATTGGTTGGTTTAGTATCATTCATTTGTACACTCCTATCACCTCATAGTATCGTATACATCGCCATATGGATGAAATTATCCACATAAAGGTGACTGGGATGTCCAGGACAATAGACCATGACCAAAGCATCATTGGATAGGTAGAGTGACCACCAAAATTGGTTATCACTTCATAGAGTATTAAGGTTCACAACCAGATGATTTACCTCCTATGGTGGATAATTTTAGGGATGTACTTTCCAACTATTTTTCATTTCTACCTACTCGGAGAGAGGTAGTGTTTTCAATTGAGCATGTTCTAGGTGTAGCTCCATTTTCCATTCCTCTATATAAGATGGAACCTATACAGATTTAAGAGATCAAGAAACAGTTATAGGATTTAGAGGCTAGGGGTTTTATATGAACCAATACATCTTATTTCGTTTCACCCGTGCCTTTTTCAATGAATTCATATGGAACCTTATGTCTATATGGGGATTAAAGAATATTGAACTAGCTTATGGTCATGAACTGATATCCACTACCTCAAATTGATGATCTCTTAAAGATGATTTGGGGAGATAGGGTCTCCTATAATATCTGAATGATATCATGTTATCATCATGTATGAGTTAGGCTTCGAGAAATAAGGTGTAATAATTTTCATAGTGTGTATGGTCTGAATGGGTACCATGATATGTCATTACATCTTACGAACGTGCCCACAATTTTCGTTGATATGTTGAATAGGGTTTTCCACCCCTATATGGATTCTTTTGTCATGGTCCTTGAGGATGAAATCATGGGGTATTATCATACTCTTAATGATCATGATAAACAACATGATATCATTTTTTTGTATACAAAGGGAGAATTAAAATTATTCCAAGCTCACTATGTTCCACTTTTGAATCATCAATGTTCATTTCTTGGGTCATATTTTCAAGGAGTTGTGTGAATATGTTGACCCAGAAAAGGTTAGTGTTGTGGTTTTCTAGGAGCATCCAAATAATGTGTTTGATATAAAATGTTTCTTGGGTATGGATGGATATTACATGCATTTCATATATGACTTATCACATATTTATTCACCTATTATTTTCCACAAAACGAAGGGTGTCATGTTCCTTTGGTTAGAAGCATGTGAGATAAACATTCAAGAGATGAAATGGGTGCTTCTATCAGCTCCTATTATAATTTTTCTTAACCTAGGTGTAGGTTATACCATCTTCTATGATTCATCTAGAATCATCCTAGGAGAAGTGCCAATTCAGGAATATATATTTGTTACGTATGGATCTTATCAGTCTACGACTCATGAGAGGAATTACCTGAAGCATGACCTTAGTCTACCAGAATTTTTCCATGACATACATTGCTGGAGACACAATCTAGTAGGTGAGATCCTTATGTTGTAAAACGATTATAAGATCCTAAAATATTTTTTTTCATAGAGTGACTTTATCCTTGACAATATATATGGGACTAATATCTTCAATATTTTGATTTAGGGCTTGCCTATATGCCTAGAAAAAGAAATTTTATTGTAGTTTCTCAGAGTCAGAAAACAAAAAAATGGGTTTTATGGGAAGAAAGTGACGAATTAATGTTAATGGACCTCTTCTATGAGCATCATCTTGAGTTTCATGATAGTCAAGAGAAGTCTTATCTCTTATCTTCATCAGTTACCCCGAGGGTGAAGAGTTGACAGGATTCAAATACTAGAGGATTGGTTATCTATGAAGGTACATTAGGAGATATCCCACCTCTGGATTGATATGTGGATAGAGAGGAAATCCAATATCTTCATGGACATATAAAGGATTCTACAGAGATGATAGAGGAGTTGATGAAATAGTCACATGCCTATAAGTGGGTAGTTCATACTGGAATATAGAAGACGTATCAAGACATGTGCTGCTAGTATTGGTATCCTGGGATGAAATGTTAGATTGTATTCATTATCACTAGGTGTTCAACCTATCAAGAGGTGAAGGTGGAGAAGCAGAGACCTTCATGATTGTTATGGCCACTTCTTATCCCGAAATGGAAATCGGAAGATGTTCCATGGATTTATTAGTTGGATTACCTAGGTATCTAAGAGGTAGCAATGCTATATTGGTAGTTAATGAACAACTAACAAAATCAACCCACTTCATTTCAATTTGGGATACTTTAATAGTTCATGAGTTAGGAAGACTGTATATCATTGACATCATAATACAACGTTGGATTCCCCACACAATTTTTTCAGATAGGAATGTTCATTTCACATCATGGTTTTACAAGGCTTTGTAGAAGGCAATGAAAAAACAAATGCTTTTAGGTATATATTATCACCATCAGACTGATGGAAAATCAGAAAAGACATTTCATGTTCTAGTGTATATGCTATGAGCGTGTGTCCTAGATTTCGGTGGTTCTAGTGAAAATAAAATCCCTCTCATTGGGTTTTCCTATAATAATAAATTCCAAGAAACAATTTAGAAGGATCCTTTTGAGGCCTTATATGGTAGGTAGTGTAATTAACCATTGTACTGGCTAGAGGTAGGTGAGCCAGCCCTACTAGGTCCTCATCTCGTTCAACAGACTTCTTAGTTTTCTCATCTAATCATAATGTGTATGAATATTTCACAATATAGAAACAAATCATATGTTTATCATCATTGAAGAACTATAGAGTTTGGGGGTGGGGGTCGTGTTTTCTATTGGGTATCACCCAGGAGAGGGAATAGATGGTTATAGAAGTAAGGGAAGTTTTCGCCTAATTACGTAGGTATATTTGAGATCCTGTAGTGAGTCTGGCTAGTATCATATCAGTTACTAAAAATTGAAATGTATAGTTTCATATATGATGTCTTCCATATTTCACACCATATCCAGTATCATTCCAACCAAACTAAGACTATTTATTCTGAAGAAGTTTAGTTATATGATGATGCTACATTTGAGGAGTATATAGTAAGAATGATCCAATAGGGCAAGAAGGTCATCTAAGGTCAGACTGTCACTCCAGGATAGAATCTATGGAAGCATGGTCAAGTGAAGGAAAAAAATTTGTAGTGGGAGGTAGACATATGTGATCAGTGGCTAGAATTTTTCTTAGATACTATTTCTAATCCCTTAGAAGGTGAACTCAGGGATGAGATATCTTTAGGGGGAAGAGTTTAAGAAAACAGTTTTTACTCAGGTTTGTATCCTTTAAATTTCTCTCTAATTATTTATTTTGGAACAAATATGGATTCCTAATTACTTAGAAAATGTCTGTGGGTTATCCACGGCTTTTTCAGAGCTGGGAACCCTTATATTTTTGGGAAACTAGACATGTTTCATTTTTTTGAATGGTTTTGATATCCATGAAAGAATGACTTATTCTTAGGTACCCATGAATGGTTTGCACAAGGTTTCCTAATCCATTAGGAGAAAACTTTAACTTGAAAACTCTAGTTAAATTTTATGATTTTTTCCTTAATGATCTAATTTATCCTCATACTTCCACATAATCCATGTTTATGTTGGATTGACCTATTTTTATTCCCTTTTAAATCTTTTTGAATGTTTAATCTAGGTATAGGATGATCTATTTCTTATGGTATCTGGCCAAGCTTCCATTTATCATATTGGATGTGAAATGCTAAGTACTCAAGTAATTATTTGCAATTATTCCCCTTTTTCTCATGTCCTAGTTATCGAGGTGTGATAATTTTTCCATTTTTGTAAGATAAACTCTTTTATAAGAAAAATTAGAAGCCTATATTAGAGGATAAGGATCATACAACCCAGAGATGGGTGGATTATAACTCATTCCTTATGATTGTGGATTTTGGAATTGTCATGTGTGGCCCACCAATTTCATTGAGTGTGTTTATTAAATTTATATATCATTATTATTATAACTAGAACCATATGATTATGATCCTTCCATACATTTGATTATTTTATGGTGGATACTCCAACAAATACATCCATACCATGTATAATGATCTTACATTATTTATTTTTTATGTTTGACACTATTGATCCATTGATCAAATGTGATTTATCCCGACCACCATAATGGTAGGAATCCTCATCATAAATGAATGTTGTATTATGTAATTATTAATATAATTTACCCTTTCAATTCCACTTGATCCACCGAAAGTAAGTGTTTCAAATTTATAATTTTACGAGAAACAAATTTGAATGTATACTTAATATACAACTTGACCGAATTAAATGTGAGTGATTAATATGTTTTATGTCTGTAGAACACCTTACCAAATTAATTGAAGGTCGTGTAATGACAAATAATTATTGAATATTGCTTAAATTTAATTATTAAAGGTTTCTTGATACTTATTCTTATCACACTAATGAAAGGAGAGGCTTGAACCAAATGTACTTATTGAATAATTATGGCATGATAAAAATGTCTCATGCTACATGTAATTATCAAAATAACTAAAAGAATATCTTGAACCTAATGAGATTTTACGTGATTTAATAATTAAACAAGACTGTCCTGACTTGATCTCACCTTGGATTCTTATCAGGGAATGCCCTGAGCACTCAGGATCCCCATTCCGATTCAAGGACACAACTTACTTAGGTTTAGACCCACCTATATCCCGACCCTTTTCTATTATTTAATTCCTAATATGAAACCATAGGATCCATCACAGAGTATTAAAGGATTCCATGGATACACTCCTTAGATCAATCAATGAAAATTATGTGCCATAGTTACAGCCGATATGAAACAACCTTTTCTTATCCCATTTTACCATGGACGATCGCCTTGGATTCAGTTGGAATCATATTATGGAATACCATGTAATATTCTCCTTGGATTAAACTCTTGCCGTTATAGAAGAAATAATTTTTAGTGAGTTAGAGTCACATTAGGTCAACATTTCCTCAGTAATTACCATGTAACATCACTATTAAATGTCACTATAGGTTTCCTTGTCATAACATGGAACCTTCACTATTGTTAACGTGTTTCTTATTAATAAACTCATAAAAATCATTTAATGGACTGCTATTGTTCACACGCCAGTAGAGGACTGAAGTAAGTACATGACTATTTAGTTACATTATACTACTTTACTTAATATATTCAAGCATGCATTCAATTAAATTTACATTACATGATACGTACGTTTTAGAAACCATAGGTGGCAGCCTAATGATATTAATCCCACACTCTCTCCATGACATGTTTCAAAATCGTAGTAGATTACATGAATGTAGGTGTTGATAAAGACTAGAATACGTCTTAGAACACATGATTTCTTGCTATTTAAGATGGATCTTAAGGGTGGATGACCAATCCAGAGATCTGAATTCTTGCGATAGTCTTTTTATTTTCATATTACGTTAGTGTATCATATTATGGCTACTTTCTAGTATCCCTATTTTTAGTGACATGACATATCATAATTAGTTGTTCTATGATTGTAAGTTATTTTATTTATTTTAGTAATTGTTACTATTTTCTATATTTTATGATGTGATTTTTTTTACCTTTTTTGATTTCACTATCAACCTTTGTTTATAATTATCTATTATGCTACACATCGTTAATGATAGCATAATATCCCCCAAAAAACCCTAGGCCCTCACAACTAGTTGGTAGCCTCTAGCCTTTATAGAGATGCACTTGAGGCAATGTGGCCAACTAGGAACAAGGCACCCATTAAATGGAATATGGGTCTGAGATGCCATAGGATCCCTAGGATAGGATATATGTTCCCATGATATGATTTTCATTCTCATAAATATGTCAGTATTGGATGAAGCTATTTTGTTTGAATAGGGATTGAGACCTAAGGATCAACAATTTTTATTTTTCATGGCATAATTTATGTGTGTACATCATTATGGATACGGTGATATAGTGATTTTAATGGTAAAAGTTATGTGCTCATGGGAATTATTGATCATTCCAAATCAGGTATTATGGTGTTGGTTTAATTTATTTATTATTCTATAAATTTTTTATTGATTATCGTTGATGTTTCTATATTCAAATATCACATCAGGTATTAGTTATTAATAAACCATGTTAATGGATTCCTACTAAATTTTTTACTCACGCTCTTCTTTTTCCTCCATTTCACATAGGTTCTGAAGAAACTATCACATGGTTATTACATGCACAATATGGGATGTGTCTTGGTATCTATAATAAAGATTCATTATCTTGGGTGGGATTGGATAATGGGATTAAATATATGATCATGGATATATATGTTCCTCAAGAAATTTATTTTATTCTTCTATATGTGATTATTAATATATGTGACAATTACTGTGGGAAATTTTCATAGTAAGGTTATACTTCTTCATTATGTCATTGTATTTTTTTGATGTTTTATTTATCCCTTGTACTATGATGTTTATTTATATGGTAAGAAATATTTTTATTTACCAATGATTATTCACTCATATTCTTGGGGTTTAGAAATCCCTATGTTTCCTTCTACGACTCATACTTATGGTTAGTAGCCTCTTATGTTATAAAAGGTATACCTAAGGTTACATTGTCCAACCAGTCTGAAGACAATTCATAGTGAGTTGGGGAGGGGTTTGAAAAAGTGATATCAAAGGATCTTATTTAGCAAAGTGAAAATATTTTTGGATTTGGTATATTTGAGACGTTTATTATGTGATATCTTGAGAGGGAACCCATGTTATTTCATTGAAAACACATTTTCAAGTGGACTTACATGTTACATGGGATGTTATTGATGACTTTATCTTTAGATACCATGTTTATTTGTGATTCTCACAAATTTTAAGGGACAAGATTTGTGGGATTTATGATTTTTGAGTCATTTTAATTTTTCTCTTATCATGTTGTAAAGAATGTAGTGATGGTATTTAACTCTTTTACTATATATGAAAGTGTAATCTCAGGCATCATATTTATAAGATAATATTAAAATGAAATATTCTTATGTTAGTGTGTTTGTTATCACTGATGAATATGGATAAATTTTATTATTTGTTAATAACTCATCATAATACAAATTCATATATAAGTACATTAATGAATTCAAATTTCCTCGGAAAGATTTTATCTGTATTTCCTACTGATGGTAGGTTATGTGGATCAATAGTGTGGTTTTTGTTGATGATGGATTATTCCACTTGCACAATTAATGAATTGACCCATAGTGGGTCAGAGTTGGAATATAGTTCCAATGCGATTACCTTGGTTGGTTAGTATATTCATGTGATACATTAGAATTAAACACATTGTGGGTTACCATTTTATGGTTTTTATTAATTAATGTTATATTAACTATCTATACGGTGATTTCTAGTAAATCATAGAATGGAACTCTATATAATTTAACCATGCGATGATAGTTTTCTGGATACAGATCATCATGGATGATGCTGGTAAGATGTGTGTTCTTATATAATGTGAGAAGATCCACTATGGAGTAGTCTAAAGTGTAAATGATAATAGATGATGTTTTCCCTAAGATTGTTTTGTTACTCGATAATGATTCCATACAGTTAGATCTCATGTTTTTTATTACCTGATATGTTATATTATTTAACGTGTTTGTAAAAACCTATATCGTATTATAATATATATCATGGAATTTTATTATATCTAAATGAATCATTATACCTTATTACCTTGAAATATATTCCCTCATATGATGTTAGGGGTGATCAACATGATTTTTTCATTGTTAATTGAGTAGTCCATTGTATAGATACTGAATGAGAATTATCTCTTAGAATAAAATGAATTTGAATTCAATAAAAGTTTTATGTGAGATACCCATGATATGAATTTTCATGTGATATATTGTATGGTTATTATATGAAATAAATAATATTTATCCCATTATATTATACAAATAGAGACAATAGTCTGTGTGCTTGGTGGATTGATCAAGATAAAATGAGATTCAGCTTCAGATTTAGTGAGTCTATTTTGGTTTTTATTTGAGGGATATCAATGAGAGTGTTTATTCTAGATTGAATAGTTTATTAGAGTATGAACATTAACATATTCTTAAATTTGGCATTGATGTATTTTTGTAATTTCATGTTTGTGATATAGGCTTAGTGATGCCTTTTTTCTTGAGGAGGACTATGTTAGTGTTTGTGATTTGGTGTAAAGGATGCTTTGAAGGGAATGATTATTTGGATTCCAGGACCAGATGGTCATATATGACTTTTGATATTTTTTTTATATCATTTATAGACACTAAATATTGAAATTATGTCATTTAAGAATCATGGGAAAAATACTAGTATAATTAAGGTTTTAGATATTGATGTCATGCACTATGGGTGAATTTGATTGGAATTCAATTCTTATTCAATGCGGTGTGTTAATCTTGGTCCAATAATGCATGAAAAATATGTTTTATATTCAGGTTTTGGGAAATTTTCATAGTTATGAATGATATTTAATTTGTGTTGAATTTATGATCAATTACTAAAATAATAGAATATATGTGTTGGGAAGTGAACCACTGGCTATTTGAGGGTATGGTCCTCATTATGGATGAAATATCAGATAATGTTGTGTTGTTCGTTATTAAATTTTAGAAATGGGAGTAAAGTGATGTTTCATTTGGTACTTGGTTATTATTGGGGTGGTCATATCTAATCATTGGGTATTGAGATGAATGGAGTGTTGTGGTTGGGATTTCGTTTAGGTACAGTGAAAATAAATACACTCAAATGATGGGGAGTGATTTTCTAATCATTGGTAGATGATTCAAGTGATGGAAGTCCCATAGGAGTGTGGGGTCAAATGTGGGATGGTTATGTAATGTCCTCTGATCCCGAACTGTCTCATGTGTCTTAAAAAGGATGTTTATGATACATCAAGCATACCTCCCTATACACCGTATGCTACTAAATAAAAATGTGGGGTGTGATAAGTATTACAGGGTGACTATCAACAATGGTTATATAGTTAAAATATAGTGGAATAATTAATTAATATATAATAAATAAATATTAGTGCATGGAAAATAATTGAAACTTTAAAATACAGTGGAAAACCAACCAATAAAATCCATGTGAATAATCCAATACCTAATAGTGGAATAATGTAATGACATACTAGAATGTAAAAAAAATTTCATTATAGAAGTAATACAAATGGAATACTAGAATAATCAAACAAAGAATCAATATTCATCAGTACAGAACTCCATGTTTTCTCATATCAATACTCTAACCCATCCTGCAGAAAATCAAACAACTACGTGTTTATTTCCCCTTGTCCAACATAGCATCCTTGAAATCTTCTTAGGTTCCAAATGACATACCAAATAGGGTGTGTGTATAATTCAGTAGGTTGATACCACCACTTCTAAACCTAACTAGTCTGATAATTAGTTCATGAAAAATTGAAAAAAAGTGGTGTATTAATTAATTAAATAGTTAAATTAATGACACATCAACCTTCATTGACACCATGTCATAATGAATATAAGAATTTCTCATAAACAATCCAACCAAAACCATATAACCATTGTATAACATATCAAACCATGAAACCATGCTGGAATGTCTCTGAGAACGTGTCACAACAATTCAAACCATAACCTTATAAACAAGGTGTAAATCACACAAATCCGAGTCGAACCTAATATATAAACATTTCAACAATTAATTAGGGGTGATCCTATTATATATTCATTACACTATTTATCATGAACAATCTTGTTATATAATAATTCCAACATTTATCATTTGGCATAGAGCTATATATAATCATTTAACAATGACTCAAGTCCAGGACTAGTATATAATCATTTGAGTATGTATCACTGCAAATGGAGTGCTATATAAGAATTTAAACATAAAACTAGGACATTAACCCACAAAATAATTTCATCCAATATTGCAACACATGTTATGACATAAAGGATATCATAGTATCACATCATATGTCCCAATTTTTAATTATATATATTTCCATTTATCATTGAATTGCATATTTTATTTATCCTTTGGTCTATACCAACAACATTTCAGTCATTTCAATAATTATGCTAGGAGAAGGTGTATCTATACCATAAAAACAGATAATCCCATGCCAGGATAAACACACTTTATGGAACAAAATTTTCATTTGTAATCAAGGGTTCTCTCATATGAAAAGTATCCATAAGAATGATAAAAAAATTATATCAAAAGTTATTATGAGGAATAATATAATTCATCATTTAATTAAATCAAGTGCACATTATGTTGGAGAGATTTAAATATTTCACATTCTATTAAATTAATAAACCCATAGGGTTATGGTTTGATCACCCTTCATTTAACTAATGATCAACTAATTCATACAACGGGATTCTCCCACAATAACAATGGAACAAATGATCGCAATATGGATTATAGTTCATAACCAATCAAGATCAAAACCAATAATTAAAAGGGAATAGAGATTTCACTAAAATGACTGGATAAAAAGGGATATAAATAAAAAAATAACTAAAACCACATACCAGAGAATTGTTTGTTAACCAGGACATCCAGAATCAAGATAAGAGCAATAAAATCTCTTGGGAGATTTCACAGGGTTGAGTGGAGGAAATATACAGCTAGATTAAATGAAAAACCTACCACTTGGTAGACTTAAAACTTCTTCTCATGTCAATTACATGTTTTTTATTCCATTTACCCATAATTTATTTCTGTTTATAGGGATACACTGGAAAAACCATCACCTTAGATTATTATTTAACCCTGCTCGACTTTTACACAACGTATATGGTTTAAAAAGTGTGAACTGTTTTACACCCTATAATGGTTCACAACATTCCAAACAATTGTTAAATGTCTTGTAACATATACATGGAATGTAATTTACCGTCAGATAGTTTTGAACCTAAATTCAACATAAGGGCTTGAAACACCTCCAATGCCTTCCCAATAATGGATAACCCTCATAAAAACCTTTTATAAAATTTATACATAGATTAATATAATTAATAAAATTACACATATCCCCATAACTTATGGCATTTTCTCCAAAAAATGATCTCTCCTCTGAACAACAATCCTCCACCATTGTTAAATTAAAATATCAATGAGGGACATACCTAGAAAAAATATGGGAACACATGACCTCCCCGCTATATGATAGCTCATCCTTTAGACACTCAAAGCTTCACTGTAGTGCCTTAGTGAAACATTCCAACCATTGAGCTCCCATATTAGACTCCCTCTCATAGGTCTCCTCATAATCTCTCCCATGCTTCCACAGTACTCTAACAAAAGAAATTTCCCTACCCTAGAGATACTACTCAATATGGTCCATAATTCGTATTGGATTCCCCTCAATTGATGCACTAGAATGAAGCATGATGTCATCTTGGTATATCACATGTGGAAGATTAGAATAATACCATAGAAGGTGTGACACATAAATCACATCGTACAAGGAATTAGAGCATTGTGGAAGGACAAATCATTATTCCACTAGACCGAACCTATCCACTTTCTCAAACAACATGAAAAACCTTGGTGATAGCTTTCCTAATTTCCTACATGGGTTTTCCCAAACCTAGGTGACACCCAAAGGAAAAAATGATGAGCAACCTAAAACTCTATAAGATTTATTTAATGTTTGGCATATAGTTTCTCCTTTCTCTAAACAATCTTGAACCACTTTTTGATCAACTAAATTGGATCAAACATCTCCTACATAAGACTAGGCCCAATAAGCACTAAATATCCTACCTCTGTCTAACAATGATTAAAGTATAATGTTGTGAATTATAAGGGACCTAAATGTTCCATATATATATAGATTAATAGAATATGTTATTATATGAAAACTTAAATAGTGAAATATTCAGCTCCCACGAACCATTGAATTCTAAAACATAGTCTTCTAGAATTTCCTATATAACCTAAAAAGCCTTATCTGGTCGACCATCATCCTAAGGAAGATAGACCATAATCAAAATATAATTTTATTCCATATCCTTTTGAATACCCTTCTAGAACTATGTTGTGGAATGTGGATATCTTTTTCAAAATATACTCCTCAGAACACTGTCAAAATGAACTACCACAACCCTTCAATGACTGCCCAGATCTTTAATTGTGATGGCCTCCCTGATAGGAAAAAGTGGGATACCTCCATCATTAAATATACAATCACCCATAAAACATCATTTTTATAGATTATAATGGGTTATCATGTCATGAAATCCATTGGTAAACCATCCCATTTCAACTATGGAATGCGAAAGGGCTATAAAATCTCGACTGGTCATTAATGTTCTGATTTCACCTACTAACAAGTGAAATAACTCTCCACAAATCCTAATACTTATTTCATCATTCCTTATCACAAATACTCTCTCTATAGATCATCATACTTCTTTTTTTACAAGGATTCACTTCCACATTAGAATCAAAAATATCTTTTATCATCTTTTCTTCCAATCCCATAGGAATCGTTACTTGGCCACATAAAAGAAGAGATTTTTTATTTCCAGGATTCCATCCCATTGGTGTATCCCCACCATATATTTATTTCTCTCAGAATTAATCCATCCAAATTATATAAATACTCAGTCTTGATATAGTCCAAAAGTATGTGTATGACATATGTCAAAATCAGTGCTACTCATCTGTGAGACTCCAAAATATTTATATGGAAGTCTATAAATAGGATAATCACCCCCACTAATTTCAAGACCCATGTAATACATCTACATTCATATTTTAAATTAATTAATTTGAAAAAAAAATCATTTCCTAGTGCATAATCCATCATTATGTCGAAATAATATATACACCCAACCCAAATTCATTTCTAAAGGTGTAGGTCCCATTAAAAAAAATATGTACATGATCATATTTTGGTCCATGTATACAACCAACCAATCACCAATGAGATAGTTCATCTAGAATATCAGGGAATGTACCACTATTTATTACTCAAAATCATGATTAGGATAATTCCTCTCATTTGGTCTCAGGTGTATCAAGCCAAAAACAACCACTTGGTCCCCCAATTTCATGAATATTCTAATTAAAAATATGGATGCATCACAATACATGATATATTTTTTAATGACATATGTACTGTGGGGATAGGTTCTGAGGTCAAACTTCCTTTTATCTCATCAAAGTATATCTCAAAAGGCAATTTCCAAAATAACATCACATAATTCTTGGTTATCCCATGAATCAGTGCGACATGATGGGAGAAGTCCAAGATAATGTACTATCAATTACCTATTAAATGCACAAAGCATCTAATTTTAAATTAATTCTTAATATAATCCCATGATATCATGGTTCTAACTATCTATAGACCCATTGACAATCCATCTATTGGGATGATGTCACCTATGTAGTGAAAATAATAAAAGTAGAAACTATATTTGGGTATCCAAGAATAAATCATTAAATTTATTAATGTAATCAGGAAAAGGTCAATATCATTGGCCTGATCTTTTTCCTTTTGGGTGTACACAAATATATAATCAAATATAACCACTACAAAATGGTTTAGAAATATGTAGAATGATCTGATTCATCTAGGCCATGAATATCAAATATTTATTGGTTAAACCTAAGGGAATAATTATGAACACACATAACCCATACCTTTTACTAATATTAGAACAAGGTATGTCAAATGGTTTCACTCCAAACTAGTGGTATCCTAATCCCATTTCACTCATGGAGAATATATTAACGGATTTAATCTTTTCAAAGATATCATTGATGTGTGGAAAGTGATACCAGTTATTTACCACCATCCAATTAAATATTTGATAATCCACACATAAGTGAAAAATCACATAATGTGTCATTTTAAAAACAACTAGAGAACCCCAATGAGGTGGTCTAGGCCATATGAGACTTTTAGTTTCAAGATCATCCAAATCAACATTCAAATATTGAAGAACTTTTTGTTTAATTCTATAAGGTATAAAATAATCTATCATGGCTCCCGACACCATCTCGATTGTAAAATTGATCTCTCTCTCGAGTGGTAGGGACTATAACTCATGAATATAAACATTATGAAATATATATACCATTGATGGAAATTAATTATTCTTTATTTCCTCACCATCAAAACAATGAATGGATATTTGAGCTATGAGACAGTCCAATATTTACTATGTTGGCCATGCATGACCAACCTAATATTCTCACTGACCACTATAAGAATAACTACCTCATCCGGGATATATAAAGGTAACTATACTCTATTGATATAAAATATGAGCCTGGAATAGATCAAACCAATCCATTCCAAGAATCTAATTGTATCACATCATTTATAGCTCGAATAGTTCGGATAATAATTGGAAACCAATAATATTTGGGGGACACAATGTCAAATATTTTATATTCACTATCCACTATACAAATGGTATGTTGATGCTCAAATAACCATCCATGCTTTTTTCATCAAATAACAACATGTTTCTAAAACAATATTAGATAAAAATGAAAGTTATGATCATATATCCAAGAAATAAATGAAATGGTATATGATATAATAATCAAACCCATTAATGTAGTTATTCCTGCATTCACAATAGGTGGAGTATTCTCCATGTCATGCAGCTATCAAGACACTCTATATGGAGCTCATGACTCACTGACCTGAGCTATACTATCTTCCTTGTACTGCCATTCTAGAACCAGTGTTCCATGTCCCCTATATGTCTAGAATGTCATGTGGCAGTCCTCCTACTATTCTACTAAAGAATAGCTATGTCCATTCTTTACATTGGTTCCAATCTTGTTCCTCTACCTCTTATATACTATTATGTTTATAAAAATAACATATATAGGTGGACCGGTCTACCTCAAGAATGACACTCTATATCATGGTATAAAAACTAAGTCCATTTTTGTGCCATAATTTCAAAATGATAGAACCATAATGAAACACAGTCTGGAGAGGGCTTCCCACTACCATGACTACTCTGACCACTTCTACCTTGTTGAAAACTATCATAGTGACACTTCTTCCCATTTTATTAATATTTCATAGTTTTCCCTACTGAAAAATCATGGATGATTATTGGGGTGTCTCTTAGATTCACTTTCATGATGAGTTTCTAATTAATCCCATTGGGAAAACTACTCAGAAAAAATGTTCACCTATGACCTCATCTCTCAATAAATAATATATTGAAAACATATGACCTTGAAGATCTCTTTAAATTACAAATATGTTTTAAATCATTTCAGTTTGGTGAAATGTTCAACTTAGTCTAACACTAATATTCCCTTCTCTATCAGGTGCATGATCTCACAAGCCTTCACATCCCTTAATGCCTCAGGATAGAAATTTCTTAGGAACATCATCTTTATTTCCTCCCAGGATAATTCCTCTTTTTAGCCAATTGGCTCTTGAATGTCCCACCATTTCATGGCTAGGACATGAATGTTATATGCATCAAGATTCAACCTCTTACCTACGGGCCCCTCTAGATGCTTAAAGATTGTCTGGGAGGACTTCATCCAAAACTCAGCTACCTGGAGAACTGCTTCTCATATAAATTTTGGCAGATGTGGTAGCTAAAACTCTATCATTAGCTCAGATATCAAAGTCACAATTCATGCATTCTTATTCTCTATTGATTTAATTACCCTCAAAAATATTTTGTGAAGCTAAAATTCCATCTGATACCCAATAACTACATAATCACGTCGTTTAGCTGTATTATGATTTTGACAATCTCCAATCTTCGGATTCTCAACTCAATGATGATGAGGAGGAATTTTCTCAATAGGATAACGACACTCCTTAGAACACAAGATATTACAATAGCATCAACATCAAAAGTGGAATACAATAGTGAACCACTAAATCCATGTCTCTCTATAAAGGGATTACAAGTGTTTTAGTATGATAAAAGATTTAATTTCTTAAATATAACATGTTTCTTATATCACAGTTAAATAGGTATATATATATATCACATGCAAGAGCTATTTTCATCTCATGAACAATGTATGATAATATATATCCCTATGTTCATATCATCATGCATGCATGCACATCCCATGCTATATTTGCCCATGAGTATAAATCACAAGTATCAATAACATCATTATATAATAACCTCACAAAACATGTGAACCACTGAGGGTTTAATAACGTCAACATTAATAAGAAAATAATATAAATTGTAATCCACCCCTAGGAACATGGATTTTCCATAATGCATGGGTTAGCTACACTCATGAGCAAGCTCAATACCAGGTCCAGACACATCCTAGTATCCTTTCTACCTTTAACAAAAATTAAGAAATTTTAAAATAAACTTGGTGTTATAGGATACAACTTTGCATCATCCCCCAATCTCTAACTCTATCACATTACCAAAATATGTTTGTTACAAGAATAAAGCACACTAACACATTCACTAGGGTATATTGACTAGAAGTGATAGTGAGATTAGTATAGTGGGAAGATTATAGCCCTAGTTATAGAGATACAATATAGTATAAAATTCTAATAATAATTGTAAAATAATAATCAGTTTCCGGAAAATTATAGAAATAATACAATATGGAGGAAAACAAAGCAGTAAAATCCAGGTGAATAATCCAATAATTAAAAAAGAAATAATATAATGATGTAATGGAATTTAAATAAATTTAATGATATATTTAATTAAAATGAAATACTAGAAGACAAAAATATAGAATCAAATGTCTTTGTTCTAGAACCTAGTGTCGGTCAAATCTTAAAACTACAAACCATCCAACAAGAAAAAAATCAACAAAATGCCCTTATACCTTATCTTAGACAATGTCCATTAAATTTTCTTACATACAAAATTTCATTAGGAATATGTTTTGAGTATTACTCAGTAGGTCGGCACCACCTTGTCTAAACAGAACCAGTTTGATAATAATTTCATGTAATAATTTAAAAAATATATCTATTAAATAATTAACCAATTAAATTAATACCACATCAACATTCCATAATTCTTTTATCTTGTGTCACATCTAGTAAAACTAAAACCATATAACCATGGTGAAACATAATCTTCCTTGACACCATGGATGAATTTCTCAAAACCATTCCAACCATATCCATTTATCAAAGGAGTATGTCACACAATTATGGGACACATCCGCTATATAGTTATTTTATCACTCTATCTAGGCTGAGCCGAGTATATAAGAATTACTGAATTTATCGGGGAAATGAATGGTACATATGAATTTCACCAGTTTTCACTAGGTATATCCAACTATATAATAATTTAATAATTTATTAGGGTTATTCTCAAAATATATTAATTTCACCATGTATAACTTATCAGAGCCAACTGTATAAGCATTTCTCCATCAAATTGTTACACCATCACATATAAGAATTGAATAATTTATCAGAACACATTTCATTGAATAAATGATGTCACACTATTACATTATATGTCACACTGTCAATTTATGGAAATTATCATTTATATTTCTATTACACATATCATTTATTTTTTGGTCATGAACCAAAAAAAATGATCTCATTTCAATAATCTCTCCAAGACAAGGTGAATATATATCTTAGAAACAACCAATCCTATATCATGTAAACAAATATTAATTTGATAAATAATTCATTCGAAAATTATTGTTTTATCACCATATGGAAAAAAATATTCTAGGTTAATAACAAAATGGATCTAAAGGGATTCCAAGGAATAATACCATTTACAATTTAAATAATTTAGGTGTACATTTTGTTGGTGTGATTGAAATATTTTACTTAATTTAAAAATAAACTGACCATAGGGTTATGATTTATATCCCCTACAATTCTTTGGTGATCAATCAATGCTTCCACCAGTATTCAAAAATTAAAACAATGGAGAAGTTGATCGTAAAAAGGATCCTACATCATAAACAACCAATATCGAAACTAATAATGACCTAGGATAAGATATTTATCCACAAAATTAGGGGAATAATGAGAAGGAATAGAAAACATAAAAAATACTACTTTCTAAGGACCATATATGTGATAAGGATATCCAAATTCAAGATAGGAACTCCAAAATTTTATGGAATCTTTACTATGGTTGAGTGAAGAAAATATTCAACTAGATTAAATGAAAAATCAGATGCATGACCAACATAAAAATGGTTATTGTGATATCTTCATGGTTTGTAATAAATTTAAATTTTTTATTTTGAGTTAGAGGTATTCTTATAAAGAAAAAATTTCCTCATATTATTATTTTACCTTGATCATCTTTTACATGGTGTGAATAGTTTACATGGCATGTAACTGTTTCATGCCCTCTTTTGGTTCCTAACATGCCTAGAATATGTTATACATCATGTAACATGCACATATCATGTAATTTCCCATCAGTTATTTTTGAGCCAAAATTTTACATAATTACATAAAACACCACCAAACACTTCCCAAGCATTAAAAACCATCATAATACCCATTTTAAATTATAATAATTGAACTCCATTAATTAATAAACATACATCCCTGTAGTTTTTTTGGAATTTTACCTTAAAAAATATCTCGATCACTAAAAAGGCATAACCACCACGACTTAATCAAGAATCTTGAATGGGTACATACCTGGAAAATAGTAGAGATATTATATTAATGATATAATTCATATTCATAAGTGTGAAAATGAAATCATCACTAGATTACCCAGGGAATGAAATAGGAGAATCATATGCGATCATGGATTGAGGATGAGTGTTGGATTCTGGATGAGCATAGAATTAAATAATATAAGGGATCACTGATAGAGGTTTTCACTAAGTTGGTGGAAGAAAATTATGTCTATTTTGATGGTTTTAGGATATATCTTTGGTGTTATATTATATTTCTGTAATAGATTATTGTGATTTTGGATAGTCAATCACAGGTTTCATATAGGAATGTATCCAATGGGACATGGTATACGGTGATGCATTGGTGGAAACAACTACAAGTTTCAGGATAGTCGACCAGAGGAGGTTTGATATGAGTTCTCATATGGTGTTATATGTGGTGAGTTAGAGACCATATCAAGAACATTATTTTTAATATTTCGGGTGTGTTTGCAGAATCAAACTAGTATTTTGAAGATAAATATAGTATTACCATTACTTTAAAAAGACAATGGATATTCATCCGTCCTATTCTAGTTTTGAAAATGAGTGCTGATATATAAAGTTGAATGATTATATCATGTGTCATTAGATGATTTATGCTGGAAACCAAATCAAGACTATTACAAGGTTATGAAAATGGATCTCTGGAATATATTTGCAATAGAGGAGGCACAAAATCATTGTAATTGTTTATTATGAGATAAGTCATATAAAGGGGAGAACCATAGTCATAATAATAAATTCGGTACCAACTTGATCATATTTCATGATTAATGAGATATGTAATGATCCAATAATGTGTATCGTAAATGTTTGTGGGTGTTCGATTGAGTTTTGGTTGTTTGAGAACCTTAAATTAGAGGTCATTCCTTGAATTAGATATTGGAATTTGGGAGTAGAACCCAACTTTTCGACAAGGAATTAATGACCAAGATATGTTGGTTTGAATGGTTGGATGTCCATTAAGACTTCTCAACATGGAAAAATATAACACACCGATATTTTAGAAATATATATTTTTTAAAATTAATTTAATCATTTTGAAATTTTATATTTCACTGAACACTGAAGTTAGTTTATTTTATATTAAATAAATATTTAAGAATTTTTTTATATGAAATAGATAGATAATTATGCACTACATGATTTTTTTATCTTTCTCTATACAAAACATTGTGGTCATCTTATTTTGAACGCAAGACTGACTTTCCTTAATGGCTTGTGTAACACACATTGCTATGTGTTACCGAACTATAATTCATTATTAAAATTGTATTATATAATATGTTATAACATGTTCATAAAATTGAATATTATATGCTATAATAGCTTCTGAATATATATATATATATATATATATATTTGAATTCATTGAATACCAATGAATTAGAAAATAACATGGAAACCAAATGAATATAAATGGACTGATTTTATAAAAGTCTATTTTTATATGAAAAAGTGGATTTATATTAATATTTTCAATTAATTTCTAATAGTGAATGATACTAATTAAATATACTATTAAATATTCAAATAAATATATTTTATAATCATCCAATATATTTTTTAGATATAAGATTAGAACAAACCCAATTTTATGCTTAAACCTGAAATTTTTTAGAAAGGATGTTTTACCCCCTTTTAATGAAAATCCAGTTTAATTATAATATTTAGAAAATTTATAGATTTAATAAATCAAAATAAAATTAATATTTTAAATTAAAAGATAATAATTAGGCTAGAATAATTTTTTTCATTTTTTCTGTAGGGTTTTATTTTAAAATGAATAGCAAAAAATACTAAATTTTATTTCAATACACCATTTTCATCAAATCAATTTATAAGTTTTAATTATATTATAAATTATTTTTATATTATAATTATATAATATTTATATAAATTAATACAATTTAGGTCATTAGAATCAATTTCACTTTGAATGTTGGTAAAAAACAAAGAAAATTTTGGGATGTTTTTACTTAAAAAACCCACAGTGTCGTCTCGTTGACATGATTATTTTTAAAATAGATTATTCCAGTTATGTGATTAGAATTTAGAAAAATTTATTAAATATTTTTAATCAAAACAATTTATAATTTCTAATAATTTAAAAAATATTTTTTACAAAAAATATTACTAAAAGCGATTCAAATTGATAACAACTATTAAGAGAAAATCTAGGTTAACAAAGAACTAAACCTTATATTTAATACCCAAAATGAACTAGATAATATTCCCACAACAATTTTCAGGCCATGATTCTTCCCTTATACATCAATTATTTATTTCTATTTTGTATTTATTACTATTTTATGTACAGATGCTTGTTCACTTAGGTTGTTTTCAGAAATGTCGAGGGTCTCCATTCCATTCCCTACAAAAGGCCACAAACTCTTCAACATATCCACACCTTTAAAAGAAATTATAATTAAACATGATATACACCATTCCATTACCAACATCCCTCTTTTCATTCTATAGGAATCCCCTTGGTAGTAAATCAATCCAAGGAATCCTTTTTGGAAAAACCAAAAGGAGTGACCTGATTGAGAGGAACCATCTTCTGTCAAGCTCCTTTTATTTTTTTATTTATCCTCCCCTACAATCTATTTATTCAATTATTGTATAAAAACTGTTCATTCAACATACCATGATTTTTGTTCTATTTTATTTATGTAAATATACACACACCTCCATCTAATGGGTAATTAACATACTAATATTGTGCACATTGAACTACCACCTCACAAAATGATGAATGTTTTTGTTCCTTCCCACATGTAATGTTTCAAATTATAATGTCAGAAATATTTATATATGTAATATGTTGTATTTATTATGTATTTAATACTCTTTAATGTGTTTACAACACATATTATTAAAATTTCCTTTTTGTGTTAATATGATAATTTCATTTTAGAATGTGTGGACTTCCAACCCCTCAAAGCAATGTGTTTCCTTGATACATTACATGGAATGTATTAAAGAATATTTTAGTAAACATATATTATATATATGATATAATAAAGGTTATTTAAAATTAAATATACACATATATATAAATATTTTGTATTTACTTTCTTTCTCTCAACAAAACAATGAAATGAAAATAGCCTTCATGCGCACGTACGACCTACCGTCTCCATGATTTGTGTATTCCATTTCATAGTTATATATTATATGTATTGTTATAAAACACATATTATGATTATAAATTATATTTAAATCTTGGTTTAAATTTTAGAAATATTGACATAAGTATAAGGACCAACAATAATAAAAATGAAGACACATGTGAAAAAGAAATGGGATATTACATGAAGTGAACCCTTAACAGAGAATTGTTTACAAGATGGTAATATAAAGCCATGATCAAACCTCATATGGTATTATAAGTAATACTTTTTATTCATTTTAATTATTTATTACAATCTTAAATTTATTATACACACGTTTTGAATGAGTGCGATGAGAGTCAACACACAAGGTATGGGTATTTCATCTCTCTTTAAATTTCCATGAGATACATGCTTTATTAACCACCCATTGCTTTTTTATGGTCTATATACGGCCCATGTATGTATTATATGATTTTTATAGTTAAGGTTATGGGTATTTACATATCCTTTTTATGAAATTTATTTTTGGGGGTTTATGCTTCAAAAGTTACCAAATAGTTAAAGTAATTTTGTATCAATTTTTCTTCTTTGACACACATGCCATGTTATGTCCCTATATTTTTCAAAGAGGTTTATATAATACCATTGAAAATATATATCATGAACCTCCTTATTTTCATGATATTTTTATCTTCATGTAATTGAATTTTCATTCATTGGGAGTATGGTTCAAATATACCAAGTGGTAAGAGTTTATTGAAACAATCTCATCACTTTTTGAGATTGATTATGTTTATTATTACATTAATGAAATATTATTATATATCTCTTAAAAACACCCATGAATTTTCTTCTTCTATAGTTAATATTTATATATTAATTTATTTGTATCATTTTTTTACTCTTTGGTACACATGATAGTTAATAAAGTATTTTTATTGAAGCCCAACTTTACCCTTTATTTGCTGTGAAATCTATATTCATTTAAAACAATTTTTTCTAATAGATATTTAAATGAATGTTATAATAATATAATTTGATCATTAAAATAAAATTTTACCCTTTTTTTAATTACTAATTTTTTCAAAATAATGTTCATTTCACTTTTTGAATGAGGAATGTTTATAAACGTTTTACCGTGAAAAATGATTATTATTTTCAAATCATATGACATGTACATATTTATCCACCATAAATTCATTAAATATTTATATTAGTGATTAAATGGATAATTTGAAATATTTTTTTAAAAAATATATATTCAAAGAAATATATATTCCAAAAACATTTCATGCTTCATTTTATTAGTTTTCAAGGAAAACATTATTCAAACTTATTTCAAACATATTAATATATGTGAAAATTATTTTAAATGATTTGGTTTTCATAACATTTTCATACCCCATTTATATGTTTTCATGGATAATTATTTTCAAATGTTGTCAAGATATATTTATATTTTTTCCAAGAAAAATGGTTCCAAAAGGTTTTCAAATATTTACTTATGGGCATTCAAATTTATTTTCAAGAAAATTGGTTTTAAAAAGATCTTATGTTATAAAGGTCCGTTTTACAAAGAATAGAGGGTATTTACTAAATAAATATAACCAAAATATATTTCCATGTAATGTTACATCTAATATGGCTACCTTGATGTTACTAATTCCCTTCATGGAGATGATCCAATTTTTTCATTCACATTTATTATAGGAATGTTATATTTTTCCATTGAATGTATTAATGAATCTTGTTCCCCTTTCATAGGTTATATGATTTTGAAACCCATTCCATTCCCATGTTTTTTATAATTTTGAAACATGTTTCGTATTATGGGTTATGATTTTAGGAAGTTATTATGAAACGTTTCTCTTTTCATACGTTATGTTTAGATTAAATGTTAATTATACCCATTTTATTTCTTGGATTATGATTTTATATTTATAAAAAAGTTCTCTTTTTATGGGTCATGATATTATGAAAGTTTTATTTTTTAGAACAAGTATGAAAGATTTTTTTATGAGATGGGTGGGAAATATATCTACCTATAATTCATTGGGTAATAAATTATTTTATGATCTTAATGAGTACACGGGAGGGAATACTAATCCCAAAAAAAAGAGGGTATAAAGGAGGAATGCCTAATATCGAAAAAATAGGGTACACAAGAGGGAATCTGAATCACATAAAAAGAGGGTACAAAGGAGGACAACCCAAGCCCAAAATAGAATGGTGAACTAGAGGGCATCCATATATTTATTTAGGTACATGGGTGATTATACAATTCCTAACATGTTACTACGGTTTTGATATGTATCCTCCACAGAATATTTTATATACTTATGTGTTTTCTAGAATTCAATTTTTTATTCATATTCATTGATTTCATGAATTATGTTATTATTTCCTCATTATTAATGACTAATGAAAATTAAATATTTGTGTCGTGGTTTAATTTTATAATCTTCTTATATATTGATCACAATCCCATTCCCATATACCTAGTTTATGCATAAATGTCTCCCATGTTTACCCTTACTATGAATCTGAACTCACCCATTTTTATATTTCCTTCCATAGGATATGAGGATTTTTATTAAGTGTGATGTGTATTAGAAGGGTTATATTAATGATATACCTACTAGTAGATAATGTGTCTCACTTATGTACAAGTTTCTATTTTTTCATATTTCCAAAGGCACTAAAATAATATAGTCCATCGGTGTCAATTTGTATAATGTTTTAGGTATTTACAAATTGTTGTGTAATTTTAATATTTGGTAAGTTAGGTTCAATATAGTTTGAATGAAACAAAAGATTTAGTTAAAATTTGGAATCTATGATGAACAAAACATAGGGAGAACCCTAAATACATTTCTTTGGATAAGGAAATGTAAAGACCCATAATTTCCATGTAATTTTTGTTAATTAAATGGGAATTTTACAAGTCTGTAAAAATTGACAGCGTGTGACTCTGAGGCCCAGTGTGCTCAAAATCAATTTTGGAATTTTTTTTGGGTACTTTTAGTATACATACGAGCATATTTTTTTAAAACTTTTGAACCGGTGCTCAGAATTGAAATCTGAGGGCACTATTAAACTCGCAGCGCCTATATTCACTTAAGAAGACTTTCACCTCGATGGAAGATGGTCTGATATAAAATATCGTTTTTGTATGTTCTTAATGGAATAAAAAGATAAAAATAATGTTTTATATTTATATTTATTTGGTTGGTTTAATCCTCCATGTGGAAGTTGGAGGTGGGGAACACAACACCATAACCTCCCATGAGAGGTTATGGTGGTGGGGCCCACCCAAACCTAACCACCTATTCATGTTTAATATGGTGGGGAACACCAAAGTCTAAAACCTCATTAACTTTACATTAATTGGGGATAAACCTCATGAGATCCCCACTTAATGGTTCCACCACCCCTCTACATTAATTTTGTGCCAACAAATTGAATTAATTAATTGGTGTTAACCTAATTAATTAACCCATTTGAATTTTTTGCCAACGATAAAATAATAGATAATCATAATCTATTATTTTGGGTTGGAATTTTTCTTTTGGAGGAACATGGGAGAGGAGGGAGATCTTATGGAGAAATTATCTCGCCAACAAAAAACGAATAATGCATTCTTCCAACAAAGAACACAAGCGAGGATTGTCTTAGAGTTCCTTCTTCGGAATCTCCATCAAATTAAGACTTGTTATTCTAAAATGAATCGACATACACCTTCTTACGCCAAAGTCGGCAATAAACAAACAAAGTTAAGGGATTTTTTGATTTTATCAACATTGTTCTTTTTTCTCGTATGTTGTTTTATTCCCTTGAACAGCTTGCTATCAAACTAACGTGGATGGACCATGCCAAACTAACACGGCCTGATTTCTCCACCGTACTTCTTGTGGTGTGTCCTTCATGTTATTCTTGGGTGATGAACAATGGAACGTTGTAGGTTCATTATGCGACAAAACGATACCAAATTGAAGACCCAACATCACGACGACCTAATGGAGATGCGATGAAAAAATCGGGTGACAGATCATTCTAGAACGAGAAAACCATTCTTCATCCATTATTCAAGAGGGCGAATTATAATGTGTTTTTGGATTTGATCAAAGGCTTGAAAATTCCGGTAATGTTTTCAGAACGTTGGGGCATCCTAGATTTTGTTGCTTCGTGCAAATCAGATTGTCATAATGATGAACGGGCATCATGGGAGGCGCGCTGGCGAGAAGTGCCATTTCTGGAAAATTCCAATATACAAGGCGTGTGCTTCTGAAGAACACTCATTTAGTACGGGCATACTGTGGACGGGGGTTTAGGTGTTAGACGTGTATCACACAACATTTTACCCAGGTCACATGGCATGTACTCTCTACATATCTTTGCAAAGGTAGCTTCGCGACACTCGGTGTGTATTCTGAGAAATACACCGACATGGGAAGAATTACACGGCCTAGCGACATCATGTGTACTCATCACATAACTTGGTAGAGGTGGATACTCGAGACATAGTGTGTATCTCCGGGATACACGGACACATGTTGATGTACATTGGCATGTAGTCTACCACATGGCCAAGTAATGCTAGTGAAACGGGCTACCCCGTGTACCAGTTACATAGGTTGGCGAAACATGGGTTGAAGACATCTACGGGCACATGGACAATGTACACAGAGTCGACCCCATTTTCATGGACATGGCATGTAACCATACCACATGATGTGTACTTACATTTCTACAGAACTAGCCTTTCGACATGGGTCAGTGCACACGGGCAGTACCCGAGGACTGACTACACAACGTGTACCTTATTCCAACACGCTGTGTACTTTTTAGTAAATGTCTTAGTCATCTCGTCCTCTGTGTACTGGTCACGAATTGTTTTTTTTCCCTTTATGATGTTGAAGGACCTTTAGAATATTTATTTGTGGTACTTCATGGATGTTGATGTATCGACACTTGGCTTGAAGAGTGGACCCTCCCGGAATCAAGTGTGCTTGTGGGGAAACCATATTGATGGATCCTCTCTGACTACTGTTCATGGATACTATGTGGGTTCGATAGTTTTAACCACTGTTACTCAATATTGTGTGGGATAAATGGCTATGTCTACTGTTCGAGGATCCTCTGTGGGTTTGACAGCTATGACTAATTTTCTGGGATCCTATGTGGGTTTGATAGCTCTGTCTTTTATTCTTGGATCCTCTGTGGGTTTCACATTTCTGACCGCTATTCATTGATTCTCTGTGGGTTTGACAACTCTAAATACTGTTCCTGGTTCCTGTGTTGGTCTGATAGTTCTGACCATTGTTTATGGATCATGGGTAGTTTTGACAGCTCTGAATAATATTCCAAGATCTTGTGTGGGTGTGACAGTTCTGACCGATGTTCCTGGATCATGTGTGGGTTCGATAGAATAGATTATTTGGTGGCTACATCTAATCATCTCTAACACTCTTCATATGTTGTATGCATGTGTGAGCTGAGTCAGTAACCATTGTGTTTACCTCATGATGGAAATAGATTACTTGATAACTTAGGTATATGTATGGGCATATACCTAAGTTGGGTTATCTATTGATTTCATACATTGTGATTTATCCTAGTTGGATTTTGTGAGACCTTGAGGGTCTCAGGGTCCCTACTGAGTATCGTTATACTCACTACTGCACGGGCTATGCCCACACCTCTGTGTTGGATACAGACGACTGACAATGATGACTTAGCCTAAGAGCTCCAAGACCAGACGGTACTCCGAGGTGGACCATATGATGTGACAATACACGAAGGAGACAGACAAACTGGGAGTACTGAGGTGGCGATCTATATCTACCCTTCACGTAGGAACCTTGGAGGACGACCCAGTGGAAGATTTTATTTTCTTCAGTTGTACTTTCCGTTTCCATGTACTTTATAGTTGTGCATGTATTTCTGGCCCCCTTTTACTTTCAAGACACTTTTTTATACAGTTATACTTAGTGTTTTGCTTCTAGATTGTACTCTTTTGTGTGCATTTTCAGGTTATAAAATAAAATTCTTTCCCAGTTTTAGGGATTTATGCCATTGGTGCAAGTCTCTATGCCATGGCCTATGGGAGGCGGGCTAGGGGTAGTCATTGAACGGGCCCTGGGGGATGGGTCATGAAAAATTGGTATGATAGGAGTTAATTCTAAAAAATAACTTAATACTCTGATATTTTCTTTGATGTAACAGTGTTATGGGTATTGAGTGTGGTTTTCAGTTCAGGGAGACCAGTGTTAGTGCAGCAACCGACGTGTACATACACCAATACCATGACATTTGATTTCTGACATAGTGCATTAAAACACTTTTTGAGTTTTTGTTTTGAAGATTTTTCTTTAAATTCTTTGAGTCAGCTCACCAGGTATAAATTTTTGACTGTGGCACACCTATTTCTTTTCAGGATGCCTCCACACAGACAACCATCTAGGTTTTTGAGAGTTTTACGAGATGGAATCCTAGCAAGCGTTGAGGCCACGGTGTAGGGCCCTATCATAGTGGAGCCACCAGTTGTACCACTACCTGTTAGGCCACCAATGCCACCAGCCCTAGTAGTAGAGAGTTCACACCTCCTGAGCACATTTCACGAGTTCTAGTGCTAGATGACACTCAGGTTCTAGGGTGAGATGGACCCTCAAGCAGTTGAGGATTGGGTAGAGGCTCTGGTGAGAGTCTTCAGACTGGTAAGGAAACCAGCAGACCATATGGTGATCATTTCTACGAGTCTCCTTTAGGAAACATTATGCAGATGGTGGAGCCTAATTCTCCAGGTGCATGACATGGCAACGTTACTCTTGGCAATCTTCGAGATCCTGTTTCGGGCGTATTTTTTCCAAGCCTCCCTACATGCAGTGCAGATACATGAGCTACATCTTCTACAGTAAGGTAGCATGATGGTGGCACAATACTCTGTGAGGTTCACCGACCACACCCGCTACTCCACAGATAGGGTGCGGGACCCATTCTTCTGGTCCTGGTCCTTCGAGCAGGGGATCAGGCAAGAGATCAGGGCTTCAGTGATCTCTCTCAGCATCCCAACGTAGGTGGGGGTGTTGGAGCCAGATGTCTTAGTGGAGAGTTATTTTGCTGAGTAGTCACCAGCAGCGAGACCCACAACCGGGGGTCACATAGGAGAGTCTTCTGCAACTGTCATCAAAACGATGCCATAGAGGTCCAAGAGGACCATACCTACCGGTGGACAACCACATGACTTATGGTTAGTTGTGCAAGGCATAAGAGATAGTGCAAGATATTCCAGGAGTGGGTAGTGTTACACATGTGGTAGGCAAGGTCTCCTGGCTTGTGACTATCCAACCCACCGTTTGGATGTTCAGCAGACGGTTGATGGACCTCCAAGGCAGAGACAGAATTTCGATCGAGGTGGTATGTAGGATGTAGGAAGACATGGTAGAGGAGCTGGTCGTGCAGCTGTCGGTGGATGACATTTCGAGGTGTTACTGCCACCACCACCAGGAGGTCCACCCCGAATGTAGGGAGCAGGTGGACATGGGAGAGCTCAACTCCAGGAAGCTGAGGATTAAGGTCATGGCACTCTGTAGATGATTCAAGGTACGATCTATATCTACTCCCTCTTAGTTGCAGTTGTTATAGACATAGGTGCCAGTCAGTCTTTCATTTCCAATTCCCTTGTTGGGGGATCAGATATTCCAATGGAGTCGTTCACTCGATCCTTATGGATAGGGACTTCAACAGGAGCATATTCGATGATTACGCACTGGTTCTGTCCATATGAGCTTACTCTAGGTGGCGATAACATCGACTGGGATCTCCTAGTATCATCAATGCCTTACGACATCATCTTGGGTATGGGATGGTTATCTACAGTCCATGCTCAGATAGAATGTATTAGGAGTAATGTTTTATGTGTCTACATGGATGGGACTAGGATTACCTTCCCCTACGATAAGGGATCCTTTGCAGTGTTGGATGGACTTTCCTGGAGGAGTGTATAGATGATCACTCAACAGTTGGTTTGCCTTACCCTCGGAGAAGTTGATGTGGAGAGTCCAACTTATCCGGTAGTGGTGGACCAGTACACAGATTTTTTATCAAATGATGTTTTAGTTCTACCTCCTCACAGAGAAGTGGAATTCTACATTGACATGTACCCCGAGACGACACCAATATATACACCATCATATCGGATGGCTCTCGTGGAGCATCGTGAGCTGCGGGTTAAGCTAGAGGACTTGTAGTGGACGGGATTCATTTGGCGCATCGTTTCTCCCTAGGTTTCCCAGATTCCATTTGCCAGGAAGGCAGATGAGAGCTTGAGGCATTGTGTCGACTACCATCGCCTGAACCAGGTGACCGTGAAGAAGAAGGACCCACCCATGAGGATTGACTACCTCTTTGATCAGCTGAAGGGATCACGTTTGTTCTCGAAGATAGACCTTAGATTAGGCAATGACAAGCTCAGAGTTTGAGACGAGGATGTGTAGAATATGGCCTTTAAATGGTGGTATGACTACTACGGGTTCTTGGTTATGCCATTTGGCGTAACCAATTCTCTAGCAGTGTTCATGGGACTCATGAACAAGATCTTCCAGCCATACCTCAATTGTTTTGTCATAGTATTCATCAACAACATTCTTATCTTCTCGACTACTGATGAGGAGTATGCCTACCATCTGCAGGTAGTACTCGACACACTCCGAGAGCACCATCATTATTGTAAGCTCCCGAAGTTCCATATTTGGATGTGAGAGGTACACTTTTTGGGATATTTCAACTCGGATAATGGAGTTGCAGTTGAACCAACGATGATTTAGGCTATACTTTCAAGGGACCCACCTAGGACTGTGATGGAGTTACATAGTATCTTGGGTTTGGCTGGATACTACCGGAGGTTCATATCAGATTTATCTAGAGTTGCAGCACCACTATCTGCCTTGACGAAGAAGGGGAAACCCTTTTTGTGGTTGGAGAGATTCCAGCAATGCTTTCAATAGCTGTGGTAGAGGTTGACTTGTGCCCCCCATATTGAGGCTTCCAAAGGAGGGAATAGGGTACATAGTATACCGAAACACATCAGGGACCAAATTCTAATGTGTCTTCATGCCAGATCAAGCTATGGTTGTTTATAGTTCACGACAGCTGAGATAACACGAGTAGAACTGTTCTACCCCTGACATTGAGTAAGTAGTAGTGGTCTTCAACTTGAAGATATTGAAACACTATCTGATGGGAGAGCGTTTTATCATGTACTCCGAACACAAGAGTCTAGGGTATATCTTCTCTCAGAAGGACCTGAACCTGAGACATCGATGTTGGCTTGATTTCCTCCAGGACAATGACTTTGAGATAGTCTATACTCCTAGGAAGGGGAACGTTGTTGCATATGCATTCAGTAGGAGGTCCGATATACAACTTTTATGCGAAGCGACAGAGTAGCTAGCCACTTTGTATATATCCTTTATAGACCAAGATGGGGAATCTTTCCTTTAGTATCGTACAATCACTCCTCCACTTCATCAGTGAGTAAGGGAGGCGTAGCGTGGAGATGCTAACTGCGAGACACGACATGCTAAGATATCTATGGGGCAGGCACCTGATGGATATTCTGAAGGTGGGGAGAATGACATCATCTTCAACGGATGTACTATGGTTCTAGTGCCACTTTAGGAGGAAGTTTTGATGGAGTTCCACACAACCCCTCTAGCGGTACATCCAGGATTGGCAAAGATGTACCATGATCTCCGATGAGGGCACTGGTTGATGGGGATGAAGAAAGTAGTTAGAGAGTTTTTCTGTCAGTGCCTCACTTGTCATTAAGTGAAGGGAAATCACTAGGTACCAATAAGCTTGGTTTATCCTTTAGATTTACAAGAGTGGAAGTGGGATAGGATATCCATGGACTTTGTGATAGGAAATACATGTACATCCATAGGTCATGACTCAATTTGGGTGATCAATGACCCACTCACCATGTCGGACCACTTCCAACTAATCAAGGAGTTGGGTTCAGTAGAGAGATTGGGACGCCTATATGTGTAAAATATTGTGCGGCTACATGAAGTACCATCTTCTATTGTCTCGGATCATGACACACGGCTTACTTCCCAACATTGGAAGGGATTGCTGGTGAATTTCGGGATGAAAATTCGTCTGAGCACTACCTTCATCCTCAAATGGATGGCCAGACCTAGTAGACCATTCAATCCCTTGAGGACATGCTACGTGCGTGTTTCCTCAACTTCAGTCATAGCTGGGAGGAATAATTACCTTTGGCCGAGTTTTCATACCACAAAAGCTATCACTCCACCAATGGGATGGAACCTTTTAAGGGGATATATGGGTGACGTAGAAGATCACCTTCGTGTTGGATTGATTAGGGGGAGTCAGCACTAGTGGGACCATAGATGGTATGAGCTACCACAAAGAAGGTGCAGATCATCTAGGAGCGGATGATGACTACACAAAGTAAGAAGAAGTTGTATGCTGGACGGAGATGGAGACCTTTAGAGTTCGAGGATGGATTCCACATCTTTCTATGGGTCTCACATCGACGTGGTTTATAGAGATTTAGCCGAGGTAGCAAGTTATCTTCGAGATTCATCAGTAAATTTCTAGGACCTCAATAGAGTACGCAAGGTGGATTACTACCTGGCACTTCCCCCTCAATTGCACCAAGTGCATGACGTTTTCCATGTATCCCAGCTGGGAATATAAGTACATAACCCTTCTCACATCATCGACCTTGGATAGATGAACGTCAACGATGGGGATACTTTTAAGGAGGTTGCAGTGGAGATTGAGGATCGACAGGAGTGGGTCCTACCTGGATGGTCGATACCTCTGGTGCACATATGTTGGCAGCACGGGAACCTCCAAGAGAGAACATGGGAGTGGGAGGCTCCGATGTTTTCTCAGTACCCCCACTTTTTCCATTAGTTTTATGTTTATCTTACACATATGTAAAGCCCCGAGGTAGGGAGAATTTAAAGACACTGAATTTCCATTTAATTTTATTTAATTAAATAGGAATTTTACGAGTTTGTGAAAATTTACAGTGCGTGATTCCGTGGCCAGGTGTTCCAGGAATCAATTTATGAAGTTTTTTTTCATCTACGTTAAGTAAACATACGAGCAGGTTATTTTATAAATTTTGATCTGATTCCTGGAATTGAAATATGAGGTCACCGTTGAACTCGCAGAGCCGATATTCACTTACAAAGACTTTCTCCTTGACGACAGACAGTCAGATATAAAAGATAGTTTTTTTGGGTTTTTAATGAAGGTAATAAATAAAAATAAAGCTATATATTTATTTTTATTTGGTTGGTTGAAGCATCCTTGTGAATGTTTGAGGTGTGGAACAACACATCATATCCTCCCATGAGAGGTTATGGTGGTGGGGCCCACTCGAACATAACCTCATGTTCATGTTTAATGTGATGGGGACCACCCGAGGTTAAAACCTCTTGAACTACCCATAAAGTGGGGAGAAACCTCTTGAGCTCCCCACATAATGGTTCCACCACCAATCCACATTAATTTTGGGACATGCTCTTGAATTAATTATTTTTTGTTAACCTAATTAATTTACCCAATTGAATTTTCTGGAAACAATTAAATAATAGATAAACATAATCTATTATTTTGGGTTGGAATTTGTCTTTTGGTGGAACTTTGAAGAGGAGAGAGTGCTTAGGGTGAAAAGATCTCGCCAACAATGAACAAAGAAAGTGTTCTTCCAACGATGAATGCCGGCGAGGATCGTCTTCGACTTCCTTCTTCAGAACTTCCTTTGAAGTAAGACGTGTTCGTCTACAACGAATCGACGTCCACATTATCGTGTTAACGTCGATGATCAACAGAAAATGGTAGGGGTGTGTTTTATTTGATCAAAGATTTTCTTGTTTCTCATATGTTGTTTTATTACCTTAAACCGCTTGCTATCAAACTAATGTGTCGGGACTAGGCCAAACTAACACGACCCAATTTCTCGACCGTACTTCTTGTGGTGTGTTCTTCACATTATTCTTAGGTGATGAACAATGGAATATTTCAGGTTCGTTGTGCGATGAAATGATCCCAAATTGAAGACCCAACATCATGAAGACCTAGTAGAGGTGCATCGATGATAGAGGGTGATGGATCAGACTGGACTAGGAAAACATTTCTTCAACCATTCTTCGAGTAAGTGAATCAGAACATGTTTTTGGAGCCAATCAGAGGCCCAAAAATGATGGCAATGTTTTCAGAACTTTGGGGAAACCTAGAGTCTACAGTTTCGTGGATATCGGAATATCAGAATGAAGAACGAGCATCACACAATGCACACTAGAGAGAAGTGTCATTTTTGGAAAATTCTAGAATACATGGCATGTACTTATAAAGAACACTCCGTGTAGTACGGGCGTACTGCGGCCTGGGTTTTGGGTGTCAGACACGTATCACACAGCATGTGACCCAGGTCACACGGTGTGTAATATCTATGTAGCTAGGTATAGGTGGATTCATGAGACTCGGTGGCATTATGTGAAATACACCGACACGGTAAGAATTACATGTCCTAGAGACACGGTTTGTACTCTTCAAATAGCTTGACAGTGGCTGCTACGTGAGACATGGCATGTATACTAGGGATACAAGAACATGGGGTGAAGTACAAGAGCATATAATCCACCACACGGCTAGGCAAGGCCTGTGACAAGGGCTACACCGTGTACCAGTTACACAGGTTGGCGAAACATGGGTTGAGGCCGTGTACGGGCACATGGCCAACATACACAGAGTTGATCCCAGTGTAACATCCCAAGTAATTAATTAATAATAGATATTTTATCTATGTCTATTAATGAAATAGATAGTGTTATAGAGTCTTAAAATGAAAATAAATCCAATCTTAAGCATGGAAATCACTAATATTTTTAAAAGATTGTTTTTCTGCCTTTGATGGAAAAACATTTTTGAATCTATCTTTTGACAATTTTATAAACTATTTTTGTCAAAATAAACTTATTCTTTATGATTGGGACATCAAAATTTACTTTGTGTTAATTTTTGGTATTTTTCTGACAATGTTCATTTTTTAATGAATAGTGAAAAATACTGCATTTTACATCAAAACTGCTTTTTAATCTAATTTATTTATATGATTAGATTATCTTTTGAATTGGTTTTAAAGTTAAATAAGAATATATATTTACAATTTAATCCAATAGTGGTCATTTGAATCAATTTCACTTTGAAATTGGACTTAAACTGGTGTCAATCTTTTGATACTTATTGTTTCATAAAAACACGCTATTTGTCATGACAGCGGGAATTAATTATTAAATTAATTAATTTGACTTATATGTTTTGAGTTTTGTAAAATGGACTTCATTTTTGAATTCGGAATATCAAATATAGCTTAGGGTGAATTTTTGGTAATTTTCTGAAAAACTTTAATTTTTGATGAATAGTGAAACCACTAAGTGGTACTTATAAAAATTGATTTTTCCGTTTAAATGAAATTTTTCCAACATTGTGTTTTGATTTTCAAAAATCCGACATACAAGGTTGTTATTAAGAAGTAAAATGTGGTTCAATGAGATGAAAATAATTTTTGGTGAATAGTAACTTATTAATTTTTTAATCGCGATTAGTGGTAATTAGTGTAGTTTAAGGTAAAAATAATATTTTAATAATATGAGATGACCTAGACACATGTCCTACCCTCATTGGATGTGTCATGGCCGATCAAGACAAGCCATGGGTAAACTTGGGGACCCCATGGAGCCAATTTGGTTGGAAAATGACATAAATACCTTTTATTTAATGTTAATGTAAAAAATGGCACAAACATGATATGTTTTACTAAAATAATTTTTAAATGGGGTTATACAAGTCAGAATTTTGATTATAAATAGTCATTGAAAATAAAAAACGATTTACTACGTCATAGTAATTTTTTTTTATAATTTTTAGACATTAAATAAATTAAATTATATATGACATAATAATGATGCTGCGATGACATCATTATTTGACGATTTAAATAAAATGGAATGATAATGTAACATCTATGAACTAGACATGTCCAAAACTTATTGGATGGGTGGATTTAGAACCTGTATCACCTTATCCACGAATGATATCAATGTGGGACCTTTTAAAACCGAAACACATTTTCAAATAAAATAATATTTCTTTACTTTCCAAAAGTGCCCCTCCTCTCCTCTTATAAAAGGCCCCCACCTATACCACTTTACACACACCCCTCAAGCCTTTGGCTCGGCCAACCCCTTCCCATTTACTCTCTCCACATCCCTCTCCTCATCCTAGAGGATTCCCTTTGGGCAGAATCTTTTCAAAGGAAGCCTTTAGGCTCAAATCAAAAGGAGTTACACTTTTAAAGGTAATTCATTATCTCTTGTTCATTTGTTTTATTTTGCTTCTCCAACCCCCTAAACTCTTTTTATTTACTTCTCTTGTAACAAAAAAAGTATCTTCAATATACTAAGATGTTTTTATAAGATTTATTTGAGCTACACTCTCACACAACTACATCAAATGGTTAAAGAACATACGGTTTCCATGGATGGCGAAATTCTGCCTCCCGAAACGATGGTTGTTCAATACTCATTTAACACCTTCAAAGGTGGCCATTATGATGTCACTATTTTTATATATGATATATAATATGTTTATTATTTCCTTAAACTTCTGTATTTTTCATTTATGGAATACCATTATTGTTCCCATTATGGGTAAACACGATATCTTCATTTTAGGTAGTGCGGACTACCGCCCCCTGAAAGTGATTTGATTCGTTAATACCATATGTGGGATGTGTAAAGGATAAAGTTAATGATATTATATATGTTATTATACTGGAATTATAATATACTCTTATATAATTATGATTCCATTCTATAAAATACGAAATAGAAATGAAAGTAGCGTTCATGCGTACGTACGGCTTACCGTCTCCATGAATGGTGCATTTCATCTCTTACCTCTAAATGATTATGTAATATTATAAATACATATATATGCTGGATATATATGATATATATGATATCCAAATCAGGAATTTCATTCTGGATATAAAGAACCATTGACCACACGAACAACATGTAATTGTAAGAAGTCCACTTTCGACTTAAGAACCAAATATTGACAAAACAAACATTATTAACATAAATGGTTACATAATGTTTATAACATGTAAATAAGTGATATAAAAGGAATAATGAACTTTAAAAAGGTTCTTAATCAAGTATAAATTAACTCAAGTTTATTATTCAGGACGTTAAAGAATGATCGAGTCAAGTTGGACCCGAGGTAAGGGACTTCGTCTCAATCTCCTTTCATTGAGGCATATTTCGTTTTATACACAACTTTCTTTTATACGGTGTATAAACCCCTTTGACATTAACTTTTATACAAAAGGAATATTTTTCTACGAAGCGTTTTACTAAATGACAAAAAGGAATTTTTTTTAACGTACGTGGTGACAACGACCTTTTCCGCCGCCGCGAGTATTATTTGTTCTTTGGCTTCCTCAACAAGTCGTTATGTTTTTAAAATGAAATAAATACCATATACTCTTTTATGTATTTTGGTATTGAAAATGGTTTTGATAAAAGATTATATTATGGTATATTGTGATTGAAATGTGGAAATGTTATCATTACTTTATATTGGTTTTATATTTTATGATTTCATATTGGTACTTGGACATTTGACGGGTGGTTACGTGATAAACCATATGACGGGTGGTGCCGTGAATACGAGGACATGTGGTTACGTTATAACCTCCAATGCATTTGGTATGAAAGTCGGCCGAATGGCTATTCCATTAAGTATGTATGGAAATTGGCCGTATGGCTATTCCATTTAAGTGATATGTGTGGAAGTCGACTTTATGGTTATTCCAATTAAGTATGTTTATGTCCCAAGTTACCTTTATATATGTTATGTGTTATTTATATGGGTTTTATTGTAATCCTTTGGTTACAAAAGGTACGTAATGATACTTTTTTCAGTGAAGAGTTTTTAATACTTCATGAAGGTGAAGGTATTACTTTGATAGAGTATACATGGTTTACTTGATGTTTGAAAAACTAACAGTTTTCATTTTTTGTGTATCCCTTACTGAGCTTTTTATGCTCACCGCATGTTTTTTTGAAATGTTTTTCACAGGACTTAATGTGGAATAATGTCAAGGATTGGATCAAGGGAATGTCATGCTATATAAAACATGGAACTAGACATGTTTCTTTTAAGAGTTTTCTTTTTATGGAAACTTAGTAGAAGTGACTACTTTGTAATCTTTTGAGATGTTATAGTTATGTTCTAATTCTCTAAAACTCCAAACCTGAAATGATCCTCAACGTGAATTATTCATTTAATTCAATTTTAAGTAAGGTTTAAGGTCAGGGCCTTATAGTTGGTATCAGAGGTCGGTTTAGAAAACTTTAGGAGTTAGAAAAGTGTTAAATTATAATATGATTGAAATGATACAGCATTTACGGATTACCATGTTGCTTCGCCTAAGATATTTCTTTGTTCAGAATGGTTTTCCACAGAGTAAACAAAGCAACTATGTTGGGACAACATCAAGAGGAAGACAACCTTCCAACTCAGCAACCTGAGATGGTCGGAATCGGAACTGAACAGTTTGTTATAGTGATGTCACAGTTGACTCAGGCTATAAATGGTGGTGGTATCCATGCATGAGATCAGCCAGATCAACCGCAGAGGAACATGTCAGTGGTGGAACATTTCATAAGGCAACATCCCCCATCATTCAGAGGATCATCTGACCCTGTGAAAGCTGAAGGGTGGATTAAAGCACTGGAGAAGATTTTTGATGTCATGGGATTCTCAGAACATCAAATTGTTAGTCTTGTTGTTTACCATTTTGAAGGTGAAGCTGATCAGTGGTGGTCGATGGTGAAAAATATCAGGGATAGTGATGAGATTGAGGATCTTCACTAGGACGAATTCAAAGGTATGATTCTTGAGAAATATTTTCCTAAGCTGGTTCGTCTTAGGATGGAAAAATAGTTCCTAACATTGAGGCAGGAGGATGATTCAGTGGCTGCTTATGAAGCAAAGTTCACTCGATTGGCAAGGTATGCTTCCAACTTCATATGTGATCTTGATAGTAAAATAAACCGTTTTTACTCTGGGTTAAAGCCAAAGTATCGAAGGGATTTAGCTTCTCATGAGTTCAAAAGTTATGAAAAACTTGTTCGATGTGCGGAGAAGGTGGAAATGGAGTTTGTCGATGATCATGTGTTCTATGACAAACAACAGAATAAGAGGTCTAGTTGGCAGGCAAAGGGGAAGAATTCATCAAAGAAGCAAGGAGGTAAGAAAACCAAATATCCATCCTGTGAGAAGTGTTGTAAAATGCATCCTGGAGAATTTTTATCCAAGTTTGGTAAGTGCTTTCAGTGTGGTAAGTCTGGTCATATTGCTCGTAACTGTAAGGAAGATGATCAAGCAGGAAATGAAAAGCCAACAGTAAGATGTTTTATGTGTAATGAAATGGGTCATTATGAAAACGAGTGTCCAACGAAGAACTCATCTGTGGAAATGTAGCTAGACTACAAGAAGAAAGGGGTGGTGAAATCCTTTGCAACAACTTCAGCAGATGTTGGGCCATCGAATGAAGTGGTATCTGCTCCAGGGAGAACAGTATTTTTCGAAGATTGACTTGAGGTCGGGGTACCATCAGTTGAAAGTAAAATAAGAAGACGTTCTGAAGACTGTGTTCCGTACTAGATATGGCCATTATGAATTTGTAGTTAGGCCTTTTGGGTTAACCAATTCACCTGTTGTATTCATGGACCTTATGAATAGAATTTTCCATGAGTTCTTGGATAAGTTTTTGATTGTGTTTTAAGGTTTGGGAAGAGATTATGTGTTCCTTGTGATTCACAGTTGAAGAATGAGTTGTTATGTGAGGCTCATAGTTCCCCGTTTTCAGTTCATCCTGGAAGTACTAAGATGTACAGAGATCTGCGAGAGTATTACTGGTTGGATGGAATGAAAAGAGATATTGTTGATTTTACTGTGAAGTGTATGACTTGTCAGCAGGTTAAAGCAGAGTGGCAGTTACCGAAAGGGATGCTTCAGCCTTTACCAGTGCCAGAGTGGAAATGGGAAAACATATCCATGGACTTTGTTGTGGGATTACCGAGGACATCTCGAGGTAATAATGAAATCTGGGTTATTGTTGATCGCTTGACCAAATCTGCTCATTTCCTTGCTATACGAGATACTTTTTCCCTAGATTAACTTTCCCATTTGTATCTTAAAGAGATAGTCAGATTACATGGGGTTCCTCTCTCCATTGTATCTGATCGTGATCCCAGGTTCACATCTTACTTTTGAAAAGGCCTTCAGAAGTCGTTGGGTACTAAATTAAATTTTAGTATAGCTTTTCATCCTCAATCAGATGGGCAGTTAGAACGAACAATTCAGACATTGGAGGATATGCTACGAGGTTGTTCAATGGATTATCACGGATGTTGGGACCAACATCTTTCTTTGGTTGAATTTTCATATAATAACAGTTTTCATTCTAGTATACATATGGCACCATTTCAGGAATTATATGGGAAGCGGTGTCGAACTCCAGCTTTCGGGGATGAAGTGGGTGAAAGGAAGTTGATGGGACCAGAATTGGTAGAAGAGATGGCAGAAAAGGTTCAGTTGATTCAGAAACACATGAGAACAGCTCAGAGCAGGTAGAAGAGTTATGCGGATTACCGAAGGAAGGATCTATCTTTCGAGGTAGGTGATCATGTTTTTCTCAAGGTTTCTCCATGGAAAAGTGTGATGAGATTTGGTAAGAAAGGAAAGTTAAGACCAAGGTTCATTGGACCATATGAAATTCTGGAGAAATATGGATCAGTTTCTTACCGAGTGGCTTTACCTCCGAGTTTATCTCAGGTACACAATGTTTTTCATGTTTCAATGTTGAGGAAGTATATGGCAGATCCATCTCATGTTTTGAGTCCAGAGGTAGTTCAGCTGGAAGAAAACCTATCTTATGAAGAACAACCAGTCCAGATTCTTGACCACAGGGAGCAGGTGTTACGGAATAAGGTGATTCATCAGTTAAAGGTTTTGTGGAAAAACCACACGATTGAAGAGGCAACATGTGAATCTGAAAATGCAATGAGGGATAAGTACCCCTATTTATTAGATAAGTAAATAAATTGCGGGGATGAAATTTTATAAAGGGGGGAAGGATGTAACATCCCAATTAAGTAATGAATAATAGATATTTTATCTATGTCTATTAATGAATTATATAGTGTTTTAGAGGCTTAAAATGAAAATAAATCCAATCTTAAGCATGGAATACACTAATATTTTTAAAAGATTGTTTTTCTGCCTTTGATGGCAAAACATTTTTGAATCTATCTTTTGACAATTTTATAAACTATGTTTGTCAAAATAAATTTATTGTTTATGATTGGGACATCAAAATTTACTTTGTGTGAATTTTTGGTATTTTTCTAACAATGTTCATTTTTTAATGATTAGTGAAAAATACTGCATTTTACATCAAAACTGCTTTTTAATCTAATTTATTTATATGAATATATTATCTTTTGAATTTTTTTTTAAGTGAAATTAGAATATATTTTTACCATTTAATCAAATAGTGGTCATTGGAATCAATTTCACTTTGAAATTGGACTTAAACTGGTGTCAATCTTTGGATACTTATTGTTTCATAAAAACACGCTATTTGTCATGACATCGGGAATTAATTATTAAATTAATTAATTTGACTTATATGTTTTGAATTTATTAAAATGGACTTCATTTTTAAATTCGGAATATCAAATATAGCTTAGGGTGAATTTTTGGTAATTTTCTGAAAAACATCAATTTTTGATGAATAGTGAAACCACTAAGTGGTACTTATAAAAACTGATTTTTCCATTTAAATGAAATTTTGCCATCATTGTGTTTTTATTTTCAAAACTCCGACATACATGGTTGTCATTAAGAAGTAAAATGTGGTTCAATGAGATTAATATAATTTTTTGGTGAATAGTAACTTATTCAGTTTTTAATCGCAATTAGTGGTAATTAGTGTAGTTTAAGGTAAAAATAATATTTTAATAATATGAGATGACCTAGACACATGTCCTAACCTGATTGGATGTGTCATGGACGACCAAGAAAAGCCATGGGTCAACTTGAGGACCCCATGGAGCCACTTTGGTTGGAAAATGACATAAATACCTTTTATTTAATGTTAATGTAAAAAATGGCACAAACATGATATATTTTACTAAAAAAAAATTTAAATGGGATTATACAAGTCCGATTTTTTATTATAAATAGTCATTGGAAAGATAAAAATATTTCCTACTTCATAGTATTTTTTTATAAGTTTTAGACATTAAATAAATTAAATTATATATGACATAATAATGATGCATCGATGACATCATTATTTGACGATTTAAATAAAATGGAAAGATAATGTAAAATCTATGAACTACACATGTCCAAAACTTATTGGATGGGTAGATTTAGAAGCCTTATCACCTTATACACGAATTATATGTGGGACATTTTAAAACCGAAACACATTTTCAAATAATGTAATATTTCTTTACTTTCCAAAAGTGCCCCTCCTCTCTTCTTATAAAAGGCCCCCACCTCTACCACCTTACACACACTCCTCAAGCCTTTGGCTCTGCCAACCCTTTCCCATTTACTTTCTCCACATCCCTATCCTCATCCTAGAGGATTCCCTTTGGGCATAATACTTTCAAAGGAAGCCTTTAGGCTCAAATCAAAAGGAGTTACACTTTTAAAGGTAATTCATTCTCTCTTGTTCATTTGTTTTATTTTGCTTTTCCAACCCCCTAAACTCTTTTTATTTACTTCTCTTGTAACAACACAAGTATCTTAAATATAATAGGATATTGTTATAAGATTTATTCGAGCAACACTCTCACACAACTACATCAAATGGTTAAAGAACATATGGTTTTCGTGGATGGAGAAATTCTGCCTCCCGAAACGATGATTGTTCAATACTCATTTAACACCTTCAAAGGTGGAAATTATGATGTCACTATTTTTATATATGATATATAATATGTTTATTCCTTCCTTAATCTTCTATATTTTTTATTTATTGCATACCATTATTGTTTCCATTATGGGTAAACACGATATCTTCATTTTAGGAAGTGCTGACTACCGCCCCCTGAAAGTGATTTGATTCTTTAATACCATATGTGGGATGTGTAAAGGATAAAGCTAATGAAATTATATATGTTATTATACTGTAATTATAATATACTCTTATATCATTATGATTCCATTCTATAAAATACGAAATAGAAATGAAAGTAGCGTTCATGCGTACATACGGCTTACCGTCTCCATGAACAGTGCATTTCATTTCTTACCTCTAAATGATTATGTAATATTATAAATACATGTATATTCTGGATATATATGATATATACGATATCCAAATCAGGAATTTCATTCTGGATATAAAGAACCTTTGACCACACGAACAACATGTAATTGTAAGAAGTCCACTTTCGACTTAAGAACCAAATATTGACAAAACAAACATTATTAACTTAAATGGTTATATAATGTTTATAACATGGAAATAAGTGATATAAAAGGAATAATGAACTTTAAAAAGGTTCTTAATCATGTATAAATTAACTCAAGTTTGTTATTCAGGACGTTAAAGAACGATCGAGTCAAGTCGGACCCGAGGTAATGGACTTCGTCTCAATCTCCTTTCATTGAGGCATATTTCGTTTTATACACAAATTTTTTTTATACGGTGTATAAACCCCTTTGACTTTTACTTTTATACAAAAGGAATCTTTTTCTATGAAGCGTTTTACTAAACGAATAAAAGGAATGTTTTTTTTAACGTACACGGTGACAACGACCTTTTCCGCCGCCGCGAGTATTATTTGGTCTTTGGCTTCCTCAACAAGTCGTTATGTTTTTAAAATGAAATAAATACCATATAATCTTTTACGTATTTTGGTATTGAAAATGGTTTTGATAAAGGATTCTATTATGATATATTGTGATTGAAATGTGTAAATGTTATCATTCCTTTATATTGGTTTTATGTTTTATGATTTTATATTGGTACTTGGACATTTGACGGGTGGTTACATGATAAACCATATGACGGGTGGTGCCGTGAATACCAGGACGGGTGGTTACGTTATAAACCCCAATGCATTGGGTATGGAAGTCGCCCATTTGGCTATTCTATTAAATATGTATGGAAATTGGTCGTATGGCTATTCCATTTAAGTGATATGTGTGGAAGTCGACGGTATGGTTATTCCACTTAAGTATGTTTATGTCCCAAGTTACCATTATATATGTTATGTGTTCTTTATATGGGTTTTATGGTAATCCTTTGGTTACAAAAGGTAAGTAATGATACTTTTTTCAGTGAAGAGTTTTTACTACTTCATGAAGGTGAATGTATTACTTTGATAGAGTATACATGGTTTACTTGATGTTTGAAAAACTAACAGTTTTCATTCTTTGTGTATCCCTTACTGAGCTTTTTATGCTCAACCCAAGTTTTTTTGAAATGTTTTTCACAGGACTTAATGTGGAATAAGGTCAAGGATGGGATCAAGGGAATTTCATGCTATATAAAACATGGAACTAGACATGTTTCTTTTAAGAGTTTTCTTTTTATGGAAACTTAGTAGAAGTGACTACTTTGTAATCTTTTGAGATTTAATAGTTATGTTCTAATTCTCTAAAACTCTAAACCTGAATAGATCCTCAACATGAATTATTCATTTAATTCAATTTTAAGTAAGGTTTAAGGTCGGGGCCTTATACCCAGTTTCTTGGACACTTCATGTAACTATACCACACGTAGTGTACTTAATTTTCTACACAACCAGCCTTTCAACACGGGCCGTTTCACATGGGTAGTACCCAAAGTATGACTACACAACGTGTATCTTATTCCAACATGTTGCGTACTTTTTGGTAAATGGCTCGGTCATCACGTCCTCTGTGTCTTGGATACGATTTTTTTGATTTTTCCCTCTATGAAATGGTAGGACCTTCGGGATATTTCATCATGGGTCTTCATGGAAGTTGTTGTATCGACACATGGCATGAGGAGTGGACCCTCTTGGAATCAATCATGATTCTACATAAACCCTGTGACTAGCTGCTCTGTGACTACTATTATTGGATTCTATGTGGGTTCAATAGTTCTGATCGCTGTTCCTAGATCCCGTGTGGCTTTGACAGCTCTGTTTATTGTTCATAGATAATGTGTGGGTTTGACATCTCTGACTATTTTTTCTGGATCCTGTGTGGGTTCCGGAGCTCTGTCTACTATTCCTGGATCCTGTGCGGGTTCAACAGTTCTGACCGCTGTTCCTGGATCCTGTGTGGATTCGACAGCTCTGACTACTATTCCTAAATCATGTGTGGGTTTGACAGTTCTGAATACAGTTCCTGGATCCTGTGTGGGTTCGACAGCTCCGACTACTTTTCCTGGATCATGTGTGTGATCGATAGTTCTGACTATTGTTCATGGATTTTTTGTGGGTTTGATAGCTGTAACTATTGTTCCTGGATTCATTGTGGGATCGACAGTTCTAACAGATGGTCCTAGATCCTACGTGGGTTCGACAACTCTAACTACAGGTCTATGATCCTGTGTGGGTCGACAGAATAGATGATTTAGGGGAAACATCTAATCATCTATAACTCTCTAAATATGTTGTATAACTGTGTGAGATGTGTTGGTAACCTTTTTTCTTACCTCATGATTGAGATGGATTAATTGATAAGATAACTATATATGTGAGAATATACCTATCTGTGGCTATCTGTTGATTTCATACTTTGTGATTTATCCATGTTGGATTTTTTGAGACCTTTACGGTCTCGAGTTACCTACTATGTATTGTAATACTCACCCCTACACAGGCTATGCCAACACCTTGTTGTGTTGGATGCAGAAGACAGACAGCGCTGACTAATTCCGAGAGCACCAGGACTAGACAGTACCTGAAGGTGTACCATACGACTTAAAGATACACGGAGGAGAAGGATGGACCTGGAGTGGTGAAGAGACGATCTGTACCTACCCTTCAGTTAGAAACCTTGGACGATGACCTAGCGTCAACTTTTATTTTCTTCACTTGTACATTCCATTTCATGTACTTTACAGTTGGGCTTGTATTTTCGGCCCCCCTTTTTTTTAGTACACTATTTTATGCAGTTTTACTTAGTGTTTTGCTTCCAGCATGTACTCTGTTCTGTGTGTTTTATGATTATAAAGGAAATGCCTTCCCAGTTTTAGTAATTTATGACTTTGGTGCTAGTTTCTAGCCTCGTGCCTATGGATGGAAGGCTTGGGGTGGTCACGGCAAAGGCCCAAAGGGACGGTTCGTGACATGAGAATTATAGGAACATTTTCTCAAATTTTTATTAAAGGGTTGAGTAAGTTGTATCCTAGAAATAAATCCATTTATAGATACTAAAAGTGGATGTGTCTATGGAAAAATGTACCTATGGGTAACAACTTTGATAAGATGTCGTAGTCCTGACTTCTGGTAATCTGGTATATGACAACAAGACATGCTGAACAACTCATTTAATACTCCATAGGGATATGCTTTGGTAATTCTTAAACACTTCACAAACTATTATTTTGGATTTGAATAGAATATAACTATGAATATCCTAGTATAAATATAATTATTCACCAATTAAATGTTTTGTTCCATCAATTAAATATACTATAATTAATTTTTCTTGATTATGTGGTCTTCTTCTATGATACGTGTTTCTCACCCCATGTATTCTGGTTTATGTCAATAGAGAGAACTGGATGAAATTTGGTTAACATTTAATGATTCAAATTTTTATGGTTTGGGAATTATGAAAATAAATTTCCAAGAGTAAATATCATAAATATAATAAGGAAGGTGGTGGGAGTATTAGTTATACTTCTAATGATAAAGTGATCACGCATGATATGTGAATCATATGTGATGTTCTTCCAATATTGTTTACTTTAATCATAATAATCATATTTATATTGAGGTTTAGAAATCAAAATAAATGATTCGTGTTTCATATTCTTGGAATGGGGTATTAATGAATATGTTGATGAATCCTATGTAATTGTATAATAATAAACTAGGATGATTAAAGTACTTATGTTTTGGAATCCAAAAAATTATGTTATACAAATCATGAAATATATATGTGTAGAGATCAGAGGTTTTAATAAAGGATTGAAAAGGATGTGTTTAATGGTTATTAATAATTTGAAAAGATTTATTTTGACAAATGTATAGTAACTAGTCATGTGATCAAGATATTGAAAAAATCGTGTTTCACTTGGATAAAGTGATGATTTATTTGGATAATGTAAATTTGATAGCACTGATTACCCTGGACCTAGGTATTGATTAGTTTAAAAGTAAAATATTTCATCATATATTATTTTTTCTAATTCTTTTATTTATGTAATATATCCTATAACTTTTGGAATAAGGAATAATTCATGTTTTTTAAAAGTATTTATGGTAATTTAGGTTATTACCATGTTTCAGTAGAATATATGATTAGGTTACTCACATCTTTGGAATGTGAGAACCAAGAAATAATTTTGGATATTGGGGATAAATGTTGATCTAATTTTGTGAATTTATTTATAATTTTTATATTTTTATCCTGTTGAAGGGTTATATGTTTAACCATTTATGGGATGTTTAATTTAAGATTTAAATGTAATTTTTGAGAATAATGTTTTATCTCCCTAAATAAGGATTCATTCACATTGGATAAAAAATATCAAATTTTTTTAAGGTAACTAAAGAGATATGGGATGGAATATAATAGATTTAATGATCTATTATATTTTTACAAATAAAAAATTTCAATCCCTTTATGGAGATATAGGTGAAGTGGATAAATTAAAAACATGGGTGAGATTTTAGTAAAATTAATAAAGTTTATCATTTCATGAAAATTTTTTTGCTTTAAGAAATTTATATATATAAAAAATTCTTCTAGAAACTTATCTTATTATGAATGAAATGGTCCTTATATAATCACAGATTTTAGGAGTTCTGATTGATAACATTCTCCAAACTTGGTTTTATATCTCTCTCTATCAAAACATGTTGGTTATATTTCCCTTAAATGTCTATATTTTCACTTACCACCTATGTCCTTCTATGTTGGAAGACATTTATGTGTTACTTTGAGAAACCATTATGATTTTATCTTTCTTTTTTTAATGGATGATTTGTATTCATTTTTACTATGTTGGTATCTATGAATGGAACTATCAAGTATTAACCCTTTGATAACATAGATATATATTTTGGGTGAAATTCATTTTAATGGGGGTATAATGTAACACTCAACAATTTTGAGAAATATTTTCTTGAATTAATTTAATATTTATGATATTTTTTATTTCACGAAATATTGAAAATAGATCATTTTATATTAAAGAACTTTGTCTGGCTGGACTTATACACAATAGCAATAAAATATTTCCTTTACTAGATTTAATTTTATATTTCTCCACATGGAACACATAGGTTATCTTATGTTACATTAAATTTTAACTATCCATGATGGCTTGTTTAACACACCTGACCGAGTGTTACACAAAAAAGACTAAATATTTATTATTATTATTATTTAATAGGATATTAAAAGATGGTTATATTTAATATTATATTACTAAACAACATATGAATATGCTCGGATGAATTCATTGGATTGCAATTATTTAGAAAGTAATATAGAAACCAAATGAATATAAAGGGATAGATTTTATAAATGTCTATTTTGAATTGAAAATGTTGATTTATATTAATAAGTTAAATTAATTATTAATAGTGAATGATATTAAATAAATTTATATGGTATATATTAGAAAACCCCTTTTTATAATCATCCAATATATTTGATTGATATAAGATAAGAACAGACCCCATTGTATGCTTGAAATCCTATATTTTTATAAAGGTAGTTTTAAAACCTTTTAATGGAGAACCCATTTTAATACTAATTTTTGGAACATTTTTAGATTTAATATGTCAAAAAATACTGAACTATTGTATGGGAATCATATAAATTAGGTTAAGATAATTTTTTTTATTTTTTCTATAGGGTTTCATTTTTATTGTATAGTTAAAAATACAAAATTTTAATTCAAGACTTATTTTTCATATAATTCATTTATAAGGTTAAATTATATTTTAAAATTGTTTGAAATTTATAATTAGATAATAATTTTATAAATTAATCCAATTTAATTTTTTGGAATCAATATCACTTTAAAATTAGGTTTAAAAACATAGAAAACTTTTGGACGTTTTTTTAATCCACAGAGTGTTGTCCTCTCAGCAGGAATATTTATAAATTAATTTCATCCACTTATGGGAGTAAAATTTAAAAAATGGATTAAATATTCATAATCAGAATAATTTATAATTTATAATATGGTCAACATTGGTTTTTAAAAAATGGATTAGTAAATGTGATTAATATAAATTACAACAATTAAGAGAAAAATTAGTTTAATAAATTACCAAATCATAAATTTAAGACATAAAATGACCTAGAAGATATTCCAACAGACATTAACTATCCATTATTATTACATTAACCATACATCATTTATTTTTATTGGTTTTATATGACTTCTTAGGTAAAAAAATCTGTAAACCAATATTGTTTTCAAGAATTCCATGTTTATATTTTCCCATCCCTATAAAAGGCCATCGCCTCTCCCTCTTCTTCACACATCTAAAAACACTTTGGTTTAGACAAGATATTCCTAATAAATATTACATCATCTATTCATTAAACATATAATTCTCCCTTTGTGTATAAATAAAACTAATGAATCCTTTTGTCACAAACCAAGAGGAGTTGCCTAATTAAGATAAATGTCTTCTCTCAAGCTTCATTCTATTATTTTATTTGTCCACCAAATCAACTATATTTATTCCATTATTGTAAAAAAATCTCATCAATATTTTGGGATGATTTTATGTTAATTTTTTCACCTACACTTACACACACCTCCATCAAATGGGTAATGAACATACTGTTTAAGTTACTCAGAACAACCACCTCACAAAATGATGATTGTTCGTTTTTTTTATCACCAATAATGGTGGAAATTAAGTTTTTAAAAATATTTATATATGTTATATATTATAATTATTATTTATTTAATATTTTTAAATCATTTTTCAACACATATCTTTATATTTTCTATATTTTGTTACTATGATAATTTTGTTTGTGGAAGTGTGGCCTATCGCCCCCCTCAAAGTGATGTGATTCATTCATTCACTAATGTAATGTACTAAAGATGGGTTTAGTAATTATATATGATATATATGATATATAAATTTTTATTTAATAATGATATATATATACACATATATATCTTTTACTTTTGTTCTTTCAATACTTCAATTAAACAGAAATAACATTGATACATACGTACGACCCTTTGTCACCATAAACTCTATATTCTATTTCATAATTCTATATTATATGGATTATTATAATAAAAATATTATGAATATAAATTATATTTAAATCATGGTTTACATTCTAGAAATTATGATATATGTATAATGTCGAAATATGTAAAAAATTAAGACACATGTGAAAAAAGAAGATATTACAAAAAGTGAAATGCTAACAAAGAATTATTAACAAGAGGGTAATATAAATCCATAATATGACCAAATATTATATTATATGTATGGATATGGTTCAATGAAATATTTATAATAAAATTAAATTTATTATATAGTAGGTTTGAATGAGTATGATGAGAGTCAAGACACATTGTAAGGTGATTTAATCTCACTTTTTATTTATGTGAGATGCATTCTTTATTCACCACCCATACATTTTATGTGGTGTATATACTACAAATGGATTTATTATATTATTATTAAAAATAAATTTATTGTTATTAAAATATCTATTTTAGTATATTTCTTTAATGGGGTTTATATTTCAAAAGTTACCAAATCATTATAATAATTTTGCCTCAATTTTTCTTTTTTGAGACACATGACATGTTATGTACGTACATTTTATCATGAGGAATATACACTAAAATATTAATGTTATATATTGAATATAATATTTCAATTATATTTTCAAATTCATGTAATTTCCTTTTATTACATGGGGATTATGGTTTTATGAGACCAAGTGGTGAGAGTTTATTGAAACAATATCATCTCTTTTTGAGATTGTTTATTTTTTTGCTTCCATTGATAAATTATTATGATCCACATCATAATAATTCGGATTAATTTTATTATACTATGGTTATTTGTGATATATTCATCTATTGGTACAATTTTACACTCTTTGTTACATAAGATACTTAATAAATTCCTGTTTATAAATCCCTACATTACCTTATCTTTGATCGGAAATCTAAGTTCATTCAAAATTATGTTTTCTAAAAAGGGTTTCCAAGATTATTCTAGTAATTTTCTATGATAATTAAAATAAAAGTTTACCATTTTTGAATTTTACCAATGATTTCAGAGGAATATTCTTATCAATTTCCAAATGATTCATATTTCTATCATTTTTACCATGCAAAAGGATTGTTCATTTTACCTCAAACAACATAAATGGATTTTGACACCATCAATTATTTGAATCATTATTTTCATAATTAAATTGTTAATTTTTAAGAAACTACTTTGATATATTATTTTCATATAAATATTTTTCAAAATTTTTCAAATATTATTTTATAAGTATTCGTGAAAACATGTTTTCAAAACTATTTCATGCCTTATTTATAAATTTCTAAAGTATTTTCAATTAAATGGTTCTAAAAAATATTTCAATAACCTTTTATAAGTTTTCAACTAAAATAGTTTTCAAAATAATTTCAATATCTCTTTATATTTTCTAAAACAAGTTTTAAAAAACGTTTTATAATATTTCTTTATAACATTTTAAGTTTATTTTCATGAAAGTGGGTTTTAAAATGTTTTTTAAAGATCCTTTTTCATTGAAGAGTGTATATTTCCTCAATAAATGTTTTCAATATTTCTTTCAATGTTGTTTTACATCTATGCTGGAATATGTTTATATTACTCATGCCCTTATATAATATTATTTAATGGTTATATTCACATTATTTATCTGAATAGAATATGATTCAATTGAATGATGATTACAAAAACTGTTCCTCTTTCGCAAGTTATATGATTTTTAATATCATTCCTCTCCCATGGGATTTATACTTTTGAAACCCTGATACATTCATGGGTTATTCTTTCATGAAGTGATAATGAGACCTATCAGTTTTCATTGGATATAATGCGATAACATTTTAATGATACCCATTTCATCTCATGGTATATGATTTGATGTTTATAAAGACTATATCTTTTTTGGATCAGGATATGATGAATATTTTATTTTGTGTATCAAGTATGAATGATGTTATTATGATATGGGTGGGACCTATATCTCTCTCTAATTCTTTGGGTAACGATTAATATTTATTATCTATATGAGTACCTAGTATTGAATCCCGATCCCAAAACAAAATGATACTTGGGAGGAAATCCCAAGACCAAACAAGAAGGTATATGGGGGGACTTCCCAAACAAGGAAAAAGAGGGTACATGTGGGTACATCCCAAGATAGAAACAAGAGGGTACACAGGTGGTCACCCCAAGCCCTGTGTTGGTACACATGTGATTAGCCCAAGCCCAAATTGTTACTATGGTCTTGGAAGGTATCCGTAACATAATATTTTAATCCTTTTATATTTTCCACAATTACATGTTTTATTACTATGTTATGATTTCCTGCATTATGATCTGTACTGTCTTATGAATCATGTATTATGAAAAACCACGATTTATACCATGATTCATGTTTATAATCTTTGATATACATTGTATGGTCTTCTAATGATAAGATCATGTTCTCATACCCCTTTTCTCATTTTATAACAACATGTCTTCCTTGGTTACCATTACTAAGAATTTTTGCCCACCCATTTTTATGTTTTATTACATAGGTTTTAAGAACATTTATAATGTTTTATGTGTCAATGAAGTGTACAAGTTGTGTTGAACATATTTGTAGGTAACACACAATGTTTAGGTAACAGTGTTTATGTCTCCATGTTTCCAAAGGCACTATTCTAATATGGTGTTTGAAAATATATTTGTATAATGTTTTATGAATTACTCAAATGTTATGAAATGTTATTTTATGAAAATAGAGGGCCACTATAAAAAGTATTATGGTGGGTATTTTATAATTACATTTATCAATACTAGTTTGAAACATCCTATGTAAATTAAAATTTGATATAATTGGTCAGATAAATAAAATGAGGGATTAATGAGAGTTTTGTGCAATCGAATGTCATCGAAATGGGTTTTTATATATTGAATTGTTCTATATTGGTTTTTCAAGGGCTCATATTATCCTTAAGAGTGGTCACATGGATAGTGATCCCAAAAAATACATTAAATCTCTAGCTAGTCGGTAGGAACAACCGACTCACTGATGATGTCTACAAGTAGTAGGTACTATTTTCAATATCCACAATGATCCTACAGGGTTTAAATGGGGATTATTGGATTTTTTTTGGGGGGGGGGGTATCATACAATACCCTCTTCTTATGCATCTAACTAGGGAGTTGAGCCCCCATTTTATACCTCAGTTCTCCTAGGTTTTGGGTATTAATTTTGGGAATAATTTGGTGACAAAAGGTTTGTTTTTTTACTCAATTGGTTCAATATTTTCATCTCATAAATTCCTAAATAATTGTTAGTTTAATGATTCAATATTTGATTCTAATTCCACCAGTTCATTGTGGAATTGTTAGATTCTATTGGGAACTAGTTCAGCATAGATAGAGGTGGACCTTAGACAACATCTATGTGTCACCATTTATCATTTCACCAATGGTATGGCACAAAAACAATTCAAGGGTTTTAATTTGAATTAAAATAAAATTCATTTGTATTTAGTGGCACTTGTTGGTGTGTTATCATGATTAAATTTCATGAATATGATATAGGACCTTGAGGTGTCGATGCATACAGCTCTGACACATGAGCAATGTTGGGTGTGAAATTAATCATAATCCTTATACATCTAAGAAGATATAATCTATTATGAATTATTTAAATTAATAATGTATAATGAATTATTGTGCTACAGGTTTCTTGACTTTTGGTGTCTATCAGTTGATATAAGGGAATCTTGGGTGATATAGGGAAGTTATTTTTTGTGTGGTATAAAATAAGATAAATGGGATTTAAAATGATCTATGTGGTTTCACTTGATATCTAAATGGATAATATGTTATGTTTATGTGGGATGAGTTGTGTGGGATCACCAATGGATGTGATGAACTTTCTATAAAATAAATTAGTTTATTTTCATTAATTAGCTGATTACATTTAAGAGGTAAATGTATTAAATTCCATGAGAAAATCAATTCAAAAACAAGATCCCACATGGGACCTGAGAACTGGGAGAATTCCTCACCTTTTGACGGTAAACGCCTTGAATTTGGAGTTTCTAGGTGAACTCTAATCCCATAAAAGGTGGTGGATATAAATTATGAGACATAGTATCCTGAGTGTGTGAGAATTTTCTAACTCTTGAATGTAGTGTTTTGTAACTTGAGAATACTGGCCCTAGGGGGCATGGGATTTTTCTTTTGAGAAATATGAGAACAATTCTCTATATTAATGAATGTTAAATGTTACAAATGTATAAAGAAGGAAATTTTACTTTTATCCCATTGGAAGATGTGGTTCATGTCACAAGGTAGGGTTAATTATTCGGTGAAAACCATTTCAATAGGACCTTTAGTGGAAATGGAATTATCAAGTTGATTGTCTTCATGGTTGATATACGTGACAATTTAGTTCATTGAATCGAGCTTGTCAAAATAGTTTTCCCACTTTAATGTCATCATCCATGAATGGTGGAAATTTCCCACCATTAAAGCTTGACCAATGAGAGTGGAGACACATTAAAACTTGATGTTACTCCCATATCTCCCACATTTAGTATCAATAGCTTGGATAAATCCAATCATTTCTATTTCCATGATAGTGACATGCCAAAAAGGACAATGCATGTATTTTATGGCAACACTAATGTGGTCCTTAAAGACCACCCCGTAACCCAATCATCCTGGATTTCCACTTCTGGATCCATCCATATTTCATTTTAACCAACCCCAAAAAGTAGGAAAATAAAAAACCTCCATCATAACAAAAGGTTTAGGGAAGGTACCAAATACATTAAGTAACCTGAGGATACATAGATATCCCACAGAATTCATGAATAATCTAGATAGTGTACCACTGGCATGATGAAAACTAAAGATAATTCCATTAATAGTAGTTTGAAAATTGAAGGGAATACTTTCATGAAGTGACCTTTTCTGGAATGTCTCAATAATATTCAATAATTAAGTACATGCTACTCTGAATAACATTGAAATCTTACTTGAATGATGCACAATAAAAGTGTCATACAAAATGTGCTGGAAGGAGATGTCATGAAAGGATTGAATCTTGAAAGAATAAATAATATTTTCCCATCAAGAGGAAGAAGATTGGCCATATAGGAATAAATTATCATCAACCTCATGATGTTTATGATAGTGAACACATAAAGAACACAGGTAAATACCAATATGATGTAAATCACAATCAGCATGAATCTCGTTAATAGAGTGTATCCAGAAGAGTGTAAACTTAGAGGTAATATTACACTTGTTGTTGAAGTCACAAATCCGCTATCTATAACCTTGAATCATATGATTATATAAACTCATCGAATCAAGGAGACCTTTGGGGGAAGGATCATGTATCATCATATATTCTTGCAATGTCAAAACATGATCATAGACAATTAATAAAATTTTATCAAAAATATCATCCATCTTTACCATTTGATATTTGATAGAAATTTTGTGAACTGTAGATGGATAAGAAGAGTTAATCTGGTCAATTAGAGGTGTCCCAGTCCATTTGTCATGCAAAAATTTGAGAGAGGATTCCATGTTCACCAAAAAGTGATAATTTTAAAAACAATTCAGACAAACTTATTTGAAATTAGGCAAGATAGAATATTGAATGTAGCTACACTTTCTTACAATTATAGTGAAAGAAACGTGGACATAAGAAAAAATATGGTCTCATAATTTTTATTGACTAATTTTAAAAAAAAATTCCTGAGGGGCATGATTAAGGGCCCAATGTTATTGATATCATGTCCACTAAGAACATGGGGTTTGAAAAACTACTTCTAAGGGGATGTGATAGCATTCCATTCTAACCAGAAACCACTCCAAAAAAAGTACCTTAGTATAGTGTTAATAATCTAAATCCCAGAAGTAGCTGTAGAATACACCATGAACTAGTACACCAGATTTGAAACATCCACATGTTTAACGAGGAAAATTAAACCTGTAATTGAAATAAAATTTCTTTTCCATGTGGCAAGTTTTCGTCTAATCTGACTCAAAGTAGTGGAAAAGTGGATGGCCCAGGGACATCACCAAATCATTGTAACTCATAGATATATTAACAGAAAATATCCTTCCCCTATCCCTAGCTAATTCATGATAATATATTTCCTTAGAGACGAAAAGTTCTTACCAAAATAAAAGAATTATTAAACCCAACTGATTTATTGACCTGATGTGATTTCATAATGGTAGAGATAATTTTTTATGTGGATAATGTTTCTCCTCTCCCCTAATGTAAAAATGATAATGTCACCAACAATGAAGATATGAAAAGGATCAGATGTACCTCTAACTTCTCTTATGGTAGAAATTCCCCCCCTTTTCTACAATTTGAATAAAGAGCCAATTGTGGTTTCCTCTGTACTGAAAAAGATAATGAAAGATATATGATCCCCTTTTCCTATCCCATTGGTGAAATAGGAATAACCTTAATCTATTCCATTAATAAGAATTGATATGTTTATAGAATCAAGAAGGGTCATTATCTATAAAATTAATTTCATGGTAAAGAAATTTTTCTGGAGGAAATTACCTATTAATTCTTAGTCCACTATGTCAATGGATTTCTTGATGGACATGATAATATAAATGTTTCCTCCCCTGGTGGTCCTGTGAATAAGGTTAACACACTCTAATGAAATTAGAAATAATTATTGTTTATTCCATCATTTCAAAAAACCAAATTAATTCCAAGATATGATTTTGTATGAGGATCCTGTAAGCCCATTTTGATGAATTTTTATGATGAACTTATAAATTGTATTGAAAATAGCCACATGAAGAAATTTCATGATGTCACAAGAATTATCCACTTTTTGAATAAGTTAATCAAATTGGGAATTCGTACTTGGATTGAGAGTTACACATATAAATAATTGATTGAAACCATGTGAAATTTATTGCAAGATAACATACCAATATGATTGGAAGAAATGATTCATAAAACCATCCTGCCAAAGTGAGCTATCTTTGTTTAGAACAAATATATGTTCTGAAATTTTAGAATCAAGAGGAATGTATGTAAGGGAAGAGTTTTAACCCTTAGTGAAAAAGTTATGAGTGATGCCCTCTATAATATCCATATTACTTAGTGGACATTTAAAGAGATAAATGAAGAAAGAGACCACATGGTTGGAGAGCTCTTACCGGCTATCCAGGATGGGCTCCCCATTAATAAGAAATGAGATATGCCCAGTGGATTTACTTTCCCTTTGAAGGGCATGGAAGAACATGGTGCTTCTATCCCCCTCCATAAGAAAACTATCATAGAATATATTATTGTTGATGTTGTACATAATACTTATAAGATCTTTTAATTTGGAGGACATCACAGCTTCATGAATCATATCTTCATAGAAGTTGTTCATGGTGATTGCAGTCTAGAAATCATGAAGAGAGAACTATAGGGCCTCAGTGTCTCCCTCAAGAGAGTGGAATTTAAACATGGACCATTCCCTCAATTTATTCATGACATGTTTCGGTTTAAAATAATAGGTCATAGGGTTTCCATTTTTAGCACCCAAGCATTACGTGTCTTGTAAAATTTTAGAACAGTACAAATATGTCGTTCAAGAATTATTGACCCTAAAAGGGAGAGGTTGTCTCTCTTTGTTGTCAAAAAGACTCTCCAAAATAGGATGATGATCATAGTAGTGTTTGGATAATATTGTGCATGAAAGAGTTTTCCAACTCCCAATAGAGGATTCATTAAAAACATTCCTCTAAATTTTACATGCCCTCAAGCCATTCAAATTACATCTGTACTAAGTAAATTTTGTTCAAAATAGGTTAATTTCTGTATGATTTTTCCTCCTCAACATAGAATCTTAAATATATTATAGAAGCATTGTAGTGAACATGAACTATATTCTCATCAACATATAGTATGGATTTTAAGTCCCCAATAATCACCCAAGGCTCATGTTTTATTATAGATATTCGTTTCATATGAAACCAATGTGACATCCTAACAATGTAATAGTTAAAGGCATAGATAAAAGAGAAAAATATTTTTTGGCCATTCCTAAGAAACATCACAAAATAATCTAATCATCAATATGTACAATAATGTCCTGCTACATAGAACTGTAGACCAAGAGCCAGATTCTGTCAGAAGAAGAGGCATGCCAGTCTACTCATAGAACTAAGAACCCCCTAACAAATATTACAATTCCTTGATTTGAAAATTTTATCTTTGGAACTAAGATACCAAAAAATTCAGGATTTTTTCTACCAAAAATGATCCATATATATCTTTTAGTTCCATGATTTTTATTCCCTGTCAGTTCCATAAAAATGATCTTCATTTTTTACATTGACATGGGGGTGAGTCCCCCTTTTCCATTCCTATCCTTTTAACTTAATGATTTCTTGGATGGATCAATTTTTAGATTATGAGAAGCATGATTTTTTATTTTTTACTATAATTAATAGATACATGTGTGTAAATAGATTCATCCACTTCCATTTAACCCTTGCTTGGGGTTTCCAAATTGATAGTGGTCTCCATATCTTGGGCCTACTGGACACTTAGAATGCATCCTAAAACTTGAATACCAATAGAATCCAAAGAAGCAGTGTCTAAAAGCATAACATTTTCTAGGTCAATAAAAATGATGTCAAAATGGTAAGTCTCTACCTAAAATTCAAAAATAGTGTATGTGATATATGATAGTACATCTGAAAAATAATCGTAAGTATCTTCAAAGAAAATTTTCTACCTATCAGGAACAATAGGAAGAATATAGGATTGAACAATAGTATATTGTCTTTATTCTTCTTCATCCAAAGAGACCTAGTAATTTCCCTGATTGTTCATTTTTTCTAATGACACATCATTTGGAGGACCAATAATGATCATCCACCTAAAAAATACTTTTTTATTTTTTTGGTCTTAGAAACCATTGTCCAAGACATGTTGTTGATACTTGGCTTTAACAGCTTGTGAAGTACTCGAAATTCATTAATAACATGGAAAACCATATTGAAAAGATCACAAAACATTGGAAGATTCTAAAATTCAAATATATTATCCAGCTACATATAATTTGAAACCAACGATACACATTCTAGCGAAAGAGTTTCTATATTAATTTCAATAAGAAAACTCTTGAATACATGCCCAGATATACTCTATGAGTGTGATGATCTATTTTCTAGTGTACCAATCCCGATGCAAGATTTTTGTGGTTCCTGGGGTGTCAGTATACCCAATAGAGCCCAGGAATCATAGTCCACACCAATGATACTAAGTTCCATTGGTTATACAAATTGATAATTTCATTCCATTTGGAAGGCCGAAAGATCCCTAGAAAGAAATTGAAGGTTCAAAATTATGAAGTCACATCAATGTCCTCCAGTATCTACAAAATATCATGGATAAATCCTTTTCCAATTGGGATGATCCACCATCGTGATAAGCTCCAAAATTTGGAAATTAGGATCTTTGGATCAGAATATGACCAAGGTTTTGTGCCCCTTTAGTATGATTTGTGGTCAAAAATTGAAATTTTGTTTAGTTCTATTCATTGAAGAATCACATATGGAACCATGAGAAAAATGATAGATCCATCACCTGAGAAATTAATCATAGGAGATCTTCTAAGATGAGGCAAAGCAGAAAAAGAATCCATGAGAGCATGCACAAATGAAATAGAATTGTGAGGTACATCAAAATAACAAGCTCCATCCCCACCCAAACAAGGAATGTTCATCAGGGCTATACCACCCTCGGTGGAATGAATCTTTGAAAGAGGTATGAAAACATCCTTTTTGTTGAAGAAGAAGTAAAGAAAATCTACATTCCTCCTCCTCCTAGGGGCTATGTTATACAATTGAGACACTTACAAGAATTATGTGAGGTTTGATTTATTGACTTTGGCCAATCGTGTCATTGGAGGACCATTGTCACTTCTAAAAAAATTATATTACAGTTTTGGTTGGGACTGATCACACTTCCCCTTAATTGTTACTTAGAAAAGGTAGGTAGCCTAGGCTGGACTATGATCTAGTTAGGGGAGTTTTCCAGTCATCTGTGATCTTGGAACTAAGATAAACCAATATCCATTTCACTGGTTAAGTGGTTAATTAATTTTCAAATTGATGATAAAATATCATTTTATGTTATTACACTGTCTAGAAGTGTGAATTTTTCAATTTACAGGAGTTGTCTTAAGATACTGGTTTATGAATGATGATATCGCAAGGGATGGAACCAATTAAATAGTGTCCTACAGGATCCCAAAATGGATTCCTCTACTTATACATTGACCATATGACCCAATTGTGTTACCTTTTTATAAACAAGTGTGGAGTGGATATGTATGGATGGATAGTGATGGATGTGGGTGCCACCATCGAACATCAACTAATGTGTAAGACTGGTGGTGATGAGATGATAATGATGGGAATTTGATTTGGGATAGACCATAATTCATGTTTATATTTATTTATAATCATTCTCGATAACATGTTATTATATAAGATTCCTTGTAATTTTCTATTAGTCCTGGAACAACTATGTATACCTAGTTCACCAGGGAATCATCTCATGGGATGGGAACAAACAAATGATGTTTTTTGTCAATGATCTAGTATCATAGTGCATTAAGGGGTGATTCATTATTGTAAAATAAACTACTATATATGTTTCATGAAAAAGTGGATTTAAAAATGTGTTTCCAAGAATCAAATATAAAATATACCTAACAAATAAAATATAAGAATGATTGAGATTCTTTGGATTCCATTCAGATTTTGAGACCGTTATGAATACCCAAGGATCATAGGATTCAAATAGTGATACCGTTATTCAATTTAAAATTCATGTGATACTCAAGCTCTGAATTCCAATATGAGGTGTTTAGTTGGGGTATTCCACCAATAATGGATCTTTGACATCTCTTGGGATATTATTGGATCCCATTAAGTAATAGATAGGATACGCCACATGATCCGATGGATGAAAAATACATTTCTCAATTGAGGATTCATGAGATATTAGATACTCATAAGATTTATCATAAAATATAAGATGGTATTCTATTTTGGATAAATACATCCCCTAGGATTAATTAGTACAATAACATATAGGATTTCATATGTCCTACCCACATGTAAATCAGAAGTCAACCTGACATCGAGAAATTAAATATATTACCCCAAACTTCATCCTAAGGGATCAATAGTAAGGGATTCTTGGTGACCCCCTAAGATTTTGTACACATCATCTCAGAAGTGGGACTATAATCCCCTAGGTGTGTTTAGTGACTACTCGAAGGTGATGATCTTGGTCTGAGACATTGTTTTATTAAATGAATTCGGTACTATTTACCTCATTTGCAGTCCTGAAGGTCAACAATAGTTGTTTGAAATTTACCATGTTACATGTGTATTCCCTTATGGAGGTGGAAATAATAAGGTTATCATTGTTATAAGAACATTTTTTAGGCATGTTGGAGCTAGCCGAATTAGATATTGGGTAATTGGTTTTACATATGTATTTTTATACTCATTATGTATTTATTTTTAGTGAGTATGTCGTATTTAAATATCAGAACATATTCCAGTTATTATGGTATTGCGTTTTTGGTCCCCTACTGGGTATTGTAGTCACACCATGCTTGAGCCTCCATTGCACATTGGTACCCAAGACACTCTCACATAGTCATTGCAGGAATAGGTATGGTTAAGGATTAATTTTAACGATCGGTCTAGAGTTTCTTGAGGGGGATTAGATTTTATGATTGAGTAGATTCTCAATGATATTGTTGAGAAGCTTACAATTAACCTTATACAATTTTATCTTTTTATATGAATATATGATTGACCAAGTAGATGTTTGTTACAATATGAATGTGTTGCATCTACATTGAAAAACATTATGCTTTCGTTGTTTCAATTATCCCATATAATCTATTTTTTCCTGATTTATGATATTTGGTAATTTAATGGTGGTTTTGAAATATGGTATAAGGGTTAAATCCTTCCCATGGTATGTCTTTAGACCATCATTACTGGTTTGTAGCCTGTACCATTCATGTAGGCACACCCAAGGCCACTTTACAGCACCGATTTGGCTACTGTTTAGAGAGATCTATGGAAAACGGTAACATATATGTTAGACTATTCATGTTTTTAGTAGGAGTAATTTAATATTGATATATATTAGTAGTGATGTGGAAATGGATGTTGTTATAGTGGTGTTTTATTAGAGTGAAGTCAATTAATTTTGGATTACAGAAAATGTTATTATCATTAGATTTTTTTATTTCATATTCACCGCCCCAAGATTTTGGTAATTTTATTGACAGCTATGTGAGGTTTTGTGTTCCTATTTATTTCCCCAATATCAAGAATATAGTTTATTTTGATTGATTGAAACTCCTCTTTTTGTAAGGACCCTAGAACAATATATTGAATGATTCTAGTTTAGGTAACCAAAACACCTCAAGAACAACTCATAATCACCAAAGTGTAGTATAATATATAATTTTTATATGAGACGTGGTTTTATTCAATGGAAACTAAATAAAACAACTATAATTTCATACAGTTAATACCTCAAGACCCTTGGGGTAAATAAACAACATGCCCAAAATGTATTTCGTTCCAGAGCATGTACCTATTTTTCTAAAGAAACATATGGTAAACTGTGTAGTAACTATATGAATATGCCCACATACCCAAATCATATCATAATTTCTAGAATGTCAATAAAATTATATAAATGAACATAAAACTACTATAAACACAATGAGTATACCAAATTTTTCGTAAAGTTATAAAAGTTCTTATCACCATTATACAAATCCCCATTCCAATCTAACAAGGTATCTATCATTAATCTAATCCATAATCCCACAAACAATTTCTTGAAATTATTTATCATGATAGATAATTCATAAGGTTCTATATCATGTTTTCAGGTGTTTTCCCATATAACTATTAATAACAATGATATATGTACTCAGCCTGGAGGGTACATCAAAGTGATGAATATGGTATCTTAGTGGGTGATTACCATCCCACACCCACTAACTTTTCATAAATCCATGTGAATATATGTAACCGTACATAGCTAAAGAATAAAAAATATCCAAAATTCTGGATAAAATTTCAATCCGTACATTAAAAATTATAATAAAAAACAACCTATATAAGTAGAGTCTTTACATATCAAAACTTCATATATCCTTATTATGGGATCATGGATGGAATATGTAATGAAACCAAGTCAACCATAAAAATTAAACCATGAAAAAAGTTATTCTTGTAAAATACCAATTCAGAGGAGGAATGGAAACGTTTTATACCATTTTAGTGTCAAATTCTGTCTTTTGGGAAGAGATGAAGGGTTATATAGTTTAGGGAATGCTGATAAAATCTCAAAACCCAAAGTCTGAATCACTATATTCATTATTAATAAAAATATATTGAATCCAAATTCCCCTTTTAGTTAATATTCCACACCCAAAGTAGTGTATTAGAATTCCATTAATAGTTAAAATAATTTATGAACAATTTAGGTTTATATAAATAAAACATGTATAATATGATAGAACTAATCTTCTTAAATTTAGGGACGAAATAAAACAATTCAGTTAATACCCAAATCAGATATCCCTAACTCGGATTAAAAAAATAATAAAATACACATGTCATGCTCTCAACTAGTATATATATAGTGATGATAAATTAAAAACCAAAATAAAAGATAAATTTGTGGCCAAAATATTCATTTTATATTCAAAATTACATGGATCTATGTCAATTAAAACTTATCAATTAGGTAGTATAAGAGGGAAGTGGGGTATTCTGACCAAAATCTAATGATAAAGATTTATTAAGAATCGAGAGAAAAGAGTATACTCTAATGAAATGAAGGAAATGACATAAAAATAATTTAATTTTATATGAACACCTAATATATTAGAGGAATAAGAATATGGTAAGTATAATTGATGTGTTACCTTTTATTATCCAAGGTAAATCACATGATTACTGTAACACCCCCAGATTTTATGAAAAATATTCTTTTTAATTTCATTAATGTCTTATGTTGTACGCTAAACCAAAAGGAGCTTGCACAAAACACATCATTGACTTGCCTTTCATTACATGAAATCACGACCTTCCTTGATAGAGTGTGTAGTACGCAATACCAAGTTTCAGTAAACAACGATATGCTATTAAAATATTATTAAAACTAGCCGTTATGAATAGTAATAACCACTTTTTGAAATTTTTGAAATTTTATTTTTCAAAATGGTCTTTATTTTTGGATTCAGAATATCGAAATTAGGTTAGGGTGAAATTTTGGTACTTTTCGGATAACTTTCTTTTTCTGATGAATAGTGAAAATTACTAAATTTTAATTAAAAACATCCTTTTTAATCGAAATAATTAATAGTGATAAATTATAAGTTTTAGTGGTTTTAAATTATATTTAGAATATATTTTTACAATTTAATACAATTTTGGCCATTAGATGTAATTTCACATTTAAACCAGACATAAACAAGTGTCAATATTTTGATAGTTATTATCTCTTAAGAAACCGCTATTTGTTTCGATGACGAGAATTTATTTTTAAATTAATTAATGAAAATGATATGTTTTGAATTTGGTAAAATAGACATCATTTTTGAGTTCATAAAGTTTAATATAGCTTAGGCCTATTTTTTGGTATTTTTTTGGAAACTTTCAATTTTTTATGAATAGTGAAACCACTAAGTGGTAGTTTAAAAAAAATAATTTTTCATAAAACTTAGTTTTACCACTTTTGTGACTGGAATTTCAAAAATCCGAGAGACACCATTGATGTCAGTAAGTAATATATGGTTCAATGAGATGAAAATAATTTTTGGTGAATAGTGACCTTTTATTTTTTTACCACGGTTAAAAGTAAATAGGATAATTAAGGGTTAAAATCATATTATTATTACCATAACACATGTATTAATTCTATTGTATAAGTTTAATTCTACCAAAAACAAACTTAGGAATAAAATATGACCATTTAGGCCCACTTGGATTAGATTAAGACATTTATTATTAATTTATTTAAAGAAGGGTTAAAATAGTTAAAATCAAAGTTTAATAAGTAGTTAATTTTAAATATAGGGTTATACATAAGATGAATTCAACTATAAATATTCATTATAATTATAAAACTATTTCCTACATAATGGTATTTTATTAGTAATTTTTGAACAATAAATAATTTAATTAATTTATGACACAACGATGATGCAATAATTATCTTATTAATCAAATATTGACATAATTGATGTTATAAACACCCAAATAAATGTAATTTGAGACTTTTTATGTATTAAAATAATTTTATAGGTTAATATGACATGTTAGTTTTGATTTAATTAACTTTTTTCGAACTAATCATTCTGTTATTATTTTCAAAAAAATCAATTACTAAATAGTGTCAAAATTGACATAAAATAGTTTTTAAAACAAATATTATATTATTAATTGTTATGTTTTTCCTAAAAATCTATGTTTCGGTAAAATTACTTATATAAGGTTATATATATTAATAATAAACAACTTGGTGTACGTTTGGCATGTTATAGTATGTTTATTAACCTTATAGTGTAAGAACAGAAAAAGACACGGTAAAAGTAAAATTATCTAACTTAAAGCTAAATATAAATGATAAGGTTAAAATAGGAACCTAAAATTGTTTAAATTATATTTTATCAGAGGGTTTCGACCCATCCCCACCTTAGCTTCAAAATAAATCAATTTGGAGATATTTAAAACCGAATATGACTTTATATTAAATTAATATTTTTAGTTTTCCAAAGAAGCCCCTCTCCTCCCTTATAAAATGGCACCAACTCCCTCTCTTCCTCACACAACTTTGAGCCTTAATTCTCACCCAAACCCTGCCAAATTATCTTCTCCACTTCCCTATCAACATCCTAGAGGTCCTGGTCTTCTTCAGAGACCAATTTTATTGCCCTAAGAAGAGGACTCAAAGAGGCGCTTCAAAGAAGAGGTAATGTCTGTTACCGATTCTTTCAACTTTATTTCTTCTTCCACATCTACTTCTTAGGTTGTTTCATTATGAAGTAATAACATCAGTATCAATCATATACTGATATGTTATTATATGTATGAAACAACCCTATTTCACCATCTATCCATCCTACGGAAAATGAAATCACCGCGCGTGTGTACGTACGGAATACCGTCTCCACACAGTGGTGTAATCTATTTTCCACCACCACCTTACTTGGATGGGTATAATGGTGTAAATATTAACTATATATGATTATTTTAAAGTGATATTTATTCTGAAATAGTATTCATACACTCCAATACAGTCCCACGATCATGAAAACGATATCATCGCTCGTGCGTATGTACGGACTACAGTCTCCACTACGCGATGAGATTCATTCTCCACGTTAACCATTCATGAATGATTATAAAGTATATATAATAAGTAATAATGAAATATATGACATAATAATGATACTGGATTTATGTGTATATATATGTATGGAATCTACTAAATTCCTTTCAACTCAATAAGGAAACGAAAACAGCGTTCATGCGTACGTACGACCTATCGTCTCCATGAACGATGTATTTCATTCAATTTACTGATTTATTATATATATGTATATTCTGAATATATATTATATATAAATCTTGTTTTAATTTCTGGAATTAAGTAATCATGATCTAAGTAATCATAAGAATAATTACAAGTCAAAACACGGACGACAAATGAAACAATTTTACCCAAAACCCTCTTTAACATGGAATTTACAAATGAACGGGTAATATAAAGTATTAGTGAACCATATATGACATCATAACAATTAGTATGATTCCGTAATAAGTCAATTACATTATTTAAATCATTATACAGGAGGTTCGGACACTTACGAAGCAAATCGATCCAAATTTAAGTGAAAATATCACAATATCATTTTATCCGAGATTGTTTATACTTTGGTATTTACTGGAGAGTATTTTATCATCCACATCCATGATTCCTCAATATTTAATATTTTTTCCAACCACCTAACACTGTTTAAATACAATTTTACCCTTCGGTGAGTTTTTAGTAAAAGATATAAAAGATATCTTTTGTCGTTTTTCGTATGAGGTACTTTTTGACTTTTCCGACAAATGTATGGGAAGAATGTTTTTTAACTTATACGGGATGAATGGAATTTTTAAAAAATTATTTCCAAGAATCCTACAATACATGTTTTCAAGTTTATTTTTAATCAACTTATTTTAGTTTATAATTGTATGACATGTTAAGAAAGGAAAAGTGTTTTTGAAGTAGAAAGGATATTTTCATCAAGAATGGAGTTCAAGTGTTTTATCAAAATTATTTTCCATCTATGATAATAAAGGGATATATTTATATCCCTATTTTTACATTGATTTGATTATGTTATGATGGAATTATTTTTATGATGTCCTTTTATCTTATATGGATTATGTTATAATGGCATGATTTTTAAGATTCCCATTTTTATTACATGGGTTATGCAATGATGTATGATTTTTTTGATTTTGTGTCACACATAATAATGGTATCATTATGAGATGGGTGGGACCTATATCTCCCTCCAATGCATTGGGTAATGATTTTTTATCTCATGAGATAGACATGGCTAGAATGGCAGGTCAAACCGGTTCAGTGAAGCAGGACTGAAATGTGGAAAGAACTTGGTTCAGAAATGGAATTTGTCCACTAAGATAGTCTATGAAATGAGTCTTGACTAATAAGAAATGATTCTCTATGATTATGTGTGTACGCCACAAATTTTCATGTTTTAAGTTAGGATTATTGGGATTACATTTTACTACTATGATTTATCCCATGTTATGATATTATGATCTCTTTTGCAGGTTAAGATTTCCAAAATGTTATGTTCTTATGAATATGATGCGATTGATATTTCTTTTGTTTACCCTTACTGGGGATTTGAGATTACCCTTTTATGTTTTCTTTTCCCCAGGATATAATGAAAGGTTTTAGGTAAGAAAAAAAGTGAAGATCTATATGGGAGATGTTGAAGATCATTGACCATGATTAGAAGATTACGTTCCGAGTTTCAAATGACACTAAAATATTATGTTCCTTATGTGTGTGTTTTTGTTATGCTATAAGTATTCCACAAAAGAAATGTAATGTCCTTGTAGGTCAAGATTCGGGTCTCTACAGTTGGTATCAGAGGAAAGGTTTAGTCAACCATTGGAAACTAGGATTAGAGAACTTTAGTGAGATCCCTAGAGATATTTCTAAGGTATGTCTAGGGTTGTCTCTAAGGTTAAGTAAAAGTATAGGTTATACTACTAGAATTACGGTAACCCAAGATGTTATATATTGAAGGTACTCCTCCTTTATTGTGTTCTTTTCCCTAGCATTATTTTTTCCTCTCACACTATTCTTTTTGGGTTTTAGACGATGGATGGAACCCGAAGGAACCGTGTTGATCAATGTATTGGACAATGCAATGATTTTCCTCCTGAACCAACAAATGTTCTGGGAGATAGAGTGAAAAATCTTATTATTATACTTACACAAGCTATGAATCATTCTGGACTTCCAAATGAGCAGAGAAGGGAACAATATTCTATTGAGTCCTTCATGAGGCAACGTCCACCTTCATTCAGTGGGTCTTCTGATCCACTTGTTGCCGAATAATGGATCAGTACTACTTAAAGATATTTTCAGTTCTTCAATGTTCTGAACATGATAAAGTCATCTTAGCAGTGTATCGTTTGGAAGGTGATACTAATAAATGGTGGAATCTTATCAAGAATACGAGGCCAAGAGATGAAATTGAGTCCATGGAATGGGACGAGTTAAAGATCTTATTTTTCAATAAGTACTTCCCTTATATTCTTAGAACAAAGATGGATAAGGAGTTTCTTGAACTAAAGCAAAAGGATGATGAATCGGTTGGTATATACGAAGAGAATTTTACTAGGCTTGCAAGTTATGCATCTGGATTTATCATCCAACCTGAAAGTAAAGTTGATCGATTCATCAATGGCTTAAAACCAAATATTCTAAGGGCATTAGATATAAGAGACATCAGTAGCAATGAAGAAATTGTGCGTTGTGCTATCAAGGTATAAATGGAAGTTGGTGTTACTTATCCATATAATAGATTTGACAAGAAACGAAAGATGGAGTTCAAGCAGAAATCTCAGAATAATGGGGAAAAGAATATGAATGTTTCCTTATACTGATAGTGTTGAAAGAATCATGGTGGAGATTGTCTTAAAGGGACAAGTAAATGTTTCAAATTTGGAAAGGAAGGTCATCGGGCATTTTAATGCCGCAATGATTGGAAGAAGATGTCTAATGATGAAAATAAAGGAAGGGATATACAGAATGAACCTACAACACTTCAATGCTTCTAGTTCAAGGAAATGGGGCATTATGCTAATAAATGCCCTAATCCAAGGGTTAGTGATGATCGACATGAGCAACCACTTAAAGAAAAGGACAAAGGGAAGTCACATGCGATCACCAGTGGTGATGGTGAATATGAAAATGATGTGGTGGAATGATTAAGTGTTTATGTAATGGGATTCCAAAATAATATGGTATATAGTATCATGGAATATTGGAATATTTTTGTATTGGTATATTGTGGTTTTCAATAATTTTATGGTACCGATAACCATGGAATGTGATTGAGATATTTTTGGAAAAAAGGTGATATGTGCATAATGAAGGGATAAGGAAGAAATGAAATGTTTGACAGTATTCATGAGCTCATGATTGATATAAGTACTAAGTGATATCATGGTTTGAGTATATATAATTTTGAGGATTTTGGTATGTGGAAAGAGTTAACTTTTAATAGTATTCATGTTTTCAATAAGGTTCAATGGGTATTCATTTTTTTTCAAGAGAATACATGATTAAGGCCTTTGAATGTTTGAAATGTGACCAAAAAGACATATCTCATGATATATGGAGATCAACAATGGTATTAACATGCTAGTTGTATGAACTCTTTGGTAATCATTTTCACTATAATATGAGATTAGACAGCATTATTTTTGATAAGCCTAAAGATTGGAATGGATTATGTTGGACATAAGTTAGTATTGTTTAAGGATAGAAGTTTTTTCGATATTATTTATTGGATGTTATAGTAATGTAGTTTTTGAAAAAGGAAAACATGCAGGATGGGTGACAACCCATCGCGTCGGACAAGGGTGTGGGAATCGAACCCACAACCGAATTGCGACTAGCCTTTATCGCCTACCACTAGCCTACAGGATGACCATGTTTAGTAGAAACTAGTTTTATTATATTAAGCAGTATGATATATGAAGTATATGTCCATTTTAGGAACCATATATGATTAATCTTAATATAGATGGACTTATGTATTTTTTGATAACTTTTCTATCCTTTTGTTTGAGACAGATGGAATGACCCATCGTTCTATCACATGATCTGCTAAAACATCACGAATAACAAATTCAACTTCATTTATTTAAGAGATAAAGTGGAAATTGTCCAAAGAATGACCAACAGTGAGACTATACCGAAATCACGAAAGTATTTCTTATAATTCCAATTTCATCAACTTTAGTGAAACAATATTGAAAACCAAAAATGTTGTCCTAGTGATATTATATCTAATGAATCATATGGTACCTTAGATCATCACAAATTTATGGCTTTGTGACTGCTGGCTTTTACATAGCCATGTTCTCTACCACTCTCCATCATAACATGATGGTTAGATTTCTCTTCCATATCCATATTTTCACCTATGTGGAAACCGAGTGATTAGTTTATCTGGGTAACCGTTACATTTCATACTTTTTTAAAGATTGGTTTTGGTATTCCTTTTTACGATGTGGGTTTCTATCAAAGAATCTTTTGAATATTAAACCATTTACAACCCCGACAAATTTCGAGGGTGAAATTCATTTTAAGGGGGGTAGAATGTAACACCCCGAGATTTTTTGAAAAATATTATTTTTAATTTCATTAATGTATTGTGTTGTATGCTACACCAAAAGGAGCTTGCACAACACTCATCCTCGACTTTCCATGCATTACAGGCAATCGCGACCTTCCTCGATAGTTTGTGTAGTACGTAATACCGAATTTCACTAAACAACGATATGCTATTAAAATATTATTAAAACTAGCCGTTATGAATAGTAATAACCACTTTTTGAAATTTTGTAAAATTTAATTTTCAAAATGGACTTCATTTTTGAATTCAGAATATCGAAATTAGGTTAGGGTGAAATTTTGGTACTTTTCGGATAACTTTCATTTTCAAATGAATAGTGAAAATTACTAAATTTTAATTAAAAACAACATTTCTAATCGAAATAATTAATAGTGATAAATTATTAATTTTAGTGATTTAAAAGTATATTTAGAATATATTTTTACAATTTAATACAATGTTGTTCATTGGATGTAATTTCACATTTAAACCAAACATAAACAAGTGTCAATCTTTTGATAGTTATTATCTCTTAGGAAAACACTATTTGGTTTGACGACTGGAATTAATTTTTAAATTAATTAATGCAACAGATATGTTTTGAATTTGTTAAAATAGAAATAATTTTTGATTTCATAATATCAAATATAGCTTAGGCCTAATTTTTGGTATTTTTCTGGAAACATTCAGTTTTTGATAAATAGTGAAACCACTAAGTGGTAGTTTAAAAAAATGAATTTCTCATAAAACATAATTTTACCGCTTCTGTGAGTGGAATTTCAAAAATCTAGGAGACATGGTTGATGTCAGTAAGTAAAATGTGGTTCAATGAGATGAAAATAATTTTTGGTGAATAGTAACTTTTTACTTTTTTTTACCACGGTTAAAAGTAAATAGGGTAATTAAGGGTAAAAATGATATTATTATTACCCTAAAACATGTCCTAATTATATTGGATAAGTGTAATTCGACCAAAAACAACCTTAGGAATAATATATGACCATTTAGGCCCACTTGGATTAGATTAGGACATTTATTATTAATTTATTTAAAGAAGGGTTAAAATAGTTAAAATCAATGTTTAATAAGTAGTTAATTTTTAATATAGGGTTATAAATAAGATATATTAAACTATAAATATTCATTAGAAATATAAAAATATTTCCTATATAATGGTATTTTATTTGTAATTTTTGAACATTAAATAATTTAATTAATTTATGACACAACGATGATGTAGTAATTATCTTATTAATGAAATATTGACATAATTGATGTTATAAACACCCAAATAATTGTAATTTGAGACTTTTTATGAATTTCACTGATTTTATATGTTAATATTACATGTTAGTATTGATTTAATTAACATTTTTCGAACTAATCATTCTGTTATGATTTTCACAAAAATCAATTACTAAATAGTGTCAAAATTGACATAAAATAGTTTTTAAAACAAATATTATATAATTAATTGATATTTTATTCATAAAAATCTATTGTTTGGCCAAATGACTTAGATAAGGTTATATATATTAATAATAAACAACTAGGGGTTCTTTTGTCTTGCTATTGTAAGTTTATTAACCTTATAGTGTAAGAACACAAAAAGACACGGTAAAAGTAAAATTATCTACCTTAAAGGTAAATATAAATGGTAAGGTTAAAATAGCAACCTAAACGTGTCTAAATTATATTGGATGAGATTATTTCGACCCATACCCACCATAGCTTCAAAATAAATCAATTTGGAGCTATTTAAAACCGAATATGACTTTATAATAAAATAATATTTTTTAGATTTCCAAAGGAGCCCCTCTCCTCCCTTATAAAAGGGCACCTCCTCCCTCTCTTCCTCACACCACCATGAGCCTTAAAGCTCGTGCAAACCCTTCCAAATTTTCTTCTACACTTCCCTAGAAACATCTTTGAGGTCCTGGTCTTCTTCAAAGGGCAATTTTAGTGACCTAAGAAGAGGACTCAAAGAGGCGCTTCAAAGAAGAGGTAATGTCCGTTATCGATTCATTCAACTTTATTTCTTATTCCACTTATTATTCTTATGTTGTTTCATTATTATGTAATAAAATCAGTGTCACTAATATACTGATATGTTATTATAAGTATTCAACAACTCTATTTCACCATCTATTAATCCTACGAAAAACGAAATCACCGCACGTGCGTACGTACGGAATACCGTCTCCACGCCGTGGTGTAATCTATTTTCCACCACCACCATACTTGGATGGGTATAATGGTGTAAATAATAACTATATATGATTATTTTAAAGTGATATTGATTCTGAAATATTATACATACTCTCCAGTACAGTCCCACGATCATGAGAATGAAATCATCGCTCGTGCGTACGGACGGACTACCATCTCCACGACGTGATGAGATTCATTCTCCACGTTAACCATTCATGAATGATTATAAAGTATATATAATAAGTAATCTTGAAATATATGACATAATAATGATACTGGATTTATGTGTATATATATATGTCATCTACATAATTCCATTCAACTCCACAAGGAAACAAAAACAGCATTCATGCGTACGTACGACCTACTGTCTCCATGAATGGTGTATTTCTTTCCATTTACTGATTTATTATATACATGTATTTTCTGAATATATATGATATATAAATCATGTTTTATATTCTGGAATTAAGTAATCATGATCTATGTAATCATATGAATAATTACAAGTCAAAACACGGACGGCAAATGAATCAATTTTACCCAAAACGCTATTTAACATGGAATTTACAAAAGAACGGCTAATATAAAGTCATAAGTGAACCATATATGATATCATAACAATGATTATGATTCTGGAATAAGTCAATGACATTATTTAAATCATTATAAAGGAGGTTCGGACACTTACAAAGCAAATCGAACCTAAGGTAAGGAAAAATATCAAAATCTCATTTTATCCGAGATTGTTAATACATTGGTATTTAATAGGGTGTATTTTATCATCCGCATCCATGATTCCTCAATATGTAATATTGTTTCCATCCACCTACCATTGTTTAAATCCAATTTTACCCTTCGGTGAGTTTTTAGTAAAATATATAAAAGGAATCTTTTTTAGTTTTTCCTACGAGGTACTTTTTGACTTTTCCGACAAAAGTACGAGAAGAATATTTTTTTAACTTATACGACATGAATGGATTTTTTAAAAAAATATTTCCAAGAAGATTACTTTACAAGTTTTAATGTTTATTTTTAATCTACTTCATGTAGCTTATAATTTTATGACTTTTTAAGAAAGGAAAAGTGTTTTTGAAGTAGAAAGGACATTTTCCTCAAGAATGGAGTTCAAGTGTTTTATCAATATTATTTCCCATCTATGATAATAAAGGGTTCTATTTCTATCCCGATTTTTAAATTTATTTGATTATGTTATGATGGAATTATTTTTATGATGTCCTTTTATCTTATATGGATTATGTTAGGATGGCATGATGTTTAAGATTCCCATTTCTATTACATGGGTTATGCAATGATGTATGATTTTTTTTTGATTTTGTGGCACACATAAGAATGGTATCATTATGAGATGGGTGGGACCTATATCTCCCTCCAATTCATTGGGTAAATATTTTATATCTCATGAGATAGACATGGCTGGAACAGCAGGTTAAACCGGTTCAGTGAAGCAGGACTGAAATGAGGAATGAACTCGGTTCACAAATGGACTTTGTCCACTAAGATAGTCTTGGCAATGAGTCTTGACTAATAAGAAAGATTCTCTATGATTATGTGTGTACGCCACAATGTTTACTGTTTTAAGTGATGATTATTGGGATTACATTTCACTACTATGATTTATCCCATGTTATGAAATTTTGATCTCTTTTGCAGGTTAAGATTTCAAAAATGTTATGTTATTATGAATATGATGTGATTGATAATTCTTTTGTTTACCCTTACTGAAAATTTCAGCTCACCCTTTTATGTTTTCTTTTCCCCAGGATATAATGAAAGGTTTTAGGTAAGAAAAAAATGGAAGATCTTTATGGGAGATGTTGAAGAACTTTCACCATGATTAGAAGATTACGTTCCCAGTTTCCAAATACACTAAACTATTACGGTCCTTGTGTGTGTGTTTTTGTTATGCACTAAGTATTCTACAAAAGTAATGTAATGTCCTTGTACATCATGCTTTGGGTATCTAGAATTACACATTACTATGATAAATCCATGGGACATAGATGAATAAACGGGACCAAGAATATTGTGATTATAAGAAATATCTATTTCCATGGTTCAAGAATAAAAATAATTTACTGTAGAAGATGTTCAATCCTTTCTTATCTAAAGAGAAGCTACCAAAACCAAATTAGTAATCCTAATCGAAGATTAAAGAAGGATCAATATAGAGAGTAATAGGTGGAATAAAGTTATTAAGAAGTAAATACATGGAGATAAAATAGTTGTAAATCTATAACCTCCCCCTTTTCAGATAACAGTTTATGAAAAATGACCAAAATTCTAGTTATTAAGGGTATTTTCCCCAGAAAAATAATTTGGTACTTGGTAAAATTATTGGGACACTCAATTTACAAACATTAGCATTACATAATATGTATAGAATAAATAAAACATTATATATATAGATTCCCAAAGACTGTACTAGTCTAATGACTATGGAAACATGATAACTTAAGCATCAGTACATAAATGAGCTAGATTACGTCCCACTAGGTAAACCTTGACTTAAACCCATCTTAAACACATCAAAAATAATAAATATCCATGTAATTTTTTGGAATGAAACAAAAAAAATTTGTGGGATAAAATGACCATTTATGGAAACGAAGGGAGATATGAAAGAATGATCATGATAATTAGGGCATAAGAACATGATATTGAAAAATGGAGATCATACATAGCATGTGAAAGGAATATACAAGAATCATATAATTTTTTTTAGTTCATAATACATGAATTATAATTAAATAAGGAACCTAATACATGAAAGAATAACAGAGGAATAAAACATGGAATTGTGGTAGACACATAAGCATATATAATGATTTCTATAGTAGTCAAAGAATTACAGTCGATGCCAAATTAATTGGAAAAGTACTTTAATAAACCAAGTCCAAACCCCATTTTAGACCATTAATAGTAAATTTAGTTGAACCCCTATTCCATCCCTTTATTATGGAACTGATTTAACCCTCCTTTCATACATGTGTATCTCATGAGATATAAATCATTACCCTATACATTAGAGGGACATATAGGTCCCACCTATCTCATAATGAAATCATAAATACATGTTCCACATGATCATAAATATCCATATAATAACTCATGGAAAGTAATGGTTATTATAAACATGTAATCACATCATAAATTATGAAAAGAGAAAGGTTTCATAATGATTTCATAAGAAACATAATCTGTGAAAAAAGATATTTTCAAAAGCATATCACCCGTGAAATAGAAACGTGTTTCATCATCATCATTGTGTCAAAACATAATCTATTCATAGAGTCAATATGTATGGAAACATTTAAATATTTTACCATAATGTAATAAGTAACACCAATGGATGTTTTCTTAGAAGGAAAATAATTTGGAAATATATTTTTAGAAAAATATTCAGGATAACATCCTTTAAGGATTGAAAAATGGTTTTTACTATATAAAACCATTTCAAACACCTTTTCATTGAAAGAATAATTTGAAACATACAATCAAATAATTAAAACCCATAATGAATTTTCAAAATCATTTTTACTTGAAAATGGGTTCAAATATATTTTAAAAACAATTTCTAAAACAATTTTTAATACATGGATTTTGAATACAATAGATTTTTAAACAGAGAGAGGGAAAAATAGATTTTACATAAAGACAATATATTAAGTACAAAATAGTGTAAAATTTGTACTAATACATAGATATATATTCAATAAATATAGGATAATGAAAATAATAAGTTTTCTTGAGATATGGATCAATGGATTTCATCAAATGAAGAATAAATATAAACAATATTGAAAAGCGATGATATTTTCTCAATAATCTCTTATAACTTAGTAACTAAGTATCATACTATATATTCAAGAAAAAGAAAATTAAATGAAAATTAAAATATCAAGAAAATAAATAATTTTATGATATAAATTTTAAAATGGAAATATATAATCCTCGAAATACAAGTATAGGTGAATAACATTACACGGTTTTAAATGAATGAAAATTAAGACAAAACTATTTTAATAATTTGGTAAATTTGAAACATAATCTCTATGAATTAAAGATTAGAAAATTTATATGTGAATAATAATAAATTTAAATAATTGATAAATATATTAAAATCATGGGTAGTACTTACACAACACAAAAGCAAAGAGTAGAGAACATAGATTGTATCTCAAATAAATAAAATGGGAGATGAAATCCCCTTACCTTGTGTCTTGAATATCATCTTACACATAAAAACAACCTATATAATACATCAAAATATATTATAAATCATTTAAACAATTGTATTCTTATATGTAGTAACATGTATTGTTTGAGTAAGCAATTATATTACCCTCTTGTTAACCATCATATGTTATGGTTTTACTTTAGAAAATATACACTTTGTTATTCAAATGTGTCTTAATTTGATTTATCATTTGGTCCTTCTAATTATATCATTACTCTAGAATGTAAAACATGATAAAAATATAATTTTTATCCATTATATGAGTATTATAAATAACAATATAAAATATATGTACAAAATGTAATACACCGTTTAGGGAGATGGTAAGTTGTACGTACGCATGGACGTTATCTCCGTTTTTATAATCATATTGAAAGAAATAAAGAAAAGAAATATATTTATATAAATATGTAAATATTATTTTATTTTTATGATATAATTTAGTTTTTATTTATTCATTAACCTCTTCATTAATACAATCCATATAGTGTTTTAATGAATCACATCGCTTTTAGGGGGCGGTAGTCCACACTTCCTCATTAGAAAATATCGTATTAACACAAAATTGAATGTAAAAAATGATATGAGTGTAAAAAGGATTAAAAAATATTAAATACTTAATATATATAATATATAACATATATAAATATGTTTTACAATTTCCACCATGAGAGGTGGTAATAAAAAAATGAACAATGATCGTTTAGTGAGGATGTAGTTTTCCAAAAACATAAAAAGTACATTCGTTACCCATTAGATGCAGGTGTGTGTAATTATAGGTCTAACCCTTATCATAAAAACATCATAGTATATTTACGATACTTGTGATTTTATAAAATCCTAGAATAATTATATTGGAGGGGATGGAGAAAAAAAGTAATAGAAAGAAGGTTGAGAAGGCATTACCTATTAATTGGGTTACTCCTTTTTGTTTGTTCCAAAAGACTTCAATGGATTGAATTATTATTAAAATAATTCTTATAGGAGGAATGATGGATATTTAATTGTATTGGGATGATTTTGACCAATCCTACATTTTTTGTGATTTATTTTGAAGAGGTATAGTTGGTGGTATTTTATAGGGAATGGAAAAGACACATTACACATTTTTTTTTAAAAGTTAGTAGTACCAAAGTCTTTACCTAAAAAAAGTCCTAAAAACTAGAAAAACTCAAGAAAATAATGTTCATTGACAATTTATTTCCATAAAATTTATTTTTCAAAAATTATACTCTGTTTTGGTTCTTAAATTTATGGTTCAGTCCTTAGTAAAGCTTAATTTGACCTAAATTGATGTAATTAATTTTCATTACATTAACAATGATTTTTGTTAAAAAAAAGAAAAATTATTAGAAATTATATATTATTATGACTGAAAATATGTAATAAATTTCTCCAAATTCAAGTTACATAATTGGTGTAAATTAATTTAAAACTAATCTCCCATTATGGTAGATAACACAGGTTTTTGAGTATAAATGATCAAAATATTGTAAAGTTTTTATATCCAATACCAATGTAAAATTGGTACCAATTACTTATATTTCATTAATTTTTTAAAATATAATATAATTAAAAAATTTAACAAAATTAAAATATAATTTTACTATACAAAAAAAGTATATGAAATGTAGTTTTGTAATAAAATCCAATATTTGTCACTATTTATCAAAAAATGATGTCTCTTAGAAAATAGGAAAAACATGCACTAAGATAATTTGAAGATTTTAAATTCAAAAATGAAGTTCTGTTTAACAAATTAAATATGTAAATGTGTCTAATTTTTTTTCTTCATAGAAGTACATTATAAGAAGTTCATTCGATAAGAATTATCTTTAAACATATATGGACTTTTTAAAAAAACTTATCATTCATTATCAATATGTTTTATTTATATAAAAAAAATTATATAAATTATTTTAAAATTATGTATTAATTTTAATATTGAAAATTATTAAATCTAGGTTATAATTAGCTCCTTTAAATAATTATAGTAGTATAATGATGTTTTGTAGAAACATCGGTGTTGCGTGTAATATATACCATGTTAGTGTTGCATGTAATGTATAATGAGTTGATGTTCCATTTATTTTATGAAAATCTGGCATCATGTAATTTATGATAATATGGTTATTTGTGAAATGAATTCTTTACATATTACATTTCCTGATATAAATTTAAATTTAATTTATTCAGAAAAAAATTCCAAAAAACTCGATGGGTTACATTATACCCCCATTAAAATGAATATTTCCCTATAAATTCAACACTAATGAAAACAATTAAGATAATATTTCTTCATAACATCCTCAAGGTCCCATGTAGCTTCCGATAAATGGTTATTTCTTTAAAAACATTGAACAATTGAGTGGTCTTGTTTCGTTAAACTTTCTTTGATTGGTCTGTAATTTCAACTAGCGGTTCTTCATAAAAAATCCAGCCTTAGTGGTATAAAATTGATGTTCATTACATGTTATGGGATAGGTATTTACTTCCTTAGGATTGATAAATGAAACACATCATTTACTTAATAGATATTTGGAGGAAGTTCCAAGCGATAGGCTTCCATTACAATACGATCAAGAATCCTAATGGGACTGATATACCTACAGATTGGATCCATTTTCTTCCTAAATATCATTACGTACTTAAATGGTGTGAATAATAGAAACAAAATATTCACCAATATCAAATTCTAGGTGACATCAGCAATTATCAGAAAAAATGTTCTTCCAACATTGAGTTACCTTGATATGCTGCTAAATTTCGCTATCTTTCTTGATCATTTCTTATGCAATCATAGGTCCCAATAGCTCTCATTATCAAAATTCATCTCATCACATTGGAGATATAAATTTCTTCCCCTAGAGGCTTTCATAAGGTGTCATCATAATTCATGTGTGAAATATATTGTTGTAAGAAAACTCAACTAGAGGAAGGTGTTGATCCACACCACTGTGGAAATCCAGAGAACAAGATCTCAACATATCCACTAGGGTATAAATTATAATTTTAGAGTTATCATCTATATGAGCATGTTAATTAGTGCTATAAATCCATTTTATATCAATTTAGTAATGAAGAAGTTTCCAGAACATTGGGGTAAACCTCAGATCCTGATTTGATGTGAGGAATGTTTACTCATGTATCCATAAAACTTAATGGATATCCTAGAAAAGTAATCCAAAGATAAGTATTCTAGGATAGTGATGACGTGTGATAACATAATAAAGAATTCATAAACCACACATATATAATTAAAAACTTTAATGGTTTTGGGAAGTTCAATTAGAAAAATTCATATTGGTGTTGTCCCATTACCATTCTAGTATATGTGATATATGCAACACCACCTTTGAATTTTCTATTTCAGCCTTAAATTTTTGGAATACCCAGAACCCAGATACAAAAGCTAAGATATCTATGTTCATTACATCCCACTAGAATTATTATTTCAAATACTAATAAATCATAGTAATTCTAGGATAAATATATAATGAAGAAATATAATCTTCCTCTAATAGATCCTTCTTCAAATATTATATGTAAGGAAAACATTCACAGTTCCTGAACATCATCATTCCATCCTAATCGAGTTTAAACTCCATAAAATTTTTGACTTTCTTTTTCATCTCTACAGCTTTCGTTTGTGCCTTCTTGTTCTTTTCATGGATATAGGATTGAAAATTAATTTGATAATGACAATATTTCTCCCCTTCCTCTAGGATTTCATGATCCATCCTTTTCCAGTATATCAATGTTGGATATTTTTTATCCTCATCATGGATAAGCTAACCTGATCCTTCTAACTTAAATCATCACCCACCTTGTTCATTTTCCCATGATGGTAATGTATTGAGATGTCTTAATCCTTTATCAACACTAACCATATTTTCGTTTCCATGTTCAACTCCTTATGTTTGAATATATATTAAATACTTTTATTATAATTATGTATATTACACTTTACTCCATATAGATAATACTTCCATATATTTATTGAAAAAATTACTACTACTAACTCCAAATCATTGTTTGTGTGATTTTTCTCACGAATCCTCAATTGTCACAAGGAATATGTTTTAACCATGTTGTTATGTATAAGAATACATCCCAATCCATTTTTGGATTCATCTATATAGATTATTAACACTTTTTCTGTATATGGTAATGTAAGCATAGGTGCACTGATGCACTTTCTCTTTAGCCCCATGAAATTTTCCTCACATTCATTTGTCAAGAGGAACATGACACCCTTCCGAGTTAACTTTGTCAGATGATTAGATATTTGTTAATTTTTTCGTCAAATCATATATTTTATAAAGATATCCAAAGAAATATATGGATATGGGTAACCATATTTAGTCTAGCACATCATTAAATAACATTGATTTTTGATGGATCTACTCTTATACCATCTTTTGATATTATGTGACTTAAAAATGAAACCTTTTGCAGAAAAAATTGAATCTTTTATAATTTGGAATGTAGATTCTCATTCACTAGGGTCTTTAGTACAATTATCAAGTGATCATCAAGATCTTAAATGATATTTTAATAGATAAGAATATCATCTATAAATATTAACAGAAATCTATTTTGGTAATCTATAAAGACTCTATTAATTGAATCTAGGATGTTTGAATGATAATTAGTATGACCAAAGGTAAACAGTATATATTCATAGTGCCAATACCTTGTATAGAATTATATCTTGGTTATATTCTTCTTCTTGATCCCAATTAATGATATCCAAAAAAAGGTCTATCTTTGGCAAGCATCGATCTCCACATAGTTCATCAAATATTCCATAAAACATCGGAGATGAAACATATTATTGTGCATGATCTTGTTCAAATCCATAAAATAATTTAATATACTCATGGACCCATATTTCATTTGACCAATAGAATGGGGGTTCCCCAAGGAGACACCCTTTGGGGAATGAATCCCTTATCAATGTTTTCTTGGATTTGTTTCTTTAATTTTTACAACTCAATCTGGTCTATTCTATAAGGAGTCTTTGAAATTGATGTGGAACCAGGAATGAGATCTATGGAGAAAATGATTTATCATTTTGGTGGATGTTTAGGCATCTGTTTAGGAAAGACATTCGAAAAACCCTGAATAATATGGAATATCATCGATTTTGATTTTCTCCACAACCATTTGAGAAAAAACCCTTTTAATGTTAATTGAGACCCATAAACTTGAGGTAATCTCCATAAGATGTTGATACTTATCATCACATTCATGGATGATCACACAAGGATTTGAAATTACATATGTAAATTCCCTTAATTGATAATTTCTGTGTAATTTATGCCCAAAAATCCAATCTATGCCTAAGATGACATCAAATTCAACCAAATGAACTTTGAAAATGTTTCCATGAAGAAGATCCCCACAAACATCAACCAGTGAGGAATCATAGAAATGACCTGCAATCATCATACCATTAGGGGTGTACACTGAAAATTCCACATCTAATCAATTTTTTTGGAATCTTAACACCCTCATAATATTCAATATATATAAAGGAGTGATTATATCTAGAATCAAATATGAAATTAGTAGTTCTCAAGTGGATAGTATGTGTACCTTTCATCACATCTTTACCGGACCCCTCATCAGAAATTGTGATTTCAGGATATTTCCCTAGTCCCTTAGATGAAGAGGTTGTTTACATTGATAATCATCACCACCCCTTAGGTTTGGGAAGTGGTTATCATATTGGTTGTTCTTAAATTTTTTGTACTGAATCATAGGAGATTAATTCTTTGAAACTTTATCTCCATTATAACTTTGATATAACTTCTTCCCATAATTTCAACAATCAATTTATTGATGTCCTTCCATTCAACACCTAAAATAGTTATTAGACCCCTTAGAAAAATTTCCTTCTTTATTCTTCCTACACATGAATGATAATGGAAAATTCATTTTCCATTCTCTATGGTTTTTAGATTTTCTTTCAATCACTATATTCCTCTTCTTATCAAAACCATGATATTGATATGAGACCCTAACCTCTATTTTAACCATGATTACGTAATGTACAACATAATTATATCTACTGAAGTCTGTTATGGAAAAATCCATTATAAGAATTGTGTTTAAGCCACTCAAGAACCTATAAACTTTAATTTTGGATTACATGACAATTCTAGAAGCGTATCTCTCAAGTATTATGATATTAACCATGTAGGTACTGACATATTCCTCCTATATTTTCTTACACTTGAGAAACTCTTTCTCCATATTGGTATGAAAAATATGAGGAATGTACTTATTAGAAAATAATTTCTTGAACTCATACTAACCCATGAATTCAATGTAATCATTCTTCCTAGTAATTTTTATTAAATTATACTAACGGTCTGATTAACCATCTAAATGATAAAAAAATATAATTACATTCTCATGATCCAAACACTGGATAAAGGGGAATATATTTTCAGTATTATGGATCATTTTCTCAAAAAGAAGTGGATTAAAAGAACCTTTGAAAGAAGGTGGTTGTTACATCATGAATGACTCAACCTAATGTCGTTCCCTCTATTTCTCATTTGGATGTCCACCAATATTTATAGCTTATGAATATCGTGTGAGTATAACAATGAGGTTTTTCATTAAAATTTCTATAGAATTTGATTTATCAGGAGGATTATAGTTCCAATATCTATAAAAATCAGTATTTACATGATTCCATCGGGTTCCATCTATTGAATAAATCCAAAATCATAGAGTAAGAAATAGTTATTATATTGAGGAGTAACATAATCCTGAAAATTCACTTATATGATGTATAAATTATGAAACATTATTTAATATATCAGAAAACATGTTCATCATAGGTTATCTATATAAAAAATTAATTCAAATAATTCATGATGGTTCATGGGAAATTTGTGAATTCCTAAATAATAACAACATGACTTTCAAATAGGTGTGCAATAAGGTATATTTTCGTGTACTAGATTACCCAGAGTCGGGTTTTAGAACATCTTTTTAGAGATGGTACCCCATGGAATATCCATACCAGAGCCATATACGCATGTAGTATCCAGACATGGATTCATTTTGAGGAAACCAGTCACTCTATCAATTACCAAATTTCTATTATATTTTCACATACATTTCCTTATTGTTAGAATAATCCTTAGACATGTTCTCTAGGTTCACAATATAGTTTTCACATCCTAGTATCAAATGGTTAAATAAAACATTTCTCTAATACCATTTATAGAGACCCTCAATTTAAATAAATTCACATTACATAACATTTGTAGAACACATAAAAAATTATACAAATAGGCTCCCAATGACTGTACTATTCTAGTTCCATTGGAAGCATGGTAACATTGACCTATAAATGAGCTACATTATCACCGACTAGGTTCTTCCTGAATAAAAAAAATTCTTAGAACATCGAAGATAATACATAACTTCATAACCTGGGAGAAGGAAACCTAAAAAGGGGTGAGATCAAATGATCAATAATTTTAAACAATGGAGATAATTAAGCATAATCATGATCATAAGGGTATGAGAACATGATCATGAAAATAGAAGATCATACCCTGCATATCAAAGATCATACACATGAATAATGACATAAATATTGAATGATCATAAGACATAAATCATAAAAAAATAAGTAAAATAAGATATGAAACCCTAGGTAAAAAACATGAAATTGTGGAAGGCACATAACCATATATAATGATTTCCATAATAGACAAGGCATAACTTCAAAGGTTATCTTAGTGGTCAAAGTTTGTTACTTAACCATGTTCACAACCCATTCCCACTCTGTATTATTGAATTTAGATTATCCCACATTACATCCCTATAATACTAAACCAAATTAACCCCTTATTATTTCTATTTATATCTCATAAGATATAAATTTATACCTAATGCATTGGAGGAAGATATAGGTCCCACCATGCTCATAATGAAATCATAAATACACATGCCTCAATATCATGAATTATTATATCATAATACTTATAATGAAATGGGTATTATAAAAATTTAACCATATCACAACCTATGGTAAGAGACATGTTTCAAAATAATTTCATCATAAACATAACCCGTTAAAAGAAGCTGGTTTCAAAATCATATAAACCATGAAATAGAAATAGGTTTCATTAACACAATGCCATCCAAACACAATCCATTTAGAGAATGAATATGAATGAGAACATTGAATTATTTCCCCATAAAGTAATTATTAACAACAACATATTTTTTCAAATATAGGACAGAATTTTGAATGATATGTTAAAAAAAGTTCTTTAGAAAATATCTTTTTATCATTGAAATTTGATTTTCACATCATTTAACGTTTTTCTTAAATTGGTTTGAAAATTTATCAATAAATATATGAAAACCATATAAAAATTTTTAAACCCATTTTCCATGAAAATGGGATTGAAATATCATTGAAAAATAATTTTTAATACATGATTTTTAATACAATAAATTTTTGTTCGGAGAGAGACGCCGTCAGATTTATACAAAAAACATTATATTAAGTACCAAAGAGAGAAAAAGTGCTACAAATTCATGGATATATGTTGAATAAGTGGAGTTTAGGAAAACTCATTACTGTTATTGATATATGTTTTATAATATTTCATCATAGGAAGAATAAATATAGACAATCTTGAAAAGCAATGACATTGTCTCAATAATCTTTTATAAATTGGTAACATGGTGTTATACTATCAAAGTAATAAAATGAAATTAAATAAAGTATAAAATATCATGAAAATAAGTAATTTAAATATATAATATTTAAAATGGTATTATATACACCTCAAAAAAAATTTAGGTGCACAAAAAAACAAGAGGATGAAAGAAAGAACATGAGATAAAACTGTTTTACCGATTTGGTAACTTCTGAAATTTAGTCCCCATGAAATAAAGACCATAAAAAATATATGTTAATACACATAAAATAATTTACAGAATTAATATAATAAAATCATGGCCATTATGTACACCACAAATATGTAAAGAGTGGAGAACATAGCATGTATCTCATAGAAATAAAAAGTGAGATGAAATCCCTATACATTGTGTCTTGAATTTCTTCGTACTCATTCAAAAAAACTATTTATTAAATAAAAATTTATTATAAATAAATAAAATCACCATAATATTATGTTTAGTATCATATTTAGTTTGATTAAGAACTTATATTACCCACTTCTTAACCATCTTTTGTTAATGTTTCACTTCAGATAATATGTTCTTTATTCTTCACATGTGACTTAATTTGTTATATCGTTGGTACATATAATTATATCATGACACATTTTTTTAAAATATATAAATAAAATTTATAATCATTGTATTTTTATTATAATAATCTAGATAATATATATGTATAAAATGAAATACACTGTTTAGGGAGAGGGTATGTCATACATAGGCTAGAACGTTGTTTCCATTTTTATTATCGTTTTGAAAGAATAAAAAAAATAAAAATTATGAATCTACGAATATAATTATTAAATTAAATTTATAATTTCTTATATTTCTTATATTTTAATTTAACCCGCCATTTAATACAGTCCATTTTATGTGTGAATTTATTATATCACTTTGATAGTGCAGTAGTGCACACATCCTCAAAAGCAATTATCATATTAACACCAAATTGATTGTAAAAATATATGTGTTGACAAATGAATAAATAATATTATAGAAATAATAAATATAATATAAAACATTTATAAATATAGTTTCCATCATCTTTTACCCCATGATAGGTTTAATTGAGAAATGAACAACTATTGTTTAGTGAGGTGGTAGTTTTCCATTCACATAAACATTATCTTTATTACCCAATAGATGTAGGTGTGTGTACGTGTAGGTATAACCCATATAATAAAAAAATATTAGTATATTGAGCATTATTTTTTTCATACACTCATGGAATAAATAGTTTGGTTTGGTGTGGATAAGAAAAATAAAATAACGGAGCATGTGAGAAGGCATTATCTCTAAATCGGGTAACTCCTTTTGGTTTGTGCCAAATGGGTTCCTTGGAATTAATTATAAATAGGGGAAGGATTATAAAATGAAGGCAGGTTTTTTTATTTTATTTGATAGATATTTTTGGAAACTAAGTGGTTTGAGTATTGGGAATTAGTTGTAAAGTTGGTGGCCTTTAATAGGGAATGGAAAGGCCACACATGGAATTTTTTTAATACATGTTTTGTGTGTCCCTGTTTTTACTTATAAATGTCATAAAAAACCAAATAATCTCTACAATGAAAGGTTAATTGAAGAATAACAACCATAAAATCGGTATTTTAGAAGTTTCTATGGTGTTTTGGATCTTAAATATAAGGTTTAGTCCTTAATTGACCTTAATATTAACTTAAATGATGTGATTAATTTTAATAAATTTCAAAAAATATATTTGGTAAAAATAGCAGTTGAACTTATTATAAATTATATATTATTCTGATTAAAAATAGTTATTCCAATTTTACAATTTGTTATCACATATGTGAAATAAATAAATTAAAAATGTATCCCACAGTCGGTTGGACAATGTGAGTTTTAAAGTAAAAATGATCAAAAGATTGTTATTTTATTAGTAAATATCATTGTGATCTTCGTTAAAATTACCTAAATTGAACTAAATTATTAAACATAACTAAATTAGACATTAAACAAAATTAAAAATACAATTTATCCTTAAAAATAAATTAGATTAAAAAGTTTCTTTGAATTAAAGTCTGATATTTTTCTCTATTAATCAAAAATATTGTTTCTTTTAAAAATCCCAAAAATTCAACATAAGATAATATAGAAATTTTAAACTAAAATATTGTGTTTATTTTATCAAATTAGATTTCTAAATGTGTCTAAAATTAATTTTATTATTCATCATAAATGGACATGAAAAACTGCTCTATCGAGAAAATGGTATTTTAAAACATATATGGACTTTATCGAAAATCATTAAATTCATTAGGAATATGTTTTATTTATAAAAAATAAATGAAAACAATATTTTTTAAGTAGTAATTACTATTCATATTACAATTTCTAATGTATAGGTTAGAATTGTCTCATTTAAATAAATATAACAGGAATATGATTCTTTATAGAAACATCAGTGTTGCATGTAATATATGCAAAGTTTGTGTTCTGTATAACAGATACCAAGTCAGTGTTGTGTGTAACATGTAGCAAGTTAATATTAAATTTATCAAATTAATTTTTGGTTCCATGTAACATACTCCAAATTTTAGTCGTGTGAATTGAATGTTCGATTTAGTTCAATATAATACATAACTGAAAATTTAATTTATTTGAAAAATTGTCCATAAAAACATGTGGTGTTAAAATAATTCATCGAGTACATAGTGGTGAAAAAAATAACCACTATACAAACTAGACCCCTAATGGTTACCTGTATTGGGAAAATTTGGACCCTATGTTCCTCATACCCATAGGGTTCTTCCCCCTCTTAGTACATCTTTAAACAAACCCTACATTACTACTTATAAAGTCACTTCAAATAATTATTCAAAAAAAATAACATCTAAAATTAAATTTTTTTAGATGGATTTGTGGTCAAATATCATTATAATATCCCCACCCATAGGATTATGGTACCAACTTCTTCATAAAATTTATACTATCATTGGATATCCTTCTTGGATTCATAGACTCAAGATTCATATTTGATATTTCCATGAGTTTCTTGAAATGAATTAGAGGAATCATATTCAATCATAATACCTAATCTCAATGATTTATAACATATATAGGATAATCAATACATGATACATTTAACTCCAATCCAACATTACCTTATCAGATCTTGTGTGAGGGTTTTTGTACATACCATCTTAATGGATAAACATATGATGTAATATGAAACGAACAAAATATTTGGCTATGAGTAAAATTTATAAGAGGCTACCACAACATTTCCATGGATTTAAAAAAGTAATAGAATATATTTTTTTAATGAATATTTATTTAAAATATATTAGTGACCAAATATAAGTAAAACATGAATAAAAAATTGTCACCAACTCTGAATTCAAACAATCCATATAGATGGTTGACATAGGACTTATACTGACAATATGAAATATCATATTATTTCCAAAATATTTTTTATTTCCAAATAATTTCTCTAATAAGACTTAGACCAATTAAAAAAGATTAAAGTAGCTATATGAAATAAATATATTGGATACATAGTATTTAATAGAAATGATCATAAGGTCCAACTAGATGGGTGATTGTTAGTTTTTATTCTAGGATAATTTCACCAATGAAGAATTATCCTTCCATGATCAAAAAATGATAGAACATAAGTTGTAGTTATATCTTCTCAAATATATATATTTTCCATGTACTATTTTTCAACATAAGTATAAATGGAGATACATAGTATCAACTATGGTCCCAATTCTCACTATATTCCTTGCACAATCAAATATATAATCCTCAAATACTTATCAGAGAAGATTCTAGATAATAAACCAAGAATCAAAAATATTTTACTATGATATAGTTTTTAAATCTCATAACATGTGGAATCCTCTCTTTTGGGTAACAATTGGGTTGTCTTAGTAAGATGAGCCACATTTACACAAACTATATACATTATTTTATGATATTATGGTTAATGTGTTAGAAATCCCATCTTGATCTCATCCCATTTCCACTAAATAATATATGTAACATAATATTACCTACTCAATAATTATTTTCTATCATTATATTGTGATAATAAAATCATCTTGAATCAAATCCAACAATATCATTCCTTATGCCAAGACACAAAACATTTCAATGGATGTCACATTAGATTTGTATGATACCAAGGAGAATAAACCATCTATATGAATGATACTACATCACCACTTATTTTATCATGATCATAAGAGCAATGAGTCTTACATTAATGTAAGGACGATGAAATATCAATGAATAATAATTGAGAGCATAATTTTAAATTTTCTGAATGTGATTCACTATAATTGATCAAATGTTTGTGTAATGTAGATATATACGCCTCCAATCCAATATTACAATGCACTTGGGAGCGGGAGGCTCAGATGCGTGCACAGTACCCACATTAGTTTCCCTAATTTTTTATATATCTTTACGGGGATGTAAATCCCTAAGGTGGGAGTAATGTAAAGACCCTTAAAATTTAAGGGAAATTTTTTCTTAATTATCATTGGGATTTTACAAGAATGCGGTATCAGACGACACCTGATTTCGAGACCCGGTGTGCCTGGAATATTTATCCGAAGATTAGCTCGGGTACGTTCAGTGAACGAATGAGCGGGTTTCCCTAATTTTTGGACCGGTGCTCGGATTCGAATTCTGAGGGCGCTGATGGAACCGCAGTGCCGATAATTGCTTATGAACACATTTTCCGGAGTTGCGTTTACACGGGAGAAGTTGTTAATAATCGTGGAAGTTAAAAATAAAATTGTGGTACAATTTTATTTTTACTAAGTGATTAACCTTTGAGTGGAAGTTGGGGAAACCACCCAAGTGAGGTTATGAGGGCGTTGGGGCCCACACGAACCCCAACCCTTAATTCTCCCTAACCCCCCATAACCCTCATTTTAATGACTTAGGTTTAATTACTTAAGTTATTTCTTTTTTTTTTGAATTTCAAACTTAAGGCTTGAGTAAAAAAATAAGAGGGGGCTTATTTTATTATTGTTGGGTTTTGTTGTGTTGATTTTTTGGGAGAAAAAGAGGAGTTTTGAAGTTCTCCATTATTCGTCGAAGAACGCGAAGAACACACCACCGCTGATGGGGAACGCCAACCTCCGATGACGGACAATGGCGAAAGACGCCTTCCTCGGACTTCAACAAACGCCAATGATCCTTTTCTTCCCTGAAGTCCTTTTCTACGACGAACCCTCGCTCAACGAATTCGACGAGGTAGGGGATTTATTGTTGTTGTTATTCGTGAATTCTTCCATCATCGTTCCTTGTTTCAATTTGACCGCTTTCTACCGATTAACGGGAGGGGGTCGGACCGCACAAACACGGTCGACCATCCTCCCTTATCTTTGTGTTATTGCGGTTTGAAGGAAAGTGACGCAGTGCAATGGCACCGCGTGGGATCTTGTGGAAAGGATGCGCGGCGCCGTTGCACTGTGCTGAAGAACCAAAAAGGCACCGCGGCCGGAGCGGGGTCAACGCGGAGGGGCGCGGTGCTGTCACGCCGCGCCGGACAGAACAAGGCCGCGACCTTAGGCAGCGGCGGAGCATGGAGCGGTGGCCGGTTTCCGTCTGCTGGCGTCGGTGCGGGGTTACCAGAGCAGCCGGTCCCGTGGTGGCAGCAGCCGGCCGGCTGGAGCAGGCCGTCTGGTCAGGGGAGAAGCTGGGGGTTCGTAACCCTCAGCTTCCAGAACAGCAGCGGCCCCCACGTGGGGGGCTGCGTTTAATTGAACAGGGGGTAGCCCCCCCCCCCCCCTTCCCCCGTGACCGCCCAGCTTGGTTACACTGAGCTGGAAAGTGGACCGACAATGTGCCATGCCGGGCTGCCTAGGCCGGGCCACTCCCATGTGGGCCGGACCCAGACCCGGGTCGGGTCGACACGAGGGGTCTCGGGCTGGTTCGGTATGGGCCAAAACCCCCACTTTCGAACCTCGTTCGTTCTTTTTACCATAACATGGGCTACGAACCTCTGATCGACGCACCTGCAGCTGCGATGCGATCCTTGGATCAAGATAGGTGTTTTGATATATTACACTAAAGGTTTCAGAGTACATTGGGTTCAACCGGCTTGGTTCAAACATGAAACTAACTGGGCCTTGAGAGCGGAAACGCTTATAACTTGAGTTCCGGACGTCCGATTGACGTGTCATTGACTTTTTTGGATCCCTCTTAGTGAGACGGACCATTTGTCTTACTCCTCTCGAGGATTAGAGCTAGTTGGAGTAAGGTCAGGTTGGTTTTAACTTAAAATCCAACCAGGCCCCTGAGACGAAAAAACCAATAACTCTCTGACCGGGCATCCGATTGACACTCCGTCTGTGACGGTTGAGTTTTTGTTGACGATATGGAAGTTTTGTATACATCAACTCTAGACTTCATGACAGTTGATGTATCAGCCCCTCAGATCGTGGAGCGGACCCTCTTGAACGAGCTTGCTGTGTACGAGAACCCTAGAGCTGGCTGCTACTGCGACGACGATGATGACTACACAGAAATACTCCGTGGATTCGACAACGATGATTACGACACTCAGCGATCCTACATGGATCAGTGCTACCTATCGTATATGGGTCAGATCCTGTGTGGGTCAACGCTCAGTGGTCCTGTGTGGGCCAGCGCCAACCGATCATGTGTGGGTCAGATCCTGTGTGGGTCAGCGCTTAGCGGTCCTATGTGGGCCAGCGCCTACCAATCCTATGTGGGTCAGATCCTGTATGGGTCATTGCGGGGTTAGTACCTATCGATACTTTTTGGTTCAATGTGTGTGTTAGTTCCTATCAATCCTTTGTAGGTCATTGTCGGGTAACTAACTACCGATCCTTTGTGGGTCCTATGTCTTAGATGAATCAGTGGCTATATCTGATCATCTTAATCATCTTACGATGAAGTATACCTATGTGAGCTGAATCTTGACATTCAATCATTATCTTAGATATGATTGACTTGTTTTCCTATGTGGATTGTGTTGTGATATCCTGTGTGGATGTGATCGGACTTGGGCTCGGATTTTGGAGCCGAACTAGAATTGATGACTTAGGTATATGTATGGGCATATACATAAGTAGAGTCGGATGTTACTTCGTGATTTTATCGTTCCATTGTGGATTCCAGGAGACCTTCGGGGGTCTCGGGTCCCTACTGAGTAGCTTATACTCACCCCTGCATGGGCTATGCTTGCACAGTGTTGTGTTGGTTGCAGACGACGAACAACGCTGATCGTGGTTAAGGCTTGTGGAACAAGTTGGTACCTGGAGGTGGACCAATGGGCAGGATGTACACGGAGCGGACGGGTGGACCCGTGGAGCTTTGGAGACTATATGTACCCACCCATAAAGTTGGACTTTCAGTGGAAGGCTCGACGTTGCATCTTTTCTTTTAGTTGTTAGTTGTCCTTTCCAGTTTTACTTTACTTTCAGTTTGGGTTTGTATACTGGCCCACATTCTTTTCTGCACTTACTATTGTACCCAGTTATTACATAGTGTTTACATCTGCTTGCTTACTCTGTGTGTTTGTTTACTTACAAAGTAAATGAATTCCCTTTTTATCGATAATTACGCCTTGGTGCTAGTCGACAACCCCTGTCTTATTGAAGGTGGGCTTGGGGTAGTCACGGAATGGGCCCCGAGGACGGGTCATGACAAATCAAACCTAGATTAATGATTCAATTAAATAGATGTTAGGTACATAAAAACATTATTTAATACTCTATAAGTATAGGAGATAAATAGACTATATGAAAAATCCTGAAAGAAGATTCAAACACCCAGAGGAGATAAAATATGATCAAACGTGATATGTTCCACCAAGTTAAGGGGTTTAGAGGAGCATAAATATCCTTGTGAAGGCTCTAAGTCCTACAAGGGAAGGTCATAGGTTGAATGGAAATAAAATATGTCAATTAGAATCTAAAACCTACACAGAACAAGATTTATAGTTCTTGTATTATCATTATATGATGTAAAATTCTTGAAGGCCATATGCACTGAAAAACACATCTCATGTTCATTAAAATTGAAATTTTACCATTTTAAATTGAGTAAATTTTGAATAGTGTGTTAACATCTCACTTTTTACATCAGTTTCATAGAATCTACCTCGATAACGTTACATGGTGTGTTATTCCTTTACATGGTGTTTAGTCACACAAAAACCAACATCAGCCTAGTTTACTATAGGAAAACATCATAAAAGGATGCTAAAATGGGATTTAAGGTATTACATAGAAGGTTAGAGGCTTTTACAACCTTCCCACCAAATAAAACCCATTTTCTAAAAAAACTCTTTTCATGAAATTCCTATATAAAACAATTTAGTCCACTATACCCTCATACGTGCCTCATTCTCCCATAATTCATGGGTATCAGAACCATGATGCCATAGAACATGAACCACATGTATCATCCTTCATTGAATATTTTTTTTTCACTGAATGAATAACAATGAATTGATTATTATCCATATATAAATCATGCTCAATATCAATATCCTCATTGATCAAGACATGTGTTGGGTTAAAAAGATACTTATGATGTTTTGATATATGGAACACATTATGTATTGATGAAAAATGTGGTTGGAGTGGAAATTGGTAAGACACATTCCCAAATTTCTCATAAAACTCAAATGTTCCCACTACATGAGGGGAATTTTTTCCATTGCCCTAAGTTTTTGATGACCCAACTGGGGTGAATCAATCAAGAACACATGGTCACCAACTACAGACTACAATGATCAATGATAAAAATCCTAGTGATAATTAAATTGCCATTGTGCTGTAAACATTATTTGATTAATAAAATATATATTTTTCTCTTGAACCATGTTCATTACAAAGATGGATATTTTTCAAATATATGAATAACACAAGGCATATTTACATGGCCTATAATACAAGGACAAAAAAGGATCCATTCTGATTGATGATTCTAACAATTATTATATAAAATATAAACCAGTCCTAAATTTTAAACCCAAAATCCACTAAAGTTGTAAATTTAGGCACAAATAATTTCTTCAATAATATAGATAACCCCATCTACGTATTCATATTTAGGCATATGGTATGCAGAACCACAAAAAAATAGATCCTAGTGACTCCAAGAGGAATCTACAAAAGATATTTGTAAAAATGGGATCCCTATCAGAGACTATATCAGATAGAAATATATATAAAATGATTAATTTCTCCAATGTAGATATTTAACGACTACTAAACTTTGGTTGTATCATGAATGGGTATAATGGGAGACCATTTGTCTAGTATATCAATGACATCCCATATCACATTTTTCATTCTTGTGTGTAATATGGACCCTTATAAAAAATTCCATTAAAATATCATCCCATATCCAAGTCATCAATGGAACTAGATGATGAAACCCTGAAGGTCTCCATTTCACATACTTGACCTATTTAATGGTATAACAATGTGAAACAAATTTAGTGATGTCTCAACTTATAACAATACATCATACTCTACATCACTTATCATAAAAAATATATTCGGTTCATGCGTCTACAACATATTGTGAACTATGGAAATCTATAATCACATATTTTTTAAAATTAAATTACACAACAAACCAATTATAAAAATATATAATACCCTATGTGGAGGATTGGCACTTTGTGATGGTCTTCAAACCATAAAACGAGTACCTAATGTTATGAAATTCATTATCAAGATGGTGTTCTAGAAAAATAATCTTAATAAGTATGGAGGATAATTGAAAACTAAAAATGAAAACCTCATCCCCTAATTTAAAATTTTCAGTATTATACATTGAAATAAATCTCCATAAAATAACACTATTATAATTCTTCATTCATGGTATGGTTCTGGTAATTCATCTCAGGTGGGAAATGATTTTGAGATCCAAATGTAATGATGTGATCACCCATTATAGCAACCCATCCAAAACAAAGACCATATATCATAAAATATTGCATAACCCTCTGCATCCATTAGTTGATTCATTAACATTGTATATTATGAAATTCATTTCATATCAACCAATGAACTATAAAAAATTTCATACCAAATGAACTTTATCCCCTTGTGAGTCAGATTATTGATCAGAGAACAATACTTCAATAAATACATTACTAACCTGCAGAAATACATGAAATTTCCCAAACATTTCCTTATAATTTGAACCTTCCATGGTATCTCAAATTTGATAATATCTTTAAACTTTTTATGGTAAACTGAGATACCATGTTCCAAGACCATAATCCTTAAGAAAATATCTTCATAGATCCAGAAATAAACTTTTTATATATTGGAATCATGTTAGTGATTACTTAGTGATTACATAACTTATCATAAATGAAATACATGATCCATATCAAACATATATTAAACCAATATATAATCCAAAAATACCACAAGAAATTTATAAAGATACACATAAATGATCATATTCATCAAATCCATAGAGACTGTAATAGAATGGGTTAGACCAAATATAATTTCATGATAATCGTTATGAAGATACCTACATAAAAAGTTAGTTTTCTAAAATTTAGATACATTTATGATCAATTGGAAAAAACCATATCGAAGATCAATCATTAATAATCAATTTATCCCTTTTGGTTGGTCAAAAAGATCATCAATCTAAGGTAAGAGATACCATTTTATTTTAATTCATTTTAGTTTCAATTAATCAACACATATGAAATTTTTTCCATAATGATTATTTTCAATTTGAATAGTTACCATGGAAGGTGACACACTTTGGTGTATAAATCCTTTATCAAATAGAACATCCAGAAATGTATTCAACTATTTTATATTAGCAGGTTCCATATGGTAAGTCAGTATAGATAGTGGCAGAGTACTAGGATCTAAATAAATTGAAAACATTAAATCTCTTATATGTAGAAACCATGAGAAATAAAAATGAAACTTCTTGAGAAACTTGATGAAAACTAGAGGGAGATCATCACTCAATTATTTCCCCTCTAGTTAAAAAAACTAATATTAATATCCATATATTACTATATTAAAGTCCAAATATACTATTCCTTTGCTCCCATTCTCCTTGAAGTACAGGCTACACCCCAGTAGGTGAAGTGAAGGAGACCCATCAAAGATAACAGTCAATTCAGTCCTAATTATAAATGAGGCGATTCATCCTGAAAATGGAATCAAGATATTTCCTGTTATAAACATGAAAATTCATGGTAATCATAATATATGATACAAAGAAAGTTCATGTAAGACCCTAGATATATTGATCTCTCTTTGTTTTTATGGGTGTAGTATTATCCATCATTTAATTCAAAATCTCTATATAAAGATATATAATGTTCAAAATATGTGTCCATATAAATGAATGAGATTCACCAATATCAAATAAAATAGTTACAAATTATGAATCTATAGTGATGGTAACTATCATAATCATTTGACCTGTATCATATTCTTATAGAGAGTCTTCCACTATGAGAACAAGCTTCGTTCTATATGCATGTTCCAAGAACCCCATAGATCTTGTAGTATCTTATTACACCATGTTAATTTTAGGTGATGATGATACTATTATACTATGTGGTGATGAAAAGTTATAATAGAATATATTCATGTGACTAGATCATTAATAACCACTATAAATCATGGTTTCCCCAATGAAAAATAGTTTTTAATTACCATGATTTCCATACTGGGATCAAGTCATCAGTATCTTCCAGGCACTATAGGAAGTCTAGTAAAACCATGCTATTGAGAGAAACACTAAGACTCATCATAAATCCTATTCCCTTTATGGGAACTGGTATAACATATAATAATTAAAAGAGGAATTATTTTCTACCCTAATAGATAGCTTGGTCAGGATTAACCAACAATTTCCTATCCATAATGTCATTATAAGAGGAATGATTCATCAAAGAAACATGAAAAATGATAGTTCAATGTTAAACCATCTATTTTTCATCATATAATTTGACACAATATCTGTTTTAAATTTCCCAAGATTATAAAATTAGTTCCCATACTCTCTCATAGTCCTATCATCCTTTTCAAGTTTGTAAAACACCATAGCCTAAGCCATCACTATTGACTCTTGATATATTTGATCATTAAAAAAACTAAATTCCTTTCACTCCAAACCATAATATTTCTTATACATTACCATATTGTCCATCCATATACTTCAAGGTCCCTATATCTTGATGGTTGAATATTTCACCTTTATTGAATTAGTCGTTTCCAATAACTCAAAAAGAATCTCTATCATTCACAACCAGTACTGAGCCACTATGAGGATCATTAGATCATTATAACACTTAGGTATTTTGGTGAAGGAACTACTAAGAATGATATCAATACTCATCCCTATAAGGTTCCATATATGGATTCGAAACAGTAATGGTTGTAGGATTCTATCCTAAAGATCTGAAGCTGACAGAATAATCCCAATACAATTCTTGTCCGAATGAGTATTATCTCACTATAGTTCACCCAAATATTCCTATCAAAGAATATTAAGATGTATTATCAAATTCATAATGCGTAAAACATAATAAAAAATTAAATACATCATATGGTTTGTTGGATCAAAAAATAATCCAAGGGAAACTGGAAAATTTAACCCATCAGATAAGATATAAATATCTGGATCTTAACCAATCCAAATAAAAAGTTGGTAAAAGACTATAACTAGGTAATTTTGTTATTAAAGATGTGTTTCCTAAATTATACATGGTGAATTCTGTCTCATTATAATGGGATATTTCCATTAATCCACTCGTAACTACATCCCTATCTTGATAAGATATCCCAAACTGCATACTTACATCAAGGAAAGAAGGAAAACTTGTACCTCGGATACCACATCATTATAAACCATCCCATATAACTTGGTACCTTGATACCTAATCCAACACTGATATAGACCAATGGATGTTCCCAATCAACATGGGTTAGTCACTAGCACCCAACATCATATAATAAATAAGAGGGAATTAATTTGACAAATAAATAACAGATAGTAAAAGATATAAGTAAATTTCCTAATCACATAAAAAATGATAAATTACTATAAAATACTAATGTATATCAAAAAACAAATGTAGTACATTATCAATGTAATTGGTTACTAAAAATAAAATTTTAAATATCATGAAGGATTCATAAATCTAATCCAAAATGATTAATTACATACACATCCCCCATAAGGTAGTTTCCCTTGGCTCAGACATGATAAATGGAAATGTAAAAAAAAATTAAGCAAAAGGTATGGTTTGAGATATAATGCCGTGTAGGGTCTCACCATGATTTCCATAATAGATGCCAAAAAAAAATCATGATTCCAATTTTAATAAAATGGATAATTGAAATACATATTCATATTTAAAACAAATCATGCTTTCATTTAAAAATAATGGAAAATATTTCAACTATGTATCAAGTAATCATTTTATATAAAATAATTTATGTAAATCAACATGAATGATAAAATAGCTTTATAATCAGTTGAATATATATATCAAATCAATCATAAGAAGCAACATCGTCAAATTATCTATTATAAAAAGATTCTACTTATAATATCCTAACACATCTCATATCATTGATAATGGAATGTGCGTTTACATATATCCCTTTGTATTTGGAAGAATATGACATCTCAATATCCCTTCAAGGTTAGGATCTTCCAAAAAACTTCATTTAGAGATGTTCTTTTTAGTCCATTTTTATGGAACTATTGTCCAGGTGTGTTTGTCTGAAAAAATACACTTACTACCCAGGATCAAAGGTTTTCTATAAATAAATAGAAAAATGGAAAAGTATCTCCGTTCAAATAAAACATTTTTTACAATTCAATTTAAAAATTTTAGTTGAATATTATGATTCATTTTTAAATAAAAAAATGGGTTTGTCATTAGTTTATGAATTTTAAAAAAAATACAATCATAGTATTTTATAAATATGATTTAATCCATTTTCAAAAATAAATTATCAAACCATTTCATAAATTCAATCAATTTCAAAATACACCCAATATTCCAATTCAGTTGGAATTTTTTATATTTTCCGAAATCTATATCATATTAAATTCCATTTTCAATTCACATCAATTAAATTTTTCCTAACTCAATTGAAATATAATTGAAAAAATTCAAGAAAATAATTGTTTAGTAATAGGGAAAATCTCAAAAGAAGCATCAACCTTTAATAAAGGAAATAACAATGCAAACAACCATAATGGGATTTTCTAAGGAAAAACAAAGGTTATGTGATCAAGTAATCAAAACTATATTAAATATTCCACTAAATGGACTTTAGATCTATCAAAACACAATGATATAATACTGTATATGGCATAGATACAGATATATTAGAAGAATAATCATGAGAGAAGATTCATTTACCCAGAGGAGACGAAATGTGAACAACCATGCCCTGATCATCAAAGTGTAGGGGTTGAGAGAAGAAAAAAAATCTTATTGAAGGATCTATGTCTAATTATGTGAAAAAATATCATGGAATATTCCCAAAAAAACCCAGTGTGTCATACCATTACATGAAATGTAATCTACCAGTAGACAAAAGATATACTATCTTCAAGAATAGAAACTCCAAAATTTGGAAGGCAAAAAGAAGGAATATTAATACTTTAGAAGGTAACAAGGATTTTCCAAAACACACCTATTAAATCATAAGGTATAGAAATTTTATAATGATAATATATAATTATAAAAGAATAATGAGAATTATTGACATGTTGATAATTATTTTTTTAAAAAAATAAAGGGATAAATGATAAAAAATGTTTTTAACATCATAAGGATGATTTTTATATTAACATGAATGATAGATTTATTATATGGAGTTGCGATGATGAAACATATGATGATGAAGAATCTACACTCCATTTAAAGATGTTTTATCCAAACCTAAGAAAAAATACCTTATCTAAATTTAATTACACCATATATGGATTCTCATAAGAGAAGAAAAGAATTATTGATGATGATGTTTTATTAGTGTTATAGATAATAAATCAGCTACATTCAAATATACATCATAATTAGGAATAATATTTCCCGCTATATGAACTAGTATCTCTAAAAATACTCAGAGTTATAAATATTCTCTAAGAAAGTAACTTGTAGGGAAAATATTCCCATCTCTCTTCAGACCAATCTAGACCATTAATGGTAAGTTAATCTTGTAATTTAATTTCTCTATTATCACCATTGGTATTTTTATTATTATTTTAGAAGTGATTGTTGTTTTTTAAACTTGTCTTTGAGTATTATTTTTTTTCTTGATTTTGTTTCTTAGTTTGAGTGGTAAATATTTTTTTGTTTTTTATAAGCTAAAATAATTTTTTTTATTTATTGGTTATGTCCTTCTAAATAATGTTTGACATATGTTAGTTTCGTATATATATGATTAATTTGGTTCTCTAGTTATTTCTTGTTTTTTAATGGTTGGTGTTCTTTTTTTTCTTAATTATTCATCATTTATAAATCAATACCTCCATTATTTTATTTTTCCCCACATCAAATAAAATTCTATTAATAAAAAAGAAACGAAATCATTATATCATAGAGGATCAATGTTAACTGGGTTTAATTCATAATTTTTTAAAGAATTTTATGAATCATTTTCTCTCATATATTGAGGGAAGGAAAACATGTGGAATATTAACATTCAAAGATGTTGTTCGAAAGAATTGAAAAAAATTAGACTATTAGAAATCATAAGGTTCATATATTTCATTTTTATAATCTATTCAGTGACAAATTCACCCATATATTCTATTGATCCATATATGAATACTATATTATATTTTATTCAATAAATAAAGTGTCTTATTCTCATCACCCAATAATTTCTAATGGCAGTGATTATTATTATACACTTTTATTTAGTACTTTTTCATATATTTTATATATTAAGGTAACATTTTATTTATTATGTATGTTTTATTAATATTATTCGATATATATATTCAAGTGTTTTTTTTGGATTTTAAAATTAAATATATTTTAAAATATATATTATATATATTATCCACATTCACAGACAATTTAAGAAATTTATAAACCTAATTACTTTCGTAATTGTTTTCCCATTTAAATTATTAAGGCCCAAATAAATAACCTAAATATTAACTTTAACATGAACATATTGGATTAATTGTTGAGTATATTTTTAAAGAGCATATACATGGGTCTTTAAAATCTTATCAAGTAGTTTTCATGGGAAAAAAGTTGGAGTGAGATTAATTGGAGGAGTATTTTTAGTTTTCAATTAGTATTTACATTTTAAATATTTTTGTAATTTTCGTAAATTATTTATTTATAATCCTATGTCTTTATTTTACACTATGTTCATATTTTACGTGGAAAATTAAAATTGGGTTTCCATTCAGTTGGATATGTTTAATTTATATATATTATTTAGGGTAATTACTCAAATTTAAGAGTTTATACATATGTTTTTAGTATCAAAACCTTGTGATATTAATGGGGTGGGGGGTTTGGGGTATCACCCTTAGTTTCATCATCAACATAATATGGATTATTACTGAAATAATGAATTGGAAATATTATATTAATTTCATGGATTTCCTTATTGAGTATATATACACTCACCCATAACAAAATCACCTCTTTTATTTATATTATATATTTACATATCATCTATAGATGGTTTTTACAAACTAGGGTTATTTTATCTTGGTTTGTTTTTGATTTTATTAAAGGTAAATTGATATATTTCATAGTTGGAGGTATAAAATAGATTCTTGGATACTAGATTCTTATATAGTAATGAATTTTCCTATGATATTATATTTTATTTATTTTATCCTCAATATACTTGTATATTAATTGGTTGATTTCATCATTTTTATTTTGGAATATTCATTCTTATTGAATTTTTAAAAAATTTAATATTATTATTTATAAGAACCTAGTTTTCATTCTGGTATGAATCCTTTAATTTACAATCTATATATTTAAATTTGACCTAATATGTATGCGTAATGATTTTGTAAATCTTGTGAGGGAGTCCCAGTCTTGTTTGAAGCCCAGAACCCATATTTTTGGGGAAAGTAGGCTTCGAGCATAGTTTAGAGTAAACTGTGCGGATAGTGTTTTTACAGATAGAGCACATCAAATGGTTGGCGCAAGACTGTGATGATGCCCCCTTATCCCAAGTACCCATGTATGGATTTCACACAGTTTGATCAAACCATTCAGGCAAAGCCGTCTCACAGTGTTTCCACACTGTTTGAAAAACCGTATGGACAAACCATGCCGATGATAAGTTTTTTGGTAAATTTCGCATATTTTTCATAATTATATATTAATCCTCCTCCATCATAATCTGAGAAAAAATGGGAATAACCACTTTTCTTCTCATATTGGAGCATTTTGAAGGCCAAATCAAAGAATAAAAATATATCCTTCATCTATCATCTGATCGACCTTCCATTCATCTTGTTTGATGTGCAGTGGTATATACTCATGTCCTCAATAGCTGATATTATTATCTCTTTACCTTGAGGTAGATATTATCATGTGAGAGTTTTCCCCTTTTATTTGATCTACTATAATTTGAGGATAATCAAGGGTTGATACTAGAGGATAAGAGTTGTAAAACCCAGAGGTGGGTGGTCTATAACTCATCCTTAAAGTTCATTGATTTTGGAATATTCGTGTGGGGACCATCAGTTTCATTGGAAGTCGTCTCATAAATTTTAATTTCATGGTTTATCTTTTTAGAATAACATGTTCCTGCTATTTTCAAATATGTTATTATTTGAGAGTGGTTACACCCACAACTCAATCCACCTCATGTCGAAGATTATGGAATAATTGGGTTTTAGTGTTTTGGCATGTTTGTGCCATTTTTTTGATGTGCCATTACTTTACCTTTAAAAAGGAAAGTATTTATATAATAAATGTCTTGTAATTAATTATAATTTCATAATGTAATTTACCATGTATTCAAACCACATGAACCACGTAAGGTATGTTCATTTAAAATGATTATTAAATTATAAATGTGAAATGGAAAGTATACTATGTATATAACATAGCCTTATTAAATAATTTTTATTAAAGGTTACATGTCTGTATAACCGCTTTCTATATTGATTTAAGGGAGTGGAGTGAAACTCCATGAATTAATATTCCATAATGGGTAATTAAGAATTGATAAAATGGTTACAATGTTACATGGCCTATCCACACTAATGGAAGAAAGGGGTTGGACAAATAGATAAACAGTTGCAATGCTACATGGAATATCCAAAATAATGGTATAAAAGGCTTGAAACTAATAAATAAATACATTATTATAATAGAAAATAGGAATGTACTAACTCGAAAACACCATGGATTCTGAGAGGAGAATACCATGGGTCTCGGGAACCCCATTTCGATTCAACGATGTGGTTTTCTTAGATCGATACCCACGTAGACTCCGGTTCTTTTATATTCCTCATATTCCCAGTATACTAAAATAGGGTCCTTTACATTATTACAAGATAAATCAAATACACTCCTTGGATCCATCATTGACTCGTAGGTTCCATGATGAAAGCCCATCAGGGCTAGTCTTTTCGTTGCACTATTTTATCTTGGCTGATCACCTTGGAAACTAAGCACATTATTGTAAAATTACATGGATTAAAATACATGGATTACAATCATAACCCTTAGCTAGACATAGATACTACTAAGTTAGCATTCAATGTTACTTACATTACCTTGGTTATTACCCAAGAAAACCCTCCCTAGATATCATTTTGAGGTTGTGTTATTATGTCTTGGTACCTTCAGTACTTATACTATCGTGCTGTGATGTATGTGTTGGATGTTCCTCATGTTACCTATTAACATTAAATAAAAAATATTTAATTAATGAACTGGTTACATGTTCATACACAAGCTGAGGGCTGAAAAAGATACATGGGTATTTAGTTATATTGTTGTGCTGGCTTTACTTATATATTCATGCATGCACTCTACTATATTCCATTACACGGGCTAGATGATATATACATCGTTGGTGGTGGCCCAATGGGATATATCTCACACCACCTCCCGACGCTATTTGGTACCCGAATTAGATTACATGGTTACATGTATTGACAAATGGAAGCATACAGCTTCCAACATTTTATTATGTGATGATAGGATGGAGCTTGATATCAAACCACCGAGTGAGATCTCAGGATTCTTGTAGTAGCTTTTGTTTTACATTACATTGTGGAATATTTTGTTCCTATTGTCTTGTATTTATGTATTATAGTATTCTAGTGACATGAAATTACTTCATGATTATTTCAGATTATACAATTATTAATATTCTTGATTATCTAGTACATCAGTTTTCTTACACTATTTATTTATATTATTTATATTGCTTCTACTTTTTACAATTCCATTATATTCCTTCTATAATTCTACACACTGCTAATAAGGTCATAGTCTTCCCACAGATGTAGCCTAGTCCCTCGGTGCTAGTCGGTAGCCTCTAGTATTCGAAGCGATACAGATGAGTCCATGAGGACCACTAGGATCGAGGAACCCATTAAGTGGAATCTGTGTACCAGACGTCAGAAAGTTGTATCAAAGGTTATTTATTTTCATTATTTTCTATTTGGATACAATATATTGGAGAATAGAAACTCTTGAGACATGGTCATAAGACATGATCAGGCGTCAAAAACCCATGTTTGCGGTAAAAACAATGTTTCCTAAATGATAATTATTGTTATGCTTTTTCCTATTATAGATTATATTATCTCACCATTGTTTGATGTACATGTTGTGTGATGTGGTTGATTATTACTCTCTTTGAGAATTTATTACATCATTATCCCAATGATACATGGTAAGGGAGAATTGTTTCATGCATAATTATATTCACCTTGAGTTCACATGTCATGCATATTTATATGACATATAGGTGCATTTCATAGATATTCATTGCTTGATATTATTGTGATTGTTGAGTGACGTTGTGATTACTTGATTGTACATGTATTACTATAGATGCAATTGAGTGATTGCCTATCTAAATTCAGGAGGTGTATGGGCCCTCATGGGTTATGATGAGTAATTTACTAAGTCAATCCATTATGCTATAAATAAATTGGTATCGTTTTGGTGAAAGGTGAATGTGAACTTATTCGTTGTAAATGGATATCCATTATAAAGTGAATCCTGAAATCTAAAATGAATTGGTTGCACATCATAATCCCACCTTAACATGTATATGAATGATAAATTATTGAACCTGGAAATTAACTATATAAGGATATGAAACTTATACATGAGAACATACAGATACATGTCCATCTATGAAGTTAGTTTGGGGAGTATTCCTTGGGCAGTGAGTTTTCATACATTTAGGTTCTATTAGTGAAGTTATATCCCAGCTTATGTGCATGTTAATAGGAATGCGCTTGTATTTTTTAGACCAATTCTGCCAAAACACCCTCATGTCATTCATTAAAAAGTTGTTGACGATCATGCTCAAGACATGGTGGGCCCTAAGTTACTAGTACTACCACCAGGATGGCCACTTGAGGCACCACCTATTGTATCTAATCCATGAACTGATTCTCATGTCCATGATAGTTTCATGTGTCTGATGCAGTCAATGAAAGGCACTCCATAGGTTGAACCTATGATTGCTGCTCTGACCTGTGAGTTCCAACAACAACATCCTCTTACTTTTTTAGGGTATGTATATTCTCAGGATACTGAGTACTGGATTGAGGCCATGTTGTCTATATATGAGCATATGAAAATGCCTCTAGAGACGAGAGTCAAGTATTCTATATTTATGATTTAGGATTCATCCAAGTGTTGGTGGGATGTGGTAACCCAGGACAGTTGTCATCAGGGTATGTGATAGGTTGATTTATGGGATTCCTTCTATGATCAGTTCCTTCCTCAGGCACTGAGAGCTGATAGATCTAGAGATTTCATGTATCTCAAGTAGGGTTCTATGTTAGGTATGGAGTATTCATCATGTTTCACTAATTTATGGTGCATTGTATGAGTTCTAAATGGTGATGATATTTTGTGTGCTAGACGTTTTGAGGATGGAATACAACACCCCATCTAAACTCAGGTAAATGTATTTCACCATTCTACCTTTTTTTTGTAATAGTATATGAGGCCCTTATCTTTGAGCGTAACCTAAGAGATGGCACAAGTACCAAGTTTAAAGGATCAATGTCTTGTCAGGATAGTAGTTCTTATGGTCATATGGGACAAATCCATTTATTTTCTAGGACTATTCCACTAGATTCATGTATAAAAAGATTAGAATTCACTCTGCATATAGGAGAAAGTTCTTTTGTGCCGCTTCATGTGGGGATATGAAATAGAAATTGAAGGACTGGCTAAGGAGGTGGTCATGGTTGTGGTAGTCCAACCCCTAATCACTAGTATCGCTAGTAGAGAATTCATGGCTGTGGTAGTCCAGCTGTATCACAAGTCTGTATATTAGGTTAGTTGCATGCATTAAAGACAGCATCTGAGGATCTGGTTGTGGGACCATCTACAGCACAAGGTACAATTCCAATAGCCCCAAAAATTGTCTCTGCATTGTTTTCTATAGGTGCCTCAAAATATTTTATTTCTATATCTATCCTATAAAGTCTCAGACTAGAGATACTATTTTATAATGTTGTAATGATCCTCGATTCATCAATCGAAATACAGAAAGAGAGAATACGCTAGTGCATGGACTGTCCCCTTGAGGCAGGTAATTACCCTTTCTTGTGGAATTTCATTGTTCTTGAGATGATGGGCTTAAATGTCATTATTAGGGTTGCCTATTTAGTCCACTATCAAACCTTTATATACATCCATCACTGCAAGGTTTCTTTTTCATCACAGTATGATTTTTTTTATCTTTTCAAAGGTGAGTGGGAAATCCAGCCTAGGATAGATGGACCAAACTGTCATTGGCAAGGTGGAGTGACCACCCAGATTGAAAATCGTTTTGTGTAGGATCCAAGATTGCATAAATATAATTTATTTCCTATAGATTATCATTTTAGGGACGTATTTCCGAATGAATTTTTCGGATTACCTCCAAATATAGAGGTAGAGTTTATAATAGATATTGTTCCAGGAGAATCTCCAATGTACATTCCTCCATAAAGGATGTTACCTACTGAGCATAAGGAGATCAAGTAGTAGATAGGGGACCTAGAGGACAAATGATTTATATGGACTAGGACATCCTCTTGGGGTTCACCCATGCTTTTCACCAAGAAGGGGGGGGGGGACTCTTTGTCTATTCATATATTATAGAAGTTTGATCCCTCTTATATTAAAAGATTGGTATCCACTTCTTCAAATAGATTATATCTTTGACCAAATCTGAGGAGAAATTGCATCCTCTATGATTAATCTGAGATCGAATTTTCATCATGTGTGAGTCAGGCCATAAAAAATTCATTATACACTTTTCCATAGCAAGTATGGTCCATATGAGTATCTTGTTATGTCGGTCGGTATTACGAATGCGAATTCCATTTTCATGACTTTAATAAATTGAGGTTTCCACCCATATTTGGACACGTTTTTCATGGTTTTTTTGGATGAAATCTTGATGTATTTTCTCACTCTTAATGAAATTTTTAAACATCTTGAGATAGTTATGAGTACAAAAAACGAGAATAATATTTCTTCTAACCATGTTATGTGTGATTTCTGGAACAACAAGTACCACTTCTTGGGTCATATTATTTCACCATCAGAAGTATCCATTGACCCTAAAATGGTTAATTCTGTAGTTTTCTGGGAGAATACCATTAATGTGTTTGATATTACGTTTTTATTAGGGATAATAGTATATTACAAGCTTTTCATACAAGGCTTCTCATGTATTGCTTCACCTCTTACTAGACTTACAAAGAAGGGTGTTAAGTTCCTATGGTAAGAAACATGCATGAAATACTCACATGAACTGGAAGGGAGGCCTGTATCGACATTTATTTTGATTTTTATATAACCTAGAAAAGTTTATATCATCTTATATGATGCATAATGTGTTGGACTAGGAGTATTGTTGATGCCGGAATACACAGTCGTTGTGTGGAGGTCCTAGAAGTTAAGGCCTTAGGAGAGAAATTATCTGACTCACAACCTCAAGCTAGCTGCTATTGTCCATGCCATATGTTGCTGGAGACACTATTTATTGGGTGAGAACTTTGTGGTATATGTAGATCATAAAATACTCATGTCTATCTTTTAATAAAGTGACTTGAACCTCAGAAAATAGAGTACGTTGAATATCTACAATCCTTTTCTTTTGAGCTTGCCTATACGCATGGAATCAGAAATGAATTCACTGATGCACTAAGTTAGAAACCTCAAAAACATGATATATAGGAATCCAATGATGAATGGAAGTTATTGGCCCTCTTTTATGAACTTCATCTGGAGTCTCATGATAGTCACAATCATTTTTACCACATTTCATTAACAGTTACATCTTCCCTCATTAAGAAGTTGATGAGAAGGTAGTTTTTAAATCCTGAAGGTTTGGTTCTCTATCATAGTATATTAAGAGAAAACCCACGTATGAATTGGTCTGTGGAAAGAGACAACTTATTACATCTATGTGGATGTATATGGGTTCCTACATTTTTTAGAGAGTATTTAATGAAAGAGTCCCACGCTTCTTAGTGGCCACCTCATCCAAGAATCTTGAAGATGTATCGACATATGTGATACCAATATTGTTGGAATGGAATTAAATTTAAGATTGTAGGAAACATCACTATCTGTTCCACCTATGATCAGGTGAAGGAAAAGCACCAGAGACCTACATGTTTGTTACATCCACTTCTAGTATCGGAAAGGAAATGGGAAGATGTTGCTATGGATTTCTTAGTCAACTTAACTAGGATTCTGAGGGGGTAGCGATGCTATCTAGGTCGTCATTAACTGGAAAATGAAATCATCCCACTTAATTATTATTTGGGAGACATTATTAGTTGATGAACTGGGAAGACAATATGTATGTGATATCATATGACAACACGTGGTTCCTTATATAATCATTTCTAATCGGGACTCTTGCTTCACTTCACAGTTCTAGTAGGGATTGAAAAAAGCATTGGGGACTTTGGTGCTTCTAAGAATAGATTTTGACACTCAAACTAATGGTCAATTAGAATGGGAAATATAGGTTCAAGAGGACATTCTCTGAGCATGTGTACTTGACTTTGAACATTCATGAGAGAAGCAGATTCCTCTCGTCGAGTTCGCATATAATAAATATTTTCAGGCGCCGATTCAGATGGAACCTTTTGAGGCCTTATATTGTAGGTCATTTCGTTCAAACATCTGATTTCTAGAGGTATGTAAGGAAGCCCTACTAGGTCTTTATCTTGTTTGAGAGAATTCATAATAGGTTCAGGTGATCAGAAAGTGTATGTATGTTGCTTAGTCTATGAAAAATTCCAATGTTGATCATCGTTGAAGACCTCTTGAGTTCGAGGTTGGGGATCATGTTTTTTTTTGGGTATCACAAAACATTGAGAACAGATGGTTATGGATATAGGGAAATATGTAATCTCATTATGGTGGGACATTTGAAATTCTAGAGAGAGTTGGGCCAGCAAGAAATCACTTACTACTACTTTAGTGGTACCGTTCCATGAATGATGCCTTTCATGTGTCACAGCTTAGGACATATCATGTCGACCCATGTCATACCTTATATTATGAGGAAGCTGAGTTAGATATTGATTCTACCTTTGAGGAATATCTAATACGCATCATTGATCAATGCATGAAGGATCTTCAAGGCATATATGTCCCTCTTAATATGGGTTTTATGGAAGAAAAACAATTTTATGATGAGAATTGGGAAATGGAAGTCAATGTACGTGCCCACTGGCTTTGGTTTACTTCAGATAGTGTTTCTTTACTCTTTGAAGGAGAACTCAGGGGGGAGAGTTCTTTTAAGAGGGGAGATACTAAGAACTTAGTTTTCACATATGTATCGATCCTTTAATTTTCTTCCTAAATATTGACATTGGATCTAATATTGATGCCTATTGAGTTAGTAAATGTTCTGAGAGTTTCCAAGGATTGTTAGGAGGCCACAACCCATCATTTTTGGGAAACCAAAATTGGAACAAGGTTTAGAGTAAACTATGTGGAATTTAGAACAGTTTGGAAAACTATGCAGATAGTGTTTTTTCAGGTAGAGACACCTCGAACAGATATCACACGGTCGTGCAACCTAACCATGTATATGCCCCTTTTTCTTAGGTACCTCTTGATGCCTTGGGTAGAGTTTGATCAAACTGTGAAGCCAAACCATTTGGGTAAGGCCATCTTGCACGGTTTGTGCATGATCTGACAAAATGTGTGGAAAAACCATGCATAGGATAATTTTATTGGTAAATTTATAGTTTTTCCTTAATGATATATTAATCCTCATATTTCATCCAAATCTGAGAACCAAAGTTATTAACCCATTTTATTCTCATTTTGGAGATTTTTGTATGTAAAATTTAGGGATCAAGAGATCTCCTTCGTTTAGAATCTGATCAAGCATCCATTCATCAATTTAGATGTGCAATAGTAAGTGCTCGAGTCCTCTTTAGTTGTTCTTCGTCTCTCTTATTCTTGACCTTGATATCGTCATGTGATATTTTTTCCCCTTTTCAAAGATATACTCCAATCCGAGGAAATCCAAGGGCTGATATCGGAAGAGAATTATCATACAACCCTAAGGTGGGTGGTCTATAACTTATCCTTAAACTTTGTTGAGTTTGGAATATTTTTTTGGGGCCAACCAGCTTCGTTATAAGATGTATCGTAAATTTACATGGTATGATTATACTTGTTAGAATTGTATAGTCATTTTCTTTAAAAAAAATACGATTATTTTTTAGTGGTTACACCCAAAACTCAATACACCTCATGTTAAAGGTTTTTTTATAATTGGGTTGTAGTGTTTCGGCATGTTTGAGCCCTTGTCCATATGTTCTGTTTCTTGATCATCTAAAGGAGAGTCTTATAATAATAAATGGATTTTTATTATTGAGAATTGTGTAGTGGATTGTACAATGTATGCTCACCACTTCACCAGTATATGGTAAGTGCATTAAAATTGATTATTAAATGAGAAATGTGAAATGGATTGGATACCAAGTATATAACATGGCCTTATTAAATGAGATTCAATAATGATTACCTGTTCATGGAACCCCTTTTTTATTGATGGAATGTAGAGGAGTGAAGATTCATGAATGAATATATTTAATGGATAATGAAGACATGATTAAACGGTGTCAATGAAATTTGGCCTCCCCACACAAATGGAAGACAAGGCATGGATGAATAAATAAATGGTTGTAATGCTACATGGCTTATACAAAATAATGGAAGTTAAGGATTCAACATATTAAATGATTACATGATTACAAAATCAAATAAGAATGGACTGACTCAAGATCACCTTGGATTCTGAGTGGACAATTACTTGGGTCTCAAGAACCCCATTCCGATTCAAGGAAATTGTTTCCATAGGATGATACCCACCTAAACACTAGATATTTTTTATTCCTCAAATTCCCAGCATAATACCGTAGGTTACTCTACATTATTATAGGATACCTCAGATAAAATCCTTGGATCCAACATTGACAATTAGGTTCCCTTGTGATAGCCCATCAAGACAGGTCTTTTCTAGCCTTGGTTTACCTTAGTTGATCACCTTTGACTAGGTAGGCACATTATTATGGAATGCTTTGGATTAATCTCCTTAGATAACAATCGTACACCTTATCTAGGCTCATATACTATCTAGTTAGTGTTCAGGGAGACTTATGTTACCTTGGTTATTACCCTAGAACTTCTTCATTGGATATCATTTTCGTGTTTCCTTGTAATTTATTGGGACCTTCACTACATATACTATCTCGAGTTGATGTTAGTGCTAGTTTTTCTTCACATGACAAATTAAAATTACATTGAAATTATTTAATTAATTAAATTTTTACATGTTCAGACACCAGCTGACTGATAAATAATGAACTTGGTCATTTAGTTATATTATAATACTTTCTTTACTTATATACACAGGAATACAGACTAAAATATTCCATTACATGGGATGGATGTCATATACACCATTGGTGGTGGCCCACTAAGATTTATCTCACACCCTCTCCGGGAATCGTTTAGAACCCGAAGTAGATTACATGGTTATAGGTATTTACAACAAGAAGAATATAGCATCCAACACTTGATTGTGTGTTAATAGGATAGAGCAAGATAGAAGATGACCGAGTAGGATCTCAGGATTCTTGGAGTATCATTTGTTTTATTTTACTTTTTGGAACATGTGATTCATGATGTCTTATATTATTGTTTTCCAGTTTTATAGTGTAATGACATTACATCATCATTGTTCTAGTTGATATAGTTATGATTTTTCTTGGTTTCTTAGTAGATCAATTTTCTTTTACTGTTTATTTATATTATATATATTGCTTCTAATATTTACTACTCAATTATATTTTTTCTGTTATGCTACACTCTGATAAAGAGGGCATAGTCTTCCCAAGGAAACACCCTAGGCCCTCGCTGCTAGTTAGAATCCTCTAGCATTCGGGGATATGAGATTGAGTTCATTTGGACAATCGGGATCGGGGTACCTACTAAGTAGAATCCAGGTCTTGTACGTCACAGTATTTATTTGTCATTAATTGATTCTTATATGAGAAAATGTCTCCCATTATACATATTATACCCTTCATGATAGTGGTTTCCCTTTGACCTATTAGATATAAACACAAAGTGTCTTTCTTTCCATGTACTTATAATAAACTAGTTCTCAAGGGAATTGTAAAATTAATATTCATTAATAAATTACACATGATTTAATAATCTATGGAGTTATTATAAAATGATAAATTAGAAATATTAGGATAATTTATATGGTTTTTTCTTTATCCTTGTCGTTGAATTATATAGTATACACATGAAAATTAGGTTTCTTTTTTTAACATGTGAAGCATTGTATCACACCAAATGCATTTATTCCTTGAGTGTAATTGGAATGAAACTAAATACTACTTATTTATCATAATTTATAAATAAATATACAAAAAAAGTTTAATAAAAAATGTTAACATAATGGTCACACAGAGAACAATGTAAATGAGGATTTATTATTTAAATACATTATAAATATATTAATCCTGGTGTTTTTAATTGTATTTAGTTTAATAATGAATTATTCTGTTAAATATTATAGTTTATTAGTAAATATATACATCAATAAGAAATGGAATTAGATAAATTAATTTTTTTAATTTAATTAAATATGATAAATTAAATTAAATTAGTATAACATAATTAATCCTATAATATTAAATTGAATTAAATAAAATTAATATTATATATCAATGGAAATTAAATTCATAAATGTTTTTAATAGTATTATATTACCAATGATCAAATAATTGTATATGTTGGATGTTTTGAGTTAAAATTAGAATGGTCATATCATAAAGGGTAATGTAATTTTTATTTAATTCATTATCATATAAATTTTACACTTAAAAATAATTATTTTCATCATACTTCAGATATGATGTATTTATAATGTCATTTCTATCATATATAAAATAGTGAATGATTTTGAAGACAGTTTTATCTTGTAATAATTACATTTTATCTCTGATATCTCACATTTATATAATTATTTGTAATCCTAAAATGATTTTTAGATGATTAAATATAAATGGGGATTATTTTTTAATGATTCAAACATTTTTAATGTATATACAAATAATTTAGATAAATTTTTAATCTTTTGAAAATTTCATCATTGATATAAAAGAGTATGTAATATTCTCTTCATCAGAAAATTTTTTTAAGAAAAAATATTCTTTAATTTCCCTAGAAATATCAATACTTTTTTTCCTTTTTTATAAATTATTATGTATTTATCATGAGAATCCCCAAATAAGTACTAATTTTTTATTCCACTATATTTTATTATTATTAATTTTGATACTAATGACCCCAGAAATCCTAATTAAATCCCCACTAAATTTAATCGTAAGATCAAGATTATCATATAAATTCTTCTTTCTAATTGGCTCTCTATTTACGACAATTGTCTATTTGGAATGTCACACATAGTGGCATATATTTTCCATAAATTATACAATAATAAAATTACATTTATAATATGAAATTCCAAAATTTTAATTGGATCAATAAAAAATAAAAAATTCTATAACACATATATAATGATTCATACAAGAGAACATGATACATAAACACAAATAAATATTAATGCATACAAAATACCTATTATCCAAATGAAAATGAAATAAAGCCTAAAATATTGGTAAATAAAATGTAAATAATTTAACCATAGGTAAAACTACATTACATTGGAATATAATCATCTCCACTATAAGAGGCAGCAACATCATAAATTGAGATAAAATCTATATGTTCACAAGTATGGTATCATAAAATAATATAAGATATAATGAATAAAACTACATAACATGGTTCTCCTAAATTCCAAAAAATTAATAGTCTATTATAATATGCATGAAATGAATCTTATAATAAAATTAATTATCATTTCCTTCAAGATAAATCATAACCCAACAATCAAATCTACCAAATATTGTATAGACATCATGCATTACCCTAGAACTATTGGTGATCTCTCTCTTCACCCCTTCCTTCTAGGGTTTTATACTGTTTCCATTATTATTGATGGTACACCTTGTGTCATTTTATTTTGGTTTCCCTTTTCTATATTATTGGTTTATACCCTTATAATTCATTGTTATTTCTATAGTCTCATGAAATATGAACCTCTCACTACCACTCATTTATCTTATACATACACATCAAACCCCATCAATTGAATATAATGTTGGTGTTTATTGCTATTTTATTTGGGATCAGTGGTTGAGTCTAATGTGTTTCCTCCACCTCTTAATTGGGGCATTCACTTTTGGAGCTCTCACCATAACTACATCACTGGACTTCATAAACAAAAAATCCTGATAGATCCCAATTTTTTCAAACATTATTCATTTTTATATAATATTGAAAATATTTTAGAAATAACACATTCAATAGAACCAGTTTTAATTTTTTTTCTCTTTTTCTTGTTGGTTTATTCCTCCAGTATGATTTTTAATCAATTTTTTGATATTGGGGTTGTGGGTTTCCTACAACATTGTTCCCTCTACTATCATCCCTTGTTCCCTAGGAATCATGGTAGTGGATACCCTTACTCTCTTCTTCCATGTATTTTTTTATTTGTTCTGTATATGTAATATACTCATATGGTTTCTCATTAACATAACTAATATATGGTGTTTAGTAGTGGATGTATTAGTATTATTTTGGTAAACATTCATTAGGTTGGTCTTATTTTATGGAAGTGGTTATTTGTGTTTTGATGACAATGATTGGTCTTGACTGTATAGGTTATTTGATTGGGAGGTGGTCTCAATATCATGTATTTTCACTTTAATTTCTTTTGGTGATTTTTTCTTTTTCATTTTTGTTATGTGCTTTAGTTTTTGTTGTTGTTAGTTCGGTAATAATTTATTTTCTATGATGGATTCAATTGGCTTATGTGTTTCATAGTTTGGAATATGTTTGGTTGGAATTTGAGAGATTTTCTATGGAAATGTATGAATATTATGTCAATAATAATGATGATTTTCATTAAAACTATTGGTTCTATGGATGGCCCTATCAATTAATTTTATTCAAATTGATTTCAAAAACAATTGCCGGAGGAAAACCGGCTATAAATAATATGTGGTAGGCATTGGATGATGATGTCAGTCATGTTAAGATATAGTGGTGGAACTAGGAACGAGGTATTGAACAATATGTGTATTATTTTTATTTGATGTTTGAAATTTTTGTCTTGTTTTGGGTGAATTTGGATATGATATTCACTTATGATTTTATCATTGAATGTGGTTTCCTAGTAGTTTTTCTAGGAGAGTTCCTACTTAACCAAATAAAAGATTTTTTTTTCTAAAAATATATACGAATAAGGTTGAATATAATAGTAATAACAAGCCCAAAAATCATTCAATTAGTTGTTGATACATTTAATATCTTTATACATTGGGTATCACATCATATCAAGGTACATCCATAGGGATACCACATCCTACAAATGAAATGATACTGGAGGAATCAAACAAGGTGGTGATGTTGTTTTGTGACAATATATAAAGAATAAATCATTTATAAGAGATAGATTTTTTGGATAATTTACCCAATATTGTAAAAATATTCAACATCATCGGAAATCAATATTTTATTTCATAGTGGTTGATTACCCATCCTAAATAATGGCCACCAGGAGTTGACATTTTATGTTGGGCTCACAATATATCACTATATTCGATGATGTTTTTATACATCAATATCATTAAAGTAATTAAATATATATCCAATAATTCTAACAATACACCATGTAGAGATAGAAATAAACCATATCTTAAGCCTAAAAATTATAATAGGATAATTGAAAAGGTTGAAAGTCAACATGTGACCAATTTTGTAAAAAAATATCTATTTAATGAATTAGTTTATCATCTACCAGAGTATTTATCCTATGATTAGTTTGATAACATGTTTAGTGTATTTATTTGTAATTACACTTTTCAATTATATAAGTTGAATAAAATAATTACTTCATTATAAAATGTATTTATTTGGGTCAAAAAAATATTTAGTTATTAATTAATGATAATCATTTTTCTTATATTTTCTATACATCATTCGATAATACAATATTTTGATTCCAAATTTTAGAATATGTTCACTACAAGTTCTTTTGAGTAATTTCTATTTATATCAATAAGAAAAATTCATATTAAAATGGATAAAAAAGTTTAATACAAGATTAAATAAACTACATGTAAAATAAAATATAATTTTTTTTAACAAAGTATTTAGTTCGGTTTTTCTTCTAATGGATGTTTCAATATTCATTCCTTTTAGAGTTTAAAAACCTTAAAAACTACATCTATGGTAATTAGATAATAATTGATATTATTTTTGGAGTGTATATTATTATTCCATTTTTCATTATATACCATGTATACATAGAATATATGTCTCCAATATTCTTCACATATTTCTCTCTTTTCACTAGTCCAGATATGCATACATGATTCCATAATTATGTTTCATCATTGCTCATAATAATCATATTATTTTAGAATTCATGAAATTGTATTCATATAGATGATGAAACTGTTTCAATAAATACATAAATGAATTGTAATTTATTTTTATACATGAATACATGGAAATATTAGTCAATTTATGTAAACCATGATCTACTTAATCACTCTTGATAGTTTTTATTAACCTTTGAGTGTTAAAACGGAATTTTTAAACAATAGAATATAATTCATTTTTTTAATTAAAAGTTGTTTTATTTTACATATTCAATAAAAATCTCCAAGAATAATTCCCTTAAAAACATTAATATTGAAAAACTAAATCCACATTATAATATTAAATTTAAAATTAAAGTATAATTTTCTATGATTATGTCTCTTATATTATGAAATTTCCTAGATGATGAAATTTTATATTTAATTTAAAATATAATCACCATAGTAAAATTTATTTCAAAATGTACATCCATCATTAAATTGTATATATATATTCCATAAATGTAAAAAATCACACAAAAGAACCAAATTTGAGACCGTTTGTTTTTCGCCATGGTCTTTTTGCTCAGTCAGTTTTTGAAATGTACTGGACAAAATATAATGTGTTTGTTATATAATTTTATTTAATAATATTTCATCATACAAAATATTAAACATTTAGTTCAATATAATATACTTAATAGAGTGAAAAGCCAATTTCTACTTGATATACCATAACTTATGTACAGAACCAATATTCCATGGTACACTTCCTTTTTTAAATAATCAAGTAGTGTGCAATGTACGCAACACTGAGTTCAAACACACCACTGCCTATCAAACTACCCATTTAAAAAGTTTTTATAAATAGTATTAAATTTTTTTGATATTTATATGTCCTACATACATTAAAAATTCTCATTTTGTGGTTCTTATATTTATATAAAGAAAAACATAAATTTGCAGACTAAGTAAGTATTTTTAAAAAAATCATGTTTTCCGCCTTTTAATGGAGAACCATTTTTAAATAAAATATTTGACAATTTTATATATTGAATTTTTCGAGAATGAATTATTATTTTCCATAGGGACATAAAAATTTAGTTTTGATAATTTTTTGGTACTTTTCTGATAACTTTCATATTTTGATGAATAGTGAAAATACTAAATTTTAATTAAAAACAACTTTTTCAATCGAAATAATTTATAATAATAAACAATACATTGGATTTGTTTTTATGTATCATTAGATTATATTTTTATCATTAAATATAATTTAGGTCATTGGATTTAATTTAACGTTAAAATTGTACATAAACACATGTCAATTTTTTGATAGCATTTACTTTTTAACAACATACTTTTTTGGTTTTGACAACATGAATTAATTTTATAATAATTACTGCAACTTTTGTGTTTTGAATCTAAAAAAATTGATTCCATATTTTGAATCATAATTCCAAAAGAGTGTAAATATGTACCATATATTTTTTGAACATTAAGAATAATAACATCAGTCATTATATTATTTACCATATTTAAAGGGTAATTCTGGGTAGGGTTGGGGTGTTACAACGTAAAACAATGTAACCCATATTTTTTTTTCAACATAGTGAAGCATAATATTATATACATTGATGATAAATATTAAACTTATCTATATATTACAATTGTATAAACTTATAAAACATTTATCAAAAAATTTCTATTATGTGTGATATAATGTAATAACATACACTATATGCTGTGGTAGTTTATACAAGACACAATTACAAATCGTCATCAACTATACAAAGAACATGTGATTCATCCACCGTAAAACTATTTTATTTGAAAATCACCTTTAACAATTTTAATATTAAATAATCTATAGGTTAATATCATATATATCAATCTCGGGAATAAAATCAAGTTACCACAATATGTTATTATACACTTAGTCATCTTTTTTTATAAAGCATCAAATACTACATTTTCATCTCCATGTCTCTCTAAATGACTATATGAACTTTTATACAAAACTAAATGTGGCACAAATCAATTACCTAATTAATAATTATATTGAATATAAAATATGTACTAATTAATGAATATAAATAAAACAATAAAAAACCCTTAATTATAATATCTTTTCTCTTTATATTTTGATGTTAATACTTCTATAAATAAATTTTTCAAAATTTTTAAATATTATTCAACTATTTTACAGTGTATTTATGAATATTTGTGACTCTTACAGATAATAAATAAAAATTATATAATTTTTGTTAAAATGAAACAATAAAAAATAATAATTGATACTCATCATTATATTTAAAAAATATTCCCATCGAATAACTACATCCAACCAATAAAATAACATTATGGATGGCTTGGGACTTTATTTTATTCTTCTATTATCTATTTGAATAGGACCCAGAGTAATTAATATCACTACTTATTGATAATTTCTATCTATTTCATTAAATACCACATCCAATGATATAATGTACTAAAATGAAATAAATTATATCATTTTTTAAATTTTATATTATATTTTTAAATCCATGTTGATTATTGTTGTTATTGAACATCCATTTATTTTAACTGAAGTAGTTTCATTAAAATATATTCCTAAAGTTATGATGGATTCATATCATGCTCGGTTTCCTTTGTAAATTTACTTTCTTCTATCATTTAATAAAACATTATTTCGATTTAAATGGCTTTGAATGATGTCATATCCACCTATAGGTGATACACTATGCCCCAAAGAAATTCTCTCAACAAAATTATTTCTTTACATTGATATTTTTTGATGTATCATTTTTTCAATTTATATTTTACAACATGTAATGTTATTAAATATAATTCATTCCATCAAAAATAAATATATTTTGATTTAAATTTTTTTCATATATTTTGAAAATAATATTTAAATAATAGTTATGTCCTGATTAGATTTATTATTCATGGGTGTATACTCGTTTTATTAAGAATTATATGTATTTATTGATATATATAAATGAATTATTGAATATATATTTGGGAATAATCATTTTTTATCATTCTTATAGGATTTATATCAATTCATTATTAGACCATATGTTTTTACTTGCACGAATTAAGTGTTTAATATATGTAAACATGTAATCATGGTAATTATATTTGAGATTATTGGTATTTATTTGAATTAATGCATTAAGTATAGATTCTGATGGAATATGATTTATATCATTGATGATATGCTGATTTTATAAGTTCATGGAAGATTTTATATAGAAGAGAATAGTAATCATGGAAATTTCTTGAATACATTATACTGTTAAAAGAAAATATTTCAAAATATATTAAATAATTTTATGTGTAAATTAGAGCATGATATTTGTTGGTCATTAGAGATCATTCAGGAGTGATAGAAGTTCTCTTGATGTAATGAAAAAACCATAAATAAATTATATTGGACCCCGAGTTGACAATGAGGTGATATACTAGTTGTGTCATGGAGTGTGTGTTTATGGTAGAGAAGATAATATTTTTGAATTTTTAAGTCTACATATTCATGAAATAGAGATGAATAAAACTTGATGAAGGTTTATCAAATTGAAATAGTATATTTTTGGTATTTTATGGGTTTGTATTAGATGGGTTTCTGAAATTTTATACATTTTCAGAGAAAGTTAAAATTTTACCATGAAGACAATTTTGGATACGGTTCCCTAAAGCCAAATAATTTATTAATTTTGATTAAATAACTTGATTCCCCCATAATATAATCCATGATATAAAAAAAACAATCAATTTTTCCTAGAACATGTATAGATATCCCTAGATAAATTTTTATTTGGATACATGATATATCATAAATGTCAGGTAGTTTTATTATAAGTTTTATTTTTTAATCAAAAAATGTAAATAAATTCAGATAATAAAATTATCTCTGTATATATTTTTGTTTAAATAAATTATTAAAAATTACTTATGATGATCCTATTTAATGATAAGGCATCCCACCTTACCACTTCGAGTATACTTATGTCATGTAAAAAATGGCTTCTTCGATTAATCTACACTCTACCTCAATCCTTCTTACAATTTATAAGAATAAAATTTATTCCTATGTATCTTGTTAGTATAATTGAAAAATTTATAATCCGAAAACATGTATTTTCCATTGATATATTCTATATACATACCTAAAAAAGATTTGAATCCTTCCACCACATATATAGTCTATATATGGTTTTTAATAATTCGTTTTATATCTAGGCATAAGTGGAACTTTGAGTTCCTCAAGATGAGGAGGGAAAAAAACAAGAATGGTGTTATTGATGATCATAATTTAGATGATATATCATTTTTATGCCTATTTTTAATGATTTTGAAAATGAAAATTTAAAATAATGAATATTTTTTGTTAAATTCATTAAAACATTATACATATTATTGAAGATAATTTTTTGAAAAAAGGTATGTCGGATGAATGCATGGGAATATTGGATTGGGATTCATTTATGAATATTTTTGGATATTATTTTTTATTGGGATAATGCAAAGTTTGTTATTCTCATTAATGATTTGGATGAAGAGAATTCTAGTCGTGGAATTATTTTATGAAAATAATAATCATAGGTTAATGGTTTGTTGAATATAAAAGTGAAAACCCAACTCATTATTAGTTGGGAATTTCATGAACTAGAATAAGTAAACGTATATTAAAATATTATATATATGTTATACTAATATGTGGACATTGATTATATATTATCATGAAGTTGTCATTGGAGATAAAATATTAGGGTAATCATTGAAGCTTCTGGTTATAAAAATTTATAATATTGATTTCAAGGAATGAATGTGACGGGCTCCTCATGTCTATAAACTATGAAGATACCAAAAGGAATAGGAAATCATACATTCACCGAATTAGTGTGAAAATATAATAAGGGGAACTTAAATTAGGTGAATAATGTGATATTGATAATCATATAGATCTCTTTGAATTATAGAATCAAATAAAAAAGAGTTAGTGTGACTTGGTTAGGATTTTCCATACATAAACATTGTATATACAAAAATAAAGATTGATAGTGGATTTCATGCACTGAAATAATGATTATTGTTTTCTCATAGGAGTATCATAATAATTTTTTCAAAATAAAACCTCATTGTTCCTTGAGTTTATATTTATTCATTAGTGTCATTTTTCAGAATAAATTAATCATAGGTTTAATAGATTTCCTCCCAACAAGGGAACATGATCCTGATGTAAAAACGAAAAAATTTGAAATGTAAAAAAAGTTAAATTCTTTTATTACCCCGATCACCCCCCAAGGGTGTGTTGGGTTCATAAAAGTTGTATTTGTTGTTAAATATTTTATTGAATAAATTTTATAATTTTTTATATCACACTTACAATAAAAAATATCTTATAAGAAAACATTAATCATTGAAAATAATTTTTTCAAAATGAATGGAATTTTTCATGTAAAATGAAATACATGTGGGTATTCCTTGTAAAATATTAATTGATGGGATATTATTATAAAGTAGGTATGGAGTTATATATTGATTTGATAAAACAAACATGGATATTGAGTCATAGGCCAAATAATAACTGATTTAGTTTCAAGGAATCAGTATAAATCAAATAAAATTCAAGTAATTGTTTTATCTTGGCAAAAAATAATCCATTATTTAAGGATGTTGGTTGTAACCCCTCTCATTTAGGTGTAATTATTTTATTATTTATCCTTAAGGGGGAGACATGATACAAGGTTATTATATATTAAATGTTTGTGGTAGCATAGGAATAGGAATATACCCCATATTTAAATTATTTAATGATGAGTATGCACTTTGTGTGTATAGAAATAAGAACAATGTTGTACATCAAAGTGAAAATATATTTATATATTTAGTATCAAATGTAATTAGTGTTCTCATTTTTAAAAAATATAAAATTTCAGACTGCATGTTAGTTATTGTATTAAAATAATATTAAAAATATGGGAATCTAATACAATAATAAAATAGTTTAAGTAGTATCATGGACTTTCATGACATCTAATGTGGTATCATTAGTGAATTTCATAAATAAAAATAATAATTATTCTAATTATAATGATATGTACAATAATAAATAGTTTTTTTGTGGTGAAAATACTCATCATGATCCAAAAGTTTTGTGAAACATTATCAAAAAGTGGAATCAGAGAGAGTATAATGGAATGTTGAACAAAAGATACAGTAGAAGACTGATTTGGAGTGAAATCAGTATTAAATCCATATCAAAAATTTTTTAAATGATTTCAATTTTTTTTGAATTATATGAATTGTATGAGGCATAAAAATTGTGGAAGTCCCTGAAAATGTTTATGGATAAACTAATAATGATGTAATGATAAGTAGGGAGGTTTATTTGTTATATATATATATATTTTTATTGAAAGTTCAGTATGTGTTGAATTTTTTTTAGGAAACAAAAAGGTTGTGTAAGAGGAAAACATACACAATTGAGAAATACCCTCTATAATTGGTATAATTATAATATTTAATACACCAAGGGTAATTAGTTATGATGAGTAATCAATGGTTTGGAAGCATCAACTAAATTTTTTTATATATATAAAAAGGAAGATAAATCACATTATGTTGTATCCATTTCATAAAAGTGGAATCAATAGCTTTAGTATATTCTACATCTTAGAATACATGGCTTAACTAATTATGAATCAATATTTTTGTTTGATGTGATTGATATTACTTGATGACTATAATTAATTGGTATAAATTTATCAAGAATAAACCTTTTTATGAGAATTATTGAGTGATATGAGACAAAATTATTTTTTAAAATTTAATAATTTTTCCTAAATCATGAATCAAATTAATAGTCATAGATAATTTTTTGTAGACTCATACAAATTAAGAGATTTTATAATTGAAATTTCTTAAGTGGAATTAATTTCAGTGTATGTTGATTTAATGTTAAATGATTTTTGAATGAGATTTTTTTCCAAGGATATAGTATTATATATAAATGTGATATGTAAATAACATTGAAGGTGAATTTAATGTAGGAACATATACTATATTATTCTAATTTTTTTTCAAATGTATCTTATGATGATGATTTGTCTTAAAATTCTTGGACAAGAAATACATTGACCAAGAGGGAGGGTCTTGTGGTCAATAATAAATGGAATGTACCCATTATATTTTATTGATAAATTAGGATTAATTTATAAGTATGGGATATTATTAAAAACCAAAAATAGGGTATTGTTGAAACTATTATTTGATGATATATTTATTGATAATATGTATTAAATAATAGTTATATGCTGAATGAAGTCATAGTAAATTGAGGTATAGAAGTCTCATGATGTAATACATACAATAATTTGTATTTTTCATTTATTTATAGTAGGGTGATATTGAGGAATAAAAAAATTCATTCTTTTTTATAGTATTGAGATGGATTTATTATGAATATATCTATTTATTTACTTTCATGAATGAAGTATTGAATATGTGTGTACATAATGTCTTAATGTTACATATGGAGTGAAATGGATATTATGTGAATTATTTGATAATGAATAAATGATAATGATGAATTTTTTATATCTTTGAATATATTGTTATACTAGAGGTTCATGGAAAATTTAAGGATGGATAAGTGAATAATAGTCATAGAAATTTTTTCAATATATGATGTTGTTAATGGAGAAGTTTACTAGTATTTAGAATGTTTTTATATAGAAAATTAGATTATGAGATGTGATTTTTATTGGATATCATTCTAGTGTGTTGGATGTTTTCATGATGTGGATAACATACCATGCCCAATTATGATGGAGTTGAATTTGACCACTCCATAATAAACATGTTCATTATAGAGAGTGTGTATATGGAAGATAAAAAGACATAATTGATTATTTAAATCAAATTATTTAGATTATGGATTTGTAAACCATGTTTTAATTGTTGAAAATATAGAAATACAGTATTGTTGGCATTTAATTAGTGACCACACCATAGTTGAGTAGATGCTCCAAATTGATTCTTGGAAAGGGTAATAGTGTTTTTATAAGTGTGATACCAAAACATTGAGTATAAAATTTTTTCATTGAACTGGTGGGTTTGATTATTTCAGTTTATCATCCTCTTTAAATGTTTACTCACCACAACGTATTAACCAATTCATAAGAAGACTCATTCAAATTCATATACACCTGTGGTAAATTCCCATGACAAAGAATATTTATCACACCAAATAAGTATGTGCAAGTGGATTTGGAAGTTTGGGAATCTCCATGTATGGTTATATTTTAGATTATTCAATTCATGTTTTATTTAACGGTTACTATATGAAACAAACTTTTTACACCATGTAGAATATAATCGTGTCATAAAATTTGTTTTCAAGGAATTTTGGATAGTAATGATTACATGGATTTTTCGTGATATTTTTGAAGTTATTATAACTCCCACAAACAATCATTTCAAATTTAAAAGCTTGAGATTAAATTTACATGGATCCAAAGGATGAATTATGATTTTAGGGAAATATAAGGTCAATTACAGTTAAAATGTAAAATTTTAAATTCAAAAGATTATTTCGATATTTCAATAACTTATTCCTAAAAATGGATAGATAAAATATTTGAATCATAGAAGATGAGGAGTATAACTAAATGTGTGTTCCAAGAAGAAAGAGAAACAATATTGAAAAAAAACACTATTCTTCTTCATAGTATTTAATATTTTTCTTTAGTGTTACAACTTATTTTTTATCTTGAATAAAAATTACATGTGAAAATTTTAATATTTTCTACCCTAGAACCAACTTATTTTTCACTTTTTAATAAATCATTTGACTACCAAACATTTTAATCATTAGATACCCCAAACATGACGTACATGGAAATTACATTACTTTTGTGGAATACTTAATAGATAACAAAAACCAACACTCAAGGATCATAATAGTTTAGTGCCTTTGGAAACATAGAACAAAATCTTCTAATAGTTGTGAAAGATCTTCAATATATCTCATAAAGACATTCCCCTTTTGTTTTCTTGCCTAAAACATTTATTTATATCTTTGGGAAAAGAAAACATATAAAGGGTGAACTGAAATTCTCAGTAAGGGTAAGCATGGAGAGAATAAATCAAAACATATACATTTGAACTTAAAAACATTGACATAATGTTTAAACATCAAAATCTTTAGAAATGACATAAAACAGGATAGTAAATAGGGAATAGATCATAATGAAACATCAATCATGATAAAATATCACTGGAATAAAACATGTAATTGTGGGAAACTATTAAGAACATGATATTATTTCCATAGTAACTAAGGCATTGCTTCCAACACCATCCTAGTGGATAAAGTCACTTTTTGAATCGAGTTCACTCCTCGTTTCAGTCCTGTAACATTGAACCAGATTAACTTACTAATCCAGGCATGTCTATCTCATGAGATATAAATCATTACCAAATGAATTGGAGGGAGATATAGGTCTCACCCATCTCATAATGAAATCATTCTTTCATGTGCTAGAAAATAAACATACATCATTCATAATAACCCAACAAATAAAATGGGTTTCATAAACATCATCCCATAATAACATAATCCTTATAAAAAATGGATATCATTCCATCATATGAAATTTGAAACCCTGTAAATCATAGAGACATTATACTTTAAACATACACATATGAGAATATTGTCATCTTAGAAGGAAAATGGTTATGATAAAAAACTTCAAATGAATTCATGAGGAAAATATTTTTTCTTCTTTAAAATCATTTTATTTTCACAAAATTTCATTCAATTTTAAATGAAAATGAATTTTTTAAATATTCATGAAATAATGCAGAGTAAGATTCATGAAAATAAGGAATTATAAAACCTTAAATATTTGTTTATGTCGTATATGTAAAAAAACATTTTCTCGTACTTTTGCTGGAAAACTTAAAAAGTACCTCGTATGCTAAAAAAAGAAATATTACATACATAACATGTAGAAAAATTGAAAAATGGGTAAAAATTACATTAAAATACATGATAATATTTTCAGAAAACATGTACATGGATGATAAATATAATCCAAGTAAATACTTACGAATAAACAATCTCGGATAAAAACAAGATTGGAAAAGTTATCCCATACAAAGATATTTCTGTAAATAAATAGATCAATTATGTGTATTCACTATAAGGTCACATAAAGAAAGTATAAATACATGATAAGATATAAAATTTTATTTCTCACATAATCAAAGAACGATATAAACAAGAAAGAGAAGATCAACCCAAAGAACGTAAATTTGGTTAAGAAGTTCACTTACCTCATGTCCAACTTGACTCGATCGTTCTTTATTCTCCTGAATAATAAACCAAAGTTAATTTCTACTTGATTAAAAACTTTTTTAATGTTTATTATTCATTTAATTTCACTTATTACCATGTTATAAACATTATGTAACCATTTAAGTTAATAACATTCGTTTTGTCGATATTTGGTACTTGAGTCAAAAATGGACTTCCTATAATTACATGTTGTTCATGTGGTAAAAGGTTCATTATATCCAGAATTATATTCATGATTTATATATCATATATATGATATATATCCAGCATATACATGTATTTATAATAGTACATAACATATGGAGGAAAGAAATGAAATGCACCGTTCATGGAGATGGTAAGTCGTACGTACGCATAAACTCAACTTTAATTTCTATTTCGTAATTTAATGGAATTAAAACATATTTATACACAAGTATATTATAATTACAGTACTATATCATATATAATATCATTAACTTCATCCATTATACATCCCACATAAGGCATTAACGAATCACATCACTTTTAGGGGGCGGTAGTCCGCACTTCCTCGTATGAGATTATCGTATTTAACCACTTTGGAAACCATAAAGTCTTGATATAATTGGGATGTAAATAAGCATAAGGAAATAATAAAAATAATATATATCATATATAAATATATTTCCATCATAATGGCCACCATATGAGGCGGTAGGAGAAAATCGAACAATCATTGTTTCGTGAGGCGTTAGTTTTCCATCCACATAAATATTATGCTATTCTTCCATTGCATGGAGGAGTGTGTATGTGTATATCGAATACTTCTCATAAAAACATCCTAGTATATTGAGGATACAATCTTTGTTACAAACTAAATGATTAAAATATGTTTTGGAGTTGGAGAGGTAGAATAAAAGAAAACAATTTAGGAGAAACCATTGCCTTTAATTTGGGTAACTTCCTTTGTTTTGAACCAAAAGGACTTCTCGAAGTGCCTTCTACCTAAGGCAAGGCTTCTAGTGGGAGGAGAGGGATTTATGGAGCTTAATTGGTCAGAGTTTTGATGAGCCAAATGGCTTGAGAGGTGTGAGAAATTGGATAGAAATGGTATCCTTTTATAAGGGGGAGAAGGGCTCTGTTGGAAAGTGTGAAAATATTATTTTATTATAAACTTATCTTCAGTTTAAAAAGGTCCAAAAATCATTAAAGTATAAGATAATATGACTTGTAGTCAAAATAAAATAATCCTATTAGAATTGGAAATGTTTTGGATAATATTTTAATCATTTTAATCATATTTATTTAAATCATCTATTAATGAGGTAAATACTGCATCATTATTGTGTCATGAATAATTTAATATATTTGATATCTAAAAATTATAAAAAAATACTATCATGTAGGAAATATTTTTAGTTTTCCAGTGAATATTTATAGTCTAAAATTTAATTTATATAACCTCTTATAGAAATTAATTACTAAAATATTTTTGTTAATGTGAATTTTGTATTTACAATAAATTAATTAATCCAAATTGTCATTATCACTACCAAGTGGCTCAATGGGGTCCCAAAATCGACCCAAGGATACCCATGGTCGTAAATGAATCAACCAATAAGGTTTGGACAACTGCTAAGGTAATTTTGAATTATTATACTATTCTTTTAACCTTGAATTACCCTATTTACCGTTAACAGTGGTAAATAAAAGTCAAAACTTACAATTCACAAAAAATTATTTTCATCTTATTGAACCACGTTTTTCTTCTTGATAACAACCATGTATGTCGGATTTTTGTAATTAAATTTATAGAAATTGTAAAATTTCATTTTATGGAAATATTCAGTTTTTAAACTACCACTTAGTGGTTTCACTATTCACCAAAATTGATGTTTTTCAGAAAAAAACAAAAAATTCAGCCTAAGCTATATTTTATATTCTGAATTCAAAAATGATCGCTATTTTTAAAATTTCAAAACATAGAAGTGGCATTAATTAATTTTAAAATTAATTCCCATTATCAAAACAAATAGCATGTTTTTAAGAAACAATAGCTATCAAAAGATCGACACTTGTTTATATCCAATTTTGAAGTGAACTTTATTCTATTGAAAAACATTGGATTAAATTGTAAAAATATATTCTAATTACACATTAAAAAAAATTAAAAGGATAATCTAACTATATAAATTATTTCGATGAAAAAATTTTCTTTTAATTCAAATATAGCGTGTTTTTACTATTCATTAAAATATGAAAGTTATCAGAATAATCTGAAAAATTTATCCAAATTAAATTTTTATATCCTAATTCCAAGGAAGAATTTTTTTGTCAAATTTAACTTATAATCATGTCAAAAACATGATTTAAATTGGCTGCGCCATTAAAAGGTGGAAAAACTACATTTTTTGAAAAATACTTATTTTACACGAAACATTTTATTTTGTTCTCATACCATGTTCTATAAAATGTGTAAGATGAATTATAATGTCATAATAATTCAAAATATTGTTAATACTATTCATAATGACTAGTTCATAAAATATTTTAATAACATATCATTGTTTAGTGAAACTCAATATTTCATGCAACACATTCTATCGTGGAAGTCCGGGATTGTGTGTGATGCAAGCCAAGTCAGGGATGTGTGTAGTAGAAGAGCCCTTTGGTGTTGCGTATAACATAATGAAAACTTACTTCATTTATACATTAAACAAAATCTATACCTAATGTTGCGTAGAATAATTCCCACAAAACAAACTTGAAATTGTGTGTAACACTAGCCATGAATAGTGTTTCGTATACTGCAAGATAATACGGTGTTGCGTATAGTACAAGCTAATTTTGGTGTAGCGTAAAACACAAGAAATCAAGAAAATTAAAAGAATATTTTTCATAAAATCTCAGGGTGTAAAATTCTACCCCCATAAAATGAATTTCACCCTTGAAATTCATCGAGGTTATAAATGGTTTACTACTTGAAAGTTTCTTTAATAGAAACCCACATCGTAAAAAGTAATAATAAAACTTCATTTTAAAAACTCAAGTATGAAACATAATGTTTAACTAAATTAACTCACCACTAGTATTCCACCTAAGAGAACATAGCTTAAAATATGGATATGGAAGAGAAATGTAACTGTCATGTTCTGATGGAGAGTGGTAGAGAAAACAGCTATGAAAAAGCCAACAATCACAAAGCCATATATTTGTGATAATCTAAGGTACCATCTGATTCATCAGATATAAGGGCACTAGGACAACATTATTGGTTTTCAATATCATTTCCCTAAAGTTGAAAAATTTTAATTAGAAGAAACACTTACTTTATTTTGGTAAAATATCACCATTGCTCGTGCCTTGAACAATTTCCACTTCATCTCTTAAAGAAATGAAGTTGAATTTGTCTTTCGTGAAGTGTTAGCAGATCATGCGATGGAATGATAGATCATTCCATCTATGTCAAACAAAAGGATAGAAAAAGTTATTAAATATACATAAGTCCATCTATAGTGAGATTAATCATATATGGTTCCAAAAGTGTACTTATACATCATATATCATACCTCTTAATATAATAAAACTAGTTTCTAGTAACTAGGGACTTCCTGTAGGCCAATGGTAGGTGATAAAGGCCTATCGCACATCGGTTGTGGGTTCGATTCCCATAGCCTTGTCCAACGCGACGGGATGTCGCTCGTCCTGCAGGTTGTCCTTTTTCTAAAACTATATTATCATAACATTCCATAAATAGTATCGAAAGAAGTTCTAGCATTAAACAATACTAACAAATGTCCATCATAATCCATTCCAATCTTTAGGCTTATCCAAAATACTTTTTTCCAAGCTCATAGTATAAAGAAAACAATTACTAGAACTTCATCTACCGAGCATGTGAATACCATCATTTATCCCCCATATATCATACGATATATCTTGTCGGTAAAATTTCAAACATGTGAATTCCTTAATCATGTATTCTCTTGAAAAATTAATACCCATTGACCCTTAGTAAAAACATGAATGCTGTCAAAATTTAACACCTTCCAAATAAAAAAATACCAAAATTTTTATATACTCAAACCATGATATAAATTTGTCTTTATATCAGTCGTGCTCTCATTTCATTTTATCTTTATCAATTCATTATGCGCATATCATCTTCATTCAAAAAACATTTCAATCACTTTTCATGGTTACTGATACCATATAATTATTGAAAACCAATACATAGATATTCCAAAATTCCACGATACCATAAATGAGATTCCATGATACTATTTTGGAATCCCATTATATAAACAATTATTCACTACACAACATCATTGTCATACTCAATATCACAAATAGTGATCGCATGTGACTTCCCTTTATCCTTTTCCTTAATAGGTTGCTCACGTTGATCATCATTAACACTTGGATTAGGTAATTGATTAGCATAATGCCCAGTTTTCTTACACTTGAATCATCGAAGCGTTGTGGTGCGTTCTCTGTAGTCTTTTCTTTATTCAAATCATTAGAAACACTTTTTCCATTACTTTGACACACAGTTGCTCGATGAACTTCATTTCCACGCTTAAAACATTTCATAGTACATTTTAGACAATCTCCACCATATTAATTCCCATACTATAAGAATAAAGAAACATTCATCTTCTTTTCACTATTGTTCTGAGTTTTCTCCTTGAACTCCATCTTTTATTTCTTCTCAAAACCATGTGATGGATATGGAACACCAATTCCAGTTCTACCTTGATAGCACAACACACAATTTCTTCATAGCTACTGAAGTCTCTTATAGCTATTGCCCTTGGAATACTTGGTTTATGCCACTAAAGAATCGATCAACTTTACATTCAGGTTGGATGATAAAGCCAGATGCATACCTTGCAAGCCTTGTAAAACTCTCTTCGTATATAACAATAGAATCATCATCCTTTTTATTAAGCTTGATGAAATCCTTTTCCATATTTGTTCAAAGAATAAGAGTGATGTACTTATTGAAAAATATGTTCTTGAACTCATCCCATTCAATGGATTCAATTTCATCTCGGGGCCTCGTATTCTTAATTAGAGTGCACCATTGATCTGCTTCACCTTCTAAATGGCAAATAGCCAGAATGACTTTTTCATGTTTCAAACTATGAATTATGGAAAATGTCTTTTCAATGGAATTGATCCATTGTTTAGCAACAAGTGGATCAGAAGACCCACTGAATGAAGTTGGGTGTTGCCTCATGAAGGACTCAATAGAATATTGTTCCCTTCTCTGCTCATTTGGAAGTCTATAATGATTCATAGCTTGTGTAAGTATAGCCATAATAGTTTTCACTCCATATCATATAAAATTGGTTTGTTCATGGGGACAGTCATTGCATTGTCCATTACATTTATCAACATGGTTCCTTCGGGTTCTAGCCATCATGTAAAACCTAAAAATAGTAGTGTGAGAGGAAAAATCATTCTAGAAAAACAACATAATAAAGGGGGATTATTTTCAATATATAACATCTTAGGTTTAATTATAATATCATGACCATAATTCTATGACTATAAACTATACGCATACTTATCCTTAGGGACATCCCTATACATACTTTAGAAATATCTCTTGGGATTTCATTAGAGTTTTTGAATCCTAGTTTTTAATGGTTAACTAAACCATTCCTCTAATACCAACTGTAGATACCCAAAACTTGACGTAAATGGATATTACATTACTTTTTTAGAATACTAAATAAATAACAAAAACCAACACTCAAGGATCGTAATAGTTTAGTGTCTTTGGAAACTCAGAACTAAATCATCTAATCGTTGTGAAAGATCTTCAATATCTCTAATAAAGATCTTCCCATTTTGTTTTCTTACCTAAAAATGTTATTTATATCATGGGGAAAAGAAAACATATAAAGGTTGAACTGAAATGATCTGTAAGGGTAAGCATGGAGAGAATAAAACAAACCATATACATTTAAACTTAAAAACATGAACATAATGTTTAAAAATCAAAATCTTGAGCAGTAACATAAAACATGGTAGTAAATAAGAAATAGATCATAATGGAACATGAATCATGATAAAATAGCATGTGAATAAAACATGTAATTGTGAAAAACCATTAATCACATGATATGATTTCAATAGTAGCCAAGGAATTGCTGTGAAGACTATCTTAATGGAAAAGTCCCTTTTTGAATCGAGTTCACTCCTCGTTTCAGTCCAGTAACACTAAACTAGATTAACATACCATTTCATCCATGTCTATCTCATGAGATATAAATATTTACTCAATTAATTGGAGGTAGATATAGTTCCCAACCATCTCATAATGAAATCATTATTTCATGTGCCACAAAATAAACATACATCATTCATAATAACCCAACGAATAAAATGGGTTTCATAAACATCATCACATCATAACATAATCCATATAAAACAAATGGATATCATATCATTATAAGAAAAGTGAAACCATTTAAATCATATAGACATTATACTTGAAGCATACCCATATGATAATAATGTCATCTTAGAGGGAAAATGGTTTTATAAAACACATGAAATGATTTCTTGAGGAAAATATCCTTTCTTCTTCAAAATAATTTCCTTTCACAAAATGTCATGAAATTTTAAAAGAAAATGATTTTTTTGAAAATAGTAATTATATACTTTAGAGTAATATTCATGAAAATAAGGCGTTATAAAAACAATAAAAACTGTTCATGCTGTATAAGTTAAAAAAACATTCTTCTCGTACTTTTTACAGGAAAGTCAAAAAGTACCTCATATGGTAAAAAAAAGAATGAATCCTTATATACCATGTAGTAAAATTAAAAAATTGTTAAAAAGTACTTTAAACATATATGAAAACATTTTTAGAAAACCGGGACATGGAAAATAAATATAACCCCAGTAAATACTTACAAATAAATAATATTGGATAAGAACAAGATTGGAAAAGTTATCCCTTAAAAATATCTTTTTGAAAATATAATAGATCACTTATGTGTATTCACTATAAGGTCATATAAATAATTAATAATACATGATAAGATAAATAAATTTTATTTCTCATATAATCAAAGAACGGCATATACAAGAAAGAGAAGATCAACCCAAATAACGGAAATTAGGTTAATAAGTTCCCTTACCTCATATCTAACTTGACACGATCAATCTTTAATCTCTTGAATAATAAACAAAAGTTAATTTCTACTTTTGTAAGAACCTTTTTAAAGATTATTATTCTTTTTCTATCACTTATTAGCATGTTATAAACATAATTTAACCATTTAAGTTAATAATGTTCATTTTGTCAATATTTGGTACTTGAGTCAAAAATGGACTTATTATAATTACTTGTTGTTCATGTGGTCAATGTTTCATTATATTCAAAATTATATTAATTATTTATATATCATATATATCATATATATCCATCATATACATGTATTTATAATAATATATAACATATGGAGGTATGAAATGAAATGCACCGTTCATAGTGATGCTAAGCCGTACGTACGCATGAACGCTACTTTCATTTCTATTTATTATTATAATGGAATTAAAACATAATGATACATAAGAATATTAATATTCCAGTATAATATCATATATAATATCATAAAATCCATCCTTTATACATACCACATAAGGCATTAACGAATCACATAACTTTGAGGGGGCTGTAGTCCGCACTTCCACAAATGAGATTATCGTATTTACCCACTACGGAAACCATAAAGTCTTGATATAATTTGGATGTAAAGAATAATATGGAAATCATAAACATAATATATATCATATATAAATACAGTTCAATCATAATGTCCTCTATGAGAGGCAGTAGGAGAAAACCGAACAATCATCATTTCGTGAGGCGTTAGTTTTCCATCCACAAAATCATTATATTCTTCATCCATTAGATGGAGGTGTGTGTAAGTATAGTTAGAATACTTCACATAACAACATCCTAGTATATATAGGATACTTGTTTTGTTACAAAATAAAGGATTAAAAAGATTCTATGGTTTGGAGAAGTAGAATAAAAGAAAGCAATTTAAGAGAAACTATTACCTTTAATTTGGGTAACTTACTTTGGATTGAACTAAAAGGACTTCTCGAAGTTCCTTCTGCCTAAGGTAAGGATTCTAGGGGGAGGAGATGGATGTAGGAAGATTAATTGGGCAGATTTTGGACGAGTGAAATGTCTTTAGAGGTGTGAGGAATTGGATATAAATGGTCTCTTTATATAAGGTGGGGGGAGGGTCTCTTTTGGAAAGGGTGAAAATATTATTTTATTATAAACTTATCGTCAGTTTAAAAAGGCCAAAAAATCATTAAAGATGAACATAAGATGACTCATGGTAGAAATAAAATCATCCAACCAGAATTGGATATGTTTTGAATAATATTTTAATCATTATAATCTTATTTATTTAAATCATTTACTAATGAGGTAAATACTGCATCATTATTGTGTTATAAATAATTTAATTTATTTGATGTCTAAAAATTATAAAAAAAATACTATCATGTATGAAATATTTTTAGCTTTCTAATGAATATTTATAGTCTAAATGATAATTTATATAACCCCTTATAAAACTTAATTACTAAAATAGTTTTGTTAATGTCAATTTTGTCGTCACATTAAATTAATTAATCCAAATTTTCATTATCACTACCAAGTGGCTCAATGGGGTCTCAAAATCAATCCAAAGATCACTATGGTCTTAAATGACTCAAATAATTTGGTTTGGAAAAGTGTTAATGTAATTTTGAATTATTATAATATTATTTTAACCTTGAATTACCCTATTTACCTTTAACCGCGGTAAATAAAAGACAAAAGTTACTATTAAAAAAAATTATTTTCATCTTATTGAACCAAATTTTACTTCTTGATTACAACCATGTATGTCGGATTATTTAAATTAAATTCATATAAGTAGTAAAATTTAATTTAAATGAAAGAGTCACTTTTTTAACTACCACTAAGTGGTTTCGCTATTCATCAAAAATTGAAGTTTTTCAGAAAAATACCTAAAATTCAGCCTAAGCTATATTTGATATTCCGAATTCAAAAATGATGTCTATTTTACAAATTAAAAACATATAAGTGGACTTAATTAATTTTAAAATTAATTCCCATTATCAAAACAAATAGCGTGTTTTTAAGAAACAATAACTATCAAAAGATCGACACTTGTTTATGTCCAATTTCTAAGTGAAATTAATTCCAAGGAACAAAATTAGATTAAATTGTAAAAATATATTCTAATTAAACTTTGAAACCAATTAAAAAGATAGTCTAACCATATAAATTATTGCGATGAAAAAAGTTATTTGTAATTAAAATATAGCGTGTTTTTACTATTCATTAAAATATGCAAGTTGTCAGAATAATATAACAAATTTATCCAATTTAAATTCTTATATCCTGATTCCATGGATGAATTTTATTTTATTAAGTTAATCTTATAAAAATTTTAAAAACTATATTTAAAGTGGATGCGCCATGAAAAGGCAGAAAACTGCATTTTTTGAAAAATACTTATTTTACCCGAAAAATTTATTTTATTCTCATACCAAGTTATATAAAATGTGTAAGATTAATTATAATGTTGTAATCATTCAAAATTTAGTTACTACTATTCATAACGATTAGTTCATATAATATTTTAATAACACATCATTGTATAGTGAAACTAGGTATTGCGTACAACACACACTATCATGGAAGGTCGCGATTGTGTGTGATGAAAGCCAGTTCTAGGCTACGTGTAGTGGAATCTCACTTTGGTGTTGCGTATAAAATAATCAGAACTTATTTCATTTATACATTAATCAAAATCTATACTTAATGTTTCATAGAATAATTCCCTCAAAACTAACATGAAATTTTGTGTAACACTATCCAAGAATAGTGTTGCGTATACTGCAAGCTAATACGGTGTTGTGTATAGTACAAGATACTTTTGGTGTAACGTACAACACAAGACATCAATGAAATTAAAATAATATTTTTTTATAAAATCTTGGGGTGTTAAAGAAACCATGATGTAAAGACCAAATTTAAATGCTTTAAGGAACATGTGTAGAAATCATTAGAGAAATTTTTATTTAATTTATTGATATAGAAGAACTGTAAATATGGATTTTAGGATGTTTATTATTCACACAAACATAAATGAAAAAAATAGTCTATAAAATAGTCCAAGTAATTATTTTATTTAAATAATTAATTATAAATTAAATGTGATGGTCCTATTAAAGGATTCAGTCCAACTTTATTGTGTTGTAATGTAATGTTTTAAATGTGCATCTCACAACACATTTTCCACTATGCCCAATCACATAAAACAATACCTTCTTTAGTTATACAACACACTTAAGAGATTTGTTGAATAATTTTTTATGTATAAAAACTATTTTTATATTTCTTTTTAGTATACGTGAAACTTTTAACATGTCAATAATTAATTATTCTTTTCTATATTATGTACAAATACATAATTTTTTTCCAAAACATCCACCATTCCAAAAATCTATGTTGGGTTTTCAATAATCCATTTTCATTATAGGTGGAACTCAATAGTGTAAAAACCCAAATAAAATTATACTTTTCTTGATTTTAAAATAATTAAAATGTTGAATATGTTTTCTCTTTTTAATTAGGAAAACCAGATTTATCTTCACTCTAGTCGTTCTTTGATAGAATATTTATTTTCTATAATTTTCATTTATATTATTCAAAAAATCACCTATATTAATTGCACCATAATATTATAACTCTAGATTCATGTATTTTAAATTAACCTCTTCTTCACATTATATGATTATTTTATTCCACCCATCCACTTTAAAAATACTATAATATATTTTTGGAAATAATTTCATTATTTATCACTTCCACTATTAGAGTAAAATCATTTAATTTTATTACACCTATTTATAGTTAACTTTAATAATTTTATATCCCAAGGATCAACCACTGACCCAATCCTTTTTTCTATATCACCTCAAGCAGAGTTCTATATATTATAGAGGCTACTGAAAAATGACTAGTTTTGTTAATATCTTATAAAGAGACTATACCATTATAATCCTAACAACAAAGTTAGAGATTTTATATAAATATTCAAAAAATACAACAATATACCCAAAATATATAATTACTGTGGAAGGATAACCATATAAATGAAATAAACCATCTTATAATAAATGAACCCCATGTCATACCATATATTCACATACTAGTAATATCATATTTTAATAGGATGATCTAATATAGTACAGAAAAGTGAATATATAAATAAATGATACACCAAAAATAGTTCTCTTCTAACCACATTTCTATCTCAACATTCTCCGTGAGAAAGATTAATTGTACTTATCGTGATAAGGCCCATTCGTTAATAATTACACTATCCTATGGTCTACACATCCTTTGATGTTTATGTACTGGGTGTGAGAAAAAAACATAGTATAAAACCACAAATATGAGACTAACTAAATCCACATATATATATACATGTATACTATGAATTGAAAGTGGTAAAAACTATAGGATTCACACTTTCCATACTATCCGGTTAACAAAAATCTTACATGATTGTACAATTCTACCTAAATTTCCCATAAAAATAATTTTATGGTAAAACGAATAATTCGAATACTAATTTAGAAAAGTGAATGACCCATATTAATTCATATAAAACTATATACTTAGCTTGAAAAACACCCAACCCTTTAGATTTCATATGAAACTTGTACTGGGATACTGTTTTTTCAAATCCATCTATTATTATAGGATATTTGATACCATGTTCTTCTCCACCCAAACAATCCTTCCTAAAAAATGGAATATTTATAGATATACACACAATATATTTATTTTCATAGTAAACTATATACTATAATTTTATTTAGCCTAACCATGTGATGTCAAATACATACAAGGTTAGTCTCCACCCAACCCTTTTTATCTCAATAGGATACTAATTTGGTCTTTACAAAACCTATCCAATATCTGTTGAATAAAATATCTATATCATTAAAATTTATTCAACATTAATTTTATAAAAAGTTTTTCAACACCCATCCTTTTCCATTTTATTGAATAATAGGTTATTCTCCAACCAATTTTTCAAATAGTTAAATCACCATATCTATTGATTCATGTTTTATAGGTCTAAAAGTATGATAAAAATCCTTAAAAGATATTGACATCAGAACATCGAAACACATTTTCCAACCCCATCTCCTATCTAATAACTCACTACACCATATCATAGAATACTCCTCCATAAGACCTCAACAAATTATCAACCACTACATCAAATACATTGAGTATATTAATACTCACATTATAATGGGTTTTCATAAATTATTAGGTACATAACTCATGTAAATTACATATCTAGTGAAATAGGTATATAATAAACCACTCATAATCCCATTCATAAAAACATTAAATACACATATCTATATCCATCCAATATAATATCCTATACATGATTGGTCACCAATCATAAGAGTATGATACCTCCATTGAACTATAACACTAAACCCCACTATTCCCATTTTTTATATGTCATGGTAAATTAGTTTTTATATATTCACTGAATATATTTTGACCCATTAGCCACCAAGTATAACCTATCACCAAGAGGCTAGCCACCAGTCATCCCATGGTAACATTACTCTCATAATCTTACAACTCTATAAATGAACCTTCGTAGTGATTATTATATATTTTAATGTTACCCCTCGTTGTGAACACACATCCAAGATGTATCCATGATAGAGTATTTCATTAACAAACACATAACCTAATTATCTCAAGGGGTGTCATATAATATCACACCATACCTCACCATCTAACTTAGGTCAACACTGAAGATCAAAAAAATTTGGGGTTTCCTCTCACAATCCCACCCAAGGAACACCATTTATCAAGGTCATGATTTGACAATAACTTGTATGTATATGTTGGGTCATCTTACTCAAACCTAATAGTTCCTATCTATATCCATATATTCGACTTATATCCATGAAACATGATATGTTTCATAAAATGTTTTTTATACTTATTACATATCTAATTATATAAGAAATTTTAAATAATAATACAAGATAATTGAGTCCACATACCACCTTCTATAGTGTTATCCCCTTGGACTATGCTAAATACAATAATATGTGATCAAAGTGATATTATATCCCAAAAAAGGCCTTACAAAAAAATCTTAATTCAATTTGATTTTCACATTAAAACTAAAATAAAAGTAAATGAACAAATTATTATTTGATTAATCCGTTCTTGAATCCAATCAACTTGAAGGTGAATAGCTCATAGATCAATATCAGTCCCCTTACTAGAGAAATTCATTAATATACTATTAAATTCATATATGATTTATTAGAAATATGATAAAATATTATGTCACAATCAATAGGGATATGATTATCCTCATTATTATAGGCTATGTAAATTTCATTTATAACTGATTACTATTATACTTTGTAGTACATTGGAAAATAGTCAATCCCAATAAAAGGTAAGTGATTTCAATAGAATTCAACAAATTTAAATGAGTAGAATGTTTAAAAATAATGTCAACAATGGTTTTTCTGTGGTAGTATATAACATGAAAAACTAGTACTAATATAATTGGGTTTTAGTAGGTGATAAAAAAGAATAATTCTGAATAGGAAATTAGAATGAACGTATTCAACAAGTAAGAAATCAAATATAAAATTATGAAAGGGAAATATGTATTGATTAATAATTTATGGTAAATCCTACAATGTTAAAGGTATAACATCCGTTATCATAGTCATCTAATTCAATCATTGTAAAAAAAATCATGTTTCTCTATCAATGTTTTTCTATTAAATATACTCTAACATACTTTTATAAGTGACTACTAAATAGAAAAATATTCATTGATGATCTAATTTCATGAAATTTTATTCAATAATTTTTGAGTCAATTTTTTTATGTTACAATTTTGATTGAAAAAAATCAATATGGTTTAAAACCAAGAAGTAAAAATAAATTAAATGTACTAAAATTTATTGAGTTATTATTCCTAAATTAAATAGAATATTTTATAATCCATAACTAATGATGAAAATTATTATTGATTTTTTCTTTAATAAATTCATTCTTCCAAGTAGTGAAAATAATGAATAATATAACTAGTAATAAAGAATCAAAAAAAATATGGTTTAAGAAATTATTAAATTTATGAAATAAATGTTCACCATCATCAATATATCTATGTTTTCTAGATTATGAAAAAAATTTATTCATTGAAAGGAAAACACTATAAAACTCCATGAATAATGAGCTATAATATATAAATAAGGTAAATATCATATCAAGAAAGATTATAATTGAAACAATTCTACCATTTATGTGTGAATCATTCTTTAATTTTCCTAGGGAAATATCCAATATTGACCCCCTTAATGAGTCTCCAATCCTCCCTTGAAGGAAATTCTCTTTGTATTTTAGACCACTACTCCACTATATATCCCTTATTTCATGCTTCCTTCTCCTATATGTTTCTAAACATACAATACTAGGTCTACACCCTTTTAATTAAGTGTATTCTCATTTTATGTGAAAAATAAAAAAATCCAATTTATAATATAAAACCATAACTAATTCAATTCTAGATATGAGAAATATTAATAACAATAATTAGTATTTAACTATCAGAAAATCCAATTTTATTTTTTGATTGTTCCCTACAAAATTCATACACTTGATTCTAAAGGTGATGATCATGCAACCAAAAAGTAAACTCTTCTAGTTACATTGTATCATTCAAAAAAGGCATGTTTTTACATCAATGTAGATGGGATCCTATAACTCAATCCATACTATATTATTTGTACAAGATTATGTTAAATTATAGTAAAAAATACATTAAAATAATATAATAATCTGGTTCAAAATGGAGGAAAATTTAATAAGAATAATTGAATGGATTCCTCCTCATGATCTCAAACAACATACATTCCAACTAATAATTAAATCTCAATAGATCTCATGGAGCATTGAAAATCCACTAAAATCCAACTAAAAATCAAATGGATTCTAGGTTTCATTAATAACGATTTCTAAAGTCAAATTTTCATTATTTTATGCTCTTGGATGTCACCTAAAATAGTCACCATAGATCTGTGTATTCGGTGATTTATTTTTTCAATAGATAGGATATAGATATGGTGACATGATTTTAGTCACTTATACCAGCAATGTTATCCAAAAATTACTTAACCAATACATTTTGACTTATAGACTAATAATTTAGTTTTAAGCTTATATAAATTAACCCAATTTAAAAAATTTATTAATGAAAAAATATAATCCATCAAAATCACCATAATATAATTAAAATTAAGAAAAAATAAATCAATATTTCAAAAAGGACATTTAAAATAATTGTAAAATTTTATATGCTTTATAAACGCAAATTAATTTCATTTAAAACAAATAAATGAATCATTATAACTGTTTTTAATATATAATTTCAATACCAAATAAATAAACACTAAACATTTAAATTTATTTCACCACGCCATAATAGTTAAATGTTCAAATATTAATATTTAAAATTGTAATTAAATTTATTATATATATATCACATTTAATGATAAATATATCCATGAAATTTTTAATTCATAGCAAATACTTTTCAATGGTTTCCTCAAAATATTGATCAATTAATAACATTTAATAAATTGAAATTTAAATCTACAAAAAAATACCATTTTTTAATGAATTTCTCATATTTCAAAAAATAATATCAAACATGTATATTTAAAAAATTAATGATCCATTAAAGAAAATAATAATTCAAAAAAAAAACTTAAAAATAAATAATTCAATCATATAATTCAGGGTCACGTTATGTGGTATTCATTTATCTAAATGGTATGTTAAAAAATATCCTTCCTCTCCCAACTTTCTATAATATAATCTTGTAAAAAATCTTATAAAATAAATTCGATTTATCCATTATCTAAAAAAATGTTGAACCAAGTCCCATGATTACCCTATAACAAATTTATGGAGGAATAAAATGTAATAACGAAATTAAGAAAGTGAATCCAACTTTTCTAGATCATCTATAATGATTGTCACTAAACGGACTCCCTCTATAAGGGAAAAATACAATGTAAAAATTGAGGAGTATTTGACCAAATATTCATCTGTAATATCATTTAATAGCCTAAATTCAAATAGGGGTTATAAAAATTATTTTTTTCCCCATGTTATAGAAAATTTTCTTATGCTACATTGAATGTTTGGTGGTCAAAATTATATTATAGAGGATACCGTGATGTTTTTGGTGGACTGTAAGTAGAATTTTTGTGGTAAAAGTAAGGATTTTATACAACTTAAAAACCGAATAAAATTATATTAGACTACCATAATGGTTGTGGTTTCCCATAAAAATAATTTTAGTGGTTGTGTTAGTGATTTTTCAAACTTCCCAATCCACTAAAACACTATTTGAGTACCGCCAGGATTTTTGTGGTAGGAATTTACCACCCCTCTCAATATTTATTTAATAGTAGAATAAAATTAATATAATGTTCTTCCTCCACCCATAGATCTAACTCCAAATCATCTATTTAAAAATTCAAAACATGATTGATACACTATGATACCAATTCACATTATATGTTTTTAATTCCAATAAACTCAATATTCACCAGAGTTTTGAGATTTTTACGATCCAATATTAACATATGTTTCATGTCATTATAACATTCACAGTATGAAATTTCTAATATTAATGAATTATCTTCACACATCTCCAATAAAACACACATGTTACTGAGATCCAATAATTCTCATCATCCTCAATTTTTTCAAAATTAATAGTCATTCTAAAATATTATTGAACCATAAAAATATTTTTATTATTTAGATACCTCACACATTAATCCATTATAATTTTGGGGTATTACCCCAGATGATAAACCTACTGAGATTAAAATCAAAATACACTTCATGTCACAAGTAATGTTTTGATCGATACCACGTAAACAAGATTTCTTAGAGGAATTCAATCTATCATGTATTTTGGACCCAAATGATACCTTATACCATCCAAAATATAATCAAATAGGTCAAATATATAAAATACTACACCAAAAAATTTACACAATTTTTCTTACATCACATGTTTATAGTAAAATTACATTTATTCATAGTTTCACATAGGATACATGTATCCTCTACACTAGAATTTAATTCCTTCTACTTATGACACTTTCCATTGAAAAAAAAGTTATTTATACAATTTATCACACATAACCACAAGTTTTAATATTTTATATTCTAAATAATCACACCATTTATTACCCAAATGTTTCCTCTTTAGTCATTAGATGAAATAAATCTATCTTAGTGTAATTGTCTAGTATTCAAATATGTGTATTTTATACCAACCCAATACTTTATACCCCCTTTAATCCTTGAGATAACATGCTACCTCAACCATAATTTGATATAAATTCACTAACACATATCATTTATATTCATCAAAAACCTCTCATTAAAATTTGTTTAATTTCAATCAATTATAGTGTGCTCCCATCCATAGGGGTTCCCTTTACATGGTAAAATGAGTACTAACCATCTCAAATTCTATACACACTTGAGAAACATCTCTCATAAGCCGTATTCATCATAGAGAGATAGATCTAGCCCTATGGAAATAAACATGGGATTAATGATTTTATGGTTCCTCTTAGTAATATTGTACCATTTCACTATCGATCTGTCACCACAACACTTGAGTCCTCATCGGAATTCCACATAATTACAGCATTTTAATAAAACACATTCCTCTCATATTCAAACCCAATAAATAATACATTCCATCCAATTAATGGTATTATTATTTCCATCAATGTATCCCTCTATCAAGGTTTATCCATCTATTTTATTCATTAATAATACATCTAACCACTCATACCATCTATGTCTCATTGATTATATCATTCATATCACCACAAAAAACATTTATAAAGAGGTCACATAAGATTCTAATATGTTCTAATAATCATAGATGAACCACATACCTTATGACCCATTATTTATCTTACATTGTCACCACATATATCACATCACTTAAAAAAACATTCTCTTCCATTCTAAACCAATTGGTTAATATATTTTTTATTTACTTTTTCGTATATCTTCCTACATATCTTGGAGGATATAATATCTCAAGGATATCTCACGTTGAATGTAAATAGAGAAACCTTATTATAAATTGACAACTAAAATAAGGATATACCATGGAAATATAAGGGTCACTATCCTATATCCTACCCCATGCTTTGGAACGTCCTATTTTAATAAAGAGGGATTCACTCCACAGCCCTCCTAAGTCTCTATCCATCAATAAAACAACTTATATAATTTTCAATCATGATCAGTGAGGTCTATATGAAATGTTCTATCTGAAAATATAAAATGGTACATATTTCTAAAAACCCCTCAATATATCAATGGAATAGGGGGAAATCCATTATGATGATCATGGTTATGATCCAACTACAAAATACATAAATATTATAACATTTAATTTGAATATTATTTATATATCATTATAAATTACACACCAAAATCAATAGGTTTAATGTCATTTCATATTGAATACACAACCAAATAATTTTAGAAACATTCTTCAATATCACCATAAAAATTTTCCTCACATCGTAAAATTTTAGACACTTAATACTTTATATGATTCTTAATTATATGGGGAATGGAAACCAAATAAGGTATGATCTTAGATTATTTTCAAGGGATGAACATGGGATTATCATTTAAATGTCATAAGTGAGCATAAGATGAACATGAGGAAATGAGAACATAATTAAGGTGAAATAGAAAAACATTAAAATTAATTCACAATAAAATGTAGATAACAAATTAAAAATCAAGATATAAGGATTTTCACATAACAAAAGAAATGTTTTTTTGGTGTGGAAACATGATTCAATTACAATGATCATTGAAAACATCACATTGGAATATTTTGTAACATATAAATATGTCATACCATAAACATATTAAACCCTTTAATATTTAAATGATAAATTAAAATACCATCATGCAAAACTAGATATTATCCCATAGTGGATTGGGTTTACTCTAAAAATTTCGACATTGTAGGCCATGAGAAATATGGATTTTCCCAATCCATTGGAGGTTTATAAAATTATTACCCACCAATAACATTGAAAAAATTTACTTTCAAATTTTGTGTAAAATATCCATTTTCTATCATCAAGTAATATATCCATATTTTCTCAAAGAAATTAAAGGATGTATAATTTTTGACTAACCCTTAACATAATGAAAAAATATATTTTTTTGGCCACATAAAAGCATTAATAATTTTACAATAACATAATTAACATGTTTGAATGAAATGTCTTTCATAAAATCCATAAAACTTTGCAAAATTAGTCCTCTCAAAAATGAATTTTGATGATTCAATAGAACCATAAAATGAGTTAAATATACTTAAAGTTTTAAAAAAATTATATTACTAAAAAAAGAATTATAAAAGAATTATAAAAATTATTTAAAAAACTATAAAGAATATAATTTATTTTTGTGAAATTAATTATTTTACAAGTAAAATATTCATAAAATAACTTATTTTGATAGACAATGAGAAGTAAAAAAATTATTTTGATAATTTTAATAATTCCAAAAATATATTCATTTTTAAAATATATGAAAATGATAGGATAAAGTGACAGTGTGAAAAAATTTAAATGGGTTTATTTCCTAAATATTTAAAGAAATAAAATGTTAATAGAAAATTACCTCTATAAATCATTTAATTATTTATATATATCTCCATATATTTATTAGAAAAAGTTGAACACAATTGGGAAATATTTGAGAAAGATATGACATAGGGATTACTACAAATATAAGAATACATTCAATTAAATAGTGATTAAAATATACATTAAATGGTATTAGGACCAGTAAAACGCATAAATTACCAAAGGATAAGAAAGTAATTTAGTGTTTGTAGGTAAATAACATACAATTTTCCCTAATTTAAATTTATTTATTAGTAATTGTGAATTCACAGTGAGATTGTAAAAGAAATCTTTCCCTAGAATTCACATTTGGTAGGACATTATCGAACATTTTGTGTAATATATTTAGGTTTATTACATCAAAATATATTTAATTATATTCTACTTTATACTATTAATATATAAATTTTCACAAACAAATTCTTTATTATTGTAAAAAAATATTATCATTATGCATAATATATCAATTTTTATATTTGATCTATATAAGGGTTTGGGACCATAAACCACTATCATGTGTTGAAAACCTATATAATGTATTTAGATATCACATTTTTGGTTCTGTTATATATATTAACAGCCATTTTATAGAGGTTATGGTGATGATCTGTGAAGATAAGTTAAAAACATCTTTTTTTGTCAATTATCATTCTATAAAAAGTAATTACTTTATTAATGAATTTGATTATATTAATATTACCATTATATAATTATGAATTAATCATAAATTGAATATTAATACATAATATTACTAGTATTTTACTTTTATTAAAAATTCATGATGGTGATGTTAATGCAACATTTTTGTTATTGGTAATACCAACCCAAACAAGAATGAATTATTGCTAAAAATGAGTAAGAATGGAGAGATATATTATAAAAACATTATTTTGTAGAAGAATAATGATTTTGATATTAAATAATTTTAGTGTAGAGTAATATTTTGGAATAGTGTAGATGTGAAACTAAAATAAATTAATGTATATGAACTTGTTACATACTTTGATAGAAATAATCCTTCTCGTAATGTTTTCTTCATGAATTAGGGAATTAGGTAACCTTATAATGGAAAAAGGAAATAAATAATGGTAATGGAAATCAAGAGAGCTAATTTAGAAAATAATTTAATAAAAAATTAATGGCATATTAATTCTCCATGGCATGGAAGAGAGGTAATTGTATATGTTAAAATGTGGAGCATTTCATTGGGAATTTAAGTTATGTGAATTGTAAAGATGCAATCACTTGGATGTAAGGTGAGATAGGATAGGAAATACTGGTGATAATTTTTTGGATTTAATACCACGCATAAATAAGTATTCTATAACTATTTTTTAGAAATTTAATTATAAAAATTATAATTCCTGTAATTTTATTTCCTTTTGAACTCTTTTTTTATCGTTCAATTAGTAACAATAGTAATAATTTTTTACTAAAATTATAACATGGATCCTCTGGTAAAATTTAAATTATTAGATCAAAAATTTATATTACTAGTTAATATAATTCAATTAAATTCTCTTATAAATTTAACTTTATGATGAAAACATAAGATATATATGAAAAATATATTTTACAAAAAAAATATATTTTTAAACATTATGTTACATTATTCAAAAATAATATTAATTACTAATTTAATTTTTTTCATTATATATTAGTTATAAATATAAAATTGTTATTATATTATAGAAACCCTTTGAATGTTATCGATTTAATTTATTAATATAAAAGTACACTAAACCTAAAAATAATTCTTCTAAAAATAACCCTAACAGTAAATGAATTTAATCAGATCATGTTATTTATCATAATAATAATAATTTTTTCATTTCGTTACGATTAATTTTTTTTAATTTTATAAATAAATTAAATAATTCTAAATAAAAATAATAATAATACTTATCAAATGAAAAATAAATATCAATAAATATCAAAATTTAATTAATTTTCTTTCAATTTCATTCTAGAATTAATTACTATTTCTGAACTAATTTATTGTTAATTTGTTTCTAAAAATAATATAACATATATAGATCTATTATATACATGTATATCCAATGGTCATGTTCCTAACATTCATATATCCAACAATTATATATCCAACCACCATATATAGAATGAAAACATATATATAATGATCATATTATATTCATATATATATATATATCCTTACAGACATCTCTAAAATTATTAATCCTATTTATATACTTCATTAAAAAAATTAATATTATATGGTTTATTTATTTTAATGGTTTTAATTGGAGGTATGATCATTGAATAAAACTATAAGAATGAGGATTTCAAGTTGGTGTTATTTTTATTTACATGTTGTTTGATTTCTATTATAGTATTCTTATTAATGTATCGTATTTAGTTATCATACTATATTAATGTTCATCAAGTATTTTAATAAATTATCTCAATGAAATATATCATAGAAATTATTATTTTGGTTTTTAATTTTAGACATGATATTTAATAGTTTAATGGGGAGAGAAAATGTGGTGTCATATATTCTAAAACCTAAAAATATTTTCATCCTCAAAATTACTTTACTTAACATTAAAAAAATAGTGTACATCAACCTCATTAAATCATTGGGTTACCTTGTAGTTTATTAAAAAATATCTTCCTCTAGAGAATATTAATAAGATGAGTGGTATTATTTTTTATTAATTTATCTCTATGAACTAGGATATCTTCAAGATTTTACTCATAAGAGAGATCACTTTATAGATATTTAATATATAATTTAGAATATGTGATTTATCAACTCTATACATTCTCAGAAGTGATACATGGAACACATAATGATTTTATGAGATTTTAGACTGAAGTGAATGTTTCTAAGAGACCCACCCTATATGAACAATGATTTTAATGTTTCCAAAGTAACTTGGGATAAATTTTCACTTGTTTTGGAATCTTATAACCCTCATCATATATGATATTTATAAAAATTTATTATTTGAAGATTCAAATTGAAATTCTATTGTATGATTATTAGAGTAGATATGTTTTCTACTATATAACTTTTTAATTAGTTTTAGAATGCTTTAAATATTATCTGGAATCTATTTTTCATTTTCTATTCCCTATTTCATACACTCTCTAACTTTACACCATTTTTTTGGAGTTTTTCGTCACTTCCCATTGAGAGCCTTAGATGGTTCCATTTTAATTATTGAATAGAAATTGTTTGTTGTAGGATAACTCTTCTAAGGGATGGTTTTTATACCAGAAACATTAAAATACATTGGATAATACCTATATACATTTTCTATAATTTAAATGTTTATTTGAAATTAAATATTATTTTGGGGGTGATAAGTTGAACAAAATCAATGCTATATGACAAATTATATTTTATTATTTCTCCATACCATAATGGTAAACCAGAAAGGAGATGCTATAATATGATGTGGTACTTTGTATAACCTTACCATTTCCTTTATATATATATCAAAAGGATAATCCATTTATAAACCTTCTCTAGTATCAACGAAATTTTCAATCTTCTAATCATGATCAACTACATAAAAATAGGAATTGTGGTCATTAGATGTATTTTGGAAGCCCAATAATGAAATCCATCATGATTTTTTCACATTTCCATATTGTTATTGGAAATAGTTACATCAACCCCATATAAATATAATAGTCATACATAACATATTATAAATCCAAATAGTGAGTTATAAACTATTAAATACCCCTATTCATGTTGCCATATAAAATTACTCATTATCATTACCATATATCTTTGTGCTTCCCTAGTGGATAGATAATGATGAACTATTTTCATTTCATTTCCACCCCTTATTCTACTATTATACTAAAAGAGATATAAGTTTTCCAAAATCTTGTATTTCTATAACTAGCTATGATGAACTCTGTAATATTATCCACCTTCTTCTATAGAACCATATCCCCTTTATATACATATAAGATCAAAAAATTTATTGATGTTTGAGAATCCATTTATGAAAGATATGATCTATCACATTCCCAATTGATTCCCAAGTCTATCTGTTGAAAATCCATGATTACTGGGTGTCTTTCAACCCTTATCAAAGATAAGGTAGAATGACACTTATTTCTCGTAGAATATAACATCTTTTTTCCATCCTAGATTGGATGTATATTGATTATTTATAATTCTTGATCAACTTGAACCATCTCCTTTTGATCATGCTAAACATATTCTACATGAACAACTAATTCAATCTCATATGAATAATATATATATATATATATATCATTTTTCACCATTAATATAATTTCTCTATATTATTAATAAAAATATTATCACTTCTATATCCAAATAATTTTTCTATTAATTTTTATCATAAAACCTTAATTGATGAGGGGAATAAGATACTACCCTGCCATATTGCATGAGGTCACACCAACAATCCCTTATTTGATGCATATTCATATTTCAAAAACCAATATTCACATCATCAAGTATGAGTATGTGTTAAATGACCAAAATAATATTGACATCCTTGAAATATTCTTCACATTCATATTTCTAGAGGATCTTGACTCCCATTTGAGATAAATTGGTTAGTGGATTTGAAAACAATGAAGTATATTTATCATTAAATTTGTACTATCCATCCAATCCAAGAAAACTATGGATTTTTTTAGTGGATTTCCTAGTCCATTCTTTAATCACATCATTATTAGAATCATTTATAAATAAACATTTAATTCTGAATACTTGAAGCATAAAAAAAATTTTCTATATAAAAAATTCAAACATGGTAAATTATTCACATTGTTTCTCCCATATCAAGGAATTCAGAACCGACCTTAAATGATCTTCATCATCTATCATTATATTTAATTATATCATAATATATTATATAAATACTATAAAAATTGACCACATTTATATATAATTAATTTTTTCATATGATCTATGAATATTGAAAGGTAATTTTTAATTCATAATGATATCAATATGAATTTAAAAATTCAATATATTATATATAAGGGTTTCATAGTTACACATTCTCTTTTCACCATTAATTTATGATATACAAATTAATGTTTATTTATTAATAAATATTATTTCCCATATATTTTATTACATAATTTATAAATATGGAGTAGAAAATACTTATTCATTTTATTTAAATTGACATGTTCATGATAATAATCATATAAAGACATTGACCAATAATTCTTCTTAAGAAAGGGTAATTTTTCACCCTGTGGTGAGAAATATAGGCATATAAATTGATTACCCATATTATATTGTAGTTTCCCCTTAATGTATTCTAATTATATTATGTACCCTCAATAAGAAATATTTAATATAGGCCTAAAACCTTGTAAGAGTTCTATTGAAATCAGAACCTAATGATATAATAGTTGGATGAGAAAATATGTAAAAAAATCATCATTTGTTTTCACAATTTCCGTAACATAATAATGAAGTTTCCCCCAACCATGAGTGCCAAATACCGTTAATAATTGTGTTTTAAAAACCCTTTAATTGAGTTTATTTTTAAATTGAGTTCTTAGTCAACCCTACACCAATATATGATCATTTCTATATTTTTTATATGAAATTGGAATTCATCACATAAAAAATATTGTTGGAAATTTATATAGAGAGACCATCCATTTCCAATATCTCATAAAATTTTTGTAAAGGGGGAATATCATGATTTATAAAATCCACTTTCTGACAAAATTTTATCTGTTATGATTTATAGAATCTAGATGAAACCATCAAAGCACTAGGAGTATTCACTGATAATTTAATTTCTAGACATTAGGGATATCGATTAATAGTCATAAAGACCGGTTAATTTATTTAAAAATTAATAAAAATAGTCTCAAATGAATTATTTTGAATAATGATTATAGTTTTCATTGTTCCCATTTACTTATTTAGTCAGAGTTCCGTTACAAAAATCAAAATAGTTAGTGTGATTATCAGGTAATGATAAATAGGGTAATTTATCATAATATAATTGAAATCAAGAATGAGCTATCATAAATTATGACACCATAATTTCTAGTTGTGATATTTTAGGTACATCCAACATAAAATTTGGTTATACATTGGTTAGCCAATATATTATTTTTTTTTCTTCACGGGATTGTCCCTAAATATAACTAATACCCACACTATCACACCCAGATTTCAAACATCAGTAATAATTTTTTTATTTTACAATTTTATCTGGCTTTAAATTTTTTTATTGAGGTGAGGGTTGGGCCTGACTTGGGTTTTTGTTATTTTTTTATAAATGATAATTGTTTATTGGAAATGTCCTATGCACGTGCAAGACATGGTCAATGTCATGTGGCATCACCAGACCATTGTTTGGCCTACCCGGTGTGCGATTTGTTAATTAATTAACTAAATGAATAATAAATTCAATGAAATAGTGAAATAAAATTAGTTTAAAAATATTTTAATAATAATAATAATATTATTAATAAAAATATTATTATTCTATAATATTTTAATTAGGCTATTATTTTTATTAAGTAATTGAAATTATTATAAAATTAATAATGTCGTTGTTTTTATTTTAATTTCAAATTTTTATTATTATTTTAAGTTGGTCTATGATTTTTTTAGTTTTTAAATAATTTTATTTCAATTTTTATTTTATCCCATCTTTAAACCCTACCTCCACTACTCTCCCTCATCGCATACAAGTCCCCTAACTATAGATCGTGCACGAGTACCTCCTCCACCCATGACCTATCCTAGATGAAAACCCTCCTCTCCTCCTACGAAAAACTAGACATGAAACCCTTATCCCTCTTGACGAGCTAGTCATGTGACACCCTAGCTACCCGCATTGCACAACCCTTGCATCTCCCCCCTCAGTTGCATGCCGACTATGCTCCTCAGTTAGATTTCCCAGTGCGATACACCTTTGGTATCCCTCCTAAATGCTTTGTTTTCCTTCCGCACTCTCTCACCATTATGTTCCTCTTTGACTGGTGACCATTTCATAGTGATGGGATGATGTTTGTTGTCAATGATACTTTGGAATTGTATTAATTTAGCCCACCTTGATGATATTTTGTTTATTGTGTTCTTTAAAATTATTAAAAATATAATTTTTCAGTCAGTATTTATTGATGAATTAATTTTATTATTTAAAAAATTGAGAATATTTTTAATTATTTTTTGGATTCTTATTTTTTTGTTTTATATTCAATATAAATTTTATTCTTATATCATGTGTATGTGACATGTGTGAAATTATTTGCGAAAACCCATTTTGAGTAGTTTATTAGTGTTTTATAAAATGTTCAGTTAAATATTTAGAATATGAAAAATATGTAATAAGTGTTTTGGTGTCCCATCAATATGCACTTTTTCATAAAAGAATATTTGAGTGAGGTTTATGTGATTAATTTCATGTAGTATATTTTGAAATTTTCAAACAATTATTCCAATTGTTTTGTTTAATTGTTAATGTGATGTATTTAACTATGTAGTTGGATTAATTGATTGTGTATGTAAAGAGGATTATGCTTTAAAAAGGTTTTGGAGTGCGTAAGAATTAAAGAGATGTTTTGGGTTTGAAAATGGTGGTTTTTTGTGTATAAAGTACATTGTTTGGTTTGGATTCATGAACATAACTTCTGATGTGAACTTGTAATTTAAATGAGCTAAAAAATGGGAGCTTGGGGTACTAGGTTGGAAAATGAGGAATTGTGTGATAGTTATAGGGATGTGGCATCATCTTTGTTTCACTCAGTTATTTTGATGACGACAACACCAACTAAAATTTTGGATGATAATTTGAGACCACTAGGGTAACGCGAATGTCCCATACTAGAGGCTCGTGCATGAGAGTGGTGGCTGTCATGGTTTCTATACCACTTTCACTGAGGTGTCAGGTTCTATGGTCGCACTTTTTTCTAGTACCTATACGGGATCTCCCATAGTTGGTTCAAAAGCATATCTTCTCCCTCACCGTCAGCATATGGTGTGACATTTTAGATAATATAAAACAAAAAAAAATTATTTTAAAAAATCATTCCTTTAATGATGATTTCCTTAAATCATGATTCATTAAAACTGTTCGTGAATTTAATTATTTTATTTCATTTTAAATTGTAAAATTATTTTTCAATAAATATTTATGCTTGAAATCTTTTCTCAATGGAATAATATTCGATGTTAGGTCACACCCTACATACACCATATGGTGTATGTGGATTTGGTTATGTTTGATATAGGTAAGGTAAGTATTTTGGAGAAGGTAGATTGGGTATCTAGTTGACATCATTACACGATGTTGGGGAGATTTATCAAGGGTGGTGTCTTCTTATTAGGTACAAATTTTTGAGTTTTTTTGTCACCCTAATTAGTGGGAGTTATTTTTTTGATTTTTAGTTTAAATATGTAACTAAAATTATAGTATTTGTTTAAAGGGCTGTTTGGATGTAACATATACTATTGGTTTAGTTTATTTGGCTAGTTTTGTTTACATTATATATATATATATATTAAGGTAAACCATTCACATACCTCACATTTTGATAATGGGGCACTTTTGCAAACCCATGGGGATCAGGAAAGCTATTCAGCCCTTGTCACTGATCTGGTCGAGCGTTAGTTGAATGGAGAACCATGTTTCTTCATGAAGAAATTTTAGTAGAGATAGGTTCTATCTTTTGTGTCTTGTTTTATTGGAAGTAGTCATGATATATATGAGCTAGGACTGTGGGGACTCAGAATTTTGGCTACGATTAGGGTACTTGGAAACACACCTCATGACATACCTCGAGTTACCATGGGATATTAGGGTGCCTGTTTGACTTCTCATCCTAGTAGAACGTGTATTCTGCAAATTGAACCTGGACATCATGCATAGGAGAAGAGGATTTGTCATTATTCTTCTTTTTCATGTTTTTACTGATTTTTATTATTCTTGATGATGTTTTATTTTAAATTTCATATTAATTAATGATGTTCATACGTGATTTATGATTCCTACAAAAAAATTCCCCTCAAAGACCTCCCTTACACCCACGAGAGGAAGCCGGAGAAATTTATCCCTCACTGATCGATCAAAGGTTGGTAGAAGCTATTGTTCGGGATTTCTAGTCTTTAGGATTGGGAGTGAAACCATCTACTACTCCTACCCCATCAAGAGAAGATGAGTCTGGTCCTTTGAAGGATAAATCACATGATTTCCTAATGAATAAACACACTTTATTCCAAGTTAGCTCGTAACTTCAAGAGGAAGTGGGATGGATTGAGAATGTAGAGTGTATGTTTGAGTTCATTGACACACCTGAGGATGTTAGGGTAAAATGTGCTTTATTTTAGATGGAGGGTCCCAGTGGCATGTGGTAGGAATTAGTGCCTCAAAATGGAAAGAATATGTAGATGAGCTAGAAATATTTCATCACCATATTCAACAATCATTGTCTTCCTAAGGGCCTGGCCTATGCCAGATCCCGGGTGTTCATGGACCTTTCTTAAGGAGATCAGTCAGTGCTAGAATACGAAATTCACTTTTCTGAGTTAGTATGGTACACGCCCGAGATTGTTTCTAATTAATATTTGAAATCCCAGATGTTTGAGAAGAGTTATGGCCAGAAATTTACAATCATGTCATCTTGTTCATTGTGGTAACTTATGATGAGGTTTTTGATCAAGCTTGTATGGTCAAGAATGATCAGAAAAGAATTTATGGGTTTTATGGAGGGGTTTATGTTGTGGGAAGTGGCAGTTCATCCAAGAAGAAGAGGAAGCATGATGAAAAAGGGAAGAAGGGTGGTGGTAGCTTAGGACATCCGTCCAGGAAGACTTCATCTGTGGCTTAGGAAGTATGTTATACTATGTTCCATCAGTGAGAGAAGGCATGACACCTAAAACTGTCATGCATTAATCCCCCTTAGACTTTCCATTAGTGGGGAATTATTGGACACCTAGATTGGTTTCGTAGCATGCCACGCCCTTAGCAAAGTGGGGTAGGATATGTGGATTCTATGGGAGGGCTAGTTCCATTGGATTCAACTACGACAATGGGATCTCGATTTGGCTATCATGGGTGTTGGACCAAATCATCTTATGGGAAGAGCCATATCAGGGAAGTGACACAGGCAAGACGTCATTATCAAACAGGGACCATACATATGCATGTTGGGGATCCAGCACAAGCGGGATCTGATACAGGCACTTCAACTATTCATGGTACCATCCTGATTTCATCTTATGCAGTAGTTGTTTTATTTGATACTAGCGCTTTAGTTTCCATTATATCTTCCATTCTTCTGAACTTGTTGAACATACCTACTAAGAACATGTATTTTTTAATATATCTTGTAACACCATTATTTAAAAAGAAGGATCATGTCCTTAGGTGCCTAACATGTGATATTTCTATGTATGGATTTGAGATGGGATAGAATTTCATGGTCCTATATATGGAACTATTTGATGTGATCCTCGACATGGACTGGATGGTATTATTTCAAGCTCATATCAATTTCTATTTGTGTTGAGTCAGTTTCATGGAACATTATGAGAGTCCTCATGTATTTCTTGGGTAATGTGATCCTCATACGTGTCGTGTGGGACCTCTACTTCCAGAGTTGGGAAATCAGCCTTATTAGTTATTATCGATCGTGCTGGAGGATGATAGTAGTTCTCCATAGGGTTGATTACCACATCTTATGTATGTGTTTCATGAGGAATTTCCAGATGATTTTTTGGGCTTACCCCCTAAGAGGTATGTGGAGTTTTCTGTTGAATTGGTGCCGAGAAAAAATCATACATCTCTTCTATCAATCACATGCCCCCCCCCCCAAATTTAGTGAATTCAAGATATATCTGAAATATTTGGAATACAAATGGTTCATTCACCCAAACCTCTATCATTGGGATTCCCTAGTCATATTTTGAAAGAAACCTGACAGATACTTTTTTTGTGAATATATTACAAGATGATTAATAAGGAAACCATAAACAATAAATATACCTTGACGTAGAATAATTATTCATTCAACCATATAATGGGGGAAAATAGGTTCTCAAAAACTAAATTGTGTTCATGTTTCCCACAAGTTTGGGTGAGAGAGGAGGGAATCCAAAAGAAGGATTTCTGAAGATGGTATAACCACATTGAGTATTTGGTCATGCCTTTTAGATTGATGAATGCACCAATTATTTTTATGGTGCTTAGTAATATGATCTTCCACAAGTATCTCAACTTATTCATCATGGTATTTATGGATGAAATTATCTTCTACTCCAAATATGACAATGAGAATGCACATCACTTGGTTACTGTGTAGGAAACTTTGTAGTATTATTTCCATTATTAGAATCATTGTATGTGAACCTTTCATATTAGTGAAGTGAGGATTCTAGGCCATACTATTTCAGAGGGAGGGATTTCAGTTGGACCCAAGATGATCAATTTGGTCATTTCATGGAAGTAGCTTAGAAATGTGTTTGAGATCAAGATTTTTCTTAGAAAAGGAAGTCTATTACAGGTGATTTGTTCAGGATTTTTCATTTCTTACTTCCTTTATGATCTCACTCTCTCAAAAAGGGGTAATGTTTGAATGATCCGAGAATGTCATGTATCATTTGAGGAGTTGAAGAAGTTCTAGAATACCAAACCTATATTGATATTACTAGATATTGTGGATATATATTTGGTTTATTTTTATGTTTTATGTACATGCCTCATGTCTGTACTAATGAAAGATAATCATGTAGTGGATTATGGTTCTCGCCAACTCTAACAACATGAGAAGAATTACTTAACTCATGTCTGGATGTTGGAAGGGGTGATGCACTCTCTAAAGACATAGAATCACCACTAATTATGGGAGAATGTTTTGGTCTACTCTATCCATAAGATAATAGAATACATGGTCTCACAATTGTATCTTAACCTGAGGCAACACTGATGGATTGAGTATCTATAATGTTTTGACATTGATATCATATGTACCCCGAGTAAGTGTAATGTGGTGGATAATTACTTGAGCATGAATGTACTAGGGTTGGATTTGAGAAAATCCCGCAACGAGGGGAAATTAATGTGTATCTTTTTTTAGATGCAATAATAGACCAAGGGAAAGATAGAGGTAAATTCATGGGAATCATTTAGTTTCCTCCTACTCTTGTGGATTTAATTTAATGAGTGCAACCTAGTGATGACATGTTTCAGTGGTCTATGCAGTTTCTTCTTGGCAAGGAGACTTCAAATGATTGGAATTTGTATTCTGAAGGGGATCGTGTGCTTTAAGGGCCATGTGGTGGTTCCATTGTCTATGTTGAAGGTGGTGGTGAAGGATAGCCACCAGTTTCAGTGGTCCATCCATCCTAGTACTACTAAGATGTATTAACACTAATAGAAAAATACCCTATAGCAATGGTTTGGAGAACTATTTAAAATTACGTCGTGGGGATAGATCTATACTCAAATATTTCCCAAAACTATTGGTATAGACCTATACCAACAGTTTTCAAAACCATTGGTATAAGTAATATGAAACATTTATAGCAATGGTTCCATAAAACCATTGGTATATGTTTTTCAAAAAAGAAGCATTCAGTTCGTTTTGATCCCAGTACCCACAGTTTATTATTGAACGACCTAACCACTAACCTAACATGCCTTTTGTGAACATAATTTCATAAATATATGAACATAATTTCATAAATATATGAACATAATTTCATAAATATATATGTGTATTATCATAAATATTTTAAATTTTTATTTATTTAATGTTCTCTGTAAGAAGATTCCATATAAAATACATGTAACTGTACCAACAGTTCACAAAACTGTTGGTATCGACCTATTCCAATGGGTTTGAGAATAGTTGGTATAAATTATTTAATTTTGGGACATATACCAATGGTTTTGGACAAACCATTGGTATATGTCCAAATTAGTGACCAATACCAACAGTTTTGGCCAAAACGTTGGTATAGGTCCATATAAGTGAACTATACCAATGGTTTTTTCAAAATCGTTGGTATAGATATTATTTCCAGTAGTGTATGATGTTCGTCTCTATTTCTGGTGGCCAGGTATGAGATCGTACATAGCTAAAATTGTATCAAGATTCTATACATCTTAGTAGGTGAAGGAAGACCAACATAGACCATACGGTTTGCTTCATCTATTACCCCTTCCTACATGGAAGTTTGATGAGGTCTGCATGGAATTAATTATTGGATTTCCTTGTATACCATAGGGAAGTAACACTATTTGTGAACTGATTGAATGTTTAACTAACTCAGCCAACATCATTTTGATCAAAGATACAATTAAATTGGATAAGCTGGGCCAATTGTTTTTAGGATGTGGTCAGACTTCATGGTGTGACGTTAGCAATTTTTTCTAATAGAGTCCCCCACATAAAATCTTGGTTTTTTTATGGAATTCAAATATAGTCGAGATCACATGTCAAAATGTGAACACCAAACCATCCTCAAAAATAATGTTTGATGGAGGAGAAAAATCAGATTATTGAGGAAATGCACCATGCATGTGTGCTAGATTTCAATGGATCATGGGATAACCTTTTTGGATTGGTCGAGTTCACTTATAATAATAGTTACCAATCCTCTATTCGAATGTTACAAATTGAGGCAATCTATGGTTGGACATGTAAATCTACATTTTATTGGGTTGAGGTAGGCGAGACCTCACTTTTGGGACTGAGCATTGTGCATGACATGTCTTAGAATGTCAAGTTAACCAGGAGGAGGTTATTTACAGGTCATAGTTTCCACATATATTATGTTGATCATAGGAAATGGGAACATGATTTCTCTATGAGAGATCTGGTGTTCTTGAAGGTGGCCCTCGCATGGTCACCATTTCTTAGGAATGTAGAGAATGATGACACTGAGGTATGTTGGGCCTTTCGAGATTACAGAGCAGATTTGAAAGGTAGCATACATGTCACCTTTACCTTTTCATTTAATGTCAATCCATGACATATTTCAATTTTCCTAGTTGAAAATGTATAATTCCGACCTGTCTCATGTGTTTAACTGGGAACAACTAGAGATTGGGCCTGATTTACCAGTGCATGAGTGGCAAGTGTAGATTCTAGTTTCCCAAGAGAAGGACCTTCATGGGAAGTCCATTATTTTGGTATGTATCTTTTGGTGTCATGGGAATTATATGCATGAGACTTGGGAGCATAAGTCCTGGGTTGACTAGGAGTACCTATTTTTATTGTCAGATCGGACTTCAAGTTGACATTTCATGGGCATATAGTTCTAATGGTTGGAAGAATTGTTACTCCCGAACATCATACATTAGTAATAATTTTTTAATTTATAATTTAATCTACCGTTAAATTGTTTTATTGAGGTGTGTGCCAGGCCAGACTTGAGTTTTTTCACTTTTTCTGATAAATGATTGTTTTGGCATCACAATGTTTGGCGTACACATATGGAATGATCAAATCTGTGTGGATTCTTCATACTACCATGAAACATGCATTGAGCATGTTTAGTTAATTATTTAAATGAATGAATAACAATTTAAATGAAAAATAATATTCATAATTATTTCAGAATTGTTTTAATAATAATAATAATATTATTATTATTATTATTACTATTATTAATATTATTATTATTATTTGTTAACTTTTTGATTTGGATTTTATTTTAATAAGATCATAGAAATTGTTATAAAAATTTTAACATCAATGTTTATATTATAATATCTAATTATTATTATTATTATTATTATTTTATGTTGTTTTATGTTTTTTGAGGATTTATTTCCTTTTATTTTTTTTGTTTTTCTCACCTTCCTCTATTCTTCCCCCACTATCCCTTGTCGCACGTTGGCCCCCATTACCCTAGATAGCACACTATTCGTTCGTATCTCCCATGGACTCTCCTACCAAACGAACATCCTCTCATCCTTTAACGATCTAGACTGGCATCCATCCTCCCTCTCGATGAGTCGGATGCACGCCACCCTTTTTACCCATATCGTAGAAACCTCAGGCTTCTCCCCTCACCAATACACCATTTAATCTTATTATCTAGATTTCCTAGTGTAGAGAACCTCTGGCAGCACTCCTCTACTCTCAGTTTCCCTTCCACACCCTCACCACAGGGAAATTATTCTTTGGATGTTTGTTTTTCTGTTGAGTAGGTTTTCATGTTAGGGTTTAGTGTGGAGATTAGTTTCATTTTGAACTATTTGGTTCAAATCCTTTATTTTAGGGTCTAATTGTGTCATTTTAGATGTGTTCGGCATGTAGTAGAATTTTCACACCAAATTTACCATGATGTTTTACATTGAGGTTGTTGATTCCACGTAAAAGTAATTAAGGATTAATTAATTTTTTTATTTAATTAATTTTTCATATTAATTAAATATTTAAAATGTTACAAATTTGGATTTTTATATTTAATACAAATTTTATTTGTTTGTAGCATGTGTAAGTGACATGTATGAACATTTCTGGGAAATCCTAGGTTAAGCTACTTATTTGTGTTTTAAAATTGGGAATTTAAATTGTTAGAATATGAAAAAGATATAGATGTTGTTTTGTTGTAGCGTAAAAATGAATTTTATAATAAATGAATATATTTGTGAGATTTTGGTGTTTAATGTCAAGAGGCATATTTTTTAATTTTAAAACAAATATTGATAGTATTTTTTTAGCTGTGAAAGTTCTTTCGTTAACTGTGCAGTTAGTTTAACTGATTTTATAAGTGAAGCATATTATGTTTTAAAAGGATTTTTGTGGGAATAACATTTTAATAGAGGACCTAGGTGTAAATTTTTTGTTCCTGTGTATGTAGTGTACCTTTTTTGTTTTGGATGAACAAATTTAACTTATGGTGTGGACATTGAATTTAAATGATCAAAAATATTGATTCCCATCGTACTTGGTGTGCGAAGTAGGACTAGTGTGCAAGTTACACGGTAGTGGTATCAGCCCGAGTTCAATAAGTTGGCTTGATGACTAGAATACTAACTAAACTTTTGGATGATGGTAGGATACAACTAGGGTTACAAGGATATCCTCTACTGTTTGGTCATTCATGAAAATAGAGGTTCTATTGTTTTCAAAAAACTTTCACTAAGATGTGAGGTTCTAAGGTCCATCTTTTTTCTAGTACCTATAGGTCCCCACCCATAGTTGGTTATCTCTGATTTCATTGTCCGCACTGTCAGTATATGGTGTGAAATTTGAGATACTAAAAATGAAAAAGTGTTTTTCTTTTAAAAACTTCATTCCTTTGAAGATTTTTTCTAGAAATATGTATTCATTAAAATTACTCAAGCATTTAGGTCTTTTCTTTAATAATAAATTAAAAATTATTTTTTTGTTAAATATTTATACCTGAAATATTTTCTCTGGAGAATCCTATTGGGATTTATTTCACACCATATGTACACCGTTGGGTTTCTATAGATTTTGTTATGTTCAATATAGGTAAGGGTAAGGATTTTGGAGAAGTTTTTTCGGGTTGCTAGCTGACATCTTGGCAGGGTGTTGTAGAGATGGCTTGAGGGTGGTTTTGTCTTACTAGGAGAATTTGTTTGAGATTTTTGGTCACCCTACAGAGTGGTAGCTGTTGTTTGAGTTTTAGTTTAAATAGGTAACTGGAATTCTAGTTTTTGGTTAATGTTCTATTTTCTTGTAACTTCTTGATTTGGTTACGTTTATTTTAATGGTTGTTTTTAATAATATATATATATATATAATCAAGTATCTCATTTCTATTATTTTCATTTTGGTTCTTAGGAACTTGTGCTAGCTAGTGGGGATAGGGAATGACCTTTGGTCCTTACCGCGGACTGTGATGTTTCTCAGTATAATGGCAACCTGAGTTGTTTTGTGACACAAAATAATTCCAATTGAGATTAACCACACATAACATATATAAATATTAATCCATTTTATAGGAATATTCATTATCTATAATAATAAATCACTGCCTATAACATGTAGGTTCACTGTATTAGGATATTAGAAGCATAAGTATCTTATTTTATGAACATTATTCTATCAATCTTATAAAATATTCCACACATGGTGAACATCTAGACACATTAAACCTAATAGCATTCTCTTTTAACTAAGGAATATATACACAATTAGGGTTGAATTGAAATCTTCAGTAATGGTTGAGCATAATAGATATCAAACTATGATTAGAAATTATACCAAGTAAAAAATATGGTTATTGAATATAACCAACGTTCATACATTTAAAATCAAACCTAATAAAATATATTTCATTAGTTAATAGTCATTAACATATTTTTTGGAATATTATTAAAAATGAGACATAAGTGTTTTAAAAAGAACTCATATATCATGATCCATAAAAATATTTCATAAAAATATTTCATTACATATAAATTTAAAATAACATTATCCTGTAAAACCATTTAATTTGTAAAGGTACACATTTAAGATCATCATAACAAAGTGGGAGGAATCCCATAATTAATTGGGATTTTTCCCCTATGCATGAAAGGATGACTCTCAAGATATATTCTTTTACCCAAGCTATTGGAGGGACATATAATTCCATACTCATGTATTATGTAGTGGCTAGATTCCCTTATGGTCTTAGGTTCACTTGACATTCCCTATTATCTCATGATATATAAGGATTTACCTAATACATTATTGGGATATATAATTTCAAGATGATTCATCACATAGTGAAATAAAATACATTTGTGTGCCATATAAAATAATTCATAATTCCATCACATCATAATTAATATATGATAATGAAATGGGTTTCAAAAGAATCATCAAAAAAATAAAAAAAATATTCTAAAGATATAATGTGGATTATTTCATTGAAACATATACCCTGTGAAACATAAAAAATCTCTAATGTATATTGTATTGGTGGCAAAAATTTATAATATCAATAGAACATTTATTTTAATTATTAAAAAAATAATATAATACATATTTATTATATTTAATTTAGAAGTAAATATATTATAAATAATGTTTTTAGAAAAATATTTAAAATTAGAAAAACAATACATTGGATAATGAAGAAAAAATGTGAAGTAAGATTTATGAGTAAAGTCAAATAAAACAACTGGAGAAACAGAAAACACTAAAAACATTTAAAATATTCAACTCTATAATTTTAAAATAAATTCAATTTAAATATTAAATGAAATAATTTAATTAGAGAGGTAGGGAAAAATAAATCCATAAAATTATATAAAAAAAATTTGTATGTGGGAGAGAGAAAAAGAAATCCATAAAATCATATGAAAAAAATCGGTATGTGGGAGAGATATTTGTGACTAAAAATAATAGAATACATTTGATCTATATACAAAAATACTTCTTATTGAGTTGTAAAAAATATAATTTGAATAGTAAGAAGACATGAAATACCAATAAATTACAATTTTATATGAAAGTTTATGGGTTTTTATAGAAAATGACCATCTAAGTTTCCATTAACATTTATTTTGTCATTGACAATCTTGAATTCTCTATGGTATTAGAAAAAACAATTGCTATTAACTCCCACATGGCCATACATACACTGATGTATAATATAAAAATATCATATATTTTGTTTATATAAAATAAAATCATATTTATATTTAACTTTATACTAAAATTCATTTTTAATTTACTTTATTGTAGTTGTTAATAATGTGTTATTAAATTTAATTTTTGGGTGTCAATTGTCCCATTTTTTCTGATTAAATATATATGATGATTCTAGTCCACGAACATCTCTCACGTGTTAATGACAACACAAAAATTAATATATTTTATAGTGTTTGTTTCAATATAATTTCATATATCCAATGTTTATTAAAATGTATTTTTTGTGATTTTTTCTAAAGAGCGATAACAATATCTATTTTATTGAATTTCAATTTGATAAATCAAAATCATTTATTAACAAATATAAAAATATATATTACCAGTAGATAAATATGAAAACATATTAAATTCATAATTACTATATCATGTTACCTATATTTATGTTTCATTAATAAATTATTATGGCCACATTATAGAATCTTCCATTTTGGTGGTCAAACTGACCAAAAGAATAATGTGTTATAACAAATAAATAAGTAAGAACATATATTTATATTATGATAATATGATTTTTAAAGTGAAATTAATATGTTAAAAATAAATTTTTAAATTAATAATAGATTTTTTGTAAAAGTATGTCTGTGAATGAAAATAGAAAAATTAAGAAAATTGGTAACTTACAATGACAAAAAGATAACTTATCGTAACAAATTCCATTAAATTGAAGGACTTCAATCTCATAGTTGTAAATAAAGGCTTCCAAAAATAAATATTAATTTTAGAGGGTTAATATTTATCAGTATTAAACTAAAAACCTACTGATAGAAGTATTATGGAGTGGTTTGAAGAGATCACATTTAATAAATAAGAATATAAGACAATACTTTATAAACATGTGTTAGGTGAACGGTAAAGATGGAATGAAATGGAAATTACATGAGGTTGATATAAAATGTTGGTGATAATTTTATTATTCACTCATGGTCTAAAAATAATTCTTTGGAATGACTTTATATAATTTTAATTTTTTTATAAACAATCCTGGTCATTTTGAACCCATTTTACATTTTCTTATATTGTTTAATTATTTATTACAATATATTATTTAAATTATTTTTATGACAAAAAATTCCCAAAATAGATGGTATATTCTTATACATAATTCGTTAAGACTACTTTTATTTCCATATAGGATAAATTCACCTTTTACATGAAAATATTTGATATAGAGAAAAAAATGTTTTACAAAAAAATAACTTTATAAAACATATGCGTAATTTTATTATCACTTATAATAATATACATATTAAATAAGTTTTAATCCAATTGATATACAAAAAAATAATTTTTTAATAATATTTCATTACAAGTGAAAATATTATGTTATTATGATAAAAATACACAACACTTAAAAATATATTTTAAAAACAACACTAACTTCCAATGATTTATATCACATCCCATTATATATCTTAAAAACATTAAATTTTATCAATAAAAATGTATTATAATCATTCCTTAATTTTAAAAAACACATAAAATTTTACTCTAATAATAATAAGTAAGAAAAAAAACTATTTTTAGAATAAATAATTTTCATTAATTTTCATTTTATTTCCTTCGAAAAATATTTAATATATGTAAATTATATTTTTTCTAATTTCTTAATTAAATATAAAAAAATTAACATATCAATTATATATTGTTATATCTAGTGGCCATTGTCCAATTGACCCTTTATCCAATGACCATTTTTTCAATGACCATATTTCCAACATCAAGATATATTAAGGTTATATTTGTTTTCTATAGAAGGTCATACAAAAATATCTAAAATGATCTATATTATTCAATTTTTTCATTATAAAAATTTATATTTTATATCTATTTTTTCATTATTTCTATTGTTATAATCAATTATATAGTCATTAAAAAAAATGAGTACATAGTTATCATGTTTGTGGACAATTTAATTACATGGTGTTTTATTCATAATGTGGTTTTCTTGATGTTGAACCAATATTGTATTGTGTTTTTTTCAAAGAGTTAAAATGAGTGTGGAGCTATTATGAATAATTGAAAAATTTATTGGGTTAAAACATCTTGAAATATTATTAAATTACAGATTCATGTATATGATATGTAGGATAAATTTATAAATTTAATGTGATATTGTGTGCTTAGGTATAAATATGCATTAGAGTTAAATGATCACCATATATTTTGGATGTAATTCATACTAATATCTATATGTAAAACTGGTTGGAAGGTATTAAATTTTTCATTATATATTGAGGAAAATTTTATTAAAGATATAATTAAGATAAAGTGGTTTTTCCTATAACTTATAAGGTATAGTGATTTGTGATGCTTTATTGGTAATTATTAAAGGACTTTCGACATGGTAAATAAATGCATTGAAGAATTAAGATTATTATTTCATATACGTTTTCAGTTCATGAAGATTTAAATATGTGTAATCCTGTTTGTAGATCCACAAAGTATAAGTTAATATGAATATATTATATTTTTGAATAGGTTATAGATGTATGTTGTATAGTTTCATCTCAATGAAATTAGTAAGGTTTATATTCTATCTTATTAATGATCACTATATCTTTTTAATACTTACATTGATAACAAAAATTGGAAGAGTAAAAATATTATAATGATTCTTTATAGCACAGAAGGTTTATTTCCATGTTTTTATGGTCAATCCTGGATGAAAAGAAAAAAAAATTGGATCACCATAATGTTTATAAATTATATTTCCAAATTCTTATGGTTTAACATTATGGGCATCACTGGAGATTCTGTATGGTTCATAACTTATTAATGATCATTATAGTGTTTTTAAGGTTTATAGAACCACATGACATTATTTTTCCTTGGATAATGAAATATATTATTGTAAATAATATAAAAATACTTATTAAAATGATTTTTTACTATTTTTAAATATTAAAAAAATAATTTTGTGTTATAATCATTATCCGAGTGTAGAGACTAAATAGTGAATGTTAAGGATGATTGATAAGATGCATTGAGAATGAGTTCTAGGATATATTGAGGATAAATTTTCCTCAATTTTTACCCAAAAAAATTTTGAACAAAAAATGATTCAACTCTTTCAATAAAATCCATTCCATGAATAAGTGGTCCACTCCATGGTACATGATGTGGTAATTTTCATAAGTATTCTTAGCACTCAAAAATGTGATGTCATGACCATGAAATTAATGATTCATGTGTTTTAATGAAGATATTGATTATAAAGAAGTATGTTTATCGATAATTAAAATATAATTAAAAATTTTGTGATGACTATGTATGATTACAGGAAAGATAAATCAATTTCCTCCAGGATATTTAAATGATATATTAGACTAGGAATAATATGGGAACCAAGTATGTCATATTCATCTATATGTAAAGTAATATTTCAATATGGAAAAATTCTAATGATATCCAAAAAAATAAAAAAATTTAACTAGAAGAGAAAATGTATTTCTCAAAACTATTATTATTAGAATGAAGTCATATTTTATAGAAATATAATATATTCCTAGAAATTTATCCATCGTATTTAGAATTTTTTAATTTTTTGAGACCTAATGTTCCATGAACAGGATCATATTTATGCATTGAAGGAGAAGAATAAAAAATTAACATTATTTATACAAATAAAATTAGTCATTATATATAAAATTAGACATAGAAACCGAAAACTAATATTATATATCATAGAATTCAAATTAGGTAAAGAACGAATTGGATATTATTTTGAGTAAGATATAATCACTTTTATTATCATGTTTTAGGTATCCCTAAAACTATCTTCAAAATAATTGAGAATATTTCATCCATAATTTATTGGAGGGACATAATCCATTATAAAAAATATTTGTTTAATATAGGGTAAGAAATTTTTTATCTACAAAGAATAGAATATTACTTCCTTCTTTTTATTTGACCAGTGAGAGGATTATAGATCCAAGGATATTCTAATTACCAATATTTTTATAATATTGAAAGTATATTTGTTTATGAGTGAGATAAAAATTATCGAACAATATGTATGTATTCTTCTATATTATTGTTGAACCTTATTAACAAACTATGATCTCCTTTTTGGGCAAGATGTTCGCCCTCATCCATCTCCTTATTTACTGCACTTTTTATTTCTTTTAATAAATGGTCAGAGGTTATTCCTCTGACTGAAATTTCATGGTAAATTAATACTTTATCACTCCATTTAGATTAAATGTTATATAATAGATAAATAGTCATTTATTCACTAAATAAATAAAAATATAAAGGATATATAGAGATATAAACTGAAAATAAGTAACCCATCACTAATAAAACACCCTATATGTGTTGAAAATTTCCTATATGAATGAACAGTTTTTGTTAATGAATAGGTCACACATCTAATAAAATTTCTAATTTTTTCAAATTTGATGTTTTGAGATTTTCTTTGGAAATTATTTATTGGGGGATGATTTAATTATTTATATAATTTCACTATTTAATAAACACCGGAAGATATTTCTATTAAGACACTGAAAAATAGTAATAATATATAAATAAAAAAGTTTTGAAAATCTTCATCAAAGATAAAAGAGAGAAATTAATCTTACAAGTTCAAGGAAATCAATTTGTTGTTAATTCTATGAAATAATTTGATAAACATATTTAAATGTTTATGATGATAAGGAATAATACTCTTAAAAATAGAAATAAAAATCAATTACAGTATGCTATAATGTTGAAAATGACATATAAAGCATTGAATCGAAGGCTTTGGTGGTCGAATATACCAAAAAATTGGGGAAAAAGTAATTCAACCTAAATTAGTTTGAAATATCTACATAAATAGATTTTAACTAAATTATTTTCATTAATTATACCAAATCTAATAAAAATGGAAAATTGAGTTACATCACAGTTTGGAGAATTTACAAGATGGATTAATAAGTACATTAAAGGATGTCATGTATAACTATCCCAAGTATAGAGTTAACTTTATTTATTGATATTTTATAATAATGTAAGAGGAGAACACATAGATTAGTGAAAATTAATAAAATATAGAGAATGATTTGGGAGAAATATTGTTGATTTGTGTAAATATGTCTAATAAATTAGGATCCTAAAATCCATGAATAAGGTTCTTGAAGATGGAATCTCATAATTTGGGATGGTTTTTCTCTATAGAATCCCTAAAATAGAATATACCTAGTAATGGAATGATGAAATTATCCATTTATTGGAATAAAATTTAAAGGCTTCAATTATGTCAAGAATTATCACTTATAAATTAATTATAACAGAATAAAATAAAATGGAAATCCATTGAAGTGGTGGATTAAAATGAATTTATAAGATAAAAAAAATGTTTAGAGGTCCAAAATATAATGTGAATAAAAATAATATTAGGAGATTATTCCAAAACCATCCTCAATATGAGTTATCATGAAAAATATATCGGATGAGAGAATATTAAAAAAATTCAGGTTGAGTACGAAAAAAATATTGTATGTTAGGTCCACAAGGCCGAATACCCTGAGAGGGGGGGGGGGGTTGAATTAGGGGACGACTAATTTAAAATTAACACTCGTTCCAATCTTGTTTTGATGTTATGAAAACCACTCTTCTCTCTATTTCCCGTTGCACAATATAAACAGAAAGTAAATCATGCACATGACACATCAATTTTTACTCGGTTCACCCTCCCTGGTCTACCTCCAAATAGCATACACCGTCAATGTTCCGATCTACCAAATCCACTAAAAGTTCACTGCTATTTACAAGGTTTAGGATAGATCACTTATATTCCTAGGATCATTGCCTTTACAATGTTTAGGGTCAGCTCACTACTTTTCCAAGGATCACTCCATGTTTCTCTCTCTCTCTGGCTCATTGCCAGTGGAAAGGATCACCTTCTTCCCCTCCCTTTGCTCACTACTCCAGGAAGGATCCACTCACAGTTTATAGACCCGTAGGTCTATTTATTATCACTAATGAAATCTACATCCTTAACTATTGATATATGCTCTGTTGATGTCCAACTTTCACCTACAGATTAATCTCACTTTGCACCCGGTGTACCAGGCAACTGAAATTTTTACACACAGCCATTGCGACATGTTGCGGGTAATTCCTTTGATGTGTGCGAAATTAAATTTTCGTGCAACACCACTTTTACACGCAACATAAAAAATTTACGTGTAGCCTATAAACTTCCTTGCGTGTAATTTTTATGGCTTATGCAAAAGCACTTTTCAAGAACCGCCTCTTTTACGCCCAGTTGACTTCTTTTGCACACAACCACTAGTTTTATGCGTGGGCTTATCGTTTTACACAGAACATACAGTTTATGTGAAAACTTAATGTTTATGCGCACCTCCCTTGAAAACTTCAATTTCGGGCACCAGAGATTGGGTATTTTCTTATGTCTTGAACTGCTTGAATGAGGGGGTTCACATCATATTTATAAGCATAATTGGCCCCGACACGAAACACCCTTCTTCCCCGCGCAATCCACTTCATGCATGAAAAACACATCATTCGCACCACACCATATTTCACCCCACTCTCAAATTTTGTGTTCACCTCATGCCTTTTCCAATTGTTGATCTTCTGATCTCGAAACACCTCTTGTGTGAAAAACTTCATCTCTCTATTATGCGCATCCCACACATATTTCGCGCACCGTGAAATTATTTCGCGCATCCCGCTGATTTTTCGCGCCACACATAATTTTCCACACACCACTCCAATTTTGGATACACATCCGTTTTCCAAAATACACATCTCTATAATTTCTGATTTTCAGGCCCAAACATTGGAAAACACTAGAAAACCGCATGACCTAGTATCTGCTCTTTTGTACAGCCTCCAGATCATCCATTCCTTTTTCTAGGTTCTTCAATCAATAATGGTTTGTTGAAGGCATCCCTTGACCCCGACAAGTCACCATGTAAATCCCCTTTGTCAACAGACTCATACATCATGGTATGATTTGTCAAAAAACAAGACAAGGAGTCCCACTTTGTCAACAAACACAATCACCTCAAAAAATGCTTCAATAATTCCTTGATGGATTTTTTTCCAAAAATTATAAAATTTCATATATCACACATAATTATAATGTGGAATCATCTGATAAAACCCAAATTTGGTAAACTAATAGTTTGGGGTCATCAATTGAACATTTTATAGAAAGGTTAATTGAAAAGGTCAATCCCTCCAAGAAATTTTTTTATATAATATATCTTTGTTCATGTATAGTAGATATTATAAATCCAATCATATTCAAATATAGATCAATAAAAATTAATATTACCTCCCCAATAAATATACTATTATTGTTAGAAAATAAATTAGGATATATTACCCAAATAAAGCCTAGTAGGAGTATAAAACTTCAGAGAAATAGTAAGTAGTCAATTATGACTGGATTAGAATTAAAGAGAATAAGTTAAGTGTTATTTTATACCACTTCTGTTTTTAAATGTATCAGAAAAAAATTCAATGTTTTGGAAATATATGTGATCTCATTGAAGAAAGCAGAAACATATATCAATAGAATATTGGGTTAATTTATGTAATGTCTTAGAATAAAAGAAAAGAACATTTACATCCAAAAAAGATATGATACCCTCGATAATCTCATTGTTATTTAAAATTAGAGTGGTCACCGTAATAAATAATTCTTATATAAATGTGGAAAGAATGTGTTAAATGTTTCTAAAGAGTGAAGACTATGAATGGCGATGAAAGATGAGTATTCATAGTTAAATAAGTTTGATAAAAATGATTAAAAAAATACATCAATGATCAAGAATTATAATACATGGGAGTTATCCATGGTTTACATTAAAAAGAATAATATAGAATCAGGAACACCCATAAAATCATTTAGAATGTCACACGAAAATAAATGATCTGGAATTATTGTGTTGGATAAGGAAACAATAATGGATTTTCCAAACAAATTCATAGTTATTGTTATTAATTGATTTAAGAATGTGTATAATGGAATAATAATTTATAAACAGAAGAGGGGACTAGTTTAGGTTAAACATTATTAAAAATCCACGTGTAAGAAATAAGAGTTCCAAGAAATTTTTCAAATGATGTATCTTTATATTGCTAGATAGTTAGAAAATCTAATTGAGATTTGAAGTAAAACTAACTATTGATTCTAATGGGAAATAATTTAATCTAAATGAATAATCAAAATTTCATGAGATTTTGTCAGAAAATTATAACCTAATTATTTCATATGATTTCTATATAAGGATGAGGAATGTGATCCATGTACTATAAGAGAGTTTAAATATACATTCGTCTCATGTATAAATGATAAGGGAAATAAATACTACATTAAAAGACTCATATTTCATAATGGACAATGTCATGATTAAAAATATTCCATTCAAATAGATATTTTTAAGAATAAAATTTACCCTAATACTAATGAATAACCCTTATTAATAAAATAAAAGAATATGAATGGACAAAATATTATACTATATAGAAGAAGAAAAAGGGGGATTCTATTTGAAAAGAATCCCTCCACGTTGATACTCTTGAGGATGAGAAATGTTGTTCAACATTATTCAATTATCTATAATGTTATATGTGTGGGATTTTTATTTGAAATATATGAAATTAATGTTGGAATTAGGTAATTTATGAATATGAGAATGGTATAATATCTAGATAAGGGTTTTAAATGCTCCATTTTAGTTAAATCTCAATAAGTGGAATCTTGAAGTATATATGATAAAGAGATCGACTATGTTGAAGTGAAGATGAATATTATAACCAGAGTGTTAGGAACCTAGGTAGATAGAAAAAACATATTTATCATGTAATTATATAATTCTCGAAATGTTATTTAAATCGTATTTGATATATTTTTTATGAATATTATCTCATCCTTTTTTTGAATAATAATGTCTCTCATTAAGGGTAAAATTTTAAATGAATCAATTACCTAGAGATAAATAATTTAATTTAAGATCCTATGATTACATTTGAAATTCAAACTACTAAATATTTTGAATGTTTTTTGTCTTAAGGGTTAAAAAGAGTAAATAGATATTATGTTAAAAAATATCACATGATAATTCTTTAAATAATCGGTATAATGTGAATTTATTCAATCGCTTGGAATTTTAAGGAAATTTTAATAAAAATCTAGAGAAAGTCAACAAGTTATTTTATGGGGTATAAAATTCTTAATTTTTAGGAGACTATATTGGATGTATTAGTTTTCATTTATTTCTACATGATGCATAACCCACAATGAAATATATTAGAATAATTGACAAAACATATATTAGAAGGAAATTTATATCATCCTCTATCAATATATTTTTATTTATTATTAATATGGTTTAATTATTAAAATGAATTAAGATGGCGAGTTAAGGGGAGATAATAAATATAATAAGTGAAAGATATGTGAATATGAATGAAAAAATTGTCACTAATTTTCTTTCATTTATATTGATAAAAACTAGAATGTTGGGATTATTACACCAACCTTTTAAGGTTTTGTATTTGTGGTTAATTATTGAAAATGAGCATATAATTATTATGGATTATATAAATATATATTCGGTTATAAAAAATGGATGATGTTCACATTTCTCAATCATGATTGTTAGAATATAGTGAGATTTCACAAGAAATGGTGTCATTGTATATGGAGGTATGAATATTGTAAGAGAAATAAAGGGTAATCTTATTTCATGTATTTTAATATCCCTTTATTTAAGTGTTTAAAAAAATTTGGATGGCCAATAATTTTTCATTCAATATAGGGAATCTATTTAAGAACCATTGAAATAAACTGAACATATTACATCCATATTTTATATGGAAATGTGTTGTGATATTTTATGATTAAATACATTGAATGATCCATTTACATGGAAAAGAATTATATAAGATAATGATTCTCAAGGTTTTATATATTGAATTGGTTGGAAAATATTTTTTTATTTCGATTTTTATGTTGAGTTATATGGAGTATAGAGAATAATACATATATTTTATCTGCCAATATGTTTTAGAAGTAAGATAAGATGATCCTTCCATTGGAAATTTTTTAAGCTCGACATATGATTTTTATAAAGATAACATTATTTTTAAAAGGTTAATGCAAATTCCTAAAATGGTAAAATTGTAAATCTTTTATGGTCACTTTAAAGTTCATAAGGTTTATGTTAATGTTTACATGGTTAATTCTACTAGAAAATTAAATATTATAAGATTATCTAGAAAGTAATTAAGGTTAATTTGAAACTATTTATTACTCATTGATGTTATATAAACTTGATATATTATATGGTTCATTACATATTTATGTTTTATTGAATGTTTATAAGTTGAATTTAAATTTATGAAATTAATGTTTCCTAAAAAATAAAAATGTTATGTAAGTGAGTGATATGGAAATTCTTATTTCGGTGATGTTGAACTATTGATTAATGAATAAACATAATAATTATGTGTTATAATAATGATCCATGCAAAGTAACACAATGATGAATATAGATAATAATGAATTAGGTTCATTCTGTTTTATATATCCATGAAATAATGTTGTATGAGAAGAATTTTGAGACAATGTTGTTCTTATATTTGAACCAAATTCACATAAAAAAATAAAGAACCTTTATATAATGTCTGATGAGGGAATTGTTATTGGTTGACTTTCCAGAAAAACATCCAATTCCATAATCATGACATTGATTCCTCATGTGTTTTCATGAATATGTTGATTTTTTATAAAATAATTTATGGATAATTTATAGAAAATTAAATGTGGTTATATAATTATAGATGATGTGTGGGATGGGAAATCCCAAGTCCTAGAGATATTTAAATGAATTATTTGAATAGGGTGAATATGATAATTATGATTAATATACATTGACATATATAATAGAATATTTTACTAGAATATAAAAATATTATCATGTAAATCTAAACAAATTGGAGGTATAAGAGAAAATGTGGGTCTCTATAGTATTATAATATAGAGAAATTATTTATCCGGTGAATAAAAGAAGAGACAAAAGAACCAACTTTTTCATGAATATTATGTGTAAATAATTTAGTGATATCCATTGTTTTTTTGTAAAAGAACATCAATATTAATTAATAAATAAGAAGACTGAGATTTTGAACTTATTTTTACTGACCATGTATAGAATCCAAGAAAAATTATATACCAAACCAAAACTAAGATATCAAATATTATAAGATATGAAGTAGTTCAAGTAAGACTTCAAGAGAGTTTCATGTTATTGACAACCCTCATTGTTTTTTTATTCAAGTAATCAATATGTACAATTTCATTTCGATGAAGAATTTATTATTTATATTTTCTAGTGGGGAGAAAAATATTTATCACTAATATAATTTCAACAAAGTGAAAGTCATTTCTTCTATTTGAGTAATATAAATTTTATTCTCCCTTTATAAGTATTCAGTGCTGAAATTAAATTTCCTTTGATATTCCCTTTCATGATCATTTCATTATAATAAAAGAAATATGGTTTTTGAGTATGATAACGAAATTTCATACAATTATGACATAGTCATCCATATTTTCTTTGAGCGTTGTTAAAAAATTTGGTGTCCTTATTACTTTTCATTATTACTTTGGTACAATTATAAAAACAAGAGGTGAGATAAAATATTAGTAGAGATACATCAATTTATGATTTATTGAGGTAAATAAGGGATACATGAATAAATTGGTAATAACCCATTTCACCCTAAATTACCATAACTCAGTGTTGTCTTGATCCTAAGTGATCGTAACATTAAATGGTGTTTTTAACACATTACCATAATATACTAATGTTTAATATTCATTTTAATATTTTTCTCATTAAAATATATTGTGGAACGTTTTTTATTGGACTTGTGTGGTAAACAAACTCTGGAAAACAGTAATGGGAAATAATATTGGATATATATTATTACCCCTTAAATTAATTTCACAATTGAAATTTTCATACTCATATTAAAAAAATAGTGTACATTTTCATCATAAAATATTTATTTACCCATGTATTTTCCTTAAATTTGGGATTCCTCTAGATAACATGAACTAGAGGAGTAGTTTTTTATTGTACATTATAGTTAAGTTCAATATTTCTTCTATCACTCGTAAGAGAGATCATTTTCATAATTTATGACCATTTTTTCAGAATATATGATGGGTTAGATATGTACATACTCAAAATGTATACATGTAACAAATCATTTTATTGGGGGAGTTTTTTTTTGAAATGAATGTTGATAAGATAATATCCTTGTGAAATAATATATTATAAAAGTATTATTTTTTGTATTGAATTAATTTTCTTTATTTAATCTCATAACCCACTTCTTTAGTGATATTTGAAGAAAAACTTATCTCTAAATTCAAATTACAAGTCCCATCGATGTTTATCATTTTAGTTATTTTGTTGATTTGTTTCATCTTTTATTTTTTCTTGAATAGTTGTAGTCTTTATTGATAGATATTGAGAAATATCAATTACCGATAGCTTATACGCTCAAAAAACATGTAAAATTATTTTATATTTTTAACACTTCCCATACAGATCCTCATATAGTATAATTTAATTATTGGAATGTTATCTTTTCAATGTGAGAACTCTATTAGGGGAAGTATTTGAGATCGACATCCCTTAAAATCAAATGTATAATATATTATCATATCATCTAATTTTTAATGATCATGTATAATTAACATGTATTTTGTGAATGATAAGTTATTCTAAATATTAGCTATGTATCAAATGTGTTTTGAATACTTCTACAAAAAATTAAGGTAAACCCATGATCATGATATGTTATAATAGGAAGTGATGCTACAAAAAAACTATACGACATCATTTAAATATATAATGGAATTATTACTAAGAAAAAATCATTTAGAATAAAAATAAAATATACTAACTTTATTAAGTGGTAGACTATAACCTAAAAGGAATATATCCTTTATATTTCTTGGGTACCCTATGAAAAAAACCATGATGATGTTCTCTTATTTCCATATAGTTATGTAAAATTAACATCAACCCTATAGACTAGTTTTATTCAATAATTATTTTTTATTAAACCAAAAAATAGATATATATAATCTGAAATCCCCCTTCATATTTCCCCACAATTTTTTCTCCATGAGATCTATGTACATCCTTTTTTACTTATATGATAGATAGATAACAATTATATATGTGTATCATCAAATATATCCTTCTTCAATTATATTATTGATCATTAATATAGTCACCAATCGAATAATATAATTCCATTAAAACTAAAGTTGAACTATGGATTATTATTTATCATCTTCTGTAGTTTTACATCATTTTTCCAAAATATCATTGATATTCACATGGATGTATGGTTGGTAAATGTTTTTATAAGGATATGATTTCTCTCCTTCTCTTATGATTTCATGTTCTATCCATTGAAAATAAATGATTTTTAAATCATTAATTCTTCATCATAGATAAGGTAGAATGATCCTTCCTTCTCCAAGTATCTTCAAGCATGATTGTCTTACTAGTGTGGTAATTTATTAGTTATTATAATCATTTATTAACTCAAACCATCGCCTCTATATCATATTCATCTTATATTGAGTAAATGAATCATTTAATCTTTAATAACTAGTATATAGATAAAACTTTTTACTATAGAGTAAATAAAAAAATCTCTAAAGATACTATTAATAATTCATGAACTAAATCAATATAGGATGGTTTTTGGGATGAACCATTGATTAATGAGATAAATTAATATCCATAATACCATTTTTATGAGAATAAATTCAAATACATTCATTGATTCATCATTGTAGATTAAAAAACCTTATGCACTATAGTGTATTGTGTGTGTCTGTATTGCTACTAACCTTCACCTGATCTCCTTGGACTTCCCTCAACATTGATCTATTCAAAGGAAAATTGAGTTATTTTGAGTGAAAATGCTTGTAGTATTTTACAGGAATGGAAATTTTCTCAAATTTCTTTTCTAGTATACCACTAATACAAGAAGATTAAAAACACAATTAAATTTTTTCATAATATATTATAAAATTTCTTCTATCTTTGGAGGATCCATAGATATACACTTTCATGTGATTACATTACCCAATAATGACTCTTGGATAGAAATAATATTTAGTTTCATGATTGGGGAAACGTTTTCACCTTTAAAAATATCTATAACCCAATCCTGGAATGGTCTTAATGGTATTCCATGCTCATATAATATATGATTATATATGATCCAAAATAATACAACCAGTTTATCAATGTAATATTTAAATAATCTATTCAGCATATTGATAATGATAATATGGAAATTTCAAATCAAATATATCCACAATAAATTCATTATTTCTTATAATGCACATAAGGTTGTCTTAGATACACCATGTATTTTCATCCTTATTTGTGATATCCAAAAAAATGGTAACTTTTTTAGAAATATTGATGTCTTTTTAGATGATTGAAAAATTCATCAATTGTGGTTTAATGATTGTGTGCCTTTATTGTGATCCTGTTAAGTTCTAGATAAATAATTCAATTCTTCATTAAACCATATTTATCCCTTACAAATATGATGTGTTCACATCATGGGGGAGTATTAGGGAATATAAAACCCATACCTAGATTCTTTTGGAGTGGTTTATTTAATAATAATAACTCAAATAGATACATTCATTATGTACTTATTGATAAAGGAATAAAAATGACTACTTGGATCTATGGAATACACAACCTCACAATTTGGGGAAGATCATGTAACCATTCTAGAAAACCAATAATGTATTCATTTATTGTTAACATATCCTCAATATTGAGATTACACCAATTATATTGATCTAAATACACATTAAGATTGGGTATTAATATATATGTAATGGATGTATTTTACATCGGGATATTACAGTCAACCATGCTCTGATATTTCATGGTTTTTTGATTTGGTAAATGAAATTTGACTTTTTTTCTAGTAAATCATGTCGAGTTAGAAGATAAAATTATTAATTTTTTATTCCATTAGTTTTTGAAATCACAAAAACTTTCACAAAACATTTTTACAATAATTTTATGTCCTAAGCGTTTTAGAATATTTATTATAAAACATTACCTTTTACCATCATATAAAAAGATACTATGTAATATGAAAGTAAAATATTATTCATCATTATTGAAATCAAAAAAAAATTGTGTCTGATTAATCAGAATCACAATTATTAGAGAATCAATTACACTTTTTATCTTTTATAACATATTGAAAAAATTCATCACAATCTGACTAGTTCTCCAATCAAAACAATCAGACTAACACTCATAAGGCGTATCATATTAACATTGATAATGATTTATATTGAATTGATAGATGTTTATAATCAAAATAAATGAATTGGTTTGTAATTTTTGGTATATATTTGACATTGTAATTATGTTAATCAATATGACATTGGTAATTTAGTTACTACTGTGTTTCATGTTCCCACTATATATGGTTTTTCTAACAATATTGGAAATATAACCATTAAGAGATTTATTATAAATTCCAAGTCATTTGAAGAGATTAGAGCTAGTTGAAAATATTATATCACATTTTCTCTAATTATTATTTAGCCGAAGTCAGTAGTTATTTTTATTTTATTTCATTAGAGATATTTTTAATTCGAAGGAATCCTTGTTAGTTGGTATCCTTACTAACATTTCTAATTGTTTAGTGTATATTAATTTTTATGATGAGAGGATTCCCTAGATATGAATATGGTGATTCTCATCCATCAGATTCATGGCTCCTAGTGATAGGAAGATATAGAAAATCCAATCATCATATCAAGGGCCTACATATCTATGAAAACATAGCCGATCATTATATCAATGGATTTCATAGTAAGGAAATACAGAATTTATTGTATATATAAAACAATGGATACATTTAGTCTGGGATATTGACTTTCTTACTCTAAATGATAAAAGATGTATTTTTTTAATATATTGTTTTACATTCTTACTATTTCATAGCTATTGTATTACATATTTCATTAAAAGTTACAATTCTATTGCATGTTATAAAAAATAAGAAATAATACATAACATTTTATATTTTTTTAATATTATATTAACTATGATTAAGATATTCACTCTCATTAATCTTATAAATTGTGACACCCATCATTAACTCTAATATAATAATCAATATTCTGAATCAGATTTTATAACTCTTATAATTATAATCATTTCATTTCTAAAAAATTTACATAATGAGGATATGTGTGTTGATTGGTTTAAATATTTTATACTATGTTTTTAAACTACATTTCACCCACTCCCCTCATATAAGTGCTGTCATCTAAGATAATTCTTAAGATCCTTAAATTTTTATCAGAGTAGGTTTCTACTGCTTATAGATTGATTCATTTTTTCATTCTTTACTTTTTGCATGTTATTTTAAGTTTTTTTATAAACTTTATTTATTCTTTATACTCTCACATGTATCATTATAATAGGGTTTATATTTTTCCATGATGTTTGGTATAAATGTTGGTTCTATAGACAATATAAATTCGAAGACAACCTATATTTGGTTATGCAAATTTTGAGTACTAGAATGATAGTATGAAAACTTCTATTATCAAATAAAGAGTTTATATTTTTGTTAATCTTACTCGAGATTACAAGATTCCTGATTTGAAGTTAATTATTTTAAAAATCTTGAATAAAAACTGTATCAATATAATTACATAGTAAGGAATACTTTTTTATGTTCTATGAAGAGATTTATATAAAGTTAGATATCATCTCGTGGGGTTGGAAATATTATACGAATAATAATTTAAGTAATACACTTTTTTACGTCGATAGTTTTTAATACCATAAGTAAAATTATTCTAAATGAATATCAACAAATTCATTTCGTACGTGGGTAATTAGTTTCAAATATAAACAAGAAGTTTATGAAAATAATTAATAGTTTAATATCTATTTATATGAAAGGTCTTGATAATAAAATTCTAATGGAAAAGATCATTTGTATTAATCACATTGTATGGGAATAAAACAACAGTTTTGGATTAATAATAAATCCTAAGGATATTACACATGATAATTTCATTGGAACTCTTATGTAATATGTTGTAAGACATATGAGATATGATGATAAATCTAATAATAAAATTGGGGATGTTTATTTTTCGACTACTATAATTCATACTAAAGGTAAAACACTTGATAAAGTTGTATGATATTTAATGAAGAAGAAATTTCTTATTCAATATTATTTTGGATCTTCAAAACATTCTGAGAATGAGTTATCTAATCTTGCATAAATGATAGATATGATTTTGTGAAATAAATATTTTCAATACCGATATATTAATGGTCATATCGATAAAAGTTCAAATAAATATTCTCATGTCAATGGTATGAATGTAAAAAAGTTGGACATATCCATCCAGATTATCTAATTATGATGATAAAAGATAGGAAAGAAATAAATTTATAAGGAAATGGTAAAAATTTATTATACATATAAAAGAAATAATTACATGAAAGCTGATGAAACTTAGAGTTCTAGTGGAGTTTATTATTTTTAATGTTCTTCTAAGAATGGAGGGTCTAGACAGAGGAACATAGTACTTTTTTATAATTATCATTTTTTAAATCATTTTATCATGTCAAAAGTATGAAAAAATAAAAACCTAAATACTATTTCATTATGTTAAATTTATCCGGATAAGAAAATTTCTATATCTTTGAATAAATAATTTTTCTTTGTGGAAAATAATACTCTTCCATGTTATTATAAATTTTCTTGATTTTCTAAATATTAGAGAATGATAATTGTATATTTTTTAAGAAACATGAAAATTATAAATCTAAAATTTAAATGGATTATTCAAAAATTAATTATTTATCTAAATAAATGTCCTATCATTTTAGAAAACTTTATAATATTGTTTTAGAAAACTAAAATATTTCTAAGGATCCGGAAAATTTTGTTTCTATGAAACCTTATTTAAATATTTATATATCTAAAACTAATACAAATGAATAAAATAATTTATTTGTGAAACTAAATATGAAATTCCTTATTTTAAGAAACCTTTTTCAAATATTACAACTAGAATGTAAAAATTTGATAAAATCTACAAACAAATAAATCCACATGTTTATTTTCTTGTAATGGGATTTACACAGAAAAAACATTTTCTAATGTATGAGTACTTTGTTCAAAAAAGTAATCCCTTTTTCACATAGTTTCATAGTAGTAGGTAAGGTAAAAATAATTTTTTTTAAATTAAGCTAAATACCTTGGTTTTTTGAAATCTTACCTTTCCAATAATGAATGGATTCCTAAAGATTTGTTTTCTAACATTATCAGAACAAATAAATCATGGGTGTTGATTGTCTAATATTTCTGTTTTTTGGAAACAAATTATAGTACCGACAATAATAATATATGGTACATGGATAGTGGGTATTCATTAAATTAAACTATAAAATAAATATTTAATCAATAATTTAATCAATATGAAACCTTAAAAGGTAATTTTTGAAGAGAATTCTCAATTATAAATTATCCGAATATATAACATTTTTCTTATAAGAAAAACTCTTACTAAATTTTTTTTGTTTGTTATTGGTTTTAAGAACAAAATTATAATCATTACTCAATTATGTAATAATTTTTACCTTGTATGATTTATGAATAGAATTTAACATTATCATAAATAGTGATATATATATTTATATTTTTCAGAAAAACAAAGTAAAAAATATTATTTGATAACACAATTTTACATTATCATAAAAATATGATGTTACAAGTAAAACACATAAAATATTTTCAAGAAGTTGATGTGTAGAAATATTTAATTGATATTTATAAATTCAAAAATAGAACCTTGAAAAAAAATTATGTTAATCAAAAAAATGTGATGTGGATGATAAAATATAATAATGTGAAGGGAATAGATATTTTATTATTTAAAACTACCTTTACCAAAACCCACATCATAAATAGGATAATAAAACATTTTATTGAAAAGAGTTCAAATAAAAACATAAAATCACATGAGGAAATATAGATTTGGAATTCAATATAATAATAGAATTTTTTTTGGAATGAAATAAAATGAACATGGAAGGGAATGATGTGATTAGAGTTTACCGATAATTATTCTTAACAACGTTATTTTTTTGAAAGAGATGAATTTTTCAAATATGAATATTCTGAGGAAATAATGTTAATTATATAGTGATAAATCAAAAGTTTCATTTGAATTTAAAAAATGGGGGAATATAATAATAATATTATAACATTTTCAAGGGAGAAAAAATATGAGTCAATTTATAGGTTGTTCAGAAGAGAAGACAATTATTGATTTAGTAACCATTAAATAAAAATATTCTGATGGTGAAAGCATTAAAAAGAACATTAATTTTACTGAATATAATTTACTTAATGTAAAATATTTCAAACTTTTTATATATACTATATATAAATTAAAATTGTTTCATAATATTAATCATGTCTTTGTAAAGGCAATTTAAGCGGAAACCCACTTGTGAATTTGGTAAAAATAGAATCAAATGAATATGAAAGAGAGGTTATATAAAATTACTATAAATATCTATATAGAATAGTTAATAATAATAGAATCTAATTAGGGTATTAATTATAAAATATAAATGAATAATATATGGATAATATGAAAATATGACATAATAACGATAAATTGAGACAAAACACATACCTAGGATTTCTTCATGGTCAGTATCACACTAAAATCCTCTAAAATAAACATAAAAATGTTAATTAATTATTTCATAAACATATTCATATTAATATTCATTTTATACTCATAAATATAACCATTCATTATAATATTATTAATTGGTTATTGTTTAATTTCATCCATAGATACTAGTGATTTTCACTAATCTTCATGTGATTTGTAATGATGATGTTAGACACAATAAATTGATACAAAGTGAATAATTCCAAGATTGTTTAATATACTATAATATATATTATATAATTAGTTATAAATTTTTAATTTGATTATATTATTTTTTGTCATGATTCGTGATTATGAAATATTAGAAGAGCGTGTTCCAGAAATTACTAATGAAAAAGTGGTATATTTATAATGAGTTAGATATTAAATTATCACATAATTTAAATTTATGAAATCTTCATTATATCATTAATATCATTACTATTCATTAAATTCATTTTAATATATATCTATGTAATGTAATGATGAAAAATAAACTATATCATTCATGGAGGTTCTAGTCTACACATAACATTAGTAAAATTTTCATTACCCAATCAATAGGATATGTATGGATAATAACTTATACATAATCATAATAATATTCATCATACTAATTCAAATAATTTCATTATATTTTTATTTGAATAATATTTTTGGATTGATGGATTATAAAGATAGAAAATAAATTGCTGCATAAGGGATAATACTTACATTAGAGACTTGAATCTTCTATTGAATGATCTATTGGAAAAAGAGGAGTTGGGACACATTATAGAAATCCTAGTCTTCCTAAATATGAAACTTTATCTATTGTTATAAAATTTATTATAGATTAAATTGTATTGTAAAGTATAATTATAGCCTGAATAAGTTTAATGTGAGATTCTTTTATAGGTGAAAAAGGGACACTTCTTTGGAAAATAATGTTATGTGATGGAAAAATATGTATTAAAATTATAGTTATGTTATTTAGGTGATGAAATTTTTTAATGTAATTTGGGATTCAAATTATTCCCTATAAATGATATTATATAAATTAAAATTTTCATTTCATTTTGGAAAAGTTAGTGCAGTGGTGGACTACATTCTTTTACACTTTCACCTTGATTTAAAAAATATTATGGTAATAATACTATAACTAATAATATAAGATAAACCTACATAAAAATTACCATGTGATGATTCTAATATTTTTCTCTATTTAATCTAAATCAATTTATTTATATTATTAATAAATTTTTTAAGATAAAACATATGATGTATAATTAAATTTTTATAGAAATATGACTTTTAGAATATGAATTCTTCATATTCTTATTTCCTCAAATTTATAATTAATTTACTGGAAATATAAATATTTATAAATTTAATGATTAATGTCGAGTCTTCATTTATAAGTGATCAATTTAATTTGTTATTATATAAATTGAAAATATTTATAGGAATATATAATATCTAATTATTATTTTCACTTGGAAACAAATAATTATTTTTTATAACTTATTTTTATATAAAAAAGATATTGAAATTATTGAAAAAATAAGATATTCTTATTAGAAATATGGTAAATTTTATTTCAGTCAATTACTAGAGGTGGGTAATTAATTTTATTCACACGTGCATAACACATGATTTCTTTTAAATAATTAATTTTTATATATACAGTGAAATTATTCTTACTAGTTACATAATAATAACTATTGGATACATGTTAATTCATTTTCATATATATATTTTGAATTAATTTAATTTGAACTCATTCTTTATTATTTTTATTATTATGACAAAGATAATCAATAAATAAAAATTAGTTCTTCAAAAAATATGAATTTAAATAATCTTTAACAAATATCATTAAAAATAATACTATATATCCAAACCATTTAATTTTATAAAACCATTGAAATTGAAATATTTCGTTTCTTTTTATAAATAAAACTTATCATACTTTCTTAGTAATCATTAAATGTAATACAAAAAAATATTTTTATAAATTAAATTTTCAATTCAATATTATATTTTTGTTTCGTTATTTTTTTAATTATACAAATTATAATTTGTTAACCATAGTAAAATATATTATTATAACTATTGAACATGTGAATATCTAATGAACACATTTTAAATGACCATTTTTTCCTATATTCTAACTATATTACCACCATTAATCCCAATAAATTCATTTAATTCCTTAATATTTAATAAAAATTATATTTCTCTTATGTTTCATTTCATATTTCAAAACATTTTTTGTAGAATAAAATTGTTCATTCTTGTTCATGGTTCAAATCAACTTCTAGTGTTCCTCAGGGGAAAATATGGTTTAGATATCTCATTATTTTAACAATATTAATCTCTTATATTTATTATCGAATTTTAATTAATTAGCTTTTCATGGATGTAGTTATCACTAGTGTATAATTCAATATTTTTTATTCATTTTTTGTAATACTCTACTAAAAATAAATAATATTTGTTTAGTTTGATTCATATCTTTTATGGAAACATTCTTCACCAAAATTGATTCATTTTAGATAATATAAATAAATTCTTTAAAATTATAGAATTATAATTTGTGGAACGAAAATTGGTCCAAAAGCCTAGGGAGTTACATTCCACCTACATAAAATAAATTTCATCCACACTGTTTACATTATTTCTCACTAATAATAACAAATATGGGTTTCTATTAGATTTATAAAACTAATGAAATGTGACATTTATCAGAATTTATATGCACCAAGTGATGATTAGGATTATTACCAATGAATATTTTTAGGGTTATTACCCCTAAGTCCATTTAATCTAGATTCGATATCCACTTATTCTTATCTAGACATGGATATCATTGTTATTAAATTTAACACTCTATACAACACAAACAATATGTAATATTCTAATACATAAATTTATTCTTAATATTTAAATTAACATATTTTTATTCTAATTTATAAAAATATTAAAATGAATAAAATTATATCTATATACTAAACTAAAAATTCATAGAAACCTCTGCTCCTAGAATTCAACTCATCCCTTATAAAAAACAACCTAAAATTTCATACAAATCTATATATATTATAATCACGTATTCTATCAACAAATAATAATATTTTGCCCAAATATTTTGAATCTATATTACGTAAAATCATTCTAATCATAAGGGATTACACTACCTCAACCATTATGTCTTCTAAAAATATAAATTTATTTAAAACCTACATTGATATAAACTATGATGATCCAAAAATTCATTCCCATGTTTGGTGATAATAAGCATATTATTTACAAATCGACATTATAACCAACTAATGAAACCAATGTATAACCATTTATAATTAATATATCAATAATGATTACTAATTCACTTATACACACAAGAGATTTAAATTTGATGTTTCCAGAGAGTTAGAAAAACCCTCTAAATAAAAAACTTATATATTTCCATACAAAGGAAATTTTTCCAACAAAATCAAGGATTTTATATTATAAAATAAGTCTCTAATAACTCCAATAAAATTCTAAAAAAACAATATCCATATAAAAGAAACATTATTAATACACTTATTCATAACTTTGTGGAATTGGAAGCATTTGAAATGTGAGCTCAAATTATCAGTAACTGTTATCATATAACAAAATCTATAATGGAATAAATAAGGAATAAATAATAGGGTATGAAAATCATTAATCAGAAAAATCAATATAAATGAAAAAGAGTGCATGTAATATACATATATATAACATACTCATATAAAAAATCCGATAAAAAATAATAACTGATTTCATAGTGATGGAATACATAATGATATGCACTATCAACATACCTACATGGACCTCTCTGTAGCACCCACTGTTTTAAGAAATTTACATTTATTCATTTATTATGAATCAATATAAATTGAATGTTTTGTATTTGAATGTTTCGAAGGGTTTTGTTAGGTTTTAGAGGATTTTATGTTGGTAAACTATTTTTTCATGGTTTATAAAAGGTGTGCAACATCTCTAGGGAATCATGGAAGGGAAGACATTAGGCACTGGCCTGATACATGGTTGGATCATGGTATTTCCAAACCATATGAATGCCAAGGGGAAACAATGAATTGTTAATTAGAGGTAAATTTATGGTTGGTTCATAGTGTGACTAATCATTTTATCCAACTATTTGATGTTTGGATAAAATTCATTTTAAATGCATGGTTGGAACACTATTTTCCAAACCGTGTGTCTTAACAATTTGTCATTTATTTGACCTTCCTTAAAAGGTAAATCTATTCCAAATTAAGCCTTTCAATCCTTGTTTTTCCATAATCCTCCAATAAATTGAATTCATTTTTTTCCAAAGTTTGAGTGATTTCCCCATCAATTTGAGAGGAATCCATTAGTGAATCATAGTGTCATGGAGGCCTAGATTGATCAGTATGTTAGCGTTTTTCCCCATTATTCATTTAAACATGGTGCTTATCTCTTTTGAAACCATATATTCAATCCTTCATAGAGAGATATATTTTTTATGAATACTTTTATGGTCATATATTATCAGATATAGTAATGGGATTGTGGTTTTTGATTTGATATTGAATTTTGGTTGTGTTTTTCATTATTTTTATAATTATTTGTGTGGTACATGGATTATCTCTTGACTTCATATGATTTATAACATGAAGTATAATTTTTATCTAAATTATATGATGGAAATTATAGTGAAATAATTTTGTGATTATTATTGGAAATTCAGTTTTTCATTTTGTCATGGATATATTTGAAAGTGATTGGTTTTTGGAAACCCCCGTTTTTTTTATTTTAAAATATAGATTTTAAAATTTTCTTTTGGTTTGATACATGTAATTTATTAGTGGAATTGATTTATAAGAAGTATTTTTTTTATTGAAATGACATGTCATGATGTTGGTATAAATGGTCAGATCTGAGATTAATGGGAAGGATAATGTTCATCAAGTACCACTATCAAAATGGTGCAGATTATAAACATTATTTTTAATATTCAATGTTGACACCCAGGTTGAGGGACTTTGATTATTGTTTACTATTGGGAATTTGAAAAAAAATCATATATTAAAAGGTTTTAATGTTTATTGATTCTATGTATAAATACCCAATTTATAGATTATATATATATTTTTAATATCTTGAACTATTTTATATAACTTTTTCTGACATGTTTGAACCTTTTAGATGAGTCCATAAGTCATTGTGGAAGTCCAACGATGTTTAGACTCAGCCCCTCTTTAGGCACTATTATGAGTATTCTGATAACATCAATCGAGGCACAATTAACAAAAATATATCATCTTATGTTTTTATTGATTCATTCTGATACAATGGGCTGGGAATGTGGTTTTGGAGCTTGGCATGTGAATGACTGGTTGATATCACAATGGTGTTTTGTTTTTTTTGGTCTTTTGTTCATTGTGAGTTTGTTTTTTGTTTCAATTTATAGTTTAATATGGTTAAATGGATTAGTTAGGTGATGAAATCTATATTTGTACTCATGCTTCATATATAGGTGTTTTTGGTTTGTTTTTTCTGTGTAGTTTGATGTTTCATTATACAAATGGCAAACCAACACCAAAATGTTCTTGAGGCTCTTAACATTTATTTACATCCTTTAGTGTCTCAGGGAAGTCACATAAGTTCTAGTAGATCACCTATCACTCATTAATCCAATAATGAAATACATTATGTTACAAACAGTTTTACCTTAGTTTGGTTAATGTATCTTTTTGAGAAAATGGTGTATTTTTGGGCAATTCCATCTCTTAATTTCAGGAAAAATAATATCATTATTTTTGGTCTCTAGCCTACAAAATGGGTGAAATTTTGTTTGATGGTTGAATTATAAATATTATTAGTCTACCTCTTGGGATGGTAGTAAGGATTATCATTATAAGAACATGAAATGTTGAGAAAAAAATGGTGTAGATATGCCCATTATTCTAAAAAATGTTACAATGGTGTTTGGGAACTTCAGTATTTTAGATCACATTGAGATGAGTTGAAACCTCACTATTATTTGGTTAGATGATGAGATTTTTATGAAATTAATTGATAGTAAGACATCCTAATAATACTTAATTGATCATATTGAGTAAAAGTGTTTATGAAATAGAAAAAATGTTCGATTCTTTAGAAGAAAATGTTGTTATATAAAATAAGGTTTTAATATGTTAATAAATTGTTGAATTTTTTAGGATGGATAAATTGGGAAAAGCTATATTTTAAGATGTGTTGATGTGGAAATTTAGAATTTATACTAAATGGGGGTTTTATATTTATAATGAATAGCACTAGGTAGGCATCATTTAAATCAACCAGAAGATTCTATTCAGAAAGTGGTTTCCCCAGATCCACAGGTGAATGTATGACATATTCAAATAATTTCTAGAATTTTCAGGTTGGGTATTAGGGTAATAGGAATGACTAACTATGGATTCTGAATCATTCATTTCAGTTAAATAATTAATTTCCACCATCATTGGAGTGGATCTTGAACTCAAAATAGAATATGTTTGGTTTAATTCGATGAATCGAATATTTGATTTCCTTGGGACACCAGCTGATATGAATCTAATGTTGGTAATATATATACTAGGGGGGTTTGAACATCATTGATGAAAATATATGTTAAATCTAAATTGATATAATTCATGAAATCAGTGTATTTGGAAGAATTTTATATCATGAAATTCAATACTATAATCATTTAAATATAATAAATAATGGATTTTGTCAGTTTAAAAAAAGAGAAAATCTCAATGATAGATAAATGAATTTATGCATATAGTTTTGTTCCCCCGAATGTTTATATCTATGAATACATGAAGAAATTAATTTTTTTTTGGTATTATGAACAAATATATTCTCAAATATTTCTAGGATTTTGATAATATATTATACATATATAGTTAATAGAGAGACTACATAGGAAAGGGATATCATGGGAAATATAGTTTAACGGATTATATTTATTCTCATGTTAATAGGTGGGAACTCTGATTCATGGAACAAGATGAATAGGGAAACCTATATCAATAGTAGTGGGAAACCTCACAATAAGTCAATGCGATCAATAAATCTTCTTACATCACGAAAAAAAAGTGAGAATGTTTTTACAATGGTTCACTAGATCAAATAAAGAGATATTTTGTGACACTAACTAGATGATGTCATACCAACAAAAATATGGGATATATTAATATTTATTTTCATATTTCTACAAGGCCAGGTTTCGGAGACACATGTCATGGTTCTCGTGAATCTTATTCTTAGATGAGGTGAGTGAAATAGAATTAATATCATCATCAAAATAATGAAATCCAAGGTGATTCAGGGAACACAATGACTCCTCATCAAGTGAAATCAAAACATTGTGAAAAAAGTGAAAAGTTTAGCCAGCAAGTAATTTTATGGTGTTATGAATGTGATCATAGATAGTTAATTTAGTTATTATATAGTGAGGGGTATGAATCCTTTTTAATTATACCATTATAAAAACAGTATTTTATATGGTTGTGTCCCACATGTTTATTTATTATAATGTTGTTGATCATTAGTATTTTCATGTTTTTTTGATATCCTTATATTTTGAAACAGAAAACTCCTCTTTCCTAAATAGAGTGTTGATAAAATCTTTTTATAGCTAGTTTTACAATTCTCAATGGGGATACGTTTCCTTGTGAATTATCTATACTTTAGGTTTATTTCCATGACTTGATTTTGGGTATTTTTTGAATGAAATCGATCAAGGAACACATGAAATGTTATCCAAAAGGTTAGTTTCACATATTTGGATTATTCAAATAATCTATTTTGAAGGGATTGTTATTTAAAGGAATGAAAAGTAGTAATTTTGGCATCTGTGGTTAGAATCATCTCATATCGGATTATAGCATTTACCTTGGCATCTATAGAGGAAATTAAGAACAACTATTTTTTAACTACTCATGACTATTTTTAAGATGTTTTCCTCATTAATTTTTATATATTTCCACCCAAAAGATATGTTTATTTTATGATTGTTCTATTACTAGGGACAATCTAATCTCTTTACCATATTATCACATGACCCCAACAAAATTGATCGAATTTAATGTTTGGAGTGATGTGTTTGTAGATAAATGGATCATTTAAACAATTACACCTCCATGAGTAAAATTTATCAGTTTATAATGAATATTTATGGAAATAATATACATTTTGTGGATTATCATAATCAATTCCTTATATTTACAAAGAATAGATATCCTCTTACCAACATTAATGATCAGTTTGATCAATTTTGGGAAGCATACTGGTTATCTAAAATTTAATTACACTTGCGGTATAAGAATTATTTATTTTATAATGATTATATTCTAAAGACAATTTTTTGATGTAGATATGCCCATTGTGAATATGTTTTTATGCCTTTTTATCTTAATAATGAACCATTATCCTTTATATAATTGATGATATGAATATTTTAAAGTTATCTAGAATCATTTATGGTGTGGTTTGTTAATGATATAATAGTTTATTCTAGAAAAAAATGAATCATGAACAATACATAGCTATAGATTTAGTTATCTTTAAATAAAATCATATGTATTCAATATTTTAAAATTTTGAATTTTGTATACAATAGGTATGTTTCCTGGAAAATATCATTTCTGAAAAAAAAATTCTATGGATCCAGAAATAGAAGTTATTATCTTATAGAAACAACCAGCTAATTTCTCTATGATACATAGTTTCCATGGATTATCAAGATACTATAGGCTGTTTTTACATGATATTTTACATTTGGAATCACAAAGGACAATATTGATGTGAAAAGGATTTTATTTCCGATGGAATGAGAAATGTTAGTATTACGTTCACGAAATTAAGGTTAGACTTACTTTATCAACTATCCTCAAATTTTTAATGTCTAAATATTGATATATATAGTCTACATTAATTCATATGGATTAGGCTTCGGATGTGTTCTCATTTCGGGAGATTCTGTTGGTGTTTATGGATCAATAATGATATATTTGCAGGAGACGACATTGAAAATACACAAAATAGAATTATAAATAGTAGTCAATTCTTCGTATCCATGGAATCATTACATAAATTGTGAGAAATTAATATTATTTATGGATTATAATAGATTCAAACACATTTTATATTAATGACATTTCATTTAATGATTTCTATATGGATTTATTATCAATAGATGTTTGACTTCAACAAAATGTGTACCCCATGTAAATGGTACTCTTTGGCAGATGCATTGAGAAGTAAATCATATGCTCAATTAGTTAATGAGTTTTCAGAACAATAAAAAATAATATCAATCATATAAGACATATATGTATAATTCTTAGATGAAGGAAGTTTTACATTATTCTTTCTAGTTTCATTTGTTCCTGATTTGGTTGAGTATGTTAGAGTTTTTCAATCATCTAATCCTAATTGTGTCGCTATGTGGTTAGAACTCAATGGTGGGGAGACTATTAAGGGATAGTTGTTGGATGGGAATTCAATGTTTTTATTTGGATATCATATTTTCATACCATTAGATTTTTAGGAAATTATTCTGAGTTCCAACAACCATTATGGATGGTCGATTAAACTTGGTAATTTGAAAATGTATAATGATTTGAAAATACTACTTTTTTTGTTTCATATAAAAATAGTCGTAGATGAGTACATCCCATGATACCTCATTAGTTTGTAGGTAAATTTTTATTATCAATGACTAATAGGTAGGTTTTATTCATTATTAATTACCAGGTGGTAATGAGTGAAGATATTCATTAATTGTTTTAATAACTCTACAAAAGAAATTTAATAAGCATTATGCCACATGGGTGATAGTAGACCGGCTAAAAAAGATGGATCACTTTATCTATATATGTGAAATTAATTCAGTGGAAGATAATTAAAAAAATTAATTTAGGTTATTTTAAGGATATATAACATTACATTATTTATTATATTTTAAAAAATTCTAGGATTATGTGTCATGTTTTTGAAATCCTTTTACCAAGACCTTGGGACACAGCAGACTATGATTATGTATTATCATCCCTAAATTTATTTAAATAATGAATGGAAAATATAATATTATAGTATATTCTTAAGGATTGTGTAATGGATTTTAGAGGCCTGTAGGGGGGTTATTTACCAATAGTGGATTTCTAACAGAACAAAATTTACGAGGAATCTATACATATGGATCATTTTGATTCATTGTATTGGGGTCTATTTCATCATAAACATTGTTAGGTGGAAAAAGGAAAGGAATCACTAATTGGACTCGGCCTAATGCCAAAGTAAAGACTGGTGATTTAACTAATTAAAAATAAGAAATATATTGTCCATTTTTTTCATGAATCATAAGAAGATTGTCACCAATGACCATTCTAATTGAGGTGAGTTCTCATGTGTTCTTTAAAATAACTTCAAGGCTTGAGAATCATCTGTTCAATAAATATAGAATATTATATCAGTGATAAATATTACATATTGAGATAGGTTAATGAGATGATGTGGTGTTATATTTTTCTCTCTTCCCCCACATTCCAATTCTGTGCACATTGTATTTCACGTATCTCTGTTGAAAAAATAAAAACCTAATATTGACCATGTGATTCAATTGGATCATGTTATGTGATAGATAGATGCTACATTTATTAATGTATAGGTATAGATTTTTTATATGAGAGATATGATATTTAATTAGAAATTAATCATTCTTGTATACAGTTTATGAAAATATGGTGCGATTCCGAAAGAAACAGGGGGTGTGAAAAGGGAATAGTTGAGAAATTTACCAAATTATCTCAATTAAGTAGGGTTTTCTAATAGTTTAGGGTGTAAATACAATGTTATGGAGAATTTAATACCGCATATTTCATGTAAATGTCCCTTTATTAATTTATTTTGAGTCAATATTAAGATCAAATTTGGTTTTGGGAGGTTTCGAGTGGTTAAGACATTTTTATATGATTTTATAAAAGTTAATGGTTTGGGAATGGTTTGTAGAATCCATAGAGAATCACTAGGATATCATTTAAGGGTAGGCGGTGGGAAATATCTAGAAACACATTTGAATCACGGTTTGGAAGAACATTGTGAATTCTTAGCAGATACCATAAATATTAAAATATTAGAAACTATATCATTGCTTTATGGTTCCTCTAATACTGAGATCTAACTGTGTGAGGTGGTTGTAAGATAGTACAACCTCATGGTTAGTGTATTGTTTTTCAAATGGTTGGACCTATCCATGCAACGTACAATTGTCCCTCTTTAAAATTTCAATCTCATTCAAAATAGGAATTATAATCCTCATTTTTTCTTAATCCCACCACAAGTCGAATTATTATTTCATCCTTGGCATTAGAAATTATTCCCTTTGATCTGGTAGTGGCTGTTAGTCATAAAAAAATTCCTTGGAGGCATGGATTAATTTATAATTGGTCTTTCATCCTTGTTATTCTTAGATCCAAGGATCTTATTTCTATTAAAACTATAGATATGTTTTGTTCAAGATAGATATATGTATTATGAATTTGATGATGATATCATGTTGGATATAGTGAATGGAAATTGGGTTGTGATGGGATAATGATGTTATTTGTTTCATTCATCATTTTCATAAATCATTGTTAGGAAGGTGGATTCACACACAAATCCATAGGATTTATAACATCAAAAACAGGTTTCAATTTAATGATTTCATTGAAATGGATTTGAAATATTTTTTTTATTCCAATAAAAATTCCACTTTTTGGTTATGGAATAGAAATTGTGGATTGTTATTGGTCTTTAGAAAACCTTATTTTTTTAATTTTAAAATTATTATTGGGTTTGATGTATGAAAACTATTTTTTGAAATCATTAAAAGAAATATATTTTTAAATTTCAATCACTTGTTATTATGTCATTTATAGATGGTTTTACATGAGATGAATGAGATTTATATTGTTCATAGATGACCAATATCAAAATGGGATGGATTATACACATGAAACTCCACCATTAATGGTGACATTAATCATGAGTGTTTGTTTGTTTGTAGTGATGTGTGTGGGAATGGAAAACAATTTTCTAAATTAAATGGAAAATGGTATTAAGTATTTTTTTGTGATTTCATTATTATTATTGTATATAAATTTTATTTAAACTATTTTTATTTCTTTAAATATTTTATATAATTTATAAAATAATTTTTTGTCTTGGTGGTGTGAGGTGGGATGTCATTGTGTAAATCCTATTGAGTTTAGAATCACCCCCCCCACCCCCCCCCCCACACACACATGGGAACAGTTTTTTATTTTGAGATATCATCATTAAAGATATATTTAAAGGAAATATATCTCAGTTATGTAGTGATTCTTCTTTATACCTTGGGCTTGGCATGTGGTGTTGGATCCTGGAGTGGGTTATGTGTTGTTGGTTGATGTCACATTAGGGTGTTGAGTTTTTAGTATTTTTTTTCTTCTTGAGTAAAAATTCCTTATTGCACTAGTAATATAATATGGTTTAAAGGTATGATTATGTGTTGATTTTCATTTTTATACTCCTGCATCATATAAATGTTTGGTTGGTTGGTTTTGTTTATATAGTTGGATGTTTTATATTTTGATGTAAAATCACCCTAAAATGTTCTTGAGGACAATAGAATTTATTTCCCTCATTTGTTGTTTTGGTAATGGAATTTAATGCCTAGAGACTCTCCTTTTACTCCCCAATAAAATTAGAAGGAATTTAATGTTAAACTATTCCATGGTATCATAAAAAATGGGTAAGGGTGACACTAAGTAACTAAGATATTTTTCCTCAAGATTCATACCAATGAATCAGGCTGATATATAATTATATGAACTGACTACCACTAAATAATTTTAAGGGATTAATCATATTAAATGAATAGAAAAATTAATAATCATCATACCTTAGTAATCAAAGGTTATATATAATAAAATAACTTTTATATTAATAGAGAAAAATTCACTAGTTAATAAATTGAATAACGTTTTTGGAAAACAACAATCATTTTGAAATGTATTTACACAATAAAGGAAAATTGATATAAGGATAATTAAACAATATATATGATATATAATATTTCTATAAGATTAAATAATATCTAAATGAATGATAAAAATAATATCAATAGATGGAGGAAGAGTGATAAAAAACACAAACCTTATGAACATGATGGGTTATAAAATATAAATTCATAATATCATTTACTAATTATTATATGAAACATAACTCTAATGTATATATATATTATAATTTTTTGGTAAAATGAAAGCGAAAGACTTCATATTTCATTTCAACATTATAAAAATAATTATACGGGTCACTTTTAAATGAATTATTAAGAATTTAATATGAATACATTTTCAATAATTATTTATAAGGATATTAAAATAATTGATCCTTTAAATGAAATAATAGTTAGGTAAATAAATTTTTAACTGATGATGATAGATATGAACCAGAAAGGAAAATGATTTCTTTATTTTAAAATAGATTTAGTGAAACCCACTTCTGAAAAAGGATAATAAAAAATAATTTTGAAAAGGGTCAATGAAAAAATTAATATCAATGGATATAAAAAATAATTGTGTTTTAAAATAATAAAGTTAATATATTTTTATAAATAATGATTATGTAAATGGAGGACAAATAGATTATTCGACACCATGAGATTTAATCTTAACAACAACGTTATTTATTAAGGAATGAAATATATCAAGGAAGATAATTTTGATAAGAAAATATAAATTACCTAGAGGGAAATAGAATGTATCATATAAATTAAATAATTATAAAAATATAATAAAAAGATAGTAATATATTCAATGTGTGGAAACATTGTCTCATTAAAAGTTGTGTTAATGTGAAACGATCCTTATGCCTTTAGTAACATTAGGATCAAAACCATTTAAATTATTAAAAATGAAATTGATGATTTATTATCATGAATAAAAATATATTTAGACAAAATATATCAAATGGGTAGTATAAAACCACTATAATGAAAAAAAATATGAATAATATTAACCATATTCGAATTAAAGAAGTTTCTAATGAATAATCCATTTTGAATTTAGTAAAAATATAATCAAAATATTATAATGAAAATGTTTATTTAGTTACATGTAAATCCAATTAAAAAACAATAATATTGATAATAAAATAATATAAATGGGATAATAATCAAAAAATGTAAATATATAATAGGTTTATATTTTTGAAACATGCCATAATGATGGGAAATTGAGAAAGAACTCTTTCCAAATATTCTGTCTTAGTAAAAAAAGATTTAAAATCATGTAATTTAAACCTAACCATATTAATTATATATTTTTTAAAATTACAAAAATATATTATTCATTTTACTTTTATTATAAATCATTAATTATAAATTTCTTAGTTATTGGTGTTTTGTTTCCTTATTTGGATATTTGGGATTTTCATTTCTTGACACACACTTTATAATGTTGTTGTTGATCCAAAAACATTGATACCATGATCATAATTACTAAATTATATAAGCTTCGATAATATATGTTATATAATTATTAATAAATATCTAATTTCATTCCAGGGTATTTTTCATTATTAATTATAAAATGAAATCGATGAAAACTGTTTTTCTTAATTTTTAATGAAAAATATATAGAATATTAATTATTGGGTAGATATAAAATGAATGAATATCTTTATAGAATCATATTTAAGTGACATAGTTTTTTCTAAATTACTATATTATTATAACAAGGCATGAATAACGATGAGTGATGATTAAAATATTTATTCATAGTGGTTGTAGTCCACACAAAACATGAGTGAAATTTTCATTTCTCAATTAATTTCAATATAATAGATAATAGTTAAAAAAAATAAAAAAAATAATTATATTAATGAAAATTATTTATTTATATTATTAGGGTAATGATATCTTTTTAGGAGGTGTGTATGGGGTAAATATTAGAGAAATATTTAGGGAGTGGATAATTTTCATGATGGGGACATGGATTTTCATGAGAAAGAACTCTTATAAATGAAGGAAGTGGGATACTTTATTTAAAATATGGGATTCCAAACATAGAATATTGTTATAGAGAAGGTAAAATGGGAATTTGTTTAATGGAATATTGAATTTGATGTGTTCCTTGAAGTTGGTATAAGTGAGTTCTACCAATAATTGAAAATGTTTGAAATTAATGTTAGGTAAAGGGTAAATATGGAAGAAACTGAAGGTTAGGTGAGTTAGGTGAGGGAATCTAGCTAATAAATGTGTTATTGAGTTTCTTAAATAATAAATTATATGATAATTACAATGATTCTAGTTTATTTGAAAAAACTAAACCTATGATAGATTACTTATTTTTTACCCTTTATCATTGATCAAATATTTACAATTGTAATTATCTTTCTATGAAAATATTAGATTACCCTATATAAATAATTTTAACATAATGATTAGAAAATTTGAAACCATATTAATTTAATTTGTAATTATGATAAAATTATTTTTTTAATTATATGATAGAATATATCGAAATTTGTTTTTGTAAAAACATTTGTTTTATATATTAATTATTCATATTCATATAAAATATCAATTAATAATTAAATGAGTGTCAATATATTTTATTATGAATTTTTATTTCATATTAGATTCATTATTTAAATATTTAGACATTAACTTATGAAAATAAAAAAATACACAGTACTTAGGGAAATGCAATTCCTTGAAAAAAAACTCTTTTATCATGATGAATAATATTTCTCATTGTATAATATTTTTATATTAAAAAGGAAAGTTACAATTTTAAAAAAAATTATATTATTATTAATGATGTGAAAAACATTTCATTATAATATATTTATAGATGTGATAAATTAATTTAAATATAGAGTTGGACATCATTAATAATTATTTTTTAGAAATATTGAATTATTTAAATAAATGAATTAATTTCTATTACATGTCAATTAACTAAAATTGGATGAATTTTTATTTTATTTCTCATAAATATTATCAATAAATGTTATTAATGTTCGTTCTTTATTATTGATTTTATTAATGTAAATATACTCTATGCTTAAAAAAAAGATTCCTTTGAAAAATATAACTTTTAAATAATCATCAAAAAATACTATCATAATTAAAAATTTATATCCACAAATTTAATTTCATTAATGAACTATTATTAAAATATATCTTTTTCATTTTATAAATTTACCATAACATTCATTAATAATATTATTATTAATATAAAATTAATAAAAAAATATTAATGAAAAATATTTTAACTAATTTTTTATTTTTGATTTATTAATTATAATTTTTTTAATTAGAATATTTTAAAATTATTAATAACAGATAAACATGAGTATAATTATCAGATAAATGTATAATAAAAACCGAAATTTCAAATAACCAAATTTATAGTTACTATATTTCACATTAAAATTGTTATATTACCAATAATTACTCTTTATAAATTAATTACCTTCTTACAATATAAATAAAATTTATAACTTAATAAATATTCATTTTAGATTTTACAACATGATTTAACCTTTGATATTTTTCTTTCTCATTGTATTTTTTGTTCTATTAATGGAGATACTAAAGGAAGAAGATGTTCTAGAGGATTTATAAAATGTAAGGATAACATTCATTATCTTTATTATCTGATTTTAATTTATTGACTTCTAATAAATTGAATCATTCATGTTATATAATTCATTTTATATCCCTTTTATATAGTGTTCTAATATTAATGAATATACTATTATTAGTTTGAGTCATATATAGTATTGTCATTTCCTTATAAATTTTAATTATTTTGAATAAAAAGAAAGTCATACATTAGAATTATATATAAATAATTAAGGAAATTAAAATCATTCATATTTCATGGCGTGATATAGTTTACACTAAAAATTAATTTACTATATATCACATGTTTAGGTAACGAATCTTAAAAAGCTTTATCCCTACTAAATTCACCCATGGTCCATCAAGGTGGACCCATCATTGGGTATCAAAAAAAGAGTAAATATTTATTACAGTCATAATCACTATTATACTAGGCCTTCGAAGAAAACTAATTATGATAAATATTCCATTTAGAGGTCACCCATCGTTATGAAGCCACAACCTTTATGAACCCTTGATAAATCCAATTATTTGACAACATGTATCTCATTTTTCAAAAGGAGGGGAATATACCATCCCACATGCTCTCATTTGGCTACTCACATCATCACAAAAAGTATGACACCCTCCATAGGTTCCTCTTAAAATCCAACCCTAGTATCATTACACAATATGGCAATGAGGAAACTAAGACTTTAGGTATGTGTGTGAAATATACACTATGAACCTAATTGGTCCATCCTATTTCCTAGCATTAAAATAATACAATTAGAACTAAATATGGTTCATCACACATTCTCACCCCTTCTTATACGTCAGAGAACTTATAAAACTACTTATAAAAGTTTACGATAAAAATTAACACCAACATATTTTTACATATATAAACTTTTATAAAATTTTAATAAATTAATAGGCATTGACTATGGGGCCTTTTCATAATAAATTTCTAAATTGAAAAATATTTAAAAATATAGTAATTTCCATTATTAATTTATATTAATAATCAATTGTAAAATATATTAAGTTTCATATTCTTTCTATAATAACATACATAAATTTTTTTGAGGCAGCTTAACTACTCATAGTATCCTTATAGAAAAAACATTACATTATTACTTTGACTTGTTAATAAATTTCATCCTCATTTGCTAAAAATTATGTTAAAATAATTAATGTGGCCTACTATGACATTCCGTATACAAAACAAAATTAAATGACACATATATTTCATATCATGTCATATTTTATCCTTAATCACCATTTAATCAATCATATATGACCATTATATGGTGAAACCCAATAACAACTACCTAGAAAAAACAAATCCAAATCCCTGTATTAGAAATATGAAATAATTGATGGGGGAATATTAATATAACTCAAATAAATACACTATAATAAAAATATCTAGATCTAAATCAAACTGAATGGGATAAAATTACTGAACCAAGGGGGAGTAATAATATCAACGTCCCTCCCGATAATCCCCCTTGTTTCTAAATTTTGAAGGGTTGTAGTAAAAAAATGTGGTTATTCAATGACATAAATAACCTAGGTACCACTAAAACACTAGTGACCCTCACCAAAATCAAACTAAGAACACTTTGGTCATAGTCACCGCCCAATAATCATTTGATGGTTTTGTTAATGGTCTTAAACCGATTCCCTTCTCACCAAAACACTAGTGGAATGAAAATGTGGTTATATTCGATTACTACTACTAGACACCAAAGTCCATCATTTTATCTATCTAAAATTTTCAAATATTGGCATCTTTTCTATATATTTTATCCTTTAAAACATCATTATAAAAAATAAAAACGTGAATATTTTATTTCTTGATCCATTTTATGAGTTGTAAATTCCCATTAATTCTATTTTCATTTCATTACAATCCTTTACTAGATCCATTAACACCTGATTTTGTTGGGAATTACATATTCTATAGAATGATAATTATTCATAAATAATTTATTATATACATATAATTTATTAATATGAGTATATGAATTCATTATGAAATATGTGTCAACACATAATATTTTGGATTTTATATTTTATTTTAATTATACATGGATTTGTTGTTAAATAATTATCCATTTAATTAATATAAAAATTAAAAATTAATAAATTTTCAAAATATAACAAATTAACATATATGGAATTTTAATTTAAGATAGAAATTCAATATCATATCTAAAATGAAACCAATGTTTTGATATAAATTTATTTTTTCATAAAAACATATATTAACATTGATATTATGGTTTTTATAACAGTTTTTTCCTAGTCACAATGAGAGATATCTTGTTAAGAGGGTAAGATTAGGTTTCAACTCCCCGTATTATCAGATATCTATAGAGTTAGACAAAACATAATGTCTCAAATGAAAATGTTCAAGGGTAAATTTAACCACTATAATATAATCAAGGAAATATATACTTGAGGGTTCTAGGATTTTATATGGAAATGTATGAAGTAGGTGAATGGGTTGAAAATCCTAAAAATCAAAATGTTTAGTAATTTTAATTTTGAGGAATTATGCAGACTACATCATTTAAAAACAAATATGGTTGGTTCCCAAATGGGTTTTGATGTGAACACAATGAAATATTTCTGTAACCCTACCATCAGAAGTCTAATAGAAAACTAATAATATCATGATGAATAAATAGAGTCTAGGTGGGTGTTTAATGTGATTATAGTGAAAGAATCAACCATTTCATGGATGTGGGGAAATTATGGTAATTTTGTGGGGAGTTTAAATTTAACCCTTGTCCCTCTTCCTCTCTTAGCTGACATTATTAAAGCCTACCCTTTTATATTTATTTCTTGTACTTCTCATGCAATGAAGGAATTGGAAAACTCCCAACTTCATATACATTATCCAATCAATGAATGTTATATAGGAATGATATCTGAACTATAATTCTAATGCAATTATGGACGTATATGTTTTATTTTTCATTCCTTTTGAACATATTATATGTAAAGTCCATAATTTGGGTGATTTTAAAATATTCATCAAAAACACTCTAGATTGAGTATGATATTAGTGAAAATAAAGGATATGTGATCTTTTAATACCACAACATGGTGGGAATTCGGAATGTTAATATTTTTTTTATTATTTGAGATATTATATGATAATTTTTATTTATGTCAATGATTCATGAATTAGGTTCGTGTTTCATAGTCAGCCTTTGGTTGGTCATATAAAATTTAATATGGTGGTTGTCTAGGGATGATATGAGATGTGAGAAACCAAGTCCACATGTTTTTGAACTAGTTATGGGGGACTAAAAAATAGGAATCTTGTGATTTATGGTTTGGGGATAGGTTCACCTTGTAGGTTGTTTCAGTAAGGAAGTATGTTCCATTTGTAGAGCATAGGGATTCTATTACAGAGAGACTTATGAATTTGGTAATAGAATTCATTATTAAAAATATTAATGTTTAGTAATACTGATTGTGGTATAGTTATAGAGTAATATATTAGGTTAAGGTCATGATATGACCCTACTTAGACCCCACATGATTTGAAATTACATAATGTTTTTCCCCGAATCCAACCTTCAATTTTCCATGGGTTGATAAATAACATAAATACAACATCAGTAATAACATCTAGAATGAATTATCATTTGGAAGAATAAATTTTCATGTATATAAATATTAACTATGAAAATCATGACAAAAAATTATGGATAATATATATAAATATTTTTTATCAAATATATTGCATGTTATAAAAATATTATAAAAAAGATTCAAAATAGAAAAAGTAACCAAAACACATATTCACGTCTAAAAAAATCTCATGTTAGGAGCTAAGACTACATGACACCTCCAATAAATATTTCCTGATGTTTTAAAAAAATTATATAAATAATTTATGGGTGATTATATAAATATATTTTGAATATTCTTTCATTGAGCACTATGAATAAAATAATTAAAACATGATAGTCAAAAAATCATCCCAATGTGTCTGCACTAATTTTTTTTTTAAAATATTCTAGGAAGAATATGATATTGTCCTCACATAAATAACAAGAGTTTTAATGATTATATTTATCCAAAATGTATATATAAATGGGATCTCCCTATGCTGAATAATTTATCACACACCAATGAATCAATATTCATTGGATATATAAAGCCCAACATGAATACATGGTAGGGATAAACTCATATTGAGTATAGGTAATAGACTCCATCCTCCAATAATCTAATAATTTTTTTGAAAATTTATTATTTATAAATTTTTTGGAATTTCAATTATCTTTTAGAATTGAAAATCAAATTTCAATGGGAAATATTGTAAGTATGTTTTAAATCATAATTTATTCGATGATTTGATAATATAATCTGATAAAAGAATCTCTTATATTAATATTTATCTTCATTTGGGTTTAAATATATATTTTAATGGTTTTCAATTGAATTATGGGTCAAATAGGGGTACATTCATAACTATATATGTCTTCCATTATAATAAAACATTAACAGACATCTATACATCTATAGTAATTATGCACTTAGTATACACAAATTGGATATGGTTGCACACTAGCATCCACGAGATTATTACTAAATTACCCTTCTATAGCCTCACAATACATTTATTCTCAACATATCCTAATATGATTCATGATTAAACATATTTTTATGGAAACAAAATTGAAATTACATTCCATTTGAATGAAACATTCTGTACCCCATGTATCTGAAGGTTATGCCAATTCGTAGTATCTTTAAATCATTCATGTAACACAATATTTTTTATTTCATCCTGTAAACACATAAAGTAAAAATACCTATACATTCATAGAAAATCAATATCCATGCTATTAATCTATCCATATTAAGGTAGAAAACTCTCATTTCCCAATAATCCTTGGATTCGAGGTATATGTTTCACTCCAAAGTGAAATTTGAAAACTAACATCCACAAGTGAATAACATAAAATGAAAATAAAATAATTCTTCTACACATTCACCTTGAATTAGTACCTCAACATAATAATTATGCTTTAATCCTCCATACATATGTAGATATTTCACCCATACAGACAAGGTGCCTTAAGGATATATATATTAATGGAAGAATCTGATAGGTACACTCACCTAATCCCTCCAATATTAGGAAACCCAAATGTGAATCTCATTCTTTAACACATGTACTATAACTCAAATAACATGAAATTCATACATATATTTTACAATATTATTGATAACCATGTGTGAGAGTGTTTATAATGAAGGGATACTCTTTAATATGTCATAATATTCATAAATTCATGAAAATACACTTTAAAAGTAATATTCTCCTTCAATAGGATAAATCCCTCCCTTATCCATCACATATGGAATAATGTGCATTATAGAGGTCCTTTTGGGGCTATTCTATAATTTAGAAGAAATAATACAGACTTAAAACGTTATAATTCTTATGTGTAATCACTGTTATTATTATTATTTAATATTCTATTTGTTATTTGTTACTATCCAATCCTTGTTTCTTGATGTAAAATCCACCATAGGTGGCTTATACAGTTGAAAAAATTATATTAAATAAATCATGAAGACTTCAACTATCTGGTATAAATATTTCTAAATATATTAAAAACAATAATATCATTTAAAACAATGTATAAGTCCAAACATTGGAATTATATATACACACTACGATTATAATTATACTTTTTTAAAAATCCCACTCACTCCCACTAGTCCCCACCAGAGATGTGACTGATCATCATTCCATATTAAAAAATTTAATGACATGGGTTCCTATAAAGGATTTTCTTTTGTATTTTACACATTTATAATATTCATAATAAACTATCACCTTACGAACCTTGTCACGTGACAAAAACATAGAGAAAGTTCTATTAATCACATTAGATTAATAGGAATGACCATGTTACAAGTTATAAAAACATAAAATTTATGATATTATTCCACCCCAATAATGTTAAATTATATGTAATTACCACATAAAGGATTTTAAATATTAAACTAATCTCTAAGGATCATTTATCCTTGATAGCGATTGAAATAGTCAATATGGGGATAAATATAAATTAAAAATAATTTTTTATTATTAAAATAGAAATGAATCATATGTAGGACATAATGATTATAAAATTCACGATTAATCAACCATGTGCACTGAGTATGAAAATTTTTGGTGAAAAAAAATATAACATAATTTTGTTATATTAGTACAGATATAAAATTCTAGGTGTCTACTCCTCACATAGTCAACCAATGGTCAATGAAATCCATAAGATTTGTATCAATTTTTAGTGAGAGTTAAAAAAAATTCAGTCACACCATTTCATCATGATAGAGAAAACCCTAATACTATTTAGTTTATTGGAATATAAAAAATCAATCCTTATAATAACATTAGACCCAACCAGATCATTAATTGGAATCTATAAACTTATATTCCTTTATTATTGGATAAAAAACAGGCGCAAAATTTTGTACTCTGTATGAGAACCATGGGTAATGATTTTGGGATAAGAAAATATTATAAGAAAACACATCATTTAAGGTATGGTAAAATCCTCGAACATTAAAGAAAAAATTAGTATATGAAAATTAGGACTCAATGAAATAATAAACAGTTAAACCACTAAATAAATTTTTACTATGATTTGTATAATTTGAGAAAATATATATTAAACCATTAAAAACATTGAAAATTATATTTCAAAGAACCAACAAAGGATGTGTAAATTAGTATGATCTAAACCTTGATTTACTTTAATATCAAATAGTATATTCATGTTAGGTAATGCATTATCATAATTCAATTACTAGATTCTTCCTATTTATGTTAATAGTTAAATAATGGATATAATTAATTTTAACTCACCTACATTATACATCATAATAATTATATATTATAACAATAATATGTGACGATATAATAAATTCTCATAAAACCCTATATTGAAAGACATCATCTAAATGTAAAAAATATATATTAGTAAACCCATTTGAATGATTCAATGTTGACTTAGATATTCCAATAACTTTAATAATAAATAAAAATTTATATTTAGTATCTAAATCACTAATAATACTCTATGAAATCAAATAGAACAACAAATATTTATATTCCAATTTTTTTTTAAAAAATAATAATGAAAAATATTAATCAGTTCTAGATATAGACCGCAAAAAATGTTTCAGGTAGTGAATTTAATTCCACAAGAAATAACTGTCTTCCACACATGGTGAAAAAACATTCAAAATTTATAATAGCTAAAAAACTATATATTATTGTATCTTTTGATTAAAACTTTTCCAAAATAAATTAATCATCATTATTGATTGAAAATTTATTATGTTTATTTGTCTTCATAGAAATAAACATCATATTTCTCAATAAAAAAACATGAATACAAAAAAATACCAATTTTTTAAAAATCTAATTTCTATAAAAGAAATTTTCTATCTCCACTATACACATAAGATAATTCAAATCCTCTTATGATACATAACATTCGATAATTTAACAAAATTTTTCATGCATAAAAAATATAACTGAAGAATAATATATTCTTTATATGTGTATGTTTTTCACCCATATAAAAATCATTGGTTTTATATTATCTGGTCAATACTTTATAAATTTTATATTCTATTTTGAAATGCATAATATATTTAACACATGTACATTTCACAAACTCTATCTATAAAATTTAGTACTTAAAATGTATTATTTTCTAAACACAAAATAAAAAATTTACATTGTATAAAATATTCTTAAATGTTTATGGAGATGTAATATCATATATATTTTACAAAAATATAGATGTGTGGATTTTATCATCCTACATAAGATATTTCTGATAAAGAATACTATACTCTTATCAAGAATATCAAAACATATTCTTTTTATGTTGATTAAAAATAATGTTTAATATATTGTCATTTGAAAAATATCTTAAAATTTGAAATTTGAGAAAAAAATCATTGAGATGATAAAAAATAAACAAAAATTTCGGGAATAGTATATTAGAGGTACTGGTTATTATCAGAACATACATATATTAATGACTAAAATATGTGTAGCTAAACCGTGAGACTATTCAAGGTTGAGAAAATAATTAAATTTCTATTTTAACCCTCTTACATTTTAAACCACATTAGTCTATCATTTATGTAACATTAAGGACATAAAAAAGGTGGATACCATTGAATGTATAATTCCACTAATCCATGGGTATCATTGTTTATTTATTTATTTGAAATACTTTCTTCAAGATTATATCTTATTTTACTTATGCCTATTCTTACATTCTAGTTCCTTAATTTCATTTGTAGGGGCCATGGTGGATGAATCCTAGTCCATGTGTGATTTTTTAATCCTATTATTCATACAATTTAGATATTATGAATCTCACATTGAGACACATTCATTTGATATTAGTTAAATAATCCCTACATTCATTGGTCTCTATTAAGATTTTACATTAATAGTCCTTAATATATAAATATATGAAAGACCTTCCTAATTTATATTATGTTTTTATTTATATTATATAATGAATGAGTAGTGTATAAATATATATTCTAATTTCAATAGATATCTTGTCAAATTAATTGATGTTTATTTTCACTTAGGTCATGTTTAGTTAAAATAAATTTCTAAAACCCTCTAGGGTATGGATAAAATTATTCTATGATCTCTTTATAAAAAATAATATTTTAAATGAATGTTAATGATGAGAAAATATGTCAAAATTATTCATATGATTGTTAATATAAAATTTATTATTTCCTTAAAAATTAAATTAGTTCTTATTAATGTGCTTTAATGTTTTGATAATTTTTTGATTGTATGTTGTTATGATAGAATATTCGTTGTTCTATTTAATTTGTATTATGTGTGGTGATATTTTCAATGTTTTTTGGGTTTATTTTCCTGTTAATTAGTTATATTTATTGTGGAATTAAGATTCATTTTTCTCAAAATGTATCATATGAATGTATAATATTACTTTTTTTTAACTCTAGATTCATATATTAATATATTGTTTAAATATTACTATCTTGTATGAGAAAGATATCATGTAATTTATTTGTTTCAATTATCCTAGAGGTATCAAGGCTAAAATTGAATATAGTGTTTGTTTATTGTGTTTGGAAAAGGGTTTTTAATTGTGTTCACACTTATTGGGTATATTTTGATATAAAAAGGGGGTTTTTTGTACAAATATCTCTTAGATAAGATGTGGGTGTAAATTTATATATTAAATATGTTTTATGTTATTGATTCTATTTTACAATCAACAACTTTTTTATTGATCATAAGAAATCGATAAATTTGTTATGGAATTCATGGAAAAGTACATATAGGAATAGTGTACCATTACTTGCATTGGAATAAATTATAACACTAACTAAACATTTTTTTTATGGTTAGGGATTCATTTCATTAGGTGGAATATTCTTCTAGAAATTTAGATTACTCTTAGTAGATATTATGTACAATTTGTTATTATGGTTTAATCACTATGATAGTAGAAGGACAGATGTTACACTAGTCATATCATCCATATGGCCACTAGAATGATATATTTAATTTTTTTTCCATTTATCATTATTTGTTTTATTTTATTAATTTTCTTCCATTAATATTGGATGTTATTTTTTATTTATTTTTTAAACAAATGTCTGACATGCCTTGTTAGACAATAATAGTTTTTACTTTTTGTTGTCTAACTAATTCATTATATCTTACATGAATTTCTTCTATAAATTTATAAATTTAGTTTTATTATTTATTTCATGTAAAACATATTAGTTTTATTATTTTAATAATATTTTATATGTATGTTAGAAGGTGTTCATTTCTATTTTGGTTTTTCGTTCATTGTTTCTAGAATCCTTTTATATTAATGAAAAATTAAAATTTTTCCATTATTAAATTTACCATTCTTATAAAAAAAATTTATTCCTGATAATTTTGCAACATAAAAATAATTTTTTATCGATTGAAAAAAATAATTAAGGAGGTCACATGTTTTTTTAGTAAAATAGAATGGGTTATTTTATAAGTTAATTTTCTAACTAGTATGAAAACAATAAAATTGTAATTATTATGCATGGGGTGTGGGGTGGTTAACTATTGATATTTTTTATCATGCCAATATACATTTTAGGGTTTATTTTGAAAGGTATCTTCTGATATATCCTTTTATTTTGTTTTTTTCTCATCTCTCATAATGTAATCTAGGTAGTGCTATTGGAGAATAATCTTAGTATATTAGAAAAATTATTGTTCCTTTTTGTATTTAAGATTTATTTTTTTATTTTTTACAAATTTATAAACAAAATTATATTCCTTATATTTCTATATCTTGTTTTATTTTTTATATGTCCTTTGGATGTTATGGATGTGGATTGGTATCTCATTTTATATTTACATCGTTTGTTCATCCAATAATTTTGGATTTTATTATTTGGATTTTATAGACGTCAGACATAGAGATGATTCATAATTGGTTCTCAATATGTTTCTAATGAATTTTTTATATTTATTATTAGGTGAAACCATTACCCTATATGATTCCATGATGTCTATGAACTAATTTTAAACCCACAGGAATTAGTAATTCCCTTTGGGTTGTGCCAGATGCTTGATTGGGTTCCAGGATCATTGGTGGCCTAGGATAGTTCATGAAAAAATATCAGAGAACCCGATGTATTTTTTGATGTAATGGTATATATGAGGAATGAATATAAAAAATAGGAAGTGTGAGGATACCCTAGATGGAATATTAATATTATAACCCTTGAGTTAATATGGATGGTATAGTTTTGAATTATATATTCAGTTATTCTTCCACATTTATATCAGGAATATTTTTATTTTTATTAGATGTGTATTTAATTATATTTGGGTCATATGATTTTATTATTGGTTTTTTTTGTTTTTATGTGAAAAGGAGAACAACCCAAGATGTATGATTTATCCACATGGTTGTAAAATCATGAATATCCCATGCACCTGGTTTTGTTTAAATTCTAGTGGAATTTCAATGAATTGTGTATAGTCATCCAAAATATGTTCATAAACCATTAATTTCCATTACTCCCTTATTAATTTTTATGTTGGATCCATTTTTCATTCAGATCACATTTGATTATGGGTTTCTCTTACATGTGATGAATTGAGAAGTGTTAATTAGTGATTTTTATTTGGTGGAATTATATTAAATGAAATGAGTTCTTTTTTGAAAATAAAAGAGTTCACCTATATTAATTATAATAAGTTATATTCGTTATAATTTAGATATTTATTTTTTAAATAATATATAAAATTAATGATTGGTTTATAAGTTGGGATTTAAAATCAATAACATGGTATTCAAATAAATCATGTTAGATGAACATGATTTATAGATTTTTAAGTTATTTTTATTGGAAGATTTTGTAATGATAAGAAAGTTTCAAATATGACCATATGGTTTTTAAGTGAGAATAAGATATTTATAATTTAATTTAAAAATATTGAATGAGTTTTGATGTGATTTTTGGTTTTCTAGAGAGATTATGGTATTGAAAATAAATTTAATATTATTAGGTGGATTAAAATAAGTTTAATATTATGGTAAATTTTACGTATTTCAGTGATGAACATGTGACCATTATACCATTTTTTAGGGTAAATATCATTGTTGTGAAATGATTTAGGTTGGTTTTTCAAATTTCACATAGTCTTTTAGTCATTTAGTTTTAGGTGAGTACATTATCCCCTAGGTTTTATTTTTTTCTAGCGGTTAATATTATTTATGTGAGTCTAAAATTAGGTTTTCATGACTTGGTTTTATGTATTTTTTTCTATTATGACCCACAAAAATATTTCACTTGGGTTTTAGCAGTATTTATATTTTAATGTATCTCTTGTTAGTGTCTTGGGTAATTTAGAAGAGATATTTCCTAGTTACTGGTCCTACCCATACCATAGTTGGAGTGGTGGGGTTGAACATTTCATTGTATTTTAACCATACCATATTGTTATTAACATATATTTATATTCTAATTTATACTCCTTTTCCATGTTTTAGTTTATAGGAGGGTTTATATAGACTTAACACCATTAGACATTGTAATAAATTGGATATGAAGTTGTTATTTTGAGCGGCATCTATTTTTGTGATGATTGGTTTTAAATGTGTTATTTTGATATGAGTCCTCTATCATTAGATATGATGAGGTTGGATTACCACAAGCTGGAGGGTGGGGATGTCATTGATAAAACCATCCCATCTAGGATTCAACGTTATATAAGGTAGTGATCTCTGGATCACATCTATTTTATTTATTTTTTCATTCTAAGAACCCTTTTCTATAATGTATTCATACATTTCATTATTTTAATTTTTTGATTCATTTCAGATGATACATGAATCATAGTGATACTATTGGGATCTTTATTGTTGGGTGGTTGAACCTATTTTACACCACCTAAATTTATTCATATATTCCAAGATACTTAATTGTTTCATTATTTTGTCAATACTATGTTTTCATTCTTATAGATGTTATATATTTGTGTCTCTTTTAGAGGATGAAATAGATTTTCCCATGTGGTTGGGTAAGTAGTATTTTTATTTTTCATCCATTCATCCACCACATTTGCGGGTGTCTTAGTAGGATATTATAGCCCCTTGTACATCAAAGTTTCAAGGAAATAAAAAATGGAATGCATACCCATTATAAGTCCTTGATTTTGAAATTATAATTTATATTTATGTAATTATGTGTTAGGATTTTCTTTTTATTTAATTATGATGTGTTATTGTGGATTTTTAATCATTTTTAGTCATCTTTTTTTCTTATTATCCTATTTTATTCGTTGAATTCCTTAACATTTTGTTATCATTAAACCTAGTGTGGCACCCTGTTGGTTGAAATTATTATTATGGGTATAATTATCAAACACATATCTCTCATTAATAATTGTTTTATTTTTTATTTGATTTTAATTCTTTTCCTTGTGATTCAGGTATATTTCACAAAATTTTCAAAAATATGAGGGATTAGAGATAGGTTAATAGTTGGATTATATCTATTGAAACCCATGTGGGATACATATAATAAAACCTATAAACAATTTCAGATGTTCTCTCATGGTTGGTGAACAGTTCAGTAAACTATGTTGGTAAACTATGTAACCTCTTTATGTTTTAAAAATATTGGTATTATTATTCCACCCCATTGTAAATTTACCCTCCTTTGGCCAATCCTTCTTCGCACTCATGTAATGCAGTCATATAGGATCCCTAGGTGTTTCTCCCACTCAATTTTCTAGGGATTCCATAGTTTATTTTTATATTCCATAGGGATTAATCAGGAATAATTAGTGTTTTATTTCTTTTCTCCCTCATTTATGGGTTTACCCTCTTCTCATAGCTTTGGTCTACGTCGAATGAACCCTAGGTTATGGGGGTTTGTATTATATTTCTATTTTTATTGTATAAGAATTTTAAATAATATATTGAGACCAATTATAGAACGTTTTTAATGGAAACTAATTGTTTTAATGGATTTTAGGAATGTTTATCCATTTATAATTATTTAAATTTGATGGCCATAGAATCTTTCTTTATTCATTTTTTATAGTTTTTAATTTACATGGTTTGTGTAATATATAATTTTTTATCCTCTTTTAGAGACATTCACGTCTTGAAAATAGAATTTTATTCATAACTAGATCATAAATAGATGAAATCAATTAATAAAAACCTCTAAGGGATTAATAATTTAACTTATTTATTTTATGTTTAAGGAAAACATATGTATGAAAAGGATTTTTATGATTAAAAGAGATTCTGATTTGTTTTCTAAAATTGTAAACTTAACAACACAAGTTTTTTCTCGACTTAACTAGAATCTTTCTAAGGGTATTTAATGATTTATTTATTTTTTGTTTCATGGTTGTTATATTATGATGTTATTTTTCTACTATAATTTTATAGGGTTTGTTAATATTGTAAATTATATTTTGAGTTTCATATTTAGTATGTGAAATATGTTTTCTGTGGAATTTATTATACATTGGAATAAATGTTTCATTTCAATGTATTATATTGGTTTTAAATTAAAAAAATATATTTTTCTATTTTAACAAATATTTTAATTATTCAAGGTCTTTGTAGTAAAACATCCAAGGGATTTCATTATTTGAGATATCAAAGAGGTATCTAGGGATGTTTGGAACCTAGTTAAAGTGAATTACATATATATCATTATTTTAACTATATTATTCCTTATAGTTACACTAATAATGATGTGTTTTGATTTATTGAGGAATTGGTTTGATATAATATTGTTTGGATAAAATGGAATGGGTTTGTTATAAATTATAGATTCATCATGGGATAAATTCTATAATGTTATCTCTCCTGTGTTTTAGTTAATCTTGGGAATCAGGTATAATGTGATGGGATTTCTAGGAATAGTATGAATAGATTTTGTGTTCCATTCCCAGGAAAGGACAACAATACAACAGTAAAAAAATGATTATTTGATATGGTTTTAGAGTGAATTTCAAGGACATAATATTCTTATATGCATTTATGTTAATATATTTACTGATTTAATTTAGTTGAATATGATGGTTTGATCACTAAAAGAAACATGGGTTTCTTGGTTTATCTAAAATATATTTCTATGGGAACTCTCATGATTTAATTTAACTATGGTTATTTATTTATCATTATATTTTTTTACTATTTATATTTTTTTTTAAATTTCCTAGTGGACGTTATTACTATTATTTTTTGGTGAGTTCTTCTCTCTCACAATGGATTCCACTATTGATATTTATCTTCAGTAGTCTTATGTATCTGCATATAAAAATATGTTTTCTTATTTCACTATTTTATTTAACATGGTTACATTAAACTAGTTTTTATTTGAAATAGATTCATTTCATAAATGTACCTTTTCATCATAATATATTTCAAAAATAGATCTTGGATTAAATTTGAAAACCATTTTTTTATACTGAAATGATTTTTATGCAATGGTGATATGTGATTATTTATGTAAAATTTAATGTTTACATTCTATGTTTATTTTCAAACATGAATAAAAAAAATTACATTTAAATATTAAGAACGGGATGGGGGTTACCTTCTAGGATTTCTGCTCGAAGATATATATATTTCATGTTTTATTCATAAATGTATATTTTTATACATCTTCATGGTGGGATTAATTTATCTTATCAGTCATGTAGAGACCTTGGCAACGATTTTAGAGCATGACCGTAGGTCATGAAGAGATTATGGTTCCTCTTGGTATTTTAGTTTACTTTTCTTATTTTATCATAGATTTTTCACCAACATAGATTCCTTTTATTCCTATATCTTAATATCATTTGGTTTTGATTTCATTTCTTTGTTATGGATTTTTCATGGTTATTTAATTTACATATACCAATTTTTATTCTCCTAACATTTAGATATTCTTATTGGTTTTCATGGGCTCCCAAATTACCGTATATTAATGTCATATTCCTTGAAAGTTTTCATCATATGTTTTTATTATGTTAATCAAGAAATAACATTTCATAGGAGTGATTCCTGAATCCCAAATACTAGTTTCCATCTTGTGGGGAATTGTATCAACCTTCGATTGATCCCACGGGTTGGCTCGGATGCCTAACTTAGGGGTGGCCTCAGTTTGATTATGAAAAATCATCCTCAAAAAATCAAACACACTCTCCTCTATAAGGTGATAAAAATAATCCTAAAAGTGGATATATGTTTTTAAAAATTTTATCCCTATAAATATGAAATTATGTCAAAAAGTTCTTAATTTATAAAAAAAATTGTGACAATTTTCTCACCAAATGATAAAAAATAGTGAAATTTAAACTATAATAAAAAAAGAAATATAAAAAAGTAAGTAAATATATGAATATAATATTCAACATGTCATGTATATTTTAGAATTTTTTTTAAGAAAATATCAAAAATAAATAATACCCCTAAACTCATGCATAAAAATGAAACAAAATAATTATGGTAGAATTAAAACTATAAAATCTCCCCTTAATTCAATTATTCTCTATGATGAATAATAACAAAAGTTAACACATTATTTATCCATGCCTTATAAAATATTTTTAAACTCCTCCTTTATAAAAAATTATCTATAAGGATCCAAAATAGATTTGGGATATTAAATAATTATAGAATGATATGCGTTGAATTTAAAAATAACAATGAGTTAATTTCTAGGCCAAAAAATAAATAATAAAACTTATACTATTTATTATTAATGAAAATAACAAACTTATAGTTTTCCTTATGCTGGTATACCAAAAAATGAAAATTATGGAAGGGTATACATGTAGGAGAAAAATAAAAAACATCACCTAGGTGAGTAATGAATTAAATGTTCCATTGAAAGCCGCATAGTGCCATTAAAAAACAGAAATGTTTCATCTTTTTGGAAATTTTGAACACATCATAGACATAGTAGTGAACCTAAGGGGAAATCTAAAACCAACACAATAATCAAAATAATGATTAACTGTCTAAACCAAAATTAAAATAAATTATAGTATAATGAATAACCTTTAATTTAGTTTTATCATCACTCTTCTTAAAATAAACATGAACAAAATTCTATAAAATTATTTTTTCATTCAATTTCATTCATAAGAAGTTTTTTATTACATAGATTTAGTAAAAAAATTAATGTAATACATTTTTTTTGAATAAATTTTAAATCAAGAGATATTTTTTCAGGTCTATAAAAAGATGGTTAGAATTAGTACTATTTAGCTTTTCATTTTCTTCTTTAAGATTCCATAATTATTTATTGAATGAAAATTGGTCATCTAACATAACATTGAATTTATTTATTTCTTCTTCTTTATTCTTGGAAATAGAATCATTTAGCTACTCATTATATTCCATTATAATTTCTAGATATTATTTAATCTTCAAAATAAAAAAATCTACCTATTTTTTCTTTAATCATATTATGGAAAACATTCATCATTTATACATAAGCATCTCTAATATTTATGACACAATATTGTATGTAGTCAACTATTTCAACTAACATTGTAATATTGGTCTTAACATAACCATAAATATAAGTATAAAATATATGAACTAAATTAGGTGGAATTAGAAGATGAGGGCATAATATATTTAACCATGTAGTATATATTTAAATAATGTTACATTCCATTGGATTATTTATGCTAAAATTTTGATCCATTAGACTTATTATTTCAGTTTTGTCTACTATTTATTCCATTTTATTAGTATAGATCAGTCACAAACCATCCACCATGGCCTAATTCATGACTACCCTAAGCCCTACTTCCATAAACCAGGGGCGGGTGAATAGCACTGAGTAGGCATATCCCAAAAAAGGGATGGAATTTTCCTTAAACCTGTACACATGAAAAAACCTCAAACCGCATAAAGAAAACATGAAGTATTCCACAACTGTCACTGAGAAAAATACTGAGAGTTCAACACAAACTGAAAGTAAAAAAATGGCTATGATACAAGCTCAAAACCACAATGGAAAGTACAACGGCCAATATATATCTTCTCGAGACCCCACTCAAAGGGTAGGTGAAGGGTAGCAGCCTCTAGTCGTAGAAATACATCTGTTTACCTCGTCTCACTGAGCACCACCTAGTCCCATACCACAAAGGTATTATTCAAAGCATCTATCCATCCCGTCTCACTGAACACCACCTAGTCCCAGACTACCAGGGTCTTGGTTGATGTGTCAATCAACTACACCGGACACAACACATGCGAATGGAGCCCATGATGGGGTGAATAAAAAATACTCAATAGGTACACCAAAACAGAAATGATGGCCCCTAATGAAAGACCACAAATAAATGACTGCTCACACTAGGTATAAGTCAATGTATTTAAATCAAAACTATTTTCCATAACACAAAACAATTTGGACTACTGATTTACTTATCCTAGAAGAACTATATGGGTCTACTAGTTTACACAGAGCTGTTCGCCACCGTGGGTCTACCTGGTCACATGGAGTCACTCACCACATAGGCCATCAATGATGTTACACACAACACCACTTATAGTTGGTCCACACAGGTCCGTATATAGGTAGTTCACATAGAGATGCTTGTATCTGGTTCACACATAGTTGTTTATGGCTTGTCTACACAAGTCTACTTATCATCTAAGCCTGCAGGGTCACATAGACTCACTCATTAGTAGTATCTTCTGTTCTCGGCCTCCCAAAAAATTCCCACACAAAGAGTGCTTGATTCTGGGAGAATCTACTCCTCAAGCCATCAGTCACATCTCAACATCCACAAAATTTCTCTTAGAGAATTCATAAAAGAGCATCTTGGCGCAAGGGTCTCAAAACTATAGACCATTAATCAGATTCCATGTCTGAAATATATTGTTGTTTTAGTGAACATTGGTTACTTGTGTCTGGTCCTGGTCCATCATGATCAGATAGACTTGACCAATCCACCCTAGGGTTCCCACATGACCCGACCCTATTCCGCTGACCCATCATAACTTAGTTGGGTATGGGCCGACCTAGTCTGGCTCAACCACTAGGTCAGGCCCATTTGGACTTACAGGACATGGCCCGGTTCGGCCATGGGTCCGGGCCGCCGGGAAACCTAGCAGGCCTGTTTCATCAGTCCTTGTTCTTCCCCTGCCCGGGCTACTGAGTGGCCCTGTTTGTCACATTTTCCTAGCCCGCATCAGCTGGACAGCTCATCTCCAGCCTAGGACACCCAGCGGACCAGTTCATGCCACCAGCTGGGCCCTTATGGAGGTCTGGTTTCCGCCCTTCCTGGACACCAGCAAGGCATCTAGTTCACCCCTCACATAGCTGAATGTGGGAGACCACCTCCTCTGCATGAGATCTAGGACGGTGTGTCCGCTCCTGCTGCAGCCCACTAGAGTGGGATTCTCTTCCAATGTAGAACCTGAGCCAAATTTCTTACATACACTGGTCCCCTCATGGAGAAATATTTTCCCCTAGTGGCCCTCATCTTTACTACAGATGTAGCTTGCCTCCACGGTCTGCTGTCTGTAGATCTGCACCGCGTGCGCCTCTGACAAAGTCGAGTGGCTGCGTCCACCTACCGTCAGCCGGCGGTCTCTGTGTCGGGGGCTACTATCAATGTTGCAGCGTGCTACTTGTGCACCGCCTTCCTCTTTCGGCAATGGTCGGGGTGCGGCTTCATGGTGCCCCTGCATGGTGCTTCAACTACAACCTTGTGTCATGGTCTCCCATTGGTGATGTGGCCCACCTGGCTATAACCCTTATTCTTGGAGCATCGATAGTCAATGCACCATCATCCATTACACCATGAAGAACAAGGATATGGGGGATAGATGGGATCATAAATAACAACCATATAAACCGTCAGACATTGTTCATGTTGGTTCATAATTTGTCGTGTTAGCAGGATCACGACATATAAATTATAATCCAATAATATTTGATCCTGATATCAACCTTCAATTATATTTCCCAACCTCATAAATGAAATACATCCACGCATCAACTTGTTAGAGAGTTTATCCATGATTGTTTTTTAGTGTGGGAGAGAAAGAAAAAAAATTCATTAACAATTTAATCCCCTGCCTAGGAAAAGAGATTTCTCGAGGATTATAGGACTTCATATTCCATCGATCTCTAATCCCAAATCCACTATCCAAGGTTTTCGTCACCATCATCTAATTTTCGGGAGTTCGTCGTTGGATTGGTATTCCTTCATCAATCATCATCACCACCCATCAAAGCCTCGGAGTAATCCCAGGACTATACCAACAATCCTGCATTTCTTGTTATGCTATTAATTGAGGAAATGCGAATCAGATATTCTGTTATACTGCATTGTAGACTATTTACAAAGAATAATTAACGGGGTTCAATAATGGGATTAATTTTTTCCACATTGATGCACCACAATGTTGATGAACCACTACTAAATGATGAAGAATACATTTAAAATAACTTTTTATGTTATTTTTATTTTCTTCTAAAATGCCTAAAATTTAACATTTTCTCTTGACCTGCACTGGTCGAGTATTAGTATTTATTAAGGAGAATATCTATTTACAAACACAAATGAGGTCTTATATTTTTAATCAATGTTACTGTTTGTGAGTTATGAGGATTAAAAAATAATATAAATTTTATTTAAATAATTTTATTTACAATAACGTCCCAAATAAAAAGATTCACACGCAAACCACGCTGAACAGTTCTGGGCTACCTCTAAGGAAATCATACACCCATGAACTCAATGTTACTCTCTGATTTCTTATATGAGTGACCATTTAGGAGTTATAAGGATTTTAAAATAAAATAAAATATTTCTATTATTTTATTTATGGTCAAAAACTACATTCAAATGTTGACCTGGGCTGGCCAATGTCAGGCTTCTCCTAAGGAAATCATACCGTCATGAGTTGAATAGTGGTCTTATATTTTCAATCCAAGTAACTATTTATCAGTTTTATGGATTTGAAATATAAAAAAATATTTATTTATTTATTTTATTTACGGTTATTACATTTATTAGTTTTCCCAATAGATACCCACACTAAATAAAATTAAGTCATTCTTAGGGTAAACCCACCATCTTGAATACAATGGTTCCATTGAATTTTTTTATTATGGATCCTTTTTATGTGTTATTTTACATTTTTAGGAAAACCACTCACACATGCTATTTAAAACATAAAATGTTTCAATATATCATTCAAGGAACTCTAGACCTCCGAATCACATTCTTTTTCAGTACCTGATCTCAAAATAATTCCATTTGTTGTTAAAAAAATAATAATAGAATTCTGGGGTACTAAATTACTCCATACATTATGGATTTACGTCCTCATAAGCCAAAACAACGGAAAATCAAACATAAGGGGTTACTGAACAGAAATCTGAGTCTTATGACACCACATTGTCTTCTAGTGATTCCCCTATAAAAAAGAACATGAACTTGAGGAAGAATCTATCCATGAAGGATCCTCTCCTATTGATCCTAGATCACTACCAAAATCTATGAATAAATAACCTCATTGTTAAACCAGCAGGAACCTGCTACTCGATAATCACATTATGACACGTGAGGCATCTAGAAACAAACTCTGCCACTGAATTTTTCATCCCCAGTTACCAGTACAGAAATCGAAGGTCCTGATACATCTTCAACACACCATGATGCAACACTAGAGGGGATGTATGGAACTCCCTAAACAACTACTCTCAGAATTCCATTTTTACTATTGTGTGTGCTTGTAAAATGATACAATGCTCTCCACATTTCAAATATCTATTAGGGGCATTCCTTGTGGACATCAGGAATGTGTAGTCTCTCAGTTGGAATCTCATAGTTGTGCCTCCCTAAATTACTGTATGATTTTTGGGGAAACTACCATCCAATGATGAAAATTTGTCTCCTCTCAATTCACAAAGGATATCTAAAGTGAGTCCATCGACTCCATTTATATATTCACCATATATTAGCTGGATATCCTTCAAAGAGAATCCTCTACCATGTTCCCCTTACCATGAGTATAGACTACATTGATGTCATAGTTCTTGATGAATTCCAGACATCATATTTGTCTCATGTTATAATCTTATTGAGGGAAGATATACTTTAGACTCTTGTAGTTAGAGTAGATGGTAAACAATTATCATGTGGATATATTGTTGCAACATAACCAGTTCGAAGACAACTGCTTCTAACTCTAGGGCATGAGTCACATAGTTCTTCTCATGTAGTAGGAATTATCTTGAGCCATAAGAAATCACTACTTTACCCGGCATCAGGACACAATCATGCATGGTTCTTGATGTGTCACAGAACACCACGTAGTCTGTACCCTCCTCTAACAGTCTATAGATATGATCACTCATCAAGCTCTACCTCAGGTACTAAAAGATCTGCTGACATTTTTCTATCCACACTAATGGTTTTTCCTTCTACAACAATGCTTTCATAGATGGTGCAACTCTATCAATGTTGTGTAAAAACCACTGATAATACTCATCCAATCCATGGAAACTCTAGTTAAGCTCTTGGTTTTCTCCTATGAAAGAACTATTGGATCAAAATGGATATGATATGGAACAAATACTAGAGGGGGTGAATTGTATATTTAATATTTTTGATTAAACCATTAAAAAACGTTCTTAGTTTTTTATAGCATAAACAAAAACAATTTATAAATCCTCTTACAAAAAAATGACTCGACTAACTCTCAATACGTTGAGACTCTCAACAAGATGAAATTGTTATGATACCATAATTAATGAAAATAATTGTATAAAAATGGAATAAAAATATCCAAGTAATACAAAATTTAAACAATTCTACCATATATCATATATAATCAACACTAATGGTTCAATTTTTAATAAAAAAACTACAAAGGAATGCATATAGAAAGAATAAATAAAAGGATTCTCTTCCTATTAAAATATGCAGAAAAAAGTAAAAGGTATTACAATTATTTTATCCAAAAGAACATGGAATCCATTATAATAGGATAATATACCTATCTCACCAACATTAGTAAGACTTTGATACAATGATTTTAATGTTCAACTTGTTATCCACACAAGCCCTCAATTTTACAGGTAATCGACACAATTTCCTTTCAAATACATGAAATACCTCGATACAAATATCAGTTGCACCGTCTGCCTATCCCTGGCAGTCCTCAATCATAATCACCTGATTGGACACATAAATAAAAACAAAGCACTTATTGAAATTCAATACACTAAGAACAATTTTTTCACTTCATGTAATTTCAAGGCTTTCATATGAAAAATAGATAAGTCACACAGTATCTCTCTAAAACATGGAAGAAGTTGAAGTCAATCAAAGTCTATTTAATGCTTCATATAACCTCATATTTATAGACCACAGGTCACAACAGTCATATATTCTCCAAAAATCATTTTTCTCCGAAAAACATTGAGGGACATTGACACCTGGCATTGTTACAGTCATACTGAAATAGAAAACACAACATTGTTTTGATTAGTTGATAACTAACTCCACAACATTGTTTTGATTAAAAATATATATATATGAAAATGATAACATTGGTATGATTGATATAGAACACGTGTTTTGATAAATTAATAGAATAATACATGTGATGAAATTAAAACATTAGTATAATTAATACTACTTAGTGCAATATATTGATATAATTAAATGTGAGTATGATGCACAAAGTGAGAACTATTATCATAGTTAATACAATAGACAATGTCAGAACTACAGACAATGTCTATAATATAGATATATTTAGTATGATAGAACGAGTTAGTGTGATATAGAGAGTCGGTACGATAGACATAGTCAGTATGATAGATAGAGTCAGTACGATAGACATAGTCAGTATGATTGATAGAATCAGTACGATAGACATAGTAGGTATGATAGAAAGGGTTAGTATGATAAATAGATTCAGCAATATAATCATAGATACGATATTCAAAGAATGTACTTTATTTGAGAAATTAGTCTAAAATGATTTGTGATTTCCAAAAAAAATATATAAATGTCAAAAAAAGACTTTTAACTTAACAATCTCTTCCTTTTGGAAAGCACACAATACAATGTAAAATATATAAAGTAATTCATGTCTCCCCTATGTTAAGAAAACTCTTATGAATATGAAATTGAATACAACTAACTCCCCCTTATATATATACTTCCCTAAATTTTGAATTCTTTGATTTTCTAGGATTAAGATGTATTATATCTATGTAAAACATTAACAATTTTCCCCCTTTGTGAAACTTTCTCCCCTATTATAAAACATTCTCCCCCTTTGTGATTTACAAAACAAATGGGGTAATATTGAGTTTCCAAAAATGGTTAGAGAGAAACAAAAAACAAAATAATGGAAATATAAACATAGTTTATTGAAATGTCAAATGTTCCATGATTTTGTAAAGCCAAATAGAAAATAGAGATACAAAAAAACATTCCATTGTTTTATATTTCTTTCCCATTCATGATCAACTCATGATGACCAAATTTCATCTTATTTATCTCTTTATTTCATTCTAAGATATAAAAACCCAGATTTTTTAGAAGCTCTTGTTTGTGTGTAAAAAATTGATCCTGGTTTTTGATAGTCTCTTCTTAGACTCTAATAAATTGATCATGAGTATCAATTCTATATTGAAAATTCTTATTCTCTTGATTCTACACAGTATTTTGTTTCTTCAAGGAAAATATATCATGAGTGAAAGATGAATACTTCCAAATATATGAATATAAATCGTTCATCAATTCTTGCAACTCTTTCACTGAAGCAATATTAGGTCTATTTTTTTTTGAAATTTGATTCAACCTATCAATTGTTTCTTCGTTAAGATTATTAAAAGAAATTTCCTGGTCATTTGAAAGTCTCCTTAAGTCTTAAATTGATTCTTCATGTTCATTCACTGATATTTTTGTTTTTTATGACCATTTAGTTTTCTTGTTTCATGCCTTATTATGAGAAATAGAACTATCACTCAAAACATTGAGAACTGCCTCTATAGTCATTACTTTTATTCCGATCTCTCTTACTGAACCAAACTTCTTCCTTTAATTATCTGTAATGAAATCAATATTTCCATATATTCTGGGAAAATATGGAATATTCTTATCGATTAATCACAAAACATGAATAATTTAATCTATTTTATTCTATTAAATTATAGGTTTTGAATTATTATCATTGTCGTATGATTCAGGGGCATTTGATCGGGTCAACTGTTAAACAGGGTATTTTCCTTTTCCTTCCTCTTTTTTCTTTTTCAACCATTTCTATTTATTTTTCATCACTATATTCTTCCACTTTTTCACTTATGAAAATTGAATTCTCGTTATGATAACATTAAGCTCTCTACTTGACTAGAGATAAGATTCTCTATAAATGGGTTTCTAAATATTGAACTGGTGCTTGATCAGTATAAAGATTCTACTTTATTCCTTCACTATGTTTTTAAGAGATGATTATTCTCTACTCTTCTTTTAAATTTGAAGATACTCTAAAAGAATGTCATCTTCTCTTATCCTTCGTATTGTGAGACCGATTGAATAAAATCATGCACAATTTACTTACCTTTTTCTTTCTCTGGTAATGTCTAAATGATCAGTTCTTTTTTAACATATTCTGTCTTTTGGGAACTTTTTAACTCAACACTTTTATAGAATTTTGTAACATCAAAATCATGATATTTTCTTTTTAAAAGAGTTTTCTTCTTCTTCTCGACCTTTATATTATCATCTATTCCAATATTCATGGTGGGAGCTTCGGCTGGATCATGACCAAATTTCAGATAACCATTTTTTCTTTACTCTTTCTCCTTTCTCCACTTTTCTACAACCTCGTTATTATATTTGATTTTTTTCTTCATTGTTGCACTGAATTTAGGATCTCACTTTTGATAACCAACAACTTTTTTATATAATTCCATTGTAATTGGATCCAATTGATTTGGTACCAATTGATTTTCGGCTGATTTTCCTTCCACATTTTGACAAATATTTTTGATTCATCATCAAAAAAAACATAAAATTTCATTAAAGCATTATTACATATCGAATAAGGCATCAAATTATTCAATTCCCCTTTCAGAGGAATATTAGAAAAAATAAATCATTCAATAATGAACTTTTTTATAATATATGGATATAAGATAATATGATACTTTATCGCTCCATACATTACATTATTGATATTTTAGGAAACGTAACCCATGAGATTTAACTTTCTCATGGTTACAAGATAATATATCATCAATATGTCAAATAAAATTAAGAGTTTATATATCCTCCTTACATGGAATTCAAATACCTTTTATCCAAAGGAAAACAAACTAGTTGTCTGGAGATAAATGGGATAATTTACAATTATCCTAATTTATAAGAAATAAAATTTTTAACTCTTTATTTATTAAAAGTACCGGCATCCTCAGATAGTTTATGATTTGGAAAAAAAGAGTCACATTATTTAGTGTATAATTTTCTAACCTCTTCAACAAAAATCAAATCTTGGGATATGGGTTTTTTAATACAAAGATGTTACCAGTCTTGGAATAAAATAATCCTCTTGATTATGGAGTCACAACTGTCCAACAAATCAAGAAAAACTAACATTTCTCTAAATAAATCCTTTTATATGAAAGTATTTGAAAACATATCTATAGTGTTGGCAGAATAAAAAGGCATAAATATATTTTTCAAATGAAAAGATCGTACCAATCCTTAAGAAGAGGAGCAGAGCATCACCGTGACATCTGAAGAATCAATGTCTGTTCGAGAATGGGTGGTCCACTATTTATAGGGAAAATTTAATAATTGTTGGTTTTTAATGATTGATATTATAAGATAAATAATCCAATGGTGGAGAATAAAAGATAATTTTATAAAAAACAAATAAAAAAAGAAAAAATAATACAAAAGAAAAGCAGTACAAAAGAAAAAAGAATATACCTGTTAGAGATTTCATGTAAGTTGTTGGTTTCATAGTATTATAAAAGTAATAACATAATAAAAAATTGAAAAGAAATAATTGAAATAAGGAAAATACAATCAAATATTAAACTGATGCAAATGAAAGTGAATATAATCAGTTGTCATAACGATGGAGAACAAATTCATTACCAATGTTTTTCAAGATAATGGAAAAAAAGTCATTACCATTTGTTTTCACGCCTATGGAAAAAACTCATTACCATAGGTTTTCAAGAAGTTGGAAAACAATGTAATTACCATAGGTTTTCAAGCCGATGGAAATCAAATTCATTACCATAGGTTGTCAAGCCGATGAAGAAAAATTCATTACCATAGGTTGTCAAGATGATGGAAAATAAATTCATTACCATAGTTTGTCAACAGAATGTAGAATAAATTCATTACAATAGGATGTTAAGATGATGGAAAATACTCTATCAGACTGATTAACATAGTGTCAAAATGATAAACAAAATGAAAAAAATATATTATATATAAAACATATACCAAAAGTGTATTGTTCTCCTCCTGTGAAAAGGAGTGTTTTTATGTAAGTAGAAATGTAAAAACAGTAAGTATATTTGAACTATTTTTTTAACATAATCATTCCTAGATTCTATTTAATATATTTAAATATATTCAATGGTAACAGTTTTGTAAATATATCAGCACGTAATTATTGAACTCTGATGAATTGTAAAATAATATCTCATTTTTGGGAGTGATCCCTATGAAAGTGTTTCCTAATATATATGTGTTTTTTATGAGAGTGATGTGTATGGGTTTTACTTAATGAAATGGAACTAGTATTAACCCAAAATATTTGATTTTTAGTTAAACTTATACCATAGTCTGTGAGTGGGTGTTGCATCCACAACACTTTAGAACAACAACTTCCAACTGCTACATATTCTACTTTAGCTGTGGAGAGTGCAACTAAGTGCTGTTTTTTGCATGACCAAAAAACTTAAGAATCTCCTAGAAAATGAAAAGATCCAAAAGTACTCTTTCAATCGATTCTATAAACACCAAATTCAGCATCTAAAATTTTATTTTAAAACATAATCATTTCCACAAGAATAAAAAAATCCTAAATTCAATGTTCCTTTTAAATATCAAAAGATCCTTTTCAAAAATATAAATGGGATCATTTTGGATTTTCATGACATCTATATCATAAAAATTAATAAATCATTAAGTCGGGTCGATTAGGTGTTAAGTATATTAGACTCACAATAATACCTCAAAAATTTGTTTGATCAATAGGTTGTCCAGCATAATCAAGATCAAAAGTTTCTGAGGTTCTAATGAGAGTACTAATACTTTTAGCATTTCTATATCCATACTTTTTGAGTAAATATTTAATATAATTTTTTTCCAATATATATGTACCATGTGGTTTTTGAGTAATTTGAAAATGAAGAAAGAATGTTAACTCACCCATCATACTCATTTCAAACTTAGACTTCATTAGATTCGCAAATGAACCACTTAAAGAATTTTGAATTACTCCGAAAATGATGTCATCAACATAAATATGAATAATCATAAGATTTTTTTCTTTCTTTATAAAAAGGGTTGGATCAAAATTTTCTTTAATGTAATTATTTTGTAACAAAAATCATGTTAATCTATCATTCCAAGCTCTAGGGGATTTTTTATGTTCATAATGGGCCATGCGACACATGTAGCAATATTCAGAATGTTTTGTAACTTCAAATCTAGGGGTTTCTCTACATAAATATCCACCTGAACATATCCATTAAGGAAATCACACTTGACATCCATTTAAAAGATTTTGAAATTAAATAATGCTGCAAAGGCTAATAAAATTCTAATTGATTTCATTCTTGCTACAAGAAAATAAGTTTCTTTATAATATATACCTTTAGGTTCATTATTGAATTTTGTAAGAAGTATAGATTTATTTCTCACAATGATGCCATTTTCAGTACATTTTTTTGGAAACCCCATTTTACTCTAATAATATATGTATCCTTAGGTTTTTTGACCAATGTCTATATTTTATTCCTTTAAAATTAATTTTTTTCATACTGTATTTATTTAATCCAATATTTTTCACCTAAGGCCTCACTTGGAGTATTAGGTTCAAATTGAGAAAAAAAAAGTTGTTCTATTTCATTTCATAAGGAGTTTCTAGTTTATACTGGTTTATTTACATCCCCAATAATGTGATCACTAGGATTATTCCTATGTAATAACTGATTTGGATTTTGAAAAACCTGCTCATCAACATAAAATAGAAATCCATCATGTGTAAATGACTTAGTAACAATTTCATGATATTTCAAATGTTTGAAGAATATTTTTAGTGGTTGATAAATTTTTTTTGAAAACACTTTAGAAGTAATATTATGGTTTTTCTGAAAAAAAAGGATATATTTCATCAAACATAACATGTATTGTTTCATAAAAAACACAAGTGTTTTGTTAAAAAATATTTAATCCATAGAAGTTGTGGAACAACATGAAAATATTCCTTCATCTGATTTGGTTGAAAACATAAATATGTTATCTTTTGTACTTAAAATAGATTCTTGTCCCCTAAATACATTTAAGAATGACACATTTTCATTAGATCCTTTCCAAAATTTATAATGATTTTTATTTTGAAAATGTCAAATTAAAACACTTTTTATATTATAAAAAAGCAGTACTAAAAACTTCTACCCAGAAATGTTTCGCAACTGAGTATTCACTAAACATGGTTCTTGTTATCTCTTGAAGAATTATCTTAAATCTTTCAACAACCCCATTTCGTAGAGGTGTTCTTGTTGTAGTAATGTTGTGATTAATACCTTTTTTAATAAATATTTTTTTGAAATCATAATTTAGGAATAATCTATCAAGATAACTTTTGATAGTTACTAATTGTAGGTTTTTCTCATTTTATACTTTAGAAAAAAAATTAATGAAAAAAAAGGCTTATGATTTTTTTGCGAGAAAATTTACCCATATAAATCTAGTATAATCATAAACCAAGACAAATACATAGTACATGCCTCCAAAAATTCTTGTTTTTGTTGGACCAAAAAGATTGATATGAACTAACAGTAATGCATCGGTAGTTTTGACATCACTGATTGATTAAAAACCTGACTCATGTTTTTTTTCATATTGACAAGAGTCACAAATTTAAGAGTAATTAAACATAAGCTCAGGTAGATCATTAACAAGTCTATTATTATAGAGTTTATACATGTTTATAAAATTAATTTGTCCTAGTATTCTATTACCTAATGAATATTGGTATTCCATTGTGCTTAAACAATGTAATTATTGCCTCCTAAGGTCTTCTATTTTTAAATTGTAAACATTATCATGCCTTTGTGAATATAGAATTAATTTATCATTGGAATTGTGAACTAAACATTTATCATTCCTAAAATTCAGAAGGTATCCTACATCACAAAATTGACTTATGCTAATGAGGTTTTTCATAAGACCATCAATAAACAAAACATTAGAAATCAAGATTTTTCTATGGAAAACGACATTACCTATAACAAAAATCATTCCTTGAGCATTGTCTCCCAAGATAACTATTCCACCTTTCATCTTGATAACTTTTTCAAAGAAGTTTGTGTTTCCAATAATGTGTCTCGAATATCCACTATACATGTACTATGTATTGTTATTTTTTCTTATTTAATTTTCCCAAAACAAAAACAATTAAAATTTTAGAATCCAAACCTTTTTGTTTGTAGAAATATTATAACGAAATTAAGAGGAATTGATATTTTTTCGGAAAAGAGAGCGTTTTTGAAACAAAAATATTGGTTTTTATTTAATGAACTATTTATTTTCCAATTTTCACCTCATTAACATTTGGTGCTGAATAGAGCACTTTGGGAAACAAAATATTTATTATTAAAAACTGGTTTTGAGTGAGTATAACCAATTCTATAACTACTTATTAATAGAAAAATATGAAAATAAATTTTATCAATCACTTACCTCCCCGTAGTAAAGTTTTGTAAATATTTCTTAAGAGAAAAAATATTAGATTTTAGTCTGATGACCAAATTATTGTTCTCATTTTTTTATTGTTTTTCTCTTCTAAAATAGTTTTCTCAGAAATCATATGACTAAAATCGTGAGAATGTTTGTTATTTTTAAAATTTACTTGCTCATGTTTTTTATAAATAATTTCAATCTCAAGAGTTTTAAAATCATGATCTTTATAAATATCTGGTACATATCATGTTGAAATATCAATCCTAGTATTTTTGTTTTTCAGGTTTTCTAAAAACCTTAAAATTTTTCTTTTTTAATTGTTTAGAAAATCTGGAATCATATTCATAAAGAGGTAATGAATTATAATTCCCTGATAGGAATTTTTCTTTATCATAAAAATAATTTTTATCAGTATAATTGTTACTCAAATACATATTAATAAGAGATTCATAATTGTGTACCTTTTCCATTAGGAAATGTTAAGATGTTTTGAAAAAATGACCAATATTCTTGTGATTTGAGGTATCACTATTAGAAGATTCTTATAAAGAATCACCTCCACTGGAACTGCAAGACTCATTAACATTCTATAATTTGTTTCCCTTGGACTTCTATAATTTATTTTTATTCTTATTGAATGTCATTCCTTTCAATACTTTTTTAAGCATATGACAATCAAGTCGAATGTGTCCGTCTCTTTTACATTCACAACATGTGACTTTAGAATATTTCTTATCCTTGTTACCTATTGAGGTATTTATATATATATATATATATCGTAAATCCCTCTTTCCATTAGTTTTATTCATTCTTCTAGGATGATTTGCAACATTATTATCTGACTCATCAGTATCACTAGAATCTGATAATACTTCAACCTTCTTCATTTTGGATTTGGTTTTCACAGGAGATTGAGACATAGTAGGATTTTATGTAGTAGTGAATGATACCCCACCATTATTATTTTTCACTTTATCTACATCTCTCTTAAGTCATCCATTATTTTTTAATATAGTTTTAGAGAGATCACAAAGATTAATATTAGTAATCATTATAGATTCCTAAACAACAGTCCTCATGGATTCCCTTTCATTTCGCATAATATCTATCATCTTCTCAACTAAGACATCATATTATAAATTTTTCTCTCTCATAGATTGAGGACTATTGACTATTGTTGTATGTCTTTGTTGAACCTTAACTACAGGTTCACTGTAAAAAAATCAAAGGCATGATAGTCAACTCTTAGCATAGATCTTCTTGTTTCAATGACATTAGAAGATACAAAATGTGTATCATCCAATTTCATCCATATACTATTTGGGGATTCACATGAAGAGATTTGGATGTAAATATTCCTGGTCATAGAATAAAACAAAGTATTTCATACCTTATATTTTAGTTGATATTCAACTTTTTCGTCAGTAGTAAAGGTTCTGACTTCATCATCCATGATATTATATACACTAGTTATAACGACCCACACATTACATACATTGTTATCACTTCAGAATTGAAGCACACTTATTACAACCTATAATAAAACCATGAAAGGACCGTATAGGTATAGAGTCTTTAGAAACTGGGAAACATAATCAACTGGTTGATAAAGCATCTACTTTGTCTCCCATTTATTTCATCATATCTAGAGTCCCTTTTGGAATATCCTACTTAATAACCTTCTTCCTGACCTAGGGAAAGAGAACATACAAAAGGGTGAGCTCAAATGCTCAGTAAGGGTAAACAAAATAAATATCAATCACATCATATACATAAGAACATAACTTTTGGAAATCTTAGCCTGTAAAAGAGATCATAATTTCATAACATGGGATGAATCATAGTAGTGAAATGTATTCCAAATAATCATAACATAAAACATGAAACATTGTGGAATACACACATAATCATATAGAATCATTTATTATTATTCAAGACTCATTGCCAAGACTATCTTAGTGGACAAAGTCCATTTCTGAACCGAGTTCACTCCCTGTTTCAGTCCTGTTTCACTGAACCAGTTTAACCTGCCGTTCCAGCCATGTATCACATGAGATATAAAATCTTTACCCAATACATTGAAGGGAGATATAGGTCCAAACCATCTCATAATGATAACATTATTATGTGTGCCAGAAAATCATAAATCATACATCATTTCATAACCCATGTAATAAAAATGGGATTCTTAAACATGATATCATAAAACAATTCATATAAGATAAAGGAATTCATAAAAATAATTCCATCACATCATAATCAAGTCAATGTAATAATAGGGATAGAAACAGAACCCTATATTATCTTATATGGAAAATAATTTTGATAAAACACTTGAACTCCATTCTTGAGGAAAATACCCTTTCTACTTCAATGACATTTACTTTCTTAACATTTCATATAATTTTAAACTAAAAAAAGTTGATTAAAAATAAACTTGAAAAAATGTAAAGGATTATTCTTGGAAATAGTGTTTTAAAAATCCATTCATGCCGTATAATTTATAAAAACATTCTTCTCGTACTTTTGTCAGAAAAGTCAAAAAGTACCTCGTACGAAAAACGACAAAAGATTCCTTTCATATATTTTACTAAAAACTCACCGAAGGGTAAAATTGGATTTAAAAAATTGTAGGTGGATGGAAATAATATTACATATTTAGGGAACAAGGATGTGGATGATAAAATACACCCTAGTAAATACCCAAGTATAAACAATCTCGGATAAAAGTGAGATTGTGATATTTTCCCTTACCTTAGGTGCGATATGATTTTTAAGTGCCCGAACCTCCTGTATAATGATTTAAATAATGTTATTTACTTATTACAGAATCATATTCCTTGTTATGATATCATATATGGTCATATTCTTAGCTTCTTATTAGTAATATTTCATTACTACTTGTTATTCAGGTGTTTATTACTTTTTGTTCTTATGCGTGTTTTGTCGAATAAATTCTTATTCAACATTATAGGATATAGATACATAATTTACAGAATGGTATTAGTGTAATATATATCATATTAATTCATTCAATTCTTTTATATAATCATTATTCAATGAAGATCATATAGAACGAGTTGCATCACATTGTGGAGACGGTAGGCCATACGTACGCACGAGCGATGATATCGTTCCCATGATCGTGGGATTGTATTGAAGTGTATGTATACTATTTCAGAATCAATATCACTTTACAATAATCATATATAGTTATTATTTACACCATTATACCCATCCAAGTAAGGTGGTTGTGGAAAACAGATTACACCACGGCGTGAAGACGGTATTCAGTACGTATGCACGCGCGGTGATTTCATTTTCCGTAGGATGGATAAGAGGTGAAATAGGTTTGTTACATATTTATAATAACATATCATTATATGAGGGATTCTGATGTTATTACCTCATAATGAAACAACTAAATAAGAGGAAGTAGAAGAAGAATGGAACTTGAAGAAAACGGTAGAAGGTATTACCTCTTTCTCGAAGTGCCTCCTTTAAACATTCTCTTAAGGCACTAGAGTTGGACTTTTGAGAAGACCAGTACCTCTATTAGGTTTATGAGGAAGTGGGGAAGTGAAATGGTCCGGTTTTGGCCGAGATTTAAGGCTAAATTTGGTGTGAGTAAGAGAGGGAGGAGGTGCCCTTTTATAGGGGAGGAGAGGGGAACCTTTGGAATAACTAAAAATATTATTTTATTATAAAGTCAAATTCGGTTTTTAATAGCTCCAAATTGATATATTTTGAAGCTAAGGTGGGGATGGGTCGAAAGCCTCTCATCCAATACAATTCATACAAGTTTAGGTATAAATTTTAACCTCATCATTTAGATTTTACTTTAAGTTAGATAATTTAACTTTTACCGTGACTTCTTGTTTTCTTACACTATAAGGTTAATAAACTTACTATATCAAGCCAAACGAACTCCAAGTTGTTTATTATTAAAATTTATAACCTTATATAAGTCATTTTTACGATCCATAGATTTTTAGGAATAAAATAACAATTAATAATATAGTATTTTTTTAAAAACTATTTTATGTCAATTTTGACACTATTTGGTAATTGATTTATTTGAAAATCATAACATAATGATTAGTTAGAAAAAATTTAATTAAATCAATACTAACATGTCATATTCACATATAAAATTATTGGAATTTATTAAAAGTCTCAAATTACATTTATTTGGGTATTTATAACATCAATTATGTCAATATATCATTAATAATATAATTACTGCATCATCATTGTATCATAAATAAATTAAATTATTTTAAGTCTAAATATTACAAATAAAATTCAATTATGTAGGAAATATTTTTATCTTTCTAATGAATATTTATAGTCGAATTTATCTAATGTATAACCCTATTTTAAAAATGTTTTTTTTATTAAACATTGATTTTAACTATTTTAACCCTTCTTTAAATAAATTGATAATAAATGTCCTAATCTAATCAAAGTAGGCCTAAATGGTCATATTTTATTCCTAAGGTTGTTTTTGGTCGAATTACACTTATACAACAGAATTAGGACATGTTTCAGGGTAATAATAATATCATTTTTACCCTTAACTACCCTATTTACTTTTAACCGTGGTAAAAAAGTAAAAAGGTACTATTCACCAAAAATTATTTTCATCTCATTGAACCACATTTTAGTCCTTGATATTAACCGTGTCTCTTGGATTTTCTAAATTCCATTCACAGAAGCAGTAAAATTATTTTTTATGAAAAATTCAGTTTTTTTAACTACCACTTAGTGGTTTCACTATTCATCAACAAATGAAAGTTTCCAGAAAAATACCAAAAATTAGACCTAAGCTATATTTATGAATTCAAAAATGATGTCTATTTTATCAAATTCAAAACATATCAGTTAAATTAACTAAATAAAAAATTAATTCCCGTCGTTAACACAAATAGCGTGTTTTTAAGAGATAATAATTATCAAAATATTGACACTTGTTTATGTCTGGTTTAGATGTGAAATTACATCCAATGAAAAACATTGTATTAAATTGTAAAAATATATTCTAAATATACTTTAAAACCACTCAAATTAATAATGTATCACTATTAATTATTTCGATTAAAAAAGTTCTTTTTAATTAAAATTTAATAATTTTCACTATTCATCAGAATATGAAAGTTATCCGAAAAGTACAAAAATTTCACCCTAAGCTAATTTAAATATTATGAATCCAAAAATGAAGTCCATTTTGAAAAATAAAATTTACAAAATTTAAAAAGGTGGTTATTACTATTCAAAACGTCTAGTTTTAATAATATTTTAATAGCATATCGTTGTATAGTGAAACTCGGTATTGCGTACGACGCAAGCTATTGAGGAAGGCCTCGGTTGCATGTAAAGAAAACCAAGCTAGTTTTGTGTGTAGTGAAAGATTACTTTGATGATTTATCTAACATAAAAACAAAATATTTCTCATATAAGTTTCGGGTGTTACATTCTACCCCCCTTAAAATGAATTTTGCCCTCGAAATTCTTCACTTTGTAACAAAATGATGGGGCTAACTCTCCCTAATAATATAATCAAGCTCCCATGTATCTTCTTCTAATTGGTGTTTCCTCCATAAAACTTTCACAAAGAGAGTGGTCTTGTTCCATAGGACTTTTTCACAACGATCTAGAATCTATATCGGCTGTTCTTCATAAGAAAATCTTGCTCCAGCGGTACAACTTCTGAGCTGAGTACATATGAAGGATCAGGTATGTACTTTCTCAAGAGAGATACATTGAACACATCGTGAACTTGAGAGAGATTCGGTGGAAGCGCCAATCGGTAAGCTACCTTCCCAACACGATCCATAATTTCAAAAGGACCGATATATCTAGGGCTCAACTTTCCCTTTTTTCCAAATCTCATGACCCTATTCCAGGGAGATATTCATAAGAACACTTTATCACCCACTTAAAACTCTAAGTCTTTACTTTGGTTGTCAGCATAATTTTTTTGTCGCCTCTGATATGCTCTTAATTTTTGTTGAATATATCTGACCTTTTCTACCATCTCATGAACAAGATCAGGTCCTAATAGTTTTCTTTCCCCAACATCATCACAGCAAGTTGGAGTCCTGAATTTCTTTCCATAGAGAGCTTCATAAGCAGTCATCTGAATACTGGAGTGAAAGCTATTATTATAAAAAAATTCCACCAAAGGTAGGTTTGATCCCAACCACCTTTGAAATCCATAGAGCAATCTCTCAACATATCTTCTAGAGTTTGAATTGTTCTCCCAGACTGAACGTCTGTCTGAGGATGATAAGTAGTGCTGAAACTCAACTCTGTATCCAGAGTATGCTAAAGACTTCGCCAGAAATTCGAGGTAAATCTCAGATCCCGATTAGATATAATAGAAAGTGGTACTCCATCCAGTCTTACCACTTCATTTACATATATCCTGGCAAGCTGATCTAGAGAAAATACTCTCTAATATAAATGAAGTGTGCAGACATTGTAAGACGATCAACTATATCCCAGATAACATTATTGCCTTTGGATGTTTTAGGAAGTCCAGTGACAAAGTCCATAGTGATGTTTTTTCCCATTTCCATTCAGGTATGGGTAATAGTTGTAACATCACCTTAGACTTCTCTCTCTCAGCTTTAACTTGATGACAAACCAAGCATCGAGAGACATATTCAGCAACATCTATTTTCATGCCATCCCACCGGAAGTACTCTTTCAGGTCCCTATACATCTTCGTGTTTCCAGGATGAATAGATAATGAAGAACTATGAGCCTCATCTAGTAGCACCTTCTTTAATTATGGGATGGGAGGAACACAAACCTGATTCCTAAACATTATTATCCCATCACAATCAAGGTTGAATTCAGGAATATTTCTCACCTTATTTTGTAACTCTAAATCTTATTTATGCACCTCTTTAATCATTACATGTATATATGGTTGAAAATTCATTTGAGGAAGATACGATTTTTCCCCTTCCATTATAATTCCAAGATCCATCCTTTGTAAATCAATATATATTGGATCTTTTCTGATCCTCATCATGGATAAGCTAGCATGGTCTTGTCGACTTAATGCATCTCCCACCTTGTTTTCTTTCTCAGGGTGGTAATGAATTGAGCAGTCGTAATCCTTAATCAGTTCCAACCATATTCTTTGACGCATATTCAGCTCCTTTTGTGTGAAAATATACTTTAAACCTTTATGATCAGTATAAATGTCACACCTTTCTCCATAGAGATACTGCCTACAAATATTTAATGCAAGGATTACAGCAGGTATCTCCAAATCATGTGTTGGGTAATTTTTCTCATGGATTTTCAACTGTCATGAGGCATAAGATATCACCATATCATTTTGCATAAGAACACACCCCTCCCCTTCATGGATGCATCACTGTAGATCACAAACCTTTCTCCACTACAAGGCAGTTTGAGCATAGGTGCACTGTATAACCTTCTTTTCAACTCCTTGAAGTTCTCTTCACATTCCTCTGTCCAAACAAACTTAACTCCTTTTCGAGTTGACCTGGTGATTGGATTAGATAATCGTGAACAATTGATCACAAAATGTCGATAATATCCAGCCAAACCAAGAAAACTTTGGATCTGAGTTAATGTTGTTGGTCTCGACCATCTTTCGATAAGCTCTATTTTTGCTGGATCCATAGATATCCCCTCTTTTGAGATTATGTAACCCAAAAATGCAACTTTTTGAAGACAAAATTCACACTTGGTAAATTTGGCATAAAGCTTCTCCTTTCTCAGAGTCTTCAATATAATTCTCAAGTGATCTTCATGTTATTCCTTGCTCTTTGAATAGACAAGAATATCGTCTATAAAGACTACCACTAATTGATCAATATAGTCTCTAAAGACTCTATTCATTAGATCCATGAAGATAGCAGGGGCATTAGTAAGACCAAATGGAATCACTATAAATTCATAGCGTCCATACCTTATACGGAAAGCTGTCTTTGGTATATCCTCCCTTTTGACCCTTAAATGATGATACCCTAAATGAAGATCAATCTTGGAAAAGTATTCTGCTCCGCGTAGTTGGTCAAATAAGTCATCAATTCATGGGAGAGGGTATTTGTTCTTGATTGTGATCTTGTTATGTTCTTGATAATCAATGCTGAGTCTCATTGATCCATCTTACTTCATAAAAAATAGAACAGGTGCTCCCCAAGGTGACGCACTAGGTCGTATGAATCCCTTATCATGATTCTCTTGGAGTTGCTTCTTAAATTCCTAAATCTCAATTGGGGCCATTCTATAAGGTGTCTTTGAAATGGGCAAAGCACCCGGTACGAGTTCTATTGAAAACTCAACATTGCGATTTGGTGGAAGACCCAACAATTCCTCCAGAAAGAAATCATCAAACTCCCGTACAATGGGAATATTATTAATTGTGAGTTTCTCACCAACCATTTGATATAAATAACCTTCATTCAATGGATTCAAGACCCATAAGATGGAAGATATTTCCAATGGAAGGTTATGTTCATCCATTCATCGATAGACGATCATATATTGATCTAGAATATGAAATGTGACTTCCCTTATTTGGAAATTGTAATGAGCTCCATATAAATAAATACAATCCATGCCAAGAATCACATCAAATTCCACTATAGGAAGGATCATAAGATTTGCAGGAAGCACATTCCTACAAAATTCAATCGGGGAATAATTATAAACTTTTGATGCGACTTTTGTGCCATTAGGTGTTGTCACAGCTAACTCAACATCTAATTTTTTAGGTATTACGGTGATAACCATAGAAAAATCTTCAGAAATAAAAGAGTGGGTGGATGTATAATCAAATAAAACATTTGCTACTTTAGAGTGGATTGTAAGTGTACCTTTCCGCACATCGTTATCGTACTCCACATCAGTGACAGAAATTGCATGTGACATTCCTTTGTCTTTAGCCTTAAGATTTTGTTGATGTCAACCATCATCAACAATCCTTGGAATAGTTAATTTATTGGCATAATGCCCCATCTCCTTGAACATGAAACATTGAAGTGTAGTAGGTTCATTTTTTGTGTCCCTTCCATTATTTGCATCATTAGACATCGTCTTCCCATCATTGCGGCATTCAAATGCCCGATGAACTTCCTTTCCACATTTTAAACATTTAATTGTCCCTTTAAGAAAAATCCATCCATGTTTCTTTCCACACTTTGAGCATAAGGGAATGCACATCTTCTTTTCAGTGTGCTCTTTAGATTTTCCATTGAATTCCATTTTCCTCTTCATATTAAACCCATATGACTGATGGGTTACTCCAATCTCCATCTCAACTTTGAGAGCACATCGAACGATTTCCTTATAGATATTTAAGTCCCTTATGGCTAAGGCCCTTCTAAGACTTGGTTTTAAGCCACTAAAGAATCTATCTATCTTACTCTCAGGTTGGATAATAATACCAGAAGCGTACATTGCAAGTCTTGTAAATTTGCTTCATAGGTACGAACAGATTCATCATACTTTTGCTTCAGTTCAAGAAATTATTTATCCATCCTTGTTCGGAGAATACGAGGGAAGTACTTATTGAAAAATAAGTTCTTGAGCTCGTCCCATTCCATGGACTCAATTTCATCCCTTTGCCTCGTATTCCTAATAAGATTCCACCATTGATCAGCATCTCCTTCCAAACGATACACTGCTAGGATGACTTTATAATGATTAGAACATTGAAGAACTGAAAATATCTTTTCAGTAGTACTAATCCATTGTTCAGTAACTAATGGATCAGTAGACCCGCTGAAAGATGGTGGACGCTACCTCATGAAGAATTCAACAGAATTTTACTCCTTCCATTGCTCGTTTGGAAGTCCTGCATGATTCATAGCATGAGAAAGTTTTTTGACCATGGCTACAAGATTTTTCATTCCAGTTCCCATAACGTTTGGTTGCTCAGGGGGACAATCATTTCATTGCCTATCACATTCCGCATTAACACGGTTCCTTCGGGTTCCATCCATTGACTAAAACCAAGAAGAATAGTGTGATCAATACTAATTATAATAGGAAAACCACATAATCAAGAATAAAATTTCACACTTAAGGTCTTATCCTAGGTTATTATTGGTCATTTCTAAAACACTAAGACTGTGTTCTATGCTTAGACTTATTCTTAGGGTTCTTACAAAGGCTTTCACATCCTAGTTTCCAAAGGTTGACTGTACCTTTCCTTTGATACCAACTATAACAACCCACACTTTACATACATTGTTATGACTTCAGAATTGAAGCACACTTATTACAACATATAACAAAACCAGGAAAGGAACGTATAGGTATAGAGTCTTTAGAAACTGGGAAACATAAACAAATGGTTCATAAAGCATCTACTTTGCCTCCCATTTATTTCATCATATCTAGAGTCCCTTTTGGAATATCCTACTTAATAACCTTCTTCCTGACCTGGGGAAAGAGAACATACAAAAGGGTGAGCTCAAATTCTCATTAAGGGTAAACAAAAGAAATATCAATCACATCATATACATAAGAACATAACATTTGTAAATATTAACCTGCAAAAGAGATCATAATTTCATAACATGGGATGAATCTTAGTAGTGAAATGTAATCCCAATAATCATAACATAAAACATGAAACATTTTTTCATACACACATAATCATAGAGAATCATTTATTATTAGTCAGGACTCATTGCCAAGACTATCTTAGTGGACAAAGTTCATTTCTGAACCGAGTTCACTCCTCGTTTCAGTCTTGTTTCACTGAACCGGTTTAACATGCCATTCAATCCATGTCTATCTCATGAGATCTAAAATCTTTACCCAATGCATTGGAGGGAGATATAGGTCCCACCCATCTCATAATGATACCATTCTTATGTGTGCCACAAAATCATAAATCATACATCATTGCATAACCCATGTAATAAAAATGGGATTCTTAAACATGACATCATAAAACACTTAATATAAGATAAATAAATTCATAAAAATAATTCCATCACAACATAATAAAATCATTGTAATAATAGGGATAGAAACAGAACCCTATATTATCTTAGATGGAAAATAATTTTTATAAAACACTTGAACTCAATTCTTGAGGAAAATATCCTTTTACTTCAAAAACATTTCCTTTCTTAACATGTCATATAATTTTGAACTAAAATAAGTTGATTAAAAATAAACTTGAAAACATGTAAAGGAAGCTTCTTGGAAATAGTTTTTTAAAAATCCATTCATGTCGTAGAAGTTAAAAAAAACATTCTTCTCGTACTTTTGTCAGAAAAGTAAAAAAGTACCTCGTACGAAAAATGACAAAATATTCCTTTCATATCTTTTACTAAAAACTCACCGACGGGTAAAATTGGATTTAAAAAATTTTAGGTGGATGGGAATAATATTACATATTGAGGGAACATGGATGTGGGTGATAAAATACACCCTAGTAAATACCAAAGTATAAACAATCTCGGATAAAAGTGAGATTGTGATATTTTCCCATACCATGGGTCCGATATGCTTTGTACGTGCCCGAACATCCTGTATAATGATTTAAATAATGTTATTGAATTATTACAGAATCATATTCATTGTTATGATATCATATATGGTCATATTCTTAGCTTCGTATTAGTAATATTTCATTACTACTTGTTATTCAGGTGTTTATTACATTTTGTTCTTATGCGTGTTTTGTCGAATTAAGTCTTATTACTATTTATAGGATATAGATAAATAATTTAAAGAATGGTATTAGTGTAATATATATCATATTCATTCATTTAATGCATTTATATAATCATTATTCAATGAATATAATATAGAACGAGTCACATCACATTGTGGAGACGGTAGGCCGTACATACGCACGAGCGATGATATCGTTCCCATGATCGTGGAATTGTATTGAAGTGTATGTATACTATTTCAGACTCAATATCAGATTACAATGATCATATATAGTTATTATATACACCATTGTACCCATCCAAGTAAGGTGGTGATGGAAAATGGATTACACCACAGCGTGGAGACTGTATTCCGTACGTACGCATGCGCGGTGATTTCGTTTTCCGTAGGATAGATAAGAGCTGAAATAGGTTTGTTTCATATTTATAATAACATATCAGTATATGAGGGATAATGATGTTATTACCAAATAATGAAACAACTAAAGAAGAGGAAGTAGAAGAAGAAAGGAACTTGAAGAAAACGGCAGAAGGTATTACCTCTTTCTCGAAGTGCCTCCTTTAAACTTTCTCCTTAAGGCACTATAGTTGGTCTTTTGAGAAGACCAGTACCTCTAGTAGGTTTCTAAGGAAGTTTGGAAGTGAAATGGGCCGGGTTTGGCCGGGCATGAGGGCTCAATGTGGTGGGAGGAAGAGAGGGAGGAGGTGCCCTTTTAAAAGGGAGGAGAGGGACACCTTTGGAAAAACTAAAACTATTATTTTATTATAAAGCCAAATTCGGTTTTTAATAGCTCAAAATTGATATATTTAGAGGATAAGGTGGGGATGGTTAGAAATCCTCTCATTCAATAAAATTTAGACATGTTTATGTTTCAATTTTAACCATATCATTTAGATTTAACTTTAAGTTAGATAATTTAACTTTTACCGCGTCTTCTTGTTTTCTTACACTATAAGGTTAATAAACATACTATATCAAGCCAAACGAACCCAAATATGTTTATTACTAATATATCTAATCTTATCTAAGTCATTTGGACGATCCTTAGATTTTTAGGAATAAAATATCAATTAATAATATAGTATTTGTTTTAAAAACTATTTTATGTCAATTTTGACACTATTTGGTAATTGTTTTTTGTGAAAATCATAACAGAATTATTAGTTCAAAAAAATTAAATTAAATCAATACTAACATGTCATATTAAAGTATAAAATTATTGTCATTCAGAAAAAGTCTCAAATTACATTTATTTGGGTATTCATGACATCAATTATGTCAATATTTCATTAATAAGATAATTACTGCATCATCATTGTATTAGAAATAAATTAAATTATTTTAAGTCTAAAAATTACAAATAAATTACAATTATGTCGGAAATCTATTTAGATTTATAATGAATATTTATTGTAGAATTTATACTATGTATAACCCTATATTAAAAATACTTTAGTTATTAAACATTGATTTTAACTATTTTAAGCCTTCTTTAAATAAATTGAGAATAAATGTCCTAATCTAATCTATGTGGGCCTAAATGGTCATATTTTATTCCTAAGGTTGTTCTTGGTCGAATTACACTTATCCAATAGAATTAGGAAATGTGTTAGGGTAATAATAATATCATTTTTACCCTTAACTACCCTATTTACTTTTAACTGTGGTAAAACAAGTAAAAAGCTACTGTTCACCAAAAACTATTTTCATCTCATTGAACCACATTTTAGTCCTTGATATTAACCGTGTCTCTCGGATTTTCGAAATTCCATTCATAGAAGCTGTAAAATTATGTTTTATGAAAAATTCAGTTTTTTTAACTACCACTTCGTGGTTTCACTATTAATCAAAAAATGAATGTATCCCGAAAAATACCAAAAATTAGGCCTATGCTATATTTATGAATTCAAAAATGATTTCTATTTTATGAAATTCAAAAAATATAAGTTACATTAACTAAATAAAAAATTAATTCTCGTCGTTATACCAAATAACGTGTTTTTAAGAGATAATAACTATCAAAAGATTGACACCTGTTTATGTCTGGTTTAGATGTGAAATTACATCCAATGAACAACATTATATTAAATTGTAAAAATATATTATAAATATACTTTAAAACCAATCAAATTAATAATTTATCACTATTAATTATTTCGATTTAAAAAGTTGTTTTTTATTAAAATTTAATAATTTTCACTATTCATCAGAATATGAATGATATCTGAAAAGTACCAAAATTTTACCCTAAGCTAATTTCGATATTATGAATCCAAAAAAAAAGCCCATTTTGAAAAATAAAATTTACAAAATTTCAAAAAGTGGTTATTACTATTCATAACGGCTATTTTTAATAATATTTTAATAGCATATCGTTGTTTAGTGAAACTCGGTATTGCATACGACGCAAGCTATTGAGGAAGGCCTCGGTTGCGTGTAAAGAAATCCAAGCTAGTGTTGTGTGTACTGAAAGATTCCTTTGATGATTTATATAACATAAAAACAAAATATTTCTCATAAAAGTATCAGGTGTTACACTAGTGACCATAAAAAGTTATATACACCTTTATTTATGATAAAAGTTTTCATTAGATCTCTCTAATACTCAAAATAATTACCATAAAAATAGGTTCACTTGTATAGTTGAGGTTATCCATTAAACATACATTTATCGTTCCTTCTTTCATAATGAAACAAAAAAATTTCCATAAATATTGGTCGGTTTTTTTAGAAAACAATGTAAATAAAATATACAATGAAGTGGAAAAACTACCTCTAAATATGATGAAATTGTTATGATACCATAGGTTATGAAAACAATTGTATTCATATTGAATATAAATATCAGAGTAAAAAAAATTAAATCATTCTACCATATAGTGTATATAATCAATAGTAAAAGTGTATGTTCTAATTAAAATAATTAAAAAGGAATAGAAATAGAAAAAATAAATAAAAGGATTGTCTTTCAATTACAATATACAGTGCAAAAGTAAAAGGTATTACATTTCTTTTCTCCCAAATATTATGGTATCATTTCACCTAGTATAATAGGTATGTCTCAGTAACACCCGTAATCCCTTGATATGAAGATCGACACATTCATCTAGTTATCCCCACAAGCCCTCGATTTTATATGTTATAGGCACCTCTGTCTTCCAAATACTTTAATTCCATCGTTACGAAGATCAATTTCACCATTTTCCTATTAGTGAAAGACCTAAATCTTAATCACCTGATTGGATAAACAAATCCAAACAAAGAAATTATTTAAATACAAACCACAAAAAAACAATCCATCCATGTTTTTTGAGTTTAGGGCTTTCGCACAAAGAAGAGCGAAGTCACATGGTCTCTCTCTATATCTTGGAAGAATATGAAGTAAATAAATGCCTTTTCTCTACATCAAATGACCTCTTATTTTTAGCCTCAGGTTCCAAAAACCATATATTCTCCAATGGTCATATTTCTCCGAAAATATCAGATGGACTTGGACACCAGGCATTGTAACAGTCGTACTAAAACAGAAAACATGACATCATTTTTATTTTTTTATAACTAACTCCACAACATCGTTTTGATTATAAAAATCGGTATATGAAAATGATAGCATGGTTATAATTAATATAGAACATGTTCTTGGATAAATGAATTAACGAATACATGTGATAAAAGTAAAACATGAGTATAATTAATATTACTTAGTGAAATATATTTATATAATTGATAGTGAGTATGAAGCCCAATGTGAGTATAATTGACATTGTAAGTATGATAGATAGAGTTAGTACGATAGACAGAGTTAGTACGATAGACATAGTCGATACGATAGAAAAATTCAGTATGATAGATTGATTCAGAACAATAGATAGAGTCAGTATGATAGATAGAGTTAGTACGATATATAGAGTCAGCACGATAGACATAGTCAATACGATAAATTGATTAAGTATTATATAATGAGTCAGAATGATAATAAAAGAAACCATATTCAATGTAAGTCCATTATTTGATAAATGAGTATAAATAGATTTTTTATTTCAAAAAAATGACATAAAAGTAAAAAGAATACTTTTTCCTTAACAAGAACGACTTCTATCATTGCCAGATCCCCCGTAACTCTAGATTTTGAGATGACATGTTCTAGGAATTGATCCATTATTATCCATAACTCACACTTTGTGAGCATACCAAAATGTTGGTGATCTCGAAGTGTTTCCTGAACCATCCTCATGTGTATCACATGCTCCTCCTCTAACGCTTAATACACTAAGGTTTCATCATTGAAGACCACTACAAACCTGTCTAGTTACGCCTGGAAGATCCTATTAATAAGTAACATGATCATAGCTAGGTAATTATTCCATAAAAACGACATCACTATATACTCGTAGTGGTCATAGTGACATCTTAACGTAGTCTTTGATATTTTGTCTTCTCGCCCTCAAATATGGTGATAGCCTGAATTGAGGTTTATCTTTGAGAACAATCTCACACCCTTTAACTGATTTGAGAGTTAATCAATCATTTGTATAAGATAATTTTTCTTCATAGTCACCTGGTTAATGGACCAAATGTCCACTCATAGCCTCAATATTCTATATTCCTACATGGTGAACAACACTATGGATTCCCATGGCGAAACCTTGGGCCTTATGAACCATATCCTCTACTTGTAATTCAACTGTACCCTCAGCTCTCGGAGATCTGAGGGATCCATTCGATATGCAGGTGTAGATATCAATGTTATCTAGGGTACATATCAATGTAAAAATATACCTCTCTACGAGGATGTAGTCTAGGAACATCCTCTAGAAATACGTCATTGTTCTCGTCCTCTGATGTAGGGATCTGAAAATTCAAAACATCCATTGCTACATGGGTAAGGATGTTCATATGAAGCTATTCCCTTTCTCTATCCTCCATCATCCTAATCCTGGTGTGGACCACATTGGGGTGGTGGCTATATCATGCTGAAAAGTATACCACCTCCTACTGCTCTCTCGTATCCCCTACCACATATGCTGCCCCGCAGATTAATTTGTTCCTGTTACTATCACTTTACCAGTGGCCCATCTAGAATTTCACTTTTAGTACTCTGGGTTTAAAATTCACTAGAGAGATGTCCCCAACCATCTCTTGAAAATCCATACTTCAATATTATATGATTTTACATACCCTATGAGCCTTGATATGTATATCCCATTCCTTGGGACCTCTTTTCAAAATATCTCACAAGCCCATGTTTCTAAGTCTGACATCGGAATCCTACATTCCCACTACTGACATCCACTGGTTATATCTCCTCATTCAAAGTAAATTCACCAAAAAATGTCTCTCTATCACCCTATAATAAGTAAGAATTCATAGAGGAATAGTTATGGATATAATGTCCCTAAAAACATCTCTCTTGGATGTTTGAGCAATGAAGAACTGGTTTTATCGTATTCATATCGTACCTAAAAAATTCATACTTTTTCACTTAGAGTATTCCCAATGGTCACTCTCATCGCAAGGGTCTGAACGTGGTAGACAACGCGCTAATAGGATGCCTTGTTTTAAAGATATTGACATTTTAGTAAATAGGGGTCAGTTGTGTCTGGGACCAGTCCGACCTTGTCGGACCGACCTGACCAACCTGGCCAGGGGGTCCCAAATGACCCGAACCAGTTTGGCTGACCTGATATATCATGGATGGGTACAGGACATCCCTATAAGGTTGGGCCATTAGGCCTGGCCTATTGGGGCTTTTTGGGCCTTACCTGGATAGGACGTGGTTCCAGCCCGTGAGGTCGCCCAGCCACCCAGTTTCATCTGGCCCAGTTCATTCCTAGCTCGAGCAATCCAGATTCCTAGTTGGTCTCGTCGTCCCAAACCGCATCGGTAGGCCCTCTCTTATTTATCTTAGGCTATCCAAAAACCTAGTTTGGGTCCCTTTCCTAGCCTGCATGGAGGGCCGGATCGTGACACCAGACCAGCATGCATGATAGGCCGATTTCCCCTCCTGCTCAGACTACCGCGGGACATCAAGTTCACGCAACATGTGGTCGATTATGGCCAACCGCCTCACCTGCATGCGGTCCAAGATGGCATGCCGGCTCTTAACGCGGACCACCAGTGTGGGACACTTCTCCAACGTAGTTCCCAAGAAGTGTTTTCGGTCAATGTCGAGGAGGTCACGCAGACCATTTGCCCACCTTTACCCACAACATTATCACAGGACCAGCTCGTCGTCATGATTCGCAGACTACAGCTCTACATCGCATGCACCGCTGACGCGGATGGGTGACCACATCCTCTTGCCGCTAGCCACTATGTCTGCATCTCTTATCGCTGTTGCGATGTGCTGACAGCGTGCCACCTCCCGCCTTCCACCATGGCCAGGGTGCCATGGCTCGGTGCAACTGTTGTGGCCTTCTATTTCTATCTCTTTCGAGTGTCGTAGTCCTCCTAGTCTCACCCCTTCTTCTTAGAGCTCCTACCACCAATTATCCACCATTTTTTACACCACGAAGAATGGTGAGATGGGGATGGAGCGGATCACAATTAACACCCATATGAGCATCCATCATTTTTCTATGTTGGTTTGGAATTGTTCATATTAGTGTGATCACGGCGTAAAAATTATAAACAACTGATACTTAATCCGATATTAACCCGAAAAAATATTTCACAACCCTATAAGGTAATTCCATCTACAAATCAACTTATTAGAGAGTTGATCAATGTTATTTGTTTACAGGGGGATAGTCGGAAAAACAATTCATTAATAATTTAAACCCCTACCTGGAAAAGGATATTGCTCGAGGATGATTGTTCAGCGTCGTACATCGATCTCTGATCTCAAATTCACTCTCTAAGGGTGTCATCGCCATTGTATGATTCAGGGACATTAATCATTTTGGAGTTTTTCCTTTTTCATTCTTCATTTCCACCCAGCAAAGCCTTAGAAAAATTCCAGGATTGTGCCAACAATCATGCGTTGCTTGTTAGGCTATTAATTAACGGAATGTGAATCAGTAGTTCTGTTATGCAACACTGCAACATCCTTACGCCGATTCATTAATTGGGTTAATTAATGAGTCTTATAATTTCCTCATTGTTGCACCACAATGTTGATGTTCCACTGCTCAACGATGAAGAAAACATTTCAATCAACTTTTTCAGTTATTTTATTTTACTTTTTATAAGTCTGAAAATTAAAATTTTACCTCAACCTATGCAGATCATTGTTAAGTTCTGCATAAGGGGAACATCTTGTTACGAACTCAACCATGGTCTCAGATTCATAATCCAACATACGGTTTGTGAGTTATGAGTATTCAAAAATAAAATAACTTTTAATTGAATTATTTTATTTATGGTTATGACCCAAAAACAAACATTTACACCCAGCTTGTTCCATCCAATATTAGGCTCTCCTTAAGGGAAGAATACACCCATGAACACAATAGTACTTTCCTATTTCTAATATAAGTTACGGTTTATGAGTTACATGTATTTGAAAATAAAATAACATTATAAATTTATTTTATTTATAGATGAAAAAAACTTTCCACAGTTGACCCGCACTAGTAAACATTAGGATATTAAAAATGAAATCATACCTTAATGAGTTCAAATGTGGTCTTTTATTTTCAATCTGAGTCACCATTCGTGAGTTATAAGGATTTGAAAAAATTATCTAATTACTTTATTTATGGTTATTCCATTTTCTGGTTTTCTAACTAGAGGCCCACAATGACTAAAATTAAGTGGTGCCTAGGGTAAACCCGCAATCCTGAATAAAACACTACCCTGGGATTTCTAATAAAAGTACCCATTTAATAGTTATTATAATTTTTCTGAAAAGTATTTCATGGGAATTATTTAAAACATAACATTTTGTTGATAGATCATTCTGGGTCCTCTAGGCCTTGGAATCGCACACTATCTTCACACCAATGCTTGAAATACACCAATGTAATTTTTAAAAAATTCATAGTGTTTGAGGTATTACAAGAAGAAGTTCAAGCATACTATCTTTTACATCCAATTAATAATAGTTAATAGACTGAAAATTTAATTTTTTGTTTCGAAACACTCTTTAAGAAAAAGTTAGAAACCATGGGATCATACAAAAAAGGAAATAACCAAAAAATTAAAACACAATTTAATACTACAATTATTTGTCTCACTAAATAGTTTCCAAAAAATATTGTGTACCTGAGTTTCTGGTTCATCGGTTAAGATATCTTACTGTCTTAATGTGAATTTATCCCAAATCTGAATATACTCCAAAAGAGTGATGATCTGATTATTGAATCCCCCAACTAAAATCAAGACCTTTATGTTAATACAGTTATATTTTTCGTCATTATGATTCATCCTCAAAGTCCTTCCCATCAGTCTAGAAGATTCTTCTTCAATAGCGTTAGGAAGAAAACATGTTCAACCATTTGTTCATCAGATTTCCTAAGTAAATCTAATGGTTGATAAAGAGAATTATTGTCCATATCTTAGGTGTTTAGTTTTTTTCTCCGATCATGTCTCCATTGGAGGTGGTAAATATGATTAATCTTTCCTCTCTTTATAAATTCCCTTCCTATATTCATCACTAGTAAAACTCCATGGGTCCTAATACTCATTTACAGTGTATCTCCTCTGATCGGTTTCAACCTCACACACCAGATCTTCATTATTCAAGCCATAAAAGAATTTCAGAGATCAATATCAGACACTTCCATTCTATGGATTCTGTTTTTTGGAATCTAAGTGGCTATAACCTTTCCTCCCATAGGTGATCAGACTACCTTCGCATAAGAACCAACACCAAGAGTCATTAGAACTCTCTCAACCAACCATTGAACTTCCACATTGAACTTAGAAACAGATTCTCCTGCAAATCCCTGACATGAGACTATTGAATAATAATTATTCAGCCTGCCAGCAACTCCTACATCACCTGAATCCGCTGTAATACCCAGAATCCACACAGCACCAGTAGAACCCCCCACATAGAGATAAGGTTTCAACCTACAAAAAATGTAAGATATTTTTAGATCCTTAGACATGTCCTTGAAATGATTGGTCACCCCCTAAAATTACTTCTCAAAATTCAAAATCTTTGTATATTTCTTGTGAGATCGATCTATTTCAACCAGTTCATAAACAAAGAATATTCCACTACCTTCAGCCACCAACAGACTGCCAACAACATCTAGAACCTCTATTGGAATCATTCCTGACTCCATTCGCAACATCTTCCCACTCCGGAAAGCCTCCAAACTATACCACAATTCTTTTAACAGGGTACAGAATCCACACCAAGACTCAAATATAATTGGATTCTTGTGGTGGATCTCTTCACATATGAAAACTAACAAGAAATCCACTTGTGGCTTCAACATAGGGACGTCAATGCAGATATTGGTAGAAATTGGATGGCGAACATCTGTAGTCCTACTATCTGAATAGAGATAACGACTAATGAGATTTCCAAAAATAAAATTAATAGATGGAGTTTGGAACAATATAATAATTTATGGAAATATTACCCATACCTCCAATGTAGTTGGGTCGCATTTCATATTGGAATTGTATGTCCATCATAAGAGATGAAATGGAACACCATTATAGGTATGAGGTGTAGATGACCAATCTTGTATCAGATCTTCCTCATAGGAAAACCTAATCATGATTTGTCTTGTGTCGAGAATTCCCATTATCGGACATGAATGCAGTCCCCAGGAAATAAAGACAAAGCAATCAAATTTCTCGATCAACGAATGGCGACACATGAATCTTACAGTAAGCATCAGATTAAGAAAAGAGGATGTGTTAGTGAAATTTAAATTTTAAATAGACAATTGCAGGGATCTATTGAACGACTCTGAAACCTTATGACTAACAACGATCGAGGGAAACAGAGTGATGAATTCTAGTTTCATGAATGGTGTGAATAGTAGTGGTCAACCTCCATTAATGGACATCAGAAAACCCCATCCCCCTCCGATGGGGAGGGTCTAGTTCCGTGACCATTGAACCATAATCCATGTATGTTGGCAGTCGATAAGCGAGCACACCTAAAGGAGATAATTAAGATAAAATAATAGTAGTACACATGATTAAGTTTTGTTTCTATAATCCCCCCAATTTTTTTCAATGAATCCTTCTCTTTCCAAAATTATTTATGTACATTCATAAAGATAAAATATTCCCCAGTAAATTATTGTCACATAAATAAAATTATTAGATCCACAAAAAGATATGAATAATTAATTAAAATATGAATTTAAATAATTGATAGCTCTAAAGGGTTAGTTGTGATACCATTATTATGGAATATGATAATACCATAGAGGATAAAAATCCTTATAATTCCCAGTTACACTACTATTTATAGTCATATCATAGTAATATAAAACTGAATAACTCTCCATGGGAACGGTTTTCAAAGAAATTAGTGGTTTTTGGTAGTGATGAAAATAAACAAGTGGTGAATTTTTATCATAGATAAATATCAGTAATTAAAATAATATTGTGGAATGTGGTGTAAATAAGAATAAAAAATTAAATCTCAAATAATCATATGTGCATATTTTGAAGAATTTATTCCACATAAGAAATAACAACATAGAATAGGAATTTTAGAGTATTTCATATCAAAGTAATATTATTTCTAGTCTTCAAACTCTCAACCCAAGGGAATGTGAATCGACAATATTTATATATTTTTTTAAGGAGAGTGAAAAATCATTACAATCCCACCTTTTTCAACATGGATGCACAAAACCAAATCCATTATCTTATATAGGTATAGAAAAAATCATCCTTATAATATAATTATACCAAACCATAAATTTTGACTTCCAAACATAAACATATATTTATTTGTAATTATAGAAAAAACAAAAATTTTCTTTTCCTAGTATTTGTAGTTCCTTTCATATTATTATTTTCTCAAGTATGGATTGACAAAAATTGTCATTTGAAGGGATCGTATAACCTATGAATGTTTAAAAAAACAAAAAATACAATGTAAGAAAATTAATGCACAACACATTAATTAATATTAAACTATTTAATGAGTGTTGATTGTAGTGTCTAGTATTGAAATGGAAATCTTTCTCCCTGGATGTTGTGGATGATAATTTTTGGTAGAACCCAAAAAGGTAGTTTAATTGATTAATTTCATAACTTAGAAGTACTTCAATATCAATTATTTTATCACCATCATGTATTATCCCCTCTTAATTCAGTAACTAGATTCACCCGCTTTATATAAAAAAATAGTTATTACTATATTCAACTTGATTTAATCTACACAATACGTCATTATAATTATGAAATATAATATTCACATTGGATGAGATTTAAATTTCTCACAAAATCCCATATATATAAATAGAATGTAATAGTAAAAGCTAAAAAATAAACCCAATTGAATAATTCATAATATAATTAAATAATTCCATTATATTTTTCATAAAAAACATATAATGATCAACATTTATGAAATTGGAATACTCCAAAATATAACATGGAACAATGGACTTTAATATTATAATATATTTGAATTTCAATAATAAATTTAGAAAATCAATCATATCAATGAAATGTTAATATAAGATCCTAAAGTATATATTGATCCCCATCAGATAACAATATGAAAAAAAGTTTGACTACACACTATATGACAAAATAATAATTTATAAAACTCATAAATGCTAAAAAATAAAACTTGTGAAAAATACTATAAATTTTAATAATAACATTTATAAAATATTGAATTATTAAATAAAGAATAAATATGTGATAAATTCTTCAAATATTATAGATATTTGTATAAAATTTATTTTTCATAAAATATTGATACATAAAAAAAACATGTCAAAACTCACTTATGACATACAATTTTTTCAATATCCACTGAAAATGTATGATAAAATTTATCTTCTAATAAAATGTATCATTTTTTTCATTAACAAAATAATTATTTGAAAATAAATATAAATAATTTTATAGATATTCTTTTTCTGTGTATGTATACATTTCAAAAATCATAACTCTTGCATCATCCAACCAATATATAATATATTTCAACATTCCACTATGAATCTTATGAAATTTGACGTAGGTATATTTCTCAAACTCCATGTGTAGTATCTTATGAAATAAATATAATGTTGTATTTCTAGATTGTAATGTATTACTGAATCTATCGAATAAATATTTAATATTCCAATTTTATATAATATCATTAAAATTTATAAATTACAAATATTTGGTTTTTCTCATCCTTTGTAAGATATTTTTTATGAGGAACATTCAATGATTATTTTGTATATCAAAATATCAATTTTTAGTTAAGATATAACATAATATGTAATATGTAGTACATGGGAAAATTTTTATTGCAATAAAATATGAGAACTATAAAATAATATTTTTAATAATTAATATTAAAGGAAAAAAGATTTGTATGGGAGATATATTTTTAATTAGCCAAAAAAAACTAATTTTTGAGGATACAATCCCCAAGGATGAATTTTAATCGATTAATGTATCGATTTAAAATAAATTTTGATCCCACTTTATTAGATAAAATTATATTATATCATTTATAAATGATTAGATCCATAATTAGTCATATGTATTTAACCATCAACATCATAAAATTGGTTTTGATTCCATTTAATTGTGGGTATGTAAGAATTTCTTTGTAGCCTCAATCAAAACATAATGAAACCTAAATAATCATTAATTCCTTATTAACATTCCTCAAGGACACGGAAATCAGGTTTAACACATTAGTAATTCTAGGAGGCATTGTTCCCTCATTAAATAAATCTCAAATTTCAAATTAACACTAAACTCTAGTGTAAAATATTTCCCCTTCCTAGATAGCATTTGAATCTAGTGAAAACAACTCGCATACATGGATGGAACAATTGTATATCATAACATAATTTTACTTTTTAGATGAAATAAAACTACAGTGGAAACCCTTTTCCTTTCTAAAGGGAACTATACACTTGTTTAACTCGATTTTCATTCATGGATGGCATAGAACAGGAATTAAAATCCTTTACCTTCATAGGTATCACTAAATCTAGTATGACTAATTCATATTCCATAATTGAATGAATCTCTATTGTAAAACAATCATTTTCTTGAATGGAATCAAATTCTAATGTGACCATATTTATTTTCAGATGATGAGAAACTCTACAATACCAACATCATCTGATTCCACCATCCCCAAAATGACTATTTCCCTCTTGAAACATGTTTTTTTCTATATAGAAAATAGGAATATGTTTTTTGATGAAATGGTAAAAAAAGGATCTATCTGATTGATTAGTATGTTGATCAAACAAAAATTTCAAACTATATAATAACACTTTTATGTATTACCATATAGATTTAAACTATATTGTAACCCTCTGAAGATTCTTGTTTGACTTCAAAATATGTAAAAACCCATTATAACATCACTATATAATTTTAATATATATAGTTTCTTTCAAAATGGATTTAATCTAGAACCCAATCAACGCTACTTATATAGTAAAAATTTGATTCTCAACAACCTATGCATGATATGATCCAATTTATGAATTTTTAATTTAAATGATTTATTTTCAGTCAATCCCTTAAACCTAATAGGGAGGAACATAATTTCATTAAACATTTATTATTAACATAAACTATTTGAAAAATGTTACTTAACTTTAGGAAAAAATAAAAAAGTAGAAAATAAGCTTTTGGGGAAGATTCATCCACTCATCCCTTAATTACTAACATATTCCCCCGAATAGGCCAACGATCTTAATCTCTCACACATAAAAAATAGGAAAATAATATCTAAAATTAATGGAATAGGAAAAGTTATAACACCATGTTGAACATCTAATTCATCACCATCTTAAGTGTCACATGTGAAACCCCTCATGTAGAACCATGTAATATAGTGTCCCACATAGGCATTCCACCAATATAGAATATTAACTAAATATATATAATTATTTTCCCTTGGATGCCTCAATAAATTTTAATGGTTAGTACTTTCTACAATTGTAGGTATTCTCCATATCACTAGATTAATGTAAATATTGACTATACATTATGTAACACAACTCATCTTCAATAAAACCTATTATATTTATTGGTAAGGTAGTTTTCCACCCTAAATGTCTCACCCCCATTCTAAATTTCTACCAATAGGTAATCTCTCCACCTCAAATTGAGTATCTACATTATATATCCCTAACCTTTAGTACATTCCTCATTTTGACACAAAATTAACTAAAACACTAATAATCTTCTCATAAATAATCGTTAATGGATTGATACCCCCACCAATAATTAATAGAGCATATTAAAAATAAGATTAAGGATAATAAATATATTTAATGCCTAAAAATCGATTTTATCTCCAACATAGACCTACCATATATAAAATGGTCTTAGAAAATAAAATTATATCAATCTGTCATACCAAACTCATATAAAGGTCCAGAAAACAAAAGATCATAAGAAGGTAACCATCATGGATCTAAAATTCCCTTTAGTGTTTCCATTTACATGTTCTAAAAATCATCACTATTTTTCTCACATCATGAAAATTCCTTCAAATATAATTTCATCATCTACCAAACCCTTCCATGTTCACAAGTCCATATAAAAAATTCAATTCTATCAAAGGGACTATAAATTATTCAAATTTCATCACTCTGAGAAGTTAAACCCACAAGGTCAATAAAATTGTGTAGGAAAATTGGATAAAATCCTCGGATGGAATAACAAGTGTTGAATTCATATTATTATTGTATTGAATACGTTAGCTCCATTTTAAAATATAGAAAAAAAATTATATAAATCATTGTTTAAAATATTTATTCACTGGATTATGGAGTGGATCCCATACTACCCTATAGAGCCCGTATGCATCTTACAAAATATTCTCAAAACATTATTCCTTCAATATGAGAAATGTTTATAAAAGGATTAACAACCAATGAATTTATATTTCCTAATATAAATACAAAAAATTTCAATCCTAGCATATTATGGATTTTGAATAACATTTCTAATATTTTAGTCAGATATACTAACGGTTAATTGTTACATTATACATATAAAATCATAAAAAATGCCAATGCCAATTATTTCATTGTAACACGTCATAAAAATACACTACATTATATATTTTAGAAACTATATATAAATATATATAACATCAAAATAAATCCACCTAAACACTCATAAAATAAATGTCTTTATTAATAGAATAAATTTCCAATCAATAATATATTTATCCTCCACTATTTTGTAATTTTCCTCAACTAATATAAAATATATAAAAAATTAAATACATAAAATATTCACAATAATATTGTTAGATAAATTTAAAAATTTCAATTTTATAAGATAATTTTAAAAAAAAATCTAATGAATTATCCTCCACTAAAATATGAATAAATGCATATAGGATTTAAATAGATAAATAATTATTAGAATGTTGAATCAACTACCTCAATTCCACATTGATTTTTAATCTCCAATCACCACAATTAAATAATTTATTCTCAATCTTCATCTATATCAATTAGATTCACCATAACCTACCATTTTATGTAGATACTAGAGAGAAATGAGATAAAATACATCAATTTATTGAAAGATAAAATAAATAAATAAGTTATTTCCCACATCAAAATCATTACAAAATTACTCATTAAAATATTTCATAACCATTTTTATAATCCCATAAAAAATATCTCGTAAATATAATGATATGATTACACCTTATGTCATTGACATTGTAGAATATTAATCCTTCACTTCATATGATATTTACATTTCATTTTTATAATAAAAAATGATATATATATATATATTACAAAATAATTATAACAATTAATTATATTAAAATCATATACTTACCAAATTAAATTCATATAACCGCTGAAAATTACCAAATTACTATCCAAGGGTTGATATCACATTCTAAATCCATTAATGCAGTGAAGCATTAATCCAAACACTAGTCAAATAACTAGTTTACCCTTTATAATAAAAAAAATGTATCCTCATGAATTTCAAAAAAACGTAAGAATATTTTGCAGTCTATATATTTCACACTCCTTTCAAAACAATCGTCTTAAAATATCCAAATCAATAATCATAAATAATAAATAATCCTATAATCATTTTAATATACTCACCATTCATAATTATAGAGATATTATATATCAAATACATCAAAAGAAACTACAGAAAATTCAAAAAACATTCTCACATAAATGAATCACTTTATAAAGTGATATTATATACTCTTATAGATTAAAAACTATCTCAAAATATGGAATAACTCATTAATTCAATACATTATCTATGTTAAACATAATTTACACCTGATATTCCAAAAATGTCTTATCCCCCTTGATATCAACATCATCCCTGTCAATAACATGTAATTGATTATGATAGTATATCGAAATATGTGGTACTTGAAGCACATCATGAATCCTACCAAGATAGGGAAGTAGCCATAAATACCGCTACATCATACTCCTACACATTGAATATTCCATTTAATCTAGGTAATAATTTTACCTCCATCTCAAACCTTAATTACATTTTTTGGGAACAAACATGAAAGAATGCATGATCCCCAACAAGAGAATCAAATTATTTTATCCATAATTTTATTTTTTATTTTTATATACTATTAATAGTTATCATTTGATCTCAAATAATATATACATGTTCCATTATATCCTGTATCATATCAGGTTCATCTATAACTACCTCGCTAATCTTAACCCAAAATGGTGGTGAATTGCACAATCCCCCATACAATGAAACACATTTTTTATACTAATTAAAGAATGAAAATTATTATATCATGAAAATTACACAAATGGTAAATGATATACTAATTATACACCAAAATATAACATTCAAACTCTCAATATGTCCAAAAAATATTAATACGTCAATTGGATTGACCATCTTTTTGTGGATATAATATGGAATTAAATCACTAATATATACTCAGACAACATGATAATACTATCCACATCCATGAAGTAAATTTAGAATTATGATTGGATATTTTTATCATTTGGACTCCATAGATCTTATCTAACTCCATCATATATATATCCACAAATATATCCACTTATATCAATTACGCACTAAATATAAAATTAGGTGATTTCCACATTTGATGTAAAATAATCCAAATAGCATCAAACCCTCAAAGAGGAACTATAGAATGGATAAAAACTTCCAAGGAGGAACTATAGTAGAATAAGATATCAAATATAAAATAAAAAACTGATTTCTTTAACCCATTAATCTAAAATTTCTCCTTTAAATCATGAAAAATCATTTCCATATCTAGATATACTTCCAAGGAAGAACTATAGAATGGATAAAAAATTGTTAGCCACAAATACTATTGAATATATAACTTACCAAAAATTCACAATCAATGGTGTTAATCATCTATCAAACAATATTAATAATATCTATTAACTATATAATCAGTCCACACCTCATTATCAGGGTCTCCAAATTGAGATTCCTTCCCCAATTACAACAATTAATATGTCACATTCATCAGATAATGACAAAATCCTTAACAAATATACTCAATACATCTTTTTAAATAATAAAAAAAATTCTATTTCAATTCATACCTCACTCTCTTATAAAATATTTTCAACATATTACTTCTAGATCAATGTGCCAACTACCACATTACTAATTATTGGGGTATATGTGATTTTTAAGTTATGATAATTAATAATTTACATTAAAATTCCTTTAAAAAATATAAAATCATTTAGGAAAATGATATATCTCTAATTATATTATTTCATATGATCTATAAATCATTCACCTACAAAATAATTCCTCTTAATCATTAGAGTAATGACCAACACTAAAAGATGTAAATATTGAGTGACATTGTTTTATTTCTAAAGTATTTTTAATCTACATAAATATGAAATGAATACTTATTCAACCATAAAATAATATTGAGAGCACTGATAAGATGAATCAAAATATAATTTATATAGAATACCCTCATCATACATTATATGAATTGTAGGAAGAATCATATTATCATTCATACTTTACATATATTCTTGATTCCCCTATAAACTAGAAAAATTATTACCATTATTATTCAATATTGATAACAGAGTCTTACTCTAGTAAAAATAAATTATGGTTCTTAAATAAAAATAATCTATGGAAAAGAAACAATACCCTTTAGAAACACTCTTTAACGGATTGTATTAAATAATAAAATCAATATATACTAGGTTACTTAGTATACTATTATATGATAAGATAAATCCAAGAAAACACACCTCAAGTATTGAAAATAGACAATTGAAATATTTCCAGATAATTGATAGTACTCAGGAAATTCTATCAAATTTCAATGAAAATATACATGATACATATTTTTGTTATAATAACTGAGATTTTATTTTTTAAAACTACTATAAAATCATTATGATAAGGCAAAGTTACTTAATTCGAAATACACATAAGAACTTTTTCTATATTCATCACTTAATATGAAATTAATATAAATTCCAAATTCCCATAATTACATGGGAAAAATAGTTTATAATTTATTTAATCTTTATGAGACTTATGGTGATCTCAAAAAACTGAATCAACATATGAAACCAACTCCCCCCACATCATGAGGACAAAAAAAAATCCTTAAATTAAATAATAGTTATTCTTCACTCAATTTATTCTACCACAAATAATATATTAATAACCTCATACATCCATTAACATTCATTGTGATTAATAATATATCATTATATATATATATTGCGGTGAATGAATATATTACAATTTGATTTAATAATTGGAATTTTTAACTCTGAAATCATCATTGGTTCTATATGGTTTGTTTACATAACAGTAGGGGAAATGTATGTGTAAAACTATATCCCTTCTGTATTTTCAGCACAATGTTTGACTTATAATTTCTATTGTAGATAATTAGAATATTCACTCACAAGTTAGGGAAACTACATTATCATTACTTTGTATTTCCAAATAATAGGTCACATTAAAAAGGGTATAATACATTGTAGTACAATCCATTATTTTACCAAAATAGAAACCACATTCCCCAACAAATGTCACATTGTTTTAATCTAGACAAAGAGAACCACCCTTCATAAAAATAAATCAATATAGGTTGTAAAAAGTGAAACAATCAATCATATCGATAAAATCATTTTTTATGTCATTGATATGAAATATTTGTTTAAAAATTGGTCACATCTAATAAATCACAATGAATAAGATATATTTGGAAACATTTTCCAACCCTACAAGTGTGTATTTAATTATATATGCCACTTAATTATCCCACTGAGATATTTTAACCCATAAATGAGTGAAGTGAGGTAAATAAATATGATGCATCAGTTTAAATCATAATATGAAATTTTTCTAAAATAAATGATCGCATCAAATAACTTACAATGAATAAGATATTATATAATACAATTTCCAACAACATAATAGTGTAGTTAAATAATGTTTCAACTTAATTTAGTAACCAATATATTTTTTTCAATATGTGAGTGAGGGTGGTAAATAAATATGATGCATTAGTGTCAATAAAAAAATGAGTATGGTAAACCAAAATTATACCTTGTATAATATTTATTCCTTTCAAAATTTGAACTTCCACATCTTATATTTTTTCTAAACCAACTCCCTAATCCCCTTATACCATCTACCTAACAAAACCTCAACAAAATTCAAATATATATCTATACAAATTTTGAGATCCTCCATTATTTTTCTATAATAACTACCTTATGTTTTTTATCCAATTATCATGTACCCTAATTCCACAATAAATATTATTTTAGACAGAGATGGAAAACTAAAAATTATTATAAAATAAGAAACACTTCATCCATCAGACATATATTTTCTCTAAAAATATGGGTAAATGGAATGATGATGGAATATAACTCTATAATAGAATCATCAAACTACATTTTAAATATGATGGATGTGTAATAAAAAAACTATCTCACAAAATACTAGGAAATGTTCAATGACATTAATATTTATAAAACCCTTATACTTTTGAAAAAAAAAATATTTTTAAACTTATTAAAATTTTAAATCTATGACTCTCCAACATATAATTATATACTATGATATATAGAAAATTTTTAATGCTTCACCTTCTCATTTTTGACTTAATAATAATGTAACAAAAATGATATAGATATAAATAAATATTCCAACTTCAATATAAGAATATTAACATGATGATTATAAAATAATAATACCATATAATTCAACCCCATATAAACCATCACCCAATGAAACTCACATAATCCTCATGTACAAAAGGTACTTAATACATGTATCAAAAACATTAATAATACTCCTGAGTTAGTATACTAAATTGTAATTATTTATCTCTTGGTTACAAATTCCTCATATATATTATACTTCCCCTTCTACTTCAAGTTAATTTCTCCAATCTACTTAATATTTCATGTCAATTTTATAATATAGTCCTATAACCTATGAAACACCCACTAGTAATAACTACACACACCAAACTAAAACACTCTATTTGATATCTTATTTTATGAATAAATCATTATATAAATCCAAATTATCAAAAAATTTGATAGTGTGTAACCCCAAAATCTCAACATCAATAGACCATGTCATAGTGACTCGAACCAACAGTATAACATCACACATATGTGGAATGTGTTAACCATTAGAATAAAAACTCATGATATGTATAATTAAGAACTTTATATATACATTCTAAAATCATCGATAATATGAAAAAACCCATTTTATGCCTTATAGAGCTAATCCAAAGCATAAAAACATCCAAAATTATCCAAAAATTCATTATACCCTAAAAACGTATGATGGTAATTCATATAATAAACACATAAAATTATTTGTACAGATATATTCCAACATTAATCATCTAATAACAATACAATATAGATTTATAATTTATATATAATGAAAACATGATAAAATTAATATATTCTATTAGTTACTCCACTAAACATATAATTTTTCATGTAACTGAATCACACTAATATTTTAGTACATTATATAAATTTTTTGAGAAATAAACACACAAAATTCAAAATATCATTCCATAACTACCTTATGTGTCAAAAATACCATCCCACCTATATCACGACATTTTATATCATCCACCATAGGCATACCACTAATCTAGAACATCAACTTAATATAACCAATTTTATTCCCACAAGGACCACAATAAATCATATTGGTTTGGTTAAAGTAAACATGTATAAACTCTATGTGTTACTAAGAGTTCTTTCATAGGAACACTCTCAACTGTTACCAAACTCTTATACGTAATCACTTCCATCATTTAATGGTTTGGTGGTTCTCCACCCATAGGGAATCTCATTTTTACTAGATTTACAACACCAAAAAATCATCAACACCACAAATAAAAAAATACCACTAGATGATACAACCCATAATCATATATCTAGATAAATTATTAATATTATAATCATAAAGAGTTAAAAACAGACTCACACCCCAACCATCCCATAATAAACCACCTCAACAACATCAACATCAACACAATTCATATTAAATAGATTAATATCTATATCATCAATTATATCTCCCACCTATGAAAACTATGTATAATAATGTCATATAAAATAAAATTTTATCAAGTGGATATACAAAAATGTCACCTAGGACTACTAAAAACCTGATCCTAGGGTGTGAATGATAATATTGTTAATATTCTTTAGAAAATAGGCATTTATAGAATTTGTAAACTCATCATTATAAACTCAAATAAAAAACTAATTTTTAATATAATCTCATCATCCTTTACCGCAATTTATATTCACCCCACCATATTAAAACACTAAAATGAGGCTGTTAAAAGGGTTTACATGATATTCAAATATTATCTTTATCTTCAACATGATCATACAATTAATGTTTCAACTATTGATGTATGATAAATATTATAAATTCTTATGCTTTGAAAATACTAAAAATTTATGTGAAATATAATAAAATATGTACGTAATTGATCCCATTTGGATTATAAAGGTAGACCATATAAGTGAGTTCTAACTAAATATTAACCATTTTTAATATCCATATTAATATTAAAATTGACAATAAAAAAGATATAATGTGATAAAAAATAATTTACTAAACAAAAATAATAAATAAATTTCCAAAGGGATCTTCTCATAAAACAAATGACATCCTTAATTCAAATATCCATTTAATTTTACAATTAAATGGAATTTAAATTGATTTTGTTTCTATATGATTAAATCAAACATGTATTCTTAAATAAATCTTAAATTTTTATCAATAAATAATTAAATTTATATTAATTAATCTTGAACCAAAAATAAAGGATTAATCTAAAAAATATACCTTAATCATCATTTGTTAGAAACCATCCCATAGTAGTTTTCATTGTGAAATAATTATTCTGGAATAATATATACAATAAATTCACATAAATATTAAAAATTAAAAATATATATATTATAATGGAATAAATTTGATAGAAAAGATTAATTATTCCATCTTCATTCTCTTGACCTATAACATTTTCAGTGACTATTCACTCATGATTAATGATTAACCAATCATTAATGGACTACATATCTTAATAAATAGGAATAAAATTTGAATTAATTAAATAAAAATTAAGAAACATGGACAAAACAATTGAAAAGACTTGAATATTATAAAATTTCTAACTAGAAAGTGGAATTCATCAAAAAAAGATATATTTCGAATTGAAAATAACCCAAATACTAAAAATATATATTATATTTGTTAGATTATTTGTAATGTGTCCTTTAATAAAGATACTCTAACTATGGTATTTTATAATCCACCACTTCATCACATTACTATTTAAAACAAAAAAAATTAATTATTTCCCATAAGTAAAAAAAATGTTGAAATTCAGTAATATATTCTTACCACGATCACCCAAAACATTATGGCTGAGTATAGAATTCCTATTTTATTTAAACTTTTCATGATTCTTGGATAGAAAATATATATATATATGTTCATTTATCTTTAACAAATGAGATATAAAATCATCATGCTCACAACAACCATAATAAGGATCATTGATCATGGTTCATCCTTACCAATAGGATAACCCCATCCATGGTTTCTTGGAATATTATTAAATTCTAATACCATTTAATAAAACACATTATGATTCACTACGAAATATGATAAATAATTTATCAATTAACTATTTTTCCTTTGAAATTTTATAATATTAATTCTTTGAATGTCCAATAAATCACTAAAAAATTATTTTAGAACAAATTAACTCAATTATCTTACAAACAATTCTATGTAAAATAGAATATAAAACAATTAGTTTCTCATATAAATAATATTTTACATATCCTCAATATATATATATATATAATAATTTTAGGAAACCAAATATTTAATTAGGAAAATTCAAAATAAATAACTCAATTGGTATAAAATTACATTTGATAATTTTAATAATTAAAATCATCACCTTTCAGGGTAATAAAGTGAAGCTAATTATTGAATTCCATTTCCATGACATCTTCCATTTAGTCTCATCTCTCATAATTTATTAAATATTGATTTTAAATTCATTATTTTTTTACTAAAAAGTATTTTCTCTCAAACTTAATATAATTTTACTATATTTATACACAATATATTTCTTATGCACAATATTCTTATTCTTATAATCTATAAGAATATCAATTTTTTAAAGAAAAAAAAACTAATCCAAATGAATTTTTGGGTTATCTTTTTAAGAAATGGTTTAGTGGGGGAATTTTATGAAACTTCTAAAAGGCTGAAAAGTTAGTTGGATTATTTATGTGAAATGGAAAGTTTTAATTAATATCATTCAAAATTATTGTTTTTTTAAAATATATATTCCATCAAATATATCCCTCATGTGTTTTCCTTATGAGTTAAAAATGTATATTATTTTGAAATTATAAAAAAAAATTTATATTTTCATCAAGTTATCTTTAATCATTTATCTTTTATTTCAAAATTATTAAGGAACTATTGAAACCTAACGAAAAATAACAATGGTAACTATTCTCAAATTACTGTTAACTAATTCCAAAAATTTATTTATTTGTTAATGTATTTTTTCCCACGAAGAAAATAAATATTCCACTTTTTAGTGAAATTTAAATAATATAATGTTTCTAAAATGTTTTCTAATAAAAAAATCATCTTACAATGTACCTTCTATAGTAGTTTTTCTATAGTGTAAAAGAAAATAAACGACGTTCTCATAAAATATAGATTTAATAATAAAAGGGATAAATAAACAAAAAATTCCTTGATATACTTAAATTATTTTCGTCATCTAGTAGTTTTATAAATATAGAAACCATGTTCTTAAAGAGGTTAATATCTTGAAAATATCTCAATGAAAAGTTATTTAGCTAGAATATATCAAGGATTTCAAGATACCCTTAATGAATAATAACATGAAAATAGAAAATCACTAATATAATGAATATAAAGTACCAATTTAATCAATTTTAATTTCATAGAATTAAAATTAAAAAAAGAAATCAAGTCAACATTATTTTTTTAATTTAAACCCAATAAAATGTGTCATGTATTAAAACATAAAATGTTTCCATAAATATCGTTAAGTTATATTTTAAATATCATTTAAATTTATCTAGATAAAAATATAATTTCAATTAAATTTTTTTACTTTATAAATGAATTAATGAAAATATATCATGTATGTTTCTGTTGATTTGGGAGAATTTAAAGAAAAATAAATCCTTTATAACTTTAACTATGTATCAAAAGACCAAAATTTTTTAAAGAGAAATAATCCAATGAGATTATTTTATTAATGCCGAGAAAAACAATTTACCCCATATATGCACCATAACACCACCATCACAAACTCAAGAAAAAATGAAAACACCAAAAAACAATACAAAAGTGAAAAAAACATACAAGAAATAAAAATATGATAGTTTACATGGTTTGGAATTTATTCTTATATATATAGGATAACATAAATTGATCCTTTATAAATTTTTTTATTATAATGGATAAATTATAATATGATATTCAACTGATATTAGATAACCAGAAGACAAAGTTACAAAATCATTTCTCACCATAGCTATTTATAGTGGTGGTATTTCGATCTCTAATTACACAAAATTCTATAAAAAAATTTGATTCATGATTTAATTAAATTTATTATTATGTAATTTGGTTTTATAAAAAACATGTAATTATTTAGTGATGTTCTATAATATTTAAATTATCATTATGAATCATGACTTTTAATAACATATCAATTGCATAGTGATCATATGAGTATATATTAACGGTTATGATAAATCATATTGAACTAGTAGGAGGAGGTATAGCATCAAACAATAGGATTTTAAACCATAAAGCCTATTTATTGAAGCATTTTAGGGATATAAAATATTTGGTATTTTCCCTTGATCAATATCAATCTATGATCCAATAACTAAAGCAAGAAATAAACTTTTCATGATAGATGTTCAATCTCTATGAGATAACAACCAAAACCATGTTTGTCGAACCATCCCATAAGAACACCACAGTCGCGAACCATACCCATTTGGAATCTGTAGGTTTAATAAGGAGTTATGTATGTGAACATAAAATTAATAATATATACATATTTTATGTTCAATAATAAAATTATTATATTTATTACATATTTTTTTATTCATAAAATATAATATATTTTGTTTGATAAAAAATAGAAATTAATACCTCAAAACTCAAATGGTATTTTTGGGTAATATAAAATTTAAATTGAGACATTAATTTAGATAAATTAATGAATTGGATAAATGTATTATTTTTTATAATATATTATAATAGAATATAATATCTTACATATAAATTATAATATAATTCTAAGAAGATAAAAGGTTATTCTTATAAGCACTGGAAAACTATTATTAGAAAAAACTGATTATTTTTTTAATAAATAGTAAATATAATTTAATATTTTAATTTATCATTTTTAGAAAATTGATTTCATATGACACATATTATTATTTGTAATAATATCATTGAAAATTTCCAACAATCCTTTTTTCATAAATTTTTTTGACAGTCGTACTTTCAGGTAAAAATTAAATACGATATAGAAATATTTTATGTACTATGACATCATAATGACCAATAGGTGATTCAATATGTGAAATAAAATGCATATATGATCAAATTTATATTTACCCTTTAAAATAGTTTTTTTCTAATATAATTTTCTAATAATTTTAGACCCCCCATGAGTCCCAAAAAACTAATATTAAACATTATGATTTTAAAATAAACTATTTGTAAACATGACTCACTTCCACATCACGAAGTGTATTATTTTAATGTTCTTGGTTTATAGGGTTATAAAACATTTAAAGTCACATAAATTTTATGAAACCATGGGAAAATACCATTGTATCGTCTGTCTTTTATATTATTTTATTATATATAGTCTAAATCCTAAATTTGGGAAAAAATTTAACAATCCCATCTCTATTCATATATAAACCGACCCATTGTCCAATTTATCATTATTAAAACCAATTGGATCATGACTAAAATATTCCATTTCCACTCTATACCCCTCATAAGGGTACATATTCACTTAATAATCTCCTCTAAATATTTGGGAGAACCCTCTCAAGGAAGGTATCATTCTATTTTCATTTTCATTTAAGAACTTAATTTGTAATTAGTATTTGAAGTATATTTATTACTTTTTAATTACATTATAAACATAAAATTACAATATAATTTATGATATAATAATTATATATCATTTTCCACAACTAATAGACCCTTTTACTAGGTCGTTACCATTCCAGATGTATGGTATCCTCCTTTTCTCATCATTTTTCAGTCACATTCTATATGTATTGCATTTTTCATCCAATTAAAGTGTTGGTATGTGATTTTACACATCTTTATTACTAATATTAGGATTCAAAAGTGATCATATACGCATTTAACTATCATTAATCCCTCAGATGGATTTTTTATATATCAATGGTATGTTATGGAAATAATCTTATGATATTTTAATCCCAATCTTTTATTCAATTACAACTTTTGTATTTTTACTTTTAAATAAACATTTTTAATGTTTTATTATATTATTGAATATCAATATTACATCTCTTTTGAATTTAATTTTATTCTAAACCCCTTTCAATCTCATTAATCCCTCATTTGATTCATTATGTACCCCTACTATGCTACAAAAAATTACCCTATGATTTTACATGAAAAACCATTATATTATTGATACCATCAAAATTTCCACTCAGCGGTACTGACCATGATATTACAATCCATCATTTATTTGTGACATATATTTATTTATGAAACCCTTCATAAATTATGGATTAAATGTGATGAAATGTTATCATATGTAAAATGGTATATGTGGCTCACTTATGCATGTATATGATATTAAAGAGATAGGTAATTCCATAATTATATTGTTCTGCAAATAATTGGGTAGTTTTTTAGTATCATTAGACTTCATGTGTGTGATTATGAAGTATACATAATCCATTATGGGACCTTTTTCCACCATTTTATGATGTCATGGTGGTTATCTTTGAAATATGATTACTATGTGATGTTTAGTGTTGTCGCTACATTCCCATGTTCCCTTTATGTTAACATAATATTTCACGCTTTGATGTTGATGTTTATTATTATAACCCATTTATATACCATTTAAATTTATATTAAATATTCTGTAACACTTTTATCATGTTATATTTTTTTATCTTATTGGTATTTATAGAACACACCATTATTTGTTTGTCCCCAGGTTATCCCAAGTAGTTTTAAAAGACATGGAACAATAGAGAAATGTTACGGATGTATTTAATAATTTTTTTATACATGTATGAATTTCACGTACTATTTTAATAATATCTAAAATACACTAGTCTCTTTGAAATTATGGGTTATACGTTTTGTGATTTTATATAATAAATCAAGAAATAATGTATATTAAATATTTTGTTTTCCATGGTTAATATTAGAGAAATGTACCGTGATTTTTGAATTATGATTATAAAACTATAGTGAAATATTTTTTGATAAGAATAAACAATGGAAAACATCCATAACATTTGGTAAAATATAGAGTAACTGATTTCCATAAAAATAAATTCATTTCTATATAATATAATTGGTCGTGGCTCTAGTATAGTTGTACCAAGGGGTAAAACCCCTAAAAATTGAGCATTGATCCTGTCATGATCTTCACATGGTGTATGGTAATTGGTATTGCATCACATATTTTTTGACACTCCTAGGGGATATTATTTTTATAATTCACAGTCCCACTATGAACCATTAATTGGGGAACTAAAATTCTGATACAATTTTATAATTTAAAATAAATCATGGATAACATAGATTGAAGTCTAATGATGAATAAGTTTGGTAATAGATATTATTTATGATTTATCCTTTTAATTTTCAATGTTTCCATTTTTTGATTTTATAAATTTATGAATTATAATCCCTATTTATCATTTTATTCTAGTAATTGGATGAAATTGGAGGAACCAAATAGAACACCCATGTGATAGGAAATTTGATGATTATCAAAATAAGTGGCCAAACATTATGTTATCCCAACTAAGTAATATTATGATTATTCCACAGTATATATCAAAAATCATGATTAAAAATAGTCATATAGTTGAATGTAAAAACATGTCATATAAGTGGAGGATAACATCTCATGGAAGTTCAACTAGTTATGGTTATAAGGAATGAATACCCAATTTTCCTTGTGAAAAAAATTTGAAAATAGGATCCAAGGGAAATTTCAACATGGAAAAAGTTGTTTCTTAAACTATGTAAATGTGGGGTATAAAGAATCCAAATTGAAAGTAAAATGAATAAATTGTAGTTGGAAAGAAAAGTTCAATCGATTGTACCATAAGAATTTATTTGTTGTAAATGTGGATAATTTGAGAATTATTGAAGCCATTTATCTATTCTAAGGTATAACATACATGATGAGAACCATTAATAACTAAGAAAATGAAAACAATTAATGTTCTGTGATGATATTCATTAAAATGACTAAATATCATGTACCCTATACATCAGAGTTGTGTGTGTATTGATATATTCCAATTCATGACCAACTAACACATGTTGTTTGTTTTCTATTAACATCGAGTCAACACCTAAAATTAATATACATAATTTGGAAAAACACTAAACATTATTATATCACATGATGAAATTTCTTGTAATTTTCCTCTAAAAAATATTATCAATATCCATTAATTGGATTTTTATGTTATCCTAGTTTTTTAATTCATTTTTGTTTTATAAATATGACATAAATTTCTAATATAAGGAAACTTCCCCTACACCACATATCATGAAACATTCTCTGGATATATAATAGTGAAAGGAGGGGGATAATTATTATTTAGTACAAAAATCTCAAGCATTGATATCATTACCTTGTCATAAGTTGTATCTTAGTACAATTATTTTGACCAAGGAAAGGATAATCCAAGAAGGCATACCCATTGTGAGGGAAAAAATTAATATGTATCCTAAAAAATATAATGGTCTTTCATAATGATGAGATTTTAAATATTCAATGAATTCTATACATGGGTATTATTTAATAATAAGGATCAGTATATAATTTCAACAGTTAAACTTGTGGTATAGAAGAAAAAACTATAGGAAAATCTATATAAAGGGATGATACACCCAAACACTTCCCCATTGGGTGACTAGTCCTATTTGTAAAGAACAAGGAATGGTCAGTGTTCCTTTAGACTGATTGTCAATAGCCTAAAAATATCACAATAAAGAACAAGTATACTATTACATGGACTAATAACTTATTCCATCATCTACATTGATCCCAGTATATCTCTAAGATAGATATTTTTCCAGGATATTTTCAAGTAATGGTGAAGGAGGTGGATATTCTCAAGACTATTTATTGTACATGTTATGGGCATTCTGTGTTCATAGTGGTTCCATTTGGACTCACCAATGATCCATTAGTATTCATGTATTTGATGAAATAGTATTTAGTTATTACATCGATATATTTTTTATATACATTATTGAAGAAATTAGTATCTACACCAACTGAATTGAGGAACATGATGAGAATTTGAATATTATACTAAGGACATTGTATAAAGAAAAAATGTATGAAAAGTATATTTATTATTATTTATCATTAGATAATGTAACATTTATAGAGTATTTCATCACCATAAAAGGAATACATATAGATCCTTAAAAAAATATGATTGAAGGGTGGCCTAAACCAACCTCTATGATAGAAATTAATATTTTCTGTGGTTTAAATGGGTATTATTGATTATTTGTAAAAAAAATCAATATTTTCCTAATAAAAATATCATGGAAAATATTAAAATATTATTGAATTTATTAATGTAAAGGTTGTTTTAAAAATTATAAGAAGAGTGTATTCACTGCACATTTTATCACTTTACCCACTAGTAGGGAAATTTTTTATATTCAATGATGCATCTAAAAAGGTCTTGGTTTGTGTACTCATGTAAAATAAAAATGTGATATGATATTACCCCCACCAAATAGTTATCCATGATAATAACTAACCAAAAACATGATTTTCAATTGACTATGTTGATATTCATAGTGATGATTTTGGGACATTATCTTTACAGGGTGAATTATAACATATATATGGATCAATCAAAGATCAAATATATATTAACAAAAAATTTAACTTAATATATTATAATGATTTTTCATAATGATGATAACGAATTGTGATCATTTGGTCCATTATTATTCTAAGAAATCATAAATTTGGGATATGATCTAAGGAGAATAGATCTCAAAACCCTACCCGTGATGGGTATTGAATGTAATATAATATTCATGGACATGAAAATGATGTAAAACGTAATGTTAAATGTTTCAACACCCTCTATTTCAACAAAAACTATTCAATAATCCATTTTTTATAATGTAATGGATTCTTATAAGGATTTTGAGTTTCATACGAAGATATACGATGATTTTCTAAAGATTAACTTTGTTGAAGATGGAGCTATAAGGTTCAAATCATAGTTATGTGTCCTATAGAAACTATAACTAAATAAGGAACATCTTGATGATTCTCATACATCATCCTTCTCTATTTATCTTAGGATAATGTAAAGGTATAAATATTTGACTAAAAAAATTTCATGGGATAACCTGAAGATAGAGATTGAAGATTTTTTATCTCAATGCTTGGTATGCTAGATGTCATGGCAGAATGAAAAATACATATAAGGGATTAATGAGTCATTTTAACATACATATAAGGAAATGTAAAAACATAACCTTTTGTATTTAATCATAGAACACCCCAAGAAATATAAGGTAAATAAATCTATATAGGTGGTAGTTAAATGCCTTACTAAGTACATTTCATTATTATCAAGGAATAATACTCTCTTAACAAACTCTGATATACTTAATTGGATTGGTAAAGCTATATAGAGTTCCACTATCTATTTTATTTGATCCAGATATGAGTTTTACCATGAGGTTTTAGAGATTCCATTATCAAGAATTTTATATAGAAATGAGCACCAGCACTATATTCCACCCTCATAGAAATGGTCAATCTGAAAGGAATAGTAAAACTATAAAGGATATATTAATACCATGTTCATTTTTTTCCATGGATGTTACAACCAACACCTTCCCCTATTAGAGCTAGAATATAACAATAGTTCTCATTATATAATTTAAATGTCTCCTGAAAAGTCACATTCGGGGTATAGGTTTCAGACTCTGAATTACTGGGATGATGTTAGAGAGAGGAATATTATTGTACATTATTGTGACCTAGAGACGATGGAAAAGGTTCAATCCATTAAAAAAAATCCCAAAAAAATCAATAGAATAGAAACAAAAATTGTTGATATAGTTTACAGTTTAATATGTGACAATTTGTTCCTTTTTATATCACCATGGAATAAATTCATGATGTTTTTAATGATGGGAATTCTTAGTCCTTGATACATCGATCCCTTAGAGAATATTGATCTATTAAGAGAGGTGTCCTATTTAACAGAACTTAAACCTAATCTATTGAATGTTCATTACTAATTATCTAAATCACTTTTGAGAAAATATCTAATAGACCCCACACATGTAATGAATTTAGATTTTTTACTATCGAAGGGTGACCTTTCAATTGAGGAGAAACTTATGGAGATCTTAGTGCATAATGACAACGTTATATGTAAAATGAAAGCATATATGATTCAAAAGATGAGGTGGAATGAGAATATTGAGGAAATACATGTAAATATAAGGTGGAGATGAAACAAAAATAACCTAATATGTTTTACTATATGAAATAAAAAATTTGAGGTCTAAATATATAAATGTGGGAAAATTATAATAACCAAAACTCTTATTAATGAAATTCCATTTATAATTTAATTAAATGACCTATTATGTAATGTAGTTATAGAAACATATAATCATCAATGATTATATCCAATTAGATTTAAAATGTTATTATAAAATAGGACAACTAAAAATATATTAATTTAATAGGGTTCATGTGATTAGTATATATTGAGGTTTATAATAAATACAATTGAAAAATACTAGAGAAGTGTTAGACTCAACTAGTAGAATCAATCCATATGAAACCCATTTATCAAATATTCCAAGGGATGTAACACCTATAATATTTTATCTTGTTTAAGACCATGACATGGTACATCAACTAATTAATGAGTGAATACTTTTACATGATATGTTCACGATCATTGAGATCATGGACCATACCATTTCAGTCAAACCACTCTATGAAAAACTCATAGTCACACACCTTACCCTTATGAAGTCTGCTCGTGTAATAATGAGTAATGTATGATGAACCTACTAGTATAAATATGTATAAATTTTATTAAATAAATTAGTAATCATATTTATTTATTACTTTTTTAATTTATAGTTTATTCTATAATAAGTTTGATTAAAATAATATTTTAATAAAATAAAACTCAAACTATATTTTTATGTAATACATAATTTTAAATAATAAAATAATTTTACATTATTCATGAATTATTGAAATAATGTATTTTTTAATAAAATATTATTATTAATTAGTATATATTAAAATATTTTTTAATATAATATTAAATGTTGAAATATAATTTTTATAAAGGCCATAAAACTATTATTGTGGAAAACAACTTTTTTGATAAACATGGATTATTAATTTTATAATTTTATTTGACATATTAAGATATTTGTTTAAATAAAATAACTTTTATTTTGGGAATTAATTTTTTGGAGGTATCCAGAGGTGAATGTTTTATCATTTTTTTGAGATAGTCAAATTTTCAGGTAAAAAACAAATATGGTTTAAATAAATATTATTTATTATGAAATCATAATGTTCCAAAAGTAAATTAATTTTTGAAAAAATATGTATACATGATAAAAAAAATATTTATAGTTTTATATTATTTCTTTGGTTTATTTGATTAATTTCAAAAAAAACTTTATTAATCTTCAAATAAATATATTATATTTTTAATGTTTTATAATCAATTATGTGTAAACATAACTCAATTACACATCACTAATGGTATTATTTTAATTTTATTAGATCATAGAAATATTAAATTATTAAATCCACTTCACATGGAAATAATCCATGGGAAATACACATTGGATTATTGTGTTTAAGATTACATTATTATATAAATTCAGAATCTTCAATTTCAAAAATAATAAAGAACCCATATTTTTTCTATATAATCCAACATAAGAATCCATTCATATTCCCAAAAAACTTTTTTTTAATATAACCATACATTTCCTCTCTATATACCTTACCAAGTATCCTCAATCTCTCATGAATCCCCACCTATGATTTTGGAAACACCGTCACAATGTAAGGGATCTTTCTTATTTCTTTTCCATTCAATATCCTTCATTAAAACAGTGATTTTGAATGGTAGTTGGTTATGTTGTAATTATTTTATAATAATCCATATAATTTACAATTTATATTTTAATAATTATATATTGTTTATCTCTTCTAATTATTACCTTTACCTAAGCCATTACAATGTCTAATGTATTATATCCTCTTCTTCTCCTCTTTATTCGAACACCATCTTTATGTAATGCCTTTTGTATTCTTATTTTTATAGATGGGATATTAATTTATAAATTCTTATTACTAAATTTATACATTACATGTGATAATATTACCCTTTAAATCACATTATTACCTCTACTTATTCATTGTGTGCTTCTGTTATGCTACCAAAAGTTTCATATAATATTTTTATAACAAATTATTATTCACGAATCCTTTTAACAAATGCCTTTGAATTCCTAATTTTTCATGTTGGATAATGTTATTAAAATATTATTAATTAACTTATGGTTTATAAGTGAGGATAGACCCATTTCACTCTAATTAATCCCTTTCACGATTCATTATTTACCCATGTTCTACTGCCGAAATTTTCCTGTGATTTTTTCAAGCCACCTCATTGTATTGTGAACACCACATCCACTTCCATTGAAGTGTACTCACCTACACATACATATAAATATTTTATTTTATAAATACATGTATTTATTACACAATAATGTTTTCGGGATTAAATGTGGTGCAATATAATCCTATATCGAAGGATCTATATTGAACACTTATGCATGTACGTGATATGAAAGTGACAGTTGCACCAGGAATTATAAAGTACTAAAAATGCATTGTGTAATATTTAATTCTCATTTTTCATACATATGGTATTATGGAGTTATCCTAATAAATTATGGGAATTTTCCCATCATGTTATGATATCTTGGTGGTTATCCATGACATATTTTTATGACATCAAAATTAATGTTGCTCACGCATTCCCATGTTTCCTTTTTTAATCATAGTATTTAATGATTCGATGATCATTTTTATAATTCACACCCATTTCATTCCACATTGAAATTAATTTCAATTTATTTCACTATTGGAAATAAGATCTACACCATTGGATTTGGGAAAACCAATGGTATAGTTCACTTATATCGACCTATACCAATGGTTTGGCTAAAAAAGTTGTTATAGGTTACTAATTTGGACATATACCAATGGCTTTCCAAAAACCATTGGTATAGGGGGGGTCCTATACCAACGGTTTTGATAAACCATTGGTATAGGACACATATATAGACCTCCCCTAATGATTTGTCTAAAAACGTTGGTATAGGGTCTCTATTATGGACATATGCCAACGGTTTTGGCCAAACCGTTGGTATATGTCCATAATAGAGACCCTATACCAACAGTTTTGAGAAACTATTTGCATAGGTCCTCCCTATTCCAATGGTTTGTGCAAAACCATTGGTATAGGGCCCAAAATCAAAGAATCTATACCAACAGTTCTCAAAACCATTGGTATAGGTCCATACCAATGGGTTTGAGAACCGTTGGTATAGTTACTTGTATTTTTATGGAATATTATTACAATGAATGTAAAATAAATCAAAAATTAAAATATTTATGATAACACATATATATATTTATAAAATTATGTTCACAAAAGTCAAGTTAGGTTAGTGGTTAGGTCGTTCAATCATAAACTGGAGTTACGGAGATCAAAACCAACAGAATGCTTTTTTTGAAATACATATACCAATGGTTTTATGGAATCATTAGAATAGATTTTTCATATTACATATACCTACAGTTTTAGAAATAGTTGGTATAGGTCTATACTAATAGTTTTTACAAAACCGTTGGTATATACTTATCTGCATGGCTTACTAGCCAACAGCTCTTTAAATCGTTGGTATAGGATATACCAATGGTTTGGAGGCTTATACAAATGGTTTCAAGTTGTTGGTATTGGGTATTTTTCTAGTAGTGCTTGTAATGATTTAATAATAATTTTTTCACTTGTTTGGATTTATAGATCAACCATTTATTATGTATTTCCACTTTTAATCTTATACTGTTCCAAATTATATGTAATTTTAGAACAATGTTAAAGAAGTTTTCAATAATGTTATTATATCATTCCAAATCCATTAAATTTTTATTTTATAATAACAGTAATTTTAGTTAAGTTATAACTCTATAAATTCTTCCACCAAATAAAAATATTTTCAATATAAACAAGTTCAAAATTCCTACTACTTCACAACACCAAGAACAATTTTCCTACAAATCCCCCAAAAAATAAAATTTTAATACATTTTAAATAAAAAAAATTGAAATACAAAAAGTGTAAAAACCATTGATAGATAATACACTGTATAGCCAATCGACGAACTCAAGAGCACACTCCTAACACTCCAAAAGCCATTAATGTTAAACCAGTACCATGAACTTGTAGCATAAAACTACCAACCACTGAAAAAATCCATCATAACATCTTGTCATGAAAAAGATGTGTTAGCTAAACATCACTAGTTACATATAACAGTCACTAATATCTATACACAAAAAATTATTCACAACTATCTGAAACAAAACCCAATTAGAAACACAAATGGAATTGGAAGATCAGTTGGTGTTGCCTCTTGGAAGCTCATTTCCACTTTTCCAATAAACCCTAAAAACTCAAGATCCACTAAACTATAAAACATTATAGGGGAGATCTAGACTATAACACCCCAAGATTCCACAGTACGCTTCTCTTTGATTAGTATAATAGCGTGCGTTGTACGCATCATTGAGTTCTAACACACCAACACCAATCATACAAGCTGTTATGAAAAGTAATATCCACTTTTTTAAATATTATAAATTTTATTTTTCAAAATGGAATTCATTTTTGGATACGTAATATCAAAATTATATTAGGGTGAATTTTTGGTATTTTTCTGAAAACATTCAACTTTTGATGAATATTGAAAACAATAAGTTATAGTTTAAAACCTAATTTTTTAATTAAATAATTATATATATTATTTAAATTTGTTTTAGGTAAAAATAGATACATAATACCTATATAAGTTAAATGTAATTCGTTGGAGTTAGTTTATAACAATTTTAGATATATAAAAATTTTATTGACCTTTTCACCGTCTTTTACCCATCTCCTGGGAGAATTTTCAAATGCACATAAAACCTATTTTTACCACTTCTGTGAGTGCAATTTCAAAAATTTGAGAGAAAATGTTAATAAAAAGGAGTAAAATGTGGTTCTATAAGATAAAAATATTTTTTGGGGAATAGTAATGTATTAATTTTATTTACCACAGTTAAAAGTAAATAGAAAAATTAAGGGTAAAAATGATATTATTATTACCATAAAACATGTCCTAATTCTATTGGATAAGTATAATTTATCACAACCCGTCCCCCGGGGCCCGTTTCATAACTACCCCAAGACCACCTTCCAAAGGCTAGGGGCTGGCGACTAGCACCAAAGGTGTATATCCCGATAAATGGGAAGGCATTTCCTTTATAAAAGTAAACAAACACCAATCAGAGTACAAGAAGATGAAAACACTAAGTAAAACTGAAAACAAAAGTAGTGCTGAATGTAAAGGGTCCGGAAATACAAGCCCAACTATACAGTACAAGGTAAAAGACAAAACAGCCGGAAGGTGACAAGCATCTCCTAGATCGTCCCCCAAGGATCCTACCTGAAGGGTAGGTACAGATAGACTCCACAACGATCTCACCCGTCAACCTCCTTAGTGTGTCATCTCGTCGTGAAGTCCACCACCAAATAATGTCTCATCATGAGGTCCACCTCCAGGTACCGTCCAGTCCTCGAACACTCGACCTCTATCTGCACTGCCCGTCGTCTGCAACCAACACAATGAGGTGCGGGCATAGCCCGTGCAGGGGTGAGTATAACGATACTCAGTAGGGACCCTGAGACCCTCAAGCTCTCACTAAATCCAACAAGGATAACCACAAATAATATTTCAACAGATAACCCCTACCAAGATATAAATCCATACATATACCCAAGTTATCAAGTAACCCATCTCAATATTGAGTAAACACAATGATTATGAAATCATTGGATAACCACTACCCAGGAATATGCCCATACGTATACCTAAGTTTTCAAATGACCCATCTCAATAATGAGTTAAACACAAAGGTCATAGACTCATCTCAAACTAGGATTTTCATTGTCGAAACCGTAACTGGTAAAGGGCCCTGTCTCTAGAGTGTACAGTGGTCCTGTCACGACTCTGAGGTACTGCTTACTAACCTAAGACTGCTGAGGTACTCCTCCTATCGAGTACTGTGGGCCTGCTGCTAAAACCAAGCGCTTCCCACCATGGGTCTGCCGCTACAACCAAGTACTTCTCCTCATAGCCTCTAGAGGTACTCCTTCTGTTGAGTACAGTGGGTCTGCCGCGTGGGTCTGTCGCTAATACCAAGCGCTCCTCCACCGTGGGTCTACCGCTACAACCAAGCGCTCCCCCTCATACCCTCCAGATGTACTCCTTCTGTTGTGTACTGTTGGTCTTCCACTATAACCAAGAGCTCCTCCACTGTGTGTCTGCTGCTACAACCAAGCGCTCCCCACTGGGCTATCCGAAACACACCGAGTCGATCGGTCAAGCAGTCGTCGGGTCTCAGCTGGATACAAGCTCTCTGTACTCCGCACGCTCATCTCCAAGAGGGTCCACTCCAAGAGCTACTGGTCAATACTCCATGTTTCAAAAAGTCCCATGAATAATTATCTCAAAGGACTGCCTCGTCATAGGGGTCTCAATGCAGCAGACGGCGCGTCAATCAGACGCCGGGTCTTTAAGTTATTAGCCTTTTCATCACAGGGGCCCGGTTGGTTTCGTGTATGAACCAACCCAACCGTATCTCAACTGTACCCCCAAACACGCATAGGGTATACTCATAGAGACCGTATCTAAACGTGATCACCAATTCCACTGACAGTTCGTCAAACGGACGTCCGGTTTGAAAGTTATCAACTTTTCTGTTCCAGGGGCCCAGAAGGATTTCAGGTACCATCCAATCCGGCCACTATAAAACTGCATCCAAACCACGGGCGAATTATGCCAAAAGTCCCGTCTCCTCATGAGGAATTCAAAAAGACAGACGGCGCGTCAATCGGACGCCCGGTCTGTGAGTTTTTGGCTTTTTTCGTTTCAGGGGTCTGGTTGGATTCGTGAGGGAACCAACCTGACTGTACTCCGATGGCATCCAAACCTCGAGCAGAGTAAGTCAAAAGTTCCATCTTATCAAGAGGAATCCAACAAAGTAGACATCACGTCAATCAGACGTTCGGAGCTCAAGATATAGACATTTCAGCTCTGAGGGCCCGGTTGGTTTTGTATCCGAACCAACCCAGCCGAACCCAAAGTTCTCTGAATCCCTGAGTGTAATATACCAAAACGACCGTCTCGATCCATGGATTGCTAAAAAACTGAAGTTACATCGATCAGAGTTCCTTAGACAATGATATGGACAATGAACCGGAAGTGATCTGAAAACGGGGGGTCGGGGCCCGGACCGACCTGGCCCAACCCCCCTGGGTGGGCCCGAACCGGGTCGACCAAAGCAGGCCCGGCCAGGCCGGGCAGCTCGCTGGCTGGGCCAGCGAGTTGGTGCTCCGGTGATGTGGCGCATGCCGCGTCCCCCCTAGATCCCGTGCGGCCGCGGGATCCACAAGCTTGCCGTCGCGGATTCAGCCGCGGTGGTTTTTCCAGGCGGCGCGCCTGGGTGCCGCCGCCTCCAGGCGGCCGGCCGGTGCCACCTGTGGTGTCCACGGGCCACCAGAGATACTCTGGGGGTCCGTTTTCAAATCCATCTACACCGATGCTCTTCCCGAGTCCCATTCTTCATTGTGGAAACATCAAATCGTCCCTACGGCCCATTCCATCAATGCCTATCGATCCGCACATCAAAAGAACAAACTGTGGAGTCTTTCGTTCGCCTTCTCGGTCCCAATTACGACCACACTTTCGTTCGGCCTCGATGGCGCGGCGAGACAGTGCCACGCATCCTTGCTGTAATTCTCCATGTTTCCGCATGGTGTCATTGCACCGCACCACCTTCATTCGAGCCGCAACATAGTCAACAATAAGGGGGAGGAGGGTCGGCCGTGTTTGTGCGCTCCGACCTCCTCCCGTTATAATGATAGTATGCAGCCAACAAATAGAATTCGACATACGACAAGGAAATAATTCACAGATAAAAACAAAAACCTCAACATCAACCCGCATGAATGAACGATCCGTGGATCAACCTGGAAATGGTCGGTCCGCACTCGTTGTTCTTTTCTCAAAAGATAAAGAGAATACAAAAATAAATTCCCCTACCTCTTGTCATTCATTATTCGTAGCATCACTTCGTCAATGTTGGAAGGAAAGACGTTGACGATGTTCTACCCAGGCGGCATCTTCTCCCATGACATGAAGGAAGAGGAAGAAAATTGGCGTTCCTCGTGGGCATCACCTCATGCTCTTGCATTGGATAAAGGAAGAAGGTAAGCACGTTGTCGGTCTTTGGTGGAGTCAGCATTCGTCGACGTGATAAAGTCATTCTTCCTAATTCTCCCAATGTCTTCCAACCAATATTTTCTAAGGAAAATAAAACATTAGGCTACCCAGAATTATAAAAAAAGTCATGCCTTTCAAATTTTTTCAAATGAATCAATTAATTAGGGAGCATAACTCATTAATTTTAGGTGTTGGAACATTAATGAGAGGAGAGAGAGAGGAAAAGGAAGGTTACTCAATTTAAGATGAGTTGGAAAAATAAAGAGGGGGTGTATAAGGAGTTTTGGGGAAGGTGAAAAAGGTGGGGGCTCGTGTGGGCCCCAACTCATCTTAAATCCTCTCAAGGGAAGTTAGAGAATCAGTGGGTCCCACCCCAACTCCCTCACATGGGCTAAACCACTTAGAAGGGAGAAATTAAGTTGAGATACAACTTAATTTTCACTTAATCCGCTTAGTGAAGAAATAAAAATATAAAACAATTACATTTTTATTCCCCATCAACACCTGAGCAAACGCAACTCCGAAATAGGTGTTCCTAAGCAAATACCGGCACTGTGGTTTCATCGGTGCCCTCAGATTTCGATTTCGAGCACCGTTTCAAAAGTTAGAGAACCCTTCTCGTTTGTTCACTAAACTTACTAGAGATAAACTTCGGAAATTGATTCCGGGAACACCGGGCCTCGGAATCAGGCGCAGTTTGAAACTAAATACTCGTAAAAATTCAAAGAAATTAAGAAAAAAATTCCTTGAAATTTACAGGTCTTTACATTACTCCCACCTCAAGGCTTTACGTCCCCGTAAAGCTTTAACACAAACTAGGGATACAAAAGCGGTACTGAGAACGCATTTGAGCCTTCCGCCCCCAAGTGCTCCCCTAGAGGTTCTCGTGCTGCCAACAAAAATGCACAAGAGGAATCGACCATCCTCGTAGGACCCGCTCCTATCGATCCTCAACCTCTACTAGAACCCTGGAAAAGTCACCCCATCACCAACGTCCAACTCCCCATGGCCTATGACATGTGTCGGGTCAAGCACGTATCTCCTCAGTTGAGATACGTGGAAGTCATCGTGCATCCAGTGCAACTGAGGTGGATGGGTCAAGTGGTAAACCACCTTGCCTATCCAACTGAGGACCTGGAAAGGTCCGCTGAACCTCATAGATTTCTCACCGCCTCGGCTACATATCCGTAAACCTTATCGAGGTGGGACCTGTATAAGAATGTGGTCGCCATTCTCGAACTCTAGAGGTCTCCCTTTCCAGATTAGAACTTAAACTCAAAAACTCATGCTGCCACGAGGGTAAGGTTGGCCGACCTATGAATGATCAGGTACACCCTCCATACACGATTTTATCCTATGCTGCCTAGGGTTTCCTTTTCGCCGACCAAGGAAAGCCCATCCTGATGTTTGCCTAATACCGTCAATTTGAGTATGAATAGTGATTGCTCAATCCATACTCAAACTAACGTCGTAAGGCCTCGACGCTGCCACCAAGAGGTCCAAACTGAGACTCTCTCCTTAAGTGTCAGATCACACCGTCATCATAAGTGTGACTATCGAGTCTTCTCCCAAACCTATCTCCAGACGTGAGGGTCAAGTCAACAGCTTAACTGGAATCTCTAGGTATGGGACTAGATTCATGGAAGGATGGGATGATTCATATCGATGTCTGTGGCTACGGAATCTAGTAGAAGACAAAGTCTGCACTTCGAATCATCCTTAGAGCCCTTTCGGTCGCACTCCTTGACCTCATGCTGCTACTCTTTTCCCCTGCCCTCCAGCTCCCCGACCCTGGAGGGGACAACAAAGGCGAGTGGTTGTAACATGTTGAAAAGTACACCAGCACATGCTGCTCACCTAGCTCTGCTTCCACGTCTGCTGCTCTGCAGATTCATCTGTCCTTGGCACTTCTTCTTCTTGAAACATTTTACACGTCCGAGTCTCTGAGACTGATGCCAGTTCGCATCTTCCCACTGTTAACATTCACTTGCTAAAATCGATCAGCCAATGAACATTCAACCACAAAGGTTCATTCTAGGACCCTAACATAAGTAGGAATGCGTAGAGAAAAGAGTGATTACTCGGATATCCCTTGAACACACCTCACTCTGAGGTCCGAGCTCTAATAACTGATCATATCATAGTCATCAAGTACCAAAAACGATTGGTACGCCTTGATGATTACTCAGCTACTGAAACATCATCCTGCCGAAGCTGTATAAGCTCTAGAAAAAAAAAACACTCAGCCACATCCTCAAGCCAGTTCTCAGCTTCTTGTGCATCTGGCTCACCTCAGAACTTGAGGGTATCTGATGTTAGAACATGTATAAGGCAGTAAGCCTACATGTGTCACCTACCGATACCACAGGTTGTAACTGATGAACAACATGTAGTGATGTATTTTTGACACACTACCCGAAGGCACTATCTCAGTCATCGGTCCACATACTGAAGCATATTCACTATGTGGACCATCCTCGTGGTCATTCACTGGAAAACACTAGTGGCAAAGTCCACCCTCCACCCTACTAATGTCTCAGCATGGTGGAAAACTCTAGAAATCACCTCCAGCCAGTGCTCTGCTGTCTGGAAATCTGCCTCGCCTCGTAACCTCAGAGGCCGCTGCTGCTGAAACACGTGCAACACGCTCTTCCAGCATGCATAGTTCACTAGTAAGGCTGGTGGAATCTACTACCCAACATGTGGTGGTGCTGCTGGTACACCACCCAAGGGTGCCAACATAGTAAAAAGGGCCCCGCACCAGATCCTCGCCGCTCGGTGGGCCGTCATCGAGTACTCTCTCAGAACTCCAACTGACTGTCTGCGTGGAGAAATCCTGAACAGATGCGACACAGTCAATGATTTATACATGGTGAGCTGACCTGGTTTGAGCTGACATAAAACTTTGGAAACACACACGCAATTAGTGTTTTCGTGTACAAAGTTGGAAATCAGTAGTCAGGGTCCTGGTGTACGGATACGTCGGCCGCCGCACCAACACTGGACACTCTGATCTGAAGACCAGACTTGGTACCCTTAAGAATATTGCTTCACTAAAAGAAAAAGATCAGATCCCTTAGTTCTGTGGTAGAAGTGAACTTCTCTGATACCAATTTGTCACGACCCGTCCCCCGGGGCCCGTGTCGTCACTACCCCAAGCCCACCTTCCAAAGGCCAACGGCTGGAGACTAGCACCGAAGGCATATATCCCGATAACTGGGAAGAAATTTACTATATAAAAGTAAAAAAACACCAATCAGAGTATAAGCGGAAGAAAGCACTAAGTAAATCTGAAAACAAAAGTAGTGCTGAATGTAAAGGGGCCGGAAATACAAGCGCAACTGTAAAGTGCAATGTAAAAGACAAAACAGTCAAAAGGTGACAAGCATCTCATGGATCATCCACCAAGGATCCTACCTGAAGGGTAGGTACAGATAGAGAAGCTCCTGGATCATCCACCACAGATCCTACCTGAAGGGTAGGTACAGATAGCCTCCACAATCCTCTCGCCCGTCAACCTCATCCGAGTGTCGTCTCGTCGTGAAGTCCACCATCAGATACTATCTCGTAGTGAGGTCCACCTCCGGGTACCGTCCAGTCCTCGAACACTCGGCCTCTGTCTGTGCTGCTCGTCGTCTGCAACCAACACAACGAGTTGCTAGCATAGCTCGTACAAGGGTGAGTATAACGATCCTCAGTAGGGACCCCGTGACCCTCAAGGTCTCACTAAATCCAACAAGGATAACCACAAATAAGATTTCAACAGATAACCTCTACCTAGATATATGCCCATACATATACCCAAGTTATCAAGTAACCCATCTCAATCTTGAGGAAACACATAGATTATGAAATCAACGGATAACCACTACCCAGGAATATGCCCATACATATACCTAAGTTTTCAATGGACCCATATCAATCATGAGATAAACAAAAAGGTCATAGACACAGCTAAAACAAGGATTTTCATTGTCGAAACCGAAACTACTGAAAGGCCCCGTCTCTGGAGTGTGTAGTGGTCCTGTCACGACTCTGAGGTACTGCTCATTAACCTATGACTGCTGATGTACTCCTCCGGTCGAGTACTGTGGGCCTGCTGCTACAACCAAGAGCTTCCCACCATGGGTCTGCCGCTACAACCAAGCATCCCCCCTCATAGCCTCCAGAGGTACTCATTCTGTTGAGTACCGCGGGTCTGCCGCTACAACCAAGCGCTCCTCCGCCGTGGGTATGCCGCTACAACCAAGCGCTCCCCCTCATAGCCTCTAGAGGTACTCATTCTGTTGAGTACCGCAGGTCTGCCACTACAACCAAGCGCACCTCCTCTGTGGGACTGCTGCTATAACCAAGCGCTCCCCAATGGGCTTTCCGAAACACACCGAGTCGATTGGTCAAGCAGTCGTCATGTCTCAGCTGGCTACAAGGTCTCCGTACTCCGCAGGCTCGTCTCCAGGAGGGTCTGCTCCACGAGCTACTGGTCGATACTATAGGTATCACAAAGTTCCATGAAGAAGTATCTCAAAGGACGACCTCATCATAGGGGTCTCAACACAGTAGAAGGCGCGTCAATCGGACGCCCGGTTTGAGAGTTATTAGCCTTTTTGTCATAGGAACCCGGTTGGTTTCGTGTACGAACCAACCCGACCGTATCTCAACTATACCCTGAACTCACATAGGGTATACTCATAGGGACCGTTTCTCAACGTTATCACCAACGCCGCTGACGGTTCGTCAAACGGACGTCCGGTCTGAATGTTATCAACTTTTCTGTTCCAGGGGCCCGGTTGGATTTCGGGTACAATCCAACCTGGCCACTATCCAACTACGTCCAAACCATGGGCAATGTACTCCAAACGTTCGTTCTCCTTAAGTGGAATTCAACGAGACATACGGCGCGTCAATCAGACGCCCAGTCTGTGAGTTATTGGCTTTTTTCGTTTCAGGGGCCCGGTTGGTTTCGTGAGTGAACCAACCCGAATGCACTCTGACGGCATCCAATCCTTGAGCGGAGAAATCCAAAAGTTCCGCCTCATCAAGAGGAATCCATCAAAGTCAACGTCACATCAATCAGACGTCCAGAGCTCAAGATATAGGCGTTTCCGCTCCGAGGGCCCGGTTGGTTTCGTATCCGAACCAACCTTGTCGAACACAATGTTCTGTTAAACCTTGAGTGTAATATACCGAAATGATCATCTCGATCCAAGGATCACTACGAAATTTAAAGTGTGTCGATCGAAGGTCCTTAGCCCATGATATGGACAAAAGACCGAAAGTGATCTGAAAATCGGGGTCTTGGCCCGGACCGACCCGGCCCAACCCCCTGGGTCGGCCCGAACCGGGGCGACCCGACTCGGGTCCGTGTCCGGCCCGGATGGGAATGGCCCGGCCCGGTCGCCCAAGCTGGCGATGCTCGGCCGGGTGGCTCACTGGCTTGGCCAGCGAGCCAGTGCTCCGCGGATGCGGCACGTGCCGCGCCCCCCGCCCCTGGATCTCGCGTGGCTGTGGGATCCACCAACTCGTCGCCGCCTCCAGCCACTGGCACCGCCACGCCAGTGTCCCACGCCGCCGGTGGTGTCTACGGTCCGCCGGAGTTACTCAGGTGGTCCGTTTTCAAATCTGTATGCACCGATGCTCATCCCGGGTCCCGTTATTCACTACGGAAACATCAAATTGTCCCTGCATCCCATTCCTTCAATGCCTGTCAATCCGCACGTCAAAAGAACAAACTGCAGAGTCTTCCGTTCGCCATTGCGGTCCCAATTAAGACCACACTTTCGTTTGTCCTCGACGGCGCGGCGCGACGGTTCCGCGCATCCTTGCCGTAATTCTCCATGTTTCTGCGTGGTGTCGTTGCACCATGCCACCTTCGTTCGAGCCGCAACATAATCAACAACAAGGGGGAAGAGGGTCAGCCGTGTTTGTGTGGTCCGACCTCCTCCCATTATAATGATAGCAGACAACCAACAAATAGAAGTTGACGTACGGCAAGGAAATAATTCACAGGTAAAAAAAATAAACCTCAACATCAACACACATGAACGAATGATCCACGGATCAACATGGAAATTGATGTTCCACGCTCGTTGTTCTTTTCTCAAAAGATAAAGAGAATACCAAATAAATTCCCCTACCTCGTGTAGTTCGTCGTTCGTAGAATCACATCGTCTACGTTGGAATGAAAGACGTTGACGATGTTCTACGCGGGGGGTGTCTTCTCCCTTGACATGAAGGAAGAGGAAGAAAATCAGTTTTCCTCATGGGCATCACCTCATGCTCTTGCCTTGGATGAAGGGAGAAGTTAAGAACGTCGTCGATCTTCGGTGGAGTTGGCATTCGTCGACGAGAGAAAGACGTTCTTCCTAATTCTCCCAAAGTCTCCCAACCAATATTTTCCAAGGAAAATAAAACATTAGGCTCCCCAATATTATAATAAAGTCATTCCTTTAAAATTAATTCAAATGAATCAATTAATTAGGGAGCATAACTCATTAATTTTAGGTTTTGGCACATTAATGAGAGGAGAGAGAGAGGAAAAGGAAGGTTACTCAATTTAAGATGATTTACAAAAATATAGAGGGGATTTTAAGGAGTTTTGGGGATGGTGAAAAAGGTGGGGGCTCTTGTGGGCCCCAACTCATCTTAAATCCTCTCAAGGGAAGTTAGAACATCAGTGGGTCCCACCCCAACTCCATCACATGGGCTAAACCACTTAGAAGAGAGAAATTAAGTTGAGACACAACTTAATTTTCACGTAAACTGCTTAGTGAAGAAATAAAAATATAAAACAATTATATTTTTATTCCCCATCAACACCCGAGCTAACGCAACTCTGGAATAGGTGTTCCTAGGAAAATACTGGAACTCTGGTTTCATCGGTGCCCTTGGATTTCGATTCTGAGCATCGGTTCAAAAGATAGAAAAACCCGCTCGTTCGTTTACTAAACGTACCCAAGCTAAACTTTGGAAATTGATTCCGGGCACACCGGGCCTCAGAATCAGGCGCCGTCAGAAATTGCGTACTCGTAAAATTCCAAAGAAATTAAGAAAAAAAAATTCCATGAAATTTATGGGTCTTTACATAATTCGACCATAAAAATCCATATTAATAAAATATTAACCACTTTGGTCCAGTTGGATTTTATTGGGACATTTATTATAATTTAATTCAAAGAAGAGTTAAAAGAGTTAAAATAAAAGTTTAATAACTATACCATTTTTAATATTGGGTTGTACATAAGATAAATTAGATTATAAATATTAATTAGAAAGATAAAAATATTTCCTACATAATGGTATTTAATTTATAATTTTTAGAGATTATATAATTTAATTTATTTGTAACACAATGGGGATGCAGTAACTACCTAATTAATGAAATATAAAAAAATTGATATCCTAAATATACAAATAAATGTAATTTGAGAAATTTTATGAATTAAAATAATTTTATCGGTTAATATAACATATTAGTATTGGTTTTATTAATTTGGTTCGAAGTAATAATGATGTTATGAATTTAGAAAATACAAAATTCTATAATGTTTAAAAATTGACATAACGGAATTTTAAAAACAAATATTATATTATTAATTGATATTCTATTCCTAAAAATAAAATGATCTCTCAAAAGACTTATATAATGATATGTGTATCATTAATGAACCACATAAGGTTCTATTGGAAGTATATAGTATGTTTATTAACCATTTAATATAAAAATACAAAGAGACATGGTAAATGTCAAACTATTTAACTGAGTTAAATCTAAATGATAAAGTTAATATAATGACCCAAACCAGTTTAAAACCTATTTTTTGAGTGGGTTCCGAACCATCCCCACCATATCCTTTAAATAATACACTTTTTATCCATTAGAACCGAATATTATTTTATTATAAAATAATATTTCTTGCTTTTCCTAAGGGTCCCCTCACCCTTCTTATAAAAGGGCACTCCCCCTTCTCACTAATTCACACCTTCAAAGCCTTTTGGCTTCGAAAAACCCAACCCAATTATCCTCTCAACTTCCCTCACATCATCGTAGTGGTGTTCCTTTTATCATAAGTCCAACATAAAGAACCTTTTTGATCAAATCAAAAGGAATAACCTGAAGAAGATGTAATAATTTTAACACCCTATTTCATGTTATTTTCTTCTCCCACTTCTTCGTTCATTATTATTCCCATTATAAAATAATAAATATAGTATCTTATATATACTGGTATGTTATTATAAATATGGTACAACCATATTCATTGTTGTATCCATCCATTGAATGACATGTCCCCATACGTGTGTACGTATGGCTTATCGTCTCCCCGTCGTGGTGTATTTGTTATTCAATACATTATTATTTTGATGTGTATAATAATGATGTGTAATTCATGTAAATAATAAATATAACATGATAATAATTCTGTATATATGATATAACATTAAATTATATATTATTTTAATATCAAAATTATGATATTGTCACTCGTGTGTACGTACAGATTACAGTCTCCACGAACGCAATGAGATTCATTCCCCATCGTATCCATTCAAGAATAATATTAATTATGTGATTCAAAATAATGTGTAAATACTTGATATCATTATTTATAAGAATAATATTCATTCCATCCAAAACAAATATTACTCAAATAATAATGAATATAAAGGAAAACAATTCTTTAACACCCAAAACGACGATAATACTAAGACATTATTAACAAAGCAATGTTACAAGATCATATATGATATAATATTAATTTATATGATTATTCTATAATTTAATAACAATTATTTCAACATTATTAAAGAGGCTAACCTACCCTCAACCAAGTAAAAGTACAAGGTAAGGGTTAATTTCACAATTTCTTTATTATCCAAGGTTCTTTTTACGTAAGTATCTATTGAGACCTTTTTATCATCCAAATCCATGTTTCTTAAACATATATTTCAAAAAATTCTTAATATTTTATAGAATATGGGTTAAAGAAATTTATAACCTTGTTTTAATTTTATAAGATGTTTATAAAATAATCTTTCTGTTGTTTTCCATATAAGGTCCTTTTTATCTTTTTGACAGAATTAAGGTAAGAATATCTTTTTTTAAATTTATAGTGGGTGTGGCTATTTTCCACCATTATAAAATTATAGAAGCTTCCCTTACAAGCTTATAAAAATATTTTCAATGTAAATGTTTTCTTTTATAATTATTTAACTTTTAAATCATTTCAAAAACAGAGATATTTCTCTCAAATTGTTTTGATTTCATTTATGTCAACATCCTTTGATGGATTTAAGCTTATTCGAAGTTGATTTATTATGATACAAAAATTCCATATTTCATTGAAGCATTTGTGATATGTCTGACTATGGATGTTTTATTTTCATACCATTCATGGTTTGGGAGAAAGTATTGACATTTCATGTGCTAGTTTTAATACAAATGTTTATGTTATGTTTAATCCTTTTCATATGAGTAATGCATTGGACATAGTAAGTGATCGGTGGATCCCGTTATAGCTCCTCGATGCATCGGTAGGTCTCATGAGACAAAATAGTGTTTTCAAACAATTCCATACCAAATTTTTTTTTGTAGTCTAGGCATCATGCCTTGACTATGTGGTTATGATAGTCTGGAATTATGCATTCCATCATTATGAAAGTGGTTGTTGATAATGCATGTGATTATTAGACTAGTTTAATATCCATGTGAATATGTAAATGGAATTATTTCATTTTATTTTTTCTCTATTCTGCTAAATTTTATGACTAAAAGGCTTTTGTTTTAGTTATACATTGCCTTAAATGATTATGCTTATTTATGAAAGCTTCCACTATATTATTATCCTTACTGTGCATCTGAGCTCACTCATTTATATGTTTTATTTTCACCCGGATGTGAAGAAGTATTTTATGACTGACCAAACTGGGATAGTTTGAGGGGATATTAGTGTGGAATATGGAGACTATGTTGTTGTAGTTTTCACTATATGATATAATGTAAGACTTATGAATGTATATAGTGTTTCCTAGGCTACTAAACAAATCTGTCTTTCAAGAATCGATCTTTTTTTATCATGACAATGTTATGTAATAATGCACCGACTCTAGGTAACTAGGGTCGGGGCGTTACAGTTGGTATCAGAGAAAGTTTAGTACAAACCTTGGAAGCTAGATTTATATAAACTCTGATTAGAGAACATATGCCTAAGATGGACATTGAGGATTTTTATAGAAGAACATCCTAGAATTTTAGTAATTTATAGATTTCATGAGTTTTCCAAGGAATACATCCCAGTATGGATTCAAGCAGCTAGAGGTGGCACTAGAACAGATGTACCTAGGTGTAAAACCTGAAAACCCTGCTTCGAACTAGACTCGAATGGGAACTGGTGCACGACTACGAGCGTTTCTTTACTCTTGGTTATGACACTCTCGAGGGATATTCTTAGGATAATTATCATTTTTTTACAAACCATTATGAAGGGTTTATGAGTATATAAATTCTCAAAGAACACATTTTTATGATGATGTATTATATCCATAAACTGGTCAATTTATTTTAAGTTTTTTGCAAGTTTGTAATTATGTATTTCGATTCATAAACTAATCTGGTTTATGAAATTTTTTAGAAAGGGCGCCTAGTGGAAGGAATGGAAACCGTATCAATTCACGCACTCCATGTAGGGGTTTCCCTCCTACTGAAAAAAATTATAGTGGAGCTGGTGATACAACTGGTGCTGATCTTCTTATCACCATACTGGGACAACTCATTCAGGTTATGAATAAAAACCATACTCGTATGGGGCACCCTGATCCTTAGCATGGAGGGTCAATGCTAGATCAATTCATGAGGCATCATCCACCAACATTCTATGGGAGTACGAATCCATTTGTAGCTGAGAAATGGATAACTTTCTTATAGAAAATAGTCAATGCCTTGGGGAGTAGTGAAAGGGAAAAAGTTGTCATGGTAGTTAACCGCCTCACTGAAGATGTTGATCAATGGTGGTCATTGATTCAAAATACAAAGGAAGTTTATGAAGTATCAAATATGGAATGGAGGGATTTTAAAGATCTTTTCTTATAAAAATAATTTCCTCATGACTATCGAGCAGATATGGAATGGAAATTTATGAGTTTAAGGAAAAAGGAGGATGAGAATGTAGCAAATTTTGAGGCTAACTTTACATGGATAGCGAGGCATGATACAGATTATATATGAAAATGAATAAGTAAGATTGATCATTTTATTTATGGGTTATAACCATTTCTCTATCGAGCATTAGTCTCACAATCCATCTCGTCACATGAAGATATTGTCTCATGTGCTATCAAGACAAAAAGGAATTCTTTCAGTCTTATGACTTTATAGAAAAGCAATAGAAGAAGATATCTACTGATCACTCTTGAAATAGAAATAATTGGAATAAGGGAAATGTTGAATATCCATCCTGTAGAAAATGTGGGAAGAAACATCCGGGTACTTTCATGAAGGGGATTCATATCGGTTACAATTGTGGTGAAAAAGGCCACCATGCTCGTGATTGTAATAGGAAAAAGGAAGCTGCCGACATTTAATACTACAATTGTAGGGAGATGAGACATTATGAAAATGAATTTCCTAAGCTTTAGGGAATCATACCTCCGAAAAGGCCGAGGGATCAAGGCCAAGCTTATGTTATCACTACTGCTGAAGTAGATGCTCCTAAAGACGTGGTGTCTGGTAATTTAATGGTTTCCTCATGTTTAGATAATACATTATTTGACTCTAGATCATCACATTGTTTCATATCTTCCCAATTTCCGAAGAAAATTAGACATTTCATATTTTTTTGAAAAAGGTAGTTTTCAGTAGAAACTCATACGGGAAGTATCATTGCTACATTTTTATTGAATCAGTTCCCATTAGGGAATATAAATGTTCTTTATCTGCTGATCTCATCGTCATACCCATGATTGAATTTTATATAATCCTCGGTATGGATTGTATTTCGGACGATGATGGAAAAATTTATTGTAAGAAGAAGTATGTTACTATTTTTGATGACGATGATAAAGAACACCTTATCTTTAGAGAAGAATCGTCACCACCAAATTCTTATCTAGATCCTACCATAGTAGCTCAACTAAATTCAATTATTGGGGAGGAAGAGAATGAAATGATTGTGGGTGAGGAAAGGAATGTTCAAATAGAGGATGTACCTATTGTGAGTGAATATGTTGATGTGTTTCCAGAAGAATACCTGGAAATTCTTAGGAACGATAAATTGAGTTTTCCATTGATTTAATTCCTTGTTCAAGGCCCATATCGAAGACCCCTTATAGAATGGCCACTATATAATTAGTGGAACTAATGGAACAACCTGAGGAATTGAGTTATATGGGATTTATTTGCCCAAGGGTTTCTCCATGGGGAGACCATATCCTTTTTGTTAAAAAGAAAGATGGATCTACAAGGTTATGTATCGACTACATGGAGATAAATGCTACAACAATAAAGAACAAGTATCCCCTACCTCACATTGATTATTTACTTGAACAACTGCATGGAGTTCAATATTTTTCAAAGATTGAACTTTGATCTGGATACCATCAGTTGTGTGTGAAGAAGGATTAAATTTCAAAGATATCATTTCGAACCAGGTATGGGCATTATGAGTTTATAGTAATGCCTTTTGGATTGACTAATGCACCCTCTGTTTTCGTGGATATAATAAATAGAGGTTTCAAGGAATATGTTGATGACTTTGTAGTGGTATTTATTGATTATATCTTGATATACTCAAAAATCAATGATGATCATGAAAACCACTTGAATATTATCTTGAAGACTCGTAGAAGACATTAATTGTTTGGGAGGTTTAGCAAGTGTGAATTATGGCTTCAGGATATTTCATTTTTGGGCCATATTGTCACTAAAGATGAAATCTATTTTGATCCTTCTAAGACAAGAGAAATACAAGAATGGCCAACACCAATGAGTATAACCATGGTGCACTGTTGTATTGGTTTAGCAGGTTATTATCGACGTTTCGTCCATAATTTTGTCTGATTGGCTAACCCATTAATGAAGCTCACACATAAAGGGGTTAAATTTGTTCGTACAAAAGAGTGTGAACAATGTATTCAATAACTGAAGAGAAGATTAGTCAATGATAATATATTAACACTACCATCTAGGAATTATGGGTTTGTTTTTTTAGGGATGCTTTAATGAAATGACTTGTTTATGTCCTTATGCAAGATGATAGGAGAAAAACTATCCTACTCATGATCATGTGTTAGCTTCCATAATCTTTGCTTTGAATATATGGAGACATTATCTCTATGGTAAAAAAAATGTGAGATATATACCAATTAAAAGAGTTTGAAGTATATTTTCTCACATAAAGAACTCAATATTAGGCAAAGGAATTTTTTTAACTACATAAAGATTATGATTGCATGATAAACTACCCCCCGGGGAAGGCAAATAAGGTGGAATATGCTTTATGTAGAAAGGATCATGGAGTTTTTAACAAGATGAGAGTTCGAAGGGATCCTATTTTTAATGGATCTAGTAAAGATGGATATGAGAATATCCATGGAAGGGGAAACATCAATTCTTTTTCAAATGGTTTTCAAAATCTCATTACTATAAAGAATAATGAGTTCTCAGACCGATGATGAAGAGTTTCAAAATAATATTAAAGCTGTGAATGATGGGAGATTGAGTGACATTGTGTATGAAGATGGAATTTTGAAATTTGGGAAGAGACTTTCTGTTCCCGATATACCTGATCTAAAAAGGGAATTGTTGGACAATGCTCATCGTTCAAATTTCACTATACACCCTGGGAGAACCAAGATGTATAGAGATTTGACGGAACATATTTGGTGGGAAAACATGAAGATGGAGATTGATGATTTTGTTTCAAGATGTATGGTTTGCCAACAAGTGAAAGCTAGAAGACAACAGCCTGGAGGATTCATGCAACCTCTTCCAATACCAGAGTGGAAATGAGATAATATTACGATTGTCATTGTCATGGGGCTACCAAAGTCTCCTAGAAGGAATGATGAAATATCAGTCATTATTGATCGTCTTACCAAGTAAAAACTTTTTCTTGTTATAAGAGAACATTTACCACTTGAATGTCCAGCAAGGCTGTATATTAATGTATTTGTAAGACATCATGGAGTACCCCTATTGATTGTTTCTTATCATTATCCACAATTACATTAGAATTCTGTAAATGTATTCAGAATGCCCTAGCTACTGAACTTGATTTGAGCACTGCCTACAACCCCCAAACTGATGGACAATCAGAAAAAACTATTCAAACCATAAAAGACACGTTGAGATCTTGCTCAGTTGACATTCAGGGTATGCGGGATCAATATTTACCTCTGGTGGAATTTTCCTATAATAATTGATTCCATTCAAGTATTTGGATGGCACCATATGAAGCATTGTATGGAAAGAGTTGTCGCACACCAACCTGTTGGGATGATTTTGGTGAGAGAAAACTTGTAGGCCCAGAACTGGTAGAGGAAATGATAGAAAATGTGATGGTAATCTAAAACCAAATCAAAGATGCTCAAAGTAGGCAGAAAAGCTATGTCGATAACTGATGGATGGATTTGGAATTTCATGTAGGAGACCATGTTTTCTTGAATGTATCTCCATGGATGGGTGTTATACATTTCAGTAAGAAGGGAAAATTGAGTCCAAGGTACATCATACCTTTCAAAATTCTAGAATGAATTGGGGCTGTAGCTTATAGTTTGGCAATACCACCTAATCTCTCCAAAGTTCACGATGTGTTCCATGTATCACTGTAGAGTAAATACATGCCAGACCCAACAGATTTACTCACCTATGAGGAATTAGAACTGGAACATATTCTTTCTTATTGCGAATATCCTGTCATGATTCTTGATACAAGAGAACAAGTGCTGAGAAACCGGACGACTCATCTAGTAAATGTTCTATGGAGAAACCATAAGATGGAAGAGGCAATGTGGGAACCCGAGGAACTTATGATGAAGAACCACCATAGTCTTTTTAGGCGGAAATAATCTAGAAATTTTGAGGGAGATTTTATTTGAAGGAGGGGAGAATTTGACACCCATAGATTCCATGGTACGATTCTCTTTAAATAATATTGTAGCAGGTGTTGTACGCAACTTTGAGTTTAGACACACCACAACCAATTAAATTAGCCATTATGAATAGTAATAACCATTTTTTAAAATTTTATAAATTTTATCTTTCAAAATGGACTTATTTTTTGGATTCAAAATATCGAAATTATCTTAGGGTGAATTATTTGTATTTTTCTGAAAACTTTCATTTTTTGATGAATAGTTAAAAACACTGAGTTATAGTTTAAAACTGAATTTTATAATTAAATAATTATATATATTTTTAAAATTTATTTTAGGACAAAAATTATACACAATACCTATATAATTTCAATGTAATTCATTGGAGTCAGTTTTTTATAATTTTAGATATATAAAAATTTTATTAAAATTTTCCCAGTCCTTTACCCATCTCCTAGGAGAATTTTCAAATTCACATAAAACATAATTTTACCACTTCTGTGAGTGTAATTTAAAAAATACAAGAGAAATGGTTAATATCAATTTGTAAAATGTGGTTCAATAAGATTAAAATAATTTTTGGTGATTAGTAAATTTTTATTTTTATTTACCACGGTTAAAAGTAAATATTGTAATTATGGGTAAAAATGATATTATTATTACCCTATCACATGTCCTAATTATATTGTATAATTATAATTCGACCAAAAAAAACTTAGGAATAAAATATTAACCACTTTGCTCCACTTGTATTAGATTATGACATTTATTATTATTTAATTCAAAGAAGACATAAAAGAGTAAAAATGAAATTTTAATAACTAATTTTTTTTTCATTTATGGTTTTATATAATATAAATTCTATTATAAATATTAATTGTAAAGATAAAATTATTTCCTACATAATAGTATTTTATTTATATTTTTTAGATATTAAATAATTTAATTTACTTATGACACAATGGTGATGCAGTAATTACCTAACTAATGAAATATTAAAATATTTGATATTATAAATAACAAATAAATTTAATTTGAGACTTCTTATGAATGAAACTAATTTTATAGGTTAATATGAAATATTAGGGTTGGTTAGATGAATTATTTTCGAAGTAATAATACTTTTATGAATTTAGAACAAACAAAATAACAAATAGTGTCAAATTGACATAAAAGAATGTTTAAAACAAATATTATAGTATTAATTGATATTCTATTCCTAAAAATATAAGGCTCAGCCAAAGGAATTATATAATGATAGGTGTATCATTAATGAACCACTTGGGGTTCTCTTAGAGGTATACAGTATGTTTATTAAGCAAATAATATAAAAATACCAAGAGACATGGTAAATGTCAAACTATTTAACTAAGAGATAAATGTAAAAGATAAAGTTAATATAGTGAACCAACCCTGTCTAAACCTATTTTTTTAGTAGTTTTAGACACATCTCCATATTAGTCTTTAAATAATCCACTTTTTAGCCATTATAAACCGAAAATTATTTTATTATAATATAATATTTCTAGCTTTTCCTAAGGTTCCCCTCACCGCTCTTATAAAAGGGAACTCCCCCTTCTCTCTAATTTACTCATTAAAAGCCTTTTGGCTCGTCCAAACCCTACCAAAATATTTCTTAACTTCTCTCACTTCATTCTATATTCCTTCCTTTAGTCAGAAATCCAACTTAAGGAGCCCGTTTGATCAAATAAAAAGGAAGAACTTGAAGAAGAGGTAACAATTTCACCACCCTCTTTAAATTTATTTTCTTCTTCCACTTCTTCTTTCTTGGTTAATTCCATTCTAAAAAAATAAATACACTATATTCTATATACTATTTTGTTATTATAAATATTTTACAACCATATTAATTATTCTTTAAACCATTTGAATGACATGTTACCATAGGTGCGTACGTACGGCTTACCGTCTCCACGTCGTTGTCTAATTGTTATTCAATGAATTATTATTTGGATGGGTATAATAATTTTATGTAATTAATGTAAATAATAAATATAACATGATAATGATTCATTATATATGATATAAAACCCAATTATATATTATTTTAATATCAAAAGAATGATATTGTCACTCATGCGTACGTACAGATTACCGCCTCCACGAACGCGATAAGATTCATTCCCCGTCATATCAATTCAAGACTAATTTTAATTATATGATTAAAAATAATGTTTAAAGACTTGATATTATTATTGATATTAATAAGATACATTCCATCCATAACAAATATTACTCATATGACAATTAATATAATGGAAAATGGATTCTTTAACACCCGAAACGACGATAATACTAAGATATTATTAACAAAGAAATGTTAAAAGATCATATATGATATCATATTAATGTACATGATTCATGTGTAATTTAATAAAAATTATTTCACCATTATACAAGAGGTTTATCTACCCTCTTCAAATTAATTGTACATGGTTAGGGTTAATTTCAAAATCTCTTTATTATCTGAGGTTGTTTTTACGTAACTATCTAATGGGACCTCTTTATCATCCACATCCATGTTTCAAAAAGATATATTTCAAAACATTATTAATATTTTATAGAATATAGGTTAAATTCATTTATACCATTCATTAAATTTTATATAAAGTTTATAAAATAATCTTTTCATCGTTTTCCCAATAAGGTCCTATTTAACATTTTCGAAAGAATTAAGGTAAGAATGCCTTTTTTAACTTATACAGTGGGTGTGGCTATGTTCCGCCGATATAAAATTGTCGAAGCTTACCTTAAAATCTTATAAGAATATTTTCAAAGTAAATTCTTTATTTTATAATTTTTGACTTTTATATGACTTATAAAAAAGTGATATTTCACTGAAATAGTTTTGATTTCATCTATGTCAACATCCTTTGATGGACATTAAGTTTATTTGAAGTTGATTTATTATGATAAAAAAGATCCATATTGTATTGATGGTTTTGTGATATGTTTGACTATGTATGTTTTATTTTTATACCATTCATGGTTAATGGAGAAAGTATTGAAATTTTTTATGCTATTTTTAATATGAATGATTATGTTATGTTTAAACCTGTTCATATGAGGAATTCATTGGACATAGTAAGTGACAGGTGGAGCCTGTTATAGCTCATCGATGAATCATTAAGTCTCCTAAGACAAACTAGTGTCTTGGAAGAAGGCCTTGAAAAAATTTTATTTGTAGTCTTGGATCAAGGCCTTGACTATGTGGTTATGATAGTCTGTCATTATACATTCCATCATTATGAATGTGGTTATTGATAATGCATGTGATTATTCGACATGTAGAATATCCATTTGAATACGTAAATGGAATTATTTCATTTTATTTTTTCCATATTATACTAAAGTTCATGTTTAAAAGGCGTTTGTTTTAGTTTTACATTTCCTTAAGTGTTTATGATTATTTATGAAAGTTTCCGCTAAATTGTTATCCTTGATGATCATTGAGCTCACCCCTTTCTATGTTTTAGTTTTCCCAGGATGTGAGAATGTATTTTATCACTAACCTGTAGAGATAGACTTAGGGGATATGAGTGTGGACTATGGAGACTATGTTGTTGTATTTTTTTACTATATGATGTAATGTACAACTTATGAATGTATCTACTATTTCCAAGGCTACTAAACTAATCGGTCTTTCGAGACATGATCTTTTTTATCATGCCAATGTTTTGTAATAATACACCAAATCTAGGTAACTGGGGTCAGGGCATTACATAGACCCTCAATAATGAATAGATGTAGAAGAAGAACCATGCCTCAATAGGTACCCAAAACCAACCAGGAACATAAACCCCTACCTTACGTTCTATGAACAATACATTTATCCAACAAAACAACATAAGGAAAGAAGATGATGATGATTGCACCTATAACACCGAATACCACTTTCAACTCACATCAAAAAAATGTATTTCAAGTAAACCAGACCTGTTTGACCAGGACATGAGTGAAGGATCATGAGGACATAGTAGAGAAAAAATGGTGTAGGGCCACTATGGAAAAACTAACCATTTTCCTGCACACTGAATTGAGCACCACCACAACAGGAAAAAACATCACATGAAGAATCTCAACAAAAAATATTGGGGATGATAAGGATGAAACACCTAAATAATCTTTAATCAAATTAATAATAAATTTCAGATGTTCCTAAACAACGACAATGAATTTGAAATCCAAGATATGGATTTCGTTATGAATTCCAAAAAAAGGGGAACGAAACCCTTGAATCATAAGGGACGTCAGTGGAGAGATGAAAGACGGGTAATTATAGGGATAATAAATAGTAAATGTAGAGAAATGGGTAGAAAAAACCTCCAAATGAGATCCACCTTCTTAAATTGTACTTCAATGAAACCATGTGACAGATATAAGAAGAAAGAAGAAAATATATCCAATAGAAAGAGGGGATCAAAATGTTAAAATTTCATGAGAGTTAGAGACATGTAATGATGACATAATATAAAAATGAAATGTAGATTCTTTATAATATAGATTATAAAATGTTAGTTTTTATGTAATAAATATTTAAATAATGTGTTTTAATGACATGGTTATTCGTACGATCAAAACATTCGACAACCTTAAAAAATTAGCATGGGACGCATGGATAGTATTGGACAACATCAATTTCTAATATATAACTCTACCAAAATCACTAAATTAAGATGAAAAATTTATTTCATTCAATAATAACACTATGAATATTACATATATCCATCGAAAACATCTAGGAAAACATATCCCATGAGCCTGATATTTTTATTTTCCATTATCCACAAATGGCCACTTGAACTGCTAGTTCCTGAATATCCTCTTCGAGAATAACATACCCCGGCCAATCACAACATTTACAATCCTTTATTTATTTAATATATATTTTATAGTCTCTAAGTTTATTTCATCTTATAATACATGAAATTTAACATCACATTTTCTTATTAATATCCAACATAGAGACTTTTTTAAGTAATTAATACTTCATTAGACACTTGGTAAAATTTTGATCAACCTAACATCCCCAGAAATAATTAGTGAGTCTATTAAACCTACTTGTGACCAAAGTCCTACTTTGGAATTATTATTCTTAATATTTTTTTACCAATACATTGGTTAACAATTCATCCCAATTTAGATTTTTATTGATTATATGTATCTTAAACACCAAATATTCCATCATCTTCCAAATGAAATGATACTTAATATCAATGTTATTTTCCTATAATTGGGTAATTTTTTTATTCAAATGAATTATGATTTAATAGTCACAAACAAGACACCCTCTTTTATGAATCCTTCAAATTTAATTCAAAAACACAAAAAAATAAATTTTAGTCTCATTATATCTCTTGATCTGCACCACCATAATATTATTTGTTTCATTGATATTATGTATCTATTATCATCTAGAAAAACAAAAATCAAATTTCACCTTATAAAATTGTTTTACATCTTAACCATCTAAAATAATAATATTATTTTTATGTTCTGAAATCCCTATTTTGATCAAAATTTAAAAATATTTTTTATGTGCAAGTCATTATTTTTTATAATTTTTAATCTTAATTGTGGTTTCATAATTTTTATTACTCGTAACCCATGTTTTTAGAGGGTTAAATATGGGTAAATCCCATTTCATACACTTTTTAATGGTATAATCTCATTTTTATGTATTGCATAAGTGTAATTCTATTTCTCATACACTACATATGGGTAAGGATAGAAATGCCTAATGGTACATGGTTAGCATTTTGGGGAATGTGAAAGTACACGTAGAGTGTAACAATAATCAATACACTATGTAATAGTTTCTCGTCAATTTAAATGGTGGTGTAATGTTAAGGGAAATTCAATGTGTTATATATGATTAATACATATGTTACATGTGGGTAACATATGAATTAAAAAGGATATTAATGTGTAAAATTATCATTTCATAAGTGTTCTTTGGATCTATGTAATTGTACAAAGGGGATACTAAAGGGTATACAAGTGTTTTTAAAGGTAACATAAGGGTAACCTATGACCTGTGTATGGGTAAAAATTACATTATAAAAGAAACATAAGGGTAAAATAATCTTCATAATTGTTATTCATACATCTCAAATGATACATAAGGGTAAATTGTCACCCTAAAATGAAGTATTATAGTTTTTATGTGTAACACCATTTCACACCAACACAATTCCCTTTTTGTGAGAAATTGTTTCAAAACCCCTATTTTCTTTCTTATTCATCAATGAATGTTCCTACAACAAATTTTGATGGTTTGAATATCCTAAATTCATGGAAATATAATATTTGAATCAATTTCATTTCATGAATAATATTATTGATGAATCTAAACACCAAAAATTCATGATTTTATTAAAACAACATTTAAATGATTAATTTAATTTAAGTGTTTTAATGAAATAGAAATATACATGGATTCCATTATTAAAAATTTTAGAACACTTAATGATTTATTTTTTGATAATGTGATGAGTTTTTTATTCTAGGGTTTTCCTTTTATAATATTATTGTTGCCTTATTTTATCAATCTAATCACTGCTTCTAGTTCTTGGAATTGAAGAACCACACATTCCCTCTATTCTAGGTTTTGTATTTGAATAATATAAGACCATGATTTTTTAATAGAAAATTTTTTTTGGGTGAGGCTTATATTGAATAATTAGAACTATTCCTTGAAAAAGGTAAATGGATTATTAAAACAACAAGAACCCAGAATTATGAAAAACTATAATAATAATAATTTATAGTTTATCTCAAAATATCCTAGAGAGATAGATTATCATCACATATTAAATAGTATTTATTATCTAGGAAATAATCCATAATTATCAATAAGGTTACTTGGGAATTTTCATACTTATTTTGGATTATCCATGAGTGAGAATTGATTATCACATGTGTTATTTTTATTGGTTTGGGAAAAAATTTATTGGATTCTATTTTTGGAAACTTTTGTGAGTGTTTTAAGATGACAAGTACGTGGACATATTTCAGCTTGAAATTCATTAAGAAACTATGAATCTCTTAAATAATGATATTGTGGTAGGATATTCCTTCCCCCTCTTAGAATTATGTATTATAACACCATAAATTTTTCTGTACCTTTTTTTTGAATAAATTAAATGATTATTTATTTGTTTCAATGCACTATGTTAATCATTCCTTTCACATGGCACTGAATCCATGTACGTTATGGGGAAAGTTGACTTGGCATACGTTACATGAAATAGTGATGTTTCTATAAAACATCATTTTATTGTTATAATTATTTACATGAGATAATTATAACCTATCCGTTAAATATAGTAATATGAATAGTAATAAATAATTTTAGAATAAATTTTATTATGTTTTATAATAAAAATTGTTAATAAATGATGTAATATTTGGTAATTTCTTTATTTTTTTTAAAAAATATGATTTTCTCAAATGAGCATCTTATAATGTCCTTTAATGAAATTAATAAAATTAGTTTTTATTACATTTATTTATTTAATTTCATAAAATAATATTATTTTTTGAATTTATGATGTTTAAATTTTCATTGGGTGATTTTTTTGGATTATTATGAGAAACATCATTATATGATAAATAGTTCAAAAATATTTAATTTTATATCAAAACTGATTTTTCATATAATTTGTTTATAAGGATAAATTATATTTTATATTTTTTTGAAATTCATAATTATATCATATTTTAATTAATTAATCCAATTTATGTCATTGGAAAAAATTTTACATTGATTTTTTAAAAAAAATTGAGTAATCTTTTTGACTTTTTTACTTTAAAAATATGCATTGTCGTTCTGTCAGTGAGAATATTTTTAAATTAATTTATGCCACTTCTGTATATATAATATAGAAAATAGATTCTATATTTATAATTATCATATTTTTATAATTTATACTATTTTAAACTATGTTCTGGACTAAAATTATTTGTGATGGTTGTTATAATTAATTACAATAATTGAGAAAAAAATTATATTAACAAAGTAATAATCCTTAATTTTAATATAAAAAATCACCTAGAAACTTTTACAACATTGATTTTCAAGCCATGTTTCTACAATTAAACTTATATTAGGTAAAAATATGAGTAAACCTACCTTCATTTCAAAAATTCCAAGTGTGTCCTTTCCCTTCCCAATAAAAGGACACCACCCCTCCCTCTTATTCACACCTCTCAAACCACTTAGAACCCTCCAATATATTACAAGTACACCTCAAAATATCCATAAATTATTCCTATAAGGCTTCCCAGGGGTGTAAATAAATTCAAGGAAGCCTTTTAAAACAAACCAAAAAGAGTTTCCCAATTAAGAGGTAATGAATTCTCTCAGGATCCTCTATTTTATTTTCAATCTCCACCACTCCACTCTATTTAATCAATGATTGTATAAAAACAATATTATATTCAGTATATGATGATGTTTTCATAATAATGGGCCTAAAAATTCATATTCGACCATCTAATGTGTAAAAAACATACTATTTATGTGTGCAACAAACTACTGCCTCACAAAATGATGGTTGCTCATTTTTCCTTACCACCTCTCATGGTGGACATTATGATGAAAAATATATTTATCTATATGATATAATAAATTTATTATATATTAATTATTATCTAATTATTTTAAAAAATATGTATTTATACTTTCCATTTGGTGTAAATATGATAATTTTGTTTGAGAAAGTGTGGACTACCACCCCCTAAAAGTGAGGTGATTCATTTACACAGTACATAGAATATATTAAGGATGGGTTAAGTTAAATTATATTATATATATGTTATAATAATGAAACTATAATTATTAAATATATATATATTTGAGTGTGTGTGTGTGTGATTCTATACATATATATACCTATTTCATTAACCTTCTTTCATTCAAAATGACAGTAAAAATGTAAACAACGTTCATATGTACGAACAACTTACCGTCTCCATAGATAGTGTAATTTGTTTCATATATATATATATTATATAAATTATTAGAATACACATATAATTAATTTTAATAAAATTTATAACATTTCTCAATATATAGAAATCATGATATAAGTATAAGTACCAAATATATAACAAATTAAGACACATGAAAATAACAATGTGAATATTACCTTAAGTATAACCTTAACAATGAATTGTTAACAAAATGGGAATATAAGGTAATTATAAACCCATATATGGTATTATATATTAAAATGTGGTTCTTTAAAATATGTATAATAAATTTATATTTATTATAAATGTATTTTGAATGAGTATGACGACAATCAAGAGAAAATGTAAGGGTATTTCCTCTCACTTTTAATTTCAATGAGACACGTGATTTATTCACAAACCATTACTTCTGTTTGGTGTGTATAATACACATGGATGTATTCAATAATGTATATAACAAAATTTATTTTTATTTCATGGTGTTAATGCTTCAAACGTTACTGAATCAGTAAGACTGTTTTCTCTCAACATTCCTTATTTGAGACACTTGTTTTATTCTGCACTTGCATCCATATTCAGGGTGTATATAATCCAATTTAAAATGTCATATCTTGGATATAATTAATTTCATGATATTTTAATCTTAATTTCATTTAATTTCCATACATGGATAGTATGATCACATGTTACCATGATACCATGTTGTAAGAGTTTACTGAAACAATCTCATTATTTATTAAGATTTTTTAGGATTATGGTTCAATTATTGAAATCTTATGACCTATATAGACATAAAACTCATGAGTTTCATTATAAAATATATAATCAAGCCATATCCATGTATTAATACCATTTTCCCTCACATTTTTACTTAATAAAATGAAGAATGTGTTTTTTAATAAAAATCGTACTATAATTCAATTTCAGTCCAAAATTTCATTTATTCAAAAACCATATTTTAAAAAGGTTTTCAATTTTTATTAAATGATCCTTGAATATATATTTCAAGGAAATTTTTATTTTATTTTTTATGTTGTTTCAAGTATTCTTTGTAATGTTTCAAATCAATTTTCAATAAAAAATGTTCTCAAAAATGTTTTAGGTTTTAAAAGGATTGGTAATGCTGAAATGACATTTTCCAACAAAAATGTTTTCAAAAAATACGTAAAAATTATTTCTCATGTAAGATAACATCTATTCGTATTAATCATTCATATATAGGTAAACTATTCAATATGTCCATTGAATTTTTTTTATCTTAATGGATTATTTTTTTATCGTAGGATTTTTATGAATCCTTTAACTCTTTCACGGGTAATAATATTTTTGAAACCTGGTTCTTTTCAGAGGTTTTTATTATGATTAAATGATTATGAAACCTATAATTATTTAAATGGTATGAAATGATTACATATTTATAAAATTATGTTCATTTCTTGTTTTATGATCTTATTATTTATGATCTTATGGAATTTGTTAGTATGATTTCATTAGGAAATTGGTGGGACCTATATCTCCATCCAATGTAATGGATATAGATTTATTTATCATGGGAAGGACTATAAAGATCGTGAGAATATTCCTCCACTACTAAGATATCAATGAGAGTGAACCATGATTACTTAGATGGTATGAGGAGAAAACTCATGCTAATAAGATTTCTATGGGAGTGAACCAAGACTACTAAGATCGTATGGGGAGTGAACCCATTAAACCAAGATGGTCTTGGAAGAGATGCCCTGGGTACTGTGGAAATCAAATTGTTTTCTTATGTTTCTTCCACAATTACATGATTTATTCCTATGTTATTTTTTATGTATTATGTTTGTTATTTCATTATAAATCATGTCTTATGAACTACTAAGATTTATATCTTGACTCATGTATATGATATTTTATATGCAGGGTATGATATTTTATATTCCCAACCATGTCCACATACCACTTTTCTCATTATTATGACTAGTATATATCATTATTACCTTTAATGAGCATCTGATATCACCCTTATTTACTTTTCCTCCCTCCATGTTATGATTATATATATTATGTTTGATGATTATATGATGGGTATGAGTCAAGGATAACCTAGTGGGAGATGATACAGCTCATTTATCTATTATATTTTGACATGTATTACACATAATATTTTGTCTATATATAATTCATCATGTTTTCTATATTTAATTGATTACATATATTTTATTGAATTTCTATTTTTTCATATGAAATGAAACATAGGGTATAGCCTCCCCATTGATGGAAATAGAACCTCACTTATAGTTAGTATCTGATTGCATATGGGGAAGTTTTCATGAGGTAATTTGAACCTCAAGCTAAGCCTATGGGTTTAGGCCAGTGTGTTACAAAATGTAAGAGAGGATATTTTAATATTTTACAATTTATTCTAACCTTGGACAAGATAGAAATGAGACAGATATATGATACTTAGTTAAGGGAGTTTCCATGTGTCTAGCCATCACATGTGTAATATACTACTAATTTACCATTGGTAGGATTGATGTTACTATATTCATGAGACTTAATGTCTATTAATGAGTCACGAATAAGAAGATAAGATAAATTCCAAATATATTTCTATTATTATGATTCATAATTGTTCCTTAATTAAATTATAATATTTTTTCAATTTGTTTGTAATAGAATATATGTTGATTGATTGATTTATTATCATAATTGTGTGATATATGTCAATTGGAATTAATTATATGAATTATGCATTATTTTATGATTTATTATATATATTATTAATGTGACTAATTTGTATGGATGAGACTATGGTTTGTGATAGAAGGGTTATTATAGAGACTCACATGGTTTAATAATAGATATTGCATCTTATTTTATGAATATTCATTACATAGAAATATTATCCATAAAAGAATCATATATGTGAGTTACTTTGAAAATAATGAAACATAACGAACTAGATCATAATGAAACTATATCATCTTCAACAATTTTCATCATAACTATCACCCTTCATTGACTTATCATACTAAAAATATATCATCATAACCTAGGGAAAGGAAACATAAGAAAGAGTGACATTAGATTCACACAACAGTAGAAAATTAGAGATAAAAATGATCAAATATGCATAAAATGAGAATAAGGATATGATAATATGATCTTAACATCTTAAAAACCCTGCGACACCCTTAAAATATAATGTAAAATAATGTTTTCGATAGAGTGTATGACACGCAACACCTAACACATATGGTAATACAATATTTGGATAATTTATAATATATTTACTATTTAAAATAGATTCCATATATTTAAATGAATGAAACCCCAAGGTATCATGCATTACATGTAATATAAACCGTCTTCGATGTCTTGCATTACACACATGACTAAGTTTTATCAAAGAATAATATATTTTTAAAATAAAAAGAGATTAAACTAGCCGATAATTTATTAATTATGAATAGTTATAAATTATTTAATAAATTTATTTCTTATACAAATTTTTTTTTGAATTAATTGGTTTAAAATTATTATAAATCCATATTAGAAGAAGTTGAATATAAAGTGACTATTTTTATTGGTAACTATTATTATGCTAATGATGTTTTTTTACACTAATATATTAAATTAATTACAATTAATGGGAGACATTAATGTAATATATATATATATATATTATAGATTTAGTAAAATATTTTTATATTCATTTATTAGTTTCTATAAGAATAATATAATAACAAACTATATTTTACACATTAAATCCTATATTGTTATAAAATAAAATTTACCATCTTTTAACGGAGAACGCATTTTAAATCTGAATTTTTAAATATTAATTGATATAATATTTCAAAATAAACAATATCATTAAAATTTAAAAATAAGAATTAATTTAGAGTGATTTTTTGATATTTTTCTAAAACATTATAAATTTTAATGAATAGTTAAAAATACTGGATTTTACTTGAAAACATCTTTTTTATCAAATTTATTTATGATATTAAATAAAATTTTAATTATCATAGAAGTTTAATTAGAATTTTTAATCAATTAATACAATTTATTTCATTGGAATCATTTTAACTAGAAATTTTATAATAAAATTATTGAAATCATTCAAAACAATTTAATTTAAAGCCATGCATGGTCATCCCCCATGCATGAGTAAACTTATATCAATTTATGCCACTTATATTATTGAAATTTTGAAAAATGTAGTCAATAATTGGAATACGAATAATTTATAATTTATAATCATAAAAAAAAATTGACGAAAAATATTTCAGAAAGTGATTCAAATTAATAATATTAATTAATGTAAAAATAAGCCTAACTAAGGGCTAATCTTAATCCATAAGGCCCGGATTGACGTATAAACTTGTACAAGTGCAATTTTATGGAAATCTTTCACCCATATCCTCTATTTTCTGAAATTGGATTCATCATTGGATCTGCTTTCAACATGAAAAATATGCATGGACATCCCCTGTCAAAATATTACAAGAGTGCCACTCCTTATCAACTATAAAGGCCTCATATACTCCCAATTACTCACACATCTCAATAAACTTTTTCAAGCATAATTTTGGCCAAAAAGTATCATAAAAATCCACATTATCATCCTAGAATGCTTCATTTTTTATTTAATCTTTCCAAAGTGGCCTTTTGGTACATACTAAATGTAGTTACCTGATTAAGAGGTAATGAATTCTCTCATGAATTTTATTATTATTTTTATTCTTCACTCCACAAACTCTACGTATTTAATTATTATATAAAAACTATTATAAGAAATATAATAGTATTTTTTATGCAATCCATTTTACATACACTTTCTCACACTTCTATATAATTGGTTACAGACTTAATGTTTCTGTGTATGATGAACCATTGAATCACTAAATGAGGATTTTTCATTTTTCCTTTACCACCCATTATAATGGCCATTATTTTAGAAAATCTATTTATATATTATATATAAGATATAAATAATTAGTTTTAAATTTTTTCATCTTCAATTACACATAAATTTAATAGTTTACATTTTAAATTGATAGGATGACATCGTCTGAGGAAGTGTGGACTACCACCCTCAACGTGACATGATTCATTCACACAATACATGGAATGTTGAAATAATGGATGTAATTAAACATATAGTACATAAAAAAACATTTATTTTAAATTCATAAAAAAATTAAATTTCTGGAAAGAAAATATATATATATATATGTATATATATATCATTTTCTTTTTTACCCTTTCACACACAATATCATAACATCGTTCATTTATGTGTGGACTACCACCTCCTTAACATGATGTGATTCGTATTTCATCCATACAATTATATATATAAGTATATATGATTAAGTAATATTTTATTTATGATATAATGATAATTATGGATTGATATGGTGTTCATTACCTTTTTTCCATAATGATCATTGAAAAATGGGAACATTACTCATGAATACATATCACCTACCGTCTCCATGATGGTAGCATTGATTCCTTTTTTTATAACAATATTTAATTATTCATTTTAAAATATTAATTGATTTATAAATATGATAACTATTACTTGATTATTATTCTAAATATTTTATATAATTACCATTTTGTCAATGGTTTACCTACTAAACTCATATTTGACACAGAAACAGAATTTGGTCAAAACACATGATGTAAACATAATTTTTAATGTATTTATGTAATTTATAGTAATAATTGAAATAAAATATAAGATAAAAATTATAAATGTTATCCTGAAATTATATAGTTAATATATGTTTATTATACATGATGTTAAATGATGTTCACTCGAAAAGGAAATGCATAGTAAGGGATTTTCCCCCAATTTACATTCCAATAAGACTTATTTATTATTATAAAACTAGTTTATTTTATCCGCAAGACTAATACTGATGATAATTAAATGGAATTTTAATTTGATAAAATTATATTACCATTGTTTAATAAACCCTTTAATTCATCTCTAATTATTAATGATCAATTTTATGTATTAGATCTATTTTTACACTCACTGGTACTCAAAATGTTTTATAAAATGTTATTAATAAAACCCATATTTATTTCACTATTTTTTTGATAACATTCATTTTTTTAAAAACATTATTTTATTAAAAAAAATCAAAAATTATTTTAAATTTATTTGGAAATGAATTTTTTTTTCTTTTTTCGTTTATAAAGTTTTTAAAATAATTCTTTTTATCTCTTTCCAAACAATGTATTTTTCATGAATTATTACTATGAAAAATAAATTTTATTTTACCATGTACAAAAAGTACATATTTACTCACAACAATTTATTTAAAGAACTAATTTTATTTCAAAAAATTTATTTTTATATAAAATAATCACCAAAGATATTAAAAATAATATGATATTCAAAATTTTTGTCAAAATAAAAGGGTATTTTCTTCAATAATTTTTTTAATAGATATTTTTTAAAATTTTCATATTCATCAACAACAATAGCCGATTATTTTAATCCATTTTGTGTATGTTGGACTAGCACATCCTCAATATTCCTCTATATTTTTTATGAGTTTTTTGGATTAGTATAGTATTCAAATTTACTTCCTTGATTTCATTTTTCCGTTTAAATGGTAAATTTATTATGATAATTGAATACTGAATTTTCCCTATTATGTCATATCATTATTCATGGATATGTTCATTTACTATAAGATATAACATTTTTATACCGTTTTAACTATGAGTGATATTTTATTATATTCTTATGTATTTAAAATATATTATTCTTTATAGATATTTGATAAGGAAGATTTTTTATTTGATTTCTGAGGAATTCGTTGGACTAGTACAACATTGGTGGGGATGGTTATTAATAACCCCTCTCTGCATCAAGAAGTCTCATGGGATGAATCAATTGGTTTGTCGCCTTAGATGTAATTTTACCCTATATGTTTTAAATTATCTTTTGAATGGTATTGATGGTAAAGGTACCATGTACCTCAGAAACATGGAATCCAATAATCAAGAATTTCCCTCATATTTGGTTCAGTTATCATTTATTTGTGAGATGTGGCATCCACATATATTTGCTTTAATTTTTTTAGCTAAATGATGATTTTTTACATCCATACATTTTCATATTGATTTTTACTTATATAGTTCTTTTAATTGCATGTTTCATTAGTTATTCGCCATTCCATATCAATTTATTCACATCGATTCATTATTGTTTCCACTTTATTTTCCTTTTCCAAGCATTTGATCTCACCCTTATTATATATATTTCCTTAGGAATAAAAAATCTTTTTAGGAAAGATATTTAGGGATTTGAAATATTTATTAGTGTTATCCTCGAAGTTATTTATTTATAAATAAGATAAAATAATTATATTTTAACTAGTTTTTTCATTTTTAATTTAGGAGACATTTATGTGTCTAGTTTACCAAGACTATAAAACTAATCGGTCCTTTTGGGATTGATTGCTAGTAATAATGTTAATATACATGATATAATACACCAGGTCTGGGGTATATGGTGTTATGTAACTATATTTGGTATCATAGGATGTGTATGAGAAACCTTGGGAACTACATTTATGAAAACATTGATTGGAGAACGTAACCCCTAAGGAGAAATTTTTGGATAATTATAGAATAACAATATAATATTTGGTAAATTATATATTATGTGGATCTTCCATGAAATAAATCCTTATATTGATAATACAAGTGGAAGTGTTTCTATCATAGATGTACCTAGGAGTAACAACTCTGACAAGGTGTTCCGGGCCTAACTCCTGGTAACCCGGTACATGTTAACATGCCTTAATACGCACCAGGTTTGACAATCATAGGGTATTTTCTCTGGATAAGACACATTTTATTTACAATCCATTATAAAGGATTTTAATATATAATTAAGATGAATATCTTAGGATAAAACTAAGGTGTTTTATATAAAATATAAGGTATAATTATTTAGAAATCCAATGAATAAAATTTTGGACATAACCTAGACCAAGGAAGGACCATTGTCGAAATAAATGGAAGAAGTATTTATGTATTAGGGTTGTATTGAACAAATCAGTTAAAAGTTTATTTACTCATTAACCTAATATCGTGGATTTTTATCACGTTTTTGAAAATTTTAATAATTTGGTTTTAGAAAAGGACAAACTGTAAACTGGGTGATGACCAATAAAATCTAGAAATTCTACAGGTATAGAAAACATTATTTATGGACCATAAGGGTTTCATACCAACCACTGAGCTACAAAAGTTCCTTGTTAATTTATATTGTTTTTTAGTTAATAAATTTTATGAATAAATATTAAGGATAAAACAGTAGTATAACTTTTTAGGATTAATGAATTATCTATGGGCCATATTGGTCTTGGAAGATATTTAATGACAACTAGTTAGACTAGTCACTCTTTTATACGCCTTATGATCTTTAAATCGTTTCATTTATTGGTTTAATCATAAAAAAATTCATTATTGGTAATCTATTCCAGGGAGTGAATGGATGATTTATAACTAGATCAGAGAAAAACAAAATAATTTGATTATTAATATGAAATTTAAACATATCATGTAATATTATTTCCTCATATTCCTTCTCCATAAAATAATTTCTCAACATTAATAAAATGATCAAAAAAATGATTCCTAATAAATTAATTCAGGATGAACCTATGGAATTATAAATCATCAAAGATTTATTTCATTGATTCCCACATCATTATATTGATAATTAAATTTTTTTTATGTCATCATTCACTCCGTATAAATATTTACGCTTTTTCTTTATGTTTGTATCTCTAATCTACACTAATATTCTCTTACATAGAGACTTAGTTAATGGTATTCTATGTGACCATTATACATTCCGTTATCACTTTTATAGAGGATGAATTATGAACCCTTCAAATGATTTTGGATAAAAAAAATATTAAGTATCAAACAATCTATCACTATGTTCATGTTTAAATTGAAAGGAAACAATTTAAATAAGGTGGGGATAATGTGAAGCCCTAATTGTCTAAAGAACCATATACTTGATAGTGTGTGCGACACACATCACCAAATGAGTAAGTTAGTATAATATATTTGATAAATTATAATATATTTCATATTTAAAATAGATTCTATATGTTATAATTCAGTAAACACTGATTTACTATTTATTACATGCAAGAGTGAACTTCTTTGATGGATTACGATAAACGCAAGACAAATTTTTATCGAACAATAATATAATATTAAAATAAAACGAGATATAAATTTTACATTAAATTAGTAATTGTGAATATTAATAACTAAATTATTAAAATTATTTTTATACAAATATTTAATGAATTAATTGGTTAATAATTATTCACAAATGAATACCAGAAGCAATTGATAATATATTTCTAGAAAACTATTTTCGTCATAAAATGTTATTTTGATTATAATTGATTAAATTAAGTAAAATTTGTGTGTGATATAAATTTAATACATATTATATATTCAAAAATATATTTTCGGTACTCATACATGATGTTTTGTCGCAATAAGATAAGAACAAACCGAATTTTACACATAAAAACCTATTTTTTAATAAATGACATTTTGCTACCTTTTGATGAAGAACCCAGATTAAATATGAATTTTTACACTTTAATTGACATTATATGTCCAAATAAACATTAAATATTAATGAAAAACATAATAATTATCTTAGTGTGAATTTTTATATTTTCCTAAAACATTTCAGTTTTAATGAATTGTTAAAAATAATGAATTTTAGTTGAAAACGACTTTTTCATCTATTTTATTTAAGGGGATAAATTATATTTTTAGTCATATTTTATGTTTAAATAGATAATATATTTTACAATTCATATAATTTATGACATTGGAATCAATTTACCTTTGAAATTTATTATGAAAACATTGAAAACATTTGAACATTTTGAGATTAAAACATGCATTGCCGTCATGCCTGCAGGATTAAATATAAATCAATTTATGCAACATATAAGATTGAAATTTTGAAAAAATAGTTCCATATGAGTAATAATAGTAATTTATAATGTCTAATAAAACCATATTTTCTTTTTCCCAAAGATATTAGAGAAATTAAATAAAATTAACTACAACGATTAAGCTAAAATTAAGCTTAATTGAGGACTAGACCTATATTATATTTTCAAACATGCCCTATAAACACATAATATAGATATTATATTCCAATATATGGACCCCATACTATATTTTATATAATTCAATCCATTATTTTTTTTACTTGAAACACGAAAAATGTTCATGGAATTCCCCTGTAAATATATTACAAGAGTTGGACTCCTCCTCCAAAATAAAAAGGCATCCGTTCCTTCCACTACCATAAACCTATCAAGACACATTGGCTCAGAAAAAACACAGAAAAAATAGTTCCTCCATATCCCTCCCTTGATTCTAGAAGCCTCCCTTTGGAGAGAAATCCTTCCAATAAAGAATTTTGGTACAAACCAAATGTAGTTTCTTGATTTAGAGGTAATGTTTTCTTGAAGATTTTTAATTTTACTTCCATTATCCATTATATAAAATCTAATTATTTCATTATTTTATAAAATCACCATTATACCCATTATTATATGATATTTTATTATAATTTTTTGACCTAAAGTAACACATAATTCCATCTAATTGGTAACATATATACACTTTTTGTGTGCAATGAATTACTACCCCATGAAATAATTGTGGCCCATTTTTACATTATAACTTCTAATAGTGGCCATTTTGATGGATACTATGTATATTTATGATATATATTATATTTATTATTTATATATAATTATTTAATTCTTTTATTGTATATATCATTATTAATTTACATTTTAGGTTAATATGATAACATCATTTGAGAAAGTGTGCGTTGCTGCCCTCTTAAACTGATCTGATTCATTCACATGATAGATGGAATATAGATATGATGGTTTTAATTTAAGAAATGAGAAATAAATGAAATATATTTTATATTCATGACATAATTACATATCTAGATATAATATATATATATATATATATATATATATATATCATTTTCTTTATTACCCTTTCACACACAATGTTATAATTTCATTCAGGGATTTGTGGACTACCACCTCCTCGACAAGATTTAATTTATTTTTCATAACATGAATTTTTTAGTTAATTTATATATAATTAAATAATATTTTTTATGATACGATGATGATTCTGGAATGATATGGTGTTACTTATCTTCTTTCCAAAATTTTTGATAAAAAATGGGAACGTTACTCATGCGTATGTAGCGCCTACCGTCTCCATTACCTTTACATTGATTTATTTTTTCATAACCATATTTAATTATTTACATTATAATTATAATTGATTAATAAATATGATAATTATTTAATTATTATTATTTTGGAGATGTTATATAATTACACCATTGACCATGGTTGACCTACCATTGTTGTTTTTTTACACATAAATTGAATTTGGTCATAACAACCAAGGTAAATTTAATTTCACAAGTAGTGGAATACAAAATAATAATATGTGGTATAAATTTAATAATAAACATTAAAATCTTCATAATTAATGTAGATAATTAACATATGTTTATTATAAATTACGATAAAGGATGTTCTTTCGAAAAATAGCAAGGAAAGGTATTTTCATCTTAATTTACATTTCATTGAGAATTAATTATCATTTTACACCAAGTTTATTTTATATGGGATATATACATCAATTGAAATATTATATCATGCCTCCCCTTATTATAATGATAATTTTTGTTTTTTATAATATTATTCCTTCATGAGGCTTATAACATAAAATGTTTCAATGTGCTATGTGACACTTGGTGATGTTTAAAGATTATTTTCCACATGGATAATCCAAATGATCTGTTAATGTAATTTTGATTAGAGGAAATTTTACTACAATTTTTTAATAAAGCCATTAATTATAAAATTATAATTCATAATCATTTTCATGTATTAGAACAATTTTCCACTCATTGGTACTCAAATTGTTTTTGATAACGTTTTTATGAAAACATAAATTTATTTATCTCTTTAATTAGAGAACATATCTTATTATAAAAACCATGATTTATTAAAATGCATAAAAAACTTATTTGAAATTAATTTAATAAATAAAGGGTTACCCTTTTTTATTTTACCAAGGTTCTCAATGGAATAATCTTCTCTCTTTCCCAATAAGGAATTTTTTATTCATTTTTATCATACAAAAGGAATTCTCTCTTTCCTTGTATGACAAGTATAGATTTAATCACATTTATTTTTTTGAAGACCCCCATTCATATCTAAATAGATAATTTGTAAATAATATTTTTTGGAAATTTAACTTCAATGAAATAGTTTTTCAAATTGGTTTTCAAAATAAAAATATATTTTCTTCAATAATGTTTTAAATTATATTTTTATAAAATTTCTTTTTGTCAATAACAACAAACCATTATTTTACTCTACTATGAGTATGTTATTACATATATGATTTTTCTGTGGATGGTTTATAAATGGTTTGTCTTAGTATAATATTCATATTCACTTCCTTGATTTCCATTATCACTAGAAATATTGAATTTTATATGATAATTGAATATTTAATTTCCCCTATTTTAATATATCATTAATCATGGATATATTAATTTCTTAAAATATATATAAATTTTTTTAAAACATTCACGTAGAATGTTATTTAATTATTTTTTTAAATATTGAAAAATATACATTATTTATGGATATTTGATAGGGAAATTATCTATTTATTATATGAAGAATGATTTTGACTGGTAATACATGGATGGGGATAAGTGATTGATATCCCTTAGTTGCATCGATAGTCTCATGTGAAAAATCATTTAGATAACCTCCATAGATGGGGTTTTACTATATAAGTTGTAAAACATCTTGTGAAAGGTCTTGACAGTAATGGTCCCATGTACCTAGGAAACATGGAATCTAATAATCAAGCATTCTCCTCATATTAGTTTCATTTATTGTATATCTATGTGATTTTGTGTTGATATATAAATGCATAAATTTTATTTTAAGTTCATTAACTAAAAGGAATTTGTTTTAGTTTCACACCTTTATATATTGATTTTTTCATATGAAGTTATTTTAATAGAATTTTTTATCTTTTATAAAACCATCCATATTAATTTATTTTTAATGATTAATTATTGTTTCTTTATTATTTACCCTTAATTAGTATTTGATCGAACAATTAATATGTAGATTTCCAAGGGAATACATGATGATACAATTAATGATATTTATGTATTTATAAGATGTATTAGAGTTATCCTCAATGATATTTACATAAAAAGATGAAAAAAATAGATACAATATAATTAGTGTATTCATTTGTAATAAAAGACACATTTATGTATATATTTTACCAAGACTATTAATCATATCGGTCTTTAGGGTTTTTATTCCTTATAGTCAATCCTTTTTAATTGATATTATTCATCGAGTATGGGCTACCTAGGTTCAGGATTCTTTAAAAATACCATGCATATCAAAGATCATAATCTTGAGTCGTGGAATAAATAATGATATTTCATATGACTTGATTACTAAATAATAAATTAATATGTTCATTGAGAACAAAGCATTGGCATAAAAAATATGTTTTTGGAATAAAAAATCATTTAAATCATTTAAATTTTAGACAATGTTTATTTATAAGATAATAATTATTGAATGGGTTCACTCTCCAAACAATAATAGTAGTCATGAATCACTCTAAATATTATAATAGTGTACAATTTCCTATACTTCACTAGTATCACACAACATTATAGTTATGTTTATGTGATGAGATATCAATATTTTAACAAATAATAATAGGGAGATAACGGACCCACCAATCACGTAATGGAAATAAAACATATATGTTCTATATGATGAAAAATAATTCATCATACCATAAATCTTGAATATATTTTCTTTCATAAATATTTTGTATCATATCATGAATAAATGAAATAAAACATGATTCATATACATTTCATCATATAATCAAAGCATAACACATGGAAAAGGAAAGGAATTCATAAACATCTTATCATAAAAAAATATAAGCCATACATATATATAATATGGATGTTTTAATTTGATCATACATACATAAAAAATTAAATAACATTAAATTAATTCATCTGAGATTGAAAATGGTTTTGAAAGAACACTCGAATCATTTTTGAGGAAAATATCCTTTCCAATATGAAATCACATATAAAATTGTTAAAAAATAATCAAATATTTTAAAAAACATTTTTCATTTAAAATAACAATGGAATCCTTCAATTGAATATATAAATTACTAATAATTAATGTTAATTATAAAAAATTCAGTCTATACTTTATAAAAATTATTTTTTTCACATTTTTTTGTAAAAAATTCCAATGTTCCTCATCTATAATATAAAAGGAATAATCCTTCCAGACCATTTTTTAAAAAATTGAATAATGAGTAAAAGTATCAATCGAAATTCATTTTATAATATCAAAAAACATTAATTTTTTTATAAATCATGTGAATGGAAGGAAAGTGGATTTTGGACCGTATATGAAGATAAATCCAGTTTAAAGAAAAATATGATTTTAGTATTTTGAGTACTCAATGTGAGAAAAATTAAGGGCTTTTTTTCTCAAAAATGTAACAATAAGATACTAAATTTATTAATTTTTAATTTATTTAGATTATAATAGTTAATCATCATAATCTTATTAATTAAAAATCTTGATAAAAATTGAGATTGTACCATAAAAACCTTACCAGTTTTGTAAAATAAATATTTTATACAACATGAAATAAATACCATTATATTGATATGTATATCTCATAATTTTCATTTGAATATTCCTAAAATACATTCATGAGTTTTATATACATCCAACAAAAGAAATTATATGTCAATATAGCATGGGTCCCATAATGAAAAAAGTAATGAAAAGTCCATTTCCACTTTAGAAATATTTGAATCATATGACCAACTAAAGAATAAATAAATTAAATAAATTAAATATCATTAAAATATGGAGATTCAAGATATAAAATTTCAATATAGAAATATACACACCACACCAATGAAACAAGTTGTGAGTATGACACATGTCTCTCAAAAATAAATGATATCTTAGAAATATGATACCTCATGTCTTGACTTTCATCAATCATGTTTGAAACACTTATATAATAAATATATTTCTATTAAGAATATATTAATTAAAAATAAAATATTATATAATACTATATATTATTTATTTAAAATAATTTATGGTTTGTTTATTAACAATTCATTGTTAAAATCAATGTTTCAAGTAATACCACTATTGTTTTATGTATATGTTTTTGGTATTTTCATTAATTTTAGATTAACCATGGTTTTGTTATATGAAAAATTTTATCCCAGATATAAATATATTATATATTCCATATATATGTATTTATATTAATCCATTAGTGTTATACATAGATAATTAAATACAACATTTGTGGGGATGGTAGGTTGTATGTTTACATGAACATTGTTTCCATTTAATGAACAAAAATATTAAAATAAAGGAAAAAATTATATCACATTTATATAATAATTTTATTTCATATATAATATTTATTTTCATTAGATCAATACTTATTATCATCCATGTGAAATTAAAATAAAAAAATCATTCTTTTTGCTTCATGGATTTGGTAGTCCACACGTAAGCACTAGCAATGTAATCCTTTTTCAAATGATTGTTATATAAGAATGTATATGTTTTATTATTATTATATCAGTATAAATATTTCATAAATATAATATATTTATATATATTAAAAAAATTATTATCTCATTCCATGAAATCTAGTTATTGAAAAGTAATTACATCGGTTAGTGAGGTAGTAGTTCAATGATCACATGATCGGCGGTTTCATTACCTGTTTGGTTGAGGTGGAGCTGGAAATATGTTATGAAATTAACACAATAAAATATAAATATAAGGTAGAAACTTATTTTGTTATATTGTCATAGTTTAATAATATGTTAACATCTTGGAAGATAAAATCAAACAACAATGCTCAGTAAACTATAATATCTCTTCCTCAGAAAACCTCCTATGGTTTCCACCAAAAGCCATTATTAAAGGGTTTAATAATTAAAATAACAACTAAAGGATTTCAGATGAAATTAATTTCTTCATTTTTTATTGGTATTTAACAACCCAAGAGGATATATAAGTGTGAATATGAGAGAAGAAGGGTTCCATTTTATAAGTGGAGGAGAGGACACACATGCATGTTTTCAAAACAACATGTTACACACATGTTTGCCACATACAAGAAAACTAAAAAATCATTAAATATTGATAATAATATTATATAATTCCAAACTAAATCCACAAAATAGTATTTTTATAAATTTTTAGGTCATTTAAACCCTTATCATTTTGGTTTAACACCTGGTAAATCCATTTTAACCATAACACAAGTAATTAATTTCAATTTTTACGACTATTTTTATCCAAAACTATACAAAAACTGTCAAATAATACTAAATACTCTTATTAAAAATATTTAATACAATTTTTCAACTTGAGTTCATAGATAGAGAATAATTTAATTTAAAATTAATCCCATAGACATATCGAAAAAACTGTTTTCGAAAGAAAGTAATCATAATTACAAAATGTTTAAATATTAAAATTAAATATAAAAATGATTTAAAAATTAAAATTTGATTAATAATAAGATAATAGAACAAATAATAATTTTGATAAATTTTTAGACAAGAATAATCTTTTTAAATTATGTAATTAAAAAATAGAATTTGAATCAAATTGTTATTTTTTAGAACTCGTTAAAAAAAATCATTTTAGAAAATTCTCTATACAATTATCTCTTAGATAATTTTGAAATTTTTAATTAATTAATTATAATAATTTATTAAAATAGACATTATAAAATGGTGAAATTTTAATTTTAAATTTTTTTAATGAAATATAATAAAAACAATTTAGTTACAAAGGAATATATTCGAAGCATATAACGACATTACAAAAAATTAAAATAATTTTTAATTTGTTTTATTTATTTAAAACCATTATAAATTGGTTAAAAAATATGGTTACTGATTTTAACTCATTTATATTTAATGACAATATTATAATGGCCATAGTATTTTTAATTTAATATTATGGTTCTTTAAAACCAAGAGTCACATGTGACTCAATATGTTAAAGAAATTAATTTTTTAGAAAAACAATTTCATAATTATAAGGGTGTAACATTCACCCCCCCTGTCCTTAGAAATAGTTTCACTTTTATAAAAAAATCGACAATACTTACATGTCATCATATCTTCCAGTTCCCATATAGCTTCCTCAAATTAGTGGTTTGACCCCAAATCATAGAGCAGGTGAGTGGTATAATTTCAAAAAAATTTATATATATTGTATACAATATCCACTGATTATTCCTCAAATTAAATATCATGATATAGTATGATGACCTATATGTTAATTACAGTTGAAGGATTACTTATGTATATACATATGAGAGATACATGGAAGACATCATTGTCTTGAGAGGGGTTTGGTGTAAGGGACAAGTGATAATATACTATATTGAATCAATCAAGAATCTCATATGGGAAAATGTACCTAGGACCCAACATTAATTTATTCCCAAAATACATAACCTTATTCCATATTTAAATTCCAGTAAGAACCTTTCCTCAAATTAAAAGTCTCTATTACACCTATGATTATTAGACTAAATTTTATTTCAACTCTAAGCTACCTCTATATTATGTAGGATTTATTTTTCTCTCTCTTCTATTTACATTACTAGAAGAGGTCACAATATATTTATTTTTCATATTTATCATTACATGTTTGATTTCTAAACCTCTTTCTATAGAGTAATTATTAAGAAGTTATCAAAATTTCTACGTGAAAGCTTTAATCATAAGAAAACTCAACTATAGGAAGGTATTGATCCAAAAATCCATTTAAATCTATAGAAAAATACCTCAAAATATCATCTAGGGTTATAATGGTTCTTTCAGAATGGAAATATTTCTAAGGATGATATAGATCGATTAAACTAATCATTGAATCATGTGATTCTTAACCAGTTCAATAGAACATCATGGTAATCATTATATTCTGATCAGATACAATATAAAGTGGTACTACATTGAAAAATTCAACATAAATAATGTATATTATAGAAATATTACCTTGAAGGAAAAACAACATTTTATAAATTAAGTGTTATGAATTTATAAGTTGATCGACTGCGACCCATATAACATTAGTCCCTTTACATGTTTTAGGGGTGAAAAAATAGTCAACGGTTGTGTTTTCCCATTTTGATTTTGGTATGGGTAATGGGTTTTACATTCCCTTATCTTGTAATAAAAAACTAACATATGAATCACTGAGATTGAAATTATACTATGTCTCTTTGTATTTCATCCCACCATTAATTCACTTTAAAATATCTATACATCCTTGTACATCATGGATGAATAAAAAATCAATAACTATTAACATTCTCTAATTTCTCCTCATTCAGATCTAGTATAGATAGAACATATAAATATATTTTAATCCTTATCTATACATTGTAATCATGAATAATACCTAAAATATTTATAAACTTCTTATATAGCTCAACATCTTACTTCTACACCTCTTTAATCATCACTGGTTTATATGGTTGAAAATATATTTGAGAAACAGAATAATTCTATCATTAAATTAATATTTCATGATTTATTCTTTTCATATCTATAAATAATTTATCATTTGGTTTTCTCATCATATATAAGAAACAATTATCCTTTCAAATCATTGTATGAGCCACATGGTTCATATCCCTATAGTGGTAATTTAATGACAAGAAATAATCATTAATCTAATCCAACCATCATCTATATCACATATTAATCTGTTTATATGTTAATATATAATTTAGAATTTTATGATTAATATATATATATATATAACACCTTTATCCATAAAAATAATTCTTCCATATTATTAACACAAAAGTTTCTGTAGAAAATTCTAAATCATGATTTGGGTAAATTTTATCACAAAACATCAATATTTGTTTGGAATAAACTATAACCATATAATTATACATGATAATACATCCTAGTCCCTTCATTAATGAATTACTATAAATTAAAGACCCTTACCCTCTGTAAGGTAATGTAATTATTGGAGAAATGGATAACCTTTACTTCATTTTATTGAAATTTTCATCACATCTATTTTTCCATTAGAACATGGAACACTTATGAATTAACATAGTGTGTGGATTTCAAAATTGTGAGAAATTTTACTAACATCAACAATCATATACATCCAAACCAATAAAACATTTAATCATAGTAACATTTTTTGGTTTTGGAAAACTTTCAATAACTTCTCTCTTTGATAGATCCATAGATATACCCTTTATTGAGATAATATATCCCCAAAATGAAACATTCATCATCCAAAATTAACACATTGTAAATTTTTACTATAGATTATCCATCCATAAGTTTTTTTAGTAAAATCTTCAAGTGATCATCATTATCATCCATATTCTTTGAATATATAATGATTTAATATATAAAGACAACCATGAATAGATGAAGTTAGTTACTAAACACATTATTCATTAAATCCATCAATATTCTAAGGGAATTACATTGACCAAATTTATTTACTTTATAATCATAGAGTCTATACCTTTTATTAAATTTATTATTGTGTATATCTTTTTTAATGAAACTAAATTGATGGTATCCATAATGAATCATATTCTTATAAAAGTGTTGATAATTATATAATAGATCAAACAAGTAACCAATATAGGGTACAAGATAATTATTCTTCACAATTAGCTTGTCTAGTTTCCATTAATCAATACAGAGTCACATTGATAAAAAAAATTTTCTTAACAAAAATAACTGGTGAACCCCATTGTGAAACACTTGGTCAAATGAATTCATGTTTAGGATTCTCTAGCACTTTCATCTACAATAATTGAACCTCAATCCAGTCTATTCTATAAGTATCATTTTAAATAGGTTTATATCCATGTATGAATTCTATTGGAAACACAAATTCTATATTTTTTTATGACTATAAAAAATATTAGGATATAAATAAAATACCATTACAATATGAATATTTTAAATCCTCTGTATCCCCCTAACCATCACCGATAAATGCCCCTATTAAAAAGAAATAAAACCACATACAATGTGTGAAAGTTCCATTATAAGATTATATTTATTATCACATAGGTAAATGATCATTGGTTTATTTAGAATATCAAAACTCGATTCCATTCTAGGTAAATTAATGTGGGATTTATTCATAAAAATACAATACAAGACTAAGATAACATCAATTTCAACCAGATAGAGAATAATTTTGTTTATAAAGACACTTCCCAAAATCCTCAACCGAAAAAGATTTATAGACTCGATATGTGATCATTGTACCATTATGGATTTTTATAGATAATTTAACATCTAATCATTTTGGTGGGTTTTGATACCATAATAAAGATAATTACATATAAAATTGTGGTGAGATACATAGTCAAAAAAAATAGATTATGTGCTCCATAGTAGATGGGATGTGTACCTTTCACCACACCATTATCAACACCACTATCATAAATTTTTAATAGTAAGATATTTACATTTATCTTTTGTTTTACCATGTTTATGAAAAAAATTGTCATTATTTCTCTTCCTATTTTTCTCTTTTTATCGTAATTCTAAATATCATTACATTAGAAACATTGATGCGTGGTTGGTGCATTATGCCGATATTTATCATTATTTATATCATATGATAACTTCTTCTTATCACTTCAACATTAAAACACTCCATTAACTTCCATTAAAAACATAAAGAATTTAATATCCCCCTTATGACAATTTCGTCAATATTGTTTTCCACACATCGATCATGATGGAAATATCATCTTATTCTCTCTATGGTTTTAGAGCTTCCCTTAAATTTTACCATTATTTTCTTTTCAAAACCATGTGATTGATGAGTAACTGTGATCTCTCTTTCAAATTTTATAGAACATTTAATTATATCATTATATATACTAATGTAACTTGTATAAGAACACCCTTGATATACATGGTTTTATTCCACTAAATAACAGATAAATAATTCTTTTATGTTATTTGATAATCACATATTTATACCTCACAAGTCATGTAATAATTTCCTCATTGGTACTAATGGATTCATCACCCTTATACTTTAAATCATCTAATTCCTTCTATATTTTAAGGAAAATAATAAGGGGGATGTGCCTATTGAATATAATTATTTTAAACTTGTCACACTTTATAGAATCAATTTATTCGTTTTTTCTCATATTATTGATATGAATCCGCAATTAATATGATTCACCTTATAAATGATAGAAATAAAAAATGACACTTTCTTGCTCAAAACATTGAATAAATAAAACTATAATTTTTGTGGTAATAATCCATTACTCAGATACTACTATATCTTCCCAACCACAAAAATATGTTTTACATTTCTTTATGAAGAATAAATTGAATATTTTTTCCTCAATTTTTTATTTGTAAGATTATCATGATTTATAGATCGAGAAAGGAGTGTGATCCATAGAAATGTGATTTTTCATTCTTAATCCTATAACATTTTTTTCTCGTGAGTAAAATAATTTCATTTTAGTTCACATTCATAATTAACATGGTTCCTTTAGTTATATACATCTACTAATACAAAAAAAGAATTGTGTAAGAAACAGTTATATTAGCGGGGAAGAACATAATCCCAAAAAATCACATATATGTTTTATAAATAATAACACATTCATTTGAATCTATGAAACACTAGTCTTAACCTAGGTCATTCATGGTCAAAATTCAAATCCTTCTTTACAGATCATTATGTGTTCCTAAATTCCCAAAACATATCCACTTAGAGAATGGAAATATTATGTAGTAAGTCTTATTGTCTTGTACAAAATGATGATTGGATTGAATTCAAATGCACCCTTTTTAGAATTATTACCTCTAGGTACAACTGTGTAAGAGACAGATCCACAAGTAGAATCCAATATGGTATTTTATTTCTTGGTAACCACATTCTTTATACTCAAACAAATTATATTTCATTTTCTTACACTTAGATTTATCATAATCGTTATCACTAATGATTTCTCATACAAGTTTCTAAAGGTTAACAACAAAATTCATTAATACCAACTATAATGACTCAAGATTTTCATATAGTAACATTTCATCTTATTATATTAGAATTGATTATATAACAAGACCATATATGATTTAATTATGTAAGTTTAGTACATTTATAAACATGGATACAATAAATATTATTTATAAGTAAACAATATAATCTCTTACTAATTACTTAATATTTTTTCTTCCTTAGTAGTCTTATCATACATAAGTCCTTTTATCATAATATATTAAATGGAAGCATAATAATGGGTCAGATGCTCGGTAAGGGTAAATAATGTGGATATAAATGATGACATATGCATTGGATGATCATAAGGGTATGAGAATATGATATTTACATCTGAAAACAACACCCTACAAATCAACAATCATAATATTGAGTCAAGAAATGAATATTTATAGTTCATAAGAAAATAATCATAAAATGATCAAAAAAATATGTTTCATTAGAATATAATGTTGACATAAGACATAGATTTATAGAATAAAAAAAGCACAGAAAATAATTCAAATTATAGTAAATGATCATTTATAATAATTTCATAGTTGAATGGTTTCAATCACAAAACCATAATAGTAGTCGAGGTTCACTATGAAGACTATCATAGTGGAAAAATTACCTTAAGGAACTATTTTCAGTCTATATTATAGTCCATTGTACCTCATGATATATCATTATTTATCCAATGTATTGGTGGGAGATATAGGTTCAACCGTTACAAAAAAAATCATATATATTCTTACACAACATAATAAATAATTCATTATATCACAACCCATAAAAGTTAATGAGTTTTGTAAACATTTCATCACATCATAACGAGTGGAAAAGAACTTGGTTTCATAAAAAACCTCATTTCATCATAAAATGGCCTATAGATAAGTAAAACAATTCATAAAAATATATTCATCATAAATATCAAACATAAAAATAATAAAAAAGGATGTTATCATTGGATCATATCCCTAATAATATTATGTAACATCAAAGGATTTTATTTTATATAGAATATTATTCTTAAAGATCACTTAGAACATTTACAAAGGAAAATATTCTTTTTATTTCCAAAGCACTTCTTCAAAATATAAAATTTTCCAAAAATTGTAAATATAAAATTTTCTTTTAAAATAAAATTTTATATTTGTAATGTTTTATTTAAATTATTGATAGTACATGATGCTATGAAATTTTTTTCATGATGTATATATTAAATCTATGACTGAATTTAAAAGTATTAAGAAAACATTAGATGTTCATAATCTAGAAATTGGAAAGAATATTCTATTAAATTTTTTTAAAAAAAATTACAAAATGGGTAAAAATTAAATTATAATATAATTTTATAATTTTAAAAAACTTCTTTAGAACATTTTCTTAAAAAGTTTTGAAATTGAAGAAAAAAGGGGGTTTTACCAAAGTAATATATAATGTTGGTTTCCATAAAAGTGGTCATTCATCCTCTTAAGTACATAAATAGAGTAAATGAAAATTAAAAAAAAATTATCAAGAGTTAACTAGATTAATATAAATTTCATAATGTGATAGAGAGGTAGAAAAAAATATTTCATCATTTAAAGCATAATTATTAACAATTCCAATAATTTGAGAGATTATATCATAAAATGATTAACAAATTGGTATCTATTGAATCAAAAGACACATAAAATAAATAACATTATATTTATATTTATATTAAATAATTTACATGATAATAATCATCAAATATAGTCATGGGTAGTATACACACCACAGAAAAGAAACAAGTTGTGAATTTGGCATGTTACCCACAACGATAAATGTAATATGAAATACTCATACCACATTAGAAATATTTGAATCATAATCCCCCCAAAATAAAAAAATAAAATTAAACATTATATATCCTGAAAATATATTAATTCATGAAATAACATTTCAATGGGATAATATACACCCACTTATAATAAAAGAGTGGTTAACAAGGAATATGTCCCCTGAAATTAAAGAGAGACTAAAAACCCCTTACCTAAAGTATCAAATTATTTTATACAAATTAGAACAAAATATATATATAATATAAGTTCATTATAAGTGTATTAATGATTAAAAAAATATTTCATACCATATATGATTTATTTGTAATCATGTTTCTCCCATTTATTAACAATTATTTGTAAAAATCACTATTTTGGGTAATAACTACTTTGTTTTCCATGAAAGTCTTGGTTTTTTGTTTTTGTTAAATTTACATTGATCATGGTACCAAAATCTTCATAATTTTATAGATGATTTAATTATCACTTATATTTATTATATATTATTTTTTATTCATCCATTATTTTTTGATATAGAAAATGAATTACACCATTTATGGAAATGATAGATCATATGTATGCATGATCATTGTTCAAATGTTATTGACATATAGATTTAAAGAATGTATAATAATATGTTATCATTAATAAATATATATATTATTTGATTATTATTTTTTATATTCATTAAATCTATCCTTATTTCTATACATTTCAAAATAAAATGAAAAACAAATCACATCTCTTCATGATTGCGGTTGTCCACACGTACACAAGATGGACATTATTTTTATCCAATTGAATAGAAGTTAAAATGTTAAATGTTTTATTGGAGTTACAAGTATATAAATATGTCATAAATATCTTACATAAACATTAAATCAGTCATTATCTTCAATAATTAAAGGTTGTGATTGAAATTAATTTACAATGGTTCGGGAGGAGGTAGTCTTCTTGACATATAATATATGGTTTCGTTCCCAATTTGATGTATGATGAGAAGGATATATATTATTTAATTAATATTATAAAATTTTAGTATATATTAGATAATTATGTTTCTTTATTATAATTTTCAAAAAGAAGTTTTTAAGGTGGTTGAATAAATAAAAGAACTCTCAGTTACGAATGAGGCATGTTCTTTAGACAACCTCCTTAAGACTACACCGCAATCATTATTTTAGGGGGTCTTATAAAAAATATAATTCCAATAGGATGTGAAATGTTATGTATTTAAGGATTTGTTTCAGTTATTTTTTTATCTAAATGTCTTCTAATGTTTTAAGTTGAGTGGAGAGGGGGTTTCCATTAATATGTGTGAGAGAGAACACACATGTAATTTAAAATGGTTATAATGATGTATTAAACAATACACAAGGATCCAAAAGTATACTTATAGAAAGGTATATGATATAAGGTGTTAATACAGCAATGAAATAGTATATGTATAGGTTTTTATGTCATTTTTACCCATATAATTTTAGATTAACCCCTGGTAAACCTATTTTAACCTTAACCACAATATATAATTTTTACAATTTATACTCTTAATTATGAACAATAATTTTGATTTAATTATTCTATAATATTATTTTTTATGATTCCAAATATTAAATCCATTTTTCCAAAATAAAATTAATATTTTGGTAGAATTTTACTAATAATTAATCCTAGAGATGTGTGAAAAATATTGTATTCCAATGAAAATATTTTCATTTGTATGAAACCCTTTAATATAATTAATTCAATACCAAATTGAATATAATTTCTAAAATTGGATTAATATTAAAATTATTAAATTTTTTAATACTTTTAACCGGTATAAATAGATATGAATATTTTAAAATTCATTATATAAAAATTTATTATTAAATATAAATCATTATCATTCACATTTCATAAAAAAATTAAAATTTTATGGAAATGCTCAATAATTCACTCTAAGATAATTTTTATAGGTTGCTTAAAAAATTAAAGAATTTTTTTCAAATAAATTTTTTTTAAATTGAAATAATTACTTTTATTATTTATTCCTGAATGTAAATAAATACGTTTTTCATAAAATATATATTTAAAAATCATATAAACATTTTACTAAAAATCAGCCATTTTTTATCAATATGTTTTCTTTATATAGAAACATTACAATTAATTTTAAAATTATTTTTATTCCTTTTCATATAGAATTTTAATGTCTAGGTTATAATTTTCATGATTATATCTGTTATATACTTTTGTTCGTTAAAACTAAGTGTTCCATATACTAAAAAAATTAATGATTTTATATTTAATGAGAAAAATATTTTAAAAAATCTCAGTATGATACAATTATACGTAGTGAAGAAGATGGAATTAAAGGAGATTTTTTTTGTGATATCATAGTTTGGATATGATCACTATTAAGCATTATAAATGTTTTCTTCATTACAAAATATGTCACCAAGAAGATGGTTGATGTGATAACCAGGTGATGTAGGCATGGATGCTCCTGTTCCACCGCCCATGGTGTAAGAGTATATATACCAGCACACTTCTATACTAGTATGTGTGATTTAGGTTATATATCATATTTATTTGAAGTCCTCTTTTATTATTCCCATCAACGGTTGAACCAATCATATGACTATGGTCCATCATTCTTGGTATTTCTATCTCCAGCATCCTCCATCATTCCTGTGTATTTGTGGCCTATATGATTCAAATGGATTGCATGAATTAATCGAGAGAAGTTTCAAGCTAGTTTATAATCCTATGAAGGGTTTATTGATTCTAGTGAAATTCATGTTCCAATATCCATTTCAAAGATTCTTGAATACCATGAGTTGATACTGGAGATGAGAGGGCCATTCATGGGTTGCCTTCACAGAACTAATTCACAAGTAATATTTTATATACAAAATGAAAATGGACCATGACCATTAGTTAATGGAAATAAAAAATGATTATATTAATGTATAAATATATTCTTCTAAATTTAAAAATTTATTATGATTTTAACATTTTATGGATAAGGACAGTAATGGAAGTCTCATATGTTAAATATAAGCCTCCCACCATAGTCTGATTTTTGGGATTGGGGATTTTATCTGCAATGTATAGACAGGTACTTTCCAAGGACCTAACCTTTGAGGATCTGATTGAGGAGGATCAGTAAATATGTTTTCATCTACCCTATAGTTGGATATTGAATGATATATATCACACTACAACAATATTTTCTTCTAGTATTAGGTAGTGGAATTCCAAACTAGAGAAAAATAGTTACATAAAATCAGTTTGGAGAAGGTATTATTTAGCACCCTCTATAAGGGGTTATTCCATCTTCTTCTACAATTGTTGGAAAATGGTGGCACTATAATAATGATTTATAGAAGACATATGTGGAGTTCCCCCATTGTGGAATCAATAATCATCTTGGAAATTTGTGATAAATGGTTTCTCTAGAACATAGTTATAGGATGGGCATGGGGGACCTCATTATAGGATGTATACATCATAGTCCAGACCAATATTGAGATCGTTTCATGGAGTTGAGTTATGATAGATTCATGTTATGTAATATAATCCAACCTAAGATGGTTAGGGACCATATAATAGTTTTTGAATAGTTTTTATCATTTCTATTTAATATACTATATTTTTTGATATCAATGAATCTTATTCTTTTGTATCTGTATAAGCCCTTATCAGACACCACCTCTTAATCATGTTATCTATTGAGATGTTTTTTTGATAAACTACAATTAATTTATACCGAATCACTTGAGTTATTCTTGTATTGTCCAATAGTCCTCTTTGGCTTTATAATTCTGTTGAAAATCATGATACTGAACATGGTGAGCTTTAATGTGATTCTTATTACACACAGTATGACCAGAATTTGAGCTCACATTGATTTCTATCGAATACATGTGTAATTTTATTTACGCAAGGGAGAGAGTTACATTGAATTTTATGAGTGGAAATAAGAAAGGAGGGTAGTTGGTTGAGATAGATGTCCTTTCAGCATGATCACTATGCCAATAGTGGGATCCTCTCTTTTATCAAGATTAGTGGAAGACCTCTCATATATTTCTCTAATCATGAATCTATAGAAGATCACATTTATAGAATAGTTCCTTGGATTTCTTCTTTATAGTGGAGTTTACTTTGAGATATAGCTTTATTTGTGTGTACAAACCACTTTGATACCATCTTATAGTCTGCAACCTATCTTGTTGGAAAATATAATGGAGAATCTTGATAAATTAGAGTAGACATGATTTATTAGATGTATTAATTCACCAGGGGGTGATGATATGTAATTTGACAAGAATTAATGTGGTTGTATTTAACTCTATGTTGATTGCTGGAAGATGAAGTAGATGATGTTGATGAAAAAAAATATATTTTTTCCGGATTGATAAATTTTTTGATTAGTTATATGGATCCTAGTGGTTCTCCAAGATGAATCTTATATCTACCTATCACCAGTTATGGGTTAAAGAGGTGAACATCCCAATTATGATGTTTCAAAAAAGTTATTGTACTTATGAGTACTTTTTTATGTCATTTATACTGAAAACGAACTGATCATGTTCCTCTAACTCTGTAATAATATCTTCCACCATCACTAGGACCCATTCATTTAAGTATTTGTTGATGAAATTATCATCGAATCACTAATATCATAGTATCATGTCATAAATCATGAGAGAATACTATTTATTATTTATGCACATTGTATTTACAACAATTTGATGAAGTGTAAATTCTAGATTCAATTGGTGATGTTTTTTTGGTTCATGTTATGTCTGATATATATATATCTATGAACACAAAGAATCTTTAGGCACTAATGTCCCAAAAACATCTATGGAACATGTTTGAGATCCAAATAATTATGTTCTTACCAGGGTATTACTAATTGTTTACATGGAATTATTCTAGTTATCAACACCTAGGATAATACTAAATAATACTAGATTAATGTTCCCAAATCGAGATGAGTGTGATATTTTATTTCTTGAGCTGATAATGAGGTTGTCTATAACTCGAGTACTTATACATCTTGATACTTGAATTGGAATTATTTCACATTGTGATTCCTTAATCATTGGTCTTAGGGTAGTATTAATTCATAGAAAAAATTTAGTAAAATATGTTTCCCATCAGTTATGACCCCATGAGATGAAATACCGATCTAATTACTTGGATAGGCTCTCCATGGTTCACACTCAAAGGTGTTGGTGATAATTTCTCTTTAATTAATGATTTTTGTTGTACACTATCTGTAACTCCCTATGTTACATCATCAAAAAATGGGACATGAACTTAAGATATAGGAACTATGTAGATAATCCTTATACATCTTACATTTAATGAATTATGATCCTTGGAATGGTATCATTGTTATTGTCACTCTTCTCTATAAGATTCAAGTTGTGATTGAGTTTGATTAGATGAATTTAGTGGTTAATTGATGGATGATGAGATTGTTGCACAATTTTAAGATGTATGATTAAATGGATCAAAGAAAAATGAAATGTTGCCCATTTTTTTCAATTATTTTCTTCTATTCTGATTCATGTAAGGATAGTACATTGATGCATAATGTGTTGTTATGCATGAACAGTTAGCCTGTGGTTTCTCGATACTCATATGGTAATTCTGAAGTGAATATATGGTCCTTTTAAAATGGATAATAGTATACCCTACTTCCATTCAGGAGGATTTAATTAGGTATATACAAATCTTCCTATTATTGGCATGTCATTTTATTCTAAAATATGTACCATGATTTAAGACAACAGTTTTGGAAGACTCAAATGAAAAGGGACATGACTGGTTTTGTTTCATGTTGCATTTCCTATCAAAGTATAAATGTAAATATCAATCGTCTTGGTGGTTTGATCAAAAAAAATCCATATCCCTTGTGGAAGAGTGATTGTGTCAAAATTTTGATATTGATTTGTTTACCAAGGACCCTGATTAGCCGATACACATTCTGGGTTACTATTAATCAACAAATGAAGGTTTCTCACTTCATACATACTTGAGAGAATAACTTAATTGGAAATATAAAACGATATATGATCATAAGATATTATTCTTATATGGTGTTCCCTTGATCATTTTGTTAGATTTAGATTCATGTTTCACAATTTACTTTTGGCTGGAGTAACAAAAAATCCCCAGGGAATTAACTGCGATTGATTAGAGTGAACAATCCAAAAAATGGATAGTTAGAACAATCAATTCACATACTCGAGTATATTAAATTCTATTTCGTCCTATATATTAGTGTATCTTTTGAACATAATGTATACGTGGAATTATTTTATTTTGAAAACACCTTCTAGTCCACTATATATATGGAATCATTTGAGGATCACTTTAGTTAGTTATGTCTCTCACCATTATTTTTGCATGAGGTAGGTGAGAAAGAAATTGTTTGTCCTAGAAAGTTCTTGGATACCACTAAGTGGATGAAATGGATTAGGTAACAGTTATTGATCCCTCTGAGAAGGAAACAATCATATAAAAGCAAGAGGATATAACCATTAGAGATTCTTATTCATAGCCATGTTTTATTGAGAGTGTAACCATTTTTGGGGAATTATCCGTTTTAAAATATAGGGAAACAAGTGTACTGGTTTTTTAGACCCTTGGAGATAATCAAATAGGTTGGGTCAATTACATGTCATCCAGAGCATATTATATGTTCTTGAGGCATGTATGATGTGTTACGAATGTTTGATCTTATATAGTGCATTTCTAATATTACACACGATAAATACAGTAAGGATGTAAAGTTAGAGCCTCATGAATCATGTGAGGATTATCTAGTATGGATTATAGACCTGAGTGAGATGGTATTGTGAGAGAATACAGTTCACCATGTTAAAATATCATGTTTTTATAGAATGATCAATGAGGATATTTTTGATCAAGAGTTAGGTATTTGAGCTATGTGGTCATAGTTGTTCAAGAAAGACTTCTAGAGAGACTTCCTGATGATGATATGTCAATTATGGGAGAGAATTATAATATTCTAAATTTTTAGTTGTTCATAAATATATATTTTGGAATTTATTCATATTTATATTATGTGTAAATCCATAATTCTAATGAAATTCATCATTATTTATGGTTTTAGAGTGTTGTGTATAGGAAAACATAGTTTTTATGTTTTGAATAAGTTTAAATTCTATTTTCATATGTTGTGTAAGGGTAAATTCCCTTTTTTATGATCATAAAGATAATTGATTTTTTTATAAATTGCATAATGGTTAGGAAGGTACTATGTTATGGTAAATGGGTCATTGCCTAAAGGTAAGGGAAATTCCATGAAGTGTGTAATAGTAATCTATACACTACAAAAGGAATCCCATGAATTACAAAGGAAGAGTAAGGTAAAATAATGTTGCATTATCAATGTAATGATAATCCATACATTTAAAATAGTAACCAAAGAATATCAATGGTCGTGTAAGCATAACATTGTAGCTATGTAAGGGTACCTAAGCACAATGTAATGGTAATCAAGAGCTGTGTAAGGATAATACAATCTTTCTAAATGTTTTATAGGGCTGAAATATGATATGTGTAATGGTAACCCTTACACTTTAATGGTTATGTAATAGAAGGATGATCTTTGTAAGGGTAAACATTTCTTATAAAAGGTGGAAACCTGGTAAGTTGATATCCATTCATGATGGTTAGGAGTTTTCTAAGGATAAAACCTCAATACCCATATAAAACCTCTCTTTTGGGTGAAATTGGTTTCAAAACATTATTTTCCCCTCTTCCTCTTCATTAATGATCATTTAACAGATTTTGAAAGTTTTAAAATCCAAAAGTCATGGAAATTGTTCATTGAGTAATCTAAAATTGATGAATGGTATTAATTAATTACCATCCGACATTACTAATTTTCAAAAATGAATATTTAAATTATGAATTCAATTTTTGGATTTTAATTGTAAACCCCCGAGTTTTTATGGACCTTTTTTCTGAATAAATTAATTTTTTATATATTAATTACAATGAACTAAGTCAAAAATTCCAATCACACTACACCAACATGGTCTATGTTACAAAGAAGCAACTCATCATATGATTTATGGTACAATGAATTGGATTACATTTCCCAGAACCCCACCATGGTGTATGTTACAAGCAACACCAACATGGTGTACGTTACACACAAAACTGATGTTTCTACAAAAAATATTTTTTTATAATTATTTAAATAAGATAATTATGAAATATATGTTAAAAATATTAATATGATTATTAATGAGTAAATTTCATATATGTTTTACATTTTTTTTATATATAAAACATATTTATATTGAAATATTTCGTTTGTAAATTTCTTATATGTTTAAAAATATAGTTTTCTAATATGAGCGTTTACTAATGTCTTTCTGTGAAAAAATAATAAAATTAATTTTAGACATATTTAAAAATTGAATTTGATTAAATAAAAATTATTTCTGAATTTATAATCTGGAAATGATCTTTGGGACAAGTTTGTTAAATTTTTTTAAGAAACTTCATTTTTGATATATAGTGATAAATACTAGATGTTAATTCATAAACATTTTTTCATTTATTTTATTTATAAGGATAAATTATATTATAATTAGTTTTCAAATTTTAATTTACATTATATTCTTATAAAATTATCCAATTTAGTTAATTGGAATCAATTTCAAACTATTATTTTTGTAAATACATAGTAATCATTTGATCATTTTTACTTTAAAAACTCGTGTTGTCCACATGACAGCATGATTAATTTTTATTTCATTTCTACCAATTCTCAGAACATGATTCATCAAAATAGAATCCATATTTTATATCATAGTAATTTATTATCTGCAATATGTTAAAATTAATTATTGAATAGAAATTTTAGTGAATGTTATTAAAAATAATTAAATCAATTAATTTAAAATTAAGCTTAACTAAAGACTAAACCATAAATTTAGGACTCAAAACGACATAGAAATTTTTATAACAACAATTTTATTTATATTATCAAGTAATTAACAAGAAATTATTGATTTTTTTTAGTTTGGTATGAATTTTGTTAGATAAAAATTTGGGTACACCTTTCTTGTTTTAAAATTTGTCAAGTGTGTCCTTTCTATTCCCACTAAATGGCCACAAAAAATACCTATTCTTTACTCCACTCAAAAAACATAGGATTGGACGAGACCTAAAAAATACACTTCCTAGAATTCCACTCCTACTCATAGAATCCTTTACTTGGGAAGAAGTAAATACAAGGATTCCTTTTCGAAGAAACCAAAAGGAGATACCCAATTGAGAGGTAACACCATCTCTCAAGATCCATTATTTTATTTTCGTTCTCCACCCACTCTACTATATTTATCACATTAATATGTAACAAAACCAGTATCCTCAATGTACTAGTATATTTTTATGATAATGGTTACACCTACACTTACACACACATCTATTTAATTGATAACGAACATATTGTTTACATGTTCGGTGAACTACCACCTCACTAAAAGGTTATTGTTCATTGTTCATTTACCACCTCATATATTGGAAATTATTAGAGATAATTTGTTTATATATATTATATATTGTATTTATTATGTATTTATTCATCGTTATTACTTTTATGTCAAAAATAGTTTTTATTTTCCATTCGGTGTTAATATGATATATTTTTTTGAGGAAGTGTAGACTATTGCCCAATCAAAGTGATGCAATTAATTAACACACAACATGGATTATTTTAATGATGGGTTTAATAAACATATATTATATATATTATATCATAAATATAATTTAATAATTATATATATATATACATATGAAATTTTTATTTATTTTAATACAACAATAGAAACAGAAACAATGTTCATTTGTACGTACCAATTACCATCTCCATGAATGGTGTATTTTATTTCATACTTATATATTCAATATATTATTATAATAAATATATAAAGTATATAAAGGATAATTATATAATGGTTTAAATTATGGAATCATGAATCAATAATAAGGAACACTAATAAAACAAATTAAGACTCATGCAAAGAACAAAGAATATATTATTTGAAGTTAAAATTTAAAATAGGATGGTTTACAAGAGGGCAATTTAAGGTAATTTAAAAAAAAATATGATCATATAAATAATAATTTGTTTCTGAAAAAGTATTATAATAAATTATTATTTATTTTACAAGTGGTCTTATCGAGTACAATGATATTCAAGACAAAATTATGGGGATTTCATCTCACTATTTATTTACATGAGATATATTCTATGTTCATCACTCATTCCTTTGGTGGGGTGTATGTACTAATAATAATTTTATTTTATGTATCATACACAAAAAATTTTCGGTATTCACATATACATTTTATGATATTTATTTTATTGGATTAATGTTTCAAAAAAAACCAAATCGGTAAAATAGTTTTGTCTTACTTTTCATTTATTGGGAATTGTGTTTTGTTATGAAACTAAATTCTTCTTAGAGGTGTATATACATCTATTTTACATGAAATATCATTATATTACTTATTCTCGTGATATTATAAGAATTATTTAAATTATGTTTCTTACATTGAGGGTACAGTCCCTATTACCAGTTGTAAGAGTTTATTGAGACAATCTATGAACATTTTGAGATTGTTTATGTTTATGATTTCTTTGATAAAATATTATGATCCTTATCTTACTATAAATAACTATTATACTTATCCTATATTTATTGAAGATATATCCATGTATATTTACAAATTTTTTTCACTCTTTTGTACTAAGGATAACATTTTTGATTAAAATCTAATTGTCACTCTCTTTAGTGATAAATATATTGTATTCAAAAAAATGTTGTCAAAAATGTTTTCAAAATTTTTTCAAAATATCAATGAATCCCATTTCTGAGGAAAATTTATTTTTAAAACGTTTTACATTTATCAATTCTTCTTTTATAATTTTTCAATTATTTTTTCGAAAAAAATGTTTTCAAAATATTTCATGTTTTAAAAAGAAATTTTCAATATTGAAAGGATATTTTCCTCTTGAAATGTTTTTAATAGATCTTTAATAATTACTTCCCATATAATATAACAACAATTTGTGTTAGTTATGAATTTTTTGGGAAATGATTCATTGTTTCTATTCATATTATTTCTCTGAATGGGTTATGTTTTGATGACATGATATTGATGAAACCTTTTTTTTGTCTTTCACAAATTATATTATTTTGAAACCCACTTCTTTTCACTAGTTATGATTATGATGAAATAATTATGAAACCTATATATTTTGAAAATATGTGATATGATTACATGTTCATAATACCCATTTCATCCATGTTTTATGATATGATTACTTATGATCATGTGACAGGTGTATGTATGACTTCATTATGAGATGTGTGGGACAAATATATCTATATAATGCATTGGGTAATGATTTATATATGATGAGATAGAAATGGTTGGAATGGGAATAAGAAAAATTTAGTATAACATGACAGGAACATGAAATAACATTAGTTTAGTAATATAGAGCTATAATGAGTGGTGAACTCGGTTCAGTAATACATTATTGGAATACGTTGTAAAATAAGTTTAGTAAATTACTTTTTCCACTAAGATAGACATGGTAGAAATGGATTTAATACTATATAAATAATTATATATTTTTATGGGTCTTCCATAATTCTATGTTTTATTATTGTGTTATGATTTGATGTATTATGTTCTTTATTTCTATATAATTCATGTCTTATAAACTGCCATGGTTTATGACAAGATTCATGTATATGATATGTAATATTTAGGGTATGATATTATATTTTAATGATCATGTTCTCATACCATTATACTCATGATTATTATTAAATATCTCCCCTGTTACCTTTACTAAGCATCTGATCTCACCTATTTTATGTTTACAATACCTAATTTTATGAATGTTTGTTTTATGAATGATGTGTATAATAGGGGTTATAGTCAAGAATAACCTAGTTGGAGATAATGTATCTCATTTATGTACCATTTCTTATGTTTCTATGTTTCAAAAGGCATTAGATTAGTATGGTCTTTGGGTGTCTTTTTGTATAATGTTTTAAGTATTCCTTAAATTTTATGTACTGTTAATGTATGAAAAGCCAAGGTCACCACAGTTTGTATCAGATAAACTATTTATTTATCCTTTTAAATTTAGGATGATAAAAACTAATTGATAACCCTAAGGACATATATAAGGATAAGTATAAGGATAAGAAATAGTAAATGAAAATATCCTATAATTTTGGATAAGGATAGTGTGACTGGATCTTGACCAATACATACATTCCTGGATACTATAAGTGGTTGTAGATCTGACAGTGATATACAGAGGCGTAAAAAATCTAAAAAGATGTTCTGATCCTGAATCATGGTAATCTAGTACACAATAATAGGCCTTGTTTCACAACTGGTTTGACACTCATGTGGGATATTATTTTTCAGTTATATAACTCTTCATGAACTATCCTGATGGATTTAAATTTAGTTGGTCCTCGAATTAACATGGATAAAACCATGGTGTCATATATTTTGGAAGGTTTCATAATTTAGACATCTTATTAGTGAATTTTCATAATTATGTGGTTCTTTATTATGATAACTATTTTCTAATCAATTATTTTTATTTTAGTCGATGGATGGAACATGAAGGAAATGCATTAATGGTGATTACAATAGATTATTACATGATTGCCCTCCTGTGAAACTGAATGCTTTACGAGATAGAATATAAAACCTCATTGTTATGCTCACACATCTTTCTCAAGAATTGAATCATGGTGGGATAACAAATGAGAAAATGAGGGAACAAAATTCTGTTGAGACTTTCATGCTGTAACATCCACCATCCATCTGACGGTATTCTAATCCACTTATTTTTTTAATGGATCAGTACTGTAGAAAAGATATTATTTGTTCTCAGGTGTTTAAATTATGAAAAAATTAATCATGTTCATTATCTTTTATAAGGTGAATCATAATATGGATGTATTCTAATTAAGACTACAAGGATGAAATATTATATTGAATCAATGGATTTGATGAGTTCATGAACTCATTTTTCAAAAACTATTTTCCATGTATTCTTCATTCTAGGATTGATAAAGAGTACCTTCAATTAAAGAAAATGTAAGATGAACATGTCAGTACCTATGATTTTAATTTCCCCCGACATTAAAGGTATGCTTTTGTAATAATCATCCAAGATAAGAATAATGTAAATAGGTTCTTTTGTGGATTAAAACGATGCCTCAGAAGGGCATTGTCTATAAGAAATGTTAGTTACTACAATGAGATTGTGCATCGTGTAATCAATATTGAATGATTTGTTGGAGTAATGTATCAATCTCTTTGTTTGGACCAAAAAACGAATATGGATTTTAAATGAAAATCCAAAACCCATAGAGAAATGAAGATGTTTTTTCCTTTATTATATTAGTGTGGGAAGAATCATAGATGAAATTTCAGCTATGTGTATAAAAAGTGTTTTATGTGTGGAAGTTAAATCCATCATGAATTTTATTGTACAAATTATGAGAACAAGTTTTCTAAAAATGATAATGGAGAAAAATTTTAAAGTAATTCAACTCCCAAGATTTTATTCTACATGTGTGAGGAGAATAAGAATTATGATAACTACTTACCACTCCTAGGGGATGGTGATGATGAGCAACTTCAACAACATCTTATGCTGAGGGACAAGGGGAAATCTCATCTAATCTCTATTTCTAATGAGGGGTTTGATAAATACATGATGAAAGGTACACTAACCATCCATTGAGGAACTTATAATATCAAATTTGATTTTGGATCTTCCCACTCCTCCATATCTAAATAATATTCTAATGGTGTTATGATTCCACCAAAATGTTTATATGGGGAATTAGTAGTGAAACTCCTTAATGGTTCGATGATTACATCTCAAGTATATGATTCCTCTCTTATTATTTTTTGGGAAAGTTCTTCCTTAAAACCTTATAATTCTTCCTTGGGAAGAATTTGATGTCATCTAAGTCCTGGATAGTCTAGATCTTCATAAATACATCATCAATTGTCAAGGAAGGAAAATTAAATTTTTTATTAATAACACTCTAATGATCATCCATCAATGTGACAATAAGTGTGAACTTTTGGTGGATATTACATCTAGTTTATCGGTATTAATTCTAATTCAATATTCTTGTTTATCTAAAAGGGTTGGGGAGAGAATAGACATCATTTATATTCCAACTGTTCAATATTTTTCAGATGTCTTTCTAGAAGAGTTTCCTAGCCTTACACCAAATGAGAAGTTGAGTTCTCAATATAACTGATACCAAATTCAACACCAATTTCAATTAATCACTATAGAATGTGCTCAATTGAGTTGTAGGAATTGATGATGAAACTCTAAGAAAATATTGATAATTGATTCATTCTCCCATGTGTGTTATCTAAGTGTTCACCCATTCATTTTGTAAAAAATATAGATGGATCAATGAGACTCTACATTTATTATCTGTAGTTGAACAAGATTGTGATCATGATTATGTATCTTCTCCCCTGTGTTTATGAATTTTCTGATCAACTGAACAGAGATAAATACCTTTTTAAGATTGACCTTTATTCTGGATATCATCAATTTAGTGTCATGAAGGAAGATATAACTAAGATGACCTTCTATAAAAGGTATGGGGAGTATAAAAATATAATGATGCCCATTTGCCTTACTAATTCACCTAATATCTTCATATATGTAATTAATAGTGTATTAATAGATTACCATGACAAAATATTGATAGTATTTATAGAAGAAATTATTTTCTGTTAAAAACGAATTGAAGATCATGAAGATCAAATGAAAATTATATTAACCACCTTAAGGAAGGATAAGCTATCTGAAAAATTTAACAAGTTTATTTTGTTCAATAAATTGTTTCATTTTTGGGTTACATTATCTGAATATATTTTATAGTATTATATCTATCAAAGACAGAGGATATTAAATTATATCCTATACCAACCTCGATGACTATTATATATATCATTATTGTTTTATCTTGATATTATTGATGGTTTGTGGAAACTTTTTCATGAAAATCAAATCCTATGACAATGTTAACTAAGAAGGGTGACATGTTCTTATGGATAGATGAATGTGAGGAAGAGTTCATGGAACTGTAGAGAAGGTTACTAAGTGTCCATGTTCTTATATTACAATATAGTGAATAAGGTTCAGAAATATATAATGATACACCCAAAAAGGGATGGGGATGTGTTCTTATGTAGAATAATATATTTATAGGATATGCCTAATAGAAGTTTGTGATTCATGATAAAAGTTACCCAACTCATGATTTGGAGCTAAATATTATGATTTTGTATTAAAGATATGGAGGAATTATATTTATTGAGAAATGTGTGATATATATACCGATCATAAAATAATGAAATATATATTTACATAAAAGGAGTTGACCATGTTCTAGAGAATATAGAAATAGTTGAAAAAGGATTATGACTAATCAATACATTACCACCCTAGGAAAATGAACAAGGTGGTGAGGCATTATGACAAAAGGGTCATAATACCTAATCCATGATGAGGATATAAAAATATCCATTATTTATAAATTTTAAAAGGATGGATCTAGAAATCATTATGTAAGGGTAAAATTATTATCTTTTACAGATGAATGTTCATACCTCTATCCAAGTTAAAGTCAAGGAAGAAAAAAAACGAATATAAAGAGCTAAAAAGGAAAGTTAGAAATGATTTGGAGTTTAACCTTGATCTAGATAGGATGATGGGGTTTGGGAACCATGTATGGTTTCCTTATATACCATATTTAAAGACGGATCCATTATTGTATGTTCATAGTTATACATTCTCTATTAATTAGGGAAGTACAATGATATATATGTTTATAAATGAATACTTATTTTGGGATGGAATGAAGATAGAAATCATAGATTTTGTTTCTTGGTGCTCAGTATGCTAGCATGTTCAGACTGAATTGAAAAAGTCAATAGTAATGTTGCATCTATTACCCACACCAGAATAAAAATGGGGGAACAACACTATGGATTTTTTCATTGGACTTCCCAAAACTTGAAAAAAGTTTAATGGTATATGGGTGGTACTCGATATGATTACTAAGTCATCACACTTCATCATTATAATTTAATACTTTTCATTAGATCATATTTCAAGGATATAAATTATAGAAGTGGTAAGTTTGTATGGAGTACCATATTTCATTATATTAGATTAGGATCAAAAGGTATACCGCAAAGATAAAGAGAAATATTTATAAATAACATGATAATTAATTGATTTTAAATACTATGTATCATCCTAAGATGGATTTTCCGTCTAAATGAAAAATACCAACCCTAGAAGTTTTGTTGAGATCTTGTTCTCTAGATTCTAAAGGTTTTTGGGATCAACAACTACCTCTAGTTGGGTTTTCATAAAAAATTGGATTTTAGTCAATCATTGAAATTGAACCATATGAATCCCTCTATGAGAATAAATGTATAGCTTCAGCATACTGGGATGAGGTCAGAGTAGTAAAGCAATTAGGACCCAATATTGCTGAAGAAATGGTTGTGAAGGATAGAACCACTCAAAAACATATCATGGAAAATCAAAGCTGATAGAAAATTTAGGCCTATAACTATAAGTGTGATATAGAATATAATGTTTGTGAAATTTTTTTTCTATGAATCTCACCATGGATGAAAGTAATGAGATCCGGTATGAAAGGGAAACTAATCCCTAGGTTTATCTGTCCCTTTAATATTCTTGATCGTATAGGAATGGTAACTTATTGCTTAAAAAATCGTCCAAATATCTACCAAGTCTACGATATGTTAAATATATCTATGAAAAGTAATTACATAAATCACCATTCATATGTACTAGACTAAGAGGCCTTACCATTAGAGAAGGAACTGACTTATAAAAAACAACTAATTGATATTCTGGAAAGATTAGAGAGTGCTTTATAAAACATTACCACTTACCTGTTTAATGTTTTTTTGAGAAATCTCAAACTATAGGAAGCAACATGGGAACATGAGGATATGATGAAACATATTTATCATCATTTTTTTACTCACATTATGAATTTTTAGGGAGAAATTCAATTTATAGGGGGTATAATGTAACAACGTGAGTTTTTATAGACATTTTTTAAATAAACTAAATTTTAATTTATGTCTGCGAATGCACAAATTCAAAAATTCTATTCACATGGAACTTACATGGAATATGTTACAAAACACTAACATGGTGTTTGATATACAAAAAATTTATTTATCATACATTATACACAACACTGACTTGGTGTATGTTACCAATAACACTGACATGGCATATGTTACACACAACATTGATGTTTCTACAAAACATAATTTTCTGTTATAATTATTTAAAATAGATAATTATAACCTAAATGTTAAACATAGTACTGTGAATATTAATAATTAATTTTAAGATAATTTTTTTAATATCTTATTTAATGAAATCATAAGGATAATAAAATAAATGATTTTTGGTAATGTGAAACTATATATATTTAAATAATGTTTTCTAAAATGAACTTATTTTATAGATGTTCTATAAAAAATATAAAAATAAATATTAAACATATTTAGAAATAGAATATTATGAAATAAAAAAAATAAAATTTTTAATTTCAAAATTATCTTAGGGAAAAACATTGGTATTTTTCTGGGAAACTCTATTATTTGATGAATATTTAAAAATACCATATTTGAATTCAAAACTGGTTATCCATATAATTTATTTATAATGTTAATTTATATATTATTTTCATTTGAAATTTTTATTACATTGTATTTTTATAGTTTAATCCAATTTCAGTAATTTTAACTAATTTCACAATGATATTGTATATAAAAATGTTGCAATCGTATGATCATTTTTACTTCAAAAACTCACATTGTCCACCTAACTACTAGATTAATTTTAAAATTATGACACTTTTGTTATTTGAATTTGAAATAAATGGATTAAATATTTTTAATCAAAATAACTTCTAAATTCTAAATCGGTAAACATAGTTTTGACAAAAAATAATTGTGAATGTAATTAAAATTAATTACATCGATTGTGGAAAAATTAATCTTAAATAAGGAATAAACCTTAATGTTAAGACCCAAAATGACATATACAATTGTCGAACACGCATTATATTGTCATTATTCATCAATTAACCTTCTATTACTAAGTTATTTTCTTTTTTATATCTTTTTAGGTAAAAGCATGGGTAAACCTAACTTATTTTAAACAATTCCATGTGTGTCCATTCCTTTATCTATAATAGCACACCACATCTAACTATTATTCACACCTCTTGATCCAATTAGGATCAGGATATTCCTTAAAAATAAAATTACAAAAATCCCTCCCTTCCTCATATATTTCTTCCCTTAGGATAAGGTAATACAGGATTCATTTTGGCCCAACCAAAAGGTGTGTCCCGATTAAGAGGTAACACCTTCTCTCAAACTCCATTAATTTATTTTGCTTCTCCACCACATCCACTCACATTATTCCAATATTTTATAACATCACCACTATCCTCAATATACTGCTAATTTTTATTCCATGGGTTCAACTTACACTTATACATACCTCTTTCTGATGGGTAACAAATATATTCTTTACTTTTATGTCGAACTACCGCCTCACTAAATAATGAATGTAAAATTTTAAAATACTTCCTATCATATTTTAAATAATTATTTAAATTATATTTATATATGTTATATAAAAAATTTATCATGTCTTTTATCATCTCGATTAAATTTACAATACATATCATTTTTACTTCTCATTTGGGTTTAATAGGATTATTTCGTTTGAGGATGTGTGGAGTACCACCCCCTCAAAGAGATTTGATTTATTCACAAACTTCATGGAATTTATCAATGATGGATTTAATGAATACATATGTTATATGTGATATAATAAATCTAATTAAATAATAATATATATATATATGTCATTTATTCATCTCTTTCAATATGACAATAAAAATGGAAAATTCGTTCATGTATACGTACGACTTACCGTCTCCATGAAAGGTGTATTAAATATTTGTACATATATATTATATAGATTATTATAATACACATATAATTGATATAAATTATATTTATATAATTTGTTACATTATTCAATAATGATATTATTATAAGGACTAATTATATAACAAATTATGACACATGCGGAGAACAAAGCATATATTATTCGATGTGAAACCTTAACATAGGATGGTTAACAAGAGGATAATATAAATTCACAATAAAACCATATATGGTTCTGGATATATGAATGTGGTTCTATAAAATATTTATAATTGACTTATTTTTATTATACATGTGGTTCTAATGAGTATGATAGGAGTGAAGACACAAGGTAAGAGGATTTCAACTCATTTTTTATTTCCGTGAGATACATTCTATGTTCACCACTCATTCCTATAGTGTCATGTTTGTACTAAACATTATTGTAGTATATGTATCATATAATTAAATTTATGGGTATTTAAATATCAATTTTATCATATATATTTCATAGGGTTTTAGTTTCAAAGGTTATCAAATTGGTAAAATAGTTTTCTTCGAATTATTCTTCTTTGAGACTCATCTTTTGTTATGAACCTAAATTCATTTTTTAGTTCATATACATATATTTTATATGTTTTAACATATAATTTATTCATTTAATGATATTTTATGCTTCATGAAATTTCCTTTGATGAAATGGATATTATGATCCAATGTTACCATGTTATATGAGTTTGTTGATACAATCTCATTGCTTTTCAAGATTTCTTATGTATATGATTATTTTAATGATATATTATGATACATATCTAAATAACACTCACGTGTTTCCTTATACTCTATTTAGGAAATATATATCTATGTATTAGTACCATTTTTAAACTCTTTGGTATTATGATATCATTTTTAATTAAAATCCAATCATCTATCTCTCAGATCGAAAATATATTATATTCAAAAACTATGTTTTCAAAAAAATATTCTAAATTGTTTTAAAAGGATATTTGAATAAAAATTTCATGGAAAAATAATTCTAATAATGTTTTATGGTTTAAAATTCTTCCTTTATAAGGTTTCAAATATTATTTTATAGAAAATGTTTTTAGAAGGTCTTACGTTGTAAAATAATATTTCAATAAAGAAATGTTATTTTCTTCATGAAATGTTTTTAAAATATCATTCAAAATTATTTATCATATAAGATATCATAAGTTGGTGTTACTAATGACTTTCTAGAGAAATTATTCTATGTTTCCAAATATATTCATTCACTTAATGGATTATGTTTTGATGGCATGATGTTGATGAAACCCGTTTTTCATTTAGGTTATATGATTTTGAAACTTGATTGATTTCATGGGTTATTATTAGGATGAAATGATTATGAAAATTTCACATTACATAGGATATGATATGATTACATGTTTATAATACATATTTAGTTTAATGGGGGTGATGTGATTATTTATGATATTAAAGAACATGTATGTATGATTTCATTATGACATGGTGGGTCATATGTCTCCCTATAATGTATTTGGTAAAGTTATATATCTAATGAGATATAAATTGCTAGAATGAGAATAAACTCAGTTTAGTATTACACAGATGAAATTTGAAATGAAATATTTTTAGTAATATAGGGATAGAATGGTGTGTGAACTTGCTTTTGTAAAGGTCATTCTCCCCTAATATGGACATGGTATAAATTCTTTTACTACTATGTAAATAATTGTATATTGTTAAGTATATGACACAATTTCATATTTTATTCCTATGTTATTATTTCATGTCTTTTGTTCATTATTTTATTGTGATTCATATCTTATAAACTTCCATGATTTATTCCATGATTCAGGTATATGGTATTTGATATACATGGTATGATCTTCTATTTTCATGTCCTTGTTCTCATACCCTTATTCACACGATACTGCTTACATATCTCCCTTTCTACCCTAACTAAAAATATTATCTCAAACATTTTATGTTTTCATTCATACATCTCATATCGATAGGTATTATGTTTGATATTTCTAAGAAGGTTTTTAGTCACGAACATCCTAGTGGAAGATGATGTAGCTCATTTATGTACCAGTGTTTATGTTTCCATGATTCTAAAGGCACTAGGCTAGTATGGTCATTGGGAATATTTATTTATAATCTTTTAATTATTCCTCAAATTTCATGTAATTTTAATTTATTAAATTTGATTTTCTCTATATTAATGTTATGGATCATTAATTGGATTTATTTGTAATAAATATTCAAACCCGTGATTAATTATTTTTTACTATTATATTTACTTTGCTTAGTCTAGAGTTTCCTTTGTACAAGATCAGTGAAGGTTTCTTCGATCAATTTTTACATTTCTTCTAGTGCCATTCATGGAGAAACCTCACCAATATCATATATTCTTGGTCCTATTTTTTTAAAAGAAAAAACACAATTATGATTCTCATAAAACAATTTCATCGAATTTCTATGATTTATACTTCATAAATAATTTTTTAAATATGTTAAAGGACTATTAAAATGAAAATAACACATATTAATAAGAAATAATATTAATAATTATTCATAACATATAATAGAATATGAAGGAGATATAGACAATCATCAAATCTGAAATTTAATTTATTATATATTAAATATTCTTGAATTGTCAAGAAAGAAAATAGGGAATTATATAGATTAATATGGATTAGTATGAATTGAGAATTGATTATCACATGTGATATTTAATATAATTTGAATGTAAAATAGTTTCATTCAGTTCTTGGAATCCTTATAGGGTGTTTTAAAATGATCTGTACATGAAAATGATTATGGTGGTGATTTGTTGATGATCATTGACTTCCTTTTAAAAATACATTGAGGTTGGATATTCCATACAATTTTAAAACACATATAAGACATTTCCTTGATACTTTTGTTTATTTTTAGTAATCCATGATTGTTAGACATGTTGATGTTGGTTTATGAGTAGCTATAATACATTTTCAATTTTGAAAATATTCTTGGGTGTATCCTCAAGTGAATTTTTCTTGATGTGACCTATTGGTCATTTTTATGAAATGTATTTATTTTTTTGTTTTATATTAAGTGGAACCATTATTCAACTACAGGGTTGAATAAGATTTTTAGACTTGGTTAGATGGTTCAATGGGGATAATGGTGTTGATGTGAAAAGGACTATGCATTATTCATCGTGATAATATTAGTTAAATCCTGGACATGGTAGTTGATAAAGGAGTAGATCATGCATGGGATAAAAATATATCATCTTTAGATGAACTGGGGGGATTCCATGAAGGGGGTTTCAGTTATCAATTTACATCAAACAATTATTGTGGGACCAAACATCATTCCTAGATAAAGGCCATCAATATGGAGGGTGATGAAAAGTTTTAGATAATTCCCACCTTTAGAGAAAGATGATTATTGTTACTAATAAAAAACACTTTCACAGTGTGGTGTTTGGTTTTACCATAAATGTGGTACATGTTTTAAATTATAATAATCTACATAATCAAATCGAGTTAAAGACTATGAGGGACAGGGTTCAGGGAGGATTTTCCAGAATATAATGAATCAACACATATATTACTATATTTTTATTTGTGTATTTACTTATTTCATATCAAACACTATTATATATATCTTATTAATTTATGTCAAGAACTCATTGGAGGTTTCCTATCAGGTTTATTACTCACACCTTACATGGGAATATCATTGTACATGTAGACTTCTTGACCAAGGATCCAATAAAGGGAAATGGCCATATGATGGGGAGTTTATGAGAAAGAGGTGATGTGAGAACATAATCAGGACAATGTTTTTTCATTTTTCTTTTCTGAATTCACATCATCAAATTTGGATTTCCATTTTTGGATCCAATTTATCTATTATTATAGGACATTCATTCCATTTGATATTATATTTATTTATTATTCCACATGGTTACTCTTTTTATTTCATTATCTGTATTCTATTTTATTATTTTTTTTTATTGAAATGATATGGAATGTATAGTCTATCTATAGATATAATTAGACCCCAGATTCTAGTAAGAAGTCTATTACAGATGGGGAGGCATTAATGAGGTTATATGAATCTCCATCTTGGACTCAGTGGATTGACTCAGGGTTTTACACCCTCTAAGAGAATTTTATCGATTTTAAATATATATATGATATGGTTTGAGTATATAACGGTATCATTTTATGTGCATATTTTTAATCAAATTTCATTTATATTTTTAATAATTTATCGGAATATTACCCTCATTTTGAAATGTTTTAGTATAGTACTAGAACTTTTTAAAGTGGAATGGAAATGAAATTGTTTTAACATATGATTTATGACCCATATATTAAATTTTTTATTTATCCTTATTTATATTTTTGTACACAAATGTTTATGTCCTGTGATTTTTTTATAAGACGTTTTCATAAAAAACATCTAGCCAATATAGTCATCATATGAAGGATGTAATTTAACATAACCTATTCAAGGAGGCCCCTCTATAAAATCCAACATTAGTGAAAGTATGATCTGTAGAACTTTTCTGTATGAGGGCATCAAAATCATTCATAGGGTAAATCGGGTGATAAAATCTTGTGGGGGAATAACATGATCAAGAATTGATGATAGAGCATAGAGAAACACTATAATGCACTATGATAAGGGAATACTTATAACTGGATGGTCCACAGTTGTGGAAAGTATTCCTCCATATCCTACATGACTACATTGAGATATAGGAGTTGTGTTCAGGCTTATAACAGAGGGTTGAATACCTTTCCATTTCGATGCGTGATAAAATTTGTCTGGGAACTATTCATACATTTCAATATTTTGGCTACACCACCACTTTAAATATACCCACACCCACTTCATTATTTAAAATATGGATCCACCACCATACCATGTCGACCATCACTATAGAACGGAAGAAAAACACCTCCAACCATGGCTTCATGTTCCATCTCATGATTCTTTCCCCCTTCAATGAATTTTTCTTTCACTGATGAACAACAGATCCCAGAGTGACATCCATGGAATCAATTTGAAGGATCCCTATATAAATATAAAATTTTAGAGGGATTGAAGAGCTCACCACTATGAGGATGACAGCATCCCTGATGCTCATCGCTTCAAAGCTCAATCTTCTTCCACTTTTCATCATCCTTCTTCATTAGCCACCATCTGAAACACCACTATTCAAACTGAAATAAATCATGGTAAAAAAAATTGAGATCAAACTCAATCTAAATATTTACTATTTAATGATTAAACCACCATATATAACATCATAATCCCAAAAATCCCATTGTGGCCCTTTTTATGACTCCTATATCCACTGTGAATGTTGGAGGTGTTGAGGGAGGATGGACAACCACTTCAAAATTTTCCTTTAATGTGAAGACAATGCCTTACGACACATACATGGTCACATACTTGTTTTTGTCTATAAATCCCTTGATTATATCTTCTAGTACTATAATTCAGGACCTATGATCCACTAATGTGTTTAAATTCCCCCATTCAATGGGCATACCTCTTAAATATACATTGGGCTAAGGGTTATTTTGATCCCCAAGGATCTCACCAGTTGATTTGGATGAATAAAAAACGTGATAACGACCCTTCTAGCTACCTATAAAAGATCCCATCACCCACACCCTAAAGGGGTTGAGATATAATCCATGTATATGGGTAGGAACCAAACAATCTAATGGGTGGATCATCGCTTGAGATATATCACAAGTAGAAAGTCTTCACACTAGAAGAGTAGTGCATTCCTCCACAAATCCCTTTCTTTTCCCTATATCACATTATTCTAAACTTAATTATGCCACCTTTTATTTCTTCTTTAATGATACCTATTTAATATAGGGTTATAATCCATTTTTGTTGGGTTACGGGATGGGGACCCCCGTTGTGATGTTTGAGTGTTGAATGTTACCATAATTAAAAATTCTTTTCTTATTAATTATATGGTTATCAATTTAAAACTATTTGAATTTAAATTAAATGACATTGCATTTTATTTATTTTCATAATTTTAAATTACATTAAAATTAATTTCATTACCCTACTTCTGTATTTTTTATATTTTACCGACTGATATATCAAAAAAACCTTGTAGTGGGGTGATTTATTGTTTACATGATTCCCGAGAAAATAAAAGTGGACTGATTTGAAAATTTTCATATTCCAAATACCATATTATGTATTTGTTAAATAATTTAACGAGTACAAATTTGATTTGAAAACATCGATAAATCTAAATCAAAGGTGAATAAAGGGAAATTATTGTTACTTCTTTCACTTAACTTTTTTCATCAAAACAAAAAAAGATTCATTTTTATATAAAAAATAATAACATTACTGAAGTGGAAATCCTAATATGAATCCAATACTCTCAATAGTATAATAATTTCCAAAATCCATGTTCTAATGCTTTATATTAAATATATTCTTGCTTTCTTATTTACTTTTCAATATAATAAAATTATATTAAAAAACTAGTCATTGTAGATGAATTATGTTTACCACTAATACTACACATTTGGAATAAATAAATTACAACTCCCACGCACCACAACATGTGTGCATCGAAACTTGGTTTTGTTTTTGGGGAGTTACTGTTAATCTGACCAGAATAATTTGCATGAATATGACTTACAATAAAGAAATATCTTATTTTGAACATGAGATTGAAATAAATACCATAACAAGGCATAGGATTCTTAATTTTGAAAACAATTATGAATAAACCAATTTGGAGGAGTAATGTATTCAATCGAAATCACCATTCATGGAAATTAATCCACAATAGAACTTAAGGGACCATTGTGCCCCATAATATCCCAACCAACAAAATTGGTTAACCATTCATGCATAACCAAATGATTTTGAGTTTCATTTTAACATGAATCATTTACTTTGTAAATTCATTGACCTTGCAGGTGAAGACAAAAATGGACACATTCATGAATTTTGATTTTTTTTCAGTGTTTCTAGCCAAGAGGAGTAGCTGAGGAGATAGTCAAGTGGAGGGAATTACACTTTTCACTTGAAGGACAAGATAAGGTTATGTTATATAACTTACAACCTCGAAAGATCCAAGGCTAGGATAATCCCCTTAAAATATTAATGCAATATTTATTCACAACCTCCTGAATCAATGAAATTATAAATTAGACATATTCCATTGAAAAAGTTTTTAGTGAGACTATCAACAAATATAGGGAACATTCCAAAAGTATTTGTGCAATATTAATGCATCAAATAATGGAAGGGAACCACTTTTTGGTCATCTTATACAAATAATATCTTGACAACAACATGATCCTTTTGGATTCATCCTCTAAGGGATCCTTTGTTGAAAAATCACAAGCAAAATCCAAGAATCTCATTGTGAAGATAGCTCAGAATTCACCGAAAATAGGAACAAGATTCACATGTATGTGTGGTATTCATGAGATAAAAAGATCTGACTCATCACTATTCCTTGTAACTAAAATTGAATAATTGACAAGAATGGGGTGACATATGGCTGTAAAGAAAGTGATTAAGAAACCATCTCCACTGTATTTATGTGGATTCTGTTCGTACCTCGATCATTACACACCATTAATGGGATGAGATACAGGGTACATGAATTGTGCATCTATATTCTAGCAAAGGATATTTCCACCAAATCATAAATGGAGAGAAGGAAAAGCCCAATAGGGCTTCGGAGGTCTTCAATATCAAGACATGAAACATTTTTATAATTACCAACCTTTCCTTTAGCAATAAAAAACCCCAAAACCATTCCAAAGATTTACAAACATCCCTTACAACAACAAAAATCCACTCAACCATTAACATTTCAATGGAATATTTTTAGTGGCCATCGACCAGTTCACCTTCAATCGAGAACCAACAACTATTGTCGGATGTTGAAGAGCTAAATAAAAATTTAAAAGATTTATCCCACTAGTTAAAAAGTGTTTTTTATATTATATCAATGAATCCAAGATATCTTCTATCCCAGATAATCACAAATCCCAAAATTAATGAATCACCTCAATGAAATATGTACCTACTGAAATACACTTGATGGGGATGAAGGAATCATCTTTGGAAGGAGTGTATCATCCGACATAACACCACCAAAACACAAAAAATATAATTATTTGGTACATCTCTTAATCAGGGAACCATGGGATCCTTGTAATTTTATGATACTTTGTGTGTTATTGGTGAATCCATTAATTTCATGTCTAATTCATTCTTAAAATAATTTAAAAAGGTTATCCAAATCTCACATGATTTTTTCTGAAACTAGAAACATGATCAATTATTTTTATTGATGGAGTTTTGTAGGATGTGTTTATAGGTATTGAAGGAATATTTTTTCTAGGATACTTCTAAGTACACACCTTGTAGGAATACAATGCACTAGGTAATTAACCAATTATTTTTAGATTACCATCTCTCAAAAATCCAAAAAGATCATCAATGTTCATGAAGAAACCCTCACCCTTGATCTGAGGGACAATTAGGTGAACTTCAGTGTTTTTGACTATAAAAAGAACAAGTAAAATAATCATTGCCTCTTTTCAATTTTCCAAAAATAAGGTGTTGATACCATAAAATATTTAGGCATGTTTCAATAATTCCTATCATTAAAATATCACCATACTATTGAGAACACCAGGTAATGATATAGTAATAAAAAATTTAAAAATTATGCCTTTTAAAAATGAAAAAAAATCACCTATGAATTAATTTGAAAATTTTCTAGAATAAATTTATATGATATCCTTTTCCAAGGAAATTAAATTTTATTAAATGGGAAATTTTAACTCATTATCATAAATAGAAAAAACACATAATCATGAATGAAAACCTCACCCATGTGAAATACAATATATTTATCTTTAGAAGGGAGAAAATTTTCCAATAATCATTTCCCATAATCTATCTAGGACTCAATACCAACTCTAATTCATTTCCTAAAAAAATATGTATGATGCATATGATGGAGTATAAGAGATATACCTAGAATTAGGCCCATGGCCTGGTATTATATAATAATTTTAGAAGAGGATTCTCAACATATTATGTATCCCCATAAAAGGCTTAACCCCACCAGAAAAAAATTTGTAAAAAAAATTGAAAATGTTTGGGAATTAGATATCATTTACCCAATTTCTAAATCCAAAGGGTTCAACCTAATCCATGTGTTTTCCAAGAAAACATGCTTGACCCTTTTGGAAAATGGGAATAATGAATTAGTTCTAATGAGAGTCTGAAACAGTTGTAAGGTATGCATTGATTATCAAAATATGATCCAAGTCACCTAGAAAAGATCCCTTCCAAATACCATTCATTGATCAAATGATATTAAGTCTAGAAGGTTAGACAAATTACTAATTCTAGATGGATATCTAGTTATTTTCATGTACAAATTGCCCCAAATTCCCAAGATAAGAAATCCTTCTCTTTTCCTTTAGAAAACTTTTCATACAAGAGGATTTAATTTAGAATGAAAAATTCCCCAGGTACATTTCAGTGATGGATGGTAAGAATTATTTCATATCACATTGATGCATGCCTTGGTGTACTTCTCGATGACTTTACATCTTTTAAAAACTCAACTGATCATTACTTGAGGAATATTGAATTTGTTTTGAAAACGTTCATAGAAAAAAATCTGGTTTTGAACATTAAAAAATTTCACTTTTTGGTTGAAAAAAGAATAATGCTAGGACATATAATTTCACAAGTATTTATTAACATGGAAAATACAAAATTGAATTGGTCAATTTTTTTCCATATCCCAATTATGTGAGACACATTAGATATTTCTTTAAGCATTTGGGACTTTATGGATGATTCAAAAAGCAATTTAGTATGATTTCTATTACCCTTTCAATATTCCACCTAAAGAAGATGATATTTTTTCTAATGATAAATACAATGAGGCTTTCGGTGAGGTAAAATAGATTTTTATTACCCAATAAATAACACATACATTGAAATGGGAACATCTATTTGTGTTACTCCATGATGGATCCACCCAATCTATGGTAGTAGTTATTTCCTAATTCATTGTATAAAAATCCCACGTCATATGTTATTCTTCAAGAACCATTGATTCCACTTAGATCAATTACAATGCCACTAAAAGGGAGTTTCATGATGTTTTACTCACAAAATATAAATTTAGGTCATACTTACATATAACTAAAGTAGTTTTATATTCTAATCATGTTGAATATAGGCACTTGATGATGATGTTCAATGCCAAACCAAGGCTGGTAAGATGGATACTACTCTTTATAAAGATTAAAATGGAAATTAAAGACAAATGGATGATTAAAACCAAGTGATAGATCCACCTAGTAGACTACCCACCACTATGGAAATTGAAATTCTTGAGCTGATCCCATGTAATGATCACATAGTCATAGAGTAATTCTACATCATAGAAGTTGTTTTACCATGGTATAATGAATCATTAAACATAGCCAAATCCTAGTTACCTTCATTATATAACTCTAATCAAAAGAAAAAAAACAAATTTGAATATAGGATATATATCTTTTAGGATCATTTTCTCTAGATATTTGACAATAATCAAGTCATAATAATATGATTCCAACAAGTAAAATTTTACCCATTTTATAATTTTTCTCATACATTTTCTTGTAGATGCGACTTTGGTCCTCAAATAATGGATATAAATGAATTTTTATCTGAAATCTTGTGGCAACACTTGTTTAAATATGATCATGATTATTATAACTAACCAGTCAATGCATAACCAAACTTATAACCATTTATTAAAATTGAATTAAAAAGTAAAAATGGAAATTGGTGGGGTCAACCAAAGGGACATTCCCTCATCCATATTTAAATAGAGTTATATCCATAACAAGACATTTCATTTCCATATTCAGAGTCATCTGCAAATTCCCACTCAGACTGGGACATAACCTGATTTAAAACCCAAAGGTTGAATGTATTTTCCTTCGTTAATAATATATAAGAAGATCTAGAAGAGACAATCTGTGGTATATTATATTATTACTTATGTATCATTATCTTCAATGTAACTGTATTTAACCCCTCATTTTCAACCACATTTTCTTTTCCATTTTTTATTTCATCCTTAAAAGAGGTATGACCATTTCTACCCATTTCCTTTAGGGTGGGACTTTAATTCCCCCTTCACCATCATAGATGTTTTCCCACTTCTCAGATATTTGAGATGAATTAATGATTTTTTAGATAACCTGAGGAAAATAAAAATATTTTTTAGAATCATTTTGATTAAAACCATATTCTTACAATCCATAAAGATTGTAAGACACCATCTTCAAGCATCTTTTCCCAAAATCAGGTTATGTAGAGATATACTCTAAAGCACCCAGATGGGTTTGGACATTAGCTAAAACTAAAATCTCTATTGCATAACATCACCACCTAAGTTACAAGAAGATGTATACAAATTAATATTAATATATATGATAGGCCTATTACATGTCTATTTTACCATCCTACATTGATGCGAGCCTTCCGCAATACTAAAATTCACGCTACGATTTGGATTACTAATGTCAATAGTAAACTCAGGACCCAGTACAATCAATGAGGAAGAGCCCTTCTGATAAAAAACTATTTTTTTGAATGTTTTATTGATAAAAAATTAAATCATTTCCTCACATTGTGTTAAATATGTTTATTTATAAAATATTTGGGATCTGATCATTCATTTGAAAATTTCGTGAAAATTCCAGTTTTACCCTTTATAGTGCACTTAGTATTTCGAAGATAAATATTTTTATATTTATTATTTGAACATTAAATTTTGTAAATGTGTTTCTAATATAATTTTATAAAACTTTTATTCAGGACACTAGATCAAAATAATGAATTTTGATGGAGTAATTGGGCCATAGAGGCAAAGGTGGGATGGACACGCCAGAATAGATAAGCTTCTGTATTTCGCCCATAACTCCTTTATCTAGGCCTATATTGAGCCCACATTTTCAGAGGAGATAGAGGAACCATATCCACACATTTGATCATTCTGGAAGGCCAGCCAATTCATGCGTTTTGGTGGTCAAATGGGCGGCTATGGTTGGCATAAACTATTTGGATGAGATTCCCCATTCACACATGAAACAACTTTGAACCTAGCCTCCCCACCACTCTATAAATTGGTTTTTTTTCATATTTGGTGGGTTTTGGACGTGAATTGCGAAGTTTAGGAAAGAGGAGAAGTGGATCCACTCCAATTCTAAAACCATTTCAATAAGGGTAGCTCTTGAAGCAAGGATCCCTTCGATGAAGCCTTATTCTTCTCCTTCATGTTGTAATGATTTTCTTTGCGTAATAAACTTCTTTGTTATTCTTTAATTACTCATATTTTCTTCTTTTTTGGTTAAATTTATTCTTCTATTAATATTCCTAATTGGGTTGTAATTCTTGAGTAGAAGCGTTATCGGGTTATACCCATTATAAACCTTTTCACATGCAAAACGCTTCTACGATGATTACGCCACCCATGGGAGAGTAGTTATTTTTAGTAATCGATCGACCTCTATACTTCTTCATTCATTTATTCTGAATCAATGAGTTACTATAATTCACATAATATTATCCATGAATTGTGTTTTTAAATTACAAGAAACTAAGAAAGTAATTGAACAATTAATACAAAACAAGCGAGGTCGAGATTTTGTTTAAATTGTGAGAGCGCGAACTTAATCGGTAATACAAGAACACACGAGATAAATTTTTAGAGTTCAAATATAATCCATAAAAACAATTTGTCCTCATTTCCAGAATGGATATTTTCTCTAATTAACCACTGACCATAAGCTATCTTTGGAACAACAATCTAAGCAGGGTGCTACGATTGCGTGTTCCAAAGCAAGCCTAGGGTTTAAGTAATTTCATCTTTGTGGTTAAGTTAACTCTCGTAGGGTTTGATGGACAACAAATTATGGGATCATAATTAAGTGGATATTGATTTAAATTATATGGATTAATATGTTAATGAAGAGGTATAGTTAGATCGATTATTCCTTTTAAAATAGATTTCAAAAAAAACATCTTCTAGTTGTGTCATTTTAATAGAAATTCATTTCAAAACTAAAAAATATATACAATCTTCTTCCAGCAAAATTATTCTAGATTCATAAACTATAACCAACCCCTATTCATTTAGGTAGTGTTTTTATTCTCTTTTATTTTATTTTTTAGAATACCTTTAATAAGTTATTAAATTAACTTCCTCCTTTGAGAGACGACCTTGGTAAGCCACTCTGTTGCACCTAAGTACCCCAAAATCACACTAATCATTTGAGGGCACCCACGAAAGTGCTCTTTAAAATTGGCACCATTGCTGGGAAGGCACGTAATTATTTCAACCAATTAGAGGTATTTATTTTATTTTACAATTTAACTATCTTCCACTCTTCTTTCTTCCGTCTTTACCCAATCTGATTTTTTTCCTTCTTCTTTTATTTCCTTCTACTTCTTTTTGGAACATCAACTCAAACTTATAATTTTAACTTTACCATGGTCCACTTTTCTTCTTTTCATCTTTCATTTATTGATGACCTGAACTAATCCCAAAGATCTCTTAGATCTTTACCCTGATATTAAACGCAACCTTAGGGCATGAATTAGACACTCTCAGTCTACAAGAAGTATCAATATTCAACTAGTTGGTGAATTCCTCTCTTCTGGAAACAATGGAATTGGAAGTTATTAAAATTAAAACATAAAAGAAGAACCAATGGCTGAAAATAATGTAAATGAACTTAATAGAACCATTGAAGAATTGGATGCACCTGATATTAACTATCAACCAAATTGTATTGCATACCCAAATCTCGAATCAGACTTTGAACTGAAATCTGGGTTAATTCACTTTCTTCTAAAGTTTCATGGCCTCTCTGGTGAGGATCCCAATAAACATTTGAAAGAATTTAATGTGGTTTGATCAACCTTGAAACCAAGAAATTTATCTGGAGATCAAATCAAATTAAGATCATTCCCATTGTCACTTGATAGAGCTGTGAATGATTGGATGTATTATTTACAACCCGAAGATGTAACTTATTGGAACGATTTGAAACATCATTTCTTGCAGAGATTTTTTCCAGCATCAAAGACCACTTCCATTAATAAGGAGATCTTGGGGATCAAGCTAGCACAAGGTGAGTCAATGTATGTGTATTGGGATAGATTCAAGAAGTTGTGTGAAAGCTATCTGCATCACCAAATCAGTGAGAAACTCCTCATCCAATACTTCTATGAAGGACTCACACCCATGGAGAGGAGCATGGTGGATGATGCAACTGGAGGAGCATTGGTGGACAAGACACCAGCAGCCGCGCGTGCATTGATCGACAATATGGCCCAAAACTCCCAACAATTTGGTGATCGAGGTACACCACATATCAGGGGAGTACATCAGGTAAGTCCTTCTTCTCTTGAGAGTCATTTGATTGATACCAATATAGAAGAATTGACAACTATGGTGAGGAAAATTTCTTTTGCACAAAAGACATCTCTACCCCCTCCTTCAAGGCCTTGTGGCATTTGTACTAAGACAAGCCACCCAACTGCTTGTTGCCCACAACTAATGAGACAGAGGATTGCGCAACAGTATTCTTAGGGAGACCATTTCATCATCAACAACAACCATATCCCAAAAAAAGTTTGATTCATGTGCTCCAACATACAACCAAGGGTGGAAAGATCCACTGGATATGAGGTATGGCTATGGATAACAACAAAGGCCCCCTTTTCAACCAAACTTCCAGCAGCCTCCACCTTACCAACAGGGTTTCCAACAACCCCAAAGGAGATTTGAAGATCAAACATCAACAAGTCAGCAACAAGGGAATCCTCCACCAAAGGTAGATTCTAATACTGATGATCTTTTTAAGCAAATTGTTCTTAATCAATAGAATGAGATGAAGAGTCAATGTTCGGAGCTGAGGGAGTTGATGTCTCAAATGAGCTAGATTGCCACCGCCCTCCATGAACTTGTGAGTATGAATTTTGGAAATCTACCTTCCCAACCCACTACAAATCCAAAGGGGGATGTCAGTGCCATTACATTGAGAAGTGGGAAGCAAATGAACAATACATTTGTACCTACCATTCCACCGGGATTCACCTCTACTATGGAGAATCCGTATTCCAATCCAACTGATGAGCAATCCAAGGAGAAAGATAAAGGTAAGAAAAAGATTTATGATGTTCCTCCTAAACCCTTTCCTTTTCCCAACAGGGTTGTTCAAACCAAGAAGATGGCTGAAGAAGCAATGTAAAAGGAGGTTTTGGATACATTCAAGCGTGTTGATATCAACATTCCTCTACTTGAATCCATTAAGAAAATTCCAAGGTATGAAAAATTCTTAAAAGAACATTGTACCAATCGAAGAGGGATCAAGGGAAATGAGAAGATCAACCTTGGAAGGAATGTCTCAGCACTCATTACACCAACTCTAGCAATTCCAACAAAGTGCAAGGATCCCGAGACATTCACCATCCCATGTACCATAGGGGAGTTGCACTTATCTGATTCTATTTTTGATTTATGATCTTTAATTAATGTGATGCCTCACTCTGTATTCTCTTCTTTACAGGTTGGTGAGTTGAGGCCGACAAGCGTAGTGGTGTAGTTAGAGAATAGAGCTACGGAATATCCAGCGGGAGTTCTTAAGGATGTACTTGTCTGGGTAAGAGACATGATCTTTCCAGTATATTTCTATGTGCTTAACATGGAGGATGATCAGGTAAGTTTTCATACCCCCATTATTTTAGGAAGGCCCTTCCTCAAAACTGCAAATACTATCATAAATGTCAATGAGGGTACACTTTCCATGTAATTTGGGGATGAAGTTGTGATATTTAATGTTATGAATTCCATGAAGTACCCCTCAGAGGATTATTATGCATTTTTTATCTCCCATTTTGAACCACCAAGTAAAAACACCCTGGAATTGGATTGTCCTATGCTTAGGGAGATTATGAGTATTGGTTCTAGTTTGATGTCTAAGAGTACTTCCACACCCGTTTATAAAGAACAATACTCTCAAAGATTTGATATTGAAATTGAATCATATTCTGATTTTGACCATGTGAACACTAATTATGACATGGCTGTTGAGTATGATGACAGATTTGATGCATTATTTTCTAATTTTGATGATTTTTATTCTGATTATGATGTTCATTATGCAGATATATTTGTTTCATCAATTTCTTCATCTATACATCACCCCTACATTGGAACTCAATCCATTTCCCCCAAATCTTAAATATAAATACCTTATTTGTGGTGATAGATTACCTGTTATCATTGCTAACAATATCACTTTTGAACATGAAGAAAAACTTTTGAATCTTTTGAGAGATAACATTAGGGAAATTGTTTCGACATTGGAGGACATATCAGGTATTATCCCATCCATTTTCATGCAAAGGATTCTCTTGGAGGACGGGGCAAAACCGGTGAGCCAACCACAATGGAGACTCAATCCAACCCTTCTGGAGGTTGTTAAAAAAAGGTTGAAAAATTGCTCGAGGCAGTTATAATTTACCCAATTTCTAACTCACAATGGGTTAGCCCTGTCCAGGATGTACCTAAAAAAACTGGTGTTACTGTTGTTAAAAATGAGAAATATGAGATAGTTCCAATGAGGGTACAAAACAGTTGGTGTGTGTGTATTTATTATAGGAAACTAAATCATTCCACTCGCAAAGACCATTTCCCCCTCCTATATATTGACCAGATGCTTGAGAGACTAGCTGGGAAGACAGACTATAGTTTCTTGGATGGCTTTTCTGGCTATTTTCAGGTTCCCATTGCCGCAGAGGACCAGGAGAATATGACATTCACCTACACATTCGGTACCTTTGCTTACCGAAGGATTCCATATGGACATTGCAATGCCCTAGGTAACTTCTAGAGATGCACGGGGAGTATTTTCTCAGATTTCATTGAGACCTACATGGAGTTATTTATGGATGATTTTATAGTTTATGGGTCCTCATTTGATGAATGTCACTCTATTTTGGGTGATGTGTTGCATCGTTGTATTGAGAAGAATCTGTTCTTAAATTTTGAAAAATGTCATTTCATGGTCAAAAAGGGAATTCCCTTAGGTCATATAGTCTCACAACATGGAATTGAAGTTGATAAATCTAAGGCATACATTATTTCATCCCTCCCATATCCTACATGTGTGTGTGATGTTCAATCATTCCGTGGACATGCTGGATTTTATCAATGCTTCATCGGAGATTTTAGTAAGATCGCTCTACCCTTATCTCGATTGCTTCAAAAAGATATTGACTTGAATTTTGATGATTCATGCAGGGTATCATTTGATGAGATGAAGATGTGTCTGACCACTCCACCAGTCATACAGCCCCCACGGTGGGACCTTCCATTTGAGCTTATGTGTGACACCTCCAACTTCGCAGTTAGAGCTGTCTTATCTCAGAGGGTGGAGGGACGTTCTCATGTGATCGCCTATGCATCGAGGACACTGGATTAAGCCCAATCAAATTACACAACCATGGAAAAGGAGTTTAATGCTGTCATATTTGATTTAGATAAATTCTGTTCATATTTATTGGGCTCTAAAGTAGTTGTTTTTTCTGACCATGCATCTTTGAGGTACCTCCTGAAGAAGCCAGATGCAAATCCATGACTTATACGTTGGATGCTCCTTCTTCAAGAGTTTGACCTTTAGATAAAAGACAAGACGGGGTCAGAGAATTTGGTGGTAGACCACATGAGTAGCCTTACTCACACACTAGAGGATGACACCTTGGACCAGGTACCACTTCGGGACACATTCCCCGATGAGCATCTTTATTCCATCTCAGTTACGCATCCATGCTATGCAGATTTAGTTAACTACATTGTTGCCTATAAAATCCCTAAAAATTTAAAGAAACATCAAGTCCAAAAATTAAAAAGTGACTCTAGGTTTTATGTGTGGGATGATCCTTACCTCTGCCACATGTGTAGTGACCACGTCATTAGGAGGTGTGTTCCCAATCATGAGTTTGATTCTGTTTTGCATTTATGTCATACAATTGATTTTTGTGGACACTTTGGACCCCATCGGATAGCTAGGAAGGTTTTGGACTCTGGATTATATTGGCCTAGCTTATTCCATGATGCCCATGTGTTTTGTAAGTCATGCCCTCGTTGCCAACACACTGGGAACATTTCTAAGAGACATGAGATTCCCCAACAACCCATATTATTCTGTCAGATTTTTGATGTATGGGGCATTGATTTTATGGGTCCTTTTCCTAGTTCATTGGGATTAATGTACATTTTGGTTGTTGTTGATTATGTGAGTAAATGGGTGGAGGCCAAGGCCACCAGGACTAACGATTCTCAGGTTGAAGTGGATTTTGTCAAGGCTCAATTTTTCTTCAGGTTTGGAGTACCAAAGGCTCTCATCAGGGACCAAGGGACACACTTTTGCAATAGGAATTTTGCTTCCCTCCTTTGAAAGTATGGGGTGACACAAAAAACATCAACACCATACCACCCCCAAAAAAATGGTCAGGCTAAGGTTTCAAATCGTGAGTTGAAACAAATCTTGGAGAAACCCATGCATCCAAATAGGAAAGATTGGAGAAAGTGCTTCGATGATGCATTGTGGGCTTATAGGACAGCATACAAGACCCCCATTGGTATGTCCCCATTTCGGATTGTTTTTGGGAAAGCATGTCATCTCCCAGTGGAAGTTGAGCATCGAGCATATTGGGTTATAAAGAAATGAAACATGGATTTGGCCCAAGATGGAATCCAAAGGATGTTGAAAATTCAAGAGCTTGAGGAGATTTGAATGTCATCAAATGAGAACTCAAGGCACTACAAGGAAAGATCAAAATTAGCTCATGAAAGAATGATCCAATAAAGGGAGTTTCATGTTAGAGGGAAAGTCCTTCTCTATAGTTCACGACTAAAGCTGATGCCTGGTAAGTTGCGTTCCAGATGGTTAGGTCCTTATGTTGTGACTAATGTTTTTCCTTATGGTGTTGTGGAGATCACACAAGAGGACACTGGAAGGAGCTTTACAGTCAATGGGAAATGTTTGAAGATATACATTGAGGGGATTCCTACTGATGCAGTGGATTTTATCACACTGCATGACCCCATCATCACTTGAGTACATCAGGCTGTTCCTAACCCTTTCACTTTTATATTATTTGTCCTATTTAAAAATTCTGCATTTCATGTGCATATATCATCTCATGGGTTCACATTGAGGACAATTCCATATTTTAATTGTGGGGGGGGGGGACCTTTTAGTTTAGTAATTTCAATTGTTTTCCTATTCAAAAAAACCAAAAAATTTGTGTGTTTTTCAAATTTTGTGTTTTTATTTTACAATTTTCTGTTTGTTTTTGAAACTTTTGAGCTGAAATGATTCTCATCACCATTTTTAAATCCATATCAATAAGTGAAACAATTTACGCCTTGAAACTAAGCTTAAATGAATTCTGAAATGACTTTGTTTCAAGTTCAAATATTTTGTACTTTCATGAAAAGTAAACTGAATTTTGAATCCCATGCCACATCTCACTGTCTTTATATTTGAAATCAATTTCCTGTGAGGCTTCTGAACCATTATTTTCATATTATTTACACTCACCTGACATCTTGAGAGAACCAAACTATGCTTGATTTAACCAGAATTTTATCTATTCCTGTCAAAACCTGAGGGTTTTATGTACTTAAGATTAAATTATAGAGGAATTTGTTTGGTATTAAAGCCCCTATTTCAAAGAATCCGTTTTTATAATGGCCTGCCAGGAATATTTAATCCTTGTATCCCTTAGAATCCATGCACAACCTGTTAGGTTAGCCACATTACAAGCCAATTTTACCCATCCAACCAACTCTTGATGTGAAATTTCAAAATCAAGTTGAGCTTATATGTGGGGGAATCTATGTTGTGTTGTGCCACCACATTCTGTGATACATTGGGTGGAAAATTAAATTCTGAAGAGATGTATTTTCTATTGAATAAATTAATTATATTGAATGTTGTGCCTTTTCTGGAGCTTTCATGACAATTGAAGGTGTGCCTTTTCTAGAGCATCTAATTGAGGTGGAAAGCTGTGCCCATCTGGAGCTTTCAAGAATATCATGTTTGAGAATATTGAAATTTTTTAAGCTGAAATGATGAATGGTGTAAAAAATTCATGACTTTTCTTGATGATGGAGCTGAATTGATACTATGAGGATTGAGGAGAAGACCATATTTAAGTGAAAATTATATTAAAGCAATTTTGCTTCAAAAAGTGTCAAGCCCTCCTCATTCAGCCTTAGATTTTTTCACATCTAAATCCTACCAACCGAAAGCCACAGAACAACCCTGAAAAGTCCTCATGATAAACATATGTCCTTGACTAACATCAAGTAGCGATGTAGAAATCTATCAATATTATGGTAACCCTTGTATGAGTTTGGATGAGAAAGACATTGCAAAAAAAATTGACATTTGTGTGATAAGGGAAAATTCAAGTGAGGTAAGTGTTTTGTGCATGGTAGGATATATAAAGTGGAAATATATTGAATGATATAAATGAATAACTTGAAATAATGGGTTTTTATGAGGCATGGTATCTTTTTTTCTTGGTGTGTAATTGTTTGATCTCAAGGATATGTGTTTTAAAATTGGTTTTGATTTGATATTGATGTTTACTTGATATGAGGTTTGGCTCATGTGTGAAAAAGGGTAAGTGTGGGGGAGTTGATAAAACACTATTTTGTTTAATATTTTATTGATAAAAAATGAAATGATTTCCTCACATTCTGTTAAATATGTTTATTTATAAAATATTTGGGATTTGATCATTCATTTGAAAATTTGGTGAAAATTCCATTTTTACCCTTTATAGTGCACTGAAGTATTTCGAAGATAAATATTATTATATATATTATTTGAGCATTAAGTTCTGTAACTGTGTTCCTAACTTATATTTATACAACTTTTATTCAGGACACTAGATCAAAATAATGCATTTCGATGGAGTAATTGGGCCATATATGCAAAAGTGGGATGGACACTCCAGAATGGAGAAGCTTACGTATTTCGGCCATAACCCCTTTATCTGGGCCTATATTGAGCCCAAATTTGGAGAGGAGATAGAGGAACCATATCCACACATTTTATCCTTCTTGAAGGCCGGCCAATTCACGCGTTTTTGTGGACAAATGGGTGGTGATATGTTTCATTACATATTTGGCCGAGATTCCCCATTCACACTTGAAACCACTTTCAACCTAGCATCCCCACAAATATATAAATTGGTGTTTTTATAATTTGGTGGGGTTGGGACGTGCATTAGGAAGTTGATGACATAGGAGAAGTAGATCCACTCCAATTCTCCAACAATTTCAAAAAGGGTAGCGCTTGAAGCAGGGATCCCTTCGACGATGCCTCCTTCTTCTCCTTCATGTTGTAATGATTTTGTTTGTGTAATAAACTTCTTTTTTCTTCTTTAATTCATCAACTTTTCTTCTTTTTTTGTTTAAATTTCATCTTTTATTAATCTTCCTAATTGGGTTGGAATTCTTGAGTAGAATCTTTATTAGGTTATACCCATATAAACCTTTGCACATGCAAAACGCTTCTACGATGATCACGCCACCCGTGGAAGAGTAGTTATTTTTAGTAATCGATTGACCTCTATCCTTCTTCATTCATTTATTTTGAGTCAATGAGATACTGTAATTAAAATAATATGATCCATGAATTGTGTTTTTAAATTACAATAATCCAAGCAAGAATTTGAATAATTAATACAAAATACTCGAGGTCGAGATTTTTTGTAAATTGTGATAGCGCGATCTTAATCAGTAATACAAGACCAGACGGGATAAATTTTTTAGAGTTCAAATATAATCCCTAAACACAATTAATCCTCATTTACAGAATGGATATGTTCTCTAGTTAAACACTGACCATAAGATATCGTTAGAACAACAATCAAAGCAGGGTGCTGCGATTGCGTGTTCCGAAGCTAGCCTAGCGTTTAAGTAATTTCATCATTGTGGTTAAGCTAACTCTCATAGGGTTCAAGAGAAAACAAATTCGGGGATCATAATTAAGTGGATATTGATTTAAATGATAATTATTAATAAGTTAATGGAGAGGTAGATCTAAATCGATTAAGCCTTTTAAAATATAATTAAAAAAACATCTTCTTGTTGTGTCATTTTAAACGAAATTCATTTCAAAACTAAATAAAAAAAATACACAATCTTCTTCCAGAAAAATTCTTCTATATTCATAAACTATAACCAACCCCCATCATTTTAGGTAGTGTTTTTATTCTCTTTTATTTTATTTTTTAGAATACCTTTAATAAGTTGTTAAATTCACTTCCTCCTTTGAGAGACAACCTTGGTCAGCCACTCTGGTGTACCCAAGTACCCCAAAATCACAGTAATCATTTGAGGGCACCCACGAAAGTACTATATCACCCACATATTCAATGAATAATCCAAAAAAATTGACATAAGTTTCTTCCCAGATGCATTTCTTCCACCATCCATATTATTCTGCACTATCTACCTCTTAGTATTCATCCAACAAGATGTCCCATAAAGATTTTTTTATGAAAAATAGGATAAAACAACATATTTACTTCTTCTGTCTTTCAAATTCCCAATAGTTGATAGTCTGGACCAATGTGAGAAAGTATTTTATATTACAACAATAGAGGTATTTCAATATCTAACACCAATAGAATGATATTATTAATTAAGAACATTATTGAGTCAACCTCCAATGAGATCCTAGAAAAATACCCAAACAAGGATGCCTTAGTGGATATATCCATTTCAATTTGAATACCGAAAACAAAGGATATATCAGGTAGGAAACTAGAATGTCATAAGATCCAATTAAGACCAAAAAAATTAATCAAAAACCATGACCTATTAATTTAAAACGTATATGGGCTAAACTAAAAATCCAATTCATTATAGAAAATCATACCTCATTTTAAAAAAATTGATATGACCCCTCATGTCCTGCACATCATTACCTCTTATTGAAAAATGATATAAAATAAGAACCTACCCATGAGTATAGATATCCAATAAAAATAATTCTATAATAAGGTTAACATTTGAAACAAATCATAAAATTTCTAAATTTTGAAGCCAATAAGAAGAACTATCCTAGAAATACTAAAATGCTTTAAAATCTCAAATAAAAATACCCTCCTTATTCGAAATTGTGTTATTAGTTCTTCCCTTATTCAAAATATGATTTTTAATATAATCGTTTATATGCATAAAATGTTTTCTATTTGAATACATTTAATCTTATAGAAGACTATAAATAGACATGATAGTATTCATATTAACAGATTTACCACCAGGATATCGACCTGGAGCTAGTACTACTACAATGTCACTATTTGGACAATTTCTACTAGCCTCAGCAGACAAATAAATCAATGGAGAATAATGATCATAAAACTATCCTACCATGAGCACCACATCACGACGAGATCTATTAATATCGGTAAATATTACTGTAGTGTAACATTGAACCTTTATCCATAGCCTCATCGATGAGGATCGATAATCATCATTTTTCTAGACCTTTCTCATCACAATTTTCTGATATCCATTAAATTCAATCTCAAATATAGATTAAAAAGCATTCCTCATTGATTCCACCACTAGAGATCTACAATCTACACAGAGTTTTTCCATATCCAAGATTTTCTAATCACCACTTTTCCCAACCATCATGTGATGTAAATATTCAGTGATCTCATTTACAACCACTTTAGTTTATGTTCTACGTGGATGTCATAGATATAATCAACCAAGTTCTCTATAACCCTCATCCCTGAGGAATACGGTAAATAATGTGAAAGGTATCATTTTTTGAAATATTTTAAAGTAGCAATAGATTCCCTCAAAAACCGTCTTTTTTTATGAAATGTTTTAATTTTAGAGAATTAATTTTATGGTATCATTTCCCATATATTTCATGAAATATTGTATTTGAGTTTTTATATCTCTAAATGGTAATAATCCAAATACACCAAGACCGATGATGCCAAAGGAGTGTGTGAATTTCTTAGAGAAGAAATATTTTATAGGTTTGGAATGACTTGAATCATCATTAGCAACAAAGGGACTCATTTTTTCAATATAATAATGGAGACTCTAATAAAGAATTATGGGTTGTACCACAAAAAGTATACACCTTACCATCCCCCTGAAATGGTCATGATGAAGTTTCTAACTAAGTGATTAAAGGTATTTTGGAGAAAAAAGTCATACCAAATAGAAATAAAAAGATCAAAAGGCTTGAAGACAACTTATGATAATACCAGACATCATATAAGACATGTATAGCTATAAGACCATAAACTTTCATTTATGGAAAATGCTTTCATCTACTTGTGGAATTGGACCTCTAATAAAATTGGGCTATTAAAAATGAGAAATTGTATTTGTAGATCATTGTAAAAGACATAAATCTATATTTAAAGTATCTAGAATAAATGAGAGGGGAATATTTTGAAAATTGAAGAATTTATGAAGAAAAAACTAGAGAATAACTTAAAAACAGATTCAACCAAATACCATTAAACCTGGAGACTATTTTTATATATAAAATTCTAGACTAATATTAATCATATATAATATTAATTATAGGTGGGGAGGAAATTTTATTTTTACAAATTTAAATCCTTTTGGATACATTTAGATATAGAAACAATATGAGGAAAACTCATTTCCTGTATATGGGAAAATGATGAAAATATTCCATAAATTTATACCCTATGAAATAATGGATGAGATTAAACTTCTCGTAACTATATAATAATTTCTTCTCATGTGGTATTTTTGAGACAATGAAATTTAGACATGGTAATTTTGGGAGGCAACCCCTCTTTTTATTTTTTTCTTATGATTTAGGGTTCAATTGCCTTTTACTTCACCCCTCTATGATTTAATGGAATAGATCATACACTAATATGAGTTTTATAAATGATTATCATGAAATGAAACCACAATGTAGCTCTAATGAGTGGTGGTAGATGATAAATGCTTAATTTCAATAGGAATTATTCTTTTAGTGAATACATTTTAAACATTATATATTTTTTTCAAACACTCTATTTTGAGCATTAAAATTGAACTTCATGCCCATGCTTTCATTATGGTTTTCTAGAGTTATATAGGAAAATGATATTAATAGTAATCCTATGATTTGATGTTTTATATTTCATTGTTAATGAAATTTAAAGTGTAAAATGGAAAATTTTGATTATAAAAGTGAACCAAGGATATTAAAATTATGATTCATGATTTTATGGAATTAATTAATTTAAGTAAATGAAATTTTCCAACCATTTTTAAGGATTTAAATTTCTAAAATTCATTTGAATTAATTTATTGTTTTCAGTAATGCCATGTTTTATTGTTCAATGATATTTTCACCAGATATGAGAGTATTTATACACTATGTACTTTCATATTTTATTATCGAACATATTTCTTGAGTGATTTTGGGACAGGTCATGGATTGAAACATTCATTTGAACACATCAATGATGTGACTGTGTGAAAATACATAATAAATTATTGTAGAATATTTTGAAAAGAACATATTATAAAAAAACATAACATCAATACTTTTTTATCATATATAAAACATGAATGACATGTTTAAGAATGAGCTACATTTCAAGAAATTTTTATCCATTCATACCCTCTTCTTTTAATTATATTGATATTTAAAAGTTTAATTGCGTGGGTGAAGAGAATCAAGGTGGAAATGTTGATTTAAATTTTAAACAAAATTTGTGGGGTTGATTGTTGTTGGAATATATTATTTTTATTTGAGGCATTCTACATATTTCATTCTCCCCTATTGAATAAAAAAATAGAAAATGATAAAATGAAAAAAAATAATGAAAAAAATATATTGTGATTTTGGAAAACAAAACATAACCATCACTATAAGTATGATTTTTTTTATATTTTTTAGGTGGTGGATTATATTTTTATTCTAAGAATACGATTCAAAACAGAAAAAATGAAAAGGCTCAATTAAAAATAATAATAAATAAAAAAGTAGCAAAAATTTTAAGATGGTGAACAAATAATTAATTAGGATTAATTTTATAATGATTATTAATTTGAGTATTGGTGACGTTGGGTGTTATATTACATTGATGGGGTAAATTTCATGACACATATATTTTTTATATAATTCATTTTCCATTAATTGATAAACCTTATCCTTGAGCCTTAATTTAGAATATCAATTCTAATCAACCATAATCCTTAGAGAAATTTCAATCATAATTGAAATACCAATGTATGTTATGCACTTTTTATTTTATCAAGAAAGAGAAAGTAGTTAATTTACAAGACAATGGAAAAGGATCATTTTTCATGATATGAGCATAAATATACCATATTTTTATCATGATAGATGAGTGAAAATATTCAATATAGAAGTAGATCATTATATGTAATGTTGAAAAATAATGACATTATGAACCTAAATGGATGAGAAGAGAAGTTTCATAAATTTTATTTGGGGAAATGAAAAATTTGGGAATTTCATATTTCATAGATAATTGAGAAATTAAAATGATATTTTATGTAACATTTGAAAATTTGATTTAACATTGATAGTTATATGATTTTATGACATTTAAATGTTAATATTGAAAACATTGGTTCCATATTAAAATTCATGTTGAGATTTTATTCTTGATAACACAAATTGTTTAAGTGTGTGTGTATTTGAAAGACTAAATTTATATTCATAGTTTCATTAATATTTTATTGATTTCATTAATATTTTCAATAAATATTAGAAATTTGTTTCACTTATTCAGTAGATTGGGGGAAATTTTGAAAGTGGAATGGGAATAGAGTTATTTAAACATAATATTGTTGAATCATAAATTCATAATTCTCTTTGTTATATTTTAAGTTTTTGAACTCAATTGTTTCTAACCTATTTTAAATTTGGCAGGGCTTCTTTATAAAAAATTTATGACAAAAAATCTAGCCCTTAACCAGAGGATGAAAAGAATCATAACTAGGCCAACGAGGTATGAGATTTTAAGCCAACCATAGGGAAGGCCTCCTCAGTTGAAGGGTGTGAAAAGGGTTATAAATATCATGAATAGGGGACCACATATAGTTAAATACCATTGGTGCATAGAAACATCAAGAACTGATAGCTGTGCATGGGAAAACATTGTACGACACTATGAGGAGGGAGTTGTTAATATGGGGTTGTCCATATTTGTTGTTGTGATTCCCCCTGTCTCTGACATGAATTCATTGCGATGTTGGATTTGTGCTTGGGAATATAAGTGAGGGTGTCCTACACCATTATTTAAATGTTAGGGAAATTTTTCCCATATACTAATCATAATTTTTAACTTTTTGTGCACACTTTGAGTCAAATTATCTGTATGACCTACCTCAAATTTTCCATAGTGGTTATAAATCATAACATCACCATCCTATACTGTAGAACAAGATAACACCATCTCTGACTAATCCCAGAGCACCGACTGGATATTTTGGCCAATTATAATGAATATTACCTCCAATGTTCACCACCATTTCTTGATATGACATCCAGAGAATAACTTTTACGGCCCTCTATGACCACATATATAGAAAGTGGGATTTATGAGCACACCAAAGTTTTAAATGAGTTAGAATGACTACACACTGGCACCTAGAACCATCTTTTACCCCCTACTGTCATCATTCATCATTAAAAACGTTCATCAATGAAACTGTTAAAAAGATAATCCACCTTGTTTGAACACCCAGAGAATGATATAAATATCCATCATTGGTATCAAAATTAAATACAACCATGAACCCCATTTACACCCTAAAAAATGTCACTTAAGTCCAATTCAAAGGCTACTCTATCCAATGGGATGTTTGAAGCTATTTAAAGAGGACAGACCACTACTGTAACCTTTCCCTACGATGTGGAAATGATTACATGCAAACCACACATGCGAGCAAGCTCGACACTATCAACACTACTCATGTATATACCATCTACCACTAGGAATCAAAACCCATTAACGATAGGTGTGTTTAAATTCCCCCATAAAATGGATATATTTATTAAATATATTCTGGACTTTGTGATATTTAGATCCACATAGATCTCACACATAGATTTGATAGTGACCAATCCATTAAAAACTACTTCTTATTGCCTTTAATGTGGGCTATCATCCACACACGAATGGTGCAGATACTTCTCCCATGGTGAAGAGGAGGTTACCAAATATAAAAGATGAGTGCAACCATTTTAGATCTATCACACATAGAAAATCCATAAGACATATGAGGAGTGCAGACCACTTCTACTCCATTTCATTTCCTATTTTACTTTATTTTAATCTTTATTATGTCTCATTATTCACCTTATTAAATGTTATCCTCTTTCATGATGGGATATAATCCCTTGGTGTTGTGTGAAGGGATGAAGACCCACTTTCTGGTGTTTGAGTTTTCAATGTTATCAAAAGAAATAATTATATTCTTTTTATTTGAATTGTTTTCAATATAATAATTTTTTATTTTGAATTAAATGTGATTTTATTTTATTTAGTCATCAAACATTGAATTGATTTGATTTATATATTATTCTCCCTATATTTTCTTTTTGGGATAATATCAATTAGTTGATCCAAAAATCATGTAAATTTATGATTTGGTGATTTGTAAACACGTAAGGAAATAACATTTGACTAATATAAATATATGGGGAATGATTATACCAGATAAAGTATTTATTGAAAAATTTAAATAAGGCACATTGTGATTTCTCCACGTTACTAAATCTAAATCTAATTTTAAAAAAAGAAAAAAAAATTACTCCTTTTAATAAATTATTTCAATAAAACATCCTTTCTATTAAAAATCCATGATAACATTAATTTTTTTTAAATATAACCTAATCATAATCATTAATTTCTCATTGACATTTTTAAAACTCCAAATTCCCTTGATTTATATCCTCTGAATTCTTGTTCTCTTATTTACTATCATAGAAGAGACAATTAGATTAATACACTTCTCTATAAATATATATTTTGGTTTTCACTAATACTACTCCCCTAGGATAAATATATTTCTTCTTCCACAGCCCATGAATGGTGTGAATCAATTTCTTTATATTAACCCCTTATTATCAATAATGACATTGAACATTCAATTATCATATATTGTAACCTTCTTATAACCATAAAGTTGTGTTTTCTTCTTATAAATTATTCTCTCATTTTATTTTTCTATTAATCCCTCTATTTCCATCATTAATATTTCATACTGAAAATCACTATAATGGAACCGCATATCCATATTTATCAATTCCATATTTAATATTTTATAATAAACTTGTCACATTACTATCTAGTTGGTTTTTTATAAGACAAAAAGTGAGACAGTTTTATATAAAGACATCAATTCCTTCTTCTAAACCCCATTGATAACCAAAATGGCCTTGTAACACTTTTTCCATAGTATATTTATTTATATAATAAAACACATGAGTTTTATAAAAATATATTTATATAATTGTTATGAATATATTATTTCTATATTCCCACAGTCTATGTGTTATCCTTAATAAGAAAAACTTCAGATGAGTTATAAACATCATAATGGATCATAAAATTCATGAAAATATTTTGGACTCAACTATTTGTTCCTCTATTTTCAGTAACCACTACATCAAGAATTTCCCATTATAGAGCTCTACCCTATGCTTCCACAATTCATAGGATTTTTGGTACATCTTTTACACCCTCATTTTGAACATTCTAGGCGACATAATCATTCTTGAAGACCAAATCCTCTAGTGCATCCATTATAATCTATAAGTATGTGATAAATATATTCCTTATTTTCAATTATATCCTCATCGATGTTTTAATATTTAGACCATATCTTCTAATTTTAGATAATTATTAGGATTCTAATAGTATATTGATTATCAATATCCCAATGCTGAATTCAATTTTTTTGACATACCCAACATATAAATTTCTTATGAATTTTCATAATGTTTTCCCAAATCCTTAAAATAATCATGGTTATATGTGGTAATTTTTAAAACATTCTTGTGGAAAACATGAATAATTTTTATGAAATAAATCTATTTTAAAATAAATTGGTCCAATGACACAGTAGTACTTATATTCACAAAATAAGAGTCATGATTGATTGTTTCCATAAGAAAATTATTGTGCATTCCAAAATCAAGTATCATAATCAATGAGTTTTGAATTAGTTTCTACCTCATAAAAATTGTTACACTATTATATTATTTTGTTATGAAAAAATTCTTGTCATACATTATTCCATTTATTTGAAAAAACCTCTGAATTTCTTGTATTTTTATTCTCCACCATTATATTAATTTAAAAACATAATCATATTTATATAATGGTTTCCACCATGGACCTCCATATAACATATTAAAATGAAATGTTACGAGAAAAAACATATACATGCCTCCTAAGATCTATATTATTAATGTATAATTTCTAAACATATGTTTCCTTTTGTTTATAGAAAAAAATTCTCTTAATTCACATAATAAAACCATCACAATATTTTAAATTCATGTAACCAATAATAAATAAATATTTAATTACAATAAAACACATGTTCTTCTATATTGAGAACCCAATAATGAAATTTCATAACTTTGGAATTTTTAAATAATTCATTTTAGTAATTATTTATAAACCTAATCTCTGATCAAATTCAATATTACCTAATTAATACATATTATTGGAATCATTGAAATATTATTAATTTTTCATACTCTATTTATAATGATTGTTGAAACCTTATATAATCTATCTGACCAAAGGAAATTATATTCATTTATATTTTGGTAATGAGTAAAAATTATTTTACGTCTATAAATAATTCATTTGAAATTTTTTACTATTAAATTGTTATTCCACAAGTTTTATAGAGGTTCATCACAAGATATATTAACTCTCAAACCCAATATGGAATGAGAATTCACAATAAATTTCCTGTCAGTTATAAAATTATATGATGGACTAGAATTATTATTACATGATTCTAATGGAATACAAACACTATGCATTGAAACAATATTAACATAAGTTGTGATGTTTGTGGAACATAAAATTCAAAAAGAAACTTTTCAAAACATTTCATGTGATCCCAGTAATATATCATCATATGTCACTTCTTCCAAAATTATAATATATGAGTCTAGCCTAATCTAATTTACTTCAAATTAACCCCCTTTATCTACATTCTGAAATTCATGAACCATTCTACTAAATAAATAATCCTCATACATTTAGTATTAATCAGGGTTCTAGTAGGTGCTACGACATTTTTTATCCTAAGATCTTCATCCATAAATAGATCATGCATATCCTAAAATAGAAGGATTTAAAATTTAATTTAATTCATTATGTTATTAAACCTTGTATCCTAATATTATGAATGTGGGGATAATATTAATGAATTCCTCACAACTTCTGTGAGCAACAGTTTAACTAATTCATGTTTGATTGGAATCATGTTAATGTTATTGACATAATTATCTACATGGAATTCTACTAAAATTATTTTGTTGAATATGATTTATATAAATACAAAATCACTATTTTTGGATTCTAAAACATATTTACTAGGGAATTAATCTTCTCCATAGTGATATTAACCTCAGGGATGTTGTAGGTGATATTCCATTCTTGTGTAAACCATATGATTCAATGTGTATTCAAATAAATCCTTTTCCATTTCTATCTTTCCCATAAAATACAATATCATTTTTTTAAATGGAACCTTAGGGTTATTTTTAAATATATAATCATCTATATTAATCCTACAAAAATTAAATCTACCCAATTGAATTTTTTATTCATACATTTCCGTCAAATAATGTCATTATTACTAAAATAGTTAACTCCAACATAAATGAAAAATCATAAATATATTAATTTTACATGAAAATTATATTTTTGAGTTTTCACAAAATTGTGGAAACATATTCACAAATACCACTTTTTTAGATTTTGAATCACAGAAACAAGAATAATACCACAAAATCATCAACTATGTTACAATGTTTGGAACTTCTTGATGAAGAAGAGGAATCTCATGAACTGGATGTATGCAGAATGAGAAGAAAAAGCTACACTCTATATATGCACCTAAACACCACCCTCAATCACTGGATAAAACAAATCTCTTTGAAACAAACACATAAAAATAATCCAAAGAGAAAAATAATATCAATAATGGAATTTATTTAGATCAAAAATTAATCCATCATCTATAAGAGATAACCATTACATCCTTTTAACTAATAAAAGAATAAATTTTTAAAATTACGATTGTAAAATTGATCCAATATTATATTATTAAATATAATTTTTATAATAGAATTTTTCCAACCCCAAATAATTATAGTGGATCCTATCCACTCAATTGGTTCCACTATATTCTGAAATATATGTGAAACACATTGTTGGGCTTGGTCACCACTAATTTACATTATGTTAATATACATCAATAGAGGATTTATGGTTAATTGTCAGATTTATTCTCATGTATCCCTCTAATGATTCATAAGTTTTATATGAAAAATTATAGAAACACCTAACAAAAAACAATCAAAATTATCCTTTCATAATCTAGAGCTTCCACAATTCTATAATCATGAAATGACTGCTTGAACACTAGGGTCCAAAATGTCCCCTTCTAGACCAAATTCTTCTTAGTAGTCTTTTCTTGGGAATAAATCAATTGATGTTCCATGTCTCAGATCCCCTATTGTAAATTTAAGGGAAATTTGTAAATGAAAAAGAATTAAATGAATGAAAAACATTGGAATATGAAAATCCCAAAATTTTTGGTGCCACATATTCAATTTTAGCTTTATTGAAATTATGAATTCCTTACACATAAATGAGCATTTTAATTATCTAAAATAAAATAGGTAAATATATTTAATGTGTCACATTTAAAAAAAATATAAAGAACACATACTAAAAATTAATTCTTGGAAATATTTTCAACAAAAATCATTTTATTTGTAATTTCATCTCAATAAAATATAGCATAACAAATTTTAAAAACTATGAGAAAATACAAGGTGAAAATATCAATAAAAATCACATAATAAAAATAATATCCTAGGATTTCTTAAGATTATCCTATGAATAACCCACCACTTCCCCCTTATATTAGTCTTCTAGTAAGAATAAAGGAGTCTGATTCATCATTATTTATAATATTAATGGAAATACTTATATATATAGTTGTATAAAAATATATATCTATGCATACTTATAGGATATAGTTGGTTTTTCAAGTATTTATTATCAAAATATATGAAAACTGTGATACATGGAAAATCTATTGAAATGGTTATTGAAAAATATATTTTATTAATTCTAATATAGTAACTAATTGATCTAAAATAGAATTGCTGGTCAAAAATTCTATTGAATCGTGTTGTGGAACTGTGAAAAATCAAGATTCATGGTATAATGTAGTCATATCATATGTTATAATTTGAACTATTGTACAAAAATATTCAAAATAATTTGGTGATTCTATCAAATAAAATAGCGAAGAACTTTTAGGAGGATGCAAAAATATAGTAACCTATGAACCTGCCTCTAAAATAATCCCAATATCCACTATTTCTCAAGATTAATTGAAACATATCCCTATGTAGGATATTATATTATAGAAAATTTGTTTTTCCATTTTTTACTACATTTATTTTTTCAATCCACTTTTTTATTCTTCTTTTATTCAACTTGTATATTTATTGTTTTTATATCTCCATGGTATTTTGTAAAGAGTTAATAAATTCATGAAATTTCTCTACCTCTATAATGGTGAGTATGTTTAGTTTGAGGAGAAAGGGTTTGGTATTAAGGTGTAACTACCTAGAAATTCATTTTTACCTATACATTTGACTTATCTTAAAAAAACTCAACTTTGGAAGACAATAATTTCCTAACAATATGATCTAATGTTCAATGTGTTAATAATGTATAAATATGGGAATATAGAGGTAGATATACCTCATGAATAATATGGACATCTAATGGTGGAGGTGGTGGAGAATAGATGAGATCAACTAGATTATTCATGATGATTAATTTTTTTTGTAATATTTTATTTTTTATAAATATCATAAATGAATAGAACATCTAAATATTTTACTTATGTATTTTTTTATAATTAATCTTCTATATTTGATAGTATATTATTTAATTTTTGAAATATTTCAATAGTAAGATAAAACGTTGGAAATTTTAATAGAGAAGGAATCATTTGATTAGAGCATTGGTAACTAAGATATAAAGTGATTAAATATGGGATAAAATATATTAGATAGGGATATTTACAATTTATATTCCTTCTCATGATGAATTAGGTTATATCCTCTCAAAATGTACCTCATTATAACCATGATCACTATTTCTATTTTCTGTAAGGAATAGAAATAAAAAAAACAAAATCATCCCAAATTATGTTATTGGATATTATGAATCAAAAATATTAAAAGACATTTACAAATTTATAATGAATTGATATATCAGTATAATTTTATTATTCTTATGTTTCATTATTTGGAAGTGGGAAATGGTAAAAAATATCGTATTGATGTTTTCCTTTCATGATTGAACATGAAATGTACACATCTAACCAATTATGTACCCCTTGAATATCCAATTTTTAAAATTAAGAGTCTTTGATAGAACAATGTATAATTCCCATTACTAAATAATTGATTTATAAACACTTTTAATTATTTTTATTTTATTGATATGTTTATCCCCATCAATTTATTTTGTTATGTATTAGGAGCATTACTTATTGAATTAAATATCAACTTCATATAAAATTATGAGAAGAATATATTATAATATTTTATTTTATTTAAATAAATACTTAAAATAATATATTTTATCTTTTTACAACCAAAGTTAAGGAATAAATTCTTATTATCATAGGATATAATATAAAAAAAACTCCCACACGAACTCTCTTCAGGACTCCCATTATAAGTGAACAGTGGCCTCCAAATTAAATTTATTTAAATTTTCCCACGAATTCAACATATAAAAATTTATGAATATGTATTTAAACTCATTATTTTACCAAATTAAAACTTCTATAAATATATGAAATCTGTCTTCTTGTAATTACTTTCACTCAATAATTTCAATCATTGGTGGATCTTGAACTAATCCAATCTTATCAAACCATTCATCTATTACTTTGATGAAAAATAATATAATGGTTAATATAATTGTTAGAGTGATAGTAATGGCTTTTTATATGACGATGGGGGGTTTTAAGATTCATGGAAGGTAGAAATATTGTTTTGATATCACAAAATTGATGTTTATTTCTTTATACGGTTAGAAAAGTTAATTTTATTAGAATAGGGTTATAGTGGGGTTTTCTAAATAATTTAAAATATAAATAAAGACATGTAACTATATGATATATGACTCACTTGAGTCACAGTAAAGGATATATTATGGGATGGTAAAAAATAGGGGTTGAGGTATTACAGTTTTAATAATCATGGTAAATCGAATTGTTAGTTTTTTTTAAATCTAGGAAAACTATGATATGATTTTTAAGTAACCGTGATATTGATATGAAGTTCTAAAATAGTGATTTTGTAATATCATTAAATATATGGTAAAAACATAAAAATATTTCTTATCTTATATTCATAGTTTTAAGTTCATTTTTGGTGTTATAATTAGATAGAATAATGAAAAATGTTTTTTATAAGATCAAGATATCATGAGTTTGATTTTAATTTAAAATAATATGGGTGGTTAAAATAAAAAATGATAAGAATAATTATTCAGATAATAATTTTAGTATAACACGGTTGAAGGGTAAATGGGTGTTATTTAGTTACTATTAGGTTGGCTGAATTCAGAGTGGGATATGGAAAAAAATGGTCTTGGTAGTATTTTTTCGATTCAAGGAAAATTTATTTTATGGATAAGGAAAAATCAAAAAAGAATAGGGTAAAAACACTAAGGTTTTATGGTAATCATGGGAAATAGGATATAATTTATGATTATTTCACATTTATGTGAGGGTTTTTTGTAAAAAATCGAATTCCAATGTTTTTTGAAACAATTTTTATTTCTAGTTTTATTATATTTAATAAAATTATTAAAGAAAAGATTAAGAAAGATATGGGTGATAGTTAATGTGTAAATATAGTTTTATAAATTTTGGAAAATCTTAAATATACTATGGGGAGAGTCCCTCATCAAGGATTGTATACATATTAGGAACTCTATCTTAGTATGGAAACAAGATTTATCTATAATGTGGGTTTCTCCATTATTTTAGTTTATTTAGGGAAATTATTATAAAATGGATATAGCCATGTTATTTTTTGACATTTTTACCCCAATGTTCATGTTTCACCATTCAGACATAGTTGTTTTCTATGGAACTCATTTTTTCCTTTCCTACAAATTTGTTATCAATCACTTATATAATCTAATATCCAATTTATCCAAATATTCTCCACTGATTTCTCCAATTAATTTATAAATTTTGGAGGGGGTATGTCCCAATATTTAAAATATGTAATTTTAATTTAGTTTTTTTAAAATAAAAAAAAAGTCCTAGAAAATGTATATTTTTTAATAACTAAGAAATATACATGGGTTACTATTGAAATATTGTTACATTTTTTGTATCGAGATAGATTTTCCTTTTGTTCCCCCACTCAAATTTGAGGAATTGAATGAAAACTTATTATATTTTCTCTAGGATGAGATAAAATATTTTTTGACTGACTATGAATAATTGTTCATGCCACAATTAAATCAAAATTTATTTTTAATGGATAGTTTTGGTTTCCATGAATGAATATTTCCATTATAGCTTCAATTTACAAGGAAACCTAGTTAATTAAAATATCATTATCATCATTTGTCAATTTAATTTATTTGATTCATTTCTCATTCCACTAATATTTCATTTATGTGTAAATTATTTTTTTTCTCATAATCTTCTCCCGTAATTTATTTGAATTCATTTATATCTAAAAATCATCCATTTTTATATTTTTGTATGTTTAAATTCACATTTAATTAATTGTACAATATTAATTTTCCCAATTTTCTATTAATAAGTGGTGTGGATTTATAAATATTATTTTTAATGGTTATATACCAATGGGTGTTTAAAAAGTTGTATGAAATTCATATAAATAATCATCAATGTTTTTACTAAAATATTTTTGGTTCGAGATAACTATTTTCCTCAAATTTTTTTATTTAATGGTTATGTAACTACACTATCTTATATATTTTTTGGTGATACAAGCACTTAGTTTTGGATCAAACTATATATGATCTAAGAAACCCCCCATATAACTTATTTTTAATGGGAGTGTTTCGATTAGTAATGAGAAACACTGGGAATCCAAACCTATAAAATGTATTACTCTTCAAAAACAAAATGGAAACACTTACAAAATTTTTCACCTTTTCATCATCTTCCAATCATTTATATAGGAAATATAGAGGCCAATGTAGTTAAATATTATCTAACGAGTTTTTAAGGGTCTCATTAAGTAAAATTACAGTAGATAAATTAATTTGATATATAATATTATTTTTTCATGCATTTTATTCATATAATAATATTTATAGTTCATTTGAATATATCACATGCTCTCACAAATTCCATTGAATTTTTCCATAGAGTGGAGAAATGATTCCACATTGTATGATATTAAACAAAATCGGCTGTATATAATCTTTTATTAAGAGATTGCATGAATTTGTATTAAATTTAATTTATGTGAGATTCATTTAAAAATAACCTAATGATTCAATATCGGCATTTCTTAAATAACAAAGGGTTATCTAGAATGTAATTTAATACATTGGCTAGAAATCTCATCCCTTTTAATACATAAATTTTGATTATATAATACTATTTTCATGTAACATTAAATTTCATATTACCAATGATGATCTTTTATATCCGTAGAATCTTTTTCATCCAAGAACTCAAAATCAATTTCAATTTGATTATTATTTTTCACAGTCATTAATATAAATATAAAAAAATGGTCATGCACCAAATTATATAACCTATTTTTATCATAGATAGTCGATTAAAAATTTTGCAACAAAAGAACCCATCAAATCATTCATATAAGAACATTTATTATTTTTTAGTGTCTCATAGTAGTATGATATATTTATATTGATAAACGGGAGAGTAATATATAGGATGTAAAATATTCAAAATAAGATACCAATACTAAAAATCATTACTCCTTAGTTGTTCAGTTGTTATTTATATCATTTAATGTGAATTTATCGAAATATGTTATTTAAAATAAATAAAGAAGCTTCTTGTATAAATATTCTCCATAGATAGATAACAATATTTGTACACTATTTGAATGTTTCATTTTATATAGGATATATCATGATTGGGATTATTTCTATGTTTATTTAAAGAGTAGAAAATTATTACCTGCATGAATCTTAAAAATTTATTTCCACCACCTTTAAACATAGGAGGACAATTAGATGATCTATCTTAATAAAATATTTGACATATAAATTGTAGAAACCAATATGTCTAAGAAATAATTGAATTTACATTCACTATGGTTGGACTAGGAAACCCTTGTATCAATTTGATCTTAGTATGATAATAGAATATTCCTTTTTTTAATGTGGCATGAAAGGAAAATTTCCTCTTTAACTATGAAGTGTCACTTTTATCAATTATTTATTAATCACTTCTCCTTGCATCAATTATATTACATAGAATGGTTATAAATTAAAACCTTAAAATATCTTCATTATAATAATACATTTACAAGGAATATTGATATTAAATCATATTCCATATAATAAATGATATATTTTATCCACCATTGGAATGTTTTCAACGCATTAAAAATTTTAAAGGATATTTGATTTTAGCCTATTATTATATACATAGAGTCGGTGTTATTTTTTTATAGTATTCAAAATCAACTAGTATTTTATTATAGTATAAAAGACCTCAATAATATAATATAATTCATGATATAATAACCACTAAATCTTTTGATCCGTTAATAGGTTTAAAAATCATCAATTCACATTGATAAATTTAGCTTCTAGTAATCATAATGTACTCAATATACAATAATTATACTTTTTAGAAATAATTCATTGTCATCATTATTAATTATATCCATTTAAAAAATATGTTACACTATATAAAGAGGGATAACACATTCCATGGTTAAAATAAATAAAATTATAACCTTATCAATGATGTTAAAAACATACGTTTTCATAAATTATTTTTTCAGAGTTCTAAGTCACCTTTTCTATTGAAAACATGTTTCTATTATTTCATATAATATAATTTTTGTATAATAATACTAGAAAATATGACCTATATGTTGAAAATATTCCCTGGTATCCATTTATTTCTCTTATATATGACTTATATGATTTTCTCTCTTGATCCAAAAAATATTTTTCATTAATATTTATTGGAGAGTCACTTTTTCACCCAAATAAAAAACATCTAATATTTTATAAAGTTGTTTAACCTCCAATAAAAATATATTTATTATTGAAGGAGACAAATGAAGGAATGTTTCATTTTTAAAAAAAATACATAAAATATCTCCATATTAATTCTCATTTTCTACATATTTATTTTATCATTTCTTATCCACCATGAAATATATAAGCTCTATCAAGTTTTATACTTCTACATGATATAGATTAATGTTATATATGAATATTTAGTGGAAATTATTTTAAAAAACATAAACTTTGTCTATAAATTTAATGTGATTCATGGTGTCAAGGATGAATTTTTCATCACCATCTCAAAATGTAATTTTACCTAGGTTCACCTCAATCAATCTTTTTCCCATGTATTGGAATGTTATACCATATATAGTTGTATTATATCCTTCATCATCAATCCTAAGGAAAAACTTTATGGGGGAATAATATTCTTTACTACCATTGTATGATCATTTTTAAAATTTACATGAGGGTTATTTTTTATGTTTATAGCGAGTTGAAGTATAACTCATATTATTTTTAGTTCATCCAATCCAATCTTGTGAAAAAAAATTAAGGTAATAAAATAAACTCCATCTTCCATAAACCATAATACCATCCAAAACTATCATGATCTAAATTGTTATGGGATAGAGAAAATTCTGGGGTATCTAATATTTGGAGTAGTTTTTTAACTACATTAAAGTAATCATAACGTATAAATGTTATTGAAATATGATCATATTTAAATAATATATTAATATTTTATTCGTTGATTTTTCATATGTCAATATTTGAGAAATTGCATCAGTGAAGGGTATATTTATATGGGTCTTCATGATGATATTAATGAAGTTAGTCTCCAATATATCCATAATTAAATTCATTATGAAGTGATTATATCTACACATAACTAAAATAATATAGTAATATCACTTTTTAAGCAATACATGTCATAATAGTTTCATAAGCCAATGACTGAAAGGTTTAGTTTCTTGAAAATTAAATAAATAAAATCATATTTTATTACACTTCTGTAAATTTGACTATAATAATTTACCTATAGATCCTTTTATAGATATCTCACATGATATAGTAATATTCATAACATAGATATTGGAAAAATATAAAATAGTTGAGCTCAAATTATTATCAAGGGAAAAGAAAAAAATAATATAAAGGAAACATGATTGAATAGATAAATATAATAATAAAATATCAATGAACGTATATGATAATGAAAAAATTGAGTAACAAATGATAATAAAGATATAATTATGGAATAATAAATGATATGACCTTTCTTAATATAAATATCTATGGTCATATATCTTGTTATCAAGACATTAAAGTTTGGACTAAATTAAAAATAAGTCATAATCTAGAAAAAATTCCATTTCATGGAATTAAATGAATATAAAAAACATTTCATAACATGATGAACAAATGTGAAATTTGGAATAAATTGTTTATTAACATAAAAATGTGGAATAATAATAAATATATGATTTCTTATCATTGTGGTCCTAGCTACCCACAAACCTGTTCACTAAGATTATTGTTTGCGGAGATAAAAAACATTACACTCACCCTATGTGAACCTGGATTCTTGATAAAACATTCATATAACATATATATATCATGATATATAATTCTTTACCAAACTCGTTTTAGGTAGATATAATTCCCACCAGTATTATAATCCTTACATTCTCTTCCACATGAAAATATCATATTCATTATCCGATAAAGATCCCATGTAAAAATAATGTGTTTAATAAACTATATAAAAAATATTAAATAAAGAACCTAATACATAAAAAGATATCTAAAATATTAATTTCTAAAAGGAATAATATCATAATAAAATATATATTGGGTGATAAAATCATCACAATATATATATTCCTTGGATGGAATGTAATTGTGAAAATTGAAGTGTTTTTTGAAAAACAATTATGTAATTGAATAAAAATTTACTTTTAAAACATTTTATTTATTGTGATGAAAAGTATTTGGATAACATTGAAATAAATAGTTCCAAAATAGAATACCCTTGAAATGATAAATTGGTTATCAAAAAGGTTATGTGGAGTCAATTTAAAAATAAGGGATTTTAGATGAATGTTTACTAAATAAGACTTGGAAATACACAATTTCATCAAAAAATGGATATGAAAATACATTGAAATATTTTAATTTTTAAATAATTATTAATAAGAGAGAATTAAAAAATATATAGAGTTTTATATAAAGGTAATTTAATGTACATGGAAAACATTCACTTTTAGAATAATATTTTATAAAATAATATTTAAACATATATACATTTCTCAAAAAATAGTGGTTAAAATGCTTAGAAAGATTTTAATTTTTAGAATAATGTTTAATAACTGAACATTGAGAAATAAGACAAATTCAAAATAAATGGTGGGTGGGTAATAAATTTTTTTATATTGAATGGATAGAAAAAACATTTGAACATTTTTAAATACCAATATTGTAATGTCCTAGACCACTCTGAACCATCCATTTGTGAAAATACAGTGTTTAGGATATTCTGAGAGGCAATGATAGCTCGTTTCAAGGGTTTTAAAAATTTATAGAATTTTCATCAGTGATTCTGCAGTGATAGTATCAGTGAGTCAGGTGTTTCATGATTGATGAGTCAGGGGCCTCAACTTTGATGAGTTTGGGGTGTTTGTAGCGTTGTATCTTGGGTGTCGACATTAGTGAGTCAGGGGTGTTGGAATCAGTGATTCAGGGGAGTCGGTATCAGTTAGTCAGGGGCATCGGTGAGTCATTGTGTCAGTAGCTTAGCATCTGTAGGTCGAAATAGTCGCTCAACCATCGATGGTTAAGTATGGGTAGGACATGTTGGTAAATAATCCTTTGGTGGCTCATTGTCGGTAGGTCTTATCATTAGCTAACCTGTTAGTGGCACTGCGTCGGTGGCTCATCATCAGTGACTCACCAATCAATGACTCATTTCTAGTTTTTCCAGTTTTCCAATTTCACCCATCTTACATATTATTTGATTTAAACTAATATTAAAGCCATAATGATTTATTTTAAGAGAATTTCAGAGGATATTAATCATATCATTAACATCATAACGCTATGGGGACCTTGAGATACTAAAACCCCATGATCTTGATAATAATCTTACCTTAATGGATTTTGAAACTGGTCACCCTTTAATATAGGATCTGGCTCTTCAAAATTTGGATATTACCTTCCCAATTTCTTTTGCATTCACTCTTAGATATCCAAAATCATTCTTCTCTAGACAATTCATGAGCTTGTGCTAGATCCGCCCTAATGCTGAGTTTTCTTTGAATTCTTTTCCACTACTCACACAATCCCTTGATCTTGGGAAAAAGAGGCTCTTTGGTGGATTATTTTTCCCATTAGGTATTTCTTATACATCTATTTAACTGCTCATTATGTGGTGTGGGTGTACTAATGAGTATTTGGGATGAACATGGGAATTATTTGTATAAAATAATAAATAAATAAGAAGGGAATATGATCAAAAGATAATAGGGTCAGCGAAATAATGGGATGAAAGTTGTTTGATATTGGCCTCCTATTTTAATTATTATCATTGAAATTTTTATGGTTTGTTTCTCTATATTCCTTTAAAAATCATGTCCATTATTTTTCTTTTCTTGTGCACTAATGATGTTCTTCTTTTTTGTGATTCTTGATAAATAGATGTAACATGAAAACTGCTTAATCATGTACAGTTGGCTTATTAAAATGGATTCCCCGGGATGAAAAGTGATGTGTGATCACCCATGTTTGTCAAGGTGGGTTAAAGAACAATGTTTACCAAATATGAATATCCTATTTGATAGGTGTAGCTATGTGTTGTGTTCATTTTGGTTTTTTCACATTTTGTATGTTGTGTGATGCTGTTGTTGGGAGAAAAATTCTGGGTTCATGGGTGGAGGTGGAGTTGGTTATGTGGGAAGGGGTTGGAATGTGTGTGAAGGGGGACGTGGTTAAAAGGGTATTTTATGAGGGATTTGTGTGTGTGGTGGTATAGGGTGTGTGTTGGAATCACACTCTGAGAGACTAAATGATTGCGTAATGGATGGAGTTGTAGGAAGTGGGACTGCGTTTGCTTGTATTATTGCTGTGGAAAGATATTTTATAGTGGTATTGTGATGTCATTATAAACTATTATACAATGGGACTACATATGGTAAATGTATGTATTGTGCGGTATAAATTTAAATATAGTTGGAAGTACCAAGGAACAAAGTGGGTTGGTTGTTGTGTGTATGGTTAATTGGGTTCTTTTCCATCTAAGGTGGTTATAGAGGTTGTGCTTGATAATTGTCTCACGTAGTGTTACCAGAAATTATTGTGAACCACATAAATAAATAATAAAGGGAAAAATGTTGAATGAAAATTGAGGTTGGGTTAGGCTTTTTAAGTGGTCGTTGTGTGGTTGTGTATATTGGGGTAGTAGTAAATGAGGTTGTTTGTGGGTTTAATGTTTGTTTTGGGGACCAATAGGTTGGGCTTAGTGTTTTTTTACTTATATGTATAAAATTTTAGTTCCTTGTGATTTCTATATGCACCCCACCCTTATTGAGAACCATGTGCTGAACAACCCCCTTTTGGGGGGGGGATGGTGTCTTTATGAACATCATGGTTGGAGGATAGATGGAGAATTACTGACATTCTTCCTCACAACCTCTTCTGGTTCTTAATACATGAGCATATCTAGGATGGATGTAATGGGTTTAGGCTTACAATAGTCCAATATCCTTCAGGTAGGTTTGTTTTTCATGTTTCTTCGGGATGAGTCCCATATTTCTTCGGGTGAAAGGCATGGGTGTTGTGGCCTAGGTGTCTATGGGCAATATGTATGATTTGGTTGAGGAACATGTATGTGTGGGTGGGTTGTGGTAGTGGGGCTATGTTTTGGAATTGTGGTTGAATCAATATCGTAGCTATTTGGAATGAGTAGTCAACTACTGGGAAAGTGGTGCGGGGTAACCAAATGTCAATGTGCTTATACAACTACTTTACATGACATGCGTTATTTGGTGAGTGTGACTTGGTGAGGTAGGGATGGTTAGTACTCCTTGGTAGGTGCTTTGAGGTTCTTCTGTTTTTCTCATGGGGAAATTAGTATGTTTCCAGAACTTGTGCGTGAATGGATTATATTTTTTCGGTATACTTGTATACTAACCAAACATTTGTAAAACTATTTTTAGGTGTCTAGGATGACTTTGAGGACCGTGAAGTACATTACAAGCTTGGGAATTGGGAGAGTTGTTGTGTTTTTGTTTAGTATCTTTCTTTTGGTACTGGTTTTCATGATTTTGTTGTACTTTTATCACAATTTACATTTATATCTTGCATGGATTGGATTTTGGTTTCATTTATATATATGTTTGGAGTTGTTTGGGATTTTACCATCTTATCTTATGATCTAGATTTCATTAATAGTGTAACTACTTCCATTTATGCAAGATTCTATTACCTTGGTGTTTGTCTCCACTCCGGGGCCAATATAAGACAAGACTCAGGGGTCATTATCTCACCTTCGTCTTGAATAACGAAGGGTGTGGCACTTTGGTGCCCATTCCCTCATCCTGAGGAAGGCGGGTCACGACACCTATTGAAAATCAATATAGTTAAAAGGTTAATGAAACCATCACATTAAATTTAATTAATAGTAATAAAAGGGTAAATCCCAAAAAAAATCAGTTTTCATTATGTAAAGGGAAAAAACTTGGCGGAAAGTAAATATTTGAATATGGAAGGAAAATCCATTAAAGTTAAAAGAAATTATTATTACAAAATAATTTATAAAAATTCACCTTTAATGGATAGTACTTTGGTAAGGAAAATGATTTTCTCATAAAATTATGTGAAAAAATCAGGAAATATTATTATTTGTTAGAATAGGTCAATATATTAAAATAATAGTCAAATAAGAGTAATTGATAGCAACAAAAATATTTTTAGGCATCAAAACATTTCATTAGCTTTGTAAGTTTTGAATCAAAATCCCATGAGAACTATAAAATTAAAAATAACATTTCATATTTGGAATTATAAGAGGGTTATGAAACAAAATAATAAAAGTTAGGTACAACAAAAAGGAATCATGGAGTGAAACATAATCCAATCATAAAGGATTTAAATTTGAGATCAAGAAAGCCTAACATATTTAGTAACATTCAAATAAAAAGTCATTAGATTTTTGAAATTCATCAGAATATATTAATTACATGAAATAAGTAATAGACTACACTAAAGTAAATTATTGTGAAGTATATTCACAATTGAAATATGAATTTTTTTAAAAACATTAAAAAATATCTCAATGAAGGAGAAATGATATGGATCAATAAATATTTTAATAAAAGCCTATTTAATTAAAGATAGATTGGATTTATGTTAAAATAACATCAATTATAATAAAAGATGAAACTAAATATAAAAATATTATTATATTCACCACTTTAATATGGATAGACCCACCATAGGAAGTGGGAATTTCACAATAAAATATTAAAAAGAATTAAAAAACATTTAATCAAATTGCACACCATGTAATTCCTTGAGAAGAAAAATAAAAAAAAATTATGTGGTTCATGTTTTCTTATTACTTCTTGAATCCTTTATTCCCCAGAACCCAGGGTGACTGTTATCTCTTTTGGATTGATTTCAACATTTCCAAACATTATAGATTAGTGTTTTATTCCTAGTTTTGGTCTAAGAAAGATGCTACAATTGTTGATCTTCCCATTGTATATCAATAGAGCGGTTTTTGGGTGAGTTTTCATCAAAATCATGAGGTAGTTCATCTAATTACTAATTAACATAGTCTTGATTGATATTTAATGTATGTAATTGTGAAATTTAAAATTCCACAATAGGAAATGGAATTTTAAATTGAATTGATTAATTGAATTTTCATTTGGTAATGACTTTGGTTGGACAAGTGATATTGAAATCAGAATTTATAAATGTTATTATAATGAATATATTATAGAATATTTGTTATGGAATTGATAAACCATTGATGTATGAATTTGAGAATAATGGAGAAAATTGAATAATAGACCCGTAAGGGGAACTGTGTGAAGCTCTCTACGGTGACCTAGGGTTTTTCATCCTAGGGTTTTGCATCCTCGGGTTCGTGCTGCTCCCCTATATTGTCCCTATCCATTGACGACTTTGTCCCACTCAGATCATGTCTTGTATTCCCTCATGCAACCCAGCTATCCCTGGATCATGTCGCCGACGTCGACCCTATGACTCCCTGAATGGCGATGTCCCTGATGATGATGGTTAAGACTCTTTTTTGCGAGGGTTTAGATCTATCATCACTTGGATCAGCGAAATCCCAGATCCCTATCAGGAAGCACCCCCCTTCAGCGGTGCGATGAGTGCACTCAAAATCAAAAGAGTGACATGTGCTTTCAACCATCACTACATGTTCTCTATTGAGGAAATCCTTCATCATCCTATCTTGCGGTTTTGATTCTGGAAATCACTATGTTTTTGTTGTTGGATTTATGGGTTCATATGAGGTAGGAGCATTGTTTATGGTTTTCTAGTGTTATTACCTCAGAAATGATGATGTGCACTCTTAAAAATATCACGTCTTGTTTTCTTTGGGGTTAGAACATAAAAGGGTCATCATATTTTACCTGGGTCATTATGGGGTCATAGAAGGAAACACCAGGAATGCTTGAGGATTGGGAAATTCCCTCGCATGTTCCCCATGTATTGACGTTTTCACATTGGGGTTCTTTTTTGTGTTCTAGGGTCATGTTCCTCCAGTTTCCAATTCTCCGCTACCCTTTTGACATTTCCCATCACACACATCCCCACCATGGACTGGTTCGAAGGTTTCTTTGGCCAATTGGTATGGTATTTTTGGATCTCATGATGATGTTTCTGATCATTGAGTCTCTTAGGTGTGGTTTGTTGGTTCCTGTTTCAATGGTCTAATTGATTTCTCGGTTCTCCCTTAGATAGAAATTAATGGTCGTGCATGGTTTTGTGGGTATTTTGGGCAGGTCTGGTCCTGCATAGGGTTCATTATGCATTAATGGATCATGGTGATTGTATTCTAGTTCTCCCATAGCTCAAAGTTATTTGTAAATGTGGGTTCTCAAATAACCAATAAGGTTTTCAAAAATAAAAAAAAATGAATTTTCCGTCCGAATAATGGGAATTATGAAATACATGCTGAATTAAATTATGTAACTGATATCCACCCATCGAGTGTGCCGATATATTTATTGTATTAACCTGTGTTTGTGAATATATAAAAAATGAAAATAGTGACATTTAAGGATACCCATCAGTTGTGCCAATATGATCAAAATGAGTTGTGGCATACAGACTACTACCCCAGGACATATAGGGTTCCAAACTATCTATTTAGGACCCCAATATATTTAAGAATTTATATTTGATCAGAGAGTTGTGGGATTGGGACTAAAACATCAAATACCCAACGGGTGATAGACTTACACTCTATTCCCCCATTTGTTGAATTTGAAATTGAATTTAAATGATAAATAACGACCTTGTTATGTGATATCGTTTAGAATCCAACATGGTCCAAAGATGTTATTGGTGGTTCTGGTGTCATTGTGAACCTAGGGATTAATGTGGTTAATTAAATAATAATTAAATGGGAAAACGTTTTAGTTTATTGTAAATTATTATTTATAAAAATGCATAAACGTTTATACACTAGGTGTTATTTAATAAATCATTTATGGTGGCCTACTAGGTTTTATTAAAACCCTACATGGGATGCCAGATCAGTACCTGAATACATTTCATGTTTGTAGGACATGGTAAGGGAAATAGCAATATATTATATGGATTATTTGGGATGGATCTTAAATGAGGGACCCATAATTTTTTTCATGACCCTCATGGGATTTTTCAATGTGTATTTATTTTGTTATTTTTTATATTGACCCCTAACATGTATTTGGAATGAAATATTTATTGTTTTAGTTTGGAGATCATATTCCTAGTTCAGACTTCATGTGATTCTAATATTCTTATGGTTAGAGTTGTTATCATATTGTTATTGTTTATTTAATTTTGAAATTGTGATTTATTAATAATTCTGGTATGGTGTCCCCATGTTTTATAGAATTCCCTTAATTCTAATTGGAAACCTTTGGATTTTGGGGAGGCACAAGTAAGGTCATGTAGTGAAATGGATCGGGGCACCTGCATCTACTACTGGGTCAAGATGTTATTGAATGGTAGTATAAGGAAAATTTTATTTTATTATCCTTTTTAATTAATATTAGTAAAGGAATACCGAATACTATGAATATTTGAGTTTTGATCATGTATGTGTTCATTGATGTAACTAACCTATGAATGGGAGAAAACTAGGTACCCATGGTGGGACTGTTGTTAGTGATTCTAGATGGCACAATTTGATATTAATTCACATCTTAAGATTCACTTTTTGTTTGGTATTAATGTTTTTTGAAACTTTTTGCATCCTTCCCTGAAAAGGAATGATATACTTTTAATAATTCATCATTTTAGTTAGTATTGACTAATTTTTACATGACTCGTTTTTAGGCATTTAAGAAAAATATGGTTTTCAGTGAACTATTTTAATGAAAATGACACCTAATATGAAATTTGCAATTCTATAATGATGATCAATATAGTAAATGGAATTAAAAAAACTGGGTTCTATAAATAACATTAAAATGTGAAAATGGTTTACACTATGTGGGACAGGACCCAGATGACTGATGGTTGAGGGTGGTGATATCACATAGTTGTTACCACATAGTGTGGTATTAGGGGCTGACTTGATTGGGATTTATGTGAATCCATATTAGGTAAAGTTGTTATGAATTTGAAATGTGCACTGTGAAATGTGTTTGGAATTATATAGATATGACACCATGATGATTCTTGTTGACCGACATATATGAGGAAATAGCAGGACATGTTCCTTCATTACTCATACTGGAATTTCTAATTATTCCTGTAGTGGAATCCATATAGAAGTTCAAATAGTAATTTTTCCAATTTATGTAGTTTATGGAATGAATACTAGGGTGGGTTGTGAGTGGTGTGCCAAAATTGGCATATGATTTATATATACAGAACCCTCTGAATTTTACTAGAGAGGATGGGGTCAATGGTGCAGAGTTTCACATTGAGTCTATCTAGATGGTCCTTGACCACCTAGGAACTCATAATGAGAAGAGATTAAAACCTACTACTTATATGTTACATGTTCAATAAAAATATTGGTGTGATATCCATGATCAGGATAGACAGTTGAATAATATGGTGTGGAAGGGATTTCAAGAGAAATAATTGGATTACTTTTACCCTAAATAGATCTGGATAGAGGGGGAAGTAGAGTTCATTAGGTTGACCCATGGGAGAATGTATTAGATGGTATATGAAGGAAACATTTCATAATTTCAATTATTCACTCCATAATTGGATATGTTTGATCCTACTACAGTGAAATGATTTCAATATGGTCTCAAATGAGATATTAAGTCGTATTTTTACATCTTTCAGTTGAAAATGTTTTCAAAAGTGGTGAATTGGGCTATCATATCTGAGCAGAACCTAAAAGATGATTATATTGCAACACATGTGTAATCTTCTACATAACTAAGAGGTACATATTCAATGAATATGAAGCATTTAATTGAAAATTTCAACTAGGGATATATCAAGCCTAGTGGGAAGGGATATGGATTAGTTACATAGAGAAGTAATTATATGTACTGAAGTCAATGTGTTAGGTTGGGAAATATTTGTAGGTAGTTTCCCTAACCACCATGGAGTTCTGAGCATGTCGAGGTATGTGTTTGTTGTAGAGGTATGAGAGAAAACCTCAAATAATGGCCAGTGATGGAAGTTATAGGATGAATCAGAGTGCTAGATGTGATCCTATACGCCATATCAATTTGGCATCACGAGTTCTACTATTTATGGATTTTTAGGTAGTGGGTGTTGTAATATTGGTTAGGAGAACCTGTATTAGTAGAGTGGTACATCATAGGGAAACGAGACTACAACATGGGCAAGAGATGTAGGATAGTTTCATGGAGTTTAGTGTGCACTTGTTGATAGCATGGATGGGCCATTAATAGTTACTGTTATTGTTATTATTGCTTCTACAATTCCTACTGCCTTATTTTACTGTGTTTTATCTCGTTCTTTTATATCTATAATAACTGTGAATCTGTTGAGTCTGTAAGTAGAGTTTATGAGTGGGTTTATGAAAATTTATACACTATTAGGGGCATGGTCGAGTGATCTCTGTTTGTTCATGGGGTTTTCTCTTGATGTTGGTGAGTATAGATTCCTAGGGGATCTATAAATGCTCTATATTATAGAATATAACTTGATTTTATGTATGGATTGGTTGGTAGTTTACCAAGCCCACATATATTATTACCAAAAAATATTTAATTTTACATCTCATAAAGGTGATAATTATTTTCACTATAGATATTGGGATATCAAGGAGACTTATACAATTAAAATTCATGAGAAACTAGGGGATCTCATCGACCTCATTTCAAGATTGTAATTGGATTGTGGGTTGTGAATCTTGACATCATTCCACCTATAATTTTATGCTTCCAAGATGTTCTTCTTATGGATTTATTAAGGTTTCTACCTAAGAGGGATGTTGATTTTATAATTGAGTTTATTCTTGGCGATGATATTGTTTCAATAAAACCATATATAATGGAACAAAAATAGATTTAATATGATAGGAGTCAACTAGAAGAGTTTGTGGATATATGATTTTTCCATCTGAGTACGCCACTTAAGGATTGTCCATTTTTGTTTGACAAAAAGAATGATTGCACGTTATGATTATGTGTCGATTACTGTATGTTAAACCCAATCAATGTGAAGAAATTATATCCTATTATATAATTGGTGATCTATATGACTCATTTTGTGGAGATAGTGTCCTCTCATTGATCGACATGAGATCAGGGTACCATCAGATGATAGTTCAAACATCTGATATACCATGAAAAACATTTAGAAGTAGGTATGACCTATTTAAGTTCACCATAAGGTAATTTGAGATGACTAACACTCCATCTATGTTTACAGACATGGAAAAATGAATCATACACTAGTAACATCATCATTTTGTGGTTGTTTTTGTGAATGACATATTGGTGTACTCCTATCCTCATGATGAAAACACTCAATATCTAGATAGAGTTTTGAGTACACCAATAGATCATTGACTATACCCAATATATTTAACTATCATTTTTTTATAGATATGATAAATTTATAGGGTCACATAATCTCAGAGGAAGGTGTGTTAGTTGATCCAGAGTAGGTGTTGGATGTTTTTTCTTAGGTTAAGCCTAATAATATTTTTTGATATCCATAGCTTTCTGGGGTTGGCGGGTAAATATTGTAAGTTTGTATATGAATTGTTCCACTTTTAAGCACCAATTTTATCATGAACAAGAAGTAAAAGGTTATTATTGGAATGGATATTGTGGTAAATCCATCATGGAAATGAAGAAGTGTCTACTGCACCGATCTGCATACTGACTGATCCATGGGAGGAGTATACAGTGTTTGGTGATTCATCTAGGGTTAGTCATAGAGAAGTGTTGTTGTTGGGGGATTGAGTTGAGAAAAATGGGAAGTGGAAGTCGATCCCACATGAATATAATTACCCTACTGATGACATATAGTTTGATGTGTTGGTTTCTATTGTTATGGTTCGGTGGTGTTATCTGTGGGGTGAAATGATTACTCTATATATAGATCACAATAGCTGGATGTATATCTTTCCATAATGAGATTTGATTATCTCGTGTTGGAGATGGGTTGAGTAAACTCCTCCTTTTAATTTTAAACTACCATATATGATAGGTAATGGAAATATTATTTTTAATTATTTAGGTAGGAAAAACGAGACTCATGTAGTTTAAAAGTACAATTATGAGTGGAAAATGATGCCTTTGCATAATGAGACGCTTGTTGTGGTATGGGAGATCAACGAGGTAATGAATCTCATACGAATATTATTTGAATCCAAATATTTGATCCAGACTAGGGAGAGTCAGTATAATGATCCATAGTTTCTATCTATGACATAAATTCTTAATGGAGGGGTGTTATCACCATGTCTTGTTAGTGTTTTAGTTTCTATTAGTAAATGAGAAGATATGATGTGTGAATTTCATGCCTTTAAGTAGGTATAGAATCCTTGTTTGACTAATGTTTACCATGAATTTTTTTGATTGAATTGGAGTTAGAGTAGGAAAAATGAGATTGTTGGGTTCGTAACACGATGTTACAAATATCAATAGGTGAAGGCCAAGCATCAGTGACCTGGTGGCTTACATCAGGAATTTCCCTTTCTAGAATGGAAGTAGGACGAAATTACCATGGATTTTAGGGTGGGTATCCTGAGGACACCATATAAGAATGACTCTATCTAGGTGTCTGTGGACCGTTTGATGAAATTAGTTCATTTATTTCTTATGTGACAGAGTTTATCCATGGATTAGTTTGTAGATTTGTACATTTCAGAGATAGTTTATCTACAAAGAGTTATATGTTTCATAGTTTCAGAAAATAAACCATGTTTCACTTTAATCATCTAGAATGGTTTACAGAAGACACTATCTATATAGTTATTTCTATGTATGCTTGTTCACTCGTAGACAGATGGGATGTATGAACATACCATACATGTTTTAGAGGATATTCTATGGGCATGCATCATATCCATTGGTTGGTCTTGGGAGAAGAATATAGGGTTTGGGAAATTTTCCTATAACCACAGTTATCAGGAAAATATTTAGATGTAACTACCTTAGGATATTTATTTTAATATATATAGATTACCACTTTGTTGGATGGAGGTAGGTGGGTCTGAATTATTGGGATCAACTATTGTCCAAGAGAAATCAGAGCATGTTCAGTTGATTTCGAAGCGTATTGTTATTTCTCATAGTAGGAGTAAGTAGTATTATGATAGAAAATCATTACCCATTTAGTTTATAGTTGGATATGATCTGTTACATAGAGTGTATTCAATGTAGGGTCACCATAGGATTAGGGTATTAGGATGTTTTTCTCCCAAGACTGTTAGGCCATTTATGGTTGTGAAGAGAATCCGGATGGTGGGGCACTGATTGGATCTTCCACATAATTATAGTGCTACAAATGATGTCTTTAGTGTTTAACAACTTTTATGGTATAAAATATACCATTATCAATGTGATTTATGTGAATTATTTTGATATTTACATGGATGAGTCCTTTAGGGATCATATGATATGTGTTGTTGATTTAATTGGGAATGTGTTTTAGGTTAATACCATGATGATAGTTCATGTGTTATTGAACTGGGCTATTTTCATGTGGAAACATGGGAGAAGGAAAGAGATTTTTTGGCTTAATGGCTTGAACGTTTTACCATGGAATCTTAAATATTCATTTAATTATAGATTGGGGATGAGCTATTATAATGTGAGGAGATTTGTAGATCCCATTATTTTATATTTATGTTTACTTTTGTATTTTCTCTTTGTTCAATGGTGGTAAAAGGATTTATTTGTTTTTGGGATTCATTAGAGGTTGTACATATCTCTAAAATAGATTTTTTGGGGTGAAAAATAATCTTAATAAAATTTTCACACTATTTAAATGGTTCACAAAATGCGTAAACATTTAATGAGGGAAATAATAACCTATGGTGATGTTTTTTTAAGTGTTTAAAATAAAAAATAACAAAATGTAAAATGGAATTACCCACTATGAAATTACCTGCGAATAACATTAAAATGTGTCGTGTTGTTCATTTTGGTTTGATTCCTTCATAAATCATTCCATATCTCGACCCTAGGGAAACTCTCAGTGGTATTAGAGTGATTTCATTATATATGATCATCATAAATTGGTGTTTAATTATGGTATTCAGAACTATATATTATCTTTCACTGTCGATCTGACATTTCTATCTCAATTGAGGTTTGTGGTTGGGTGAGACTTCATGAATGGTCTTAAGGGTGGTGTTATAATTATAAATCCCTATATTCATGATTGAAACTGGGTGTATTACATTGTGAAATTGAAAATTCCATAATGGAGAATTTCATTATAAATTGAATTTCTATATGATAATGAAATTGGTTCATATTGGGGAAACATAAATTGGAATTGGTAAATTTTGTGACAATTACTATTTGATGGAAATGTGGTTATGAAATTGGTAAATACTAGGGATATGAAATTCAGAATAATAGAAATTTTTAATTTTCTCCATAATGGAATCATGAAATGGATATCCACCCATGGGGTGTGTCGATATATTAAATATATTGAACATGGATCATGTATTTTTGATATATGGAAATTGTTAAAGTGATGACCACCCATTTGGTGTGAAGATATGATTAAAATGGGTGGATGGATAAGGACTAATACACTAAATATGAACGGAATACAAGACTATTTCTCCCCAAACCTAATACATTTATGAATTTATATGTTATCACTAAGATGTGGGATTTGGGATACTACTCCAAATACCAAAAGGGTGCTAGACAACTACTGTATACCCCAACATATTGAATGTGAAATTTAATTTAAATTATAATTCAAATCCATGAGAGGTGATATATTTTAGATTTCAGAATATCATGAATCAAGTATTGGTTATTCAGGAGTCATCATGAACACAATTGATTTATGTGGTTAATTATTGAATAATGAATTGTAAAAACTATTAACATAATTACACAATATTTTTTATACAACTGTATATAATTTTATCAATTAGATGTTGTTTTAGATTTTTTGGGTTGAGGTCTAATAAGTTGTACTCACACCCTACTCAGGATTCTTAATTAGTATGCGAATAGACTTCTTCTTTATACGATGGGATAAATAAAAGTGTCATACATTATATGTCAATTTTGGGATGGATATTGGTTGATAGAACTATCAATGGATATCAGGACCCGCTTTGGAGTTTCCAGTGTGTTTTTTTGGGTTTTTAATATTGAAACTTGAAACATATAAGGCATTAAATATATAATATTTATTTTTTGTCTTCTGGTGATACTTATATTATTCTAGTTAGGGTTATTTTCATTTTGTTTTTTTATTTATTTCCAATGTGTTACTACTTAAATAAAGAGGGTATATAATCCCCATGTTTTATATTATACCCTCACTACTAGTACACATCCTCTAGTGTGTGGAGAGGCATTCATAATGTCATCTGAAGAACCATATTTGGGCACTAACAACTGGGACCTTGGTCAGGATGTTACATTTTGAGGTGAAACACATACCATGTTTCCCTTCATAGTATAATAAAATCAATGATTTTTTATAACTAAATTAAATATATTAATGAATAATTTTAAAACCCTCTTAATATATAATTTTTTTTTAATAATTCTCATTTTTCATTATTATCAACATCTATATTAATTAGTTTTTTATATTTCTTCTATTGGGTGTTTATAGATATAACCATTAGTAGTGGTTTCAAAAGTACAATTTTAGTATTAATTATTATTAAATATTTTATAATGATATGGTAATTGATGTTATATAAATGAAATAATTATAATTATTTATTAATTTTAAATGTAATTCCTTAAGTACGTTAATTTATTTCAAATAATAAGAAATCAACAATGAATAATTTTTGGTTATTTTAATCTGCATAGGGTGTTTAATATATTAATAAAATAAAAATTATTATATCCTTTCCTAAAAAAAATTAATAATTGTCTTCATATTTATTTTATATTAAACTATTAATTATTTTTTCATAATCAGACAGTATATAATTTCATAGGATTATTGATGTTGGTGGTCTAACCAACGCATTCTAGAACCTGTTTAAACTAAATTGTTGAGAAAAGTTAAGGAAAATTTATTTTCTTATAATACATTATAAATTAATAATAAGGATATTATATTGATTTTTTTATAGTGAACCATATTTTAATGTTTTCAGAAAAATAATGAAAAAATAGAAAAAAAATAAAAACATGATTCTTCATGGAGGCAGTAGTCTGCACAATACACAATTAGTGTTTTCATTACTGAATAAATTAGAGGGTGAAGGTGGATAGTAAGTAATAATGTAATAACCACGATTGTTTTATATAAATCATATTTAATCATAAATTCTATCATATAATATGTGGTGATTAAAAATTGAATTTTTTATTTCAAGGAGGCGACAATTTGCACACACACACTAACAATGATTCTTATTTTTCATAGTATATGGATATGAATAAATAATTATTGTTCTAAAATTATAATAAAAAATAAACAAACTACTGATGATGAGGAAATTATTATACTATTTTTATTGTTTATTTAGAATGGAAATTATAATAATGAAATGTTAGGAAATATATGATACCTGCATTGACACCTTAAAATTCATCTTGATATAGGTCAATTATTTACTGGAATTAGGATAATTTTTGGTGTCCAAGAGAATTAGAGAGTTAAATTGAATTCATGGGTAGGTTTTTTGGGTAGTTTTTCATTTAAATTTTGAAATTATAGTTTATTAATGAATGGGTGGATGTGATACCCCTTTTATAAGTAAGTACATGGGAAATTACCTTGGAATGTAATGGTATCTAATGGGTATGATTACTATGGAATGAAAATAAGGTGAGTTTTGTGGGAAAATATTGATAATACATGTAGGTATGACTTTAAAATCTATAAATAATTCTCTATAAGGTCTAAATAGCATGTTAATTTAGGAAAATTCAAACCACCTTAGATTAGTCATTTAAATAGTTATTACAATTAATTATATATTAATAATGTCAATTATCTTATTATTAAAAATATAAGCAAGACCCTATTACCAAATTTAAAATAATGAATCATAATTTGAGATCCATTTAACCTAATTTAAGTAGAATAAATTAAATCATTAACTTTTAAATAAAAACATATAATATGATGAAAACCAATTATTTCTAAAGAAATGTTATTTTAATCATTAAGTGTTGGTAATATTATATAACAATTTTTACACAAATTAATTATTTTCAATGAATATGTATATATGTTTTAAAATTATATTATATTATTATTTTATAATTAATTCATTGAATTTTAATTTCAAGTAATATTAAAAAAACTATTTTCCTTTAAAATACAATCATTTTAGGGTGACAAAATATATAACCAAGTTAAATTAATCATTATTCTGAAAAATATTTTTTTCCATATTTATTAATTTAAAACCATTAATATTAAATTTAATATCCATTTCCTTTTATTAAATAGAAAAAATTAACTTTTAAATTAAATTGTATAATATTCTTATATTTTTTTTACAAAATATTACTTTTGTTATAAAATATGAATTATATGATTGTAATTCAAAAATTATATTTTAAAAATTATATTTTTATTTAACATACATGTAGTGGTATAAAAAAATTATGTCTTATTTTTTGGTTATTCTTATATCCAATTGATGCATTAAAATCTATGACATTTTTAAAAAAATGTTATTTTGAACTATTCAACTAAAAGTAAAATATTTTAGAAAAATGATAAAAATAAAATTATGTAAATATGACAATCATAAATCCAAAAATGAAGTTAATTTTTCTAAATTCAAATAAAATATTGTTTCCTTTAACATAAAAATAAATTTATAAATTAAAAAGAAAATAGTTTTTTATATGGAATTGATTTTTGGTGTATTAATTATTGTTTATTTATTAGTGATAATAATAAATATATCAAACATATAAATATATCCATTAAAAAAAATAAATATTAAGAATAAAAATATTTTTATTAGATTCATATATCTACTAATTAATTACTATGTTTAAATAATATTTTATATTTTATTCATATATATATAAATATTCATTTTTATATATTTCATAAATACTTTACCCTATTTGGTATCATCATATTCTATGGATGCCTAATGAATCCTTATATTGGTATGACTATCAATATATCATGTGGAGAGAACCATAGAATAATGTATTTATTCAAGAAGAAAAATTCAATTTCGTACATTCTCACACAATAAGAAAACTACATCTTAAAAATTTAAAATCTCATATGCTTATAATAATTTCCATAGCCAGAACCTAATTTTCCATGAACTAGTTGTATACCATTGTTTAGGATATTAATTGATATTTTAATTTAATAAAATTGATATGATCCCTTGTAAATAGATATAGTATATTCTTAATAAAAAAATTATAAGTGATGAAGGCCTAAACCTATAATGAATTACATTAATAAAACATTAATGAAGTCTCATATTTCAAGTTTATCATAATTATTCCAGTCAAAAAATTATTTATAGCTCAATATGTTAAAGGGGAAATATTACATGATAAAAGGGAGGTTGAGAGTGAAAAAATAATTATCTACCACTAGAAACTTGGTTGCAAAATCTTTTCATTATTATCTTGACTTAAGATGTACATGGTGGAGGCCATACACATTAAACCTTGGTTTAGTGAACATAGTCTCATAGTTATGAAACATTTTTGCTCTAATAAAATTAACTGATAGTGGATACATTGGAAAAAAATATTATCTTCATTCATTTTATCCTTCCATTTCCCTTGGAAACATTATATTGATTTCCTCATTTACAACAAGTAAATAATGTTTCAATCATATTGAAATAATTCTCCAGATTCATATTTAAAAATTTATTACATATATGAAATTGAACATTATTTCCATCATCATTTTCATAACATTATCTTTCATGAAAATCCATTATTCACTTCTTTGATGTGCTTTGGAAATAAACTATGTTGACATTATTAATCATATTTTTTGAAATCCTTCTTGTAATAATATTAAGTTTTTTCATTCCAATTTCTATTTTTATAGGTAATTCAATGAGTTAATATTCATATTACCACTCAAACCCAAGGATAACTTACTTCATTCATGTTCTATTCTTCATTAAAACTAATAATGAGTTAACGTAGGTGTTGAAAATTTTTGATTATAAGAGATTATTCCTAGATACGAAAAATAAAATTTAACCTAAATATTTCTCAATTAGTAGTACTATAATGTTTTACTAGAATACTTTTAGTTAAAGATATATCTCTCACTATTTAACCTGAACCATTCAAAATTTTACCTAGTTCATTCTTAGAGAATCTTATACACTTATTGTTACAAATTATACCTCTATAGATTCTTCCTCCTTTATCTTGTGCTGAATTCATGTATATATCTCATCCTAGTCCCTTACAGTTAACATAAAATGAACCCTAAATTTTAGATGATAAATGGGATATGATAAAAAAAATATTATCAACTAGTAGTTTCAAACCAGTTGTGTAGTTTGGAATCATTGTAGGTAATAGTTGATTTAATACCCAACAAGACAATATCATGGTTTTTACCCCTTGGTATATAAATGAAAGAGCCCCTATCTAGATATTGAATCCTGAAAAGGATGTGTTTCTAGGTAAAACCATATAATCATGACCCTACCAATATTTAATGATATCATCCAATACAAAGGTTCATGTCAAGGGTTTTAAATTAGGTTCACTAAAATAATCCCCTAAATAATTATTCTAATATCCAATAAATAACCAAATTTAATCTCCATAATAAGTAAAGTATACTAAAAAATATATAAACCCCTCATATAATACCTAATGAGGTGAATAAAGATACAATTTACATGGAGAATAATATAATCTCATGTTTTAAATGATATGCATCTAAAAATTGTCTCAAATAATAAGGACTGAAAGCTTTAGTGTCTTGTAAATTACGTACATAAAAATATCATTTTAATACACTTGTAAAAATTTCAACATAATCATTCCCCTCTAGACTCTATTCTCGTCATCCCAAATGATATAATCATCTTCTTAAATGTAACACCAGAGACTTTTATGAGAAATATTTTGTTTTTATGTTATATAAATCATCAAAAGAAACTTTCACTACCCACAAAACTAGCTTGGCTTTCTTTACACGCAACCACAACCTTCCTCGATAACCTGCGTCGTACGCAATACCGAGTTTCACTAAACAACGATATGCTATTAAAATATTATTAAAACTAGTCGTTATGAATAGTAATAACCACTTTTTGAAATTTTGTAAATTTTATTTTTCAAAATGGACTTCATTTTTGGATATGTAATATTGAAATTAGCTTAGGGTGAAATTTTGGTACTTTTCAGATAACTTTCATATTATGATGAATAGTGAAAATTATTAAATTTTAATTAAAAACAACTTTTTTAATAGAAATAATTAATAGTGATAAATTATTAATTTGAGTGGATTTAATGTATATTTAGAATATATTTTTACAATTTAATACAATGTTGTTCATTGGATGTAATTTCACATTTAAACCTGACTTAAACAAGTGTCAATCTTTTGATAGTTATTATCTCTTAAAAACATGCTATTTGTCTTGACGACGGGAATTAATTTTTAAATTAGTTAATGTAACTGATATGTTTTTAATTTGTTAAAATAAACATCATTTTTGAGTTCATAATATCAAATATATCTTAGGCCTAATTTATGGAATTTTTCTGGAATCATTCATTTTTTGATGAATAGTGAAACCACTAAGTGGTAGTTAAAAAACTGAATTTTTTCATAAAACATAATTTTAGCGCTTCAGTGAATGGAATTTATAAAATCCTAGAGACACGGTTAATATCAAGGACTAAAATATGGTTCAATGAGATTAAAATAATTTTTGGTGAATAGTAACGTTTTACTTTTTTTACCACGGTTAAAAGTAAATATGGTAGTTAAGGGTAAAAATGATATTATTATTTCCTTAAAAAATGTCCTAATTCTATTTGATAAGTGTAATTCGACCAAAAACAACATTAGGAATAAAATATGACCATTTAGGCCCACTTGTATTAGATTAGGACATTTATTATCAATTTATTTAAAGAAGGGTTAAAATAGTTAAAATCAATGTTTAATAAATAAAAAAATTTTAATATAGGGTTATAAATAAGATAAATTCGAATATAAATATTCATTAGAAAGCTAAAACTATTTCTTACATAATGGTATTTTATTTTCAATTTTTAGACTTAAAATAAGTTAATTTATTTATGATACAATGATGATGAAGTAATTATCTTATTAATGAAATATTGACATAATTGATGTTATAAGTACCCAAATAAATGTAATTTTAGACTTTTTATGAATTTGAATAATTTTATATGTTAATATGACATGTTATTATTGATTTAATTAAATGTTTTTGAACTAATAATTCTGTTATGATTTTCACAAAAATCAATTACAAAATAGTGTCAAAATTAACATAAAATAATTTTTAAAAAAAATACTATATTATTAATTGATATTTTATTCCTAAAAATTTAAGGATCGGAAAAATGACTTAGATATGGTTATATATTTTAATAATAAACATCTTGGGGTTCTTTGGGATTGATATAGTATGTTTATTAACCTTATAGTGTAAGAAAACAAGAAGACACAGTAGAAGTAAAATTATCTAACTTAAAGTTATATCTATATGATAATGTTAGAATTGATACCTAAACTTGACTAAATTATACTGTATGAGATTAGTTATACCCATCCCCACCTTATCTTCTAAATATATCAATTTTGAGCTATTAAAACCCGAATTTTACTTTATAATAAAATTATATGTTTAGTTATTCCAAAGGTGCCCCTCTCCTCCCTTATAAAAGGGCACCTCCTACCTCTCTTCCTCACACCAAATTGAGCCTTCATGCTCGACCAAACCTTGCCCATTTTACTTACCCACTTCCATATAAACCTACTATAGGTACTGGTCTTCTCAAAAGACCAACTCTAGTGCCTTATGTGAAATTTAAAGGAGGCACTTCGAGAAAGAGGTAATACCTTCTACTGTTTTCTTCAAGTTCCATTCTTCTTCTACTCCCTCTTCTTTAGTTGTTTCATTAGGTGGTTATAACATCAGTATCCCTAATATATGGATATGTTTTTATAAATATGAAACAACCCTATTTCACCTCTTATCCATTTTACAGAAAATGAAATCACTGCGCGTGTGTACGTACGGAATACCGTCTCCACACCGTGGTGTAATCTGTTTTCCACCACCACCTTACATGGATGGGTATCATGGTGTAAATAATAACTATATATGATTATTTTAAAGTAATATTTATTCTGAAATAGTATACATACACTTTAATACAATTCCACGATCATGGGAACGATATCATTTCTCGTGCGTACGTACGGCCTACCGTATCCACGATGAGATGCGACACGTTCTATATGATCTTCATTGAATAACGATTATATAAATGAATTTAATGAATTAATATGATATATATTACACTAATACCATTCTGTAAATGATTTATCTATATCCTATAAGGAGGAATAATAATTTATTCGACCAAACATGCCTAAGAACAAAAAGTAATAAACACCCGAATAACAAGTAGTAATGAAATATTACTAATATGAAGTTAAGAATATGACCATAAATGATATCATAACAATGAATATGATTCTGTAATAAGTCAATAAGTTTATTTAAATCATTATACAGGAGGTTCGGGCACATACAAAGCATATCGGACCTAAGGTAAGGGAAAATATCACAATCTCATTTTATCCGAGATTGTTTATACATTGGTATTTACTGGGGTGTATTTTATCATCCACATCAATGTTTCCTCAATATGTAATATTGTTTCCTTCCACCTATAATTTTTTAAATCCAATTTTACCCTTCGGTGAGTTTTTATTAAAAGATATGAAAGGAATATTTTGTCGTTTTTTTACAAGGTACATTTTGACTTTTCTGACAGAAGTACAAGAAGAATGTTTTTTTAACATAATGGCATGAATGTATTTTTCAAAACATTATCTTAAAGAAGCTTCCTTTACATGTTTTCATGTTTATTTGTAATCAACTTCTTTTAGTTCAAAATTATATAACATGTTATGAAATGAAATGTTTTTGAAGTAGAAAGGATATTTTCCTCAAGAATGGAGTTCAAGTGTTTTATCCAAATTATTTTCCATCTAAGATAATATAGGGTTCTATTTCTGTCCCAATTATTACATTGATTTGATTATGTTGTGATGGAATTATTTTTATGAATTCTTTTATCTTATATGAATTGTTTTATGATGTCATGTTTAAGAATCCAATTTTTATTACATGGGTTATGCAATGATGTATGATTTATGATTTTGTGGCACATATAAGAATGGTATCATTATGAGATGGGTGGGACCTATATCTCCCTCCAATTCATTGGGTAAAGATTTTATATCTCATGAGATAGACATGGCTGGAACGTAAGGTTAAACGAGTTCAGTGAAACAGGACTGAAATGAAGAGTGAACTCCGTTCAGAAATGGACTTGGTCCACTAAGATAGTCTTGGAAATGAGTTTTGACTAATAAGAAATGATTCTCTATGATTATGTGTGTATGCCACAATGTTTCATGTTTTATGTTATGATTATTGGGATTACATTTCACTACTATGATTTATCCCACGTTATGAAATTATGATCGCTTTTGCAGGTTAAGATTTCCAAAAGTTATATTCTTATGTATATGATGTGATTGATATTTCTTTTTTTTACCCTTACTGAGCATTTGATCTCACCCTTTTGTATGTTATCTTTCCCCAAGGTAGGAAGAAGGTTAGTAAGTAGGATATGCGAAAAGGGACTCTAGATATGATGAAATAAATGGGAGGCAAAGTAGATGCTTTATGAACCAGTTGTTTATGATTCCTAGTTTCTAAAGACTCTATACCTATACAGTCCTTTACAGGTTTTGTTATACGTTTTAATAAGTGTGCTTCAATTCTAACGTAATAAAAATTTATGTAATGTATGGGACATTATAGTTGGTATCAGAGGAAAGGTATAGTCAACCTTTGGAAACTAGGATGTAAAAGCCTTAGTAAGAACCCTAAGGACAAGTCTAAGCATTGAACACAATCTTAGTGTTTTATAAATGACCATGAATAACCTAGGATAAGACCTTAAGTGTGAAATTTTATTCTTGATTGTGTGGTTTTCCTATTATAATTAGTGTTGCTCCCACTATTCTTCATGGTTTTAGTTAATGGCTGGAACCCGAAGGAACCGTGTTAATGCGGAATGCGATGAGAAATGAAATGATTGTCCCCCTGAGCAAACAAACGTTATAGGATCTGGAATGAAAAATTTTGTAGCCATGATCACACAACATTCTCAAGCTATGAATCATGTAGGACTTCCAAACGAGCAAAGGAAGGAGCAACATTCTGTTGAATCCTTCATGAGGCAGCGTCCACCTTCTTTCAGCGGGTCTACTGATCCATTAGTTTCTGAACAATGGATTAGTACTACTGAAACGATATTTTCAGTTCTTCAATGTTCTGAACATGATAAATTCATCCTAGCAGTGTATCATTTGGAAGGAGATTCTGATCAATGGTGGAATCTTATTAATAATACGAGGAAAAGGGATGAAATTGAGTCCATGGAATGGGACGAGTTCAAGAACTTATTTTTCAATAAGTACTTCCCTTGTATTCTCCGAACAATGATGGAGAAGGAGTTTCATGAAATAAAACAAAAGGATGATGAATCTATTGGTACCTATGAAGAAACTTTTACCAGACTTGCAAGGTATGCTTCTGGTATTATTATCCAACCTGAGAGTAAGATCGATCGATTCTTTAGTGGCCTAAAACCAAGACATCAAAGGGCCTTTGCAATAAGGGACTTCAATAGCTACGAGGAAATCGTTCGATGTGCTCTCAACGTTGAGATGAAGATTGGAGTAACCCATCAATCATATGGGTTTGATAAGAATAGGAAAATGGAATTCAAAGGAAAATCTAAAGAGCACACAGAAAAGAAGATAAGCTTTCCCTTATGATCAAAGTGTGGAAAGAAACATGGAGGGAGTTGTCTTAAAGGGACAAGTAAATGTTTCAAATGTGTAAAGGAAGGTCATCGGGCATTTGAATGATGAAATGATTGGATGAAGATGTCTAATGATGCAAACAACGGAAGGGACACACAGAATGAACCTACTACACATCAATGATTCAAGTGCAAGGAGATGGGGCATTATTCCAATCAATTCCCAAATCCAAGGGTTGATGATGATGGTCGATGTCAAAAAACTATTAAGGCTAAAGACAAAGGAAAGTCACATGCAATTTCAATCAGTGATGGGGAGTACGATACCGATGTGGTGAAATGTACACTTACAATCCACTCTAAAGTAGAAAATGTTTTATTTGATTCTGGATCCACCCACTCTTTTATTTCTCTATATTTTTATAATGGTATCACCGTATTACCTCAACAATTAGATATTGAGTTAGTTGTGGCAACACCTAATGGCAGAACAGTCGCATCAAAAGTTTATAATTCTTCACCGATTGTAGTTTGTGGGAAAGTGCTTCCTGCAAATCTTGTGATCCTTCCTATAGTGTAATTTGATGTGATTCATGGCATGTATTGTCTTTATTTATATGGAGCTCATATCAATTTCTAAATAAGGGAAGTCACATTTCATATTCCAGATCAATCTATGATCTTCTATCAATGTAAGGATGAACATAACCTTCTACTGGAAATTGCTTCCATCTTATGGGTGTTGATTCCACTGAATGAAGGTTATTTATCTCAAATGGTTGGTGAGAAACTCACAATTAAGAATATGCCCATTGTACGAGAGTTTGATGATGTCTTTCCGGAGGAATTGTCGGGTCTTCCACCAAATCGTGAAGTTGAGTTTTCAATAGAACTCGTACCGGGTGCTTTTCCTATTTCAAAGACACCTTATAGAATGACCCCAATTGAGTAGCAGGAATTGAAGAAGCAACTCCAATAGAATCTTGATAAGGGATTCATACGCCCTAGTGCGTCACCTTGGGGAGCACATGTTCTATTTGTTAATAAGAAAGATGGATCAATGAGACTTTTCATTGATTATCGAGAACATAACAAGATCACTATGAAGAAAAAATATCCTCTCCCACGCATTGATGACTTATTTGACCAACTACGTGGAGCTCAATACTTTTCCAAGATTGATCTTCGTTCAGGGTATCATCAATTAAGGGTTAAAAGGGAGGATATACCAAAGACGGCTTTCGGTACAAGGTATGGACACTATGAATTTATAGTGATGCCATTTGGTCTTACTAATGCCCCTGCTATCATCATGGATATGATGAATAGAGTCTTTAGAGACTATCTTGAGCAATTTGTGGTAGTCTTTATAGACAATATTCTTGTCTATTTAAAGAGAAAGTAAGAACATGAAGATCACTTGAGAATTATATTGAAGACCCTGAGAAAGGAGAAGCTTTATGACAAATTTACCAAGTGTGATTTTTGGCTTCAAAAAGTTTCATTTTTGGGTCACATAATCTCAAAAGAGGGGATATATGTAGATCCAGCAAAAACAGAGGTTATTGAAAGATGGTCGAGACAAACAACAGTAACCGAGATCAGAAGTTTTCTTGGTTTGGCTGGATATTATCGAAGTTTTGTGAAAGATTTTTCCTGATTATCTAATCCACTCACCAGGTTGACTTGGAAAGGAGTTAAGTTTGTTTGGACGGAGGAATGTGAAGAGAATTTCAAGGAGTTGAAAAGAAGGTTATCCAGTGCACCTGTGCTCACACTGCCTTGTAGTGGAGAAAGGTTTGTGATCTACAATGATGCATCCATGAATGGGATGGGGTGTGTTCTTATGCAAAATGATATGGTGATAGCTTATGCCTCACGATAGTTGAAGGTACATGAGAAAAATTACCCAACACATGATTTGGAGTTAGCTGCATTAATATTTGCATTAAATATTTGGAGGCATTAACTTTATGGAGAAAGGTGTGACATTTATAATGATCAAAAAAGTTTAAAGTATATTTTCACACAAAAGGATCTGAATATGCGCCAAAAAAGATGGTTGGAGCTGATTAAGGATTACGACTGCTCAATTCATTACCACCCTGGAAAAGCAAACATGGTGGCAGATGCATTATGTCGACAAGACCATGCTATCTAATCCATGATGAGGATCCCAAAAGATCCAATATTTATGGATTTACAAAGGAAGGATCTTGGAATTATAATGGAAGGGGAAAATCATATCTTTCTCAAATGAATGTTCAACCATCTATACATGTAAAGATTAAAGAGGCACAGAAAGAAGATTTAGAGTTACAAAAGAAGGTGAGAAATATTCCTGAATTCAACCTTGATTGTGGTGGGATAATAAATTTCAGGAATCGGGTTTGTGTTCCTCCCATCCCAGAATTAAAGAAGGAGCAGCTGGATGAGGCTCATAGTTCTTCATTCTCTATTCATCCTCAAAACACGAAGATGTATTAGGACCTGAAAGAGTACTTTTGGTGGGATGGCATGAAAATAGATGTTGCTAAATATGTCTCTCGATGCTTGGTTTGTCAGCATGTTAAAGCTGAGAGACAGAAGTCTAAGGGGATGTTACAACCATTACCCATACCTGAATGGAAATGGGAAAACATCACTATGGACTTTGTCACTGGACTTCCTAAAACATACAAAGGAAATAATGTTATCTGGGTTATAGTTGATCGGCTTACAAAGTCTGCACACTTCATTTCTATTAGAGAGGATTTCTCTCTAGACCAGCTTGCTGGGATATATGTAAAGGAAGTGGTAAGATTGCATGGAGTACGAATTTCTATTATATCTGATTGGGATCCGAGATTTACCTCGATGTTCTGAAGAAGTCTTCAGCATACTCTGGATAGAGAGTTGAGTTTCAGTACTGCTTATCATCCTCACACAGACGGTCAGTCTGAGAGAACAATTCAAACTCTAGAAGATATGTTGAGAGCTTGCTCTATGGATTTCAAAGGTGGTTGGGATCATCACCTAACTTTGGTGGAATTTTCTTATAATAATATCTTTCAATACAGTATTCATATGGCTTCTTATGAAGCTCTCTATGGAATGAAATGCAGGACTCCAACATGCTGGGATGAAGTTGGGGAAAGAAAGATATTAGGACCTGATCTTGTTGATGAGATGGAAGAAAAGGTCAGATCTATTCAACAACACATAAGAGCAGCTCAGAGTCGACAAAAAAATTATGCAGACAACCGAAGAAAAGACTTAGAGTTTGAAGTGGGTGATAAAGGGTTCTTACGAATATCCCCCTGGAACAGGGTCATGAGATTTGGAAAAAAGGGAATGTTGAGCCCTAGATATATCGGTCCTTTTGATATTTTGGATCGTGTTGGGAAGGTAGCTTACCGATTGGCGCTTCCACCGAATATCTCTCAAGTTCACGATGTATTCCATGTATCTCTCCTGAGAAAGTACATACATGATCCTTCACATGTACTCAACTCAGAAGTTGTATCGGTGGAGCAAGATCTTTCTTATGAAGAATAGCCGATAGAGATTCTAGATCGTAGTGAAAAAGTCCTACGGAACATGACCACTCGCTTAGTGAAAGTTTTATGGAGGAACCACCAATTAGAAGAAGCTACATGGGACCTTGAGGATATGATGAGGGAGAGGTACCATTATCTTTTTGTTACAAAGTGACGAATTTCAAGGGAAAATTCATTTTTATGTGGGGTAGAATGTAACACCCAAGGCTTTTATGAGAAATATTTTGTTTTTCTGTTATATAAATCATCAAATAAATCTTTCACTACACACAACACTAGCTTGGCTTTCTTTACACCCAACCGCAACCTTCCTCGATAGCTTGCGTCGTACGCAATACCGAGTTTCACTAAACAACGATATGCTATTAAAATATTATTAAAACTAGCTGTTATGAATAGTAATAATCACTTTTTGAAATTTTGTAAATTTTATTTTTCAAAATGGACTTCATTTTTGGATTCGTAATATAGAAATTAGCTTAGGGTGAAATTTTGGTACTTGTTGGATAACTTTCATATTCTGAGGAATAGTGAAAATTATTAAATTTTAATTAAAAACAACTTTTTTAATCGAAATATTTAATAGTGATAAATTATTAATTTGAGGGGTTTTAAAGTATATTTAGAATATATTTTTACAATTTAATAAAATGTTTTTCATTGGATGTAATTTCCCATTTAAACCAGACATAAACAAGTGTCAATCTTTTGATAGTTATTATCTCTTAAAAACACGCTATTTGTCTTGACGACAGGAATTAATTTTTAAATTAGATAATGTAACTGATATGTTTTGAATTTGGTAAAATAAACATCATTTTTGAATTCATAATATCAAATATATCTCAGGCCTAATTTTTGGTATTTTTCTAGAAACTTTCTTTTTTTGATAAATACTGAAACCACTAAGTGGTAGTTAAAAAACTGAATTTTTTCATAAAACATAATTTTACAGCTTCTTGGAATGTAATTTCAAAACTCCAAGAGACACGGTTAATATCAGGGACTAAAATTTGGTTCAATGAGATGAAAATAATTTTTGGTGAATAGTAACTTTTTACTATTTTTAACCACGGTTAAAAGTAAATAGGGTAGTTAAGGGTAAAAATGATATTATTATTATCCTAACACATGTCCTAATTCTATTGGATAAGTTTAATTCGACCAAAAACAACCTTAGGAATAAAATATGACCATTTAGGCCCACATGGATTAGATTAGGACATTTATTATCAATTTATTTAATGAAGGGTTAAAATAGTTAAAATCAATGTTTAATAAATAAAGCATTTTTAATATTGGGTCATACATAAGATAAATTAGACTATAAATATTAATTAGAAAGATATAAAGATTGCCTACATAATGGTATTTTATTTGTAATTTTTATATTTAAAATAATTTAATTTATTAGTGATACAATGATGATGCAATAATTATCTTATTAATGAAATATTGACATAATTGATGTTATAAATACCCAAATAAATGTAATTTGAGACTTTTTATGAATTTCAATAATTTTATATGTTAATATGAAATGTTTCAATTGATTTAATTAAATGTTTTCAGAACAATCATTCTGTTATGATTTTCAGAAAAATCAATTACCAAATAGTGTCAAAATTGACATAAAATAGTTTTTAAAACAAATACTATATTATTAATTGTTATTTTATTCCTAAAAATCTAAGGATTGGCCAAATGGCTTAGATAAGGTTAGATATTTTAATAATAAACAACTTGGGGTTCGTTTGTCTTGATATAGTATGTTTATTAACCTTATAGTGTAAGAAAACAAGAAGACACGGTAAAAGTTAAATTATCTAACTTAAAGTTAAATCGAAATGATAAGGTTAAAATTGATACCTAAACTTGTCTAAATTCTATTTGATGATAGGATTTCGACCCATCCCCACCTTAGATTCTAAATATTTCAATTTTGAGCTATTAAAAACTGAATCTGACTTTATAATAAAATAATATTTTTAGTTATTCCAAAGGTGCCCCTCTCCTTCCTTATAAAAGGACACCTCCTCCCTCTCTTCCTCACACCAAATTGAGCATTCAAGCTCGTCCAACCCCTGCCCATTTCACTTACCCACTTCCTTAGAAACCTACTAGAGGCACCGGTCTGCTCAAAAGACCAACTCTAGTGCCTTAAGAGAAAATTTAAAGGAGGCACTTCAAGAAAGAGGTAATACCTTCTACCGTTTTCTTCAAGTTCCATTCTTCTTCTACTCCATCTTCTTTAGTTGTTTCATTATGCAGTAATAACATAAGTATCCCTCATATACTGATATGTTATTATAAAAATGAAACAACCCTATTTCACCTCTTATCCATCCTACGGAAAAAGAAATCATCGCGCGTGCGTACGTACGGAATACCGTCTCCACGCCGTGGTGTAATCTGTTTTCCACCACCACCTTACTTGGTTGGGTATAATGGTGTAAAGAATAACTATATATGATTATGGTAAAGTGATATTGATTATGAAATATTATACATACCCTTCAATACAATTCCACGATCATGGGAATGATATAATCGCTCGTGCGTACGTACGGCCTACCATCTCCACGTTGAGATGCGACTCGTTCTATATAATCTTCATTGAATAATGATTATATAAATGAATTGAATGAATTAATATGATATATATTACACTAATACCGTTCTGTAAATGATGTATCTATATCCTATAAAGAGGAATAAGAATTTATTCGACAAAACACGCATAAGAACAAAAGGTAATAAACACCTGAATAACAAGTAGTAATGAAATATTACTAATTAGAAGCTAAGAATATGACCATATATGATATCATAACAATGAATATTTTTTTGTAATAAGTAAATAACATTATTTAAATCATTATACAGGAGGTTCGGGCACGTTCAAAGCATATCAGACCTAAGGTAAGGGAAAATATCACAATCTCATTTTATCCAAGATTGTTTATACGTTGGTATTTACTGGGGTGTATATTATCATCAACATCCATGTTTCCTCAATATGTAATATTGTTTCCATCCACCTACAATTGTTTAAATCCAATTTTAACCTTCAGTGAGTTTTTAGTAAATGATATGAAAGAATCTTTTGTCATTTTTCGTACAGGGTACTTTTTGACTTTTCCGAAAAAAGTACGAGAAGAATGTTTTTTTAACTTATACGGAATGAATGGATTTTTAAAAACATTATCTCCAAGAAGCTTCCTTTACATGTTTTCACGTTTATTTTTAATCAACTTCTTTTAGTTAAAAATTATATGACATGTTAAGAAAGGAAATGTTTTTGAAGTAGAAATGATATTTTACTCAAGAATGGAGTTCATGTGTTTTATCAAAATTATTTTCCATCTAATATAATATAGAGTTCTGTTTCTATCCCTATTATTATATTGATTTGATTTTGTTGTGATGGAATTATTTTTATGAATTATTTTTTCTTATATGAATTGTTTTATGATGTCATGTTTAAGAATCCCATTTTTATTACATGAGTTATGCAATGATGTATGATTTATGATTTTGTGGCACACATTAGAATGGTATCATTATTAGATGGGTGGGACCTATATCTCCCTCCAATTAATTGGGTAAAGATTTTATATCTCATGAGATAGACATGGCTAGAACGGCAGGTTAAACCGGTTCAGTGAAACAGGACTGAAACGAGGAGTGAACACGGTTCAGAAATGGACTCGGTCCACTAAGATAATCTTGGAAATGACTCTTGACTAATAAGAAATGTTTCTATATGATTATGTGTGTATGCCACAATGTTTCATGTCTTATGTTATGATTATTGGGATTACATTTCACTACTATGATTTATCCCATGTTATGAAATTATGATCTCTTTTGCATGTTAAGATTTCCAAAAGTTATGTTCTTATATACATGATATGAATGATACTTCCTTTGTTTACCCTTACTAAGAATTTGAGCTCACTCTTTTGTATGTTCTCTTTCTACAGGTCAGGAAGAAGGTTATTATTTAGGATAAGAAAAAAAGGGACTCTAGATATGATGAAATAAATGGGAGGCAAAGTATATGCTTTATGAACCAGTTGTTTATGTTTCCCAGTTTCTAAAGACTATATACCTATACGGTCCTTTCCTTGTATTGTTATATGTTGTAATTAGTGTGCTTAAACTATGAAGTAATAACAATTTATGTAAAGTATGGGTCGTTATATTAACCTAGGTTTTAGAAGAAAAAAATGGGGTCAGATTAAATGCTCAATAATTGTAAATAATAATTTAACATAACAAAATACATCATAAAGATATAAATATCATAATAACATATAAAATACCACACATGATAGTCATAAAACATGTCACAGTATCCTAATATCTTAAAAGGACCATTTGGGAGCTATAAGGGATATGAAATGTCTCAAAACACATCTATATAGTCATATAAATTGTGAGAATGGCCTAATTGGGGGGAATTCTTTAAAATAATTCTTAATCATGAAAATGTGGCGTTATATGGAAACTTAATTATTATTTTCTGTATTTTTTATAACTTTGAGAACAAATTAGATGTGTGGAATAACATTATAAACAACATGAAAATTTGGAACAATAATATATATCAGACATCTTTTCATTTTGAACCTAGATTCACACAAACCTATTCACTCATAAAATTGTTAATAAATATAAACACCATCATATAGAAATATTTTGAACCTAGATTATTATTATCACATCCCCATAATTTTTTATCTCATGTATTATAATACATTAACCAATGTATCAAAGGGATATGCGGGTCCCACCAGTCTCATAAACCACACTTTTTTGTAACATTTGAAATTCTATCATTTATTAGCAAATGAATAACCCATAGAAAAAATATTGAATTAATTAAAACAGTAAAGAAACACCACAATTTAAAAAGTTAGGTAATCAAAAATATCATTTTACAAATATAATCATATCATAATAACATAATACATATATATGGTTATCAAAATATCACATCATGAAATTTAAACCATGGATGGTAAATAGATGTGAAAAACAGAAGATCTTTCATAATACATTTTAAAATACTGATAAAAAAATTACAATCAAAAAAATTTCTGTTGTGGGAAAAAAAAGTCTTTGAGGACCTTAATACAAAGTTTTCCAAAGTAAAAAAACTTCGAAAATGATTTATTGTTATAAAAAATGGGAAGTAAAAATACTATGAAAGAATGTAATTTTAAATTTAATCTTTAATAAATCATACAGGAATAGAACATAACGTCATAAAAATTTAACAAAAATAATTTGAAATGATTTACTTTAAAATAATCATTAATAATGGATTATTTAAAAATTTTAATGTCTGAAATAATTTTTATTAAATAAAAATTATAAAGGGTAATTGAAAAAGAAATATTGTTTTTAAAATGTAAAATAGTAAATTTATATAATGAATTTACTTTTAAAAATAATAATTAATAATGGAACCATGAAATATAAATAAATGTTATCAAAAAAATATGTCCATTGGATAATATAAATTTATATTTTCAAAGGATAGATGCCCATTTTGATCATTTTGAAATAAAAATTTCTAAAACCTTTGTTGTTAAAAGGATAATTAATCCTTTCTAAAAAAATTAATTTATGGAGTTAAACTAGTCATTTTAGATAAAAACATTTTCCATTGGGGAATATTTAATGGTGTAAATAAGTAAAATATCTTCTATTGAAGATAAAGCCCTTAAAAATAACGGGAATTATCTTATGAAAATATTTTTTCAAAAAAATATTATCATTAAGATTGAATAAGTTGTTTTAAATCATTATTTTCCCATAATAAAAGTTGGAAATAAAAAACACTATAATAATAAGTCATAATATATCAATCATGACTGATAATAGTCAATGTAAATTAATTATGACTCAATGAAATTATTTTCAGTTGTGAAAACATATCATAGCCTTTGTTTTTTTTGAAGAAAAATCCCATTTATGGTTTAAATTTTAATAGAACACTCAATATCATGAATAATAATATAAACATGATACAAAATTAAAATAAGGTAGTGTTTATTTCTATTAAAAGAAGTCTTGGTGTACAACTCAGTCATGTATTCAGGGATTCAAATTGGCGATAAATAAAATCCTAAATGATTAGTAATTTATGAATAAAAATTCATTGGAAAAATTAAATAATGATGGTCCTATAATTTTTAAGAATTAATTTATGTATTATAACATAATATATTCATGGGATTCATATATACAATATAAGTAATAAATCAGTTCCTGACACTAAAACATGTCTCAGTGAATAGATATTGACTCAAAAAACTCTTACAGCTTTAGAAAAATACTAGAAAAGCATTTAAAGAAAGAGATCATTATGATTAAGTTAAGATACCATTAAATTCAATAATTGATGAAATTAAATATAAATTTTTAGTATATGAACCATTTAAAATAAATTAGATACATAATATAACTTGTGTCTTAATGAAGATGGTTTTTTGGATGAAACAATTACCTTATTTCCCTACATATTCAGATACACACTAAGATACTTTATAACAAACATAAAAATATAAATGAATAATTAAAACAAATAATACCTAAAACTATATATAATTACCTTTTATAATATTTACCTATTATTATAATAATTATTTAATCCTATTTTCTCACATCAACATATTTTAGTTTTAACCATTTATAGTGGTTTCCTTGGAGCAGTGTTAGTGATTTTTTCTTCTTAAACGAATAATAAATAAAATTTCATTAAAGTAAATATTATTTATATAATATAATTATTTATTAAGTATAAATTTCCTTGCATAAGATCGTTAACATTTATCCAAGAAGAACAAGTCGTCAATGAACATTTATTTTTGGTTTTCAATATTTTAATTTAATTTTCTCAATTAATGATAAAAATATTGTTTAATTATCTCGTAAAAAATAATAAAAAAATTATTTACATATTTATTTCATATTATAATATAAATTAAATTTACATATTCTTACATGATTAAATTTCCTTGCATTATTCATGTAAGTGGTCAAACTGATCCAACCTTGAACACTCTTTAACACGATTACTGATTATAGCTAATGAGGTATTTATCTTGAAAAAAATATATCATTAAAATTCAATCATAATGATTTTATTTTAATTTTTTTATATTATAAATAATAATTTTATATTTTTGGATAAATAAATTAAAAATTGTAGAAAAATACAAAAAATGATTCTTTGTGGAGGTTATAGTCTACACAATGCACTATTACTATTTCTGTTACTCAATGAATTAAAGAGAAGAAAATACATAATAATTGAACATTTAATAAACATTACTAAATTATTTATGTCATATTTTTTCATGAATAATATCATAAAAATTATTAATGGGGTTTTCTAGTGAAAAAAATGAAAGTACCCCTTCGTGAAGGTGGTAATCTAGGCAGTTAAACAAATGAAGATTCTTGTTTATTAGAAAATGGAAGTTAATAAATAAGGTTCATACATTACTATATTAATATATATTAAAGTTATTCTATATTTATTATTAAAATATTATTACCCCTACTTTATAAATTAAATAATATTAAATAATTGTCCAAAAAATATGTGATACCTATGTTGAGACCATGAACTTCCTCTTGTTGAAGGCCACATATTTGAATGAATTGGGATAATTTTTTTACACCAAGGTAAATAATGAATATATTGAACTTACTAAAGATAATATTTTGATACGTGATCATGAAAAGTTAAAAATTGAAATGGGGTATTAAAATGGAGGAAGTGATCCCCTCCTTTTCAATTGAAGAACATGCACTTTTTCATGGAATTTTATTGAAATTATGTGGTATGAATGGAATGGAATGATTTTTAGGTGATATAGGTTAGATTATATTGGTGATAAAATTTTTTAATACATTTAAACATTTAAAAAAAATTATACATTCTAAAGATCATGTTAGTGTAAATAAATAATAACCATTCTAGATTAGTTATTTAAAAATTTATTAATTTTAATTAAATATTATCAATCTCAATTAATTTATTAAAAAATATATGTAAAACGTCATTAATAACATTTAACATGGTGAATCTAATTTTTGAATCCATTTAACCTAATTTATGTTCAATATATGAGAAAAATATCTTCATAATTAAACCATATAATTAGTTGAAAAATAGTATTTTCTAGAAATATTTAATTTTAATCATTAGGTGTTATTTGTATTATTTAAAATTGATTCCCATTATATGAGTTTTGATGTAATTTTTTATTTTTTTAAAAATAAAATTTTATTTTTAATTTAAAATTTGTTTATTTTATATTATAAATACATAATATTTAGATAAAAAGATTCTTTTGAAAATTAATAATTTCACTCTAGTAACTAATATTTACCAAAGGTAAAGTAGTCTTAATGCATAGAAATATAGTTTCCTATATTATATATCTTAGTCCCAATAATTTTAAATTTAAAATCCTGTCATTCTATTTAATTGATAATAACAAATTATATCATATTAATGTATAACATATTCAGAACAATTTTTGTTGAGAATATTAGTTATGCTTTAAAATAAAAATATATGTTTTGTAATTCAAAAATGATATTTTATAATATATAATGTTACTTAAATTTCATATATTTCAACATGAAAAAGGATTCTAATGTTTTAGGTTACTCTTCTGTCCAAGTTATATATTAAAATCGACAGTATTTTCGAAAACAATATTTTAAATTATTCACATAAATACAATTATTTTAAAAAAATACCAAAAATATATTCTATTAAGATAATATGAAAATGATAATTCAAAAAATGATGTTTATTTTAATTTTTTTTTTATAAATTTAACATTGAAATAATATCATAGAATATCATGATAAAATAATTTTTATAGGTTTCATTTTTTATATATTAACAATTCCAAAAGAATTAGAGATAGTCTTAAATATATAAAAAATAGAAACATTACCCATTTTATAAAAAGAATCATAAAAATTTAAAATTGATATAATTTTTTTCATTGTAATGTTAATTGATTTTTTTAGGAACAATTTTAATGGTTTTTTTGATATATACATATTCATTCAAATCAATTTCGTAATTACGATACCACTACTTATACAAGAATATTTTCTGGAATAATTATGATGATCTATATTTATTTGGTTTTTTCTTTTGTAATCGGAGAAAACCATGAAAATGGTATTTATTTTTAGTGAAAATATTTGGTAATTAAAACTCATCCACTTTGGGGATCGAAGAGGGAACTTTTATAGATAAAGATTGAGGTTTTTCCCCTGAGTTACCTATTTTTTTCCACAACATATTTTTCCACAATAAGAATTTCCTTTTCCTTTACTATTTTTACATAAAACTCTCCATTATTTCAATAATCTCCCACTTCTTTCTTGTCCACAATTAGTTTCATTTAAAAATTCGATTTTCAGCTATGAAGATTCACCAAATTACCAACTCTATTTGGATTTCAAATGTATTATTTGTAGTTAATTGGATAATAACATTGGTATGGTTTATAAAAATTATCCCACTGAATTTTTCAGATTTCTTATAGAATAATTGTAAGTAAATACATTAATTTATATATTTTTCATCACATATTATATGTTTTACTCTAATAAATGTTAATTTCAACAAGAGAATGATTTTTTATTTGTGTTTTTGGATAATAGTGAAATGGAAGCTCATAAAATTGTAGCCCAAGATGTAGGAATACAAGTTAAAAAGATTATAGACCTTGTGAAGAAAGGGTATATTTAAGTGGAACATGGAAGAAGTATTATTTTTTCATTATCTTGTTTATTTTAGTCACAATTTAGGGGTGGATTAACTATCCCCCAGTAAAATTTAAAAACTTATTAATGTGTTTAGAAACAGATTATGTAATTATAATTTACTAGTAAGTTTTCCTCTAAATATGATTTGTAATCTTGGTATTAATTCCATACTCTTTATATTTCAAAATATTTTGAATCATTATTGGAAATAGATGTTCATGTGGCACAAATTGAAATGGGTTCATCATTTCTAACAAAGTATACACATAGGAATCCAAGAGAGTTATTCCAACCACATGATATCTTCTACTCCATGGTGATCATAAATAACATTTCAAATAAATTATTTTTTATTGATATCATCAATTGGGTCTCTTGAAATATAATATTATTTAATCATCAGTACTCCATAGAAATTGGAATTAAATATAACTTTTCATTTTGTTTATAAAAAAGGGAAAAATATTTTAATGTAGATCCATATATTCAATATGTATTGTAACTCCCCCAGTTTTTGGTATGTAACCCTTATCTGATGCTTTCCATATGTATAATCGTTATTTTTGAATTTAGGGGAGACTTAGTTGTACATTTGGAGGGTTTTTGGTAAACAAAAAATGGGTGCATGGTCATCACACGGTTTTGCCCAACCATGTGACCAAAATGTGCAAGGCCCAAATTATTTACCTATCTTTGGGAATATAATTAGTTTTGGATATGTGTTTCTTATATATTGACCCAAATAAACCCTACCATGAATTTTTACTTCCCCAATGAACAATGGAGGTTTTCCCATTAATCTGCAAGCGTTTTTAACATGTTCCATGGTGAAATAATGGCAGATTCTTGTGGTAAGAGATAGTTTCTCATTGGTTTCTTCATGGTTTATTAGATCTACTACTTTAATTACTTTTTCATAGATAAATTCACCATGTGCGTATATCTGTGTATTTTGGATTAATAAGGTAATATATTTTGTTTTTCATTATAAGGGTGTAGTTATTTGGTGGCATTACGGAATCTTGACCCATATTCCTGGGCATTCTTCATCCATTCCTAGTTTTCATCGAAATGAGTGAGGTAGCTTGATTCACACTCATCTCCCCTTGATTTAATTGATAGTGATTCATTAAAATTTATTTTTTGATTCAAAATTAAATTGTGTTTTTTTCTTTTGTACAGTTGTTCAACCCTCTTTAGTGACAGGTGGTGGAAAACATGGAGAATTTGGGGGTTTGTGAAAAACCCTAGTTTTTGATTTAAAATAAGGACTTTAAAATTATGGATCTTTGGGAATTTTTTTAAAATGATATATTTATAATATTTATAGTATATATATGTGTTTTTAAAATGCTTTAATTCTTTGAAATTGGATGGTTGTAAAGCATTCAATAAACAGGTGTTTTCATTTAAACATGTGAAATTATATGAAATTGGTTTTGGTTTTTGGAAAACATGGTGTGTGTATCAAATTGATTTACTAAGAATGGTTGATATGTTATCATGTTCCTAGTTCCAAATTTTAAATCTCACATGGGGAATAATTACCTTATGAAGTCTCTATAGATTGATGATAAACTGCTTATGATTATGGAACTGTCATAATTATGAATGAATTTTTCGTGGTTGTTATTGTGTGGAGTTTATTAGTTTGAAAAAGTAGTTTTATAAATGTTTTTTTAAAGATTTATTTGAAAATTTTCTTAGAGTATATATTTTTGTAAAAAAAAATCCCTTGGTTTTAGTTTATTTATAGGTATAAACTTTTTTGAGATGTGTTTATATTTATTTATAAACAATTTTACAAAATCCTTCTATATAAAATATTTTATGTTAATGTTGTTTAATCTTATATACCATTTGAGTGAGTAGGGAAGTAATTGAAGAAATCCTACAATGTTTTATACCCACCCCCTCTTAGGTTATTTTTTTTATTTTTTTTATAAGTCATCATCTAGGATGTGGGAAAATGTAGGGTGCAATAAGTTTTTACCACGACTTATTGAGTAGTTCTGTTGTCTGGTGGTGGTGGAGCATGGAACTGGAAGATCCTTTAGTTTTTTTCTTTATGGGTGTTTTGAGTTATATTCTACTGTTAGGTTGATGTCTATTTTTCTTATGTGGTGTCACTTTTTTTGGGATCACTTTGGTTTAAAATATTTTCTGAAGTGTAATTATTTGGTTGATGTACCATATAACTGCTATGGATTGTGGTTTGTTTGTTTATAGTATATCATTAAAATGGTAAATTGTCCCTCACTGGTCATTGAACCCCTTCAGCATTTATATATATCTCCTTCTTCATCTTTGTGATTTCACCTAAGGGCCAATAATGACTCTTCATTTTCAGGACAATGAGAATTAGTGGTTCATTACAAATAGTATCATCTTGGTCCCTTCTTCGTGGAATAAGTAGTATTGAGTTTTCATGGCCTTGGAGTTCAAATTCATCAGGTCTATAACATAGGTGGTCTTATTAGAAAATATTTGTATTGTCAAGAATTTAAATGTAGAGTATAAAAATATGTTTCTAATCATTTTATAATGAACTTCAAGATACCTAGGAGTTGGGTATATAAGTGTTTTGGAAGCACGAATAGTATAGAGATTTCTCATTTTAATGGGCTTAGCCAATTAGAGCACCATCACAAGCATTCTATTGGAAATACATCCCACTATTTTTTCATATAATATTTTGAGTATTGATATATGATTTAGAGCATATTTTTAGCTTTGAAACAAATGAAGAAAATTGTTTTTAAATGAAGGATTTTGAAAAAGAAATAGTTATTGTATTTTGATGATGTTTTGATATTAAAAATAACTAGTCGTTTGTTTTAAAAAATTGTTATATTTTGAAATAAATGTTTTGAAATTGATGTTATTGAATTTGGAATGCCAAGGAAATAAATTTCTAGAAGAGTGAGACCTACAGAATGCATTGTATGTTTAAAAATGACACCTGATAGGTGGTGTAGAAACCATATGGAGGAAGCTGCTGAAAATGAGGTTTCACCTTAGCCTTAGGTGAACCAAGAGCTGGGGAAAAGTATATTTTAATCATTACAATCTGTGGATATGGGAAACTTATGGGAGGAGCCATGACAGGTGGACCACTCCATCTAGTTTCAGAAGAAGAATCCACCCATCTTTTTTGGTGATTCAAAACTAGAGAGGGAAGTGGGTTGGCTAAACATGATGAATCAAATCTTCGAGTTCATCGGCCCACCAAAAAATGTAATGGTAAAACACATAACTTATATGATAGAGGATATTTAACGCTAGTGGTCAGTGTAACACCCCAATCTTCTACGGTACACTTCTCTTTGAATAATGCAATAGTGTGTGTTGTATGCAACATCGAATTCTAACACACCACAACCAATCAAACTAACCGTTATGAATATTAATTCCCACTTTTTGAAATTTTATACATTTTATCTTTTAAAATTTGACTTCATTTTTGGATTCGGAATATCGAAATTATCCTAGGGTGAAATTTTGGTATTTTTCTCAAAACATACAATTTTCGATGAATAGTGAAAAAACACTGAGTTATAGTTTAAAACCGATTTTTTAAATAATTGTTTGTTTTATTTAAATTTAAATAAGGTCAAAATAGATACATAATACCTATATAAGTTCAATATAATTCATTTTATTTGGTTTAGAATAATTTTAGATATATAAAACTTTTATTGAACTTTTGCACCTTATTTTACCCACCTCCTAGGAGAATTTGGAAATTCACATAATACATAATATTACCACTTATGTGAGTGGAATTTCAAAAATCCGAGAGACACATTTAATATCAAGGAGTAAAATGTGGTTCAATGAGATGAAAATAATTTTTTTGGTGAATAGTAACATTTTACTTTTATTTACCATGGTTAAAAGTAAATAGGGTAATTAATGGTAAAAATGATATTAATATTACCCTAACAAATTTCCTAATTCTATTGGACAAGTTTATCCTGACCAAAAACAACCATAGGAATAAAATATTATCATTTAGGTCCACTTGTATTTGATTAGGACATTTAATATTATTTAATTCAAAGAAGAGTTAAAAGAGATAAAATCAATATTTATTTACTAAAAAAATTTTAATATAGGGTTATACATAAAAATAGATTAATTTTTAAGTATTCATTAGAAAGATAAAAATATTTCCTACATAATTTTATTTTATTTATAATTTTTAAACATTACATAATGTAAATTATTTATGACACAATGGTGATGCAGTAATTACATAATTAATGAAATATTAAAATAATTGATATTATAAAAATAAAAATGAATGTAATTTGATACTTTTTAGGAATTACACTAATTTTATAAGTTAATATGATATATTAATATTGGTTATATAAATTTATTTCGAAGTAATAATGTTGTTATGAATTTATCAAAAACAAAATACCCAAAAGAGTCAAAATTGACATAAAAGAGTTTTTAAAACAAATATTATATTATTAATTTAGTTTCAATTTTTAAAAATCTATGTTTCGTCCAAGAGACTTATATCAGGATAGGTGTATCATTAATGGGCCATTTGGGGGTCTCATGGAGATATATAGTATGTTTATTAACTATATAATATAAAAATACAATGTGACATGGTAAGGGTCAACCTAAATAACTAAGAGTTAAATCTAAAAGATAAGGTTAATATAATGACCAAAACCTATCTAAATTCTATTGGTTGAGTGGTTTTAGACCCATCCCCACCTTAACCTTTAAATAATCCACTTTGGATCCATTAGAAACCGAATATGATTTAATTATAAAATAATATTTCTAGCTTTTCCAAAGGTTCCCCTCACCCCTCTTATAAAAGGGCACTCCCCCATCTAACTAATTCACACATTCAAATCCTTTTGGCTCGACCAACCCATGAAAAAATACTCTCTAAACTTCCCTCAATTAAACAAAGATTCCTTAGTTTTATCAGAAAGCCAACCTATGGAGCCCTTTTGATCAAATCAAAAGGTAGAACCCAAAGAAGAGGTAATGTTTTCACCAACATCTTTCAAGTTCCTTTCTTCTTCAACTTCTTCTTTCTTTGTTATTCTAAAATAATAAATCATGTATCTACTACATACTGTGATATTATTATAAATATGGTACAACCATATTCAGTATTATATCCATCCTTTGAATTACATGTCACCATACGTGCGTATGTAAGACTTACCGTCTCCACGTAGTGGTGTAATTGTTATTCAATATATTATTATTTGTATGGATATAATAATGATTTGTAATTCATGTAAATAATAAATATAACATAATAATTATTCTTTATATATGATATAACATCCAATTATATGTTATTTTAATATCAAAAGAATGATATTGTCGCTCGTGCGTACGTACGAACAACCGTCTCCAAAAACGTGATGAGATTCATTTTCCATCGTACCCATTCAAGTATAATTATCATTTAATGATTTAAAAATAATGTTTAAGGACATGATATATTCTGGATATGAATAATATACAACCTATCCACAACAAACATGGTTTATGTAACAAAACATATAAAAGAAAATGAGAACGTTAAGACCCGAAATGACAATAATTCTAAGATATTATTAACAAAGCAATGTTAAAATATCATATATGATATCATATTAATATATATTATTATTGTATAATTTAATAAAAAATATATAACCATTATACAAGAGTTTAACCTACCCCAACCAGGGAAAAGTGCAATGTAAGGGTTTATTTCATAATATCTTCATTATCCGAGGTTGTTTATACATGATTATCTACTGGGACCTCATCCATGTTTCTTAAAAATGTATTTCAAAACATTTTTAATATTTACTAGAATATGGTTTAGAGTCATCTATACCCTTGTTTGAAATTTTATAAGAGGTTTATAAAGGAATCTTTCAGTCGTTTTGAAAACAAGGTATTTTTTATCCTTTTCATCAGAATTAAGGTAAGAATGTTTTTTTAACTTATACGGCGGGTGTAGCTATTTTCGGCCATTATAAAATCTTAGAAGCTTCCCCTACAAGATTATAAGTATATTTTCAAAGTAAATGTTTTATTTTATAATTATGTTACTTTTAAATGATTTCAAAAAAATAGATATTTCTCTCAAATACTTTTTGATTTCATCTATGTCAACATCCTTTGATGGATTTTAAGCCTATTTGAAGTTGATTTATTATGATTACAAAAAATCCATATTGTATTGAAGGTTTTGTGATATGTTTGATTGTGGAGGTTTTATTTTTATACCATTCATGGTTTATAGAGAAAGTATTGACATTTCATATGCTAGTTTTAATACGAATGTTTATGTTATGTTTAAACCTGTTCATATGAGGAATGCATTGGACTTAATAAGTGATGGGTGGATCCCTCTATAGCTCCTCGATGCATCGGTATGTATCATGAGACAAACTAGTGTCTTGGCGCAAGGATTTGAAAAAATCGTATTTGTAGTCTTGGCACGAGGCCTTGGCTATGTGGTTATGATAATCTGGCATTATGCATTCCATCATTATGAATGTGGTTATTGATATTGCATGTGATTATTCGACTAGTATAATGTCCATGTGAATAAGTAAATGGAATTATTTCATTTGATCTTTTCCATATTATGCTTAAGTTCATGATTAAAAGGCTTTTGTTTTAGTTATACCTTGCCTTAAGTTTTTATACTTATTTATAAAAGTTTCTGCTATATTGTTATCCTTACTGGGCATTTGGGCTCACCCCTTTCTATGTTTTATTTTTCCCTGGATGTGAAGAAGTATTTTATGAATGTCCTGTAGGGATAGTATAAGGGGTTATGAGTGTGGATTCTAGATGTTGTTTTAGTTTTCAATTTATGATGTAATGTAAAATTTATGAATGTATCTAGTGTTTCCAGGACTACTAAACTAATGAGTCTTTTGAGACTTGATCTTTCTTATGATTATGAAAATTTTATATAATAATTCACTGACTCTGGGTAACTAGGGTTGGGGCGTTACAGTTGGTATCGCATGAAGTTTAGTACAAACCTTGGAAGCTTTATTTAGATAAACTCTGATTAGATTACATAGATTTAAGATGGATTTTGAGGATTAGTATAGAAGAACTTCCTAGAATATTGATATTATAGAAGTTTTGTGAGTTTTCAGAGAAATAAATCCCTATCTGGATACGAGTAGTTAGAGGCAGATCTGGCACAGATGTACCTAGGGGTAAAACCCAAAAACACCGCTTTGAGATAGACTCAAAGAGGAACTAGTGCACGACAATGGGCCTTGTTGTACTCTGGGTTACGACACTCCTATGGGATATGCTCATGATAAATCTCATTTTATTTAAAAAACATTATGAAGGGTTTATGATTATATACTTCATCAAAGAATACATTTTTATGATTATGCATTATATCCATAAATAGTTCAATTTATGATAAGTGTTTTACAAGTATGGAATTATTTGATCTAGTTTATGACACTGTTTAGAAATGGCGCCTAGTGGAAGAAATGGAAACATTATCAATGCACGCAATCAATGTAGGGATTTACCTCCTGCTCAAGATAATTATAGTGGAGGTGGTGATGAAACTGGTGCTGATCAACTAATCACCACACTGGGACAACTCACTCAGGTTTTGAATAATAACCTTACCCATATGGAGCACCCTGATCCACAGCGTGTAGGATAAATGTTAGATCACTTCATGAGGTAGAAACCACCAACATTCATTGGGATTAAAAATCCATTAGTAGTTGAGAAATTGATAAGTTCCTGAGAAAAAATATTTCAGGCTTTGGGGAGTAGTGAAAGGGAAAAAGTTGTCAGGGTAGTTTATCACCTCACTGGAGATGCTGTTCAATGGTGGTCATTGATTGAAAACACGAAGGAAGATCATGAAGTATCAAATATGGAGTGGATGGAGTTCAAAGATCTGTTTTTAGAAAAATACTTTCTCGTGACCATCGAGCAGATATGGAAAAACAATTTCTATGTCTGAGACAAAAGGAGGATGAGAATGTCTCAAAGTATGAGGCTAACTTTACGAGGTTAGCAAGGTATTCTTGGAGATTATATACGTAATACAAGAAGTAATATTGATCATTTCTTTGATGGATTAAAACCATTCCTCCATTGAGCATTAGTCTCACAATCCTTCTCATCATACGAATACATTGTCTCATGTGCTATAAAAAAAAGTAATCCTCTAAGTCTTATGACTTTAAAGCAAAGAAAGAGAAGAATAGATCTTCTGATCAATCTGGGAATGGATATATGGGGAATAAGGGAAAGGTTAAATAACTATCCTGTGGTAAATGTGGGAAGAAACACCCTGGTACTTGCTTAAATGTAATGGGAGTCTGTTACAAGTGTGGTGAAAAAGGCCACCAAGCTCGTGATTGCAAGGGGAAGAAGGAAGCTACTGATGTCCAATGCTACAATTACAGGGAGATGGGACATTATGAAAATTAATCTCCTAAGCGTCAGGGGAACATGACTCAGAAAAGGCCAAGGGATCAATTCCAAGCTTATTTTATCATTAGTACTGAGGTAGAAGCTCTGAAAGATGTGGTGGAAGGTAATTTAATGGTTTCCTGATGTTTAGCAAATGCATTATTTGATTCTCTATCATCACATTGTTTCATATCTTCCCAGTTTTCTAAGAAAATAAGATATTTCCAATTTGATTTAACAAGGTAGTTGTCAGTTAAAACTCCTAAGGGAACTATCATTACAAAAACATTTTTTGAATCATTCCCCATTAGAGAACATAAATGTTCTTTATCTGCTGATCTCATCGTCATACCTATGATTGAGTTTGATATAATCCTCAGTATGGATTGTCTTTCGGACCATGATGCGAAGATTTTTTGTAAGAAGAAGGAGGTTACGATTTTTGATGATGATGATAAGGAACACCTTATCTTTAGAGTAGAACTTTCACCACCTAATTCTTATCTAGATCCACCCCCAGTATCTCAACTAAATTCAATTATTGGGGAGGAAGAGAATGAAATGACTATGGGTGAGGAAAGGAATGTTCAAATAGAGGATGTACCTATTGTAAATGAATATGTAGATGTGTTTTTGGAATATTTACCTAGACATCCTCCAAAACGAGAAGTTGAGTTTTCCATTGATTTAATTCATAGATCACGGCCTATATCGAAGACCCATTATAGAATGGCCATTGAAGAATTAGTTGAACTAAAGAAACAACTAGATAAATTGAGTAATAAGGTATTTATTCTCCCTAGTGGTTCTCCATGGGTAGCCCCTATTCTTTTTGTTAAAAAGAAAGATTGATCTATGAGGTTTTGTGTAGAATATAGGGAGATCAATGTTATAACAATAAAGAACATGTATCCCCTACCTCACATTGATGATTTATTTGACCAACTACATGGACCTCAATACTTTTAATGTATTCACCTTTGATCTGGATACCATTAGTTGTGTGTGAAGAAGGAATGAATTCCGAAAACAACATTTCGAACAAGGTACGAGCATTACGAGTTTACAGTAATGCCTTTTGGGCTGACTAATGCACCCTCTGTATTCATGGATCTAATGAATAGAGTTTTCCAGGAATATCTCGATGATTTTGTGGTGGTATTTATTGATGATATCTTGGTATACTCCAAAAGTTACGAAGATCATGAAAATCACTTGCATATTATCCTCAAGACTCTGAGAAGACTTGAATTTTATGGGAAGTTTAGCAATTTTGAATTCTAGCATTAAGAGATTTCTTTTGTTGGTAATATTGTCTCTAAATATGGAATCTTTGTTGATCCTTCTAAGACCAAGGAAATCCAAGACTGGCCAGCACCTAAAAGTATAACTGAGGTATGTAGTTTTATTGGTTTAGTAGGTCATTATTGACGTTTCATCTAGAATTTTTCCCGATTGGATAACCCATTAACAAATCTCACACGTAAGGGGGTAAAATATGTTTGGAAAAAAGAGTGTGAAGTGTGTTTTTATGAATTTAAGAGAAGATTAGTCAATTATCCAATATTGGCTCTACCATCGGGGAATGATGGGTTCGTTATTTATAGTGATGCATCAAAGAAAGGACTTGGTTGTGTCCTTATGAAGAATGATAGGGTTATTGCCTATGCATCACGACAGTTGAAAATTCATGAGCAAAACTATCCTACTAATGATATCAAGTTAGAAGCTGTGATCTTTGCTTTGAAGATATGGAGGCACTACCTCTATGGTGAAAAATGTGAGATTTATACTGATCACAAGAGTTTAAATATATTTTCTCACAAAAAACAACTCAACATGAGGAAAAGGAGATGGCTTTAATTACTCATGGATTATGATTTTATGATACACTACCACACAGGGAAGGCAAATAAGGTGGAAGATGCTTTGAGAAGAAAAGATCATGGAGTTTTGAACAATATGAAAAGTGAAAGGGATCCAATTTTCATTGATCTAGTGAAGATGGACATGGGAATAACCATGGAAGGTGAAACATTAGTGCTTTTTCAAATGGTTACCAAACCATCTTTAATATAAATGATTAAGAGTTCTCAGACCGATGATGAATAATTTCAATAGAAGATTAAAGCTGTGAGTGATGGGAGATTAAATGACTTTGGGTATAAAGATGGAATTTTGAAATTTGGGAAGATACATTTGTTCCTAATATAACTGATCTAAAAAGGGAATTTTTGGACGATGCTCATAATTCCAATTTCTCTATACACCATGGGAGCACCAAAATGTATAGATACTTGAAGAAACATTTTTGTTGGGACAACTTGAAGAGGGAGATTACTGATTTTGTGTCAAGATGTATGTTTTTCCAACAAGTGAAAGCTAGAAGGAAACAGCCTGGAGGAGTCATGCAACCTCTTCCCATACAAGAGTGGAAATAGGACAATATTACGATGGATTTTGTCATGGGGATACCAAATACTCCTAGAAAGAATGATGCAATATGGGTTATTGTTGATCATCTTACCAAGTCAGCACATTTTCTTTCTATAAGATAAGATCTAACACTGGAACATCTACCAAGACTATATATTAATGAAGTGGTGAGACTTCATTGATTACCCCTATTGATTTTTTCTGATTGTGATCCCCTTTTACTTCAAGATTCTGGAAGCGTCTTTAGAAATACCTTGATATTGAACATCAATTGAGCACTGCCTACCACCCTCAAACAGAAGGAAAATCAGAACGGACTATTCAAACCACAGAAGACATGTTGAGATCTTGCTCAATTAACTTTCAGGGTATGTGGGATCAATATTTACCTCTGTTAGAATTTTCCTATAATAATAGATTCCATTTTTGTATTCAGATGGCACCATATGAAGCATTATATGGAAAGGGATGTCACACAACAACCTGTTGCGATGCCATTGGTGAATAAAAACTTGTAGGCCCAAAACTGGTGGAGGAAACAATGGAAAAGGATAAGGTAATACAAAACCACATCATAGAAACTCAAAGTAGGCAGAAGAGCTATGCCGATTACCGAAGGAAGGATTTGGAATTTAAGGTAGGAGATCATTTTTTCTTGATGGTAGCTCCATTGAAGGGAGTTATACATTTCTGTAAGAAGGGTAAATTGAGTCTCAGGTACATCGTACCTTTCGAAATTCTAGACCGAATTGGGGTGGTAGCTTACCGTTTGGAAATACCACCAACTCACTGCAAAGTTCACGATGTGTTCCATGTATCACTGTTGAGGAAAGACATGCATGACCCAACGTATGTACTCACCTATGAGGAATTAGAACTGGAACCCGATCTATCTTATTGCGAAGATCCTGTCAGAATTCTTGATATCAGAGAACAAGTACTGAGAAACTGGATGACACGTCTGGTAAAAGTTTTGTGTAGAAACCATAAGATGGAAGAGGCAACCTGGGAAACCGAGGAACTTATGATGAAGAACCACCTGAGTCTTTTCATGTGGTAGTATTCTAGAAATTTTGAGGACGAAATGTTTTGAAGGAGGGGATAATGTAACACCCCAAGCTTCTACGGTACACTTCTCTTTGAATAATGCAATACCGTGTGTTGTACACAACATCGAGTTATAACACACCACAACCAATCAAACAAGACGTTATGAATATAAATACCCACTTTTTGTATTTATATAAATTTTATCTTTTAAAATGGACTTCAAATTTGGATTCAGAATATCGAAATTAGCCTAGGGTGAAATTTTGGTATTCTTCTGAAAACATTCAATTTTTTATGAATAGTGATAAAACACTAAGTTATAGTTTCAACCAAATTTTTATTTAAAAAATTATTTATTTTATTTAAATTTAATTACGGTCAAAATAGAATCATAATACCTATATAAGTTCAATGTAATTAACTGGAGTTAGTTTAGAATAATTTTAGATATATAAAAATTTTATTGAAAATTTTCACCGTATTTTACCCACCTCCTAGGAGAATTTGGAAATTCACATAAAACATAATTTTACCTCTTTTATGAGTGGAATTAAGAAAATCCGAGAGAAACGGTTAATATCAAGGAGTAAAATATGGTTCAATGAGATGAATTTTTTTTTGGGTGTATAGTAACTTTTTAATTTTATTTACCACAGTTAAAAGTAAATAGGGTAATTAAGAGTAAAAATGATATTAATATTACCCTAACACATGTCCTAATCCTTTTGGAAAAGTGTATCTCGACCAAAAACAACCTTAGGAAAAAAATATTATCATTTAGGTCCACTTGGATTTGATTAGGACATTTATTATTATTTAATTCAAAGAAGAGTTAAAAGAGTTAAAATCAAAGCTTATTTATGAAAACATTTTTAATATAGGGTTATACACAAGATAAATTAGATTTTAAATATTCATTAGAAAGATATAAAGATTTCCTACATAATTGTATTTTATTTAAAATTTTTATATATTAGATATTTTAATTTATTTATGACACAATGGTGATGCATTAATTACCTAATTAATGAAATATTAAAATAATTGATATTATAAATATCAAAACGAATGTAATTTGATACTTTTTCTGAATTACACTAATTTCCTAAGTTAATATGACATATTAGGATTGGTTATATAAATATAGTTCGAAGTAATAATGCTATTATGAATTTATCAAAAACAAAATAACCAATAGTGTCAAAATTGACATAAAAGAGTTTTTAAAAAAATATTATATTATTAATTTAAATTCAATTCCTAAAAATATAATGTTCGACCAAGAGACTTATATCATGATAGGTGTATCATTAATGGACCACTTGGGGGGTCTCTTGGAGGTATATAGTAATTTTATTAATTATATAATATAAAAATACAAAGTGACATGGTAAGTGTCAAACTAAATAACTAAGAGTTAAAACTAAAATCTAAGGTTACTATAATGACCCATACTTGTCTAAATTATATTGGTTGAGTGGTTTTCAACCCATCCCACCCTTAACCTTTAAATAATCCACTTTTTATCCATTAGAAACCGAATATAAATTTATTATAAAATAATATTTCTAGCTTTTCCAATGGTGCCCTTCACCCCTCTCATAAAAGGGCACTCCCCCTTCTCACTAATTCACACATTCAAAGCCTTTTGGCTCAGAAAAACCCTACCAAAATACTCTATCTACTTCCCCAAATTCAACCTATTGGCCTTAGTTTTATCATAAAGACAACCTACGGATCCCTTTTGATCAAATCAAAAGGAAGAACCCGAAGACGAGGTAATGTTTTCACCACCCTCTTTCATGATCCTTTCTTCTTCAACATCTTCATTCATTGTAATTATAAAATAATAAATCCAGTATCTCTTATATAAAATGATATTATTGTAGATATGGTAAAACCATATTCATTATTCTATCCATCGATTTATTAACATGTCACCATACGTGCATACGTACGGCTTACCGTCTCCATGTCGTGGTGTAATTGTTATTCAATATACTATTATTTGGATGGATATAATAATGATGTGTAATTCATGTAAATAATAAATATAACATAATAATGATTCTTTATATATGATATACCATCCAATTATATGTTATTTTAATATCAAAATAATTATATTGTCGCTCGTGCGTATGTACGGACTTCCATCTCCATGAACGCGATGAGATTCATTCTCCATCGTACCAATTCACATATAATTATCATATGATGGTTTAAAAATAATTTTTAAGGACTTGACATATTCTGTATATGAATAAGATGAAACCTATCCATAACAAACATGGCTTATGTAACAAAACATATTAAAGAAAATGAGTAAGTTAACACCCAAAACGACCATAATTCTAAGATATTATTAACAAAAAAATGTTAAAAGATCATATATGATATCATATTAATATATATGATTATTGTATAATATAATAACAATTATTTCACCACTATATAGGAGGTTAAACTACCCCCAACCAATGAAAATTACAAGGTAAGGGTTTATTTCACAATCTCTTTATTATCCGAGGTTGTTTATACGTGATTATCTACTTGGACCTCCTCATCATCCACATCCGTGTTTATTAAAAATGTATTTCAAAACATTTTTAATATTTACTAGAATATAGGTTAAATTAATTTATACCCTTGTTTTACTTTTTATAAGTGGTTTATAATAGAATCTTTCCGTCGTTTTCCAAACAATGTCATTTTTAACCTTTTCGACAGAATTAAGGTAAAAATATTTTTTTAACTTATACGGCGGGTGTGGCTATATTCCTCCGTTATAAAATCTTAGAAGATTCCTTTACAAGATTATAAAGATATTTTCAAAGTAAATGTTTTATTTTATAATTATGTTACTTTTAAATGATTTCAAAAAAATAGATATTTCTCATAAATAGTTTTTATTTCATCTATGTCAAAATCCATTAATGGATTTTAAGCCTATTTGAAGTTGATTTATTATGATTACAACACATCCATATTTTATTGAAGGTTTTGTGATATGTTTTACTATGGATGTGTTATTTTTATACCATTCATGGTTTATGGACAAAGTATTGACATTTCGTATGATAGTTTTAATAGTAATGTTTATGTTATGTTTAAACCTGTTCATATGTGGAATTCATTGGACTTAATAAGTGACAGGTGGAGCCCGCTATAGCTCCTCGATGCATCGGTAGGTCTAATGAGACAAACTAGTGTCTTGGCACAAGGCCTTGACAAAATCTTATTTCTAGTCTTGGCACGAGGCCTTGGCTATGTGGTTATGATAGTCTAGAATTATGCATTTCATCATTATGAAAGTGGTTATTGATATTGCATGTGATTATTCGACTAATAGAATATCCATGAGAATAAGTAAATGGAATTATTTCATTTGATCTTTGCCATATTATGCTGGAGTTCATGTTTAAAAGGCTTTGTTTTTAGTTATACATTGCCTTAAATGTTTATTCTTATTTATAAAAGTTTGTGCTATATTGTTATCCTTACTGGGCATTTGAGCTCAAGTATTTCTATGTTTTATTTAACCCAGGATGTGAAGATGTATTTTATGAATGACATGTTGGGATAGTATAAGGGGTTATGAGTGTGGAGTCAAGATGTTGTTGTAGTTTTCAATTTATGATGTAAATTTAAACTTTATGAATGTATCTACTGTTTCCAGGACTACAAAAATAATCGGTCTTTTGAGACTTGAACTTTCTTGTGATCATGCAAATGTTATGTAATAATGAATAGGCTCTGGGTAACTATGGTCGGGGTGTTACAGTCAGATTTGGTAGTGGAAGATAGATTTAATCTGGGATTGCATTAGGAGGATTTTTAAGAATGGTTTAACAAGCAATTATATCCTCAAAATTTTAGAATCCAGCAAACAATAGACATTTGTAGCTTGAACCAGGAGAGCCTCTCTCCAACTGAAAATGCACATAAATTCATTAATTTTTTTAACTTTCAACTAGAATATGTAACAAGTGCAAACTCGAATGCACACATCATTGAGTTGGGAATCAGGTAGGAGATTCGGTCGAAATTGTGGCACATTATTTCATAGATTATATAGAGTTAATAAATAAGTAATTAGTGGCTATGAAAGATATATATGGAGATATGGGAAGAGAAAGAATGATGATAATGATATGGAATGGTGGGATATCATCTTATAATAGAAAAAGGATGTAGGAAACCCATTTCAAGGGTGGAAATGGGAATCAGAGTCAAGTTGTTGGATATGTAAATATTACTCATAAACCAAAGGGACAACTGAGATGTTTTAAGTGTAATTAATTCAACCAAATCAATAAAGAGTGTATAGAAAATATTTTAAAATTCAACAACTACAAAATAAATGGGGCATCATCGGTAAAATTGTCGTAGTGCTCCAAGGTAAGGTGCTCAGGATACTTCTTAGGTGTCACAGGCATCATATTCTTTGACAATACAGGGCCAGTATAATTAAAGCCTCCGACAGAGTAGAGCTATCCATGGTTATTCTTGGAACACCATGAATCCTAGACAAGAGAAATATTAGTGAGGAAGTATGTACCAGAGTCCCGCAATGAAGCAATTATATGCAGTAGAGTAAGGGACACTAGATGATCAGGTCAGACCATATATGGTGTGTGGTACGATTCTACTGAATTCTACCCCCAATCATGTGATTTCTCATATGGGTGAACCACATTACATTATTTATTATTTTGCTACTTATTTTAGGATATTTAAAATTGAAATGATGCCTTTTACGATAAAACTAAAAACCCTCTTAGTGGATGAGAATGATGATACATCGTTTATAGAGTGTGTTATGTAACTATTAATAGAGATGAGTAGTAATTGGATCTCTCAATGGATGATATGGTTATATTTTATGTAACAATAGGAGTGGATTGGTTTATAGTGTTCAGGGGTCATATCAATTGTTATAATATGATGATTAGTTTCACATTTGATGATGGAGTCGAGCATCTCTTTAGATGAAAAAGGGTTATAAAAATAGGTGCAATAGGTTTTTGGGCACCAGTAGTTGGAATGATATATTATTTATTGGCAGTGTTCACATTTCAAAAAAATGAAGATATTGAGAATAGATGTTTTCTAGAAAAATTGGATCAATTTTTATATGTGTTCCCTAAAATATTTTCTACGTTAAAACCTATAAGGGATGTGGATTTTACGATTGACCTCTTTTTGGGGACTGGTCCTACATCCCTTCCATCTTATAGGATGGAACCAACATTACTAGGGGAACTAAATGTACATTTAGAAGGGATGGAAATAAATTGATTCATTCACTCATGTTTGTCTCTGTGGGAAACATCAATTTGTTTATGAAGAAAGTAGATGAAACTCTTTGGTTGGTTAATGATTATTGTATGCTTAAACAAGTTACAATAATGAATCAGTATCCACTTCCATGAATTGATGATATATTTGTACAATTTAAGCGATTTTGGTGGTTAAAAAAAATATGCATGAAATTAGTATACCACAAATTGTGAGTTTGGAAGGAAGATATTCCGAATATAGATTTCTGAATCTGATATGGCCACTATGAATATGTAGTCATGCCTTTTGGTCTATTGAATTCACCATAAATTTTCATGGCTTTGATGAATCAGATATTTCAGTAATATTCGTACTCTTTTTTTGTGATGTTTGTGGAAGATATCTTGGGTTATTTAATGTCAAGGGATGAGCATGGGGACCACCAGGGGATAGTGTTACAAATATAGAGATATTTTTGTTTGTATGAATGACTATCTATGTGTGATTTTTGGATACAAGATATACGCTTTTGGGACCTGTGATTTATGAAAAAGGTGTTTCAATGGATCTTGAAATGATTGAAGTAGTTTTATATTGGAAATAACTGAATAATTTTTTCAAGATACAAAAATTTCTTGGTCTCACTAGGTATTATCGTATTTTTTATGACTTCTCATTACTAGCTTCTCCAATGATAGAATTGAAACAAAAATGATCCTTTCCATTGGAGTGATGAATTCCAAAAGTCTATTCAATAGAATAAAGTGTTGTTTACATCAGCACCTATCTTGGTTTTTTCAGAACCATGACATGGATATGTGGTTATCTAGGATGCTTTGGGATCTGGGTTGCAATATGTTCTCATCTAGGGAGACCATGTGGTTTCATATAGTTAAATATAGTAGATAGTTCATGATAATAATTATCCAACACATGATTTGGTGTTATCTACTTTTTTCATGAATTTAGGACTTGTAATCATTGTATCTTTGGTGAGAAAATCACAATGTGCACCAATCAGAAGAGCTTGAAACACAATTTTCACAATGGGGTCTAAATTTGAGGAAAATGGGATGGATGGTGTATCTTCAGATATTAGAATTTTACTTTATGAAAACACAGGGAAAGATAAATTTTATTGAAAATGAATTAAGAAAGAATTCAAATTCTTAGTTGGAAAAGGAGTCTTCATAGGATTGGATGTTTATGTCTGTCTTAGCCGATATGCATGTGGAATGTGAAAAGGGAGGTGATGTTGCAGTTTTATTCATTTTTTCTAGTAGTTCATAATTTGGTAAAAAAGATTTAAAGATGCATAGACATTTGATTCATAATTCTTACTTATTAATTCAAAACTAAAGGGTGGGTAGACTATTGAGGTATGGAATCTTGATGAGACAATATTTTTTTGGTTCAAAGATTGGATGGTTGTATATATCACTTGTCCGAAAAAACATATTCATACATACAACCATTCAATGTGGGTTGTAAATATGGGGATATAGAATATGTATAAGGCATTGAAGGTGTAGTTTTTATTGATGGGTATGACATGAAAAGTGGGTGAGTTTGTTTCAATGTTCTTAACTTGTCATCATGTTAAGGCAGAACATTAGCATCCATTCGGTATGTTGTATTATTTACAAATTTTAATGTGGGAATGGGAGCAGATAACTATGTATTTTGTTATAGGTATCCCATGAATGGTCTTGAAACGTGATTCCATAAGGGTGATAGTTGATCAGCTCACCATGTTGGCCCCGTTCATTCTAATTCGTGGAACTCATATAGTGGAGGATCTATCCAAAATTTATATCTTTGATGTGGTAAAGAAACATGAAATACTAGTATTGATAGTATCTGAATGATATTTTATTTTCACATCTTATTTCTACAAATTTTTAATGAAATATATGGGAACATAGATGACTATTAGTAGGTCATATCATCATCAGATAGATGGGAAATCTAAAAGGACTATATAATCATTTGAATAATTGTTATAGGATTAAGTAATGGATTTATTCGGATCATGGGATGACAACATTCCATTGGGGAGTTCTCATACAATAATAGTTATCAGTATTCAATATATATTTCACCCTTTGAATTGTTGTCTATGTGTCCTTGTCATTGTCTACTGTGATGTGTGGAAAAATGTGAGACCTCATTAGTTGGGCCAAAAATTATCCAAGAAACAATGGAGAAGATATAGATAATAAGAAAGAGAATTGAGAAATCACATATATATCTTTAATCATATGTAGATCATCACCATATACCATTTTCATTTTTTGAGAGTGATCATTAGATCTTGAGGGTCTCTCCAAGGCATGGACATCACCATTTTGGGAAGCAGGGAAAATTGTCTCCCCAATATATTTTCCCTTTTGAGTTACAAGAATGGTTAAGATAAGTAGCACATCAGTTAGAATTGATACCATGTTTCAGTTTGATGCACATTGTGTTCCATGTATCTTAGTTTAAAAGGAGTCAGCTTGATCCTGACCACATGATCAGATCAGATCATGTTGACCTAGAGGCAGATTCTTCGATGTACATATTCTAGCATTGATTATGGATAGGAAAGACAAATTATTTTATGGGAAAAGATTCAATAAATGTGGGGTTTATGAAATCATGGTAATATTTAGGAAAAAAGTGGAAATGCGTTAAGAAAAATGAATGACCAATGGCCAGAAATCTTTCAGGATACCGATCACTTTCAATTTTGTTGGGATAGAAATTGTAATGGTTGGGAGAATGTAACACCCCCATTTTCTAGTATTCAACCCTTCCCTAATTATTTTCATATGTTTAATGGTTATGTAAGAATTTGGGGAAGACATTTGAATACATTTGGAGGGATTGGTGTAAAAAAATGGATATATGGTTACAATCATTTTATCCAATTAGTGTGGCCAAGCCATGCAAGTATAAAACTAATTCCCTTTCATTGTGGATCGAATTTGTGTTGTCCATGTGTTTTGTATATTTCAACAATAATCAGAAATAAAATAGTTTTTTCTACTAAAAAGGCCAATAGAGGTTATCCCATTGATCTAGAATTGTACCAACCACATTCCTTGGTGAATCGAAGGAAGATTCGTGCGGTAAGTGTATGTTATTCATCATTTGATTATGGGATTCTTTGATATAATTCTACATTCATATACTTTTCATATATATACTCCCCGTTTGGGAAGATATATGAGTTTAGAGACCAAATAAGATACATATGGTGTTTTTCAAGATATGGGAGGATATCTTTGGTGGTTTCTTGGAATCATGGCCTGGATTCATGATTGTTCTTCATCTGTTACTGTTTTTTGTTCAAATGAGCAAGGTAGGTGGATTCACTATCATATCCCCTTGATATAATTTATTTTAATTACTTAAAAATTATTTTTTGATGAAATTTTATTCTTATTTTTTCTAATTATAATTGATAAACCCTCTTTAGTGACTAGTTGTCGAAATGGGGATAATTGGGTGGGTTTGCAAAAAACCCAATTTTTTTTTTAAATGGTTATTTTTAAATTATAGATATTCTAGAATTTTGTAACATTGATTTATTAAGAATTTTTCTAATAGTTATATAGATATTTTAAATTATTTAATGTTTTGAAATTGTATGGTTGGAATGCTTTAAATAAATGATCATTTTTATTGAAACATGTGAAATTATTTGAAATCATTTTTTATTTTTAAAAAACATGGTGTGAAAATAATATTGAATTAATAGGAATGGTTGAAATATGACTATATTTCTAGTTACAAAGGTTAAATGGAAAATGGGGAATAATTACCTTGTGATGACTTAGTAGATCGATGAGAAACCACTCATGAGTATGGAAATGTCATTATGATACATCAATTTCTGGTAGTTGTTTCTATTTAGAGTATAATAGATTGCCAAAGTAGTTTTTAGAATATGTTTTAAAGAATTATTTAATTTTTTTTTTCTTTAGTATATATTTCATTAAAATTGGTTCACTGGGTTTTTGTTTAGATTTAGTTATAAACAGTTTTGATAATGAGAGGTGTTTATATTTAGTTATAAAATGTTTTCAAAAACGGTGTTATATAAATTATCTAATATAAATATAGACAACACTTCAATATTAGTGGAATGGGTAGGGATGTAATTGGGGAAATACTTTGGAATTTTATAAACACCCCTTCTTTGGAACATTATTTCTTTTGGAGATGTCATCTTACGGGACTTGGGAAAAGGTATGGTGCATTAGATTGTTAGCACTACTTCTTTTGTTGTTGATTTGTCTAGTGGTGGTGGTGAACAAAGATAGTGTGGAATTATATCTTTGGGTTATATTTTTTCTTGTTGACTCATCATATACTTTTAGGTATATTTATTCTTTTCATTGGATGAAGCACTTTTTTTGGGACCACATTAGTATAAAAGATTTTCTGAATTGTCATTATTTTGTTAATGCATCATATTGCTACAATAGATTGTGGTTGGATGGTTTATTATTTATCTTTAAATGTTTTAATATTCCCCCAATGGTATTTAAAATAATTTTTAAATTACTGCCTTCCTTTTTCATCTTTGGAATGTCACCTAAGTCCTAGAAATGACTCATTGTGTTCTCAATCGAATGAGAATGAGTGGGTCATTACACATAGTGTATGAGATTTCTCAATGGTTCAATAAATCTGCCTCATGCCTTAAATGAAAATTATATACCTTTATGAACTAATTTTTTATAATAATACCTCAAATAAACTATATATGAGGGTAGAAATTATTTTTTCTAGGAATTCATTATCGAACATGTACCATATACTGAAGAGGCTAGTATGTAGGCTCTTAAATCCTAAGGTATATTTTGAGATTTTATGGTGTTTTATAGAAACACATGTCTCCAAAAATTGGATATGTGGAAATGGAGATCCTCAAATTACATTATTTTAAATTTTCAATAGTTTTTTATTTGCTGTATACTCGTCATTATATAAATAATTTCACCCTAATAGGATGACTAATGGTGGCCCGAGAATCTTCATTGATAAATGGTCAACCATAATCCCTGATGGTTCATTCCCATTATAACTATTTATCTATTCTAATGGTCCTCATGTGATAAATATCTATGTATATTATCATTCATACTTGGGTGACTATGACTTAAAATGGATCTTCATAGATAACTGATAAGGTACTGATCAATCATTGGCTTAAAATCTATGGGTTCCCTTGAATCAACACTTCTTAATTGAGTGACAGGTTCCATATTGTTTTACCTACATATATGTGATGTAAAAACTACATAAATTGTGTTCGTAATGTGAAAAAAACATAAACTATTAATGATGATAAAGGTATCGGTTAAATAAAAAAATAATTTGTAACTTCTATGTTTACATAATTTCCTTTCTTGGGGAAAACATTTTGACTGGCCACCAATATCATTACCCGTGATGGGTGTAAAAGTTTATAAAATGTTTTTAATGAACCATAAATAAAACCTCTAGGCTATATAATAAAATAATAAAAATATTAATTCCTTAAAAAATGTTGTAATCATAAAATGTGAGTCCAAACTGATTGTTAACCCTTCTTTATAACATTAATAAATTATAATTGATTTTTGAAACAAAATTATAAAAAATGTAAAATGATTTTCTATGAAAGAAGAAAAAAATTAATTTCAAATAATGGAATATCAAACAATAATATATCTCCTTTAATCATATATCCATTAAAATACTAAATTTCATGCCTATTCATAAGTAATTAATTTTTATTTTGGAAAATATATCAATTATATTAAAATGAGTATAAATAATTTCATTAAATAAATAAAATTAGATTATTATATTAAGGGTGGTGTTTTACAACCACTTTAGACACTCTATATATATTAAAATAAATAATTAATCATGGAAATTATAATAAAATTAAAAGGATGAAAATAATAATAAAATAAAAATACACATTTTAGTTTTCCCTAGATATTTATATATACCTTTAATTTAAGAATCCATGCCTCCTAAAAGTTCCACTTATTATTATAATAACTATTTTTTGGTATCCTTTTCATATCTAAGTGATCATAGTCACAACATTGGTAAAAGGGTATAAGTGGAAAGACATACAATAGAGATCCTTTTAGATGAGGGAAACATGGGAGCTCTCTGGGATTAGTAAAGTATGGGAACACTCCATCAGATGAGGAAAACTAGGGAAATATAAGAACCACCTTTTATATTTATCAATAAGAGGATAAATTTACCCCTCGTATATTATATTTATATCAATTGGGGAATTAAATAATTTCACCATAAGATTCACCCCTAGAATAATTAATTAGTTGTAATAAATAGTAAACAAATAATATTTAGTGAAATAAATTTAACTAAAAGTGGATTGTGTACAAAACCACCATTATAGATTTATTAATGATCCTAAAAATGGGTTAAATGTTAATAAAGATGATTATATATGGACTCTCAATATTAGGATCGAATTACTATCATTTAATGGTCATTCAAATGCCATTTTTATAATCCCAAGACCAAATATCATTTGAGATTTACCATTTCCCATAGTTACTGTTTTGATAATATAAATAAATTATTATTTATATTACCATTCAACAATAATTATTTATATATTAATATATCATTTAATTACATATTTAAAATTCCCTAAACATGAATACTATTTATATTTATAAAAAATATAAACAGTTTTACATATGGAAAATTTACAGTGGTTTAAAAATAGTTATTTTCATTATCTAATTTTTGACATCAATATCCCTTGTAATACTATAAATAAACCTAAATCGCATTGATAATCATCAAATAATAAGAATATATGGAAACAAAAACTAGATACCCAAATCAAAAAGGGGTTCAGTTTGACTTAATCTAGGACATGTCCATTAGTAAGGTTCTTATGTATTTTGCATCGAATTATAGAATTATATATGTATAATTACATCGCTTTATTAATAATTTATTTCAATAAATTCAATGGTTTATAAAATCATATATAATTGCAACACATTTCATTACCTTGGAATGAGGTGAAATTTTTCAAAAACTAATTTGAGGGACATGATTTCCAAACCTAATATATCATTGAACACATCCTATCATTGAATATCAAATCCGTTTTATTGATTAATATAATTTGAAATTATATAAAATTAAGATGAATTGTAAAATGAATTTACAATGGAGCCAAATTTTGAAAGAACAATGGTCGGTAACAAATTTATCAACCTCAAGTTAAATGTTCTATAACCACTATTCACAAAAGTAACGAAATTACAAATATATAATAGTCTTAGTGGTGAAATTTAAATTGAATAATCTATGTATAGGTTCACCAAATTTTATCGAATGAATGATCATCTGTATCTATATACAAATCTTCCTAACTATATTAATCATAACATATCATAAAAACCGAATATAATGATCATTAATCCATGTAATCTTGAAATATTTATAATCTATAGATTTATTATAATGTAATCTCATATGTTCATAAAAACATAAATTAATGATAATGTATTTCCCTTAATTTACATTACAAGATAGAATATAACCATAATTCCATAATATTTTACTAACATTATGGAAAAAATACTAACATCCTCTCACTTTAAACAATATTAATCACCCTTATATTTAATACTGATAGAAAAATTACATAAATTATTCTTTTTTTTTGTAATGGGTTTTTAGAGTATCAACAATATTATCATCTTTAGGAACATGAAGCATTTTAATATGACCCCTATAAATGATATTTGAAATTATAAGAACCCAATATTGAATATGATTGAGTCTCTTATTAGACCAGGCTTTCATAGCGTATGAAACAATTACACCATTACCACATCAGAGATAAAATGGTTAAATGGTTCTTGAAAAAACCCCTAGTTTAGTGTTTAAATTATTTATCCAAATATAATTTCTATCCAAATAAAATATTTTAATATAGTCATCTACGGTTAGAGAAACATTAATTTAAATTTCTCTGAATTTTTTCAAATTACTACACCTTCATTCAGGAAGTTCACAAATCATGACGGATATCTAAATTCATGTTTATCTATTTGTAAACTACAATATGTGTAACACTTTATAATGAGCTATTCCACACCAAGAAATAATAATATTACATTATTTTATATTATCACACACTATAATAAATTATTCAAAGATACCACATGACTTTTATGAGGTTTTAATTGGTATATACTCATCCTAGATAATTCATAAGATTCATTAGACTGAGTTTATAAAATGGAATAAATTATTGATAAAATAGAAAAATCATAATGAATCATTATCATACATTATTATTCTTTAATATTTTATGGATATTGTGCATATGAAATCATTTTCCATGAAACATTGTTAAATTACCCTTTTTTAGATCTCCTTGTTAAACCATTTTAGATCTTTACAGAGGTATGTTTTTTGACAAAGGAAAAGATTTAAATTTGATCCACTCTAAAGATATTACTTCTTGGCTTTTACATTTCTTCACTTGGATATGGTATTGAGAAGATATGTACCAAATAAAATTTCACTTATATCAAAACAATGATTTCATTTAAAATGAGAAGTATATAATCTTTATAAAATAATAACAATTTATATTTCTCCCACTATCCTATTTATATAAAAATATATAATCTTAATTTTTAATAATTAGAAACTCTTTTATACATTAATAAAAAAATACAATACAAAGAATATTATTTCAACCGATAAAAATCTTTTAGTGGCTTAAAACCTCATTATTATTTCCTACATCATGAAAATACTTAGTCTGAATCATATATACATCCTTGAATAATTTTCTAAAAATATATTTGGAATTGAGAACCTTTTTATATATTTTATAATCATGGTATTATATTATGGATAAACAAGTACTTATTGGTTTTAGTATATCATATTGAGAAACGGTTTTTTCATATAATACACCATGAAATGTTTTGATACCATTTTAAGTAGACACTTCATCATCCATGCTAGTATTTTATTGAATGAATATGTTCTACCAAAGGGTGTTTACCACATCATGTGGATATTCCATATTCAAATCTCCATTAGTGGACATGTATTCAATTTAAAAATCAATTTCCTTTAAACCTATATGAGAGTAAAAATTTATTATGACCTATTTCTATGATTTTGGATCTTCTTCTATGATTTTTATATAACCTTCATTCGACATGAGATTACATAACTATATATTTCATTATAATGTGTACCAAAACATATTGGTTCTTCTGTATACTTTTTCAGTTCATTTTCAATAATCCTTTCTATGTCCAGATTATCCATCATATAATTAACATTATGTTGTTGATCGTTAACATCTTGAAGAAAAAATATTCTCTGAATAACTCTTTTGTAAGTAAGATCCATTTATAAAAATATATGACGTATATATTTATATAATTTATTCTCTAATTATTTATAGAAATAATAACCCACTATCTCTTTATAATTAGCAATGAATGGAATGTAATCCAGTATAGGGTCAGGTTTTCTTAATGTAATACACCTAACAAATGCATCAAAACCCATTATATTCAAAAATAAAAATTTTGTTATTCTTTATAGTCCATATTTTATGTATTGTCTTTTGAATAAGAATTATTGGAATACAATATACTATAAATGGATCATTATCTATATAATTACACAAATTTAGAAAAGTATGATTTTATTATGAATATCACTCTATTAGGTGGGTTGGTGATCACAAACACTGATATTTGAGATTATAATATTTTCTATTGATGGATTTCTGTGTTTAAAATTTAAAAAAATTTCAATTATGGTACCAAACCAAATAGAGGGATTAGGAAGAGTATGTAGGATTTTATTAATGTCATCCACTAGTAGGTTCCAAAGGAATACAGGCGGGATACCACATGATGGTTGGTGATAACTGGGTAGGAAAGAAGTTTTTTATTGGTGAATCCAATGAGAATTTGTGGTTTTCATATAATATATTTCAATCTAGGGGCCATCAGTTGGTCAGTGACACCCACCCTCTATCTAGTGATATGAACATAGAAAAAATAACATTCAATGGGGGAGGGCCCCACATGGTATAATTCTTCTCCAAAAGGAGAAATTCAAACCCCAAAACATCCAAAACATTATGAAATATATTTAAGGATATAAATACACCCCATGGTTTCTTATAATGAACCAGTTACATTGACGTTTCATTATAGAGCCAAATTGTTTCACCTTTATATCATTGTTATACTGTCACGACACGTCCTCGGGGCCCATTCCGTGACAACCCCAAGCCCACCTTGTATAGTCCAGGTTCTCGCGACTAGAACCATAGGCGTAAATCCATTACCTGGGAAGGCATTTCCTTTATAAAAGAAAAAAACACAATAGTGTACGGTATTGAAGTAAGCACTAAGTAAAACTGAGTACAAATTAAGTGCTGAAAAGTAAATGGGCCAGTACGTAAACCCGGCTGTAATGTACAGTACAACTGAAAATCAAGTACAACTGAAAAAGGGACAACATCTAAAAAGGGATGCTCCTGGAATTTCCACTGAGAATCCTACATGAAGGGTATGTATAGATGACCACCTCAGCACTCCATGTCTATCGGTCTGCTCTGTGTTCCATCTCTTCGTGTGGTCCAACTCCGGATACCATCTGGCCTGGGCTCGCTCTCGGCCTCCGTTAATGCTGTCTGTCATCTGCAATAAACACAATGAAGTGCGGGCATGGACCATGTAGGGGAGAGTATAAAGATACACAGCAGGGACCCCGAGACCCCCGAAGGTCTCTCAGATTCCATGAAGTATAAACCATATAATAAAGTTAAATCCATGAAGTATCAATAAACCGTACATAGGTATATGCCCATACATATACATATGTTATCAATCTTAGTTCAGCTCCAACTCTCAAGCCCATGAACAACCCAGTCTACACAGGAGAGAAGTCAATCACATCGATGATAATGATTGAATGTCAAGACACATCTCACATAGGAATACATCTTTCGTATAGTGATAGAGATGATCAGATGTTGTCACTGATTCATCTAAGCTATCAGACCCAGACATGATACAAGGCCAGCTACTCTGTTGGACCCACATAGGATACAAGTACAACGGTCAATACTGTCAGACCCACATAGGATACAAGAACATTAGTCATCAACGTCGAACCCACAGTGGATTCTAGTACAGTAGACATCGCTGTCGAACCCACAATGGATTCCAGTACAATAGTCATCACTGTTGAACCCACAGAGGATTCCAGTACTCTAGTAAATGTTGTTGCAGCTAGCTCTAGGGTTCATGCATACAGAACGCTCGATTCCGAGAGGGTCTGTTCCTCGAGAAATGGTGGTCAATACATAAACTGTCATGAATTCTAGATTTTATGTATCTCGATACTCCGTCTCATCAAAAGGAACACAACTTAATAGACAGAACATCAATCAGATGCCCGGTCCGAGGGTTATTGGATTTTCTGTTCCAGGGGCCAGGTTGGAATTACACTAGTTCCTAACCTGGTCGTTTTCCAATTTTGTCCAAAACTCACTTAGAGTATCTAAAAAGAATCTCCTCATCGTAAGGGTATCAGTGCCGTAGACGGTGCATCAATCGGACACATGGTCAAGAATTTATTAGCATTTAAGCGAAACGGGCCAGACCCGTCAAGCCCTGGGGGATGGCGGGTTGGCCCATCCTAGCTCGGCGGGTCTGACCCCGCTATGGGGTCAGCCCAGCCTGGGGGGGGGGGGGGGGCGTGGCTGGCTGAGCAGATCTAGGGAGCGGCCCCCGATCTTCTGAAACGGTGGCGCCGAGCGGCGCCGTGGTTCCTTCGGCCCATCCGATTCTTCTTCGGCCGAGCAGCCCGCGAATGCGGGCCGTGGTTTATCTCTACGCGGTCGGTACACAGCTACTGCATCATTCGGTCGCCATCGGCTCTGATTTCCACCGACAAAATAGTCATGAACCATTGTAGGTTCATCGGGCCATGTTCGTTTAGCCCACACCCTCCACGTTAGGTGATATCAATTGGCCGAAGACAATACAAGCAATTCCATGAAAACAGGGTACAAAGTATTCAATTAAAATTGTACGATCCCCAACCTCGATTTCAAGTACATTTCATATCGACGATCCATGGAAGATGAGTGTCGTGGAGGTCGGGTTTCACGGAATACAGACGTCGATTCTATTGACTTTGGAGTGCATCCGAAGAATACACGTCATCAAAGTAGTTCTTCGCGTTCTTCGCCGGAGATGTTCTTCATCGAGAGAAGAACACTATTCTTCCAATCCTCCTAAGCTTACCCAAATTTCTCCCAACACAACATGTTCCAACCAAAAACAAATAGCTAAGGCAATTATATTATTCACACATGAATTTCAAAATTCAAGCACTTTAATTAATTAATTGTAGAGTTCTATCATTAATTAAAAAGTGTTGGAAAAAATTTATGGGAGTGAGAAGGAGATAGAAAGTCACGATTAATGTGGGGAGTTTTCCAATGTAAATGAATGGGAGTTAATTCAGAGTTGAAGAGTTAGGGTCTCGTGTGGGCCCCACAACACAATATCCTCTCATGGGAGGTTATGTGGGTGTGGACCCCACCTATAACTCTCCCTTTTAGGAAATAACCAACTCTTAAACAATAAAATTTTGTACAAGAATTTTATTTTAATTTAATATAAATCCACCAAAATTAACTTCTCCTCCCGAGAAAATGAAACTGCGGTAAAGGTCCCCTTAAGAAAATTCTGGTGCTGAGAGTTTATCGGTGCCCTTGGATTTCAATTCTGAGCAACAGTTCAAAAGATAGAAAACCCTGCACATACGTTTACTGAATATACCCGAACAAAACATCAAAAATTGATTCTGGGAACACCGGGCCATAGAATCAGGCGCCGTTAGAAACCGCTGACTCATAAAATTCTAGTGTATTTATGAAAAAAAATTCCTTGAAATTTCTGGGTCTTAACATTAACCCCACCTCAGGGATTTACATCCCCATAAAGCTAAAACACACACTAGGGAAAAAAATTGGGGTACTGAGAACGCTTCTGAGCTTCCCTCTCCCATGTTCTCTCGTGTAGGTTCCCGTACTGTCAGCGAATGCGCACCAGAGGAATCGACCATCCACATAGGAACTTCTCCTGTTGATCCTCGATCTCCACCTGGACCTCCGTGAATGTCACCCCGTCATCGATTTCCAGCTCCCCTTGATTGATGATGTGGGTCGGGTCATGCACGTATCTCCTCAGCTGATATACATGGAAGACGTTGTGTACCCGGTGCAATTGAGGTGGAAGGGCCATGTGGTAATCCAACTCACCCACTCTACTAAATACATATAAAGGACTGATGAAGCATAGAGATAACTAGCTTCCCCATCCAAATCACTGTAGACCTCGTCGAGGTGAGACCTGTAGGAAAACATTGTCACCATCCTCAAACTCCAATGGTATCCATATCCTTTCAGCATAGGTCTTTTGTCTGCTCTATGTAGTCTTCATTTTATCATGGATGATCCATAACATCTCTATCGTAGCATGAACCATCTCACGTACTACAGGTGTTGACTCCCCTCGGTCATTCCAACACAGAGGTGATCTGCAAGTTCGGTCATACAGTGCCTCGTAAGGGGCCATACCGATGGTGGAGTGGTAACTGTTGTTGTACGAATACTCTGCAATGGGTAATTGATACTTCCAGTTGTGACCAAAGTCGAGGAAACATGCATCGAGCATGTCCTTGAGAGTCTGAAAGGTCCTCTCTGTCTGGACGTCTGTCTGAGGATGGAAGGCGGTGCTCAGACATTACTGCGTCCCAAAATCCTCTTATAACCCCTTCCATATCCAGGAATTGAATCAAGCATCTCGATCCGAAACAATAAAATATGGTACACCATGAAGACATACGATCTCTCGAATGTAGAGGCATCCCATGCTCTTTACTGAGCCTTACTCTCTGATCGGTATGAAGTGGGATAACATGGTGAGTAGTTGTATGATCACCCAGATAGATTCATGTCCTCTGGATGTACTTGGATTCCACATCACAAAATCTATGTATATCTCATCCCACTTCCACTCTGGGACATCTAAGGGTTGTACCAAGCCTTCTGGTACTTGGTGCTCCGCCTTCACTTGCTGACAAGTGAAGCATCGTGAAACAAACTCTACTACTGCTTTCTTCATACTCAACCACCAGTGTTGTCATCTGAGGTACTGATACATCTTCACCAATCTTGGATGTACCGCTATAGGGTAAGTGTGAAAATTTCTTAGCACCTCCACCCATAGTGCAACTAGTACCATGTTACGCCCTCTAAAGTGGATGGCGTTCTACCCTCCTTCAGAAAATCCATCAGGTGCCTACCCGACGGATATCTGAGCATGTTGCATCTCACAGTCAACATCCCCACGCTATTCCTCTCTGACTCGCTAAAGAAGTGGATGAGTGATTTTGAGAGACTGAAGAAAGGATACTCCATCTCTATTCACAAAGGATATCTGCAATGCGACTAGCTGCTCTGTCGCCTCTCCCAGCAGATGAATGCACGTTCTCTTACTAAGAGCATTTGCTTCAACATTCCCCTTCCCAGGAGTATAGACTATCTCGAAGTCATATTCCTGGAGGAACTCAAGCCAATGTCATTGTATCTGGTTCAGTTTCTTCTATTAGAAGATGTACCTTAGACTCTGGTGGTCAGAGAAGACTGTAAAGCACTCGCCCATCAAATAGTGCCGCCAAATCTTCAAGGCGAAGACCACTGCTGCTAAATCTAGGTCATGGGTAGAGTAGTTTTTCTCGTGTTGTCTCAAATACCATGAACCATATGCGATCACCCCTTGCTCTGGCATCAGGACACACCCATGTCCGGTCCCTAACATGTCGCAGTAAACCACATACTGCACACCCTCTTCTAGTAGCCTCAATATGGGAACACTTTTCAACCTCTACCTCAGCTCCTCAAAGAACTGATGGCATCTATCAGGCCACACGAAGGGTTTCACCTTCTTCATCAAAGCTGGAAGCGATGATGCAAATCTGGAGAAGTCCGGCACAATTCTCTGATAGTACCTAGCCAAACCCAGGAAACTCCGCACCTCTGTCACACTCTTCGGTGGATCCCAAATAAGCACTACCTCGATCTTCACTGGATCCACTGCCACCCCAGCCTCCGAGATGACATTTCCCAAGAATTGAACCCCTCGAGTCTATAACTGGCACTTCGATAGCTTACCATAAAGTTGGTTCTCTCAGAGTGTTTATAGTACTACCCGCAAATTGTAGTCGTGCACCTCCTCAGTAGTCGAGTAAATCAGTATGTCGTCGATGAAGACTACGAAAAATTGATCGAGGTAAGGCTAGAAGATCCTATTCATGAGACTCATGAACACTGCTGGAGTGTTGGTTATTCCGAAAGACATAACCAAGAACTCGTAGTGGCCATACCAACACCTGAAGGTCGCCTTCTGCACATCCTTGTCTCGAACTCTGAGCTGGTGATAGCCTGACCCGAGGTCTATCATCGAGAACCATTGTGCTCCCTTGAGCTGATCAAAGAGGTTTTCAATCCTCAAAAGTGGTATATGTTGGAGTAGATATCAGTGTTATCCTGTGTTATAGGTCTATGTAGAAGTCTACCTCTCTTCCAGTGGGTAGTCCTAGAATGTCGTCAGGAAAAACATCTGCATACTAATCCACAACAATAGGAAAACTCAGACTCTGCACATCAATCGCTTCGAGGATGAGACTAGCCAACTGATGTGTGATCGGATTCCCTCTCCTCTGCAAAAGTCCATACTTCCCTGCAAAGGCTCCCTTCTGGCTAGTGAAGGTAAACATTGTCCCATCAATGCAGACACACCAAACATTGAACCTAAGATAGTAGATCTGAGCATGGACTGTAGTTAACTAGTCCATACCCAAGATGACGTCATAAGGCCTCAATGCTTCTACAAAAAGATCCTATCCAATGCTCTCACCTCCTAGAGTAAACTCACACTTCCGGAACCAGTGTGTAAACATTGATTCTACATCCGTTGGAGTCTCTAGCCATAAGGATCGAACCAACGGATCCATCTGAATCTCTGTGTTCCGAACAATGGTAGCGGCAATAAAATAATTACTCTCACATGTGTCTATAAGTACTGCAGCAAGGGTGGAGTAGAAATAGATAGTACCTAAAATTATTTAAGGTGCACCATTGTCGTAGTCCCTGACTTCCAAGACCAGAGCCTACCTCTTACCGCTAGCTCCCCATGGTTAGGGTGGACCTCCTGGTGGTGGTGGTGGTAGAGCCTTGAAACATCGTCCACCACCTGCTGGTCGGCTAGCTCCTATGCCTCATCCGCCTGCTCCTGTTGGACCACCACGGTCGAACCTCTGCCTCTGCCTGTGAGGTCCCTCTACTATCTTCTACTTATCTGCATGAAGGGTCAGGAAGTCATGAGCCTGGTGGTCCTACCCACCATATGCATAGTAATGCCTATTCCTCGTAAGGCTGTCTCTGTTTCATGTCCCCCACACAACCGATCTTGTATCCTGAGGTCTCCCACCTAATGGCCTGGTCTGCTTGGACATCTGTGACATCTGTCTGCTATCGGCTGCAGAATACTCCGCCACGTGTCACCCAATGGTGGGTCTCACTACTGGTGTCTTCTCAGCGAGGAAACTCTCCACTAGAAGGGATCTCTCCATCACCACCGCCTGCGTCGGCATACTGAGAGGAATTGTCAAAGCTATGACTTTGTGCCTGAGTCCCTTCTCGAAGGTCTGGGCCCCGAAAAATGGGTCCCGCACCATATATGTGGAGTAGCGTGAGAGTTCAGGGAACCTCACTGAGTGCTGAGCTACATTCATTTTTCTTTACTGTAGATGAAGTAACTCTTGAATCCGCACTGCATGAAGGGTGGCTAGAACAATATCTGAGCGGAAGAGACTCTCGAAGTCTGTCCAATGTAAATATGTCTCTCCATGAACCTGGAGCATCAGGCTCCACCATCTACCTACTAATGTGTGTAGGAGACTCGAGGCAAGGATCACCATAAGGTCAACTGTTGTCCCTACCAATCTGAACACTCTGACAATAGCCTCTATCCAGTCCTAAGTTTCTTGTGGTTCTGTCTCTCTACGGAACCTGGGCGGCCTCTATCGCTAGAAGTCATGCAACAGACTCGGGTGGCGTGCACTCTCGGCTATTGGGGATGGTGGTATTGGTGGCCCAGTAGGTAGTGGTACCGTTGGTGCCTTCGTTGTGATGGGGCCATGCACCAAGGCCTTGTCACTCGGTGGGCTTCCATCTCGTACATAACTCGGAACCCTATATGGCTACCTTCGTGGGGCCATCCTGAAAAGAAACATGTGTTCTATGGTCAAACAATATACCTGGTGAACTTACACAAAGTATTCAGAATGAAATCATTGGAAACACACATGCAATCAGAGTTTTCCTACACTATGTCGGAAATCAGAGATCAGGGTCCTCGTGTATGGATACGCCGGTCACCGCACCAACACTGGACTCCCTGGACTAAAAACAACATTCAATACTCTTAACACTTTCTCCATAGAAAAGAATGATTAGAGTCCTAATTTCTGCAGTAGAATCGACTCCTCTGATACCAATTTGTCACTACCCGTCCTCTGGGCCCATACCCTGACTACCCCAAGACCGTCATCCATAGGCCAGGGGCTAGCAACTAGCACCATATGCATTAATCCCTAAGATGGGAAGGAATTTCCTTTATAAAATCAATAAAACACAATAGAGTACACTACTGAAGTAAGCACTAAGTAAAACTCAGTCCACAAGTAAGTGCTGAAAAGTAAATGGGCCAGTATATAAACCCAACTGTAAAGTACAGTACAACTGAAAAGAAAGTACAACTGAAAAAGGGACAAAACTAAAAAGGGCATCTCCTGGAACATCCAACAATAATCCGACCCGAAGGGTAGGTACATATGTCCACCTCAACACCCAACTTCTATTGGTTCGCTCTGTGTACTGTCTCTCCATGTGGTCCACCTCCGAGTACCATCCAGTCTTGGCTCTCTCTCGTCCTTTGTCAATGTTGTCAGTCATTTGCAACCAACACAACGAAGTGAAGACATGGCCCATGCAGGGGTGAGTATAACGATACTCAGTAGGGACCCCAAGACCCCCGAAGGTCTCTCAGATTTCTCAAAGGATAAACCGCAAAAGAAAGTTACAACCATGAAATATCAATGAACCATACTTAGGTATATTCCCATACATATACCTATGTTATCAATCTCAGTTCGGCTCCAACTCTCAAGCCCAATCACAACCGAGTCTACACAACAAATAAGTTAATCACATCGATGATAATGACTGAAAGATAAGACTCTTCTCACACAGGTATACATTTTTCGTATAGCGATAGAGATAATCAGATGAAGTCATTGATTCATCTAAACTATCGGACCCATATAGGATACATGTCCAGCTATGTTGTCGAACCCACAGAGGATACAAGACCAGCTCCTCTATCTGACCCACAAAGGATACAAGTACATGGTCCAATACTGCCAGACCCAAACATGATATAAGAACAGTAGTCATCGCTATCGAACCCACGTAGGATTCTAGTATGGTCGTCATCTCCATCGAACCAATGGAGGATTCTAGTATGGTAGTCATCACTGTCGAACACATGGAGGATTATAGTACTGTAGTCGATACAATTACAGCCAGCTCTAGGGTTCCTGCACAAAGCACACTCGATACTGGGAGGGTCCGCTCCTCGAGCAAAGGGGGTCGATACATAAATTGTCACGAATTCTAGAGTTGATGTATCCTGAAGTTCGGTCTCAGGAAAAGGAACCCAGCCCAATAGAAGATGCGTCAATAGGACACCCGGTCTGAGGGATATTGGCTTTTCGGTTCCAGGGGCTTGTTGGAATTACACTTGTTCCTAACCCGACCAATTTATAATGTTGTCCAAAACTCACATAGAGTATCGCAAAATGACCTCCTCGTCATAAGGGTCCCTGTACCATAGACGGTGCATCGATTTGATGCACGGTCAAGATATTATTCACATTTAAGCGAAACGGGCCCGACCAATCAAGCCTGGTGGGCTGGCGGGTCTGCAGGTCCCGGCCCAACGGCTCCGACCCAGCTAAAGTGTAGGCCCGGACCAGCCATGCCAGGCCATGCCCGGCCTTGCTGACCCCTTAGCCTGGTTGGACCCTCCGCACCAGGACGGTCCGACCCGACATCCCAGCGGGCTTGATGAGCTGGGCCCATTTCGCTTAAATGCGAATAACTTCTTGAATGTGAGTTCGATCGACACATTGTCAACGACACTGGGACCCTTACGACGAGGCTCGGCCCAGACCGGCCCAGATAGGCATGGCCCTGCCCGGACGTGTGTGGCCCGATAGAGCTGGGATCGGACTGGCTTCGTGGTGCGCGGCCCGGTCCACGGCCAGGCGTATCTGGCCAACTGGCCTAGCGGATCGGAGGCGTGGCCCCCAGACTTCCGAAACAGCGACACCGAGTGTCGCCTCTTTCCTATCCGGCCAGCCATAGCCGGTTGTTCATCCCAGCGCGAGTGGGCTGCCCGGGCCGGCCGTGGTTCTCCAGCGTGACAGCTCCAGGTGTCGCGGCCTCCTTCAAACCGCCCGGCAGGCAGCCGTCCGGTTCACCGCCAAAGTATCCCGAGGAGAGCGAGTCGCGGTCCTCTACAGTGCGGCGCCATTGTGGCGCCCCGGTTCCTTCGGCCCGTCCAGTTTCAGCTGGCCGGTTCTTCTTCTGCTGAGCAGCCCGAGGATTCGGGCCGCTGTTCTTCTCTATACAGCCGGCACACTGCTGTCACTTCCCCTAGTCTCCATCGCCTCTGATTGCCTCCACCAAAACAGTCCAGAACCATCAGAGGGTTATCAGGCCATGTTCGTTTGGCCCAGGCCATCCGTGTTAGGCGATATCAATTGGGCGAAGAAAATACAAGAAATTCAACAAATAATGGGGTACATATTATTCACTTAAAATTGTACAAATCCCTACCTCGATTTCAAGTATATTGAACATCGACGAGCCGTGGATGATAAGCGTCACAGAGGTCGGGCGTCGCGGAATACAGACGTCGATTCTGTTGAAGTCGGAGTGCGTCTGAAGAAAAAGTGTCATCAGAGTAGTTCTTCACATTCTTTGTCGAGAGAAGAACATTATTCTTCTAGTCCTCCAGAGCTTACCCAATCTTCTCCCAACACAATGAGTTCCAAACAAAAATAATATCTAAGGATATTATTTTATTCACACATGAATTTCAAAATTCAAACGATTTAATTAATTATTTTTTGAGTTATATCATTAATTAATAAGTTTTCAAAAAATTTTATGGGAGTGAGAAGGATATGGAATGTCACAGTTGAAGAGGGGGGTTGTCAAAAATACATGAAGGGGATTTAATGGGGAGTTGAAGGGTTAGGGGATCGTGTGGGCCACACCACATATTATACTCTCATGGGAGTTTATGTGGGTGTGGGAAACACCTCTAACTCCCCCTTGTAACAAATAACCAACTCTTAAAAAAAATTGTGCACTACAATTTTATTTTAATTTAATATAAATCCCCAAAAATTAACATCTCCTCCAAAGAAAACACAACTGCGGTAACGGTCCCCTTAAGAGAATACAGGTGCGACGAGTTCATCAGTGCCCTCATATTTGAATTCCGAGTAGTGGTTCAAACGATATAAAAACACGCAAATAAGTTTACTGAACATACCTGAAAAAAACATCAGAAATTGATTCCGGTCACACTGGGCCTCAGAATCAGGCGCCGTCAGAAACTGCAGACTCGTAAAATTCCATAGTATTTAACAAATAAATTTCCATGAATTTTCTGGGTCTTCACATATACTCTCATTAAATTATCACTCTTTCTCCATCTATTTTCTTGTTATAATTTTTATGTCGATTAGAGAGTGTGATTAAAATGGATTATGCTAAGTTAGTATCTTGTTCTTTATTTTATTATGTGCTGAATAGAATTTACTATGAGGGGGATTGTGGCTTACTACCATAAATTTATGAGAATTGGGGTTTTGAGACACATGTACAAAAAAGATTGTTTTGTATTTGGGTTTCATGAAACCAAATACTAAAAAAATAATTTATTACACTTTTAAATACATTTCATGGTGTAATTAATAATTTTTAATGGGTTTGGTTTCTTTCTACAACCCTAAAAATCAATTTATAAACCAAACCTCTCATGGTATATGCAGGTGTGACACATATGGATCCCTTCATGGATTATTTTTCAAATACATTATAAATATAAGATGATTTGTATTTTAATGTTATATTTTTCTAAACTCATTTAGTTTTAATTTTCACGTAAAATATATAAATTCCAAAAAAAGTATTTTCTAAAAAAAATCTCCGCATATGTTATTTTTTTAACAAGACCCAATATTTGTATTGGTGCCAACCTTTATCATAAAACCATAATTGGATTCAATAAAAAACAAAATTAAATATGGCTTTAACTCAAAATCCAATGGTGATATAGAAGGAAACTGTGACATCCTGGGAACATATGAAATTCAATGGTGCCTTGAGCCCAATGGTCCACATGGCCTCAACCAAATCTCCGATAATTACAGAGGATGCCAACATGAATTGAGGGTGTTGGTTGTGTCTTTGGGGGGACGATACCCACATTACCAAAGTCACACAATGGTAAAATCAACCAATAAATAGTGAAAAATAGTATAACAATTAATAAGAAGTGAAAAAATATGTAAATAACCAAGAAAATGATAACAAGAATAAATAGAAGTAACTTAATTGTATATAATATATCATAATGTCATGTCTATATAATATGAAAACAAGGATACATGAAGTAGGTTGAATTACTAAATAATTTATAAAAAAATTCCTAAAGGGAAAACTATATCCATCATTATGAGCTCTATCTTACTAATCTATAACCATCTCTATCTTAAGTCAATCCAAAATTCATGCTTCAATTAGGGGACACTTCACTTTGTCAACACTTGTAAGAAAGTTGTCTATCTGGGTGTTAGTGGTGGCCCAAATAGGGTGGTCAATAAATATTATTAGGCCTCCAAATAATTCATCTATAAATAACCACACATTGAATATAATATGGTAGTTTTAATAAATAATATAGTAAATAAGGAATAATAATTGTAAATGGGATAGAAGTAGTTTCTGAAATGAACCCAGGTAGACACTAACGACGTAGGCCCATACTGGAATTAGCCTGAATAGTATGAAGGGTCATAATACATGATATCTAAATTATAAGGGATTTCATTACAGCTATCACATTTATAAGTGACATCATCCCTAGTATAAAATTTAAAATGGATTCCATTCCCAGTATCATAGAAAAGGGATTCCACTCCCAATATCAATATATAGGGACATGATTCCTAGTATCATAAAATATTGACATGATGCCTAGTATCACAGCATAGGGATGACATACCCAGTATTATAGAATTATGATTCTATTCTCTTATTATATCAAAAATATATATGGGTTTCCTTTCCAATTAAATTATAACTAGGTTCGTCATGCCTATTTAATTATAACAACGTTCCTCATGCCCATTTAATTATAACAAGGGTCATCATTCCCATTTAGTATAAACAAGTATAATGGTTATTATTCTCATTCATTAGAATTTTTTTGATTCATTATACCCATTAAATAATAAATTTCAAGGGTCTTTAGGCCCATTTAATAATAATTTTCAAGGGTTTTCAGGTAAATTCAATAATAATTAACCATTGTCTCTAATATGAGTTAAGATGTATTCCATTTCTCGTTATCATTTACTATAAACATTGGTGTAACCATTTTTCAATTTTAAATTGATGACGTGGGATTACCACTCCCTATTATTCAATTCAATTATTTATATGAGTGTTAGACATACTACAACACTATATGCATCGATTGCATTTGGAATAGAACAATTTAGAATCAAGAACAAACACATCAATTGGTTCATTGTCCATATTCTCATTTAATCTATTTAGGCCTGTTAGAGGGAACATCAAACAAGGAAATTTCATATATGTTACTTGGACTCAAGGGGACTAACATGTTTATTCGGTTCCAAAAAAGAAAAATAATTTAACAAAATTACAATTCAGGGTCAAATCATGAGGAAACACATGTGTGGCATAATGTACCATAATATAAAACATCAAAACATGAGGAATAATTTATAGACCACCTACCAAATAATTTTATAACTATCCTGACATAGTATCAGCTTTTAATTCATCCCATATTGGATGAAATTTAACGAACTGACCAACCACGTAAAATATGGAATATGAGCCTACACCTAAATAACATAATCTAGGAGGATGGAAATGAAGAACATGTAAAAAGAAATTAATTTATTAATGTTGTGTATTTAATGATACAAATAGTGCAATGGTGGACCCTCATATGAAAAAATTATAAAAATCAAGGTTATGCCTTTAAATGAGCTCATTAGTGAAGTAGGAGGCCCTCATATATGCATTAATGAGGAAATGGAGTATAGGGTTATGTTAAGATGATTATGAGGAAATGTGTTCTTTTCACCAAAAATATCTGGGCCACACTGTTTTTTCTTACGGTTAGGCACCCTATGTTCCTTCTTCTATACTATGGGGAAACCTGAATGGTGAGGCCAATTGGTTTAAAAATACTTGTGTCAACAATACAACACATCGTTGCAAAAAAAATCTGTAGTTTTTTCAAGGTAATGTTTCCCCTAGTGAACAATTAGGGAAACTTGTGCACCCTACACCACCCACTATCCAACCCCACATAGTTATAATAGATTGTGTGGTCTAGGTTTCACGTCTTTTAATAACCCTGTGGACCATTTGTTTCTACACTAACTGGGGTTCTATGGTCCAAACATCCCTAGACACCCTAGAAAACAACATAACCTCATTAAGAATCTATATTAGGTCCATAATAAGGAATTATACAAAAATTAAAATCATCTATACATTTGATACAACCCAGGTTCGAATATTCACCCCCCATTAAAGTAACTGGTCCCTGAGTTCACCTTCCAAGGGAGGGAAAACATTATATGAGAATAATTCTGGCCACTGAGCATATATGTCGACCTCCCACTTCCAAGTCTCATTCTTCACCCAATTTTTCTTCCATATAACTCATTCTAATGTCACAAACCAACATTGGATATCCTTCATACTATGATCAATGATGTATGTAGGGTAATCCTCAATAGAATCATGAAATACTATCTCAACATATAGAGGATCAAATGTATAAGATGTTGTTGAATGATAATAGAGAAGCAATGAAACATGGAAGAATTCATGCATCGCATGGTAAATATGAGGCAAAAGAAACTGATAGGATTCTATACTGAATCTTTCCTAAATATTAAATGTCCTGAAAAATGAGGATACAAATTTCATTTTCTCTACATCCATCTATTCCCAATTCTAGGTAAATCTCGTAAGAATATGTGATCACTGACCTCAAACTCTAGTTGTCATCGATGATGATCAATATATGATTCCATTCAAGATAGACAATTTTATATATACTTTCTTATCATCTTAATCTACTCTAAAGTCTCTTAAATTATATTTGGATCTAGTGGCCCTACCTCTATGGCCTCTAATTGTCATAGGTGTTACCGGAACAACCAACCCAATAGGGCCTCATAAGGGACTATCTGAATATTTACCTGATAATTAAAATTTATGTGAAGTAAATTATAGGAATGTTTTTCTCTATAGAACTTCTAAAATCAGGAGCACATTTATAGAGAATATCATCTAGAACTTGAAAAGTACATTTTGACTAACCATCAGTATGAGGGTGAATGTACATTCTAAGGATAACCTATATACCCATAACCTTCTACAACACCTTTCAGAACCTTGATGTAAAGTTTTCATCCCAATAATAAATGATAGTACGAGGAACCTCATATAGTAAGATAATCTCCATGACATTTAATATTCCTTTCTAAAAAACTAAGAATGTCTCTCAGATTGAAAGTAAGTGGGACACTTTCATCAGTCATTCAATGCATACATGTAACACCTGAGACTTTTATGTTATATAAATCATCAAAGAAATCTTTTTCTACACACAACACTTTCTTGTCTTGCTTTACACAAAATCGCGAGCTTCCTCGATAGCTTGCATCGTACGCAATACCGTGTTTCACTAAACAACGATATACTATTAAAATATTATTAAAACTAGCCATTATGAATAGTAATAACCACTTTTGAAATTTTATAATTTTTATTTTTCAAAATGGAGTTCATTTTTGGATTCTTAATATCGAAATTATCCTAGGGTGAAATATTGGTATTTTTCTGAAAACTTTCAATTTTTGATGAATAGTAAAACCACTAAGTGGTAGTTAAAAAACTGAATTTTTCATAAAACTTAAATTTACCGCTTCTGTGAGTGGAATTTCGAAAATCTGAGAGACCCAGTTGATGTCAGTAAGTAAAATGTTTTTCAATGAGATGAAAATAATTTTTTGGTGAATAGTAACTTTTTACTTTTTTTAACCATGGTTAAAAGTACATAGGGTAATTAAGGGTAACAATGATATTATTATTACCCTAACACATGTCCTAATTTTATTGGACAAGTGTAATTCGACCAAAAACAACCTTACGAATAAAATATGACCATTTAGGCCCACTTGGATTAGATTAGGACATTTATTATTAATTTATTTAAAGAAGGGTTAAAATAGTTAAAATCAATGTTTAATAAGTAAATAATTTTTAATATGGGGTTATAAATAAGATAAATTCGACTATAAATATTCATTAGAAAGAAAAAAATAATTCCTACATAATGGTATTTTATTTGTAAATTTTAGACATTATATAATATAATTTATTTATCACACAAAGATGATGCAGTAATTATCTTATTAATGAAATATTGACATAATTGATGTTATAAACACCAAAATAAATGCAATTTTACACTTTTTATGAACTCCACTAATTTCCTAGATTAATATGACATGTTAGTATTGATTTAATTAATTTTTTTCTAACTAATATTTCTGTTATGATTTTCACAAAAATTAATTACTAAATAGTGTCAAAATTGAAATAAAATAGTTTTTAAAACAAATATTATATTAGTAATTGTTTTTTTATTCCTAAAAATCTAAGTATTGGACAAATGACTTATATAAGGTTATATATATTAATAATAAACAACTTTGGGTTCGTTTGGCTACTTATAATAATTTTATTATCCTTATAGTATAAGAACACAAGAAGACACGGTAAATGTAAAATTATTTAACTTAACGTTCAATCTGCATTATAAGGTTAAAATAGGAACCTAAACTTGTCTAAATTATATTATATGAGAGTATTTCTACCCATCACCACTTTATCTTCTAAATAAATCATTTTGGAGCTATTTAAAACCGAACTTGACTTTATAATAAAATAATATTTTTAGTTATTCTAAAGGTGCCCCTCTCCTCCCTTATAAAAGGGCACCTCCTCCCTATCTTCATCACACCACTTTGATCCTTCAAGATCATCCAACCCGGCCACTTTCTCCTCTACACTTCCCTAGAGACATCCTAGAGGTTCTGGTCTTCTTAAAAGACCTATTTTAGTGCCCTAAATGGAGGTCTCAAAGAAGCACTTCAAAGAAGAGGTAATGTCTGTTACCGATTCTTTCATCTTTATTTCTTCTTCCACATCTTCTTATTTAGTTGTTTCATTATGAAGTAATAACATCATTATCCCTCATATACTTATATGTTATTATAAGTATGAGACAACCCTATTTCACCTTCCATCCATCCTACGGAAAAGAAATCACTGCGCGTGCGTACGTACGGAATACCATCTCCACGTCGTGGTGTAATCTATTTTCCACCACCACCTTACTTGGATGGGTATAATGGTGTAAATAATGACTATATATGACTATTATAAAGTGATACTAATTCTGAAATAGTATACATACACTCCAATACAATTCCATGATCATAGAAACGATATCATCACTCGTGCGTATGTACGGAATACCGTCTCCACGATGTGATGCGACTCGTTCTACATGATCATCATTTCATAATGATTATATAAATGAATTTAATGAATTAATATGATATATATTACACTAATAACATTCTGGATATGATTTATCTATAACCAAAAGAGAATAATAAAAATTTATTTGACAAAACACGCATAAGAACAAAAAGATATAAACACCCGAATAACAAGTAGCAATGAAATATTACAACTAAAAAGATAAGAATATGGCCATATATGATATCATAAAAATAAGTATGATTCTTTAATAAGTTAATAACATTATTTAAATCATTATACAGGAGGTTCGGACATGTACAAAGCATATCGGACCTAAGGTAAGGGAAAATATCACAATCTCGTTTTTATCTGAGATTATTTACGCTTTGGTATTTACTGGGGTGTATTTTATCATCCAAATCCATGTTTCCTCAATATGTAATATTTATATCCTTCTACAATAGTTTATATCCAATTTTACCCTTCGGTGAGTTTTTAGTAAAATATATGAAAGGAATCTTTTGTTGTTTTTCATACGAGGTACTTTTTTACTTTTCCGAAAAAAGTAAGAGAAGAATGTTTTTTTAACTTATACGGCATGAATGGATTTTTAAAACATTATTTCCAAGAATATTCCTTTAAATTTTTTCAAGTTTATTTTTAATCAACTTCTTTTATATTAGAATTGTATGAAATGTTAAGAAAGGAAAAGTTTTTTTGAAGTAGAAAGGATATTTTCCTCAATAATGGAGTTCAAGTGTTTTATCAAAATTCTATTCCATCTAAGATAATATAGGGTTCTGTTTCTATCCCTATTATTACATGTATTTGATTATGTTGTTATGTAAATCTTTTTATGAATTCCTTTATCTTATATGAATTGTTTTATGATGTCATTTTGTTTATGAATCTCATTTTTATTACATGGGTTATGTAATGATGTATGATTTAATATTTTGTGGAACACATATAAATGGTATCATTATGAGATGGGTGGGACCTATATCTCCCTCCAATGAATTTGATAAAGATTTTATATCTCATCAGATAGACATGGCTGGAACGGTAGGTTATATCGGTTCAGTGAAACAGGACTGAAACGAGGGTGACTCGGTTCAGAAATGGACTTTGTCCACAAAGATAGTCTTGGAAATGAGTCTTGACTAATAAGATATGATTTTCTATGATTATGTGTGTATGCCACAATGTTTCATGTTTTAAGTTATGATTATTGGGATTTCTTTTCACTACTATGATTTATCCCATGTTATGAAATTATGCTCCCTTTTACAGGTTAAGATTTCCAAAATGTTATGTTCTTATGAATATGATGTGATTGATACCTCTTTTGTTTATCCTTACTGAGCATTTGAGCTCACCCTTTTGTATTTTTTATCTCCCCAGGTCATGAAGAAAGTTATTAAGTATAATATGCCAAAAAGAGACTCTAGATATGATGAAATAAATGGGAGGCAAAGTAGATGCTTTATGAACCAGTTGTTTATGTTTCCAAGTTTCTAAAGACACTATACCTATACGGTCCTTTATTGGTTTTGTTATATGTTGTAATAAGTGTGCTTATATTATGATATAATAACAATGTATGTAAAGTATGGGTCGTTATAGTTGGTATCAAAGGAAAGGTATAGTCAACCTTTGGAAACTAGGATGCGAAATCCTTAGTAAGAACCCTAAGGATAAGTCTAAGCATAGAACACAATATTAGTGTTTTATAAATGGCCATGAATAACCTAGGATAAGATCTTAAGTGTGAAATTTTATTCTTGATTATGTGGTTTTCCAATTATAATTAGTGTTGCTCACACTATTCTTCTTGGTTTTAGTCAATGGCTGGAACCCGAAGCAACCGTGTTAATGTGGAATGCGACGGGCAATGAAATGATTGTCCCCCGGAGCAACCAAACATTATGGGAGCTGGAATAAAAAATCTTTTATCCATGCTCACACAAATTTCTCAAGCTATGAATCATGTAGGACTTCTAAACGAGCAAAGGAAGGACAAAAATTCTGTTGAATCCTTCATGAGACAGCGTCCACCTTCATTCAGCAGGTCTACTGATCCATTAGTTGCGGAACAATGGATTAGTACTACTGAAAAGATATTTTCAGTTCTTCAATGTTCTGAGCGTGATAAAGTCATCTTAGCAGTGTATCGTTTGGAAGGTGATGCTGATCAATGGTGGAATATTATTAAGAATACGAGGCAAAGGGATGAAATTGAGTCCATGGAATGGGACGAGTTCAAGAACGTATTTTTCAATAAGTACTTTCCTCGTATTCTCCGAACAAAGATGGAGATATAGATTCTTGAACTGAAGAAAAAGGATGATGAATTTGTTAGTACCTATGAAGCAAATTTTACAAGACTTGCAAGGTACGCTTCTGGTATTATTATACAACCTGAGAGTAAGATCGATCGATTATTTAGTGGCATAAAACAAAGTCTTCGAAGGGCCTTAGCCGTAAGGGACTTTAATATCTACGAGGAAATCGTTCGATGTGCTCTCAAAGTTGAGATGGAGATTGGAGTAACCCATCAGTCATATGGGTTTGATAAGAAGAGGAAAATGGAATTCAAAGGAAAATCTAAAGAGCACACTAAAAAGATAATGTGCTTTACCTTATGCTCAAAGTGTGGAATGAAACATGGAGGGAGTTGTCTTAAAGGCACAAGTAAATGTTTCAAATGTGGAAAGGAAGGTCATCGGGCATTTGAATACCGCGATGATGGGAAGAAGATGTCAAATGATGAAAACAAAGGAAGGGATACACAGAATGAACCTACTACACTTCAATGTTTCATGTGCAAGGAGATGGGACATTATGCCAATAAATGCCCTAATCCAAGGGTTGATGATGATGGTAGACGTCAACAAACTCTTAAGGCTAATGACAAAGGAAAGTCACATGAAATTTCTATCAGCGATGTGGAGTACGATAACGATGTGTTGAAAGGTACTCTTACCATCCACTCTAAAGTAGAAAATGTTTTATTTGATTCTGGATCCACCCACTCCTTTTTTTCTGAAGAATTTTCTAAGGTTATCACCGTATTACCTCAACAATTAGATGTTTAGTTAGCTGTGACAACACCTAATGGAACAACAGTCGCATCAAAAGTTTATAATTCTTCTCCGATTGAAGTTTTTGGGAATGTGCTTCCTGCAAATCTTGTGATCCTTCCTATAGTGTAATTTGATGTGATTCTTGGCATGGATTGGCTTTCTCTACATGGATCTCATATCAATTGCCAATGAAGGGAAGTCACATTTCATATTCCATATCAATCTATGATCTTCTACCGATGCAATGATGAACATAACCTTCCAGTGGAAATTTCTTCCATTTTATGGGTATTGATTCCACTAAATGAAGGTTATTTATCTCAAATGGTTGGTGAGAAACTAATGATTAAGAATATTCCCATTGTACGGGATTTTGATGATGTCTTTCCAGAGGAATTACCAGGTCTTCCACCGAATCGTGATGTTGATTTTTCAATAGAACTCGTACTGGGTGCTTTGCCTATTTCAAAGACACCTTATAGAATGGGCCCAATTGAGTTGCAGGAATTGAAGAAACAACTCCAAGAGAATCTTGATAAGGGGTTCATACGCCCTAGTGCGTCACCATGGGGAGCACCTGTTCTATTTGTTAAGAAGATAGATGGATCAATGAGACTCTTCATTGATTATCGATATCTTAACAAGATTACTATCAAGAAAAATAACCTCTCCCGCGCATTGATGACCTATTTGACCAACTACGCGGAGCTCAATACTTTTCCAAGATTGATCTTCGTTCAGGGTATCATCAATTAAGTGTCAAAAGGGAGGATAAACCAAAGACGGATTTCCGTACAAGGTATGGACACTATGAATTTATAATGATTCCATTTAGTCTTACTAATGCCCCTGCTATCTTCATGGATCTAATTAATAGAGTCTTTAAAGACTATCTTGATCAGTTTGTGGTAGTCTTTATAGATTATATTCTTGTATATTCAAAGAGAAAGGAAGAACATGAAGATCACATGAGAATTATATTGAAGACCCTCAGAAAGGAGAAGCTTTATGCCAAATTTACCAAGAGTGAATTTTGGCTTCAAAAAGATGCATTTTGGGTCACATAATCTCAAAGGAGGGGATATCTATGGATCCAGCAAAAAACAGAGGTTATCGAAAGATGGTCGAGACCAACAACAGTAACTAAGATCCGATGTTTTCTTGGTTTGGTTGGATATTATCGACGTTTTGTGAATGATTTTTCACGATTATATAATCCACTCACCATGTTGACTCGGAAATGAGTTATGTTTGTTTGGATGGAGGAATGTGAAGATAATTTCAAGGAGTTGAAAATAATGTTATCCAGTGCACCTGTGCTCACACTGCCTTGTAGTGGATAAAGGTTTGTGATCTACAGTGATGCATCCAAGAAGGGATTGGGGTGTGTTATTTTGCAAAATGATATGGTGATAGCTTATGCCTCACGACAGTTGAAAATACATGAGCAAAATTACCCAACTCATGATTTGGAGTTAGCTGCAGTAATATTTGCATTAAAGATTTGGAGGCATTATCTTTATGGAGAATGGTGTGACATTTATACTGATCATAAAAGTTTAAATTATATTTTCACACAAAAGGAGCTGAATATGCGCCAAAGTAGATGGTTGGAGCTGATTAAGGATTACGACTGCTCAATCCAATACCACCCTAGGAAAGCAAACAAGGTGGAAGATGCATTAAGTCGACAAGACCATGCCAGTTTATCGATGATGAGGATCACAAAAGATCCAATATTTATGGATTTAGAAAGGATGGATCTTGGAATTATTATGGAAGGGGGAAAATCGTATCTTTCTCAAATTAATGTTCAACCATATATACATGTGAAGATTAAAGAGGCACAGAAAGAAGATGTCGAGTTACAAAAGAAGGTGAGAAATGTTCCTGAATTCATCCTTGATTGTGATGGGATAATAAAGTTTAGGAATCGGGTTTGTGTTCCTCCCATCCCCGAATTAAAGAAGGAGCTGCTGGATGAGGCTCATAGTTCATCATTATCTATTCATCCTGGAAGCACAAAGATGTATAGGGACCTGAAAGAATACTTCTGGTGGGATGGCATGAAAAGAGATGTTGTTGAATATGTCTCTCGATACTTGGTTTGTCAAAAAGTTAAAGCTTACCCATACCCAAATGGAAATGGGAAAACATCACTATGGACTTTGTCACAGGACTTCCTAAAACATCCAAAGGAAATAATGCTATCTAGGTCATAGTTGATCGTCTTACAAAATCTGCACACTTCATTGCTATTAGAGAGGATTTCTCTCTAGATCATCTTGCCAGGAAATATGTTAAGGAAGTGGTAAGATTGCATGGAGTACCACTTTCTATTATATCTGATCAGGATCCGAGATTTACCTCGCAGTTCTGGCGAAGTCTTCAGCATACTCTGGATACATAGTTGAGTTTTAGCACTGCTTATCATCCTCAGACAGATGGTCAGTCTGAGAGAACAATTCAAACTCTAGAAGATATGTTGAGAGCTTTCTCTATGGATTTCAATGGTTGTTGGGATCAACACCTACCTTTGGTGGAATTTTCTTATAATAATAGCTTTCACTCCAGTATTCAGATGGCTCCTTATGAAGTTCTCTATGGAAAGAAATGCAGGACTCCAACTTTCTGGGATGAAGTTGGGGAAAGAAATCTATTAGGACCCGATTTCGTTGATGAAATGGCAGAAAAGGTCAGATCTATACAACAACACATAAGAGCAGCTCAGAGTCGACAGAAAAGTTATGCCGAAAACCGAAGAAAAGACCTAGAGTTTGAAGTGGGTGATAATGTGTTCTTACGAATATCTCCCTGGAAGAGGGTTATGAGATTTGGAAAGAAGGGGATGTTGAGCCCAAGATATATCGGTCCTTTCGAAATACTGGATCATGTTGGGAAGGTAGCTTACCGATTGGCGCTTCCATCGAATCTCTCTCAAGTTCACGATGTGTTCCATGTATCTCTCCTGAGAAAGTACATACATGATCCTTCACATGTACTCAGCTCAGAAGTTGTACCGCTGGAGAAAGATCTTTCTTATGAAGAACAACCGATAGAGGTTATGGATCATAGCTAAAAAGTCCTACAAAACAAGACCACTCGATTGGTGAAAGTTTTATGGAGGAACCACCAATTAGAAGAAGCTACATGGGAGCATGAGGATATGATGAGGGAGAGGTATCCTCATCTGTTTGTTACAAAGTGACCAATTACGAGGGAGAAATTCATTTTAAGGGTGGTAGAATGTCACACCCGAGACTTTTATGTTATATAAATCATCAAAGAAATCTTTTTCTACACACAACACTTGCTTGTCTTGCTTTACACGAAATCGCGAGCTTCCTCGATAGCTTGCATCGTACGCAATATCGAGTTTCACTAAACAACAATATACTATTAAAATATTATTAAAACTAGCCATTATGAATAGTAATAACCACTTTTTGAAATTTTATAATTTTTATTTTTCAAAATGGGCTTCATTTTTGGATTCGTAATATCAAAATTATCCTAGGGTGAAATATTGGTATTTTTCTGAAAACTTTCAATTTTTGATGAATAGTGAAACCACTAAGTGGTAGTCAAAAAACTGAATTTTTCATAAAACTTAATTTTACTGCTTTTGTGAGAGGAATTTCGAAAATCTGAGAGACACGTTTGATGTCAGTAAGTAAAATGTGGTTCAATGAGATGAAAATAATTTTTTTTGTGAATAGTAACTTTTTACTTTTTTCACCACGGTTAAAAGAATATAGGGTAATTAAGGGTAAAAATGATATTATTATTACCCTAACACATGTCATAATTCTATTGGACAAGTGTAATTCGACCAAAAACAACCTTAGGAATAAAATATGACCATTTAGGCCCACTTGGATTAGATTAGGACATTTATTATTAATTTATTTAAAGAAGGGTTAAAATAGTTAAAATCAAAGTTTAATAAGTAAATCATTTTTAATATGGGGTTATACATAAGATAAATTCGACTATAAATACTAATTAGAAAGATAAACAGGTTTCCTACATAATCGTATTTTATTTTTAATTTTTAGACATTAAATAATTTAATTTATTTATGACACAAAGATGATGCAGTAATTATCTTATTAATGAAACATTTATATAAGTGATGTTATAAACACCAAAATAAATGTAATTTGAAACTTTTTATGATCTCTACTAATTTTCTAGATTCATATGAAATGTTAGTATTTATTTAATTAATTTTTTTCGAACTAATAATTCTATTATGAGTTTCGCAAAAATTAATTACTAAATAGTGTCAAAATTGACATAAAATAGTTTTTCAAACAAATATTATATTAGTAATTGTTATTTTATTCTTAAAAATATATGGTTCGGCCAAATGACTTAGATAAGGTTATATATATTAATAATAAACAACTTGGGGTTCGTTTGGCTGCTTATAGTATGTTTATTAACCTTATAGTATAAGAACACAAGAAGACACGGTAAAAGTAAAATTATTTAACTTAATGTTAAATCTACATGATATTGTTAAAATAGGAACCTAAACTTGTATAAATTCTATTGGATGAGAGGATTGAGACCCATCCACACCTTAGCTTCGAAATAAATCAATTTGGATCTATTTAAAACCGAACATGACTTTATAACAAAATAATAGTTTTTGTTATTCCAAAGGTGCACCTCTCCTCCCTTATAAAAGGGCACCTCCTCCCTCTCTTTTTAACACAACATTGAGAATTCAAGTTCAGCAAACCCCTGCCACTTTCTCCTCTCCACTTCCCTAGAGACTTCCTAGAGGTTTTTGTCTTCTTCAAAGACCTATTTTAGTGCCCTAAAAGGAGGTCTCAAAGAAGCACTTCAAAGAAGAGGTAATGTCTGTTACCGATTCTTTCATCTTTATTTCTTATTCCACTTCTTCTTCTTTAGTTGTTTCATTATGAAGTAATAACATCAGTGTCACTCATATACTGATATGTTATTATAAGTTTGAAACAACCCTATTTAACCATCTATCCATCCTACGGAAAAAGAAATCACCGCGCGTGCGTACGTACGGAATACCGTCTCCACGCCGTGGTGTAATCTATTTTCCACCACCACCTTACTTGGATGGTTATAATGGTGTAAATAATGACTATATATGACTATTATAAAGTGATACTAATTCTGAAATATTATACATACACTCCAATACAATTCCATGATCATAGGAACGATATCATAACTCGTGCGTACGTACGGAATACCGTCTCCACGATGGGATGCGACTCGTTCTACATGATCTTCATTTCATAATGATTATATAAATGAATTGAATGAATGAATATGATATATATTACACTAATAACATTATGGATATGAGGTATCTATAACCTAAAGAGAAGAATAAGAATTTATTTTACAAAACACGAATAAGAACAAAAAGTTATAAACACCTGAATAACAGGTAGCAATGAAATATTACTACTAAGAACATAAGAATATGACCATATATGATATCATAAAAATAAGTATGATTCTGTAATAAGTCAATAACATTATTTAAATCATTATACAGGAAGTTCAGACACGTATAAAGCATATCGGACCTATGGTAAGGGACCATATCACAATGTCATTTTTAACCGAGATTGTTTACACTTTGGTATTTATTGGGGTGTATTTTATCATCCACATCCATGTTTCCTCAATATGTAATATTTATATCCTTCTAAAATAGTTTATATCCAATTTTACCCTTCGGTGAGTTTTTAGTAAAATATAAGAAAGGAATCTTTTGTCGTTTTTCATACGAGGTACTTTTTGACTTTTCCAACAAAAGTACAAGAAGAATGTTTTTTGATCTTATACGGCATGAATGGATTTTTAAAAAATTATATCCAAGAATCTTCCTTTACAAGTTTTCAAGTTTATTTTTAATCAACTTCTTTTAGTTTAGAATTGTATGAAATTTTAAGAAAGGAAAATTGTTTTTGAAGTAGAAAGGATATTTTCCTCAAGAATGGAGTTCAAGTGTTTTATCAAAATTCATTTCCATCTAAGATAATATAGGGTTCTGTTTCTATCCCTATTATTACATGGATTTGATTATGTTGTGATGGAAATAATTTTACGAATTCCTTTATCTTATATGAGTTGTTTTGTGATGTCATGTTGTTGAAGAATCTCATTTTTATTACATGGGTTATGCAATGATGTATGATTTAATATTTTGTCGAACACATAATAATGGTATCATTATGAGATGGGTGGGACCTATATCTCTCTCCAATTCATTGGGTAAAGATTTTATATCTCATGAGATAGAAATGGCTGGAACGGTAGGTTACACTGGTTCAGTGAAACATGACTGAAATGAGGGTGACTCGGTTCAGAAATGGACTTTGTCTACTAAGATAGTCTTGGCAATGAGTCTTGACTAATAAGATATGATTCTCTATGATTATGTGTGTATGCCACAAAGTTTCATGTTTTATGTTATGATTATTGGGATTTCATTTCACTACTTTGATTTATCCCATGTTATGAAATTATGCTCCCTTTTGCAGGTTAAGATTTCCAAAATGTTATGTTATTATGAATATGATGTGATTGATACCTCGTTTGTTTATCCTTACTGAGCATTTGAGCTCACCCTTTTGTATGTTTTATTTCCCCAGGTCAGGAAGAAGGTTATTAAGTAGAATATGCTAAAAAAGGGACTCCAGATATGATGAAATATATGGGAGGAAAAGTAGATGCTTTATGAACCATTTGTTTATGTTTCCCAGTTTCTAAAGACACTATACCTATACGGTCCTTTATTGGTTTTGTTATATGTTGTAATAAGTGTGCTTAAATTCTGAAGTAATAACAATGTATGTAAAGTATGGGTCAATATAATACACATATATTTTCACTATATTGAGTTAACCTCATTAATCTATCAATAATTTCCATTAATACATCCTCCATTTCAATTCTAGAAGAAATAATCGATATACTAATCCTAAATGTTTTTATTACTCTGCCTTCACCTACAGATAGTTGCAGCTCCTTGTGATAAAACCTGCAGTATGTCACTTCATTCGTGGCCCACAATATGAGCAGCACATATCACGATACATGTTGTAGGTACCCATGTGAATATATCACTGAGAAAAATGTTAATCATGCATCAAATCATCTCTCATATATGTGGGATACTCACTATACCCATGTATACATAATATTTATTCATCATTGATAGTCCAATCTAGAGGATATTCCTCATCTAAAATACCCTATTGTTAGAACAAGACATTAGGATCTAAATACCTTTTCCTCATCACCATCTATAGATGTGAAGAGTTAACTAACAATGATGTGAGTATAGACTATCCATGATAGTCATGAAAATCAATATGAATCTCAGAAAATAGTTCAATAATATTTCTTTCACTACTACCCTCCTGAATCATCTACGTTCGATTCCCCATTTTGAGAGCATTAGAAACATCATTTCACTTCACATGGGTATAGAATATCTAAATTTCAAATTACTATAGATATTCTAACCATCTTAATAGCCCAATATTTGAGTATCACTATGTAAATATATATCTGAATCCCTTGTGGTCGGTATGGACCAAAAAACTCTATCCCAATAGTTAATGCATCAATGAATGCATTGATAGTAAAACATCTCATAACTCAATAACCTGTGTTGTGTAATTCCACTAAAGAGAACTCCAAATTCATTACCCATATACAATGACTCAATCTTCATACATAAAAACTACTCCTAGAGTGATACTTGATACATCACAATAGACTATATGGTGCATTCCCAACAATAGAATAATCAGGATCGACACTAAATTTAATTTCCCTTTAAACTCTTAAAACAATATCTCACATGATTTAGACTATATAAACATCACACACTTCTTATTCAATCCCATTAGGGCTTAATATATTCATGATAAGTCCTATATAAAATTTCTACAGTAACTAATTATCCCCATGAAACTCCAAATTTCAATGATGTTCTTGGGATTATCTAAGGTAACTATTGTTCTCACCTTCTCTAGGTCTACTAAACCACATTCCTTTGAGATAAAGTGACCAAATAAGTAAACCTTTTCGATCTAGAATTGAAATTTTCTATGCTTATCATATATGTGTGGATCTCTTAATGTATTTAAAATGATATCAAGATGATTGTAATGTTCTCATGGAGTATGGGAATACACCAATATTTCATCTATTAATACCACAACATAGGAATACAAGTATGGATGGGAAACCATATTCATCAAGACCATGAGGACTGAAGGCATGATTTAAAGATGTAACATAGTCACAACATACCCATATAATCTGTACTCACTATGGAAAGTCGTACATGGAATATTTTAATGTTTGATTTGATCCTGATTATACCCCAATATCATGTTTATATTTGATAATGCCCTTACTCCCCTGATATGATCAAAACGATCATATATTATATGTTAGGGAAATAATATTTTCACTTTATGTTTATTCATATTCTTGTAATCTATACAATTCTAGAGGGTTCCATCCACCTTCTTCGAAAAAAGGACCAACGAACCCTGGGGAGAATTATTGGTTCATATAAAACCCTTCACTGCTAAATACCCTAGCTACCTCTTGAGCTCAAATAAATCAATAGAATCCATCTTTTATGGAGGAATAGATATTTTAGTAGCTCCCAGAACTATCTAATAGTAAACTATGCTACTCTATCTCCCCCTCTAGGGAGGTAGTCCTAAAAAGACATCAGAGAAGACATCCTTGAATCGAACGACTGTTGGAGGGAACTCAAACCAAAGCACTTTGTAGTCATTTATATAAAAAATAAATATTTTTGTGGTCACTCCAGCAATCCTATGTAGAACCATTCTATCTCTACTATCCTGGACATTCCCCTTACCTTTGTTAATATATATACAACCATTTGTTGATGTAAATGAACTCCTTCAGTGTTAACTGTCTACATAGGCCTGATATGGAACCGAATAATCCATTATAAGAGTGATTTTAAAGCATTACGTCTTATTGAAAAATAGTTTCTATGTAAAATTATGGCTGTATACCCTATGTGGGTAGTCCATGAACTGTTGTACAATCTTTTTTTGTGTACCAAAATTTGTATCTAGCATAATCATGCAACAAGAGTACTTCACATGAATTATGAGACTCTGGGAAATATGAATAGATATGAACGGCTATGGTGAACCTATATCAAAAAGGAATAAATGATAGTAGAGTCTATGATAATATTACCTTGACCAATAGATGGCCTAGCGTTTTACTCCTCTAGTATTGGATATAATGAAATGATATGGTCTGATCCCCATCATTTTGCTACAACCTCATTACATGGAGCTGTTCCACTATCTTAGAACTAAAAATATATAATTTGGATACCATGGCCATAACATCCAACACTAAATGAATGGAAACTAGTACTCTATATTATTTCTTGGTGAGGTTCTATTGAAACTTCTCCAAAATGTGGACCTAGCATGGTTCCTCTCCCAATCGAAATAGATGGGAAGAACCTACAAAAAATGATATAGATTCTCTAATCTACAATAGGATATGCACTTGAAGAGGTATTTGGGAGACTGGGTAATCTTATACCTAGGTTCCCCACTCTGATTACATACCACATAACTATCTGTGGATAATAATTTTTTTTCGTCACCCACAATGTTTCAAATCGTCGTTCCCGACCACTAGTAGAAACAATACAATTTCAGATTTCTAAACTATCCTAGCTCTAACAATATTCATCCATCATGTTTCATTCAGTTATATGGTCATTGTTCACTATATATGATATATTAGTAAATCAGAAAACACTAACTTGAGAATTAATTGGATGCCTCATACCATCCTCAAGACATATAATTTTATCTGGTTCATCAGTGATATTGATAGGTGTGATACACTAAAGCTTTATAATACAAGCATAATATTCCATGACTATCATCAATGTTTACTTTAGGTTAATGAAATTTCTTATAAAAATCATCCCTCAGGGTTTCAAGAAATGAATAATAAATAAATAACTACTATAAATCCCCCCACAATGTTTCTCGATACAGAATAACCAAATTTAGAATATCCCACCATCATTTGGTGGATCCTCTTAGCATATAAGTAGCGAGTTTGAATCTCCTCTCAGGAGGAGTATCCATAATCTATAATATATAAATGAGAATATTGATCATTAAATCTGTAGTCTATATTCTTAGATACCCAAAAAATGTAGGAATTTTCTACAATTGGAACTCCCTAGTCTATACTCCATTAGAAGGGGTAAAGAATGGGACTCCTTCTAATGTCTTCATAAGCTTCCTGAAGGATAATCAAAATTGGGAATCCTTTCCTTAATTTTGTATATGAAGTTGTTCCTCTATTGGAGGTACAAATAGTAGCTCATGTCCTAGAAACTCTAGGGAATGTATGAAACTTCCCTCCCAGTGTACGACAAGAAGAAGATATGGTGGAATTTCTCCACAATTTCCAAACTCATGACTAAAAATGAATTTTATAACAATATAATGTAATGATATATAAATAGATCTATTAAAAAAGCCTTTTTATGTAATAATATCACCCCTCTTCTAGCTTAAAAATTCTGGTATAGAATATAACAAAATTTATAAGGAAAAATAGAGATATTACATACCTCTCACTACTGTGGCCCGGATTAAGTCAATCTCTGTTGTTTGAGTTTTAATTAAATTTATATTATATTGTAATTTTAATTCCTCTTTAAATGGATGATATAAATGGTTCCCCACATCTATTCCCTAAGGGTGCATAGACAATGTGAACCAAAATGTGGCATCTATTCAATCAATATCATTACATGTTTTAATCAATTCAACCAATAGTCTACTGATCAATGTGTTATAGTTTACTACTTTGGGTGTCTAATATTACCTAGATAGAAAAAAACTATAAGGATATATCAATCGCTCAATGTATCAACTATATTATCTAAATTTCTTACATGATTCTTTATCTAATGAAAAATCCATATATAATAGTCAATAGAATCATGGAAATCACAGGAAATAAAAATAAAATAATGATGCTATATTCAATGGAATATGCGTGGAGTGTGAATTTAGAAAAAAACGTTCGTTATATGATTCATTATTGATGATTCCTTCCCCTTGTATCATTAGTCTAAGGATAAATGATAATCCAAAAATGTATAAATATTAATTTCAAAATTCACATGCATCACCAAATGATGGAATGAAATCATCTAAAATAAGTAAAAAAGAGGAAAATAACAATTTCTATTCGTTGCAATTTGGATTTTCTCTCTAAATCATTCAAATAGTTTTTTGTATAATCAAATTACAAAATATCATAAAATTAATTATTTTTTATATATTATATGAATATATTTTATATGAAATTAATCCTCTAATACTAGTTTGGGAGCCCCAAACATGTATTTCACACATCAATGCCCTGAGTTCAGTGGGCCACATGGCCTCAAATGCATATCCACAAATGCGAGAGCCTACCAAACAGAATTGAGGTCCATGGTTTTGTTTGTGGGATGACAATGTTCTCATTATGAGGGTAACAATGTGGTAAAATCAATAGATAAATAAAATAATAATTATAAAAATGAAGAAGAAGTTGAAACATATGTAAATAACCAAGAAACTGATATCATTACTCAAAAGTAGTAACTGAATCATATAGAATAGATATTAATGTCATATATATAAAATTAAATAAAACATGGATACTAGTGCAAAGAATAAAGACCATAAAATCTATACAAAAATCATCCAAAAAATGGAAAATTATATCCAGTATCCTGAGGTCCATACTAGTCATCTTATTACAGCTCCATCCTATGTTATGATAAAAGACACACATTCATAAGAGGATGATTACCCTTATCTACACATATAATGATGTAGTATGTGCAGGTTCCTTCAGTGGACCAAATATAGTGTGAGATAAATCGTAGTAGGACCCCACACAAAATTCCTATAAATATATATTATATGTATACAAAATGGATGACTGTAGATATAATATAGGGAAGAATGAATAATAACTTTAAATATTTCAGATCTAATTTTTGAAAGGAAACCAAGATGAAACTACCTACTTCCGCCCATGCCAATATACCATTAAATAGTACGAAGGGTTTCAATGCTCGATATAATATTTGTAAGGGTCTCTATGCCTAGTATCACATTTATAATGGACTTAATTATCGGTATCACATATATAAGGGATGTCATTCCCATTTTCACTAAATAGAGACACCTTTACTTGTATCATACTCTAGGGGTACCATGCCCTATACAATAAAATAGACTCAATTCCCATATTTTATAACAATTAAATATGGGTATCCATACCCATTTAATTGTAACCAGGTTTTTCCTGTCTATTTATTTTAAAAATTAATTAAGGTCATGATTCTAATTCATTTTACTTTTCAAGGGTCGTCATGCCCATTACAAAAAAATCAATGTGTGTCATTCCTATTCAATAATAATATGAAAGGGTATTCATTACCATTTAATAATAACTAACCATTGTCTTTAATATAAGATATGTTCTAATCCATTTTTCATTATCGTTTAATATCAACATTGGTGTAACCATTTTTAGATTTCAAATAGATCACATGGGATTAGCACTCACCATTATCCAATTAAATTATTTTTAAGATTTTGTTCCATACTAAAACACTACATCCATCCATTTAATTTAAAATATTTCAATTTAGAAGAAAAACCAAACACTTCAGCTGGTACATTGTCCATATTCTCATTTAAGTCATTTATGCATGTAAAAGGGAACACCCAAATGGGTGGCTCTATCTAATTTAGTTTGTCTCAAGTAGTATAAAAAGATCATTATGATCCAAAAAAAGAAACCAATTTATAGAAGTTACAATTTATGGGAAATACCCAGTGAAACCAGAATGTGGAAATATGACACATATTATAAAACATATATACTTGAGGAATAATTTATAGACCACCTACCTCATACTCATATGAATCTCTATATCCTATATCAGTATTTAATTGGTCTTGTATTGGATGAAACATGAAGAACAGAACAACTCCCTAAAACAAGGCATATGAACAAGAACCATAATAAACATAATCAAGGAGAATTAAAATGAATAATTCCTCTTAATGAAATAATATCTTAACAATGTGGATCCAATGATACAAACAGTGAGCCGATTTTACTTTGGATTGATGAACATGATCAAAATATAGGTTATGACATAAAAGTAAATCAAAAGTAATGAAGGAATCCCTTATATCATCATGAAATAGAGAAAAAGATGATTAGGTTAAATTAATATGATTTTAAGGTGAAAATGTTCAATTCACCCAAAAATCTCTAGGCTTCATGGTTTGGCCACACTTTTTGCCAAATTGTGTTCCAATTGTTCACCTTTTATTACGATAAGGGGGTACACTCATGGTAATGATCCATGTTTATAGAAACCATGTTCTAACAATGAAAAAAACCTCTACTACAATGTCTATGTTTCCTCCCCGGGCATGCATCCCATGGTAGACTATTTTGGAAAACAGTGCATCCTATATCATCTCACATTTTTTCCAAAATAGTTATGAGATACCATGTGGTTTGGGTCACATGGTTTCAACTAACCATGTGGTCCACGATTTTTCTCTATCGGTCTTGGTTCTGAGCTCAGAACAAGACCTGGAAACCACTAAAACCATCATAACCTCATTAGGAACCTATTTTAGGTCCATAATAAATAATTAGATCAATGATAAATAGATCCATACATAAGATAATAACTGAGTTATTATAGAAACTCCATGGTTAAATTTCCATAAAATTATAGTCAGACTGAAATTATTTAAAAATAAAAATGACTACTTTTCATGGGAGATTATGTTATCCAATTTGGAAGCATTTAATTTATCTTTATAACCACACCAAAGATATGACATAAAAATTTACTCCAAAAAATACAAATTTTTGATATCGATGGAAAATCCATTAATGAAGTATAATTTGTGTTAAATATAACATAATTTAATAAATATCCCATGTGTAAAATAGAACACGAATTTTTTAAAATATTATACGTTACCCATTTGGGTACCAAAAAATTAATTTATACTCGTATTGATATGTACCCGGGTAATTTTTAAATCTTTAGTATACTTCTAAATGATTTGATTACTAAAATTGTAACTTGTATCACAAATATATATAATTTAACAATGTATTAAGGTGATGATCATTAAATAGATATGATTGTGAAGAATATCCTTTTGGTATTTTCTAGTAATTAGGAACCTAAATTTACAGAAATACCAATGTTTAAGGATAAAAAAATGCCACATGGGTAATTGATCATTTCACTCATGACTTATGATATAACAATTAAATGGAATGTTGATAAGGCAACCAAAGAGGTCTTAGATAATAATACCAATTTATTATAAGGAAACAATGATCAATATTATATAATTCAAGATGATATTTTTAATCATTCAATGAAGATATACATGTTATTTAATAACAATAAGTCCTTCCACTAAGAAAAAAATTAAAAAAAACTAAACTAGTGGCATGATTCTAAGAGTGAAATAAAAAGGGTAAAATAAATATGGTGTATCCCAATATGAAAAACAATAAAAAGGATATGAACTTATGAAATAAGTATTTTAATGTTCCATCATGGAGTTAGTGTGATGAATAGCTAGCCTCATAAGACTCACCCGTTGGAAGAGCATTGTTTTTCATGGACGTTGTTGACGTGAGACAATAAGTAAATTATTATACTTGATCTTTCACTTCTTCAAACTTAAATTATAATGATATAAGATAGAAAATAGATCTAATACTAGAATTATTTTGTGATCATTCCAATAAAAAATCAATGATATTATAAATAAATTCAATATTTTTCTTAATGAGAAGATCTTCTTTTTAAATATAGCTAAAATCTAATGAATGAAAATAAAAATATGAAATATATTCTCTAAAAAATGTTGAATAATTAAATATAAGATTCAATTTATTATTAGTGGAATATAAAGGTTTGAAAATTGATTTGGATAAAATTTAATGAAATAGGTTTAGTCTAAAGGATCAACCCAATATAGAAATGATATATAATAATGTCCATGAACTCAAAAATTCCCGTCGATGTTCACCCATGTTGAGAAATATTTAAATATAATTTTGGTTTTTGAATGTTTTGGGAAGGAACATATGTTCTTGGCTACCATAATAAACTCAGAATCTCATGAAATTAAAAAATTAATAATTTTTTCAAAGGTAGATATCAATATAAACTTAGAAATTATTATATAAAAACAGATAATTTGATTAAGGAGTGAAATTATAGTAATTCTCGTTATGTATGTCTAAAATCCATTTATCTTTCATCAATTATTTACTATATAAATACATTTTCAATATAGTTATCGGTTCTGAAAATCACGTTTTCCACAAATTTCATACCCAAATTGTCTTCTTTCCAAAATCATTATCCTCTTAAATAATATTTTGGAAAAATGTATCTAATGTAATTTTTAAGGATCTATAAAAAGAGAAGAGGTATATGATCAACAAAAGAGTATTATAATGACATTGAGTTGAATATACCTGAGGAGATTTATGTTGGACAAGTCACCTTTATCGACAACTGAAGGAGTAAGATCATCATTAATAGGTTTCATTATAAATTTTAAATCCTTATTTATAAAATATTTGTTAAATGTTAAATATTTAAATAATAATTTACATAGGTTTAACCTATTATGTTATAGTAGTGTTAATGTGTGATTTGAATGTTTTTTTAATGTTCTTGTTTCTCTAGGAAATATTTTTTTTACTTATATATTTTAAATTTTTTAATCTTAAATAGCTTAAAATTAAAAAATATAAATTGATATTCACATAAGATGATTATTCATGGTTATTAAATAGATTTATTTGTCTTTGTATCAAACACTCACTAGTAAAAGATTATTGTAAATAAAAAATGATATTTAAAAAATATTATTTCCAAAATGACTTTGTGTGTGAAAAAAACATTAGAAACAGCCAAATCATCCTTTAAATCTTGAAAGGGAACTTTCCAGTAATAAATACCATAATATTAATAACCCTGAAATTTTTATACCAACCTATTTGGCATCTATAATAGGTAATATAAACTTACTTAATATAACAATTATTATACATTATTTATTTTAGTTTCATTTATGGTTCATAAAATTGTGGTTTTTAAATTATTCATTAAATATACCAATAGTTAAAGAAATAAAAAACGGTTTGTGATCATTTAACATTTTATTGATCATGGGGGAGAGTTTGAAAATAATTATTTTTCATTTTTTTGTTTCATGAGGTCATCGAAATTCATTTTATAAACTATGACTGCTAAAAAATATGGTTTTTAATATTTGTAATCTAAAATTTAATGATCTTGATTTAAAACATCTTAATGAATGTAACATCCCTCAGTATTTTTAGGTTGAAGAGTTCAATAATACATTTTACTCCATTAAAAATTTACTCATAATTCACATTCCTAAAAATAACCCTTATGAACTTTGGAAACGCAAATTACCTATGGTTGGTTATTTTAGGGCATCGATTGTAAATATTCTTTTTATAATCCCTAATAATAACATTTTCATGTTCTCACTTATATAGAAACAAAATATCATTAATGAATATTCTAACTAATTTATAGATTACTTTCTTTTTAATTCAAAGGAAAATAATATATAAGTGTTAAGTAATATCAAGTTTCAAAATAATTTTACAAAAAATCCACCACTAAATTGGTCACATTATGGTAAAGTTTGATAATGAGACCATAAATGAACATCAAACTACAAAAGATATTTATGTTGAAAAATAACACAATACTTTACCCCATGTATCATTTAAATCTAAAGGTCATACCCTTGAATACATTATTACTGATTTTCAATCTAGTATTCATATAAGGAATAAAATTAATGAAATATTATTTCATGAATTGTGGTAAAGCCAATGCCCTAAAATCAAAATTATTACTTTAAAGATGAATATTGGGTTCTTACTATGCAATTGGAATTAATATAATTTAATTGAAAAAATATAAGGTCTTTTTTGGAATATTCAAATGATGATTCTACTACTGGAAAAAATGGGTCTTTAGAATTAATTTGGAAGAGTAATGAAATAACACCTGTAACAAGTCCCAACAGGAAAGTAAAGGATATAATCAAGAGAAGAGAATGTATTATGGTTAGACCATTTGTCTAAATAACTAGTATAGAATACATAAATATCATTCTTGTATTCACATATCCTTAAATGTTTATTCAATTTAAAATTAATTTCCCAAATAAAATTTTAAATGGTTTAGTTTCAAAAAATATATATTTTTGTAATAACCACCTACCTTTGAAGATTATAAATTTCTATATCATTGTTTTCATGCAATCCAAAGAAAATTATGTATTAATACATGCCCACTGGGAGAGGTATGAGTGGGTAACCATATATCATTACAATTTTTTTAAATTACAAAGGATGAATCAACAATATTTTAAAAATGTTTTCAATATAACTTTTTATTTTTCATAGTTTTGTTGATGATGTCATAATCTGTTCATACAGAGAATCTATTTGTATATAATTTTCCACTTTTAGGATTAATGAACTTGAAATAACTTTTAAGAAAGAAATTAAAATTTTATTTAATTATCAAATTTCCCTAAAACATGGATTAGGAAATTATTAGCTAAAGAAAAAAATATATTATTTGTTATTTTTTGTTGGCATGGATATTATTTAAAATATTATTACTCTTATGAGAAGTTTCTGTAAATAGACTCTGGGTGAACCTGCTATGATAATTGACTTTATGCATTTTAGAAGTATGATTGAGAGTCTTCTTTATCGTACCAAGACCTGAATGAATATCATTTTCAATATATTCCATTATTAAAAATTTTAAAATAATCTAATGGAATAACCTTAAAACCATTTAATATAATTTATAATTATTTTAAATAATCTAAAATTATGATTTTGTTTTATCAAAAATACAAATCTTGTGAACATATATGTTTTTATTTATTCATTTTTGAGGGTGTTAACTGAATATGAAAAATATAATTGGGAAATACCACCTATTAGAAAAATCTATTATCACATATAACAGTCAAGAAGAAAAAATCGGTTTCCAATTCTACAAGAAAATAATAATATATTATCATTAGATGTTATTAATCAAAAAATATTTGGATGAAATATACTCTTACATATTATTGGTTAAATAATGATCATGTTCCAATTAAGTGTGACAACATAAGGTAAATTTCTATTTCTAAACATACAATTCAACATTCTCTCACTAATGACATTGATCCCGGGAACCATTTTAAATTATAATATCTATAAAAAGCATATATCATGTTGGATTTAAATGGAATAAATATTCAATTGGAAGATATATTCACTAAACCCCTTTTTTTGTATCATTTTGGTTTTATTTTTGGGGAGTTAGTAATTTCATGATTATGATTTATTAATTTGAAATTTGAAACTATAATGTATTAAAATTATTTTTTAAAAACTTATTTATTGAGTTTTGTGATATATTTATTTTTTAATGAAATAACATCATTTATTTAAATATTCATTTTATTTATTTATTAATTTTTCATTTTAGATGAATTTTTATTGTTTTCAAATTTATTAGTTTAACTATTTATATACATTCCCTTGGTATCTCCCTCATTATTTTAATATAATGAATAATATAAATGGGATCCAAGAATTTTAGAACATAAATATTCTAAGAGAGATATTGGTTTTCAATGAATATTTTTTATTTTTAAAACTCAAGGATCACTCTTTATGGAAATTCACATGTGCCATGTATTTATTGATTTTCAAAAGAATATTTTTAATTTTAAAATCCATTATGTTTTTTTATTTTGTTTTCCAAATAACCTTGTATAGAAATCATGGTATTATATTTCTAATGAAATGATGGTTTTAGATATCTCAAAATAAAATTAATGATGGTCCTAAGAAATATAAAAAATAGTTTTTCCTATCAAGTATTATTTTATGAATAAATTTCACCTTATTTATCTTAATCTTATGAATTATTGTTTTGATAATCATAAAGGGTTGAAAAAATTAATAATATAAAATATAAAATTTATATTATGTGTTAACTAAAGGTTTTTACCTTAAAAATGAATTTCATCCGATTTTAAAGCCATATTTAGAAATTTGATAATAAAAGACCATAAAAACATAAAAATTACATTAAAAAGTAAATTTATATGGTTTAAAAGTAAAATTTGGAGATAATTTTCAATTTGATAAATAATTTCACATTTTTGCAAAACTAAATAATTTTTCTTAAAATAATAAAAATTATTTTATTGGATGAATGTAATTATGAAATATAAATTTAATTTTAGTTACATTAATTATGATTTAATAATGCCTATATTTTTACTTTCTATTGGATAAGTGTATATGATTATTAAAAATGGGTAGAATTTTTTATATTTCACTATTTTTGGGAATTTAAATGACATAAAACACAAAAACAAATGGGGTTTTAACATTTTATTTTGATATATTACAGTTTTTATATATTATAAATTTTTACATAATCTTTTTAGGCCAATTGGAGGGATTATGAGGAGCTTGGAGGACAACTTTAATGTCCTTTACATGTAGGAAACATAAGATACCTCGTGGAATACCACTGGATGGCCGGTGGTAAACAGATTGAACACTATTTATATATAGGTGACACTACCTAGCTAGAGTACCACAATATTGAGTGATTGGGGGATATATAGAACATTGGTTCTATTTATGTTCATCATCATTCCAATGACACCCACCATTTATCCATTGTCATCTAGAAAAGAAAAAAATATCTATTGGTGGAGGGCCTCTCATACCATATATGACTCGTAATTGAAAAATTTAATTCCAAACACCTATAAAACATTCCTAATGACATTAGAGGCTATAAATACACCCCCAAAGTTCTAATAATGAATATATTTCCATTAAAATTCATTCTATAGAATTTATTTGTCACACTACTCCCATAATTGTGCACTCTTACTTTTATCACTCTTCCACCATTCATTAATAAAATTATACTTGTTTGTGGGGTAGAGAGTGTGATTTAAAGGGCTTATATTAAACAAGTATCTTGGTTTCTTTTGATTGGTCTTTGCTAAAATTTATTATTTGTGGGATAAGTTTTTCATAAAATAATTCTAACGGTATTTTGGATTCCTTACACAACTACTAAAAGGTTATATTTACATTTGTGTTTCATAATAACAACTCTAAAAACCAAGGTTCTCACACTAGTAATTGGGTTTCTTGGTAAATCCTATAAATTTTAAGTGGTTGGTTTTTTTATAAAAACAATAAAAAGAATGGTATACACAAATATCACTCAAGGTATCTTTAGTGGAGGAGACATAGGGATCCTTTTTGGATTATTACCAAACTTCGTTATCAATTTCATGTGATCTATGATTTAATTTTATATTTATACTATGTTAAATTATTTTAATTTTATTTATCCAATAAATTATTTTAATTCTATCATATTTTTTCATTACTATAAAATTTAAAATAAATTTCACTTCCATCACTTCTCTTCATCATTAATTAGACCAGTTGGTCTTCATGATTCATCATTAACAAAACCATGTATAATGAAGTTTAATTCTACCTTTTAGATACATGATACTATTATGGTAAATAGGTGGAGTGGGTTGTGATAATATAGAGAAATATCTATGATTTTTGTGAAATTATTTACTCAAATATTCATCACATTGATTATGTCTATTTATTATAATATTTTTTCCAATATGAGTGAGTACTTCATTTTATAATAACATGATATTTATATAATATTCTTATTTTTTCACAAGATACATACAAACCATTCCCATTTATGTCAACAGCAATGATATTGAATTACATAAATCTACATTGATTAATTTTAACTACACGGCCACAAACATATGTATGGTTTTGTTCAAATAAATCATTATCTCCTAGCCATTTACACATAAAAAGTTATTCAATAATTTTTTTCGAATTATATTATTTTCACACAAAAAATTATTAATAATAATTTAATTCCGATAATCCATAATTATAGAGTTTTTGTATTTTCTTTGTATTTACATGGCCTATATAATATTTGATGTCATAAGTAGAATTAAAATTAATTATTATTTCCTTATCATTGTTTATACATTTCATAGTGGTTTCAAGATTCAATATATATGAACTGCTAAACATGTTATCATAATAATTAGAACATTCATTATTATAAATACAGTAATAGTTATTTTATTATTATATGTGGAATAAAAATCCTATCTTAATAAAATAAATAAATTAATTTTATATTTGTTTGTTGAACATGATAAAAATATAGTATTAATATTAAAAATACACTAGATGTAATTTCATTCGACATCCATATAGATTGTATAGAAACCCTTTATTTTCCCCCAACTCATAGGTTTGATTCTCTATGAAATATAAGATTTTAAGATCAATTATTATTATTATTATTGTTGTTGTTGTTGTTTTATTTTTTTATTATTATTACTGTTATATATGTCTATAATTTTGAAGAACACTTATTTATTCTTCTAAAATTATTGAAACATGATTAAACAATTTTATCTATAGGATATAAACCAAACTAATGAATCTTTATTCATTCATATGTTGGGAATTAAAACAAATGAATTTAAATCTATGTAATAAACATCATGGGTTTTTCCTCCCCACTGATGAAATACAACTATTAAAAGTGTTTAAACCTATATTGTAAAATATATAGAAAAGAATAAAATTTTGACAACTATGAAATATCATAGATTATATTCAACCATATGGATCTCAAATATCCAAACAATACCTATAATGATAAACATCACCATTAATTTAGAAATCATTATGAAATATTTATAATATGATATTTCACTTGTTCTTTATGAAGTGATATTTTAATTAAAGAATTATTTAGTAAGTATATATATATATTTGAATAAAATATAGTAATTATAATTATGGTTATTAAAAATATTGTCATTGAAAATATGGTCACTAAAATTTTTTTGATGGTTATATAAATAAAAAGAATACTGAAGTCATGTGTTTTTTTCAAAAAGTTCTCAGTTAATCCCATTTTAAATACAAAAAGTAAAACCATCATTTTCAGTCTTGGTAGAGGGGAACACATTATATGGATCATTATCCCAGGGGCATAATGAACCAATGAAAATGTTCTAAAATGAATAATTCTATCCATAAGGACGTTGAAATAATTTTCTAAGGCCCAAGGCTCATTGGGCTCCTAAAAACAATCCTATAGGACATGTTGGACCATACCAGCATCAATGCCTAGGTTTCATGCAAAATCTATTCACTCATTCCTCTCGTTTATGTGAATTTCCTCACCAATGTCTACTCTTTTTAACTATGGTATTCACGTGGACCATTAGCCCAACCTTGCACCCAAAACACACCGAAGTCCATTTTTCACCCTTGATGGACCATCTAGATTCCCACACAATCATCACACCAATAATTACCAACCAACATTGTCATCATTCGTTTCTATTACCCTTATGGGTCAACCTCTCATGTTTCCCCTTTATCCAAAGTCAGTTCAACAAGTTTTATTTTACCCCAATGATCTGTCATCGTCGGGGGGGGGGGGGGGGTCAGTTCCATCCTCATGAAATATCATTGTGGAAAATCCCACCATCTCCAAATATCTCGACATTGTATAACCAACTCATAAGACATCGTCATCACCCTCCTAATTTATCATGTAGGGACCCTCATCACTTCCCACACCACTGCATGTGCCCATAATCTATGCCACAAATCAGTGATAGAGAAATCATCCAACTAGAGGTAGTCAAAGATAATGCCCATAATAATGGATGCAAAACAAAAGCTAAGATCAAATAGAATTATAAGTATTCTTCACTATAATAATGTATTTTTAAGTAATAAAATTAATATAATACAACTCATAATGAAATTAAAACATGATACTAAAATATTTTAGATATATATTTATGTGTTAAATATAGATATTATTAATATTATTATGAAAATATCATATTATATATAAATAATATTCAAATTATTTTTTAAATATAAATAGTATATTAGAATTTATATTTATATTTTAAAGAATTAATTTTTTTGGTAATTGTTAAAATGTATTTTATATATAAGTAATATTTTTTTCTTATTTATTGCTTATTTTATCCTAATAGATTAAATTAAAAATTTATAAAATATTATTATATATGAACTAATATATTTTATATTATAAATTGATATGAAATTATTTTTAGAACACTTAATGATTAAAATATTCATTTTTTAATAAATTAATTTATTATTTTTATTTTTATTCTATGTCAAAAAAATTATTAATTTTATAATTTTAATTAGAAAATATAAACCTCGTTTTTTATTCATATTTTTAGAATTTTCTTGGTATGTATTTTTCTGATGTTTCTGAAAATATAGATTTTATTCGAATATTTCAAAATATTGTTTTTTCTAATAAGATTAATTTAATGAAATTACAATTATATAAGATTGAATTTTAAATTTATTACGCCTTTTTATGAAACAATATATATATTTTATAGTTGTTTTTAATTTAAAAAATGTTTTCTAAAATTTATAATCTTATATTATTCAATTAATAATTTGTGATATAATTTTTTTAAAAAATAATTTCTAATAAATTATTAATTTATTATTTTTATAAATAATTTTAATGAATTAAAAAAAATCAATAAATCAAAAAGGATTTAAAATTTGTATAATTGTTTCCAAATATATACATACCATTTTATTTTTAGGCATAATGGATAAATTACAAAAGTAAAAACTGGTTCCTCTGTTGAAAACCAAAATTGAAATAATTAATAACCTAAGAGATAAAGGAACAAACATGATAAAAAAGGTTTTGAATAAATTTAATATGTTTTTATAGACCTTATGGTTTCTAAAATCTATTTTCCCTCAATTTAAGATTAATTTACAATTAAAAGTACCTTATGATATTGATATGTTCTTAGTATTTTCTAAAATTTCTCTCATTTTCAGTTATAAAATGGACATTCCTCTCCCCACCCCCTCCTAAAAAAACACCCTAATATTGGAAAAATATATATTTCCAAAGCTCTATACCTATCTGTGATAAACAATAATGAGGTTTTATTATTCTATAAATATCATCCATCAATGGTTTTACCACCTTCACCATGGAGATATTCCATGAATTGATGTATAAGCCCCAACACTCACTTTCCCCATTTTCCCTTATGTGTATTTTTTTTTTTGAAATTTATTTTCACCAACCCAAAATGTTTTAAAAAATATATTTATTACACTTTTACATTATTATAATGATGTTAAATTATTTAACAACCCTTTATGTTTTCTCTAATGAAAGTGAATACAATATTTACATGTGTGTGGACTACCACGTCCCCAAAATGTAATGTTTCTCTTTACTTAACAACATTATATGGATGGTTCTAATAATTAATTTAATAAATAATTTTGATATTAACTAGAAAAATTGATTCTTAGATCATATAAAATCTGATACATTTCTCATGTTCTATAGTAAAGAAATTGCCAACCATACGTATGAGTGGACCGTCGCCTCTATTGGACGATTGATTTCTATTTTTCATTCTCTAATCATCTAACTTGGATGCCATGAGATTGTATTTATTTGATAAATTTAATTTTTATGATATCTTTATGTTTATAATATTAAAATCTATATAACTAGTTAATGATATGATAAATAATCTATTATCGTTAATTGAATCATTTAAAACTACAGTACTATGTAGAAAATGTATAATACAAATTAAGTAATATTTTTTAATAAAATACTTATTATTATAAATTAATTATATATATGATATATCAAATTAATACGTACTAAAATACATCATTATTATACTATAGTAATTATATTTCAACTAAATCACCTCATATTCTACCATTAATCATGGAATGTTCATGTTTGTGTATGTTTTACCACATACATAATCAGTTGTATGAAATTATATAATGGATGATTATAAAATCATAAATAATATTATAATATGGTTTAAATGTTTATATAATAATATTTTTTCATATGAGATATTATATATCAATATTTAACAGGATAATTAATTTAGAACACATCAAAGGTTTAAAATCACTAAAAAGTGTTATTTGTAGATTTCAACTTCAAGGATAAGCACTAAAGTACTCATAAAAGGAAATATATATTCACAAATAATTATAATTAATTCATTTTATTAATTATTATGAACATGGGATGAGGAATATGGGATAAAAGATGAATACCAACATCAGTCCAACAAAACTAGTACCCATAGACAAAACTATAAACACCCAATGTATAAAAATAATAAACAACTATCTAATATACATGTATAGAATGATTATAAAGAGTCATAGGTATGAATATGGTTTTTATATATTATATTAATATATTTTTTTATAGTATTTTTGTGTCGAATTTACTAATTCACATAAATGGTAATGTGATTGTTTTCTCAAATATATTTTGTTAAGATATATTTTTTATATACACTATGATACAATTAATATGGTCAAATAACTACCTATAAATGTATTTTACCTTCTTGATGTAGTTTTTAGATACCTATCATATTATTTCTTTAAATATACATCAATTCAAACTATTCCCAACTTGAAAGGGGTTTTGATCAAAATGTTACTCAAACTATATAGTTTTCATTTCCGATTATATTTTCAAAAAAATATTGATTTTACTGTTAATAAATAATGGGAAATTGAATTTAGTATTAGTCCACTCATAATTACAATTTTATAGTCATGGTGTTTTAAATTTTTCATCAAAATTATATATTTACGTAATTTATCTTCTACCTAAAGTGTTTCTAGTAAGTGAAGCTAGCTGTGTCCCTTCTATTTAGTCAAGACTTCTCATTATTGATGTTCAGATTAATCAAGTTACTTTTTAAATATCATAATAAATTGTTAAAATCATTCTATAAAACATTATATTCTTCAAAATGTTTTAATGAAATTGTTAACATTTTTCATATATTTTGTTTCAATCATTATGTATATAGAATTAATTTTTAACAATTCACAGGTGAACACATCATTATGATTCCTTTATTATTTTCCTGGGAACTTCCATTCAGTGATTAATGGTCTTATAAATGGACATTTTTTCAAATTTATTTATAAAATATTTTTATTGAAGTTATTTTTCAAAATATATTGGAAATATAAAATTTCCCAAATTATTTTCCTAACGATCCTAAAAATTGATTTCATCAAAATCTAAATCCATTAAGATAAATTATTCTTGACCATGGATATTCTTCTAATGTAACCATCCAAAATCCTTCTATATATGAATAGTGTATTATCCTTCTGTTTCGAAAGATTTATCTATCGCAACCTTTTTTACGCCTAATCATCCACTATGAATGATCCAAAATTTTAACCCAATTCCATTTTTTATTAATTCCATATTTTGAATTATTTTTTTAAGTGTGTTTAAAAAGGTATAAAAAAAATTAATTTTAGTAAGTTGTTTAAATAAGGGTATACCCATTATATGTACTAGGTAAATACCATAGGAATATTTTTCATGATACAATAGTATTTGCATAGAAATTAAAATTATACAATTAGATACCAATTTATTTTCCCTGGGTTTTCTTGTTATGATGAAAAATAAAAATATTCATTATATAATATTGTAAATCCATTTGATACCCATTTTAGTGTAATGTGTCATTATAAGATAAATTAAATTATTATCATTTAATTTTTTTCCAAAATACCATATTAGTTTCATGGGGTTTTAAGATGTGAAAAGTGATTGATCTCAAGTGGAAATCAAAAGTATAGTTTTTTATTTTTGGTTTCTTATATCACCCTCAAATTCATTGATTTAATTTTTATATCTCACTATAAAAGTAGTCATGCGAACATTTTAGTTTCTCATATGAATATAAATTGGTACTGTGGATTGTGAAGGTAATAATCCCTATAATAATATTTGTGCATAGCTGAAAGATGTTTCAAAATATTATGTTTATTATTATGAATGTGTTAATATATCAGGGATCAGGTTTTAGAACACTTATGTTTCTGGATTTTTGTTATTCAAATATGTATTCCATTATAAAATATTTGAGCATAATTGGGTATGAATGTTCTTTTGTAATTTGATTATAACCATATGATCATGTTTCGTTCACCTAGGATATTTGATTATTATCACTTATGTTTAACATTATTGATAATATTCTCTCACACCCAATATGAAATCATTTCTTCTTATTTCAAAAATATATTTTTTGGGAAATTTATGAACCCTAAAAATATTCAAGATAAAAATGAAGACCTCCCCAATTTCTTATGTTTCAACATCCCTTAGTTATGATGATGGTAATAACATAAAGGAAATATATGAAGGATTATATTGTGTATTAATTATAAATAAATGTTCAGAATTACTATAAAATATGACAGTTATATAACTAGTCTATACGACACTAAACATTTTGATTATCATGTTATGTGATTGTTATGGGATGTATTAGTTAAATCTGAATTTTATTATAATATTTATTTTATTTTTATCAAGGGTCTCTCTATTGTGTATTATTGTAAATTTTGTGTTGTTTTTAAATATCATAGTAGTTATCTTGATAATTTTGGTAATAAAACATTAATGGAAAACCTTGGGATGATCCTATGTATTGTATAATATTCTAAAATATTGGAAAAGTATTTAGTATGATGTTTACAAATAAAATAAAACTTTTTCTAGATTATTCTATGTGGATGCATGATCATTAATAATTTTACATTGCGGTAATGACCACAAAGGCTGAATGTTTTGTATTTTCTCAACTATGACATGGTTTATGAAAAAGTGGTCCAACTATACAGCTGGATAGTCATTATTGAGGGATATGTTTTCATTGACCTCATTCTCTATACAAGCTATATTGAAGGATTTATTTCTAGGGTACTATGAAATATTACATTAAAAAGTCTGTAAAAATACAACATAATTATCAATTATCAATTATGTAGGTTTATCTAAAAGAATTGTAGAGGAACATGCTAATGTTAATGAATAATACCTTTTAAGGATGAATTCCATTCATCCAATTTTTACCATATGATGTTAATTATTAATCACTAATGGTAACTCCCTTTTTTAAATATAAATGTCTTTAACTAGAAGGAACCATGAGTGTGAGGGAAAATCTTGATATTTCCACAATGAAGAACCCATCAGATTAGGAGCTACATTTAGAGAACTTGTGATTATTTGAAACAATTTATCATAAAATATTATTATCAATGTCAACATATTTGATATTCTAAACCCATTAAAGAATAGATAGGGGTATTCTATAGCTATTCCAATTGAATATTAGGATGGAGTAAAGAATGTGTAATTTATTGTATATAAAAAAAGTATAAAGAATCTCTATGGTAAATTCCTCAAGGGGACTGAACGATGAATTACTTATAGAATATGGGGTCATCAAACATCAAACAATTGAGGAAAAATAAATTGATCAAGTATTTATATTGAATGATATATATTTTATCCAGAGGTATAAATAATAATAAAATATATTATATGTTGAAAATGTGGTCATTGTCGAAATTCATTCCCTAAATAAAGGAATAACCATTATTATGGGAATCATTGAACTCCAAGACTAATAGTAAAACAAAATACCTATGTAATCACTATAACAAAATTGTATATTGTTATTTAAGGTACATGTACACTCCAATAAAATATTATATATATCTCTTTGGACTTTTATTATTATAAGTCATGTATATCTATGAATATTTCCAAGATCCTTCAATCACTACCATAGTGATTTATTTTTTTAAGAAATAATATAGAATGATATTTATTATATTAATATTTGAATCTTTTAGGAATTTTCTGTATAGATATATTATTATCCTTCCATTTGATAAATTTAATTTTATTATCCTGATATATAGGTTCCATCAACTTAAAAACAAATGTTATGTAACGAAGACAAATTTCATATTTTGGTATGATATTCTACCAATGAAAGGATAATAATAAACACCCTCTAGAAAAAATATATATTATGTGGGTCTTGATAAAAAAATTATAGAATCATGGACCAAATTGTTGGATGAAATTTTAATATTAGGGAGAAGAATATTCTATGTAAGGAAATATGTCTCCCATGTTTGTATGGTTGATAACTCTCTAGAAATTATATACTGTTTGTTCAATATATTGTAAATTACCATATAAATATTTTATATTTATCTGATAATTAATATTGTGAGGGTGTAATTTATTTAAGGGGGATAATGTAACACTCTAGGTTTTTGGATCCATTATTATTATAATTGCTGTCTATAATTTAAAATAATGTTTGTCACTTCTTTCAAATGTATTGAAAAGATATTATAAAATATTGAATAAATGATTCAAACCAAACTAAATCCAATTTATTCATTAAAATTTGTTATATTACAACAAAATCATAAAAAAAATATGGACTACACTCCTAGAACCATTACTCACAATGATTGAAAAATATATCACAATGAAGGGAACCATGAAAGGATAAAGTATTATTAAAAATCTATAATATGATTTTTAAACTATTTACTTTAAAGTGGCAGGGGACAGAATGAATTATTTAGTCTGTCTATATATAGGAATGATATTTGTTCATTATAAATATTTCTAATGAAAATATGATCATTAAAAAAATGTTTGTTGGTCATATATTCAATATCTATACAGAAGTCGTGTATTTTTAATACATAAATTTAAATTAATTATAATCACAATGAAAACAAATATGATATTCAAATATGATATATATATATATATGTTACTTATAAATATTAATAATATTATTTTTATTATAGTATATTACACACACACAGATATATATATGTATAGAATTCGAGTTAATATTTTAATATCAATAGAGTTGTAAAACTAAATTCTTGAATATAAATAATTAATTATAATTGTATTCGTTAAGGCCGATTGAGTATAAAAGTAAAATTTACTTTTTGTTAGGTATTGTTAATTTTTTCCTAATATAATTGGTTGAAAACTTTTAAAATACTATTATATATGAACTATCATTTTTTAAATTATAAATTTATATGAAATAATACTGACAACACTTAATTTTTATAAACATCATTTTTCAATAAATGTAGTTTTCATTATATTATTGTTATAATTTAAATAAAAAATATAAAAAATTTATAATCTGAATTTGATAAAAATAAAAATAAAATAAATAATTTAAAAATAACATTTTAAATAAATTTATATTTTTTTAAAACATTTTTTTGTTAAAAATTGAAAAATACAGTTGTGAAAAATTATATGAATTTTATAAAATTATTAGTATATAACTATGAATTGTAAATTCATGAAAATATTTTTTATGAAAATATTTTTATTTTATAATTTAGTTTATAATTTAAAAAATTACTTTTTTAATTTATAAAAAAATATTAGATATCTTAGGATTTATGTTATATTTTTTAAATGAATTAAATTTAACACATTATACATTTATTATTAAAAAATATTTTCAAATTAAAAATTCAATAAATAGTAATGATTTCAAATTTTTAAAACATAGTTCTAAATTATATAATCAAAAATATAATTTTGGCTACAAAATATAAATTACATTGTAAAAAACTAGTTAACATGGTGAAAGATGATAAACATGAGTAACCTAAGAGATAAATGGCCTAACATGTAAAAATATTTAATTGAGATTTTGATGTTTTTTCAGCCACATATTTTACCATATCTAATATTTATCAATTTTTCATCCATCTTCTTTGAGTGTGACCTTCCATTATTCATTTTATGGTCATTAAAAAAATGTTACTACATGTCACTTATAATTGGGTATCTCCTATCATCACTACCCCACACACAAAAACTCGTATTGTTAGTTAAAAATGTACCCAAAACACTTCTACACCCTCCTAGAATAAATAAGTAGTATTTTTATACTCAAAATACTAGCCCTCAATGTTTTGTCCCCTTTCACAATGAAGATAATCCAGAATGGGAGGTATAAGTTCATTACCTCTATTTCTCTTTTACTTTTCATTATATTAATTTATTCATTATAATTTTTTATTTTACCATCTACAAATGATAACATAAATACACTATTTTTAATGGAATGTTATCAAAATTATGATATAGTTTTAACTACCCTTCCATTTTTTCCAATGAAAATCATAATTGATAATGGTGTGTCTGTAGACTACTACCTCCAATAAATCATGATTTATTTTTTATCTATGTTAAATGAATGATAAAAATTATGAATTCAATCAATAAATATGACCTTTAAAAATTAGTTTATTTTATGAAATTATAATATATATTATATAATTATTCATTTATATAGAAAATTAAATCATCAACCATGCATATGAGTGGACTACTTCTCCCATAGAATGATAAATTTTTTTTTATTTAGATTTATGATGTACAAGGATGGTCTTAATAATGCATATAATGGATAAATATTAGGATAATGTCATATTTAAGGTTATATTATGATACATTTTAGAACCTTTTAATGATATTATCAGCTAATGATTATCATTAATTCAATCATTCAAAACAAGCATACCATGAGAACAATATTTAATTTAAATTTTATAATATTATAATATCCTTCAAAAATAATTATAATTAAATTAAATTTTTTTTTAATCACAAAAATAAACTCTAAATTGTATTATTTTTATACTATTTCAAAGAAATTGAAAGTAAATCACCTCAAAATCATCCTTTAATCATGGGAGGTCCATGTTTGGGTCTGGTTGACCACCTACATAAACAATGTGATGAATCATTATCATAGATTATTATAAGAAAAACAATTGGTATAATATGATAAAAATATGTATATAATTAGTTTTTTTCCAATATATTTTTTACCATTCTTTAACTGGTCAATTAAGAAAACACCCTATATAGGATAAAAATTACTAAAAAAATGTTCTTTTTCGATTTCATATTCATGGAAGAAGAAAAAACAACTAATGAATGGAAAATGAAACTTTATAAATAATTATAATAATAACATTAGTGTAAATTTAATAAAAAATTTATTATTATATTTTGAATAAGAATGAATATAGACACCGCTTCTATGAAACTAGTACAAATGGTCAAAACTATAGCACTTGAGGTGGGATAATTTGAAAAAAATATCTAATATACATATAGAAATGGTTATAAAAGATAAATATTAAAATTTTTAGGAATAAATATTGTTATGGAATATTATAGTAAGATAAATATGTTTTTAGAGGTGGTTATAGTGTGTCCGACTAATACGGAATTATGGTAAGGGGTTCTTTTCACAAAATTAATTTCTGGAGACTTACTTCTTATTGTGTGATGTGATACCATTAATTTGGTGTGATTACAATCAAATGAATAAATTTTACAACATCAATGGTATTTTATGATTAATAAATTTTAATTTATTTAAATGGGAATCAATGAAAAATATAGAAAAAATTTAATGTTGTTTAACTCAAAATGTTACTCAAATTGTAAGGGTTTCATAGCAAATATTATTTTCAAATAAATATTGTTTTTGAAATGTAATATAACTAGGGAAGGTTTACTATTTAAAATACATCTCATAATGAAAATTGAATATTAATTTGGTTTTATATTTTCTATCCATATTTCAATTCCTCGTATCTAATATTACACCCTAAGTGTCTCTTGTATTTGAAAATATCATTGTCTCTTCTTTTCATTTGAAATACCCCCTTTTTTACATGTCATATTTGATAAGAATATTTTTGAAATGTCATAATGATTTGTTAATTTCATTTTCAACTACATTGTCTTCTTCAAAATTTATTAAATAATTACATTTTTGTATGGTTCATTGTTTCTTACACGATTTGTCACCTAAATTTTTTTTATTAAATGTATAACTACATTGTAAAGTAAAATGGTCATTCAGACATTACCAAAGAAAACATAGAAAAATGTTTTGTTTTATAGGATGACAGGGGGCCCACCAGACCTTTTTTAGTCATATTATTACCTTCTATAAGACTCTCGTATATATTTATGACATGTTTGTGAAACCTTTACTATAATATTAGTTACACTACATGATACCCTTGTGAATGATTATTTATTTATTATAGAATTATAATTTATTTTTCAAACCTGTTATCGGGGAACTTGGAAATTATTTAACATATAGGGTAAAATTTTCACTTATTGTTGGGATTAGGATAATTAAATGTATTTACTATGTACAACAATGAAGTGAATCAGAACCCATATTGTTTAGAGAAATATAACGGGACATGTAATATATTTTAAGATTCATCAACAAGGAGTGATCTATATTGTCTAATATCATATATTAATGAGGACTAGATGAAAGGTTTCTAGAATGATCTGATATCGGACTTATGTAGGAGTGGCCAATTATAGATGATATCAAAGGGAATATGGCCCAATGTGATTTGATTGGCATCAAAATGAATATGACCCTTTGATGAAAGATATCATCAGGAGCAGAGATTGATGTGGATGAGATTATAGGACCTAGGTGGTATGTAGTCCCCTAGAAGGGGTATCATTGTATTTGGAATATTTCTAAATTGGAATGGTATTAGGGTAATTGATGGTACTGGGATTGATCATTGGGGAGGAGGCCTAGGTATCCCATAAATAAATTAATAAAACCCCACATAGTTCTAAATACATAGTTAATGTCATGTTAGGGGACAGCACCATGATGTTTAACATCATTTGGTAATGAAATTACTATGTATATTAACATCATGCATCATAGTATTCCAATTTCCTAAAACGTATGACAATAGAGAATAAAGATAGGATTATGAAAAAAAATTCCATTTTGGATGGGACTAGGTATTGAACATAAGGTGGGGGTCCAAGACATATATGGTGTAAATTTGGTGTAAATAGTAGGAATTATGACCCTCATGAGGAATACATCATCATGGAGGGATAATATATGAAAATATATTGGATATGGAACATGATATATGAAATATTTTACTACAAATCCTTATTATATTAATAATTTGAGTCCATATGGTTCATAGGGTTTACTAGGAATATGTCCCCATGAAAGAAATAATTGTATGGCCGAGTCATATACCTAGAAATGAGGTGAACATTGAAATCATGGTATAGTTAGGTATAATATATAGAAATGTGGGCAACATTGAATGATTGTTTTTTTAACTTTTTACCAATAATGGAGGCCATTTTTTAAGAAGGGTATGGCTATGTCTCATACCTAGAACAAGGGACCATTTTAAAAAAAGGTGTGGTTGAGGCCTATACCAATAAATGATTCCCATTTCAAATGTTTCTTGGTTGGGGATTATACATAGAATAGAGGCCCATTTTGATATTTTTTGGTGTAAATAATGTGATCATATCTTATATCTAAACCCATGAGTTTCATTTATGATGTGGTAAATAATAGATAAGGGATGATCAATCATATTTCATAGGAGAATGATAATGATATTGAATGAGTCATTCATCTTGGAGCCACCATAGATTAGGTTACTCTATTCCCATAAATGGATGAGGTGTGATATGGAATCCAGCTGGGATATGGCCTGTATATAGAAATATCGATGGCTTAATCTTGGAGGGATTCCATATTCCTACCCAACCCATTGAATTGAGAAGAAATCCATTAAATCCTAGGAAAACATTCTTTGGTTTCTTCTAAATAGAAACTGTCATTATCAATGGAATTCATTTTTGTGAGAAATCTTATGGTTATACTCACCTAGGGTGATATCGGGGAGTCCCCTTCTATTGATGGAGTTCCCAATTTAAGGGGGGTATACAAATACAGTTTCTAGGAATATTTGTTATGTGTGTCCCTTGAGAATCTTTCAATATATCCATTTCATTTCTTTAAACATCTAAATTTAAGGCCATGAGGATCCTATTAAATGATAAAATTGATGAGTTCTACATCAATTTATAAGTCCCCAATGATTGGGAATGATATATAGTGTAAATGGAAGATCCCTTATAAGGTGTCCATGAAAGGGAAATAAGAATAGGGGCACTAAAGAGGATATGATGATGTGAATTCAAAAGGGTATCATCATAAAATCACTCTGTGTACACCTCTCATACACGAATGATATTTTTATCAAATGTACTAGCTTAAGAAAATTGATTCTGTAAGGTAGAGATCAAGTGGATTCATATACGGTTAGTATATTCTCTTGGGATATTATTTTTTTGTCATAGGGATTACCTATGGAATTATCTACTTTCAGATCATAGTTTCTCTCTCATTAAACATATATTTTCTTATATGTATCTTTTTGGAAATAAAAACGCAGTATTTATAGGAAAAACATGTTAAATGGTGTTGGAATCTGATCAGACTCATGGATACCACCTAGAGTTCCATCAATGAACCACATAAAGAGGTGAATTGTGCATCCATAAATTCTAAAATGTCTATTAATGTCATATGTCATCAATATGAAAATTTAAAATAATATGTCACTATGATGTAAAAAATTTAGGGTGAGATGATGTCATCTCATGGTGTTGTGATGGCTCCACTTCTGATCCACCAAATGGATGATTTTTATCTCATGCGATAATGATACTTTGTGAGAAGACCTTTTGATTCGTGTGTCATGAGAGGGAGTGTCTCAATTTGTCTTGTTATTTCTATATAAAATAGATATCATCATATATTAATGTTTCATTATCCCAGGATGATTTTGATGATAACTCTGAAAATTTATAAGGGTTCTTTAACCCAATATTCAACTTTCCCTAATTCATGTTCTCACAAATAGGGCATAAAAAAATTCCTCAATGAAAAATGGGTTTGATCAACATAATAATATAATATTTATGAGGATTTTAAGGAAAATGTGAGGTTATCATGGTCCATGATTGGAATAAATCTATAAATAAACTATGATGGGAACTCATAATCACCTATGATAATTCAAAGAATTATATGATCTTTATAATTATTCACTTTTGATCCACCACATGTGATATTTATTTATAATTTCTACACGATCTAATCCATGTAAAACAAACTGTGCAAGTGGAATTTTTTAAGAAAAGCTAAACAACACCAAATATAAATTACTAGGATCATGTAGTCTAAATCTTCCAATTATGATATCTCATCTATAGGGCTATCATGAAGAAACCCTTTTACCCATGTGATGATCATGAAAATCATAATAGGATCACACGGTGACATGCACATCGCCATTTTTTTAAATATATTTTATGTATTTATATATTGATCTATATAGGAATAATTTAATTCACAAAGGATGGGAAGAAATGGAATAGTGGATGGAGATGATGATTGGTTTGGTTTCTGGTTAATATTGGGACATTAAATAGACAAACCCCTTCATCACTGACTACAAAAGGTTGAACCTTCAAAACTAAAGGGCATCATATTGGCGTCTTCATTATAAATATAATCATCTAAATGATTCACTAATTTTGGAACCTATAAAAATATAATCCTTAACTACCTGATTTTTTTATAAAATATATGTTTTTCTAATATAGTTAATTTCAACAATAGCTTATGTTACATGAAACATCATGTTTTAGTGAAAAAAATATACTTTTCATATTATTATTGAATCTTGGCCATTATAAACCCGAGATAAAGATTTATTACATGAATATGAATGAAAAATATTTAAATATTATTTTTCATTACATTATATAAAAAAAATAACATTAATAAAAATTACATAATTTTTAAAAAATCCATCATTTGTTTCAAAAATAATATATTCAAAAACAATGTTTTTATATATTTTTCTGAAAAAATAATAAATTAGATGTTTCCAATGATATAATATGTACTTGAATAATGAAACAAAATTTATTAAAAATATTTATCAAATTTATTTTTGTGTGAATCATTGATTTTTCTCTGAAAAGATAAAAAAAAATTAATACTTCGTAGTAATTATTTGTATTAAATCTATCCTTTTTTGTTTAAATATTTTAAAACAATTAATATTGTTTAATTTTTATTATAATATTAACTAGATGTATTATTTCATTGAAAATAAAATTTAGTTTATTTTAACAAAATTTATGTTTCCTTTTGATATAAAAACATTATATACTTAAGAAAAATTTCACTTTGGAAAACCCCTTGTTGTTACGTTTGTGGGTTTGATTTTAAAATATATATTTCCATGTTTGTGAATGTAATTTGTAATAAAATAGTTTTCATATTTTAAATCATATTAATTATTATTATATAACATGGTTAAATTAATTTAAGGTCAAAATTATTAGAAAAAACAGAAAAAAAAATTCATTACTGTGCTTAAGGTGAAAATTGGTTCACTATAGGTTTTAACATAACAAATTAACGGTAAATTAAATTTTAAAATATTATAAATCACATTTTATGGACATATTTTGGACATTTTTTATATAAGGTTTGATAATGATCCATATTTATCATTTTTTCCTATTTAATGTATGGGTGAAACTTTTTAATTTAAAATAATCCTTGTACTTCCTCTCCATATATAAAAGAGGATACACTAATACTCTCATATTCACACTTATAAATCCCCTTATTTCAAAAAATACAAAACAAAAATTTCGTATTTTTATCCTCACATCCCGGGGGACTTGATTGGATCTAAAAGTCAACCATGGAATGCTTTTAATGCAAAACTAAGGTGGTTATTTGAAGAAGATGTATCATTCTCATATGAGCATTTCTATTTGATTTCTTCTTCCACTACTTCGAATTATTCTAAATTAAAATATAATAGTAAAATAATTATTTTAAAAATAATTATACGTCACTATGTTAATTTAATAACCTATATTCACCTCCTCTTCAATAAAACTGGGAAAGCAATTGTTGATTGTGTGTGTGACAGACAACAACTGAGAAAACAGATGTAAATTGTTTTCCAAAACCTCCTCTCAATGTTAGATATATTTATGGATTTAAAATATATATATATATATATATGATATTATTGAAATTATTCTACCTAAGAAATTATAATAAAACAAAGAACTTAATAATTTCCATTATGTGAGTATACGATAATGTCCCTTATGTGTATGAAGAACAATCGCCTCGGAAGAGATAAGATTTTTTTTCATAAACATTTTACATTGAAGTAAATAATGAAAAGTATTAATGAATATATTTTGTATATATGACATCATATTTATTCCTTAAAGGTTTATTATTATTTAACATTCCATCATTCCTTCTATTGATAAATATAAATAGTGTTCATGCATATATAAAAACTACTATCACTATGAACAGTGACATTAAGTTTTTATCAATAAATTTTATAGATAACTCTAAATAAAGATATTCATATATTATATGATATTTATATAAATTTTAAATATATATATATTTGAACCATGGTCAGTTTAAAAATTCCAAAAATACTAAATCGAAAACATATGTGAAAAACGAAGCTGTTAATACGTAGAACATGAATATGACAAGAAATTGTTAATAAAGAAGTAATAATATTTCATAACTCACTCGTATATTGTGTAATATATATATTTGTTGTTATATAATATATTTAAAACAAATATTTACTTATTTTATAAGAATTTTTAATGTGTATGAATGTATTTGAGACTTATGGTAAGGGAAACTAGTCTCTATTCTATTTATTAGAGACATATTTCATATTCACTACTCTGTTATTTTTTATGGTGTATAACATACCAATATTAAATATTATACCATGAATTTTATTATTTTAATCATTATTGAGGTTTTATTTTCTCTTATTAATTAATTGTTCTTCTGGTTAAATTGTTTCTAATTGGATAAGGTATTTTTCTAACATTTATTTCCATGGGATACATGCTTTATGGAAATTTCTTTTTATTTTATTGGTTGTACATACCCCAAATTAGTCTATTTTATGATACATATGATGATATTTATGGTAAATAAATATTCATCTTATATTATATCATTTATAGGTATTATAATTAAAAATATATTAATGTTGTTAGGGTTTGATGTTATAATATTATTGTTTACCTAGACTGTTTATGATTTTACCATTGATGATAAAACGTTATGATTTATATAACTTCCCAATCATAAATTTTATTCTCCTATGTAATTTTCAAGAAAATAAATGTATTCTATTCATTTTCATCAATTTATGTAGTCAATATTTAAAAATAATATTTTTACCGAAAACTAAATATATTTTTCTCTTTAGTTAAACAATATTTTTCATTCATATACACCTTTTAAAAAAATGTTTTTTGGAAAGTTTTCACTATTATACAATAATTTTTTAATGAAATATTTTACCATGGAATAATTTTTACAAAATAGTTTAATGGGAATTGACTTGATTATTTAAAATTGATGTAAAATTGACTTTTTATTGAAAATATAAAAGGAATCATTATTTTTAGATGTACAGAAAGAACAATAATTCCCACTCTAATGATCCATCGATTATTTAAAGCTTCCTTTAGATGTTTAAAAGGTTATATTTAATTAAAAATTCCCCTAATGTTTTTGAAATTTTATAATTTAAATATGTGATTTAATTGTGAAAATGATATTTTCATCAAGAAATGTTTCAAGTGATTTTTCAAAATCATTTTTCATCTAATATGAAATCCTTTTATGTTATGTGATATTTAAGGGGAATATCATCCAATGATCCCATACTTATTCTTTTTTTATGGTTTCTGATAATGAAGAAAATATTTTCATGAAACCCATTTCATTTCTATCAGTAATATTATGATGAAATGATGAATTTTTTATGAAATCCATTTATTTTATACTGGTTATGATATGATTAAATTATTATTGAACACACATATTTTCATGAGGTTTTATATGGTTGTTTTTTATGATCCTGTGGGACACATATGTATGATTTTAATTATATGATCAGAGGGACATATATTTCCCACTAATTAATTGGATAATGTTTTATATATCATGAGATAATGATGGGAAACAAACAGATGTTCTTGATCCACTATAGGAAAAAAGAAAATGTGCTTGATCCACTATGATAAATATGTGATGATAAATGATTTTTTATGAAATGGGAGATAGTTAGTGATTCATGATCCATTGTGATTTGATGGTATCAGTTTATAAACATAAAATATTAAATGGTTTATATACTAACGATGGTTCCATGCTTATATGACATGACCTTATGGTCCATGATTGAGTTATGATGGTTTCTCACCCTTAATTTTTTTGACTTATGAACTAAAAATATTTATTCCATGATTCAAGATTATGACCTATGATATGTAGTGTTTGATTTTAAAATATTATTCTCATGTTCTCATACCCTTATTCAAATTTTAAATTGATATCTCCCTTGTTTACCATTAGATAAAATCTGATCCCACCATTTCATATATTTCCAATCCAAATGTTATGAATATTGGTCTTTAGTTTGGAATTTCTATAACGTATACTATAAAATAGAACATTATGGGATATTTTTAAGATCATTAATGAAATAAGAATATTGTGTATCTAGTATCCAATGACACTAAAACGTTTTGGTCCTTAATCATGTATAGCTCAGACTGTCTTCATGATATTCATGAGTCATGGAGAATTTCTTACCATGGGTGTATGTGGGAGAACTTCCATAGTAAATTAAAATGTCTCTGAAATTATCTCAACACCTAGAGTCATAATTTTCCCTCCTCCTATTAGGATTTGTAGGTGACCTAATCTGATATTTCTTGCCTCAATGTTAGACTCGAAGGCCAGTGTAGTGACCCTATTTTTTAAGAAAAATCTATCTAGAAGAGTAAATATTCTGAGGTGTTACTATGTAATTAATTAATGGATCATGATTAATACAATGACTAATATCTAGGAATTTAGATCATAATATGTCATATTTTCGTTCATATATCAAGGAGAGAAGTAATGCCACATCAATCCCAGCATCCCTGTCGACAACATATCCAATTTAAATGATTGGTAGGGGGTTCTATGTATGACTAGGATATACATTAAATATAATATTATAATTCCCCATCCTCAATTTCTTAGTAGATATTGTATTTTCAATGATGATCATTTAGAAACAATCCATACATGTATTTTTTTAACTTGACAATGTCTCTTTTGAAACCATACCAGATGAGAGGTAGATATAAGAGAATGTTTTTAATCTCAATACAAATAGTGCAATATGTACTAAGGGATTTCTAGGATACTTATTCTAGAGCTCATGGGACTTGGTTAAAACCAAAATGGTGTCTGTTATCCATGAATTATTAAATAGAGGTAACCTGCCAAAAATATCATGCTCTACAACTCTGATTCTCATCCCAAATATTTAGGACCACTCTGTTTTCCCGCATTATCAACTGATCAATTTATTTTAACTTCATGTATAATTTTATTGTGTTTGTGATCAACAAAATGCTATCAGAGAACCATCTTAATTAGATATCAGATAAAAAACCGATTTATAAAGGGAAAAAAATCTAATTGGTAAACAGAATTTCCCATAAAATGATCACAGATATCTATCTATGTAAAATGAGATCTAATATCATTGTAAAACTCATCATGGAATAATCATATAATCATATTTAATGGAACTTAAATATTATGGTTGTAAACTACATGGGATTTTCCACATGGGCTAGAAACTTCATGTTTTAGTCATTTTGTTCTTCTTGAATCATCATTTATTTTATGGGTAGGAATGGTGGTTTTTTCGAGATGGATTGGGGTCATAGATAGGGTTATCCAAATTATAGATGATTATTCATTCTCTACAAACACTCCCTTAGACACCTGATCATAAAGAGTATCTCATCTAGAAGAATCCTCCCAAACAGGTGAAAATATTTCAACTATGATATCTCATATTGTGTTTTCAGATAACACCTTCATATTTTCCAATGAGATCATAAACTCAATTCTAATTATCAAGAATTCCATAGTGATCTATTACAATTGGAGAGGGAAACTGGTTAATCAAGACATGAGTAGCCTCTACATCTCATCTCGCTGCCTAGACATGCTTATTAATCTTTGACAAAGATGTTTGGTGATCCTAAAGAGATACATACAGATCAATTAACATGGTTATCCGATATCTACAGGTCATTTCTATATCTAACAATTGGATAACATTTTGTGATGGGTCACATGCCATATTATGGGATATAAAAATCAATTATTTACTTTTTTAGTTAGAATCATATTGCTTAATAGTGTAAGATCATAAATTCTCATCCATGTTATATTAGTTATTAAGGTTCTACAGGGTTTTATATAGAGTATTGAAAAGTTCTTTGAGGATTTCCTTTTGGATGCTCAATTTTAGGGGAAACACCACTAGATATATTGGAGGAGGATAGGCAGACCACTGAGGGTGGGGGAATCAAGGTCAAGAATTTTTATGTTTCTATTCAATGAATTAAAGAGAATGTAGAGTGGGAAACTATCATGATTCATTTTCTATGGGGATGGTTTATGGTGGATAAATATGGTAGTGATTGTTGGATCGAATAGTAGATATAAAAGTCTATTAGATGGAACAATACAAGAGGGGGTGAATTGTAGCTTTAAAAACTTTGAGTTTTAGTAACAAAGAGATTAGTTTAAATGATCTTAAACTAATACAAATACAAACACCCACAATTGTATTGAATGTAAAAGGTATGATGTATTGTAATACTATTGTAAAGCAAAACAATTGTATTCAAGGTGAACACAATAATCAGAGTAATACAAATGTGAATGATTCTACCTTAAAGCGTATAGAACCAATCAACACAAAATGTAATAGAATGATTGTAATTGAAACAATTACAATTGAATATGTAAAGAAGAAAGGAAACAACACAAATCCCTTTCTAATACAACAGCGGAAATGTAAAAGTAATACAATTCTTTTAACCCAAAGAGAAGGGTTATCCTTTCACCTAGGATAAAAGGTCTGTCTCACCAACACCCTGATGAGCCCTCGATACGATGATCGGCACGTCTGTCTGCCTATCCCCGGCAACCCTCGATACGATGATCGGCACATCTGTCTGCCTATCCCCGGCAGCCCTCGATACGATGATCGGCACGTCTGTCTGCCTATCCCCGACAGCCCTCGATTTTGCAGGTAATCGGCACCTCTGTCTTTCAATTACTTGAAAGCCCTCGATATGCTGATCGGACGCACAAGGCTGATGAGAGAAGTCACAGTGTCTCTCTCTAGAATCTTCGTAGTTCACAGAGTCTCTTTATTCGATATCTTTGTTCATCGTTGTGTTCTCAGCTTCAAATGACCTCCTATTTATAGGCCTCGGGTTCCAACGGTCATATTGCCTCCAACGGTCATATTGAAACAGAAAGCACGACATCGTTTTGATTAGTTTGTAACTAACTCAACGACATCGTTTTGTTAGGACAAGAGATATATATACATGTAAAGCATGAGTACGATTTATATGCAGAGAGAGTTTTTGACAAAGTACCAAAACAAATAATGATCATCTGAATAGCAGATTCAGTACGATACGATTGACAGAGTCAGTACGATACGATTGACAGAGTCAATATGATACGATTGACAGAGTCAGTACGATACGTTTGCCAGAGTCAGTACGATATGATTTGGTCGGTACGATCAACATCGTACGATACGATAAACATGATAAAAGAATTGTAATATACAAACATATGATAGAATACATTTGTGATTTCAAAAACATGATATAGAAGTCAAAAGAAGACTTTTGACTTAACAATCTCCCCCTTTTTGGAAAGCACAAACACACAAAGTAAATGAAACAAGAAATACTTATCTCCCCCTGAGTTTAAAAACTCTTCTGAATAAGAAAACTGAATACAACTAACTCCCCCTTAGGTATTGACTTTCCTAAGGATTGTATTCGTAGATTTTCCTTAAGAGCATTGTAATGCATTCTCCCCCTTTGTAAAACAATCTTTGCTTTGTAAATATTCTCCCCCTTTGTGATTTACAAAAAGAAAGGAGTAATCTCGAATTGTCTGAAAAAGTTAGTGAAGTAATACAAGACAATGGATAAAAGAGAAAGGATTATAAGAGTTATTACAAAATAAACAAGTTCCAAAAGAAACAAATACAACAATCATTTGTTTTCTCTTTCCTTATCTTTCTTTATAAGCTCATGAAGCACAGCTTTCATCTTCTTGATCTCCTTCTTGTCTTCATAAATTGATTCACCCTGAGTTTTGAGAAGCTCTTGTTGATCCGCAAAAATCTGATCTTGATTTCTGATGGTCTCCTCCTGTACTCTAATTACTTCTTCATGGGTATCAATTCTGTTTTGCAGAGACTTGTTATCCTTGGACAACTCAGAATTTTGATTCTTCAGTAAAACCATTTCATCTTTGAAAGATGAAACCTTCGAGAATTCAGATTGGAAAGCATTCATCCTATCTTGCAAGTCTTTTACTGAAGGAACATCGGCTCTTTGAGAAGATAAAAGGTTCAGCCTTTCAACCGTTTCTTTATCAAGCTTGTTGAAAGAAATTGCTAGCTCATTTGATAACCTCCTTATATCTTCAATAGCTATTTCATGATCATTGATTGAGCTCTCTATTTTGTAGGACCACTTGGTCATCTTATTGCAAGCCTTCTTATGAGCAACTGAGCTTTCAGAAAGAAATTTCAGATCGGCTTCTACTGACAAAACTTTCTTTCTCAATTCTTTTACAGAGCCAAACTTTTTCCTTTGATTTTCAGTAATAAAATCAATCTTCCCTTCCAGCCTCGGGAAATAAGGAATGGTTTTCTCCATCCTTCTAAAAACATGAACAATGTAATCTCTCTTCTTGAGAGAGATTGTATGCTCTGAATCAGTATCTTCATCGTACGAAGCTAGTTCATACGATCTGCTTGAATGAACAACTGGCTGTTTCCCTTTCGCTTTTTCTTTCTGTTTTCTTTCATCTTCCACTTTGTCACTAATGACAACTACTTTATCAGACTGAGAGGATTGAGCATCTTGCTTTTCTCGAGATGACATCCTGTCTGGAGATCTTTCCTGATCGGCATGAGGAGTTTGTTGAATACCTTCGCTCAGCTTTTGAAGCGATTCCTCTCTACTTTTCTTTGAACTTTGAAGAAATTCTAACAGAAAATCTCCTTCTTCTACTTCCACTTCTTCTATCACTTGTTTTCCTTTTTCTTTCTCAGGCAGACTCTGTACGATGGGCTCTTGGTGCACTTCCACAGTTAGTTGAGCACTAGCATCTTCAACTGCTTTCAAGACTTTAGAGATATCAAAGTCCTGAGCCTTTCTTTTCAAAAGAGTCGTCTTTTTCTTTTCAGCTTGAAGGGTTTCTTCTACCCTTATTCTTTCTGCAAAGGCCTCAGCAGGGTCAAGACCAAACTTTGGATCACCTTCCTTTCTCTGTTCCTTGTCCTTTCTCCATTTGGCTACAACTTCCTTACTGTACCTCGGCTTCTTCTTTGGTTTTGAACTAGTTTGAGGATCAAGCTTTCGAGTAACACCGGTGGATTGATTGTCCTTGGCTGGCATAGGTGCCGATTGATTTTGAGCCAATTCAGCTTCTACATCTCTGACAAAAAGTTTTGAATTTGAATCAAAACAAACATTCAGCTTTTTCATCGTACTCTTATTAATCAAAGATGGCCTCAAATCCATAGGTTCTCCTTTGAAAGGAATGTTACAAAACTTCATACTCTCAAGAATGAATTTCGTAAGGATGGCTGGATACATTATTATCTGGGATTTAATCCCTCCTTTCTTGACATTCTTGATGGTTTCAAAAACATATCCCATGAGATTTACTTTCCTCATATTCACAAGATAGTCGAGCATAAAGACATCAGAAACTTTAAGGGTTTCTCTATCCCCTTTCCTTGGGATAAGAAAACCTTGCATCCATAAAGTGACAAACCGATTGTCCGGTGAAAGATGAGAAACTTTCCTCTTTTCCTCATTAATAACAAACAAAGTTTTTTCAGCACTTTCTCTATTAAACGTACCAACTTCCTCTGGTAGTTTGTGAGATGGACAGAATGCATCGCCTTCTATAGAAACATTCAGAAAATGTGCCGCTTGTTTCACAGACATAGATAATTTTCTATCGTACACAGCGAAGTTAATAGTCATATCTTTGTCAAAAGAAACGGTTTTGTAAAATTGACAAACTTCATCAAAAAGAACTGGATCTTGAATATCAGGCTTTTCCACACAGAGATGTTGCCATCCTTGAAACAAAATGATCCTCTTGATTGTAGAATCGTACATATCGAAAAAGTCTCGGGATACTAACCTTTCTCTGTGAAAGTATTTCTCTGTAAAAGTCTTTGAAGACATTTCGGCAAGAGTATTAGCAGAAGATTGAGACATAAAGGTTCTGCCGATGAAAAGATCGTACGATTTTTTATAGCTGGTGGAGCAGAGCTTCGCCTCAATTCCTGAAACTTCAATGTGGGTTTGGGGAGGGGAAGGGGGTATTTATAGGCAATAAAGAGATGACCGTTGATATTCTACGGTCAAGATTAGATAATACCAGATCAATGGTTATGATTAAAGCAAAAAAAAATTTAAAAAAAAATGAAAAGAAACCTGTCGGAGAACATAAGGTGATTGCTGGTTTTGGTATGAATCAAAAGTAAACACAATCGTAAGGAGAAAAAAAATCATGATGCCGATGGAAAACAAAGTCATTACTATGATCGGATCGTACGATGGAAAAATAGTTGTTACCATTAACTGACAGTACGATGGAAAACAATCTCAATACTATCATCGGTCGATACAAACCTATCGAATGATACGATGGAAAAGAATTTCAATACTATCATCGGTCGATTCAAACAAAGTTGAATGATACGATGGAAAAGAATTTGAATACTATCATCGGTCGATTCAAAAACTATTGAATGGTACGATGGAAAAGAATTTCAATACCATCATCGGTCGATTCAAACAAAATTGAATGATACGATGGAAAAGAATTTGAATACTATCATCGGTCGATTCAAAAACTATTGAATGGTATGATGGAAAAGAATTTCAATACCATCATCGGACAATTAAAAAACTATTGAATGGTACGATGGAAAAGAATTTCAATACCATCATCGGATGATACAAAATTTTTGAACGATACGATGGAAAAGAATTTGAATACTATAAACAGAAAAACTGAAATGGTCAATACGATAAACAGAAAAACTGAAATGGTCAATACGATAAACAGAAAAACTGAAATGGTCAATACGATAAACAGAAAAACTGAAATGGTCAATACGATAAATAGAAAAACTGAAATGGTCAATACGATAAACAGAGAAACTGAAATGGTCAATACGATAAACAGAAAACAAAACAATCCAAAGAGTAAATAGTTAAAGAAAATAAGATAAAATAAGCATAAAGATAGAAAGAAATGTCCTCCCCCTTTTTACGAGGAGTTTCTTACTATTAGGAGAGATGTAAACAGGAAGTAGATATGAATGATTATTTTAATGTAATCATTCCTAGCTTCTGTTTTATAAATTCAAATCTATCGGAAGGTAAAGGTTTTGTAAAAATGTCAGCAAGTTGTTCTTGCGTTCCGATGAATTGTAAAACAATATCTCCTTTTTGTGTGTGATCCCTAAGAAAGTGATGCCTAACATCTATGTGTTTTGCACGAGAGTGATGTGCTGGGTTTTTACTAAGAGCTATGGCACTTGTATTATCACACAGAATTTGAGTTTTGGAGAAACTCAAACCATAGTCAGTGAGTGTGTGCTGTATCCACAATACTTGAGCACAGCAACTTCCAGCTGCTACATATTCAGCTTCACCAGTGGAGAGTGCTACTGAGTGTTGTTTCTTGCAGGACCAAGAAACCAAAGAGTCTCCTAAGAAATGACATGTTCCAGATGTACTTTTTCTATCCATTCTACAACCACCAAAGTTAGCATCTGAAAAACTTTTTAAAACAAAATCATTTCCAGAAGAGTAGAAAAGTCCTAAATCCATAGTGTCTTTTAAATACCGAAAGATTCTCTTTACGGCTTTTAAGTGAGACTCTTTTGGATTAGATTGATATCTTGCACATAAGCATACACAATTGGGTATGAATAGAGATCACTCCTCATTCAATCATAAAATTCACAAACCTCACATATTAATTCTCATATCCTACACTTGGTGGATCATTTTAAAGGGAATATCATTATATGGTATCACAATTGGGTGGGCACAAAACATGATTTTCCTAGTAGTCCAACTCCCAAAATAGAATTTAGACAATATAAAATGTACACAAACATCATTCATTCAGTATTGGATAATTATCAACACTATAATTTTATCCTCATTGATCTCAACTTATATTCTGATTGTTGTATATTTATAGGTTATTATTCATGCACATTTTTATCTAAGGATTAGCAGGAAGTGGATACAGATCATAGTTGTGTGGATCCCTGGGGGAGTTCATGTGGTTCTCGAATATCCCTTCTAGATTCATCATGTTCACTCATCACATTAGACAACGATATATCTATATGGATGAAAACATCAAGTAAATGTAAATACCCCTTCTCTCAAGGTAATATTGCTATAACATTTCCTGGGAGGTGTCCATGAATAATATTTTCTTAAATGGTGATTTGGTGTGAACTATTTGGAGCTCCCTATGAAATTTTACCAGACCACTTTGGGAAACACCTTTTCATAACATTGGGTCCATGGGATAGGAATATATGGTCTTTTATTAAAGGTATAATCATTGATTCCTATTATTTGATTCTACTAGTTAATCTTATACCAATCTTGTTGTCAGATAAAAAAACATTCTAGTGTATCTTTCTATGATTTCCTCCAACCTGTGGGATTCCATGTTCTTATTTATGTCCTTGGTTGGGAGTGTCACTCATACCTTGGGATTTAGTGATAATCAAGGATTTTTGGTTCGTTAGATTCCTCATAGAGATGGTCTTAAACTCAATACAAATTGATCATCCTTTTCTGGTATCATATTGGGATGTGGAGTGGTCCAAGACCACTAGAGATTTTTTTTAACCTTGAATTCATAACCTACTTTGGTAGTAGGGACTCTCTTAATTACCAATCCAATGTTCTGATCAGTAGTCAATGAATGTGTTTAGAGGGAAATATTGATCTTATCATAGTGGAAATGGACTCCCTTACAATCTATAACACCATTCCTAGGTTGAGGTATCTCCTCGGGTCCATTTCCTATTACTTATATAAATGTATATGATTTATTATTTCTTAAACGGATTTATTTCACGTATAGAATTAGGGTAACTAATATTATGATTTTCTCACTTGTCTTTAGACCTGATATGTGAGTTTCCCTCACTTCTCCATTCTATGGCCCTTTCATATTGATGGTGTTAATATAGTTAAAGGGATTACCTGAGTCTACATTATTTTCAAATTTATTAGTTCTCTATGTCTCATATTTATTTTCTCTTGTAATTATTTTCCCTTATCTTTAATAGAATATTTAATTTTGGTGGTAGTAATCTATGGATAATTCAAATTATATTGAAATATCCAATAATTGTTTTGTGAAGTATTGAGCAAATGGTTTCCATGAAATTAATTTTTTATATAGATACAAAAAGTTTCTTTCCATATACTATAGTTGATTATAGGAGTAATAACATTGAAAAGGACTCTTTGAGATTAAAAAGATCATTACCTTGTGCATGAATACACACCTTACTACACGAATGGTTTTAAATATAATTGTGAACATTGTTCAACTTATTGAAAATCAAATAATTTATAAGAATTATAATCAACTAGTAATCTTGTAAGTAATAATTTAAATCTATATGGAATAGTATAAAATATATTTGACAAAAAAACAAAAATAACACTATGAAATTGTTAAAACATGGAAATTATGAATATTATAAAACAAGATGGGATTGAGGAACGAAATAGATTAGGCTACAGAATCAAAATATACTACATTGATTGATAAATATGATACTTTAACTACAAGATATGACATCTATATAATTTTTATAAAGATATTGTAATGAAACAATTTCTATTGTTAAGTGTTTAACACAACTCAGTAAACTCTCCACAGTTAAGACTAGTTAATAGAAACTAAGGATAATAAATTTTCTTAAATAATGAGAGGTATCATCAACAGTTTACAACTTTTTTGTACATTGGTTGATGCAAAAAATTAATTAATCCACTTATATCATCTATATTTACATAGTGTAGTGTAAAACAATATACTCATTAAGAATGTAAAAACAATGAAGAGAAATTACACATTCACCAAAGTGAGGACAAGAGTCAAATAATATAAATTGATCAATGCATTACTGTTTGAATCCCTAAAATGTTTAGTTAGTCATGATCAGATAAAGAAAAAGAAAATTAATTTAAGTATTTCATCAAAAATATAATTAATATATGAAACCAAGAAAAATGGAGACAAAATATCTCGGTTGAAGAAGGTTTCCTCTACGTTATCAGATCCTCTATTTGAATACCATTTTACCACTTTTAGTGATCTCCTCCCACCCCCTCCAAAAAAACATGTATCTCTTTCTCTTTATTATTACTCAAGTTTACAGAATCTATTCTCCATATTTTCCCCATGACGTGTATATAATAAGTTAAATTTCATACAATTATGTCAACATCATTGTTCCCTTATAATAACTTCTCAACCAAATCTGTAATGATGTCTCATAAACACATCAGACTGCGATCCATGAAATGTAAATCAGATATGTGAGGACTAAAAAATTCTTAAATCCTTTGACATCACATAGTTTTATTTTCTTCACTCATCAATATTAAACCAAACTACCCAATTGGTCCTTAAACAATTTAATGTTCATGTTTTTCCATAAAATTAATTTTTATATGTAGAAAAGACTTCATCCAACATCAGAAAATGGATTCTTTACTATTTTCATCTCCATGTACATTCGTTTTTCAAAAGAATTTTCTGATTATCTCATATATACCAGCCATAAAACTCTAAAACATGGAATTTGTAAGCCTCAATAACCCCTCTTAAATATTTATCAATTTGAAAATTATATATAAAAGAACAAGTGATCTATAAATCTTCTCATCATCCACTTACATCCCATAAATATTAATTAAAGTATCAACAATAAAAATTCTGTGCATTTGGATTAAACAATTTCTATCAACACATTGGAGGGAATCATTGAAACGTCGTCATTTGAAAAGCTTGGAATCTAGTAATCCTATTTCTTCTAGTTTTACTTATTCATCTCAACTATAAGAACAATACCCTTTGTTCAGTGATCATAGATATGAAACATTTGGTTCCTCATAAACACTAAGAATCATGATTTTTATACTACCTCAAGTATTGGCCTCAATGCACATCAACACATAACATTCAGTTTCTTCTTTTTCAAATATGATCTCAGATAGTGTCTGATTTATGCCTACATTTGTGTTTTAATTTTATCAATCCAAAAAATAGTTTTATTTTTTTCAACCAACCAAATATGATCACTTTTATGTTATATTTCTTTTATTGAATCAAAAGATAAAAATAACCATCAAAATTTTTGATATATGCGGGGGAGGGGACTGTCTTGGCATAATTGAATCATATTATTTTTGGTTATGTGACTTTGTACCATGGGTCTTGATTTTATTTCTGTATAAGTCATTTGGGTTCCCCAATACCCCTTAAAAGGGTGTTTATCTTAATAAAAATAATTATTTTTCCATTAGGTAGAAAATGATTATTTTACACCTACAACAAATCAAAATTCTATGTTGGTGAATAATTATAGTATGTTGTGATGAACTTCTACATATGAATATTAAAACAATGAAATAAAAAATAAATGGTAAAAATAATATGATATTAGATAATTAAAAAAAACTTAAAATTATAAATTGATTAATAAATTATCATAAAAAGGAGTAGATAAAAATTAAATAACTGTGTTTAAAATTGAAACAAATTATTAAATCATTAGTTAAAGAAAATTAATTAAAAGTTAAACAACAATTATTTAATTAAAATATTTAACCTAAAAAAAATTAATTATTGATTATGTAAATGAAATAGAAAATAAAATAATTATAATCGAAAAAGGCAACAATTATTAAAAATCATAATGAAAACAAACATTATAAATAATTTAAATAATGATCGATTGAATGATTTGGAAGTAATGAAATAATTATTATTATTAATTTCATTTATTTTATAAATATAAAATAAAATAACCTAAAATACATAATATGGTAGATAAATGTTAAATCAAGAATTAAAAGAAACGTTTTTCCACAAAATATATGTGAGAAAGTATAGATTTTATACCATGTTAAATTTTCCCACACTTAAGACATTTTTGTCCACAATAAATCAGTAATCACATTATATGGTCACAAATAATTCTAAAAATGGAAGAAAAAATATGTTACTAATGGTTTTTTCCAGAAATATTTCCCCTTAAGAATTCTCTAAATTAGTGAATAATTATTTCCCACTAAAATATAAAAATCTTAAGTCAAATTCAGTTTCTATTATATATAAATGATAAAAAATGTAAATATTAAAGGGAATTTAAAAAACCACAATTTTCAACCAATGGATATCATAAAATTTAATTTACCTCTAGGTGAATATAATCACATAATTTAAGAACCCCAAATAAATAAATAAATACTTTTTATGGGTGTAATGAAAATTTATTATTAGAATAAATAAACCATAATAAATATTGATGAATAAATAGTGAAATGAATGAAATAATGTGTTCAATATTGATTAAGATTTTTTTCATAATTCATTTGGATGAATATATTATTAGTTAAATTCAAATTAAAAAGTTTGAAATAAATAATAATCAAATGATATTATCCCTACGTTTTATTGAAAATGATTTTTTCCAATGTTGAAAGAGAATTTATTAAACCAATTAAATCATAATGGTATTAAAGGTAATGCTCTTGACGATTACATCACAACCCTATACTTTGAGAAAAAAACTCACCGAGTAAAACTTTATAAATTTCTCTAAAAAATCATAATGTCCAAAAAACATTATGACATTTTTAAGGTATTACATTGGTATATGGGTTATAAAAAATTATAACCACTCCCCTATACATAAAACCCATCAATAACCCCATTATTGAATTCATGATTATAGAAAAATTATTATGGGTTATGCTAAAAAATATATTTTCAATTAAGTAGTGAATGATTCATGTAACGGGTCAAAATAATGATCAAAAATCATTTTTTCACATATAAAAACGTCCACAAAAAAGCCAATAATTTTATTGGCTACAACAAATAATTTCAACAAATAATGTAAAATCAATAAAATTTTCACAATTTCACAATCAAAATTCAATAATGAATTTTCAAAAGGAATGATAAATTCCATGTATTAGAACTTTTAAAGAAAACCAAAATGTTGAAATAAACATTAGTGGCCAATAATATAATAAATATTTTTAGCATACAACACAAAGTATTGTAAATTATTTTTATAAAGTATTAGCATAAACAATTAGTGGAAAAAAACATATTTTTAATCTTTAATAATTAGAATATTAAAAACAAGATGTCCCTTGTTATGAATAATAATTTTTTTATTGTTGAACATACAATAGAGTCACATGTTTCATTTAAAATAAATCTATATATCCATTAAGATACAGTTCCTACAATATTGGAAATATATAACATTAGTAACAAGATGTTAAATTTCAAGAAATATTGTTTCCAAAAATTAATGTAAGAAATCTTGATCTAGGTTTCTAAATATTCTAGCTTCAATGGAAATGAATATCAATTCAACGATCTATTCATGAAATATTATCATTGCACCATATTTTATAGATACCTTTAAGATGCATATATAAAATGAAACAATGTATTATACATATATTTCAAATTAAATGATAATAAATAATTAAAAGTCATCGGTTTCCTCATATGTACCACTGAATTATAATTCTTTAGCTACTCTCATTCCCTCGCAAGTATAACCATGATCATTGGGTGGGATAGTCACAATGATAAATTCAAATTCATTATTATTAATAAAAATTTCTTAATGCTTTCCAATCACATTGATAATCTCAACAACAAGAATATATTCATTATGTTTCACTAAAAATTGATCTATAAGTTTGATGTACACCATTGTATCAATGTCTATGTTTTCATAATTATGGACATAAATTGTAATAAAATCCATTAAAATGATACAATAAAACTAGATGTTTCATCTGGGGTTTCCCTCAAACATTGGGAATCTAAACACAGAATCATATTTGAAAACACATATGAAAAATACTCACTATTATGATGAAATATGTTTAAAATATCTTGTCAAAATGAAAAATTAGAATAAGCCCACAAAAAATGTATCAATTTCTAAACAGAAAAATAAAATTTTCAGAATCAATATAATGCTCTAGTAAACTGGATTTCTAAAAAATATCATTGAAATCATCAATCACAGGTTCATAAAGAGTAGGATTGAAATTTTTTTGAAAACAGGCTTTTTATGTTAAAAAACATCAAGATTATTAGAGGGACACAATCCATAATTTTCTCTATTGTTTTAGACTTCCAAACCCTATAAATTAGAAGAAATATATTCAATCTCAAGATCTCAAAATTCAGTAAGTTGGATTAGTTATTATGACTCTATATTTGAATATAATGAAGGAATTCCCTCATTTAAAGATATTTAAAAAGGTGTAATGAATATCTGAGTAATACTTTTAACATATCGGCGAATTTTAATATATGTAGCCTCAAGTAGGAAAGAACCATACAATGACCTAACCTCAATTATAAATCACTCATTCCTAGTAATATAAATATGATATATCAATATTTTTTCTGGTCTTTTTAATGACCAAAATCTCCTACACATTTTCTATAGCATGGAGATTATGTTTTCCCTTAGAAACGTCAATGATATAACCTTTATTAGAAATAAATATTCCACCTAATATTATTGGGTCTTTTTCATCACATTCCATATCAACTATAATAAAACCAATAGGAAATTTTGTCTTGCCTAAATAGATCAATAATTCATCCAACTATCTTTATGAATGTGTGAGTGAACTATCAACAAGATGGGGATAGAAAGAAGTTTTTTTTAAGTCCCTCAGACACAAGATATTGTATAAGGAGTAAAGAATCAAATGAATACAAACTCCTAAACACATAAATAGTTCATTTTCCAGCTTCCTCTTATTTGTATTGAAAAAAAATCATCCATAGTCCTTCAACAATAGAGTTATATTCCTCAAAAGAATATCACAAGACTCCTCATTAAGATTGATGGTATCTAATTTATTCTAATAATATTTCATCAAAAATCATTTATTTGAATTTGAAATAATAGTTAATTTTATCCCAGGCTTTCAAAAATTGAATACTGGTCTAGAGTTTTCTAATAATTTTAAGGAATGTAAATTAATTAGGTTCATCACACTTTAAAACAATTTTTCTTAAAGGGTGGGACAGGATTAGTGTTTTAAAACTCATTGATTACACTCCCCATCCTTATATATGAAATTTTTATTTCCAAACATAATCATCTCAATCTTCATATTCTTTGGTTGTAGGGATCTATCTTATATGGAGAGAGACATTTATAAAATGTACCTATCTATAGATTGGAAGACAATGATGGTTTGTAAATTACCTATAATGTGATCTAAATTCATCCCTAGTATCATGGAAAAAACATCCTCATCTTGATCTGAACCCATGATTTTATTCGAAACATTGGTAGTGGATTTTTAAGGATAAATCATTCCGACAAATAAATTAAAGATTTGGTCCCAAGTATCAGGTATTTAATTATCTATATTCTAGTACCATATCCTACAATTACATTTCAAACAAAATGGATTTCAACTAATCCAAATACCCTCCTAACATAACTTATGGAAAATTAGTTGTTGTACCATCCTGTAGAAATATCTAATAAAATAAAGATAATCCATACTCAGTTGACCACTATAGCATGGTAACATTTAAAGGTAATCTTTCATAATATCGTAATTTATAGTCCAATGGGATAAATATATTTTATATGTATTGTTTGAGATTGTTAGAATATGGGAATCCCTAAATCTATCCCTATTATTTTTTTCATTCATAGATTAAGGTTCAACCATCTTTACATTATGCATGGATTCTCTTTAAATTTATATATTTATCTTTGGATTTATATTTTCTAGTCCATCTTTAATTATTCTTTTTCTACGGGAATAAATTTGTTTGTTTTAAGGAGTAATTAATAGTTAATGTTTTTTATTTTCATGTTTCCTTATGTGTATATGACTTAATATTTCATGTATTCAAATAACTCAGACAAATGAAAAAGAACAAAAAAATTTCCAGAAATTTAATATTTTATATTTTTAAAAGATATAGTTTATATTTTTTTACATTATTTTTATGAGTTGGTCAGAAATTTCATCCTATGAAAATTCTCCAAAATGTGAACATAAATTCCTTTATTCTTTATTCAAAAATAATTAATATAAAACCTCAGAATTACTTGTACTGTATTACGTAAGTGTATCGATCCACAAGGAATACTATAATAATTTGTGTTATAGAATCAAAAAAAATAAAAAAATGAAATGGTGAAAAACTGGCTGTGATGGATACTGTGAAGCAAGATGAATGTTATGTAGGAAATGGATGTGGGTATGAAATCAGATTGCACTGTATTGAGTAAGAAATTTTATAATCAATGTGTAAGTTATTAAATTTATGTTAACTGTAATGACCTTGATTTTCTAAAATATTAATTTAGAATATGGTATGTATTATTTTCAGAGCCGTGAGCTAAGACTAAGTGAAATTGTGAGGCCTGATATGCCCGAAATTAATTATTAAAACATATTTAATATATTAAATAGCTTCCATACTCATTTTTCATAGAAAAATTGAATAAATTCTAAACAAAGGGTCATATTCTAAATATGTGGCCATTATTGAATGTAGATCATGGGATTTACCATTGTAGGGACATAAACGTTTTTTGTTTCATGTGTTTAGTTAATATTTGTCATGGGAATAAATAATAAAATAAATATATTTATTTACCTATTTTATTAATTGAAAAAATGAACTATTATTTTATATAATTAATCCCTCTTATAATAAATTCTCAAGGTTTTCTATGTAACCATAAATATTTAGAGAGAGAATTGGAGAAATATTTGATGAACAATGACTAAACCATGGTTCTTCGATCGATGTGTAGTGAAATTAGAAGATCTCTCTATTAACAACGTCATATATTAATTCTTTTTCAATGATTGATCCGTATTGAGGTTGTATTTTGTTTTATTTTGATTTATCCTCATTTATTTATTATGGTAGAGAATGTGAATCAATGAACTAAAAAACTTATTTTTCAATGATGTGAATTGTGGGTATGGGAAAGATATTATCTCAGATTGAGTGTTTCATTATTGATTTTATTATCATCACATGATTTTTCATCCTAATGGTAATGAGTCAAGGGAAACATGAATATTAGCAGAGTTTCATTCCCCAGATTATTATATTGTGAATTTCTTCCCCTGTTCTTCATTCATTTTGATAAATCTATTTAGCCCATGATTCGACAAATACCTGATATTCAATCATTGCACACTCATTTCTTGTTTCAAAAGATTGATACCACATATCTTGTTTATATAAATAACGGATAGAGCTACAATCATGTATGATTGATCAATGATGTATTTTGGGATACCTATTCTTCATATCTTCATCGTGTGGTTAGGTAATATACATATGAATTAATAATGAATAGATTTGAATATAGGAATTCAGTGATCAAATATGGAAAGGATTTTATTACATGTTCCCTTATTACTGGATGGATTCATGGATAAAATTGAGGTCGAGGGAGTATATGGTGATTCATGAACTATATATGGAATTCTGGAAAATTCTAGGTTACATGATGTGTAATCTGGAATTACATATTGTGTAGGAACTCTTATTTAGTGCTAGAGTTTTTGGGTAGAGATAATTATAACATTTCATGTGACTAAGTCACATACCATACAAACCCTACCTTTTTTCATTTAGTTAACCAATGGAGGTATATAGATACAACCAAGAGTACATGGTCTCAGACCAGTCGTGTACTTGGGCTTAAACACAGCCAACCAGACATAGACATAGTCAGGAGTACACATTCTTGGAAATACAACATACATGGAAATAAAAATGATAACATGTTGTGATAAAAGGGTAGAACCTAAATAAAAAATAAATATTCATTATACTACCAACACATATTATGTACTCATTCATTGATTTCTCGAATCCCTTGTCATCTTTATATTGGAAAAGTTTCACTAGGGTATGTTCTCTTTATCAATTCCACGAGGATTTAGTATTGTCTCCTTCCTATGCATAGGAGGGGTTTCCACTCCAAGGATCTCAGTCTTGGATAGAGTTTTGGGAATCCCTCCATGAGTCCTAGAGTCAAATGATCTATGATTTTCATTTACCTAGTTGTGGTTCTTTGAATCTTCATGACCAATACAACATAACCATTGCTCCCCTATATAGAAAGTTATTCCATATTGGATTATTTGTACACACTATAGACATGGGTGTGATCAAAATATATGTATCTATCTCTTCATACTTCTATAATATAGTTCTTATAGAGAGACCCAAAGAGCATGAAATCTTATATGGAAACCATTAGTGCTATGTGATTTGTAGAGTCTATTCTCCTAGAAGAGTATTATGTCAAACCATAGATTAAGAATCCTTGGTTAGAAATATGATTTTAACCTTACTTGATATTGTGTGTCTACTATGATTATATATAGAAGTTATTATTACATTCTATTAACATATACCTATAATGATATGTTAATCACTCATGATGGTATATGCTACGTGATTTTGGGGTCTCCTAGTGGGTATTGTTACACTCATCACTACCTAGTATTTCCTAACATATTTCATGCCTTATGTATAATATCATCCTTTTGATGGAGTCCTAGAGAGGTCTTTCCTAGGAAGAGCATATAGAGATGGATATAATGAGACGTATATCATTCGTTATTTTGATAGTAGTCTAATCCCATTTTATTGGTAAGACTTTTTATGATATCATTGTGGTGGGATTTTATATGAACATTTTTATTTATAGTACTTTTTTATACTCTGGTGGTGGAATTTTATATTTAATCATGCATGTTTATTAGTTGTTTTACCTTTCAGTATCATGTGGGCTTGGATATGTTTGTGTATATATAGGTACATTAGGTTAATGTAGTCAATGTGTGGGATATTTCTACTTTGTGCTAATCTACACCCCCTAACAAATTATAAGAAGCCTTTGGGTAGTCACAACACATACTCCATTATCACAGGTTATGACATCACAGATATAAATAATTTTTTGATTTCACATTAATTTTGTTTTATGTTTAGAATATATCAGAAACACTTCATTGTTAATACTTTGAAAAACATTGAGAATATTTATTGATCTTTAATGGATAATACTATCACCAACATTTATTCAATTATTTATACCATGGTTAAGAAAAGTGGAAACATTTCCACTACCAATACATGGCAATACATAGGGTACTGTAAAAAATATACACATTATTAATGAAAAAATAACATTGATAAAATTTTAAACTAACATAAATTTGATGAAAAGATTTGAATAGTAAAAAAAATATCAACACATTATATTGTAAAAACTAAAATGTTTACCAACTAATGATTGGAGTATAAACATAATAATTATTAATAATGTACATCATAAAATTTATGAATAATAAAATAATGAAAATATATAGATAATTCGTCTCTATTGAAGATGATTTTCCCTTCATTTTCATCATCCCTAGTTCATTATTGTTATTCAACTACATCTACTATGCTTCTTATCCGTGCCAAAATAATGTGTATCACCCCTTATTTATTATTCCTTCATCTCATATACTCTAGTCTAAATATTAATCCCATGATAGCGAATAAGTACATTAAAATTTCTATCAATTTTTCATCATCATTGTCCCATTAGAATAATATCTCAACCGGCTCCCAAAATCTATCTCATTAATAATTTTTAATTTGATCCTGGTAACATGAATCAATTAATAAAGGTTTAATAAATCCTCAAACCCTTTATAGATCACCCTATTTTATTTTATTCATTCATCAAGATGCATTTGAACTACACATTGGGTCCCAGTCCAATTTCTAATTCAAGTTATTTTTTTCCGCAATCTGTTCATTAATGTTCCAAATACATCATAGAACCACAGTATCGATGTCATATATTCTTGAATCTCCTCAACCATTTGGTTCTCAAAGGTATTTGGATGATTATCTCAAGAACTTCAACCATAAAACTCCAATCTAATGCATTTGAGAGACACATGATCCCCTATTAGCCTTCATTAAATAAACATTGCATGATGAAATAACCAATTATACATGACTATTATTCATTGGATGAAATAAATCATTAACTGAGCATAAAAAACAATGTGGTGGTGAATTCGTCATCAATGGTGCCAATCAGGACTTCTGAAGGAATCAACATAACTCCATCATTTGCTGTGTTTAGTTTCTAGTCTATGATTGGCTTTTAGTTCATCTTCATTGGATTTGTCAAATACATAATGAACATATTTTAGTGGGAACAAATATAGAATATTTGAGTCCTCACTAATGGTTCGAATCGATATTCGTTTATGTTCTTCAAGGATTAGACTCGAATCACATCGAAACATATCTGTTGGGTTTTTATCCTTTATATAGGAGCTTGTACAGTGACTGATTTCCCCCTTTGTTCTTGGCCTTCTTCACTTATTCAATTGAGTGGTCAAGTTATTATCTTCCAAAAACTGAGATAATCATTCATATAGGACATTAATTTTGTTGAATATTAAATTAGAAATTTCCTTTCACTCATGTGATCTCAGATCTGGATCAATGGAATTTTATCAGCCTCAATGAGTGTTCTTTCTTTGTAACTCAGTTTGTATCTTGATTCTAGTTCTACCAACTAGGAGTCCAAAATTTTATAATAAAAAAATATCATAAGTGATTCCTTGTTGGAAATTCTATTATGTGGTTGATTTATCTTATGAAAATAAACTTCTAGTTTTTTTATGTGTTTTCCTTAAAATTCATATGGAAAAAAATTATTTTACACTAAAAACTAATAATAATTATATACAGGTGAATAATTATCATATGAAGTGATGCACTAATAGTTTTGTAGATAAGGAATATAAAATACAAAAAATAATTATAGAATCAATATAATAATATAAATTAAAAACAAATCACCTAAAATAATAAACTAATTAAATAATTACCTTAATATTAAACATATAAAAAATATGTTTTAAAAATGTTACAAACTATAAAATAAATGTTCAAAAAATTATTAAAATATACACAAAAAATAATTAAACAATATATAAAAAATAAGACAATATTAAAAAAATATTAACTTCTTATAAGTTTAAAAACACTTTAAAATCCATCATTAAAGATTTGAATAGATGACCATAAACAACCAATGTCAAATATAATGTTTAATAGTTTTGAAAGAAGTTTTAATTATTGAATACATCCTGTAAATTATTTTTCTTTTTGGATTATGTTTTTTTCCACTATGATTGTTTTCTCACAGACTATGATTTTTTATTTTAGTTAACAGTATAAACATAATGGAACCATGTTAATGCTATGTATGATAGACCACATGATGATTTTCCTCCAATGAGACTAAATGATATTGGATTTAGAATAAAAAATCTCATTGTTATTCAAAACACACATTCTCAATCTAGGAATCATGATGAACTCCTAAATGATAAATGGAGGGAAAAAATTGTTTGAGTCCTTCATTAGGCAACACACACCTTCTCTTAGTGGGTTTTCATATCTACTAGTCTCTAGGAAATATATTAATACCAATGAATAGATATTTTCCTTTCCATTGTGTTCAATGAAATGAAAATTTATTTTATCTATTAATTGTTTTTAAGGTGAAGTATATCCATTGTGTACTCTTATCAATAAAATTAGGGAAATAAAAAAACTTAATATATTGTGTTATATGGATTAATCATCTTATTTTTTAATAATTAATTTATTAATATTAATTATATCATGATGGAGGAGTAATTCTATGAGCTGAATCATTAGGAGTATTGATATATTAGAACCTATGAAGAAACTTTTACAAGGGTTGAAAGGTATTATTCTTGTATTATTATCCAACCTGAATGTAACATTGATGGAATTTATGGTGGCCTAAAACTAGGTCCTAGAATGGTATTGAAATTAAGAGATTATAGTGCCTATGAATAAATTGTTTGATGTGCAGTCAGGTTGGAATGTGAAATTGGATATCCCCTAACTCACTTGGTTTTGACATGAAATAGAAGATTGAATCTCTTGAAATCTAAAGTAAAACACATGTTGGAAAAAAATTCCAGTAATATATATTATAGAAATATGGTTATAGAAATAAAGGGAACTATTTTAATTTAACGGAGAGGTGTTTTAAGTATTTAGTGGTATTTTATAAATCCTATGAACGTCTATAAGAAATTAATGATCTTGTTACCATAATTAAAAAAAGAAGACTCACATTAATGCACCACCCACACTCTAATTTGTCAAATGTAAAGAGTGTGGGAATTATGCTATCTAGTTCCCAAATCAAAATTTTATTGGTGATTATCAATTTCATTAGCCTCTCAAGTAAGGGGATAGAGGTAAATCTCATGCAATCACTATTTCTAATCATTATTACAATAATGATGTGGTGAAATTCACAAATACCATCCACTCTATAATTGATAATATCTTAATTGATTCTAGATCATCCCACTCAAATATATCTAATGAATTTTCTAAGGGTATCAAAATATAACCCTATTATTTAATGTTGAATTTGGATGGAAATCCTCTAATGATATGATTATAAATTCATAATAAAATTATTATTCCCTAGTTTAATTTTATGGTAATTTGCTTCCTACAGATATTTTAATTCAAATAATGGTCGAATTTTTTGTTATCATAAGCATGTATTGTCTTTCACTATATAATTCCCTCATCTTGGGTATATCCTTCAACCATACCAAGTATGATAACTACGATTGTATTGTCATTCTATTCGATATGACAAATTATCTTTCTTAATCATGGATTTAATTAACTGAATCCTTAGATATCACGTTGATAAATTTTTATTATTATATAAATAAGATAAAATTATCTATTAAAAGAATAAGGAATGTCATGAAGATAACTTTAGAGTGGGGATGATGAACATAATGAATTCTAAAATGTATTAAAAATTACAAAGTGTTATTTTTGGATACAATAGGTTTCATTTTTGTTCATATAATCTAAGTAATTGGTTTATCAGTGCATACATTAATGTCATGGTCTATTTAACATTGGACCAGACTAACCATAATTAATAAGATCCAATGTTTTATATTTTTTGGCAAGCCAATATCTATGGTTTGTGGAGGATTCCTCAACACTGTCTAATCCACAAACCAAGATAACTAAAAAGATATCCATGTTCTTTTGTGTGTAAGATTGCAGGGTAAATTTCATGGAACTAAAGTGAATATTAGTTAACACACAAGTGCTAATATTACACTACAATTGAGAATCGATTTAATCTTTCATTATGTACCAAATAAGGGTTTGGGAAGAATTCTTATTCCAATTGACATGTTTATAGAGTATGCCCCACGAAAGTTGTAGTACTGTAATAAAAATTAACCAACTCATGATTTATATTTAGTAGCATTAATTTTCAATTAATGATATAAAATAAATATCATAATGGAGAAAAATGTGATATATTTAATAATCATAAAATGTTAAGGTATATATAAACATAAAAAGAGTTAGACATTCCCCATTGAGGTGGATTAATTTGATTAAATATTAGAAATCCTCAATACATTATTACCCGGGGAAAGAAAACAATGTGGGTGATGTTTTGATTCAAAATAATCATTATAAATTACCTATTATTAGTATCACATAATATCCAATGTTTATGTATTTACAAAGGATGGGTATTGACATATTTATGGACAATAAGAAATCAAATATCACATAAATTATTTTCCATTTATCTGTTGAACAAAGTATTTTAGTGTAATATAGGGAATATGTAGTTATACAGAAGAAGGTTAATAATGTTCACTTGTTTAGCATTGGCTATCATGTCACCCTCCCCACAAATTTTACCCCTCTTGGGCCACCAATGCGAGAAGGAGGTAATGACCCCAGAGTCCTACCTCCATTAGGCCCCTGGTCGGAGTCTAGCACCGAGGGTATAGTAAACACACACATGGGATGCATTACTATCTAGGAGAACACATGCGGAATACAGAGATAAGATAGACACCAACCAACTCTAACTTAGGAATAAATATATAAGAAAACCTAAAAAATATGTTATGTCATGCAAACTACAAAAACTAAAAGGGTAAAAATGAAAATACCCAAAAGAATGTAAAAACAGCTGCCACCACAAGCCCGAATAGCTCCTGCAACCCCAAGCTAGTAGAAAAGATCTTGATCTCAAAACTGCTCCATGTAACCGGATATATAGTTTATATAAACATACGGTGCGTATAATAGTATACTCATTAGGATCCTCCCCGAATCCTCTTGAGAAATAATAAAGAAATAATTCTATATCATAGTGAATAACAAGTGAAACAATCTTGTCACCTAAATAGGTATTTTATGTTCCCAACCACACACTGGATACTCTCTCCAAGTAACGCATAAAAGAGTATAGAATATAATAAATAAAATTAGGGGTACCTCACTACTACTTCCCCACTAGTTTTCCTCTTTTCCCCAATGTTGCCCATCCTAAGCATCTCTCTCCAAAATGATTTCCCACAGACACCTGATCGAAGCACCACAACATGCACCTCGTGCAACCACACCACCACGTACACACAACAAAGTTTCCAGAAAGCTTTTGGGAGCCACCACAACTCACATAACATATATCATACATCGAATATTAAACCTCAAGCCATTATATCCCATTCACTGAGTAAGGATCCACAAGCCATCATAGCCTATACATGTAACACCTAAAGTAGTCCATAGGAAACTATATCCAGAATATATGATTGTGAATAACCAAAATCCATTACAGCCCTCTACACACATATATGGGGAAAACTAACCATTATGCTTACTAGCACAAGTAACTACCAAGAGAAGAGAGTAGGGCCAAATGGGGTAGTCAGCCATCCATCCTCCCATCGGAATGTTTGGGAAAACACCCCCAGGGATGAGAATCCCTGGAGTGTCAGTTTACCTAACTGATGGGGTGGAGTATAATATAGAACCACAAAAAGAAAAGAATATATTATATCTCAAAACCACACTATGGGAATAACCTTGCCTTAGACACAACTAAAGATAACATCACTCGGACTCTCAGATTCCACTTCTATGACTAGGTTTCCTATAAGCATAGAATTATTTAAAGAGATTTATTACCTTACTTAAATCCCTTTTTTTCAGTTCCACTTTCCATTAATTAATTCTTTAAACATGAATTAACCATTTACAATTCCATATTAAATATCATTTTCATCACTCCCAAATTCCAATATCACTTTAAAATTGTAACCTCAACATTTCGTTCCAACAAGCTCCAACCCCATGGGTTAACATCATTTATTCAATTATTTATTTACATCATTACTTTCTCATATATTCAGGCATTCTAGAAAAACATTATATGCTACTAAACACAAGGGGGATCAACACAGTGAGTAGATAACTACGTTTTCAGTCTATTCTGCCTATAGCAAGAGCATAGATCCATACTCCCTTGAGAAGCTAGACATGGAAAGCATGTGGAATACGCTATGCGTCTTCTCTCATTCCGGAAATTGGGTACCCAAGACCAGCTACCTTGAGCATTGGGGAAAGAAAAGGAAACAACCAATCAAAGAAACAGAAAGAATCCAAACATTCACATCCATCCCATTCCATCATCCCTAGTGTCCTCTCCGACACCCACATGTATAACCTGATGCATCTCGCCACTCTAGGCCTCAACTGCTACCACAACCAATAGGCCTCCATTCCCCCACATATCACAATATCCATCTAGGCTCACACCACAACACAAGCAGTTGGAAAACAAACATCAAATCAAATGGGCTCTTGGCCCTTAATAAAGCAAGAGGGTAACTCAGAACCCTACAAGGAATTATCTTTTTTATAAAAAACAGATCTTTAATCCATATTGGATTAACAGATTTATTATTCGTAGGTTCCATATTTAGGAAACTTAATCACTAAGATATCAAAATTAATTAAACATGCTTACTGCACCAATTTTATAGACATGAAATTACAAAAACATCAATCATACTCATTTAAGTTTCTCTTTATCATTATTCAAGTGATTATTAATTAATTTCAACATTACATTCTTTACTAATTTTCATCAACAATGAAAAGATGATCAATAAATCATTGATATCACACTATCTAGAAAAAAATATAGGCAATAACATATGATGGATATAAATTTATTTATCCGGATTCTATATTAATTATGTCAATTCCATTGTGATCCAGTGGTATAAAATATGCTAACAATACAGTTTCATGCAAAATAAGAGAGAAGAAATGAGTCCCCTACCTCAAACAGTTCTTGATGTTCATCATACTAGAACGGGCCAAACATGGGGGTGTGATCTCCTACCCTGTGACAACTGTATCCACCCGAGGATGCAGAAACACCACCACATCGGCCAACACCAAAGAAAAGACCATTATGAATATGGGGGTAAAATTCAATAAAAATGGCATGGAGAAATATTGAGATGAATTCGAAATAATGAAAATAGATCATACCTTATATTGAAGACTGATTGATATTTCTTGGTTGAATAAAAAAGTGGAACAAATCATAGGAGGAATGATTGATTGCACAACTCCTGCATGAAGGAATGAGTTGTTCGAGCCTCTCACACCCGAGAACAATGAAGAAGAACTAGGGAGGAATATATCTTTACCATTTAGAAGATTTAATAGTGCAGTGGTTAAGATACGTTGGGTTTTCTATTAAAATAAGATCACATTAAACCATGCAGTTTGAATAAGTAAAAACATCTTGAGACTTTGGAGAAATTAACATAGGAGTTACAACCATTGAATCAGCCTTAGAGTTTTTAAAACAAGGCTTTAAATTAATTTTGCATGAAACGAAACCTTAAGGGGTTAAACTGTAGGAAGATGGAAAAACTGTTCACAAACTCAAAATTTGGAAAATTAAACACAATGTTAATGAACCTCACCTTTGAAATATCACTATTTTGGAAACACTATCCATGAAATCAAAATTTGGCAATGGAAAATGGCCATCGTTGAAACCTCACCATTCTGGAAACACGGTTCATGAACTCCAAATTTGGAAAAGGAAAAAGGTCACCATTGGAACCTCACCATTCTAAAAACACTGTCCATAAACTCAAAATTAGGTAAAGGAAAAAAGTTCACTTTTGGAACCCAACCATTGGAACTTCACTGTTACACTGTTCGCTGAAGGTTATCGATGACACTGTTCACCTAGGGCTACTGATGCACTATTCAAATCAGGTTATCATTTCACTGTTCACTTAAGGTTACCGAGGGCACTGTTCATAGAAGGTCACTGATGACATTGTTCACATAAGTTCACTGATGTCACTATTCAAATAAGGTCATAGTTGCACTGTTTACAAAATGTTATCGATGACAATGTTCACAAAAGGTCACTAATGACATAGTTCACATAAGGTCACCAATGTCACTATTCACATAAGGTCACCATTGCACTTATCACCTATGGTTAACTATGACACTGTTCATAGAAGGTTACCAATGCATTGTTCACAACGGTCTACCATTGGAACTGTTCACCGATGGAACTGTTCACGGAAATGGAAATTTGAAGGTGTTGGGGATAATTCACCTTGATTTCCTGAAACACATCATACTCCTGATTTTCACAAAGGAATGGAGCAGAGAGGTCCATGAAATTACATCATATACCTATCAAAACATTCTAATCCTCATGAATTCAAAACCCAGATAAAGGGAAAACAAAACGGGGTCCGAAAAAACACCCATCGAGATACCTCTTAATAGTTATCAAGCCATAATAATCAACAAAAGAATTTCATATTATAAACATGAATGGACTATAACCACAAAGGCTACATCGATACTTGTAAAGAGTTAAACATCAAACAACTCAGGGTACTGAGCATGTATATGTGACTCACGTTCTGAGGTACTCTCCTCAATGTCACCATGTCACCACAAGACACAAAGGGAATAGAATGCCCATGCAACACCTTCTCTTTGCGGTCTTGGATCTCCAATGGAAACTCCTCAAAGGTCACATCATCATCAAATAGTTCCCTCCCCAATCGATGATGTGAGAGTCATCATGATGATAATGATTGAGCTATATTACATGGAGAACATCATGTATCTAATTCATCTATGGGGGAAGTTCTACTTAATATGCCACTACTCCAACATGAGCTAACACCTCAAAAGGACCAACAAATCGAGGAGAAAGCATACTCCTACAACCAACCTTCGCTTCCCACAACGGGGAGTCACCTTCAAAAACATGTGATCCCCAATAGAAAACTCTAAGGGTATCCTCCATTGATCAACACATGATTTCTGATGATCTTGTGTTGTCTTCATCCTATCACGAATCACTTGAACCATCTCTATTGTATTCTGCACTAGTTTCGGTCTGAGAATCACTGAATCTCTGACCCCAGTCCAGCACAATAGAGAATGGAATGGTCACCCATATAGGGCTTCAAATGGCTCCATATTAATGGTGGAGTGAAAAATTTTGTTGTAAGAAAACTCCACCCATGGTAAGTGCCTCTTCCACGAACCTCCAAAATCTAGGACACAAGAGCATAACATGTCTTAAAAAGTCAAGAGTGTTCAATCTATCTGACCACAAGTTTGAGGATGAAAATTAGTGATAAGACATAAATAAGAACCAAAAGCATGCTTCAAACCTCTCCTCAACCTAGAGGTAAAATGATGATTTTGATTAGAAATGACATTCCATGATACAACATGAAGTCTCAACACCTCCTCTAGATACTGCCTTGAAAAAATATCAACTAAGCTAGAATCCTTGATTTCTATGAAGTGGTCCGATTTTGTTAAACAATCCACTACCACCCAAATAGCATCATGTCCTCACTGGTCTTGAGGTAAACCAATAAAAACTCCATCAAGATGTCCTCCTACTTCCACTGATGAACATCTAATAGCTAGAGAAGACCACCAAGAATAGGTTTTTTGGCCTCCACCTTCTCACAGACTAAACATCGAGACACAAACTCTTCAACCGCATGCTTCAGCCCAGGCCACCAAAACCAGCTCCTCATGGCTCGGTACATCTTTATTTGGGCAGGATGTGCTACAAAAGGAGAAATATGGAACTCTCTGAGAACCATCTCATGCAACGTCAATGGAATAAATATCTTTTCATGACATGACAATCGGTGTGGTTCATCCTTAGACCAACCATCAGGGGCCTCACAACAAACAATTGGGTCTCTCTAAACCTCCACCTATAGATCTTCCAACCTGGACTCTTCCAACTTCTGCACCATAGATGACGACACTGTCATCTGAAAAAGACAACCTCTGCCCCCCAACTTCTCTCATATCAATATTTAATGTGGACAGTTCTTCCATTACTCTCCATGAGTCATCAGATTCATGCACTGTATCACTATGTGACATTCAACTCAGCACATCATCTACTACATTCCCCTTTCTAGGTGTATACAATATTTTGAAGTTGTATTTCTATAATAACTCTGTCCACAAACTCTATAATAATTTCATGTCATGTAGGGGGAAAACATACCTCGCGCTCTTATGATTTGAGAAACCCACAAAGTGTTCAACAATGTGGTAATGTCTCCACAACTTTAGAGCAAACACTACGGCTTCCAACACAAGATCATGGGTGGAATAGTTATGTTCATGGGGATATACCTTCCTAGACCCATATGAAACAACATATCTATAATGCATTAGAAAACAACCTAACCCTAGATGCAAAGCATCGCAGAAAACATCCAACTGAACTCCCTCTGCTGGAAGACAAAGAACTGGATCACTTACTAACTTCTCCGTTAGATACTCGAAAGCTTCCTAACACTAATCAATACATATGAACACCTGATACTTCCTGGTAAAAGTTGTTAGAGGAGTTGAAACTTGAGATAAATCGGCAAAAACATCCTGTAGTAGCCTAAGAGACTAACTAAACTTCACACTTTTGACAAAATCTTGGGGGATTCCCAAGACACAACTGCTTCTATCTTCGATGGATCCATAACTAATCCCTGCTGGGGGGCCACATTCCCCATGAGACGGACTTCTTGAGCCAAAAACTCAAACTTAGAAAACATCCCAAACAGCTAATGTTGATGAAAAACTCCCAAAATGGTGTGTAGATGCTCTACATGCTCTTCTTCAAACGTGGAGTACACAAGGAATTCATCGATGAAAACTACAGCAATCTTTTCCAGGAACTCTTGGAAGACGTCATTCATCAATCCCATGAACACAACTAGAGAATTTCCCATTCCAAATGGAATTACAATGAACTCATAATGCCCTTGATGGAAACAGAAAGCAGTCTTCCAGATATCGTCATCCTTCACACGCATCTGATGATATCCTGACCACAATTAAATCATTGAGAACCAACTTTCACCCTTCAGTTGATCAAATAAATCATGAATCCATGGAAAAGGATAGCAATTCTTCATTGACACATAGTGTATGCAATTATAATTGACACACAACCACAAAATATCGTCAGCCTTTTTCACAAACAAAACTGGTGCACCCCTCGGTGACACACTCGGCTGAACACAACCACACTGTAAAATACCATCAATCTATATATGAAGCTCTCGTTACTCAAAAAGGGACATCCTACATGGAGACATAGAAATAGGATACGCTCATGCTTGTATCTTGATCCCGAACTCAATCTCACTTCGAGGGGGTAATGCTACAACCTCTTTTGGAAAGACATAATCGTACTCTTCTACGACCCTAGGAAAAGCCAACTGATGTTCCTTTGATGAACTCAGCATCAGATCACCCAACATGGATGATAAAGGCGTAACACGCGTCTGACCCAACCGAGTGTCTCACTTTCCAACAAACACCACTAGCTCTCTATCTGCATCGAATAACACAACCTGCCTCTTGAAGCAATCCATGATTTCCCGCACAGAATACAACTAATACATGCTCTGGATGATATCATATGGTTGTATTCATAAACAAAGAAAATCTCCCCAAGAGTGGTGTTGCCCCAACACTAGTTTACAGTCTCTACATACTTCAAACAAGTTAGCTCAGCTGCCATCTGGCATAGTCAACGCTAAGGGAACTCAAAGAATCACTTCCTCAAGTCCCAAAGCATAGAATAGGGTAGGTGATATGAATAATTGTGTCACTCTGGAATCATAAAAGGCCTAAACCATGGTAGAAAAAAATCAAAGTGTACCAAGAACAACATCTGGCTCACCTGGATATAGAAACACTAAAGCATGAAGCTATGCACGAACACCTCCACAACCTCTCTGACCTTGATGGCGACCACCAACATGGCCGCACTCTGCTATTTGAATACAAGGAGAATCATGGGGTTTTTATCTTCCTACCCCATCTACCCTCTATTGATCTAAAGCTGGTGTAACCTGGTGCTGCTGCCTATGTTGGAACTGCCTCATCGGAGGAACCGAGAGAGGAAAACCTGGTGCATGATGACTAATCAGAATGGTCAGGCACTTTCGCTACTATTTCCTTTAACAAACACATGAAATAAAAGCGCATGATACCTTAGCATAGTCTTGAGAGTTGCTGCCCCCAGGGAAACGAGATGTTGAGGGCTGGGATCTACCCCTGACTGAACGAAAACTCTTCTGCCCTAAATTCCATGAACCTCGGACCAGAGCTTGACATCATTAGGAATTATGAATAATCCCTTCTCATGATTATCTAGTTCTATCCAATGTCCTCTTAACAACCTCTTCCCATTTCTACACCTCAATATATGTCTTCAACATAAATGGGGTGACCTGGCATAGGATCTATGAATGCAAAGCCTCCTCCAAATGCGTCACTCTGGCCTCCTCATCTAGTAACAGATCCGAAGCATATTGTAAAAGACTATTGAAATGGATTCTAAAATCTCACCCACTCATGCTCCCCTATTGAATGGTAAGAAGATCTTGGAAATAGGATGCCATTGCGGTCAAATAAAAGAACTTAACTCTAATATTGTCTCTGAACTCCTCCCATGATATTGTTGAATCCTCACAATCCTAGAGAAATAAAAACTTCCACTACCTTGTTGCTCCATGTTGCATTGTCACAACCAAGGAAAGCCAATGCTCTTTCTGAGCACAGATCAATGTAAGTCCTATCTCGACCTCGTCCAACCAGTTTTGCCTGACAACATCTGAAACGGAGCCCTTGTACGTCTGTAGACTCTGGTACTGAAACTCTTGGTCTTTCCGCCTCCAAGTGTCATCATCATCAACCGCTAACTTGTGGCGATGTACTGGCACAACCTGCTAAACATATTCTATGAAATCCTGACGAGGATGTTGACCTGGAGCCATAAATACAAAATAAAAAATATATAGAGCTCCTAAACCTGGAATATATAATAATCAACATTAATTAATTATTTGATTTATTTTATTCATTTAGGTTAACCTATCCCAAGGTCTACCCATTCAAACAAAGGAATAATGAATAATGATGCATGATACTTTCCTATGTCTCTACCCTGTAACTAGTATCACCTCGTTTAATAGTTATTGTAAACTTAATGGTCCATAAATCAGATTGTAGGGGGGCCCAAATGCATATGTCTTAGCTAGACTCTAGTGTTTACAACAATTTCTAAACTTTAATGACACGTTTTCCCTACCAACCCATGCAACCTCACTTATTCCTAACACCATACTCCATATTATCCCTCAATGTAGCTCTGATACCACTCTATCATGACCCCCTCCCCAAAAAAAGCACCCCTCATGGCCTGGTAATGTGAGAAGTGAAATAATGACCCCCCGAGTACCACCTCCATTAGGCCCCGGGTTGGAGACTAGCACTGAGGGTATAATAAACACATCAATGGGAGGCATTACCATCTAAGAGAACACATGTGGAATAGAGTGATAAGATAGACACCAACCTACTCAAACTCCATATGAAATATATAAGAAATCCAAAAAAAAATCATGTCATCAAGACTACTACAACTGAAAGGGGAAAACTACAAATACCCAAAAGAAAGTAAAAATAGTAGAAACCACAAGCTCGAACTGCTCCGTCAACCCCAAGCTCGTAGAAACCTTCTTGATCTCCAACCTTCTCTATGTGAACAAAAATTATGTTTATATAAACATAGGGTGATTATAACAGTATACTCAGTAGGATCCTCCCCAAACCCTCTCGTGAAACATTAAATAAATCATGCGTAAGCACAGTGAACAACATGTGAAACTAAATGGTCACCTAAACATGTATACTATGTTCCCAGCCTCACCATGGCTACTCTCACCATGTAACTCATACAGGATTATATAATATAATAAAGAATATCATGGGTACCCCACTACTACTTCCCCCTAGTTTTCTGCTTTTCCCCAACATGACACATCCTAAGCATCTCTCTCTAAAAGGATTTCCTGTAGACTCCTGGGTGAAGCACCACATCATTCACCTCAAGAAACCACACCACCACGTCCAAACAAGAAAGTAATGAAGTAGTTTCTAGGATCCACCACAATTCACATAACGTGTATCACAGGTCAAGTATTAAACTTCAAGCCATTATAGGCCATACATCGAGAGTGGTTCATCATGCCATCACATCATATACACGTTACACCTATAGTAGTCCATAAGAAACTATATCCATAATATATATTGGTGAATAATGACTAGACGTTATAGCCCTATACAGACATATATGGGGAAAACTAACCTCTTTTCCTACCAGCACAAGTAACTACCAAGAGAAGAGAGCGGGGCCAAATGGGGAAGTCAGCCATCCATCCTCCCAGCAGAATTTAGGGGAAAACACTCCCTAGGGCTTAGAATCCCTAGGGTGTCAGTTTCACTAACTAACGGGGTAGATTAGCATATAGAAACCCAAAAAATACAGAATATACAATATCTCACAACCACACTATGGGAATAACCTAGTGTTATATGCAACTACTACTAACGTCTCTCGGACTCCCAAATGTCACTTTTTAGACTAGGCTTCCTATAAGAACACAACAATTTATGGATATATATTTCCTTAATTCATTCCCTTGTTACCAGTTCCACTTTCTATTACTTAATTTTTTAAACATTAATTAACCATTAACAATTTCAAATTTAATTTCTTTATCCTCACACCCAAATTCCATTGTCCCTTTAAAATTATAATTTTAACATTTCTTTCCAGGAAGCTCAAAATCCATGGTTTAACATCATTTATTAAATAATTTATTTACAAAATTACATTCCCATATTTCTAGGAATTCTAGAAAAACATTTTATGCTACTAAACAAAAGGGGGCTCAATACGGCGAGTAGTTAACTACCAGTCGTGTCTTTGTCGACTATAGCAGGAGCGTATACCCATCCTCCATTTAGCTGCTAAACATGAAAATAATGTGGCATATCCCACATGTTTTCACCCCTTTTGGAAGAAAGGTAAGTAATAACTACAACCTCGAGTAGTGGGGAATGTAAATAAGACAACCAATCAAAGAAACAAAAATCATCCAAACATTCACATCCAACCCATTCAATCATCCCTGGTGTCCTCTTAGACACACACATGTATATCCTGATGCATCTCGCCACTATAGGTGTCAACTGCAACCACAACCAATTGGCCTCCATTCTATGACATATCACAAGAACCATCCAGGATCGCACCATAACACAATCAGCAGGAAAACAAACATCATATCAAATGGGCTATTGGACCATAAACAAGAAAGAAGGTAACTCATAACCCTACAAAGAATTATCTTTAATCAAACAATCGGTTCTTTAATCCATATTTGATTAACCTATTTATTATTCGTACGTTTCAAATTTAGGAAACCTAATCAGTAAACTATGACAAATAATTAAACATGCTTATTGAAAAAAAATTATTGTCATCATATCTCAACAACATCAACTAGATTCGTTCACATGCCTCTTTATATTTATCCAAGTGATTATCAATTTATTTTGGTTTTACTATCTTTACTAATTTCTATCAAGAATGAAAAGAAAAATAAGAAATCATTGATATCACACTGTCAAAAAAATAGAGGCAATAACATATGATCGACGTCAATTTATTTATCTAATTTAAATATTAATTATGTCAATTCCATTATGATCTAGTGAGATAAAACATGATAACAATATAGTTTCATGCAAAAGAAGATGGAAGCAATGAATCCACTACCTCAAAAATTTCTTGACGTTCTTTATTCCAGAACGAGCAATGGAATGGGTTACAATATCCTCCATTGTGACAACTGTATCCACCTGAGGATGTAGAGACACCACCACATTAGCCAACACCCCAGAAAATACCATTAGGAACATTGGGGTAAAATTAAATAAAAAGGGAAATGAGAATGAAGAATATTAACACGAAATAATGAATATTGATCATACCTTATATCGAAGGTTGACTGATATTTCCTGGTTGCATCAAAGCAAAGTGGATCTAATCCAAGGAATAAAGTTTGATTTCACAACTCCTACAGGATGAAATGGTATGTTTGAACATCTAACACTTGAGAACAAGGAGGAATAACTAGCGAGTGAGATATCTCATCCCTTTTGATTATTTAATGTTGTAGTGGTTTACGATACATTGGTTTTTACATTAAAATATGATCACATTAATCCATGAGGTTTGAATAAAAAAACATCCCGAGCCTTAGGAGAAATTAATATAGGAGTTATGTCCTTTGAATCATCCTTAGAGTCCTTAAAACAGGGCTTCAAATGCATTTTACATCAAAAGAAATATTAAAGGGGAGAAACTATAGGAAGATGGAAACACTTTTCAGGAACATGAAATTTGGAAAATGAAAAAAATTGTTCATGAACCTCACCATTAGAACCACGCTGTTCAGGAAATAATATTCATGAACCATCAATTTGGAAAAGGAAGAAGTTCATTGATAAAACCTCACCGTTCTGGAAACACTGTTCATGAACTCAAAATTTGGCCAAGGAAAAATCTCACCGTTAGAACTCAAAATTCTGAAAACACTGTTCATGAACTCAAAATTAGGTAATGGAAAAAAGGAAACCGTTGGATCCTCACCATTGCACTGTTCACAGAATGTTGTCGATGACACTGTTCTCATAGGGCTGCCGATGCACTGTTCACATAAGTTTGTTGTTGTGTTGTTCAGATAAGGTTACTGATGACTCTGTTCATAGAAGGTCACTGATGACACCATTCACATAAGGTCACCAATTTCACTATACACATAAGTTAACTATTTCATTGTTCACATAAGGTTTTCGATGACACTATTCACAGAAGGTCACCGATGACATTGTTCACATAAGTTCACCAATGTCACTATTCACATAAGGTCTCTGTTGCACTGTTCACCTAAGGATACTGATGAAACTGTTCATAGAAGGTTTCCAATGCACTGTTCACAACAGTCTACCATTGGAACTATTCACAAAAATGGAAATTGGGGAAAAAATTCGGGTTAAGTAATCTTGACCTCCTTAAACACCTCATACAAATGATTTTCATAAAAGAATAAACGAGAGAGGTACAGGCCATTACATCATATACCTCTCAAAACAATATTGTTCTCATGAATTCAAACCCCACCTAAAGATAAATTGAAATAGGGTCCGAACAACCACCCATCGTGATACCACTCAATAGAGATCAAGCCACAAGAATAAAAAAAACTAAATCCATATTATAATAATGATTTTACTATAACCAAAAAGGCTACATAGATATTTGAGAAGAGTTAAACATCAAACAACTCTGGGTATTGAGCACGTATCTGTGACTCATGTTCCCATGTTCTATCCTCCATTCCACAGTGTAACCTCAAGACACGAACCAATGGAATAAAACTCCTACGCAACACCTTCTCTTTAAGATCTTGGATCTCCATAGGTCACTCCTCAATGGTCGCATCAACATCAACATCATTCTATACCCAATAAATGACGTGAGAGTCGTTATGATGATAACAACGGAATGATGATACATTGAGAGCATAATGCATCTATATCATCTTTTGGGGAAGTGCTACTCGATACACCACTGCTCCAACATGAGATAACACCTCAAAATTCCCAAAAAATCTGGGGAGAAAGCTTACTCCCACGACAAAAACATCACTGGCTACGACGGAGAGTCACCTTTAGAAACATGTGAACCATAAAATCAAACTCTAAGGGTCTCCTCTGATCGGAATATAATTTCTAATGATCTTGCATATTCTTCATCCTCTCACAAATCACCTAAACCATCTCTATTGTATTCTGCACTAGTTCTAGTCTGATAATTGCTAACTCTCTGACCCCAGTAGAACCCAACAGAGAACAGAAAGGTCAACCATATAGGGATTCAAATGGTTCCATATCGCTGGTGGAGTGAAAAATATTGTTGTAATAAAACTCCACCAATGTTAACTGCCTCATCCACAAACCTCCAAAATCTAAGACATAACAGCATAACATGTATTCAAACGTATGGATGGTTCAGTCTATCTGACAAACTATTTGAGGATGAAAAGTAGTTCTAAGGCATAGCTGAGAACCAAAAACATGCTCGATACCTCCCCACACTCTAGATGCAAAATGATGATCTCGATCAGAAATTATCGTCATTCGTACCCCATGAAGTCTCACCCCCTCCTCAGATACTGCCTCGACAAAACATCCACTAATCTTGACTCCTAGAATTCTATGAAGTGGGACAATTATGTTAAACAATCCACTAACACCCAAATAGCATCATGTCCTCCCTGAGCTCGAGGTAAACTAGTAACAAAGTCCATTAATATGTCCTCTCACTTCCACTGAGGAACATCTAACAGCTAGAGTAGACCGCCAGGAATAGGGTGTATGGCCTTCACCTTCTGGAAAACCAAACAGCGAGACACAAACTATGCAATTGCATGCTTCAACCTAGGCCCCCAAAACTTGCTCCACAAGGCTTGATGCCGCTTTTTTCACACTAGGATACACCACTAAAGTAGAACATATGGAACTATCTATGAATCGTCTCATGCATCGTCAAAGGAAAAAATATCCTTCCATGATACGACACTCAATGTTGTTTATCCTCAGACCAGCCATCAGGGGCCTCGCCACAAACAACTCGGTCTCTCCAAACATCCACCTCTAGATCCCCCAACTTGGAATATTCCACCTTATACACCAGAGAAGACTGCATCATCATCTGAAAAGGACAACCTCTTCCCCCAACTTATCCCATATCAAAATTTAATGTTGAATGTTCCTCCATTACTCTCCAGTAGTCATCAGATTCAAGCATTGCATCACTACGCAACTTTCGACTCAGCAAATCAGCTACGACATTCCCCTTTCTAGGTGTATATGATATTTTGAAGTCTTATTCCTATAACAACTCCATCAACCAATGTTGTCGTAAATTCAAGACATGCTGGGAGAAAACATACCTCAGTCTCTTATGATCGGTGAAAACCACAAAGTGCTCACCAATGAGGTAATGTCTCCAAAACTTCAAAGAAAACACTATGGCTGCAAACTCAAGATCGTGGGTGGCATAGTTATTTTCATGGGGATGTTACTATCTAGACTCATAAGATACAACTGATCTCTACTGCATTAGAACACATCCTAACCCTAGATCTGAAGCATCGCAAAAAACATCAAACCGAACTCCCTTTGCTGGAAGACAAAGAAATGGAGAACTTACTAACTTCACTTTTAGATACTAAAATTCTTTTTGTAACTGATCAGTCCATATGAATTCATGATCCTTCCAAGTCAAAAGTATCAGAGGATTCATTACTTGAGAGAAATCAGCTATGAAACTCATGTAGTAGCTTGCGAGACCAAGGAATATTCGTACCTCTGACACAGTCTTGGGGGCTTCCTAAGACACAAATGCTTCTATAATCGATGCATCCATAACTACTCCCTGATGGTAGATCACATGCCCCATGAAACGGACTTCTTGAGCACAAAACATGGACTTGGAAAACATCCCAAGAAGATTATCTTGATGATGAACTACCAAAATGTCATGTAGATGCTCTATATGCTCTTCTTCAAACGGGGAGTACACAAGGATGTCATCGAGGAAAAATACAGTGAATTTTTCTAATAACTCAAGGAACACGGCATTAATCAATCCAATGAACATAGATAGATCAATTTTCACCCCAAATGGAATTACAATGAATTCATAATGACCATGACGGCAACAACAATCAATCTTCAGGATATCCTCATCCTTTACATTCATTTGATGTTATCCCAACCGTAAGTCGATCATTGAGATACATCTTTCACACTTATATTGATCGAATAAGTCATCAATCTGTGGAAGAGGGTAGTGATTTTTCATTGTCTATTTGTTTAAGCAACTATAATCAACACACAAATGCAAACCGTCATCATCCTTCTTCACACACAAAACTGGTGCACCCCACGGCGATACAATCGGCCAAAAAAACCACACGTTAAAATAACATCATTCTATATACAATGGTCTAGTAACCCAGATGGGGTCATCCTATATAGAGACATCGAGTTAGGAGATGCTCCTAGTTGTAGCTCAATCCCAATCTCAATCTCTTGTTGAGGGGTTAATGTAACAACCTCTTCTGGAAAGACATCGGGGTACTCTCCTATGACCCTCAGAAATGACAACTACTGAACCTATGATAAACTCAACATCAGATCAGCCATCATGGATGATAAAGACGTAACACATCTTTGACCCATCTGACGGTCTCGCTCGCCAACGAACACCACCAGCTCTCCATCCTCATCAAGGAACACAACCTACCTCCTAAACAAATCCAATATATTATGAACCTAATACACCAAATCCATGATTAGGATCACATCATATAGTTTTACTCGTAAACAAAGAAAATATCTCTAAGAGTGGTGTTTCCCCCAACACTAGCTCACAGTCTCTACCTACTTCAAACAAGTCTGCTCAGCCTCTAACTGGAATAGTCAGCGCCAAGGGCACTGGATGCCTCTCTACATCAAGTCCCAAAGCATGGACAAGGGTAGTATATATGAAGGAGTGTGTCACACCGAAATCAATCATGGAATACAATAATACAGAAAATAGGAAAAGGGTACCTCGAATGACGTCTCGCTCTATTGGAGATGGCAATGCTAAAGCATGAAGCTATCTGCAACCAACTCCACAGCCTCTATGACCCTAATTATGACCACCACCATGGCCGCAATCTTCTCTCTGAGGATGGGGAGCATCACTGGGATGTCCTTTTCTTGCCCTATATACCCTCTACTGATATAATGTTGGTGCAACCTATTTCTGTTGCCTATGCTAGAACTTCCTCAATGGAAAAACCTGGAGCGAAACACCTACTTCACGATGATTGCTCTGAAATTTTTGGCACTCTTACTTGTAATGACCACAACCACCATAAGAAAAAAAAGCACATGATATATTGGCATATGCCTCAGAGCTGCTGCCACTAGAGAAATGAGTTTTTGAGGGCGGGGACCTACCTTGGTCCAAACAGAAACTCTTCTGCCCTAAAAACTGGATCCCTAGACCACAACATGAATTCATGAGGAATCATGACGAATACCATCTAATGATGGTCGGGTTCTGTCTAAAGTCCAATTGATGACCTCTGCCAATTCCATCACCTCATGATATGTATTCATCATAAATATAATGATCTGGCACTGGATCTCTGGATGCAAAGCCTCCTCGAAATGCCTCTCCCTAGCCTCCTCATCTGGAAAGAGGTCTGAAGCATATTGTTAAAGGTTCCTGAAACAGATTCCATACTATTACACACTAGAGCACCCCTATCTAAGAGTAAGAATCTCCTGGTGACTGGACGCCTTTGTGGTCGAAGAAAGAAAATCGACTTTAAACTTGTCTCAGAACTCCTCCAATGAGATCTCTGACTCCTAAAGAACGTCGAGGAACAAGAACCACCAGTGCCTCACTACTCCATGCAACATCGTCACAACCATGGACACACAATGATCTTTACGAGCACGGATCAAACTGAATCCTATCTCTAACTCCTCCAACCACTCTTCCATGACTGCATTTGAAATGGAACCCTCATACTTTTGCAGACTTTGGTGCTGAAACTATCAGAGTGTCCTCCTCAAATTGTCCTTTTCATTAACCTCTACCCTACAACGATCTGTTGTTATAGACTTCTAGACATATTCAAGGTGATCTAGATGATTACATCAACCTGGATCCATACATGTAAAATAAAAAATAGTTAGAGCACCTAAACATAGAATATAGAAGACTCAACATTAATTAATTAGTTGTTTTCTTTAATCCATTTAGGATAACCTATCCAAATGTCAACCCATTCAAACACATGAACAAAGAAGAATAATGCATGATCATTTCCTAGGTCTCTACCCTGTAACTAGTATCACCTCATTTAGTAGCCATTATAAACATAATGGTCCATACATCAGATCATTGGGGGCCCTAAATGCCTATGTCTTATCCAGTCTCCACTGTTTACATTACATGCTAAACTTGATTGACACTTTTTCCCTACCAACCCATGCAACCTCACATGTGCCTTACCCATAATCCATCCTATGTCTCAACCTATATCGGATGACACTCTATGATGACCCCTTCCCCACAATGTGTACCCCTACTATCCCAACAATGTAAGAAGGGAGATAATGACCACCGAGTCCCACCTCTAGTGGGCCTTGGGTTGGCGACTAGAATCAAGGGTATAATAAACACACAATTGGGAGGCATTACCCTCTAAGAGAACACATGTGGAATAGTGTGATAATATAGACACCAACCAACTTTAACTCAGGAAGAAATATATAAGAATTCCCAAAAAATTGTAATGTCATGAAAACTACTACAACTGAAAAGGGAAAACTAAAAATTCCTAAAAGAATGTAAAAAATAGTATCAACCCAAATCCTGAACAGCTTCTGAAACCCCACGCTAGTAGAAACAAGCTTGATCTCCAACATACACCAAGTGACTTGAAATATAGTTTATATAAACATAGGGTGAGTATAATAGTATACTTAGAAGGATCCTTCCCGAATCCTCTCGTGAAACAGTAATGAAAGCATGTTAATGCATGGTGAACAACAATTGAAAGTAACTCGTCACCTAAACATGTATACTATGTTCCCAGTATTACCATGGATTCTCTCAACATGTAAAGTATAAAAGATAATATTAAATAATAAGAAATATCATGGGTACCCAAATTCTACTTCCCCACTAGTATGCCACTTTCCCCCAACCTCACACATCCTAAGCATCTCTCTCTAAAAGGATTGCCCACAAACACCTAGGAAAAGGACCAAAACATTCACCTCGTTAAACCACACCACCACATCCACACATGAAAGTAACTAGGTAGTTTCCAAGAGCCACCACAACTCTCATAATGTGTATCATATGTCAGGTATTAAACCTCAAGCCATTATAGACCATACACTGAGTAAGGATCCACAAGCCATCATATCCTATACAACTTACACCTATAGTAGTCCATAGGAAACTATATCCAGAATATATGTGTGTGAAAACCCACAAGCCATTATAGCCCTCTACAAACATATAAGGGGGAAACTAACCGCTATGCCTGCCGGCACAAGTAACTTCCAAGATAATAGAGCGAGGCCGAATACGGTATTCAGCCATCCATCCTCCCACCGAAATGTTGGAAAGAACACCCCCAGGACTCAGAATCCCCAGGGTGTCAGTTTCCCTAACTAACGGGGTGGATTATCACAATGAAACACAAAAAGTACAGAATATACTATATCTCACAACCACACTATGGGCATAACCAAGTCTTAGACACAACTACAACTAACGTCTCTCAGACCCCCGGCTTCCACTTTTAAGAATAGGTTTCCTATATTCACACAACCATTTAAAGAACATTATTGCCTTACTTCACTCCAATTTTATTATTTCCACTTTCCATTAATTAATTAACTAAACCTTAATTAACCATTAACAATTCCACATTAAATTTCATTATCATCACTCCTAATGTCCATTTCCCTTTAAAAATGTAACCTCAACATTTGTTTCCAAAATTCTCCAACCCCATGTGTTAACATCATTTATTCAATTAGTTTTTTATAGCATTACATTCCAAAATTTCCAGGAATTCTAGAAAATCATTCTATGCTCAAAACATAATGGAGCTCAACAAGGTGATTAGATAACTACCCGTTGAGTCTTTATTGCATATAACAAGAGCGTAGACCCATCCTCCATTTAAAAGATAGACACAAAAAAGACATGGAATACCCCGTGCACCTTCTCCCTTTTTGGAAGCAGGGTAAGAATGACCTACTACCTCGAGCAGTGGGGAAAGTAAAGTAGACAACCAATCAAAGATACAACAAGCACCTTAACATTCACATCCAACACTTTCCATCATCCCTATTGTCCTCTCCAACACCCACATGTATAACCCAATGTATCTCGCTACTCTAGGTGTAAAATGATGCCACAACCAAAAGGCCTCCATGCCCCACATATCACAACATCCATCCAGGCTCACAATATAACACAAGAAGCATGAAAAAAACATCATATAAAATGGGCTATTGGCCATTAAACAATAAAGTGGGTAACTCAGAACCCTACAAAGAATTATATTTTATCAAACAACTAGTTATTTAATCCATCTGAGATTAACTGATTTATTATTCGTATGTTTGAAATTTGAGAAACCTACTCAGTATGCTATCACAAATAATTAAACATGGTTACTAATCCAATGTTATATACATAAAATTAAAAAAAATCAGATTCATTCACATGCCTCTTTATCTTTATTCAATAGATTATTAGTTAATTATGGATTAACGTTATTTACTAATTTCTATCATTAATGAAAACCAAAATAAGCATAATTTGATATCACACTATTATGAAAAATAACAGAGGCAATAAAATATGATCGATACCAATTTATTTATCTGGTGCAAATATTATTTATATCAATTACACTTTAATCTAGTGGGATTGAACATACTAACAAAACAGTTGCACAGAAAAGAAGAAATAAGTAATGAATCCCATACCTCAAATAGATCTTGGCATTATTTATACAAGAATGAGCCACACAAGGGGTTACGATCTCCTCCCATGTTACAACTATATCCACCCGAGGATACAGAGACACTACAACATCGTCCAACACCCAAGAAAAGCCTATTAGGATCATGGGGGAAAAATTTAATAAAAAGGGTAAGGAGAAAGAAGGAGATGAACCTAAAATAATGAAAATAGATCATACCTTATATTGGAGACTGATAGATATTGCTTGGTTGATTAAAAAAATTAAAACAAATCCTAGGAGGAAAGTTTAATTTCACAACTCCTACGGGAAGGAATGGGATGTTCGAGCGTCTCACACTCGAGAACAAGGAGGAAGAACTAGGGAGGAATATATCTCATACCTTTAGATGATTTAATGGAGAAGTGGTTTATGATACATGGGGTTTTCCATTAAAAGCAGATCGCGTTAAACCATGTGGTTTGACCAAGTAAAAACATCCTAAGCCTTAGGAAAAATTAATATAGGAGTTATGGACTTTGAATCAGCCTTAGAGTTATTAAAACATAGCTTTAAATGAATTTTACATTAAAGGAAACGTTAAAGGGCAAAAACATTAGGAATTTGTCAACCATGTTCACGAACTCGAAATTTGGAAAAGTAAAAACACTATTCATGAACCTCACCATTGGAACATCACTGTTCTGCAAACACTGTTCATGAACTCAACATTTGGGAAAGGAAGAAGGTCAACATTGGAACCTCGCTATTTTTGAAAAAATATTCATGAACTCAAAATTTGGAAATGGAAAAAAGGTCACCATTGGAACCTCACCATTCTAGAAACACTACTCATGAACTAAAAATTTGGCAAGGAAAAAGGTCACCGTTGGAACCTCACCATTTTGGAAACACTATTCATGAACTCAAAATTTTGAAGAGTAAAAAGGTTATCATTGGAACCTCACCATTGCACTGTTTGTAGAAGGTTTTCAATGACACTGTTCACCTATGGAAACTGATGCTCTGTTCACATAAGGTCACCATTGCACTGTTCACATAAGGTTACCGATGACACTGTTCACAAAAGGTCGCCAATGAAAATATCCACATAAGGTCACTAATGTCACTATTCACATAAATTCCCCATTGCACCATTCACATAAGGTTACAGATGACACTGTTCCCAGAAGTCACTGATGATACTATTCACATAAGGTCACCAATTTCACTGTCCACATAAGGTCACAGTTGAACTATTCACATAAGGTTACCGATTACAATGTTCACATAAGGTTACTGATGTACTGTTTATAACAGTATACTGTTGGATCATTTCACCAATGGAACTATTCATAGAAATGGAAATTTGGAGAATTATAGTGGATAAGTCACCATGACCTCCTAAAATAGCTTATACCCCTGATTTCACAAAGTAATGGACCAGAGAGGTCTGATCCATTACATTGATTATAATGGGATCATAAGGTTTTGGAACCATTTACAACTTCATTAAATACCCAATTTGAGTAAGAATATCATAGAGGAGGCTCATTATTCTTCATTATCTATTAATCTTGGATGTAAAAAATATGTATAAAGATTTAAAATATTATTTATAGTGGGATGAGATAATCAAATATATCATAGATTTTGAGTCTAGTGCTTAGTCTACATCAATCTATGTCCAGGAGATAAATCCCTAAAGGTGTGTTAAAACCATCATCCATACCAGAATGTAAAGGGAAGACATCACCATGTATTTTCTTATTAGACTCCCCAAAACATTTAAAGTGGATAATGTTAAATTTCATTAAGTCAATAACCTAACAATGATAGCACACTTCTTTTCTATCATGGAGTGTTTTTATCGAGACCAACATACTAGAATGTAGGTTAATAATATTGTAAACTTAATTTCTGAACAAAAGTATATTACTTTTCATCATGATCTGGGTAATACCTTGATGTTTTTTCTATGCTTTTAATTCCATTTAGATATTGAGTTCTATTTTAGCACCACATAGAAACCTCACCTATATGGTTAGTCTAAGAGAAATATTAAAACCATAGATAATATGTTGATAGCATGTTTTATATATTTCAATGATGGTTTGGAACAAATCCTTCATCTATTTCAGTTTTTATAAAATAAACCATCCAATATAGAATTCAGATTGGTATTTACAAAGCCCTATATGTAAATAAGTGTATAAATCCCACGTACTATGATGAATTAAGAGAAAGAAATCCATTTTAATCTGATCTAGATTAGGAATTGAGATCTAATATTATATTCATTTAACAACACATAATGGCCGCATAATGTCGACTGAAAATTTATGAGGATAATCACAGACATGATCTTAAAATGGATGTTTGGGAAAAAAATTTCAATTAATATCTCTAGGGAAGAAGGTAATTAAATATAAAAATAATTTACAATTAATACATTGGTATATTAGTCCCTTATAATTTATTTACTATATCATGATGGAATCTTATCGATTTCCACATCCCCCAATCATCTCTCAAGTCAATGACATGTTCTATATATCTTTCTTGAGGAAGTAAATAACTTACCCTTCACAAGTATTGAACAAATATGTCATACCACATTGTCAAGATCATTTTCATGATGAATAATCATAGTATATTTTATGTTATTAATATTTTCATAAATTTTTGTATACTCCCTTTAGAAAATTTCCAGTAAAATATCATAATTGGTGTGAGATACTCATGTTTTAATATTAAATATAATTTTTGAGCATTATTTGATGTAGTCCAATTGAGTTAGTTTACTATTTTCATTCTAAATATCACCCTACTTATCCAAATTGCATGTTTTTTGATTTTTAGGAGTCTTCATTCCCTATCCAATTTATCATTAGAAGTGACCATGGGCCAATTTTTCCATTTCAAGGGTCATATATACCACAGAAGAATGCCCAATTAATTTGTGATGAAACTGGACCAGCTATAAAGATTGAATTACTTGGTTCAATCATGGAGTCCAAATTATTTTACAATCCACCAATGTTCGTGGTTCAGTGCAAGGAGTCAGCTATGAAAATATTAGGGTCCAACTCTAACAACCAGGGGCCCAAATTATTCTATGAAGTACAGCCCACCGTTCAGTCTGGGAAATGAAATCAGAACACAAAAATTCAATTTTCTCCTGATCTAAAAATCCATTCAAGCTATGATTTTTCAATTTGAAATTAGATATATAGACGTCCAAATTTATTGAATAACAAATTCATATTTTATGTCATATTTCTATTCAAAAATCCAATCACATTTCGGCCATCGAAAAAGAATATATAGAAATGGACATTTTAACATTGTTTATAAAAAATGCCATATATTTGGTTCCATAAGTCCAAATTCCCTAAATATTATATAGTAAATTGAAACCATTAATATATACAACTTAGAATAAGAATATTACTCCAGATTTGGCTGTCTGAAATATAAAATTGGCGATGTAAGTGGAGGGATAGTTTTGGAATGCAAACAATTCACGTCCTTGGGCAATAAATACTTTCCCCTCCGATCCTTGAAAAATGTTGGAATTTCAGAGGAAATGAGGATAGGGTTTCATGACCCCGGCTCTACCAATTTCTTCGAATTATCTTTCATACTCATGTATTTACTTGAGAAACCATTCCCCCTTTCTTTCATTCATTTACTTTTATGTTGTTCTTTGTTTATAACTGTGTAAGTGTTTGTTTTTGTAATGTTCTTTTAATGAAATATAATTATTCATATTATATTTAAATCATCCAACCTCCATTATTAAATATTAATGGTCTTAAAAAAGTTTAAATCAAGTAAAAATCCATTTCATATTTTTGTTTCTCATTCAATTTAATGTCCATGTTTTCACTTTGTCGCTCATGTGTGTGTTCGGCGCACCACTTTTTTCTTTTCCCTTTCTTTTTCAGCTCATCTTTTTTCATCATAAGTAACATAATAAACCATATTACTAATAATTTCAATTTCTGAGTAAATATCTCATTGGTTTGAGTTATAATTTAGGTACGTTTTGTGATTGAGATATTTTTCTCGATGGATATAATTTGAATTAACATTGTGTATGTGGAACTTTACATGTCATGGATTAATGACATGTTTTGTTTAACGAGCAGTTTCCATGGATTTTTGGAACCATAAATAAATTAAAATAAACTAGATATGATTATTATTATAACCCTATGTTATGTTAATGCTTGGATTAAAGCCTTAACACTTGGGAATTCCAATCAACATCAACTTGTGAAATGGGTGTTAAATTAATGCAATATAATGCAAGGCTCAAGGATATCACTATTTTAACTACCTAATGATGAAATCAACCCAATATTTATCAATTTTTTTAATCAATATTAATCAATCAATAATTTCAATTATTCTTTGCAAACAAAACCCCCAATCAAAATATAATCAATTAAAAATAATTAAATTTTAAGAAGTATCATCGTCGAGGATTCAACCAGAGTGATGCTTTACACATTAGCAGAGAATAAAAATCATAGACTATCGATAGGATACAATATACCATGATTTAAAATGGAGTTTTTTCTATGGATGTTTTAATTAATTAGTCATTAGTTTTTGGTTATTGTAAAAAAATGTAAAAAAATTGAAATAAAAAACAATGAAAAACTTGTCTTCCTATTAAAATCATAAATGAAAAAGATCACAAAGAAAAACATGCATTCATCATTATTCCAAAATCTCTATGAATTCCTCGTATCCTCTCAAACAATTACTTGGATTTGTTTGATATTAGAATTGAGAGAACTCTTATCCAAATTAAGAAGAAAATTAGGGATAATAAAATCTTTTATGATCCAGTCTTTGTCCAACCAATTGAATTAGATATAGCCAATCATAGGGAAAAAAAATTTAAAGAATTTGTTGCAATTAATAATAATTACCAACCCCTTGGTATTAAATATACAACATAGAGGCTAATATTGAACTCAAATAATCTTTTATTTCTATTTTTCCTTATTTCCATGGGATAGTCGGTGAGAATACACAGCTTCAACATACATAGTTCTAAGTGGTGTGCTCTACAAGGAAGCCTAAAGGGATTTATGAGGATCAAATCATACTCTGAGAATTCCATTTACCCCAAGATGACACTGCAAATTCATGGTTCTACTACTTACCTCCTGGTTCCATAACCACATGTAATGATAAGAAGTGACTCTTCTTAAGGAAATTATTTCATGTTTCTCGTACATCTTCTATCTGAAAGGAAATAATTGGTATTCAAAATTCCAAAATGAGTCACTCAATGAATATTGGGAGAGGATCCAAAATATTGTGCCAACCTATCCACACCACCAGATCTCTGGACAATGCTTGATGCAATAATTCTATGAGGGGTTATTGTCTATAGAGACAACACTCATTGTTGCTGCAAGTGGAAGTGCTCTTATTTATAAAACTCCTACAGCTACAAGAGTTATCATAAGCAGTATAGATGAAAACACAAAAAAATTACATACTTGAGAACATGATCAAGTCATGAAATTCCAAGAGAATCAAATTAGAAAGCCCAATAATATGACATAGTGGATGAGTGAACTTAACTGTCTTGTGCGACAACTAGTTGTGGCATCCAAAGCCCCAACGTCATCTTCTCCCCAATCGATGTTCCCTGGACCTATCAAAGAACTATGGAATACGAAGCTCCCCTTATCATCTGACTAATACATGCACAAAACTTCAAGTGGATCCCTCAATTTAATTTGGACCATTGGAGATCAATGATGCATATGCTTAGCAAAACCCCAACACTCAACAATAAGGTTAGTATGTTAGAAACATCAACCTACCCAACACTGAGCCCTTACCTTCTACCTATAACCCTTACTTGATATATAGGAGTCCCATTTCTCATCCCTCTTAGTTCCCTCAACAAAATCCAATCCAATTCCAATATGGTCAATGTGGAGGTAACTTCTATCAAACTTAGCCTTTTGTTCCTCAACATTAAAGAAAAAATCCTCTTCCTGGATTCCAATATCCTAATGAGCCTTCCAAATTCCCAAAATAATACAATCACATTACCAAGAACTCAAATCAAGGAAATGACAATCCTAGTAAGGCCTCTTCTTCTAAGAAACAATGGGAAAGTTTAGTGTATGATTTCTCCTCCTTCACATGTTCTAGCCTAAAAAATATTGAAATCCAAATTGGTCAACTTGCATCCTACCTTAACCAGAAACAATAGTCAAATTCTTCCCAACACCCAGATCGACCACTACCCAACCCCCATGGTAATTTAAGTTCAATCGCACTTAGATCAGTAAAGAAAATTTCTAGAAATCATGATGATATCTCCAACTCCCCTATAAATATTTTCCTAGAAAATGAGAATAAAAAGGAACATGAAAAAGATTCTGAATTCATTCCCTCCCCTCCTTCCGTTACACTTAAGAATCTAATTCATTTCCCTTAAAATATTTCTAAACAAAGTAAGTCATTTGATCCTGATCCTGAAATTCATGACATGTTTATGTGTGTTTATATCAACATAACCCTCCTAGATGATATTAAAAAAATACCCATGTATGAAAATATTATCAAGGAATTTTTCACCCATAAGAGACAACATATGACCATTGGGAATGTTTCAACTTAAAAATCCATTCCTATGAAGTGAAAAAATCCTGGGACCATTATATTTCCTTACCAAATATGAAGTAAAAACTTCGATGATGCACTCATTGACATAGATTCCTCAATAAATTTCATTCCTAAATCCATATTCTATATCCTTGTTATAGATAACTTAAATACAATGGTTGTTTTAATTAAATTAGCCAATATAAGCCTTGATAGTCCTGAATGTATAGTCGAGAATGTCCTTGTTTGTGTGAATAATCATATGATCCCTACTGATTTCTATGTCCTTGACATGGTAGGTGAGAAGAACTATTCTAAATCTCCCTTAATTCTAGGAAGACCATTCCTAATGATAGCAAGAACCAAAATTTATATCCATTCAAGCATCTTATCAATGGAATTTGGTGACCAACTGGTCATGTTCAACATTTTCCAAGCCATGTGATACCAATATGAGGATCACTCTGCATTTCAATCCATGCTTTTGAGGACACATCTGAGAGTCATTTTAACCGCATTACATCATGTTAATCATGATTTAATGAATAGGATATTATGAAATATACTCCATGATTAACTAAGTCATAAATGGTGATGTTGATGTGGACCATTCATTCATAGACTCCATCAATATAAAAGAACTTGAACACTCTCTTGAATCCCACATCTTCTATGATATCTACTGCTCCAACTTGGAAAGTATAATGGAAAAGGAAGCTAAATCAAATGATGTCCTTTCCCATATTCCCGAGTTATCTAACTGAAAAATAAAAGATGATACTAATAATAAACCTCTACCTGATCAATAGATATATGAATTCATTTCCCATGATCACTAATTTCCAATCAGTATTTATGAATCACTTATCAATACTGAAGAGTCCAAACATGTTCTGGAGTTAGAGGGAAAAAATCCCATAGGATGGACCCTAGAAGACATGTCTATAATCAACCCTACACTTTTCTTGCATCACATCCATAATTAGGAATCATCCAAACCAATTAGACAACCACAAAAAAGACATTGTCTACTCATAATTGTGGTAGTTAGGGAAGAGATCACGAAACATCTTCAAGATGGTATTATCTACCCAATTTCTAGGAGTGAATGGGTTTGTCCAATTAATGTTTTTTATAAGACGGGTGGTATAAATGTTGTCATAAATGAACATGGGGAGGTAGTCCCAACTCGAGGGACGAACAAATGGTGAGTGTGCATCGACTATTTGAAATTAAATGGTAAAACAAGAAAATATCACTACCCTCTTTCATTCCTTGATAAGATGCCAGGAAAATTATCTATATTGTCACACTATTTCTTTCTTAGAGGATACATCGACTACTTCCAAATCCCAATCACACCTCAGGACCATGAAATGACAACGTCCAATGGCCATTTGGAACATATGCATATAGGGTAATGTCTTTTGGACTTTGAAATGCTCCTGAAAAATTCCAAAGGTGTATAATGGGTATTTATTGAATTCATTGAACATTTCATGGAGGTCTTCATGGATGACTTTACCATTTATGGTGATTCATTTGAATCCTACTTGCATTCACTCTATCTAGTCCTTCAAAAGGGCGTCAAATGTAACCTTGTTTTAAATTTTGAAAAACGTCACTTCATGGTTGAAAATGGTTTTATTCATGAGAACATAGTTTCAAAAAAGGTTTTTAATGATGATCATAACAAAATTTATGTGATCCAATTACTTCATGAACCAACTTCATTTCGAGACATTCGTTTATTCCCCTATAATTACAGTTTCTATCAACAATTCATCCATAACATCAGTAGGAGTTTCCTCCCACTCACTCAGTTTCTCCAAAATGATTTCAATTTATATTTCAATGTGCATTGTAAGAGAGCTTTCGTTGTTCTCAAAACTACTCATACATCTTCCCTGATAATCCAACCCTCAGATTGGTCCTTACCCTTTGAGTTGACGTATAATGATTCTGATAGATCTATTGGGGATGTTCTTGTTCAATGAATATAAATGATTCCTCATGTAATCTATTATGACTCAAAAAAATAGTATGGATCTCAATATCACTACACTATCACGAGAAAAGAACTTTTAGTAGTGTTTTTTTATTCTTAGATAAATTCTGGCCCAATCTTTTAGGTTCCAAAATCATCATCTTCATGGAAGATTCTCCGATAATGTTATTAATCATGAAAAGTGATTCCAAACCATGGCTAATAAGTTGGTCCTAATGCTCCCTGAGTTTGACCTAGATATCAAATATATCCAAGGAAAATAAAACCCTATATAGGATAACGTGAGTTTAATTTCTAACTCTTCTCGTTTAGAATTCAATGATCCAGAATTCCTCACATAGAAAATTTCATCTCTTACTCCAAAGTCACCATGGTATTCCCCAAATGTAAATTACATGGTTTCTATTATTTTCCGATTTTTTTCAAAATAACAACAACTGAAGCTAAAAAATGATTCAAAATTCTATTTCTCGGAAGATAATAAACTTTGTAAAACTCGGGATGACATGGTAATTAAGAGATGTGTTGATGAATATGAACTTTACTACATCTTAGATTTCTTCCAATAACTCCCCGGAGGTGTCCACTTTGGACAACAAATGACATCTCAAAAGGTCCTAGACTTTAGATTCTTATAGACATTACTCTTCAAGGACTCAAATGTGTTCTTTCAATAATGTACCACTTTCAAAAAGTTTGGCACATTTAAAAAAAAATTAATGCCCCAAAAGAAATTAATATTTTATTAGATTATTGATTTGGGGGGCATTGATATCATGAGACCATTACCCTTTCCAATGGATTCTCATACATACTTCAAGTAGAATATTAGGTTTCATGGTTGGTAGAGGCTAAACCATCTAGCAAGAATGATTCACATAATGTTATTGAGTTCATAAATATCCAAAAATTCCATAGATTTGGAACTCCTCGCACCTTGATCAGTGACATAGAAACCCATTTTTGTAGTAGATCCATGTAATATGTTTTGAAATGTATTGTGTTGTACATAAAACATCATCTTTATATCACCCTTAAACAAATTATATGGCATAAAAGTCTAATAGAAAAGTCAAAAATATGCTTGAGAGAATTGTTAATCCCACAAAGAAAGACTGTCTTGAGAGACATGGGAAGCACTTTGGTCATATCAAACCTCCTATAAAACATCCATTTGGAGGTCTCCTTTTAGGATAGTTTTTGTTAAAGAAAGTCATTTAATAGTTAATATCCAACATAATTCATTTTGGGCTGAGAAAACATGTAATTTTGATTTTTAAAAATTTGGTGAAGAGATATTGTTGAAATTGGCTGAAATAGAGTTTCTTCGTCTTGATTATTCTAAGAATTCTAATCTCTACAAAGAGAAAACCAATGAACTCCACGATAAACACATCCTGAGATTGAAATTTCAAGAATGTCAAATGGTAATGCTATTCAATTCTCTATTTTGGCTTCACATACATAAGCTTAATTCTAGTTTGGAATGTCATTTTGTTATTACTAATGTTTACCCATTTGGTGTAGTGCCAGTCCAAGACCCCTCTTCCAAAAGGACATTCACAGTTCATGGAAATCAGTTAATGTATAACCATGAGAGGACACACATCCCAAGAACAACATTTTCTTCTATCAGATCCAACACTTCCACCCACCCACCACCTATTGGGGACAACATCACACCAAATCCGAAGCACAAGGCACCTCTTTCCCTTTAACTCTATCTCTATCGTTATCACTTTCTCTCTCTCCCTTCTTCTTCTTTATCCCCTCTATTTATTTTTTTTACCACATTCCTCACCAATGTTTTTATTTAATATTTTTATTTTGAGTTGGTGTGGCTATAAAAAACAAAAAAAACATATAAAATTTGATAAACAATAATAAAAACCACTTAAAAATATTGGAAAGGACGAGTCATAATAACTCACCATCAACTATTAATTTTTTTTCAAACCATTTTGGTTAGTCAGAAGACATGGTTTAATATAATTTTTTTTGTGATTACATCATATATTTGGATAAAGAATATTGTGTCAAACCCAAAAAAAATTGAATGCTCAATTATTGATTTAGGAAATTATTTCCCCCAACTTTGAGGAACAATATTATCATTCATGAAAAGGGAAAATATGGACATATTTTTAAAATGTGTGTTTTTACCCTTATTTTTGAGTCTTGAGTTCGTGGACCTTTGAGTTGAATTTCATACATTAGTGTACATTAATATGATAGATGCATTTTCAAAACCTCATGAGCAACACAATAGCCAAATATCCTCCATTTATCCTTACATTAATCCCCATTTTTAATTCCCTTTAGTCCCTATGAAAACTTTTTCTTTTATATCCCCATTACAATCCTAATACCTTATCCCACCCAATATCTACATGGATTTTCATTGAATAATTTTTTGAAATTTATGTGTGGGGGGAATGGATTCCATTTTGGGTACCCATTTTGATTTAAAAATGTTATCATATGCTTGAGGGAATGTTTACATTTTATTTTAGGGTAGATTATTTAATTTATTAGGGTTTGGGAATGTATATATTTTTATATTGTACAAATTTATAGAAAATTGTTCAAAAGAATTGATGAAAAAAACAAAAAAATTACAAAATGGGTTCTGTCTTGGCTGGGTCAAAAATCACTCTTTCTCGGCCTTTTATCTTTTCAAAACTATTACAATTAGTGTCATGAAGAGATCAAACGTGCATTGGTATTTGAGAGTGAGATCTGTTTCATGTTCAACATTCTAAAAAAAGAGAAAAAACAAAAAAAAATGCAGTTATTTCATTGGGAGAAGTTTGGTGTTTTGTAAATATTTCATCTTCTCATCCCCTTAAAAATTCCTACCTCTTTTCTATCATTATACAAACAATCATTCCCATGTAAATATGTGTTTCCATTTCATTTCATTCCTCATTTTGAAAAAAAATATTATGCATTGCTTTTTTGATGTTTTTGTTTCATCACTTTTTCCTATCTTTTTTATATCATATTCCTACCATCCCATAGCCATAGAAAAGCCCTAAAAAATTACCCCTTGATTAGTGTTCACACTATGATAAAAAATGGATGTTTAGAGCTATTTCAAACTCATATATTTTTCATTTTTTTAAAGAAAGATTCAACCTCCTTAAATGAATTTTATCATCTTTAGAGGTGTGAGTATCGAGTGTCCACATTTTCCATTTCTAAATTTGATCATGAAAAAAGAACTGTTTTTGGAACATTTTTTCTTTAACAGTTTGTGGTAGAATTCAATATTGATGAGTGAAATGATCTAAACCTCCCCAAATTAGGGAAATGAAATTTTAATATTTTTTGGTGAGTGAGAAGAATTTTTTTTATGTTTTTATATTCTTTTTAAATGAGGAAATTCATAAGGCTAAGTATGGGGTAGTTAATGTTATTAATATTTTCATAAATATTTGTATAATACCTTTAGAAAATTTCATGTAAAAGTTCATTATTGGTGGGAGATACCATTTATTAATTCTAAATATAAATTTTTATCATTATTTTAAGTAGTCCAATTGATTCATTTTACTAGTTTAATTATACCTCTTACCATACTTATCCATATGTCAGGGTTATTTTTATAGGCTTCCTCATTCCATATACAACTGTTCATTAGAAGGGATCTTGGGCCAATTCTTCTACTTGAAGGGTCATATAGACCACACAAGAAGGCCCAATGAATTTTTTATGAAACTGGACCAACTATGAAGATTTGATTACTAGGATCAATCAAGAAGTCCAAATTCCTTTCCTATCCTATAATGTTTTGGGTATAATTCTCGGAGTCATGGATAAAACGTTTAGTCCCAAATCCAATTACAATGGGCCCAAATGATGCTGTGAAGTTTATCCCACCATTATGCTTGAGAAATTAAACTAGCACACCAAAATTGACATTTCTTAAAATCTAAAAATCCATTAAAGGTGATATATTTTAGTGTGAAATATGAAAAATATTCTTCCGATTTTGTTGAATAAGTCAATAATATTTGAGGTATTTTATTATTCAAAAATGCTTTCACATTTAGGACTCTGAAAAAGAATCGATAGAAATGGAATGTTTAACATTGTTTATAAAAACTACAAAACAATCGGCTTCGTAATTCCAAATGGATCCAAATTTTGAGATTCGACTGAAAAAATTAATATATAAAACTTTGAAGAATAATATTTATCCAGAATCTGCTTTCTGAAATATAAAATTACTGATGATATTGGAGGGGTAGTTTTGGAATACAAAATGTCCACTTCCTTGGGAAATAAATAGTTCCCCCTCATATCCTTGACAAAAGATGGAATTTTACAATAAAGGATTATAGGATGAGATAAAAAAGTCTATTCCAAGGTCTTGGTAGGATCTTCTATGCTCATTTTTTCACATTATAAACCATTCCTCATTGCTTTATTTCATTTACTATAATGTTATTCTCCATTTATAATCGTGTAATTAATTGTTTTTAATGATCATTTGATGAATTTTTATTCTTCATATTCCCATAGAATCATCCAACCTATTTTATTTAATATAAATTTTCTTGAAATAGTTTAAATCTAGTTTAAATGCATTGTCTATTTTTCTTTCTCCTTCAATCGAATGTCCATGTTTATTTATCATTGTCGCTCGTGTGTGTGTTTGATGCACCAATTTTTTCTTATCCCTTTCTTTTTCATTTTTCTTAATTCATCATAATAAATATAAAAAATAGGTTACTATTAATTTCAATGGATGTTTAAATATCTAATTGGGGTGAGTAATAATTTACGCATTTTATGTGATTGGGAGCTTTTTCTCGATGAATATTATTTAAATTAACATTGTGTATGTTGAACTTACCATGTCATGGATTAATGACATATTTTTTTAATGAATGGTTTTAATAGATTATTGGAACCATAAATACACTACCATAAACAATATGTGACTAATATTATAACCCAATGTTATGTTAGGACTTGGATTAAATCCTTAATGCTTGGGAATTCCAATCAACGACAACTTGTTACATGAGTGTTAATTTAATGCAATAAAAAGAGAGGCTGAAGAATATCACAAAAATAATTACCTAATGATGAACTTTCGCCCATATTTATCAAATTGTTAAATCAATCTGAATCAATCTATCATTTCAATTATGATCTGCAATCAAACCCCTCAATGAAAATACAATCAACTATTAAAAAGTATCATTGTTGAGGATTCGACCTGAGTGCCTCTATACACATTAACAGAGCACCAGAACCTTGAAGGGTAGATAAGGGACAATCGGTCGCTCTCTCAAGATTCATAACTTTGGAGACAATGTTATATGAATCACGAAAACTCACTATTTCATTTTTTTTAGTGAAACCATGAATAAGAAGGAATGATATAAGAACCTCGGGATATGATTACATATAATACCCTAATAAAATTATTTATTAGTGATGAATTTAGAGAGATAAATTAATTTAAAGTGGGGGGGTAGAATTTGACAACTTTTGTATTATTGGTATATATATATTTTAAAAAAATTTAATTTCTTCCACAGCTTCTGTTACACGCAACACCATGTTTTAATAAACCCCAATAAACTATTAATATTATTATCTACCCACATGCATTGTAAATATTCTTTTAAATTTGGCAGAACCAATAAGAACAGTCACATTTTAAAATTGTTTATATTTTTTAAAATAAATATTTCATATTCATAAATAAATTACTTAATTTTGAGTAATGTTATTTTATTTTTGAAAAATAATGCTTTCTCAAAAAATGACTCTATTTATTTTTCTCAACATATAATAATAATAAAATATAACATTTTAAAAAAAATCATTAAAATATAAAATTAATTTCTAAAATAGTAATGTCAAAATTATATAAGAATTAATTTTATAATATTTTGAAAATATTAATTTGTTGTTTAATAGTGAAAATATATATTTTCATTAAAAACAACATTTCCAATAAATTATTTAAAACGATGAATCTTGTTTAAAATTGTGTTATAATTAAAATTAGTTTAATTATGTTATTATTCAACTAATTTTGGTCATTTAAAATAAATTCATGCATACATTAGATGTTAAAAAATTTAATACTTATGAAAATTTTCTCTTTGGGAAACCTATATTTCACAACGTCTTCAAGATTAAAATTAAAATATTTTTTTCTAATTTTGATAAAATAATTTGAAAAAATGGATTCCATATATGTAATAATCATAATTATTATTATACAGTAATTTTAAAGAAACTTTTGATCAATTTAAATAGTAAAAACAATAATAATCATTTCCCCTGATAATGCTTAAAATAGGATTACTGATACTTAAACTAAAAATATATGCAGTAAAATAACCTAGATACCTATAAAAATACCATATTCTATCCCTCTATCAACCTTATTTCATCCGAGGATCAATAATTTTCCGATTTAAGATCCATTTTTACTTATTAAAATATGATTACACCTTTTTCTTTTCAAAAATTCTAAGTGTGTCATCTCCCACACATATATAAGGGAACCCACAATCCTTTCATATTAAAAAATTTAAAACCCACGGTTTTTGAAAATAAATCCACAAATACAATAATTAATTACCTCCACAAGACATACATTCCATTTATTGATCAATAATCCCACCTAGGAAGGTTTTTGGTGTAATACTTTGGAGGTTAGTCGAAGAGGCATCATTCTCAACTAAGCTTTTCAATTTGATTTCATCTTCTGCATCCTTTAAATATTCCGAAATTATGATGACATAATTAAATTAATACCACCGATATAAATATATTTTATTATTTTAATGGCATAACCTATATTTTCCTCCTATACCATCAAATGTAAAATAAAGATGTTGGTCATGTGTCCAGTGGGGTACCGCCACCCAAACCATATAATTCTTTTTCCAACACCACCGATCAAAGGTTGATATAATGACAGATTTAGTGCATATATATATATATATTAAATTATTATAATTATTTAATTATAATATCAAAAATACCTTAGTACATTTGTTTAGGTGAGAATATGATAATATTTCTCGTGGGTATGGATGAATACCACCTCACGAAGCAATGTGATTCCTTATTTAATTACTCTTCATACAAGAGGTAATAAAGAAAAATATCAAGAAATTATAATATATATATATATATGATATTATAATTATTAAGTAAATTTGAATTATTATTTTTATATTTATCATTCATTCCATCAAGAAAATGAAAAAAATGATCATGTATTCGTACAACATACCATCCCCTTGAACAATGTAATGAATTTTGTACGTCAAAATTTTCAGGATTACTATAAATATATATTTAATTAATATATATGATGTTTATATTTATCTTTTTCATTCATTAGATGATGGAACCAAGATAAATATAAAATGAAAAAAACAACCAAACCAAAACATACATTAAAACCAATGCAGTTATTACTTGAAACGTGATTTTTATAAGGATTTGTTAATAAACATGTAATAAAATTTAATATGTACATAAAATTTTGTACTATATATATTTTTATGGTTTTTAGTATATTTATAATCAAAAAATATTTATTTAATAATAGTTTGGAGTTGGAATGATATAAGTTGGGACTTAAGGTAGCAGATTTCTAATCACTCACTTATTTCTGGGAGATATATTCTATATTCACAACCTGTTTATTTTGTGTAGAGTATCAAATGTACCATTGGAATGTTATAAAATTAATCTAATAATTATCATTTTTTATTATTTTATTTTATTTAATTATTTAACAGTTTTTAGGATTCATATGTTCCCAAAGTAGTAAGTGATTTTAGTCTCAATTTATTTTATAGTACACATGCATTATATGCCACTTGTTTCCTTTATATTGTGAATATTGTACTCATGAATGTATTTTAGTATTATTCAACTTATATTTTTTTATACATACCACTATAATATTATATCATTCATGTGTCTTGAAATTTTTATGTTCCCAAAGTGGTAAGGTTTGGATGGTACAATCTTATTATTTATCAGGATTATTTTTTATTATAATTCTAATTATAATTTGTTATGATATATCTATAAATAATCTCATTAATTTTATAATACTATGGAAATATCTTGCGTATAAATATCTTTCTTTCATTTTACACTTTTTATGTACTCGAGAGTTAAAAAAAGTTGTCTTATGTAAAACTATCTTTAATTATATCTTCTGTTGAAAATCATTTTTCTTCTATATCTTTGTTTTTTAAACAAGTTTTGAGAAATTATATAATTATTTTACAGTTATTTTTTAAATAAATCTTTTCCCGTTTTTTATATTTTATAATTGCTTAAAATTAATCTTCTTATTATATTTTGAACTGCGTACTCATGAATTTTTTCCTGTAAAATGTTAAAGGAATATTTTTTTTAATATGTATGTTATGAACAAGAAATATAATTTTCATGATAGAAAAATTATTGTAGGGTAATAATATATGGTTAAAATGATATTTCCAAAGAAAGTATTTTCATTAATATTTGTAAAATTTTTATATTATATATAACTGATTTCAAAGTGAAAGGACATGTTCCTCAAGAAATGTTCAAAGAAATCAATCAAAATTATTTACCCTCTATGATTACATCATTTGATGATACAAAATATTTAATAGATATATTATCAAATGATTTCATACTTATTTTATTTTCGATATAGTTTTTTATGATGACATTATTTTTATGAAACTCATTCCTTTTCCATGGGTTATTCTATGATGAAATGATAAAATGTTCATGAACCCCATAACTATTCTATGGGTTATGGTATGATGAAATGTTTTTGAGACCCAATTAATTTTCATGGTTTTAATATGATGAATGTTTTATGATCATTTGGCACACATATATATTATTTTAATTATATTATGTGTGGTACCTATATGACCCTCCAATTCATTAGGTGATGTTTTGTATCCCAATAAATAATTAAGGGAAATAAAGTGATAACTTGATTTCATAAGGGAAACAAAAAAATAGTTTGATCCACTATGGGATATATGCGAGAAATCTAGATCCTTTATGAAATGGGAAATAAGTTTTGAGGCAGGATCCATTATGATTTTATGGTCTTAGTTTTCGACCATTACATATGAAATAGTTATTATTATTATTATATTGCCTCACTTATATGACATAAAAATATAGTTCATGATTGTGTTATGAAGATTTCAAACCCTTTTGATTTATATCATTTAAATTTCTAAGATTTATTAAATTAATCATGATTATAAATAATGATATGTATGGCATTATATTAAAATTTTATTCCCATGTTCTCATACCCTTTTCTCAAAAAATGATGATATTTCACATGTTTACCCTTACTGAGAAAATGAGATCTCTTTTTATTATGTTACTTTTCACCGAGTAAGGAAAAATGTTCATTTGTAGGGTATATATATTATTTTTATGAAGTGGTATGATGGTTATTGGATTTGTCAAAGATATTTTTTGAAATTAGAAGATTTTGTATCTATTCTCCTACGACACTAATCCTATATGGTCGACATGAGTATATTTTATAAATGGATTGAATACAAATATATTATAATGTGGTATCAATTTATGAAATTAATAGGTTATCACCGAATAATCCTCCCCTCTTTATTATCTTGTATCATTATGTAATCCATGCTAACATGTCACTATTTGGACATTTCATTAGGAAATATGATCATTCCTAAGGGATTCATCTTGAGTTACACAACATTGATCCTTGAAGAAGAACATCAAGTTATAAATTTTAAGACTCATGTATATCGATCTATCATCAACCAATCATCTGTTTTCCTAGAAAAAAAACTACAATATTTGAACATTATGAGATTTTATAATGGATTTTGGATGGTATTTCTATGTTCAACAAACTTTTCATGAATTTGATGTTTTTTAAATGAATTGTACCTCTATAATGATGTATAGATTGTGAAGACTCTCACCTAGAACAAAAACTTTCTTATTCCAAACATTATAATTTGATGGTGACTAGACCCAAAACTTTTCCATCTTATTCATGATTAGGTCTAGGTGATCTTTTTGGATTTGTGTTTTATCATATAATATATATATATTTGGCATACATGTATGGAGAATTATTCCCTCTAGTATATAAATAGGTGGATATTTATCAAATCCATCTCATCTCCTTGTAGATTTTTGGGCTACTAAGATAAATCTTTGGTAGAGACTTCCATTCGGTGAATATTCATACGCTCTTTTCATCAAGGAATTTGACCTAGTTTTTCATGAAACTACTTTCCTGATAATTTATTTATGTCATAATATAATCATTATTTTATGATATCTATAATGATTTGAAATGTATGAAACAATATAATATGAGATCTTGTTGGTAGAAAATATGAAATAGATATCTTATTCGACTTTTGTTTGTGTCATAAAAGGAATCCGAAGAGTTTTCCACCTTTTACATTTTTAATCGCTATAATTTTTTTGTAAAATTCATACGGTGAAATCCCAGTGGTAAAGGACATGGTTATTGTTCATGTTTAACTTTCCATGAATTCATCCTGAAATGTTTTTTAATTTAACAATTTTTAATGGAATAATTGTTCCTACACCATTATAGGTGCATTTTTTCATGTAGAGACTCAATCCTTCAAAAAAACTAACCTATTGAGTATATATACCTTTTTATAAGATTTTTATGATCATGTTATTTAGGTTATCTGTGGTGATGTTTTATGGTCAAATATTATCATCCCATAATACATAAATTTTATAGTCATGATGCATGGAACAATTATTTTAGATAGTGTTATGATCATTAGATATGATAAAAAGGTTGAACAATGATATATTAAATTCCTATATCATGAAATGGTGTAGTATATAGAGGAAAAACATTGGGGATATCAAATAATTTTTAATGTATTTATTATGGGTCCTGTAAATAATATTCAAAATATTTTGGGATAAGGATAATGAAATGGGAAATTTATAAGGATACCACTCTTCCAATTTAGTTGATTGGTCTAGTTGTGATGTTTTTAGTTACAATTTAGTTAAGAGGTTATTACCCTAAATATTTAATTCAACTAGTTGATAGGAAGAACTGGTGTGAAAATATAGAGAAACACTATGGCATATAGGTATAGTCAAAAAAAGTGTCCCTTGGAATCAGGTATACTCACTACTGAAATACATGGAAGGTTATAGAGATTAAAAAATTAATAAAATAAAGTTGATTAATTAAGAAATTATCACAATAAGTGATTTCTACCCTAAAAGTAACATCATTGTGTGCCAAAAATACCATTGAGGTGAAAGAAATGTAACAAATCTTCATTATATCTTTTTCCTATATAGATGAATCCATCGATCATAACTTATATTTAATACGGTGATATGGTCTACACAATATTAGTTTTACATTTATTAATTTCACTATAAATTTTTTATATTCCTTGAAATTGAAAAGTTTAGTGAGTGGAGATAAGAATTTTTAGTAGGCTTTACATTCTGATTTTTAAACATGGTATGTTTTATGACTCTTTCCCTAACTTTTTCAGGTCATTGAATTTGGTCCATCAATAGATTTTTTTTATGTTCAAATAATTTTAAGCAAAATATTGGTCCAATTAAAGGAAAAAAACATTGATCACTGTTATGATGGAGTATAAATTAACCATTTGAGTGGGTAGGTTAAGAATTAAAAAATTCCTCATATATCCCGAAAGAGTGGTAGTGTTGAAAACATAATCTAACAAATGAAGTTTTTTCCTTTTAATAATTGATGATATGGCACATGTACATGATGGGCGTACATCAATCATATTTGAATGGTACCCCATATTTATACTATCAGATCATACATAGATGGACATCCATCCATTCATGAATAATAGATTTTAGATGATAGGATGAAATAGGGTCCCATATATTGGGCCATATAAGGGCATATATATATAGTAAGAAAAACATTATCCCATGGAATTGAGTATGCCTAATACATAAATCCATGGAATGTTCTATAAATATATGAAATTTGAATCATATCAAAGGGATGAATGATCAAATAATATCCTAGTTAAATTTATCATATAAATACTACCGTTATCCTATTAAAAAGAGTGTCAATGAATGATGGTTTCTGGCTAGGTTTAGAATATATAGTCTATAAATCAATATATATCATCATGTAATCTAGAATAAATCTACATGTTTTTCTAAAATATCAAACCACTGCAGAGATCCCATTCACGTGTAGGGTGGAGGCATTGATATATGTATTTTGATATTGAAGCAAGGCATATCAAAAAATATCGAACCATCACTACATATCATGAAATAACATGAATCTAACCACAAGTATTTCATATATAGAAAACTGTTTCATGGATCTGACTCATATAAATGTGATGGTATTTATTACTTTATAAATTATAGTTAGTCCCATGAAAGTGTATATGTCTATCACTATGTATCAATAAATAATTTTAATTAACAGACAACTAATTTTTTAAGATGTCCATTATGTAATTCAAGAAAATTTATAGGAGAAGAGGCTTCTTAATCAATGGGACTTACATATTAGTCTAGGATATGAGTATTTGGAGTCACTACATATCCAATAATATGGGAATAAATTCAAATATAGGTCTTTTATATAGTATCTATGTAGATCTGACTCTAATATATGGGTTGGAAATTTCATTTTCTGTAGAGATTTTCTCATATATAGTGAATTTACAATGAATAGGTGTTCCATTTTGAGAAGAAATGACACTGGATGTGGATGAGGTCTCACCGATAAGATTAGGTGATTTAAATTTTCCCTATTTTGGAGTTGTTAGAGAAAATTCATCATGAGGTGGTAAAACCATACTATAGAAACCTCTTGTATAGATATTGTTCACATGTTTAAGGTACATCATAACCCACAAGGTGACCAAATTTTATGTAGTTTAATCTCAAATGATGAAGATAAAATCATAATGTAGATTAATTTATTTCAGACAGGAATAATATGTCTTGTTTTTTGGATCTTTTGATATGTACCATGACTGTTATGATTAATGAATTTTAGTGTATACAATAGGCTATTTAGTTTAGAGTCATATAGTGAGGTCTAGGACGTCATAAGATTTTATTTTATGTAACCTAGTAGTTACTCTACCATGAATATCGTGGAATATATTTCAGCAGTAAAATCTCATTAGTAGGAGGCATGGTGTGCTCTCCATCCAGAGTAATCAAGGTATATGCCCCGTTAGGGTAAACCATATCAATAACCAGAGGTCCTTCAAACCATGTCTCCAATTTTGGAGGAATTTTCTTTCTATCATTATAAATATTAGTTCCTACATGAGATCTACATGTATGAATGAATAGAGGATGACCCTTTTATTAATGCATCATGGGACTCAGTTTTCAATGATACTTATATTGTTTAGTATATATAAATTCTTCTTGGTAGTACATTCTATTTATTTTAAACCCTTCTTGGAGTTCCCATATTTATTATACTAGTTATTGATTGGAATGAATAGAGTGGGTATCTTTACCTCTATGGTAAGCACAACCTTAATCCAATATATTAGATACTATAAGTTCACATCATGGTAGAACTGTTCATGGTGTGTTAGGCCCATAAATAAAAAATACTCTTATATTTATAGGATTTCTTATTTCTATCCACCATATTCTAAATAATATTAGAATAAGATATATTTATGGATTATATCTATCAATTTTTTTTCATGGTTGTGTGAGGAATGGTTCTATTAGATGTTATATGACTAATATAATTCATTCTACTCAAAAGGGAAAAAGTTGATTTCATTTACAATTAATATCATGTAATGAAAAATAAAAATTTTGAAAATATATAACTTCACAATGTTGATGATTCTCTTCAGACCAAATTCATTAAGGGGAATAGCCTCATCCCATTTAGAAAAATAGGCACTATAAGAAAGGATGTAACTGAAATTTCTAGTTGTAACTAGGGGATATGACTCTATGACATCCATTATAGAAGTGGAAAATGTCCATGAATATTTTTTTCTGTGAATATATTCTTGGGGTTAATGGATGAAATTGGTGTATAGTTAACATACATGGAATCTTATAGTAAATTAAACATAATCTTGAGTCATCATTAGCATGAAATATCTATGACTCATGATTTTATGTGGAATTGTGGTTCCCTGTTGATGAGTTATTCATAGTAATCATAATCTAATTTATCAATGAAAAATATATATACTACTTTGGTATATTAAATTATTCTATAGAATACACAGTTATAAAATAATTATTTTATTTTTGGAAAATCTTCTAGAATTAAATTCACAACTCGACATCAGATATACTATTTCATGGATTCATTAAATGTATAGAAAATACTTGTATGATAATAAAAATTGGGGGACATCAATCCAGATGTGGAATCAATGTATAAGAACATTTTCATGTGATTATTTAGAATAGTAATTATATCATTGATTTCTTCCGTGATATATCTGATGAGTATAGATATGACCCTATAATTTATGATGTGAATACCTATTTCCTCCTTGTTAGAATCCTACAGGACTGTAGTAGTATAGGATAAAGAATTACCTCAATCACATTTGTGATCATGGTATATGGTTTAAAGATATATTTGAGGGTAATTGTACTATTAGAACATAAACATGATCAAAATTAGGATAATTTTTCTAATTTTTATATTATATTCATCATTATCTAACATGATCACCTATACTCGAATGTATTTAATAGGAAAGAATTAGGTTGGAAACTAAAAAGTTAAAACCAGGATGAAATAGATGGATTCATACTCTACCTATTTATTATTTAAACCTTATGTAAGTAGAATGGAATAGGGAAGAACATATTTCACTGGGGTAATTAACACACCACCCAAACAAACATAGTTAAATTTTAGGTCCCCTAATATTTTCCTAGGGGGTCCCCTAGAAGATCCATCCAAGTGTATCTCCCATATACATGGGGTGATGTTTAATGAGAAATACATATTCATCGAGGATTATATGTTCCAAGATAACCTCTTCCAAAACATTACTATTTAGTACATTTTTATATATAAAAAATATAAAAATATGTTTCATTATTAACTATTTATAGGATACTCGCACCCATCTCTTTAAGAGATTGAGAATATATTTTAGAGGGACCATTTGGAACACCCAATTAAATTCACAATGCTGAAAATAATGCATTACTGTAAAATAATGCATGACTGTAAAAATATGTTTCATTATTATCGATATCATAATTTCAATACTTGGCATCATGAATTTTCATGCAATGACGGTAAAAGTTGTTTTCCTTTCGTTCATCATTCATCTATGTATGGAGTATTACAAGTGATTGCAATAGAGATACCATGTTTAGAATGGTTGGTTTTCTTTTAAATGAATGCCATTAAGACTAAATGGTGTATGATATACTTCATAAGGCTACGGATTGCAGAAAACCTTCATCCAAAATACAATGGATTCTCATAAACATCAATATTTGGAAAGGAAAATAGTTTCCATCCAAATTAGTTTTGAATCTCATAATATAAGTGAGACATTTGTGTAGTCCTCCCAATTAATTATGGGTTTAGTGTATAGGATTATTTATGATTTCATTTGTATTCCTTTGATCGATATCGATTCCATGATGAAATAAAACAAAACCTATGAGTTTTCTTCTTATTAAACCAATGGTATATTTAAAGAAATTTGTTTTCAAATTTTCTTGATGAAGCTATATAAACATTGTCGTTATCTCACAGATATGATCATAATTATTATGAGATATGAAAACAATATTTTCAATATAATATTCCCTTATCCTTACCAAGTGGAGATTAAAGATATATTGAACATCCCAATGTTATTTAACTCCAACATTCTTCAAACTGAACGAAATTACTAATTAGTAGTAAACCCACTAATGAGATATAAATTAAATAGATTATTAATATTGATGGCTCATCTGGATTTTATTATAGCTATAGAATCAATCCATGATGTTGAGATATTGTAATCCTATTACCAAATAAATAACAATCAATCTCTTAGAATATGGATATCACATTTATGGTAATACATACTAACATATTTAAAATCAATGTAGGCCTAAATCACCCAATTGATTTTCTTAATCACGATGATACTGTACATCAAATTCATATATTGGAATTATTGGATGAAAATTTTTGTAACAATCTCTTCAACATTAGATTTTATGGTAGCATATGGTGTTGGGTTCATTCTTCTCACTACCTCCTTATAATCATGATGGTCTTCTAGATAGCCCAAATGATCGATTGATATTTAGGGATCCAACCTATGTATCTAAAAATAATTATTGGGGAATATATTCTAGTGTTTATTTATAATGGTAATATATATATATATATATATATATATATCTCATTCATTAATTTTTAGTGGGGCACTAACTAACGTAGGTTGTAGGTCACTGTACGTATTAAAGATTACCTATTTGTGCACATCAACTATTGTAGATAAACCATCCTAAAATGTTATATGAGAATCACCAAGAATCTATTATTTTTTTCCACCATATGCTTGTCGATGCACAAAATAAGGTGGAAATGAGGATTTATTAACGACATTATCCTCACATAAGGAGGTATTTAAGCTAGCCTCATGAGATTTGAGTTGTTTCATGGGGAAATTAACATGTGACCAACTTTTATTTTGTTGGGATACTATATGTTTTTAGACCATGTTCTCCCATATATATTTGGTATTCATCATTCTCAATGGTTGAGAGGATTGATATCATTAGAACTAAAAAATCTATTCTTTATTCAGATAAAACATGATTGGATTAATATCTTTCTCAAATCAAACTCGATGTGTTATGTTAGTTTATGGACAACTGGTAATCACCACATAGCATACTCCAGGTATTAGGAGGATTATCCTTGAAGCCTTTTATATTTGTGACCGGTCTATCATCTCCAATATATTTATTTTTTCCCTCACATTAATAATATGTTCCACCCAAATACGAATCCTCCCAAGTATCAAATGGGTATTATTCATGATAAAACACTTTGACCTGCTAATTACCTATATATTTCAAGCTTTAACGATATGATGATGGTATCATATAACTATTGTGTATCCATGGCCTTCCTAAATGAACATTATGTTGGGACCAAGTTTGATGGAGAAATAATTTTGAAGAGTTAGCGTTTGGAGAGTGTTGTCTTTTGTTTTCAAAGAAGATAAATCAATTCACATTGTAAAGAAATTAAAACCAGACAATGCTTTGCTGATATGAATTTCAAAAACATCATAAGTTAGTAGAGCATGTGATTCAAGACTTATGATGGATAGGGGGAGAAATGATGATGACAGTAATATACAGTTTTGATTGGAAGGGGTGATACTGCTAGAAGATAGGGATGTTTCATTACATCCCACTGTAATTATGATGATTCTAGATCTGGTCTATCAAAGGATATCTATAACGATAGTGGAATTCTTGATAAGAGCTAAAGAATGGTTATGTGAAGTAGTGAAGAGAGAAATGACAACGCAATGGAGAATCTGGAGGCAGCACAAAATCACAGTTTAACATGGTGCCATTTTCTTGAGTGTTCCAAATTTTAGGGCCTAAAAATTGGGTGATGAAGATGTGTTTTTGGAAATGCATGTTGCGTGCAAGATTTAATATGGTTTATATTTTTTTTCACAAGGCATTATTAAAGGTCAGAACATCGAAAAATGACAAAGGAATGTTGTGCATGAAGAAATGGGTTGAGTGTGCGAAGAAATGAAGGTCGCACGAAATGTTTGTGTGATGCGCGAAATATTAGCGTGATGTGCAAAATATCAGAAAGATGTGCGAAATATCTGTGGGATGTGTGAAAAAGATTGCTATGTGTGAAATATCAACGTACTGCGTGAAAAATGAAGGTCGTGAGAAATATTGGCATGGTGCGCGAAATAGAGGAATAATGTTTTTCACGAAAAAGGTCTTTCGAGATTAGAAAGTTGAAAATTGGAAAAGGCATAAGGTGAGCGAAATATTGGATCATTACACAAAATATGTAGTTTCATGAAATCGTTTTTAAGCTCATGAATGGTTTTTTACATGCAGAATAGTTTTTTTTGTGCGGGGTTGGAAATTCCTATAAATATGCGGTGAACCCCTCTCACTTGTTAATGCCCGACGATTAGAATAAATCACGAGCTCTGGTGTGCATAAAATTATGTGCTAAGCGAGTTTAGTGAAAAGAAAGTAGTTTGCATGAAAAGATGACAGATACATAAAAAGAGAAAAAGTTATGTGAAAAGAAGGACGTTGCATGAAAAGAGAATAAGTTGTGCGAAAAAGGAAAGTTGTGAGAAAAAGTTTTTCACGCCAAAATGGAATTTTTACACGTAAGGCATTTTAATTGTTCGTATGATATCCTAAAAGTTGCATGAAAAATTTGGGGTCTTCGCACATATTCATTTGTGCATATGGGAGTTCTTACCAGCTTCTGGGTAGGAATGTGATTATTTGTACTTCATAGAATACAACTATTCAATTGTAAAGAAGCACTTAAATACTGTAATTTTCTATTTTTTCTAAGAGTTTGGACACATGATTTTTGATTGTTTTCCAAGTGCTACATGAGTGCAGGGGTATATCTTTCTTGCTGTATTCCACATCAAATTATTTTTTTCTAGCAGATTGTTTGGTACTTGATTATTTACGTACCATACCAAGGACATAGCTACTCTTGTTGTGTAGTGAACCTTGTAAATATTGTGTTCCTGTGGTTGTGTGTGTTAATTAGAGAAGAAAATATTTAACAGGAGGTGAAGTTTGTTTCAATTTAAAAGAAACATAAAAAGAAAAAGATATAACGTATTCACCCCCTCCCCCTCTTAGTGATACAAGGATCCTGAATAGGTACTTCAATTGGTATCAGAGGGACAGGTTCCCTTCCTTTATTCTTTAATGAGGTTTATGAAGAGAAGTTGTGATGGATAATCTAAATTGCATGAATTGTAAGGAGATTCTGATTTTATATGGAAAGAACAATCACATCAAGAAGGATAGAATTATGCCATATCTAATGTATCTTGGATATGATGTTCTTGAAATTACAACACATGGATTTCATCCTATTGATGAAAAGTTTCTTCTTTCACCCATGGTTAAAAAGAATCTTGAGAATTATGGAAGGTACAAAAATGAATTAAACTCATCACTTTCTGAGAGTGTGTTTTTATGAATGAATGGTGTCGCTACATCTAAAGGCATATGGGATAAGTTGATCATCATCTATGATGGAAATACAAATGTGAAGAAGCAAAAACTACAATTATATATGATGATGTTTGTTGGATTGAAAATGGGAGAATCTGAATCTGTTGTAGACTTCAATACCAGGGTTAATGACATTGTTAGTACAATCAGATGTCTTGGTGAAAAGTTGTAAGATTCTACAGTTGTTGAAAAGATCTTGAGAATTCTGCCTGACAAATATTATGTTAAAGTTTCATCACTAGAAGACAGGGATCTAGAAACATTACCTCTTGATTATTTTCATAGTACTCTTATCACTTATGAAATGAGAAGAGAGAAGACCATGAAGAGGAAAGAAAATTCCAATAAAGAAATGTCGTTCAATTAAGAAAATAAATAGAAGTTGAAGAAAATTCATATTGATGAAGAAGCTGGTGAATACAACTTTGAAATTGAGGTATGTCAAAATTTTGTGGATATTTTATCCTTGTTATATAAAAATGTCAATAGAGGCACATGGAAATACAAAGGGAAACTCTCTTTGAAATGTTTTGAATGTGGAGCTATTTGCCACTTTGTGGCCAATTTCCCTCAAATAGGGAAAGATGATGTTAGTGATAAGGAAGACATAAGACAAAAAAGGTCATTGAAGAAACAGGGTGGAAAAGATAAATATTATGGTAGAAGTCAGAATAAAAATTTCTTCAAATCAAAAGGAAGAATCTTTTTGTCAAATGATGAAGAAGATGATGATAGCGAGACTGAATCTGATAAATCTACTACTGAGAAAGATAGAGAGAGTACTTTTTTGCAATAGTGAATAATGATGATTATGAGAGCAGTAGTACTGAAGAAGAAGAAACTCAACTTGAATAGTATCTGAAAGAAGAGCTGAAGAAATGTTTGAGGAAGATGAGAATGCTTGAGAAGGAACACAAGAAGTTGATAAAAGAAAATTTGACATTAAAAAATCAAGAAGGTTTTCATGATGAGAAAATCAAGATGGAAAAAGATATTGATGATCTGAAGAATTCTCTTGAGAATGAAAAGAATTGTAATGATCATCTTGATGTAAAGCTGACGGCAAAAGAAGATGATTTGGACCTTGTTCAAAAGAGACATTCTAACTATAAAGAAATAAATATCAGTTTCTAACAACCTATCTTGGAAGTTTTTGAAAGATCTAGTAAAAATGAACCAAATAAGGATCCAAAAAGGTTACCTTTAAAAGTTTCGAGGAAATACAAAACATGATCTAATAAGAACAAGGCTAGAAAGACCATTTATGTGGCCAAAGTTAGCAATGATGAAAAATCAGAAGTTCATAAAAATCAAGAGTCAAGAAAGGCTTCTAATACATCTGGTACTAATGAATTTGAGTTGAAGAAGAGATTTACAAATGAAAAAATGATGGTTTTTGAGATGTGTGTTCACAACTTTTGTTAGTATAGATGTTTCAGAGGCAAATATTCTTTCTATGGTTCCTGCATGTATTGTGGTGGATTCAGACACATGGAAAATACGTGTTGGATCAACCAACAAAATTACATTTATTCTGAACGTTTTGAAATACAAGGATTTAAGGGGAGTAAATCCTTTCAAAAGATAATGTCTCGATATTAATTTTAGAACATATATGAGAATGTTGTTTTAAAAGTTGAGAATATGGGCCAACCACTACAAACTATTTTTGAAAGATGTGATCGACTAAGATATCTTTCTTAGGGTTTCCTTAGTGTGCTACGAGAGCAAAAAAAGTTTTTTAATAATCCACAAAAGCCATAGTTTCTTAATGATAAAAGTGACAGGTCTGATAAGTCAGAAAAGAAATAATGCATGGTTGTATGGAAAGAACACATTGACTTGGCTAGGAAATTGGTGGAAGCACAACAGAATGTAGATGAAAAGGGAGGACAAAAATCTCTCTTTATCGAAACTACAATGAAAGATAGAAAAGGATAATGTCCATGGATTCTTGATAATGGTTGTTCCTTTCATATGACATAAAACATAATGATTCTGAAGAATGTGAAAGACTTCAAAGAAGGAATAGTGACATTTAGAAATGATGAATCTTTATGGATCAAAGGTGTTCGATCATCCATCATTGGAAAAGAAAAGATGAAATCCAAGAAAACAGTATACGTTGATTGGATGAAACACAACCTGCTTAGTGTGTCACAACTCCATGAAGAGGGAAAAAAGATATCTTCAGAAAAGATGGATTTGTTGTGAAAAGGGAAAATGACAGAAATATTATCACAAGAGGCCAATGTACAAGAGGGAATTTGTTCTAAGTTGGTGATGTGAATAACTCTTGTTACATGGGTACGGTGAATGAAAATCATCTATGGGACAAAAGGCTGGGACATATGTGTCAAAGAAATTTGTGCAGGTTATCAAAAAAAGACATTGTCCGTGATATGCCTGATTTATCAAGAAAAACAGATTGGTGTTGCACTATTTGTGAAAATGGGAATATTACAAACTCTATTCCTAAGAGAGGTGTAATTCCCCCAAAAAGACCCTTGGAGATCATATACTCTAATATCTATGGACCAATGATCAAGAAATCTTCAAATGTAGATAAGTAATTCATTAATTTCATTGATGACTTTATTTTCATTTCCTGTTTTATATACATGAGACATAAGTCAGATGCTCTAAAAATGTTTAAGAGTTTCAGGAGGAAGGTAGAGAAGGAATGTGAGTATTCAGTGAAGAAATTAAGAACTGATAATGGTGGATAGTATATGAATTAAGAGTTTGTAAGTTACCTAGAGAATCATGGAATTCAGCATGAGTTCATTTCACCATGAACACCTCAACAAAATGGGGTTTCTAAAAGAAATAATTGAAGCCTGGTATAAATAGGTAGACCTATGTTACTTGAACATAGTCTTTCTCATTATTATTGGAGGCAAGCAATGTGGATTGTTGTGTATATTCCGAATAGTTGTTTCTATAGACAAAACTCAGATATGACTCCATATGAAATGTTCTATGAAAAAACTCGAAGTCTAAAACGCTTGAGAGTTTTTTAGAGTCCATGCATTATAAAGAAGAAAGGTTGAATCCTAGGAATGTATGAGCAAAGAGGAGAGGATAGAATTTTCCTTTTCTATGCTCCAGAAGGAAGAGGGTATAAATGTATCAATAAATAAATATGACGAATTATTGATTATTCATATGTCAAAGTTGTTAAAAATGTTGAGAATGAAAAGTAGTCATATGTTGATATGGATGTTGAGCAAGATAGAGAAGATTTTATTAAAAAATCTGACAATGTTTCAGACTGAATTAATCCTACTCAATAAGAGGAATCTGACTTATAAATATTGAGTGATGTTGATGAAGTTCAAACTACTCATCCTAGGATGAGAAAAAAAGTGGAGGCTCAGAACATTATTGGAAATAAACATCAGAGGGTTCAAACAAGAAGAACAAAAAATGCTATATCACATACTTCTATTAATTCGAATGTTGAATAGAATGTTGTAAATGAATCATTTGAGCATATTTAATGGGTTCGTTCTATGAATGAGGAACTTGATCAGATAGAGAAGAATGATACTTGGGAACTTGTACCCAAGCCAGACAAAAAGAACGTTATTTGTACAAAGTGGGTTTTTCGGGAAAAGCTGAATGAAGAAGGTAATGTAATAAGAAACAAGTAAATATTGGTTGGAAAATGGTATTTAAAAATTTAAGTCATTGAATTTGTAGAAACATTTTCTCTTCTGGCAATATTAGAAACAATTAAAATCTTCAATGCTATTGCTGGACAACGAGGTTACAAAATCTTGCAAATGGATGTAAAATCTGCATTCTTGAATGGTGACCTTGATGAGGAAGTTCAAATTGATCAACCTTGTGGATTTTTTATTGGAAAGGATGAATGTTATGTTTGCAGGAGGAAGAATCCATTTTATGGGATAAAACGGCCTCTAAGGGAATTGTATTCTAAATTGGATACTTGCTTCAAGATGATGAATTTTAAGAAAGGTCGAGTTGATAGAAATCTTTACATCAAGGAGTGTTATGAGTTTTCACTGATCATTATTGTTTATGTCGATGACATTATATTTTCTAGGAATAATGAAAGATCATGTGAAAGATTTTAGGTGGAGATGAAAAAATTATTTAATATGTCCATGCTGGGTGAAATGATATTCTTTCATGGGATACAAATCTCACAGAAAAAAAATCATGTCTTTTTATATCAAGAAAAGTATGGTAAGGAACTTCTGAAGATGTTTGGCATGGATAATTCTAAACTAGTGTCCACACCTATTTCAGTGGGAACCAAGTTTTCTAAAGATATAGAAGGTAAGGAAGTTGATCAGAAAGAGTTTCAAAAGGTGATTGGAAGTATATTATATTTGACTACCTCAAGAGTCGACATTGTATATGCTATCAGTTTATGTGCAATATTTTAGAGTGATCCTAAAGAATCACATCTGATTTTTGGAAAATGAATTCTCAGATATATCAAAGGCACAACAAATTTTGGAATCGGGTATGATGTCTCAAAAAATATTGATCTATATGGGTATTTTGATGCTGATTGGGCATGAAATGTTGATGATCGAAGATCAAGATCTGGTTAAGTTTTCTTTCAGGGGAAATGTTGTGTTAGATGGCATGACAAGAAACAGAATTCATTAACACTTATCATAACATAAGCTAAGTATGTTGCTACTACTCAAGATGCAACTCTACTAATGTAGATGAAGACTCAGCTGGAAGATCTACTTGTTGAAGAAAAGCTAACATTGCTCTTGGGTTGTGATAATCAGATTGCAATCAATCTTAAAAGAAATCTGGTACAACATTATTGTTCAAAACACATTGATATAAAGTACCAATACATCAAATAGTATGTGGATAAGAATGAATTGAGGCTGGAGTATTTTCCTACATCTGAACAAGTAGCTGATATATTCACAAAACATTTACCGAAGGAACTATTTTCAAAATTGAGGTTTTACGTGGGTGTCCAACCTCCTTCTCATCAAGGATAATGTACATGTTTTTGTCCCCACACTTTTCTTTTCTTTGGATAGTGTTGTCATGGGGGATAATTGATTCATAAATCTATCCTTATGGACACATGCATAAAGGGGGAGTAGTGGCTATGCTGTGAATCCATCATGTATGTGTGTGAACTATTCTAACTGTTTTATTGGAGTGGTTGTAAGAAACAATTTTGTTTTCCAGGAAAGTTGATGAAGCAATGAATTCTAAAGAAGAATCTTGAAAGATGTTCTGAATAAGGCTGAGGAGATACGATCATGAGATTTTATAGTCACTGCTTTAGGACAGCATGGTTTTGGCTGTCAATAATTATTGTTTCCTACAAAGAATTAGCTCACGTAGGCCTAGAATTTTTGATAAGTAATCCATTACATAGGATTGAAAAGTTTATTGATTTATGAATCTTATATGACAAAAAAATCCATTTGGGGAGATTTTTGGGACCGTGTTGGATAGAGAAATAAGTTTAAAGAATTAGCATTTGAAGAGTGTTGTCTTTTGTTGTCAATGAAGATAAATCAATTCACTTTGTAAAGGTATTAAAACTAGATGATGATATGCTAATATGTATTTCACAAATATCATAATTTAGGACATCTTGTGATGAAAGCCTTATGATGGAAAGGGGGAGAAATGATGATGCCAGTCATATACAATTTTGATTAGAAGGAGTGATGCTGCTGGAAGAGATGGATGTTTCAGTACTTCCCATTGTAATTCTGAAGATTCTAGATCTTTTTTATCAAAGGATATATATCATGATAGTGTAATTCCTGATAAAATCTGAATAATGGTTATGGGAAGTAGTGAAGATATAAATGACAAAGCAATGGACAATCTGGAGCCATCACAAAAGCATAGTTTGACATGGCGTCGTTTTCCAGAGTGCCACATTTTAGGTCTTGAAAATTGGGAGATGAAGATGTGTTTTTTGGAAATGGATGTTGCATGCAAGATTTAATATGAATTATATTTTTTTTTCACAATACATGATTCAAGGACAAAATATCAAAAAATGACAAAGGAATGTTGTGCACGAAAAAATGGGCTGAGTGTGTGAAGAAATGAAGGTCGCACGAAATGTTTACGGGATCCGTGAAATATTATCGTGATGTGCAAAATATCTGCAAGATGTGATAAATATCTGCGGGATGTGCGAAAAAGATAGCTATGTGCGAAATATCAACGTGCTATGTGAAAAATGAAGGCTGTGCGAAATATTGGCGTGGTGCGCGAAATAGAGGAATAATGTTTTTCACGAAAAAGGTGTTTCGAGATTAGAAGGTTGAAAATTGGAAAATTCATGAGGTGAGCTAAATATTGGAGCATTACACGAAATATAAAGTTGTGATAAATAGTTTTTAAGCACATGAAGGGGTTTTTACATGCGGATTAGTGTTTTTCGCGTGGGGTCAACATTGCCTATAAATATGCGGTGAACCCCTCTCATTTGTTAATGCTCGACGCTTATAATAAATGACGCGATCTAGTGTGCATAAAATTATATGATAAGAGAGTTTCATGAAAAGAACATGGTTTGCATGAAAATAGGACAGTTTCACCAAAGGAGAAAAAGTTGTGTGAAAAGAGAGATGTTGCATGAAAAGAGAAAAAATTGTGTGAAAAGGGAAAGATGTGAGAAAATGTTTTTCACGCCAAAATGGAATTTTTACGCGTAAGGCATTATAATTGTGCGCATGATATCCTAAAAGTTGTGTGAAAAATTTGGGTTCTTCACACATATTCATTTGTGCATATAGGAGTTCTTACCAGCTTCTCGGTAGGAATGTGAAGATTTGTACTTTAGAGAATACAACTATTCAATTGTAATGAATCACTGAAATACTGTAATTTTCTATTTTTGCTAATAGGGTGCACATGTGCTTACTGATAGTTTTCCAAGTGATATACGAGTTTAAGGGTATATCTTTCTCGTTGTATTCCATATCAAAGTATTATTTTCTAGTGTATTGTTTGGTACTTGATTATTTACATACAATACCAAGGACATAGATAATCTTGTCAAGTAGTGAACCTTGTAAATATTGTGTTCTTTTGGTTGTGTGTGTTCAGCAGAGACGAAAATCTTTAACAGGAGGTGAAGTTTGTTTAAATTCAAAAGAAACATGAAAAGAAAAAGATATCACTGATTCACCCCTCCCCCTCTCAGTGATACTTGGATCCTAACTGGGAACTTCAAATGGTATCAGAGGGATAGGTTCCCTTCATTTATTATTTAATGAATTGTATGAAGAGAAGTTGTGATGGAAAATCTAAATTTTTTGAATGGTAAGGGGATTCCGATTTTTTATGGAAAGAACTATCACATCTGGAATGATAGAATGATGCCATATCTTATGTATCTTTGATATGATGTTCTTGAAACTACAACAGATGGATTTCTTGCTATTGATGAAAAGGTTCCTCATTCACCCATGGATAAAAACAATCATGAGAATGATGGAAGAGACAAAAATGAATTACTCTCATCACTTTCTGAGAGTGTGTTTTTAATAGTGAAAGGTGTCTCTACTGCTAAAGGCATCTGCGATAAGTCGATGATCATCTATGATGGAAATACACAAGTGAAGAAGAAAAAACTACAAATCTGTATGCTAATGTTTGTTGATTTGAAAATGGGAGAATCTGAATCTGTTGTGGACTTCATTACCAGGGTTAATGACATTGTCAGTACAATCAGATGTATTGGTGAAAAGTCGGAATATGCAATAGTTGTTGAAAATATCTGGAGAATTCTTCCTGACAAATCTTATGTTAATGTTTCATCACTGGAAGATAGGTATTAGGAAACATTATCTCTTGATTATTTGTATAGTACTATCATCACTTATGTGATAATAAGAGAGAAGACCATGAAGAGAAAAGCAAATTCTGATAGAGAAATGCCTTTCAAGGCAGAAAAGAAAGAGAAGTTGAAGAAAATTCATATTGAAGAAGAATCTATTGAATCCAACATTGAAATTGAGGTATGTCAAAATTTTGTTGAAATTTTATCCTTGTTTTCTAAAAATGTTAATAGAGGCACATGGAAATACAAAGGGAAACCCCCTTGAAATGTTTTTAATGTGGAGCTATTGGTCACTTTGTGGCTAATTGCCCTCAAAAAGGGAAAGATGATGTCAGTGATAAAGAATACAGAAGACAAAAAAGGTCATGGAAGAAACGGGTTGGAAAAGATAAATGTTATGGTAGATGTCAGAATAAATTGTTCATCAAATCAAAAGGAAGATAATTTTAGTTAAAAGATGAAGATGATGATGATAGCAAGACTGAATCTGAAAAATCTACAACTGAGAAAGATGGAGAGAGTACTTTTTTGCAACAGTGAATAATGATGATTATGAGAGCTGTAGTACTGAAGAAGAATAATCTCAACTTGAACAGTATCTGAAAGAAGAGCGGAAGAAATGTTTTAGGAAGATCAGAAGTCTTGAGAAGTAAAACAAGAAGTTGATAAAAGAAAATTTTACATTTAACAATCAAGAAGGTTTTCATGATGATAAAATCAAGATGGAAAAAGATATTGATGATCTGAAGAATTATCTTGTGAATGCAATGAATTTTAATGATCATCTTGATGTAAAGGTGAAAGAAAAGGTAGAAGAGTTGGACCCTGTTCAAAAGAAATATTCTAACTCTAAAGAAATATTCTAACTCTAACGAAATAAATATCAATTTCAAATAAACTATCTTGGATGTTTGTGAAATATATAGTAAAAATAAACCAAATAAGGATCTAAAAAGGTTACCTTCAAAAGATGAGAGGAATGAAAAAACATGTTCTGATAATAACAAGGCTAGAAAGACCATTTATGTGTCCAAAGTCAGCAATGCAAAAAAACCATAAGTGCATAAAAATATTGAGTTAAGAAAGACTTATAATAAATCTAGTACTGATGAATTTGAGTTGATGAAGAGAGATACAAATGAAAACATGAAGTATTTTGAGAAGTGTGTTCACAACTCTGGTCAATATAGAAGTTTCAAAGGCAAATATTTTTTCTATGGTTCCTGCAGGTATTGTGGTGGATTCAGACACTTGGAAGATATGTGTTGGTTCAACCAACAACATTACATCTATTCTGCAAGTTTATAAAGACAAGAATTTAGAGGGAGTCAATACATTCAAAAGATAATATCTCCAAATTAATTTTATAAGATATATTAGAAGGTTGGTTTAAAAGTTGAGAATATGGTCCAAAGACAAGAAACTATATGTGAAAGATGTGATCGGCCATGATATCTTGATTAGGGCTTCCTTAGTGTGCTACCAGAGCAACAAAAGTTTTTTAATAATCCACAGAAGCCATATTTTTTATAAGCTAAAAGAGACAGGTCTGATAAGTCTGAAAATAAAGAATGTATTGTTGTATTGCCAGAACACATTGACTTCGCTAGGAAATTGGTGGAAGCAAAACCGAATATAGAAGAAAAGGGTGAAGAAAAATCTCTCATTGTCGAAACTGCTTTGAATGCTACATAAGGGGAACGTCTATGGATTCTTGATAATGGGTGTTCCTCTCATATGACATAAAACTTAATGATGCTAAAGAATGTGAAAGACTTCAAAGAAGGAACAATGACATTCAGAAATGATGAATATCTAAGGATCAAAGGTGTTAGATCTGCCATCATTGGAAAAGAAAAGATGAAATCCAAGAAAACACTATACATTGATTGGATGAAACACAACCTTCTTAGTGTGTCACAACTCTGTGATGAGGGAAAAAAAGTTATCTTCAGAAAATATGGATTTGTTCTGAAAAGTGAAAATGACAGAAATATTATCACAAGAGGCCAGTGTACAAGAGGGAATTTGTTCCATGTTGGTGAAGTAGAGAACTCTTATTACATGGGTACGGTGAATGAAAATCCACTATGGGATAAAAGGCAGCGACATATGTGTCAGAGAAATATGTGCAGGTTATCAAAGAAAGACAGTGTCAGTGATATGCCGGATTTATCAAGAAGAAGAGATTGGTGTTGCACTATTTGTGAAAACGGGAAGATTAAAAACTCTATTCATAAGAGAGTTATAATTCACTCAAAAAGACACTTGGAGCTCATACACTCTAATATCTATGGACCAATGAGCAAGAAATCTACAAATGGAGATATGTACTTAATTACTTTCATTGTTGACTTTACTATCATTACTTGTTTTATGTACATGAGACATAAGTCAGATGCTCTAAAAATGTTTAAGAGTTTCAGGAGGAATGCAGAGAAGTAATGTGAGTATTTAGTGAAGAAATTGAGAACCGATATTGGTGTAGAGTATAAGAATGAATAGTTTTTATGTTACCTAGAGAAACATGAAATTCAGGATGAGTTCAGTTCACCATGCACACCTCAACAAAATGGGGTTGCTAAAAGAAATAATCGATGTCTGGTAGAAATGGGGGGACCTATGTTACTTGAACATAGTCTTTGTCATTATTATTAGAGGCAATAAATGAGGACTGATTTGTTTATTTAGAATAGATGATTCTATAGACCAAACTCAGATATGACTCCATATGAAATGTTCTACGGAAAAACACGAAGTCTAAAATGCTTAGACTTTTTGGGAGTCGATTCATTATAAAAAAGAAAGGTGGAATCCTAGAAATGTTTGAGCAAAGAGGAGTTGAAAAAAAAAATCTTGTCTATGCTCCAGAAGGAAGAGGGTATAGATGTATTAACAAAAAACATGAAGAATTATTGATTATTCATATGTAAAAGTTGTTGAAAATGTTGAGAATGAAAAGTAGTCATATTTTGTTATGGAAGGTGAGCAAGGTAGATAAGATTTTGTTAAAAAATATGATATTGTTTCAGACTGCGTTAATCGTACTCTATAAGAGGAATCCGACTTAGAAATATCGAGTGATGTTTATGAAGTTCAAACTACTCATCCGAGGGTGAGGAAACAAGTGGAGTCTTAGAACATTATTGGAGATAAACATCATATGGTCAAACAAGAAGAACAACGAATGCTATATCACATACTTCTATTTATTTGAATGTTGAACTGAATGTTGTAAATGAAGCATTTGAGCATCTTTAATGGGTTCATGATATGAATGAGGAACATGATAAGATAGAGAAGAATGATACTAGGGAACTTGTACCCAATCCAGACAACAAGAACGTTATTCGTACGAAGTGGATTTTTTCGGAACAAGGTGAATGAAGAAGGTAATGTAATAAGAAACAAGGCAAGATTGGTTTGACAATGGTATTTACAAATTTAAGGCATTGATTTTGATGAAACCTTTTCTCTGGTGGAAAGATTAGAAACAATTATAATCTCTATTTCTATTGCTGGACAACAAGGATAAAAAATCTTTCAAATGGATATAAAATCTGCATTCTTGAATGGTGACCTTGTTGATGATGTTTACATTGATCAACCTTTTGAATTTTTTATGTGAAAGGATGAATGTTATGTTTTCAGGTGGAAGAAGCCTTTTTATGGGAAAAAACAGGCTCTAAGGGAATAGTATTAAAAATTAGATACTTGCTTCAGGAAGATCAATTTTATGAAAGGTCGAGTTGAAAGAAATCTTTACATCAAGGAGTGTTAGGATTTTTCACTGGTCATTATTGATTATGTCGATGACATTATATTTGCTGGGAATGATGAAAGATCATTTTAAATATTTTATGAGGATATGAGGAGATTATTTGATATGTCCATGCTGTGTGAAATGATATACTTTATTGGGATAAAAATCTCATAGAAAAAGAATCATGTCTTTCAATCTCAAAGAATGTATGCTAAGGAACTTCTGAAGATGTTTGGCATGAAAAATTTGAAACTAGTGTCCACACCTATTTCAGTGAGAACCATGTTTTCTAAATATGTAGAAGGTAAGGAAGTTGATTAGAATGAGTTTCAAAAGATTATTGGAAGTCTATTATATTTGACTACCTCAAGAATCAACATCGTATATGCTGTCACTTTATGTGCATGATTTTAGTGTGATCTTAAAGAATCACATCTGATTGTTGGGAAATGAATTCTCTGATATATCATAGGCACAACAAATTTTGGAATCAGGTATGATGGCTCAAGAAGTATTGATCTATACGGGTATTTTGATGCTGATTGGGCAGGAAATGTTGATGATCGAAGATCAAGATCTGGTGGTGTTTTCTTTCTGAGGAAAAGTTGTGTTAGTTGGCATGAAAGGAAACAAAATTTAGTAACTCTTATCATATCTTAAGATGAGTATGTTGATGCTACTCAAGATTCAACTATACTAATGTGGATGAATACTCAGCTAGAAGATCTACTTGTTGATGAAAAGATATCATTGATCTTGGGTTGTGAAAATTAGAGTGAAATCAATCCTAAATGAAATACGGTACAATATTCTAGTTCAAAACACATTGATATAAAGTACCACTACATCAATGATTATGTGGAGAATAATTAATTGAGTCTGGATTATGTTCCTACATATGAATAAGTATCTGATATATTCACAATAAATGTACCGAAAGAACCATTTTCAAAATTGTGGTTTTACATGTGTGTCCAACCTCCTTCTCATCGAGGATAATGTTTGTGTTTTTGTCCCCACTCTCATCTTGTCTTTGGATAGTGTTGTCAAGGGGGATAATTGTTTCATAAATATATCCTTATATATGCATGTACAAAGGGGGAGTTGTGGGTAAGCTGTGAATCCAGCATGTATGTGTGTGAACTATTCTAACTATTTTATTGGAGTGGTTGTAAAAACAATGCTGTTTTCTTGGAAAGTTGATGAAGCGAAGAATGATGAAGAAGAATCTAGAAATATGTTCTGAATAAGGCTGAGGAGATATGATCATGAGATTTCATAGTCACTGCTTTTGGACAGCATGGTTTTGGCTGTCAATAATTCTTGTTTCCTACAATGAGTTAGCTCATGTAGGCCTAGAATTTTTGATAAGTAATCCATTTCATAGGATTAAAAAGTTCAGTGATTTATGAATCTTGTTTGAGAAAAAAATCCAAACGGGGAGATTTTTGGGACCATGATGGATAGATAAAGAAGATTGAAGAGTTAGTGTTTGAAGAGTGTTGTCTTTTGATGTCAATGAAGATAAATCCATTCACTTTGTAAAGGTCTTAAAACTAGACAATGATATGCTAATATGTATTTCACAAATATCATAATTTAGGATATCTTGTGATGAAAGCCTTATGATGGAAAGGGGGAGAAATGATGATGCTAGTCATATAAAATTTTTATTGGAAGGAGTGATACTACTGGAAGAGATGGATGTTTCAGTACTTCCCATTTTAATTCTGACGATGCTTGATCTGGTCTATCAAAGGATATATATCACGATAGTGGAATTCCTGATAAAATATGAAGAATGGTTATGGGAAGTAGTGAAGAGAGAAATGACAATGAAATGGACAATCTGGAGGCGGACCAAAAGCATAGTTTAAGGTGGCCCCATTTTCCAGAGTGTGCCAAATTTTAGGGCCTGAAAATCAGGAGATGAAGATGTGTTTTTGGAAATGGATGTTTCATGAAAGATTGATGATGGTTTAGATTTTTGCGTGCAAGGCCTGATTCATGGTCAGAACATCGAAAAATGACAAAGGCATGCAGTGCGCGAAAAAATGGGCTTAGCGCATGAAAAAATTAAGGTCACACAAAAATTTTGCGGGATGCACGAAATATTAGTGGGATGCGTGAAATATCAGAGGGATGCGCGAAATATTTGTAGAATTCATGGAAAAGATATCTATGCATGAACTATCAACATGCTGCGCGAAAAATTAAGGTTGCGCGGAATATTGGTGTGGTGCGTGAAATAGAGGAATGAGGTTTTTCATGCAAAAGGTGTTTCGAGATGGGAAGCTCGAAAATTTGAAAAGGCAAGAGGTACATGAAATATTGGATCATTCTGCGAAAGATGAATTTTCATGAAATATTTTTTACGTGCATGAAGGGGGTTTTATGCATGGATTATTGTTTTTTCCGTGGGGTCAAAATTGCCTCTAAATATGAGGTTAACCCCTCACATTTGTTAGTGATCTACACTTAGAAGAAATCCCAAGCTCTGGTGTGTGTAAAATTATACGCTACGAGATTTTCGTGGAAATAATGAAGTTTGCGTGAAAATAGGAAAACTACAAAAAAAGAGAAAACAATTGCACGAAAAAGAGAAGTTGTGCGAAATGTGAAAGTTGGGTGAAAATGTTTTTTACGCCAAAACAGAATTTTTACGCGCAAGGAATTTGAATTGCATGTAATATTTCATAAAGTCTGTGCAAAAAATTAGGGGTCTTCCCACATATTCAGTTGTGCATATGGGAGTTCATACCAATTTTTGGGTAGGAAAGTGAAGATTTTCACTTCAGAGAATACAACTGTTAAATTTTAAAGAAGCAATGAAATACTGTAATTCCCTATTTATTCTAAGAGGGTGCATGTGCGCATGCGGATTGTTTTCCATGTGCTACACGAGGGTAAGGGTATATTCTACTCATTTTATTCCACATCAAAGTATTTTTTTGTACTGTATTGTTTCGTACTTGATTATTTCTAAACCATAACAAGGACGTAGCTACTCTTATTGAGTAGTGAACCTTATAAATCTTGTGTTGTTGTGGTTGTCTGTGTTCAGTAGAGAATAATATCATTAACAAGAGGTGGAGGTTGTTTCAACTCGATGGATAAATAAAAAGAAAAATTATCACTGATTCACCCCTACCCTCTCAGTGATACTTGGATCCTGACTGGGAACTTCACATTATATGATGTATCATGGTGAATAAACATGAATTCAAAATCCGAGAATGGGTAGAAAAATAAGAGTTCAACTTGGTCTCCCTAATAATATTTTTTCTAACTATAATCATACCCTGGGAATGTGAATTTAGATGTGGATATACCCTTCTCTCTTAAAGCTAAAAAAAGAGTATGGATGAGGATAAGATGAATTCTATATCCAATATCCACAATTTCATGATGTAAACTAATGTAATAAAAATTTATAGTTATCTATAAGGGTCGTATATTTCTATATATGACATTATATCAATACAATTATGAAATTTATATTTTTCTTGAAATTTAAGTTAATGAACCCCTATTATGTTAACCAATGCATTGGAAGTTTATTTCATAAATTCATGAAGACTAGAAAGGCCCTCTAAAATTCTTCAAGAATGTTTATTGTGATATGAAGGGTTTCCAAAATAGAGATCTTGGTGAGTATAATAAAACTATTTGAGGATATAATATTTCAAATTTATAAGCCGTGTATTCTTATCATGGGTTCCACATTGGTTTCAGTCTTAATTTTGAACACACGTTTTGATAACGACTTCAAGCCAACACTCAAAGACACCAATATTCATTAATAATATTATTAGACTTCTATAGATATCAAAAATGATGATGATTACCATCCAAAGTAGATTATAGAGAATCATATTCAAATATGATATGATATGGTTTAGATCTTTAAGATTCAATAGTCAATTGTTGTTCCCAATCAGCCAAATGGTGAACCAGTCTATGTAAGAGTAGAGTATAAGACCTCTATGAAAACTCATCACATATTATATAATTCCTAGTTTTATCTTCTCCCATATCCCAAATAGAACCATATTTTCTATAATCATTTCACATCTACCATGATTGTTTGTGGGAAATTGAGGCTCATATTCATAATCATTTTCATTGTTTGAAAATGGACCGGTCAAATAAATGACATTTACTAAATCATATAATTATTCATTATCTAATCAGGGTTCTTTTTAGTGGGGTGGAACATTTGAGATTTATTTCCATGGTAGTTCTCATTCACCGTGATTATGGGGAATGAAATTTAACAAATTTTACATTAGATTAGGGTTTAGTTGAGGTTCTTCTTCTTCTTCCTAGGAATTAATCACTCTCTATTGAGTATGTTTTCTTCTCATTAAATAAGTAGTAAAATTGGTGGTTTATTTGTTATTTATGGAATTTGGGTTGTAATGTTCTTATTTTGATGTTCCCTATGTATGGCGTGTTCATGATTGATAATATTTTCAATTATACAATCGTCAAACTTTTGTATATATATATTTTTGGTATTCTAACATTATCCTTCTTCCTATAACATAATAGTGGCGGAAAAATCCACTTGTGATTATGGTTTTCTCCATTTAAAATCCTTTTATTCTACCATTTTCTAATGTGTGTACATGAATATGAATCAAACGCTAATTTTATGGTCCAAAATTAAGTGATAGAGACATGAATCTTAGTGATCATTATGATTATCCTCTTTCAATTTCCAGATTTCAAGAAATAGAATAATATATTTTGATAATGATATCATGAAATAACTTAGGACCAGAACCATTTTAAAATAATCATATGTATTGTATCTATTTTCAATTCTGATAACTCTCTAGTACTTCCTCTCATGTTTTTGAGGATGCAGTTATTTTTGTGGTTGTTTGGGGTGAGGTGTTTTGCAATATTGGGAGGGATTTAACCCGAGGACCGACACCAATACTATATAGTGTGTCAACTTACTGTTTCTTCCCTACTGACATTTATTATATAGTTTTACAATAAATTTAAAATGTTGTAAAATATATGGTGGACACTAATTTCCAACTATTGAGCTATCAAGGACAATTATCTAAATCCATTAGGAAATTTCCAATAGATAATAGGTTTTAATAAATAATCTGGGGTTTTTTTGCATAATTATCCAAGATACTCAAATGGGGTTTCATATCATGAGAATATATGATACCCTTTCACCTAAGAATAAAATATAAGACAATTTTTTTCTCATGATATTTCCAATTTTAAAGGATATGTATTGTAATCTTTCCCAATGTGGAACTAATATAACATAGGAACTGGAAAGGAAAATCATCCCAATTTTAAATTAATTTATTTGGAAGGTTACCATACCAAAGAAAATTTATTCACTCTAAATACCACCTTATTCACCTAAAATTTTTCCCTTCTAACTACACAATTGTTCCCATAATGGGGCCACAATGGGACACAAAATGTTTCAGAAGAATTTTTTTGTTGTTAGTCTTGTTAAAGGTCAATATAGTGGGACTCCAAAAATTAGGTATAATAGGTCTCCCATACACCCATTTAGTGTATCATTTTTTGCCTCACTATGCAGGAAAAAAATTACCCTCTAGGGATTCTATTTTAGCGACCATATATTGGATATAGTCAAATTACTATTTTTGTATCCCTGATTTGGTAGAATATTGATCATTAACTATTGGGGATAGTAGATATGGATTTCTAGACTATGTCTATTAATGTAACCCAATTTATGTCCGTCTTGAAATATTGGAATTAATAAATGATTTATGTGTCCCCATAAGATGAAATCATGATAATATTCAACGGTCAAATATAGGTAAACTGGTGGTCATGGTGTAAAACTAATAGGGTGACTAGATCCTTCTCTAGTTGGTGGAATATGTTTGTTTTCATATAGAGATCCTATTAGTATAAATCCATTAGATTCCATCATGATATTTTATTCTAAGGAAATAATATCCCTTATCATCTCAATAATTAACAATCTCAATTATTCTATATCTACTTCATTTCATGTCAATATCTCCTTAATAGAATGTTAATTAGATTATTTATAAGGTTCCTGAGATGATGACACAAATTTTACCTTTTCCCATATTTATGAATTGTTAAGAAGAGGAAATTTTGTTATTGGGTGTCAAGTTCTTATTTTTCCTCTGATTTTGAGTATAGAAACCTACCTTCCAAAGTATCTCTCTATGATTTCTATGTCGGAGTTTAACAATGAAAAATTGATATTATAGATAAAAACATTTATCTACTATAATGGTTTTGATGATATTTACCAATGATTATTAGATTTTTTGAATTGTATCATCTTCTATATCTAACTGTATAGGGTTACATTTTCCCCTTAATATTCCATCAATGAATGGTTCAAATTATATTCCATATTTCACCTTCATTGAAGGTTGATTGGGATTATGACCCCTTTTGGGATTTATTTTTCCTCCAACTCTCTTCTTAAGAAGATGAATATGTATAGTATACTCTAAAAATTTACTGTTGAATATTGAAAATAATCTCCATATTTTTATGGATATTTCATTAATTTGTAATAACATCATTGAGACTTCCTATTATTCTAATCTAATCCATAGGAGGATAGGCTCTCTTAGTGTGGTAATGGTAAAAGAAAAAATTACACTATCCCTATTGGATGGGGTTGTTTTTTCCAACAACCATGAAAAAATGGATTAATTGTGACCATAATGATACTCAAGGATGTGGTCATAGTAGATATGATGATAATTCCCACAACACTATTGGAAATTATTATTCGTTATTTTCTTTTTAGGAATTTGTTATGGTGGCCTCTTGTATTTATTATTGTTTTCCATTAGTATGATCTAGGTGAAGTGATAATTATGACATAATTTCTAGAAACATTTCTACCATTCTTGGAGACATATATATTTAAAATATGAATCCATTTCTATGTTTAGATAATCCTGAAGAAATAATCAAGTTATGGTTCATTCATGGCGAGTGATTCATCACAAATTTTTAGAAGTAAAACCAGTACTCTAAACATTAAAATATACATATTCTCCCCTAGGATCAACAAAATAAAATTAAATAATTCATACCTATATCAATCATTTAACTCATTTGTGGAGTAAAATAAAGTCCTCCATATTCTATCAAGCCTCAGATGTGCACATTGGATATAGTAATAATAATTATCTGATGATATTTCTTCAAAAAATAATGAAAAACATTCTATAGATTATTATGTTTCATTCTATAATTTTATGATCATTCTATCAACAAGGAAGCAAAATAAATATGGTTGTAAAGATAACATATCAGCCTAACATAATTTGTATATCTCTTATATGACATATGTTTCTCCCTATGGTAGAAGTATGTTGTCCACAAGTTGAGCTATAGATATTATAAACATTCTTCTCATATCACATGAGGAATAAAATATTGGTTTGTAGCCATGGGATAAAAAATAACCACAACATAACTTTTTCCTAGACCCCTCGACATATACACGCCATTTTTCTCACTAACATACTATAAATTATCTACATTATATGGAAACAATTGGATTCTCGGAAACCAAGAATCATTAAATCAATAGGGGATGATATACCTGACACATCGGTACAATTTCGTTCATAAAACATTGGAAGTGAAGAAGGTTGACTCAGGTTGATTGCAAAACCATTAAAATGAAATACAATCTCCATAAATTAAGAGCGTCATGGGAATAGGTCATGTTTAGATCATGATATGCATAGTGGACCAAAATTTCCATATAGATATTACAAGAACATTGAATAATTTTTATTCCATAACATAACAACCCCATGCGAGGACCGTATACGTTCAGGGTATTTAGATGTTGGGAAACATAAACAGCTAGTTTATAAAACATCCACACTATCTCCTTCTTATTTATTCATAAATAGACTCAATATTGACATATCTTAATTAATACCCTTATTCATTACCTAGGTAAAAAAAATAAAAGGTTGAGCTAAAATGCTCAGAAAGGGTAAATAATGGGAATATAAATCATAAAAATAACATTTTAAAATCTTATCCGGCATATAAAAGATCACAGTATCATGTAATGGGATAAATAATAAAAGTGGAATGTTATCAAAATTTTCATAACAAATGACATGAAATTTCAGGGCACACACACATAATCCTAGATAGTCATTCTGTATTAGTCAAAGCATATTGTCGAGACCATCCTAGTAGAATGTCCATTACTGAACCGAGTTCACTCCTCGTTCCAACCATGTATTACTCAACTAGATTTAATTTCCATTCTAGTCATGTATATCTCATGAGCAATAAATCATTACCCAATTAATTTGTGGGAGATATAGGTCCCACCCATCTCCTAATGAAACAATTCTTACGAGATGTACAATTACATAAAAACATTCACCATAGAAAAACCCATGAAATAAAATGAGTTTCTTAAACATCAATATATCATATTTAATATATAACAAATGTATTTCCAAAAGAACAATACATCATAAAAACAATAAAATCATAGTAATAACAGTGATGAAAATATAACCCTATTTAAAGAGTATTATCTTAGATGGAAAATAATTTTGAGAAAACACATGAAATTTGTTTGAGACTAAAATATCCTTTCTTATTCAAAATTGTTTTCCATCCGAAAAATTCCACCCAATTTTTGAATAAATAATTAACTGTGAAAAAAAATTGAAATCTTATTGGATAATCATCAATTAAATATGGCATTATAAAAGCGTAAAAATCCGTTCATGTCGTACATGTTAAAAAACATTTTTCTCATACTTTTACCAGAAAAGTCAAAAAGAACCTCGTACTGAAAATGAAAAAATATTCCAATAATACCATTTAGTAAAATTTAACAATTGGTAAAATTTAATTTATCCAATTATATAAGGATATAATGAATGTTTTGAAATACATATTTAGGAAACATGGATGTGGATGACAACTATACCCCAGTAAATACTTATAAAAACAATCACAATTAAAAAAGGAGATTGGTAAAGATATCCCTTAACTTAGGTATGATATGCTTTGTATGTATCAGAACATCTAGTATAATTATTTACATAATTTTACTGATTTATTCTAGAATCATAATCATTTTTTATGATAAAATTTATGATCATATTTTGATCTGTTTGTTAGTAACATTTCATTATTACTCGTTATTCGAGTATTAACTGCTTTATGTTATTTTTCATGTTTTGTTGGATAAGTTCCTTTTCAATTATTTATGTTATAGTTATATCTTTTAAATAATGGTATTAAAATAATATAAATCATATTTATTTGTTCAATTAATTTGTATAATTATTCTTTAATTAAGATTATGTTGAATGAATGACATCACACTGTGGAGACGGTATGTCGTACCGATGCACAAGTGATGATATCATTCCCATAATTATTCAATAGTATTGAAATGATGGGGTATGAGATTTCATAATCAAAATCATTTTATATAAATAATATATATATTTATTAATTCCATCATTATACCCATCCACGTAAGGTGCTAGTGGAAAACAGATTACACCACGGCATGAAGACGGTAAGCCACACATATGCATGCGTGGTGATGTAATTTTTCATAGGATGTGTAGAATGTGTAATAGGATTGTATAAAATTTATAATGAAATATATGTATATTTTCTATACTGATGATATTACGTTATAATGAAACAACTAATGAAGGGGAAGTATAAGAAGAATGAATTTTGAAATAATTTTTAAATGATATTACCTCTTTTCCGATGTGCCTCCTCTAAATCTACACTTAGATCAGTATATTTGGTATTTGAAGATGAAAATAACCTCAAAAAATTAAAATATGGATTTTTTGAAAGAAACATTACTGGGTATGGGTCATAATGAAGGCTCAAAATGAAGTGAAGAGGTGAGGGAGGAGGTGCGCTTTTATTATTGAGGTGAGGGGAACTTTTTGAAACTCCATAAATAATAATTTATAATAAAATAAAACCCTACCCAAAACCTCCAAAATGCCCCAAAATCGAAGTTGAGATGTGATAGGGTTGTCATATCATCATCCAATAAATTCTGGACAATTTATTTTTTCTATTTAAACCATAATTTTTTAATTGACACTTATTTATTTTATTTAAATTTAATTGTGCAAATAACATTATAAATATTTAATAGAAATAAATATTTACTTATATGGTGTTAATTGACCATAAATGGATATTTAATGACATTTAAATATTATAATTATATCTATGTAACTTTAAAATATTTTTATGATGATTAAATTATTTAATAAAATGATATTTCTATAAAACATTAATAGTGTCAATTTGGACACTTTTCATTAATTTGACATTAAAAAAATCCAAATAAGATATATATTAGAAAACCAATATTCAATACACTCCTACAATGTCATAAGAAACTATAAAATTCGTTTTTGACATTAATTAGTTCGTATGATATTTATTTTAATATTTTTTATACAATTTATTTTATATTTCTATTAATAAAATAATTTTTACATCACTATTGTGTCATTATTAATAGTAATTATTTTATCTCTAAAAATTATAAATAAATCTATATGATGTAGGTTATTAATTTATATTTCCATATACTATCTATAGTCTATATTATCCCCCAGTTATCTATATATTAAAATTAATATACTTTCATAAAATGAGATTGTGACATTTTGTCACAGTCATTAGTTTTTATTACATTCATGTCATATTCATATGCATGTTTCCATAAAGTAATTTGATTCTAAAAACAAGATTATAAGAGTATAATTTAGAAATAAAATAGTATTTTATAGGTGTTAAGGTAATTTTATAATATTATTTTTACACATAATTACCCAATTTATCTTTAACTATAGCAATAAATATATTTACCAATGTTCCTATTCAAAATGACCAAAAATAAAATTAGTCTATTAACATAATTTGGAACTACTAATTCCAAATATGGAATAAATTTTTCAAAATTCAAAACACTGACTTTTTAGTAATTATTTTAAAATTAATCTCATTGTTAAAAAGAGAAAACGAGTTTTAAAAATTAAAACATTACAAAAAATAGAAATATTTTTTCCTATGAATTTATTTTAAAATTAATGATAATGACATAAATTATATAGAATAAAAAAAAATATTCAATCTATTCGTTAAACCCATTTAATATTATAACTAAACAATATAAATCATCTCAATGAAAAAAGTCGTATTTAATTAAAGTTTAGCGTCTTTTTACTATTCATCAAAATATGCAAATTATCAGAAAAATAATAAAAATTTATCCAAAGAAAATTATTATATCATAATTAAAATTAACATGGTTATTTTTTAATATAAAAATTATTAATGTGTCAAAAAATTAATTTAAAATAGGTTTTCCATTCAAAGGTGTAAAATTATCCCTTGAAAAAAAAATATGTTTTTATATATAAAATAGAGTTTTATTCATAACCTATGACTAAAATATCAATTGAATATCCAAAATATTTTATTAAGTATATAACTCATATATATCTCATTAATTTCAATACCAAATGTAATTGACTCAAAAATAAAAATATCTAATTGATTTATATTTAACACAAATAATTAATAGCCAATGAATTCATAATGCATTTTCATAAGTTATATTAATTATTTCAAATTTAATAAAAATACTTCATAAAAATATACGAGTGTTAGATTCTACCCCCTTGATCTGATTTTTTTCTCAAAATTTATCACATGGAAATAAATAGATGAGGATAATTCTCACTTATAATATCCTCAAGTTCCTATTTAGCTTCTTCAAATTGGTTATTTCATCCATAAAACATTATCCAGGTGAGTGGTTTTGTTTCCTAGAACTATTTCGCTACAATCTATAATCTCTATTAGATTTTCTTCATAAGAAAGTTCTTTCTCCAGCGGTATGACTTCTAAGAATAGTACATGTGAAAGATCAGGTATGTACTTTCTCAAGAGATATACATGGAAGAAATCATGAACTTGAGAGATATTCAATGGATGCACTAATCGATAATCTACATTTCCAACATGATCTAGAATTTTAAAATCACAGATATACCTACGGCTCAACATTCCCTTAATTACAAATATCATTATTCTTTTCTATGCAGATATTCATAAGAAAACCTTATCACCCACTTAAAACTCTATGTCTTTTATTCGGTTGTTAGCTTAATGTTTTTGTTGACTCTGAGATGCTCTTATGTGTTTTTGAATAGATCAGATCATTTTTCCATTTCGTTAACAAGATCTGGTCCTAATAGCCTTCTTTCCCCAACTTCAACCTCGCATGTTGGAGTTATGAACTTCATTCTGTAGAGGGATTCATAAGGATCCATTTGAATGATGGAGTGAATGCTATTATTTATGAAAACTCCACCAATGGTAGGTGTTTATCCCAACCACCATTTAAATCCATATAGCAAGATCTCAATATGCCTTCTGGAGATTTAATTTTCCACTAAGACTGACTGCCTATCTAAGGATGATATGCAGTGCTCCAATATAACTCTGTATCCAGATCATGCTAAAGACTTCACCAGAACTTCAAGACAGTCCTCAGATCCCGATCAGATATAATGAAAAGTGGTATTCCATTTAATATTTCCACTTCCTTTAAAAATATAATATAAAGATGATCACGAGATAAGTCCTCTCTTATATAAATGAGGTGGACCGACTTCATAAGGATATCAACTATAACCTAGATAGAATTTTTGATTTTTTATGTTTTGGGACTTTCGATTTAAAAGGCTATAGTGATGTTTTCCCATTTGAATTCTGTTATGGGTAATGGTTGTAACATACCCTTAGAATTCTGTTTCTCATCAATAACTTTCTGACAAACCAAGCATCAAGAGACATATTCAGCAACATCTCTTTTCATATCATCCCACCAAGAGTACTCTTTCAGGTCAATATAAATATTTTAGCTTCCTGGGTGAATAAATAATAATGAACTTTTAACCTCATCCAATAGTTCCTTCATTAATTTGAGTATGGAATGAATACAAATATGGTTCCTAAAACTTTTTATTTCATCATATTTAAGGTTGAATTCAATAACATTTCTCACCTTCTATAGTAACTATACATCATTATTCATTGCCTCTATAATCATTACTGGTATTGATGGTTGAGAATTCATTTGAGAAAGATAATATTTCTCCCCTTCCATTAAAATCTCAAGATCCATCCTTTAAAAATCGATAAATATTGGATTATTTGTGATCCTCATCATAGATAAGCTAGCATGGTCTTTTCAAATCAAATCATCATCCACATTTTTTACTTTACCAGGGTGGTAATGTATTGTGAAACTATACTATTTAATCAAATAAAACAATCTTTTTTGGTGCATATTAAACACATTTTGTGTGAAAATATACTTTAAAATTTTATAGTCAGCATATATATCACACCTTTCACCATAAAGATAATTCCTCCAAATATTTACTATAAAAATAATCGTAGATAACTCTAAATAATCAGTTGGTTAATTATTATTATTATTTTTCAACTGTAGTGAGACATAATCTATCACCATATAATTTTTCATGTGAAAACATCCCAACTCTTTCTTGGATTCATCACGGTCGATCGCAATCATTTCTCCACTACAAGGCAGTGTGAGCACAGGTGCACTGACTAAAATTATTTTTTAATCTTTTAAATTCTCTTCACATACCTCCATCCAAAGAAACATAGGTCTTTTACATTCCAACATGGTTAGTGGATTAGATTATTCAGAAATTATATCATAAAACTTTGATAATATCCAGCCAATCCAAGAAAAATTCGAATCTCAGTTACTATTTTTCGGTCTCGACCATCTTTCAATAACATCATTTTTATGGATCCATAGATATCCCATATCTCTAGATTATGTGACACAAAAATTAATCTTTTTGAAGCCAAAATTAATAATTGGTAAATTTGGCACAACAATTATCTATTCTTAGGGTCTTCAGTAGAATTATCAAGTGATCTTCATGATTTTCCTTACTCTTTTAATAGACAAGAATATCATCTATAAATACTACCACAAACTGATCAATATAGTCTTTAAAGACACTATTCATTAATCCATGAAGATAGCGAGGCCATTAGTAAGACCAAAATCTATCACTATAAATTCATATTGTCCATACCTTTTACGGAATGCCTTCTTTGGTTTTCCATACATTTTGACCATTAATAGATGATATCATGAACGAAGAACAATCTTGGAAAAGTATTGAGTTCCACGATATTGGTCAAATAATTCATCAATGTGGTGAATGGGATATTTTTTCATGATAGTGATCTTGTTTTGTTCTAAATAATAAATGAAAAGTCTCATTGATCCATCTTTCTTCATAACAAATAGTATAGGTTCTCCCAAAGGTGTTTCACTAAAGTGTATGAATCCCTTATCAAGATTCTCATGAAGTTTCTTCTTCAATTCCTACACCCAAATTGGGGAAATTCTATAAGGTGTCTTTAAAATAGGCATAGTAACCAGTATGAGTTCTATTGAAAACTCGATTTCATGATTTTGTGGAAGGCCTAGAATTCCCTCTAGAAACACATAATCAATCTCTTGTAAAATGGAAATATTATAAATTGTGAGTTTCTCCCCAACCATTTGAGAAAAATAACCTTCATTTCTTGGAATCGAGACCCATAAGATGGAATAAATATCTACTGGAAGGTTATATTCATGATTTCATCGATTAATGATCATTGATTGATCAGGAATATGAAATGTGACTTCCATTAAATGGAAATTGATATGAGATCCATATAGAAAAATCCAATCCACGCCATGAATCACATCAATTTCAACTATAGGAAGGGTCAGATGATTTGAAAGAAGAACTTTCCCACAAACATTAACTGGTGAAGAATTATAAACATTGTATTTGACTGTTGTGCCATTAAGAATTGTCACATCTAATTCAATATCTAATTATTGAGGTAATATGGCGATACCATTAGAAAATTCATCATAAATAAAAGGGTGCATGGATATAGAATTTAAAAAATATTTGATCTTTTAGAGTGGATGGTAATTGTACCTTTCACCACCTCATTATCATACTCCATGTCACCGATAGTGAATGCATGTGAAATTCCCTTTTCTTTCGTCATAAGAGTTTGTTGACGTCGAACATCATCCATAACCATTAGATTTCATCATTTAATGGAATTAAGATTCGTTTTCTTGCACTTTTAACATTGAAATGTAGGTGGCACAGTCTATGTTGCCTTTTCATTGTTCCCAACATTAGACATATTTTTCACATTACATTAGAATTAAACTACCCGTTGACCTTGTTTTCCACACTTAATACTTTTACTAGTCCCTTCAATACAATTCCCTTCAGGTTTCCATCCAAACATTGATTAAAAAGGAAAAATCATATTCTTTTGAGTGTGGTCTTTATATTTTCCATTGAATTACATTTTTCTATTCTTATCAAACCCATATGACTAATGGGTTACTCCAATCTCCATCTCAACCTTGAGAGAACATAAAAAAATCCTAATATCTATTGAAGTACCTTATGGATAATTCCCTTCAGGGACATGGTTTTGTGCCACTAAAGAATCAATTAATTTTACTGTCAGGTTGGATAATAATTCATGAAGCATAAATTGTAAGTCTTTTAATATTTTCTTCATTGTTAACAATAGAGTCATCGTCATTTTTTATGTTCGGGGAAGTCCTTCTCTATATTGGTTCGAAGAATATGAGGAATGTACTTATTAAAAAATAAGTTATTGAAATCATCTTTTTCCTTGAACTCAATTTCATCTCTTTTCCTCGTATTCTAGATAACATTCCACCATTTATTATCTTCTCCTTCCAAATGATAGACTACTAATATTACTTTATATTGTTCAGAAAATTGTAGAACTGAAAATATCTTTTAAGTGGTAATGATCCATTTCTCAGACACTAATGGATCCGAAGACCCGCTGAATGATGGTAGGCATTTTCTCATGAAATAATCAATATAATGTTGCTCCCTCTTATGCTTGTTTGGATTTCTTTCATGATTCATAGCATGAAAAATTTGCGTGGTCATATCTACAATATTTTTCAATCCTGCTTCAACAACATTTGGTTGCTCAGGGGTAAAATCACTAGATTTCATGTCACATTCAACATTAATGTGATTCCATTAGGTTCCAACCATTAACTAAAACCAAGAAGAATAGCATAAGAAACACTATTCATTACAGGAATACCACATTATCAAGAATAAAATTTCAATTTAGGACTCATTAGGATTTATCCTAGGTTATTCCTGAACATATCTATAACACTATAATAAGATTGTAACCTATACTTATACATGTCATTAGGGTTCTTACTAATGTTTTATCATCCTAGTTTCCAATGGTTAACTATACCTTGTCTATGATTCCAAATAAAATGGACCATAATTTACATACAGATATTAATTTAACATTTAATAATATTAATAAAATAACATAACAATATCATGCCAGGACTATATATTATTATTGTCTTTATATGTTTAGAAACTTCAACAACTGGTTTATAAAACATCTGCATTGTCTCCCACTTATTTCATAATAACTAGAATCCATTTTGACATATCATACATTATACCCTTCTTCATGTCTGAGGTAAAAGAAACATATGAATGGGTGAGTTAAAATCCTTAGTAAGGGTAAAGAAGGGAAATATCAATCATAAACCTAACATTTGAAAATTCTATCCCGCATATAAAATATCATAATATCATGTCACGTGATAAATCATAAAAGTGAAATTTTATACAAATATTCATAACATAAGAGATGAAATTTCATGTCATAAACACATAATAATAGAAACCCATTTCATATTAGTGAAGGATCATTGCCAAGACCATCATAGCAGACCAAGTCCATTACCAAACCGAGTTCACTTCTTGTTATAGCCCTGTATTACCAAACCAGATTTAATTTCCAGTCCAGTCATGTCTATATCATGACATATAAATATTTAAAAATTCATTGGAGGAAGATATAGGTCCCACCAATCTTATAATTAAACTATTAATACATGTTTCACAAAATCATAAATACATTCACCATAACATATCCCATGAAATAAAATGAGTTTATTAGACGTTATTCCATCATAATTTATATAAAACTAATGGAATGACTAAATAACATTCCATAATAACAACTATTAAATCATAGTAATAATAGGGATAAAAAATATAACCATATTTAAAGAGTTTATTCTTAGATATAAAATAATTTTTAGAAAACACATGAAATTAATTCCAAAGGAAAATATCATTTCTTCTTAAAAAATGTTTTCCTCCCTCAAAAAATCACACCATTTTTAAGACATCATTTAATGTGAAACATTGCAAAAGATTGAAAAATGAAGTAAATAGGTGAGGGAGGTGGTGCCCTTTTAATTTAACCATTTAAATTTTCTCAATGAAATTTGTTTACCTATGAATTCATTGTAAAATTACCAATAGTTACATGATTTATATTTACTGATTAAAATATATTCAATTTATACTTTAAAACCATTAAATATTTTAATTTATCCATTTAAATTATCTCAATGAAAATGGGTTTCTAATTAAAATTTTGTGTATTTTTAGTATTCATAAAAATTTGAAAGTTATCAGCAAAATATCAACAAGTTACCCATAGTAAATTTTTATAACCCTCTTAAAAATAACATTTTCTGGTTTTCATATAAAAATTATTAATGTGTCAAAATCATAATTTTAAATGAGTTCTCCATTAAAATGTATAAAATTATCCTTATAAGAATAGGTTTCTATATATCAAACAGTGTTTTGTTCATATATGATGACTGAATTATCCATTAAATATCAAGCATATTTTATAAAGTATATAACATATATATATCTCATTAATTTTATTAAAAAAATTAATTCACTCAAACATACAAATATTTAATTGATATATAATTTTTATAAATAATTGATAGCCATTGAATTCATAATTCATTTTCATAAGTTTGTTATAATTATTCCCACTAACCTAATGGCTAGCCTATAACATTAATTTTATAATAAGGGCATATCAGATATCATTAAAACTCATGATTTCGTGCAATGAAACCCACTAATGAATAAAAAATATTTAAGTAAAATATTTCATAAAAACAACCAGGTGTTAAAATAAGCTCTTGATCACATGAAGCCCATATAGAAAAGACTCCATGTTGTTGTGAATGCATCTTGACAAGAATTAGTGATCATGAGGAGAATATTATGAAATATCCTCTGATTCATGTTACATTAAAACCATTTAACTCCAATAAATCATCTTATACCTATTATAAAATATAGTTGGAAAAGTATAATTTCTCATGCAAAGGAGAGTTTTTTTTATCTTAATGAAACATGCTCATACGATCAGTAAGGCCCCACGAATCCCATGATGAGATGTGAACCTTGTCACACGAATTTTTGTGGGTATGCCAACATCATCATTGGAAGGTCCTCAGACACATGTATCCAAACATATTATTACTCTATGAATGCATATAAAATATGAGAGGTTGATTATAGAAATACTCTCGTGAAACTGTTGGATTCATTGTTGATAATGTGGTGCACCACATACTAGGAGAATATATTTCCTCAACAACACTAACAAGGATTTTCAAGATCTACTACCCTTTTAATATAAGTAACGAAATATAAAGGGTAAAATTGGTTTCAAATTTATAGGTAAAGGTATGTTAACCTTCAAGAAAATGGGTTTATACATCCTAGGTAATCATCATTGATCATGTAACACCATACTCGACATGACAACATGATCTCGCAAGGTCCCCCAGACATGTCAACCAAATCCCAAAAAAGGCACCCTTGAGAAGCTTTCTATGTATCATTTAGGAACCCAAAAAAATTCTTTGATTTAAAAAAATACTTTCTATGGGAGTACTGATTTCTTAAATACTCCAATACATTTCATCTTGGCCTTGGGGAGACTCTTTGACAAAGAAATATGGTTAGGAAAAATACCTTTTTTCATTTGAGGTCCTCTAAAAATCTATATAGAGGAACATTATCATGGTCATTGTAATCATGTGGTCCCATGGATTACCCATTAATATATCATGTGACGGTAGTGATTTAAAATCCCTCCACCAAATATAGATCGTATTTTTGAGATATTATTGGCCTAGGATGATTCATAACTAGGATGGAGAGGCTTATAAATACCTACCACTTCGATACATCACAAAAACCATGGGATACTTCTATACAAAATCATAGTAATTGAGGTCTTAGATAGAATAGTCATGAAATATCAAGTGTCTTCTTCTAGGTGTAATATGGGTATTTACCTAAGGTATCACATGTTATGAATATTTTATTAATGTGATCACTGCATATATCACATAAAAGGATTTTGATAGGTCATATCAGTTATGATATGAAGGTACATCATGTATAATTGGTCATAAGAAACATAAAATAAACTAAATTGGAGAAAATTGAGGCACATATGCAATAAAGGTTGGAATAAATACTGAAAAACATGGGAGAATTTTGAAATGATAGATATGATGATCTTCATGATTTTCAGATGATTTTATCAGATCATGAGATATCACCAACAAATGTCTCCAAATTCATGAGACATACTCTATACATGTCACTTGAATCATGATATATTCCTTGGATGTATCAAGAAAAGCATGTGATTCCCTCTAGTAATTCCACCCAAGTCATACAATGTTCTTTCGAATTTCAATGAAAGGATTTCAGAGTCCACTTATATTCCCAACTAAATATTGTGATGACATCTAGACATGTATCCCAAGTTTTGTGGTGACACTAGGGTATGTTAGATAGGTCTTATAATGTCCTCCATTCATGTCAGCCTAAGTCATGAGACAACCTTTATACCTCTCAACCAGGTCTCAATGTGTCCTCTTGATGGGGTATCTATGTGTTACGATATCATTCATAAAAGTCAGAAAGGTAAAGAATCACCCTCCATATACGTTATCCATGATCACATGACATCCTATACACATTTCTACCTGTATTAGGTGAAACCATCCATACATGTTAGCCTTGATTAGGCAATGTCCTATTGAAATTTCATTCAGATTATGAAATTTCATTTATAGAAGTCAACCGAAACATGTGACTGTTTTCGTTTTGTTTTTTATGAATCCATGGTTTGTCGAAACGTCTTTAGACATGTCATACATTCACCTCAGACATGTCCGTAAGACAATCATGACATTTCATGTAGGAATCATTGGATATCGAGATAAGATTTATCACATGGGTTTATCATTCTTTCTAATCAACCAAAAAATTGACATACCAACTAACCTATGATGAATTTGATTCGTACCTTAACAAGGATACATATGAATTCTTCTTAAGGCCCAATAACATTGTCCAACACCCCTAATGGACTCTCCATTGTGTAAGCCCAACAACCTCATGTAGTGAGACAAATTATTTATTTTCCCTCAATTCACACATTGAATATGGATAACATTTTATTAAAGATTATCCATGATCAAATAATTTTCATCATGAAATACTAATATCTATAGAAACATAAATATATATTCCCTATTCAATAACATGATATGATATCACCATACTTGGGTATCCACCGTGAGGTATGTATCATGGTAATGATAGAACTATGATGAATAAAATTATTTCTATATCCTATTTAAGTAGGACTCCTTCTTGAAGCCAGAGATCAACACTCGTTTCATAGGATCCCTTGTATACCTCCTTTTTTTATGATGTTAAATTGAATAGGTTAAAAGAAATATGATTATTTTGATTCCTATTATAAAAAGGATACACAGGATTCACCATAATGGTTTAATCACATCCTAGAGATCTTAATCACCTCCCAATATGGTAGTAAACTATGCTGTTACAGGTTATATTGATTCAAAATATAAAATCTATGTATTAATTTGAAATGAGTGAAGAATCATCAATTCATGTAGATAAAGTCATTCATATATCATTTTTTACAAATACAAGTGTTCAACACTTGATCATATTTTTAGGGTAACAAGTCATGTATCTTCATTAGGAAGAGATTAACAAAAAAATATATTAAATCTATAAATAGTCCCCGACTATGAAATATTCTCCTTAAATGGGTGTGATGAGTTTGAAATCCCTCCACCTCAACCAATGTGAGTTACTACATTTAATTATTTCTAAAACCCAAATTAAATACCTACTTTTGAAAAATAGCTTCGTACTCAAGTATGATTGGAGGAACTATTGGGAGTTTCTATAAAAGGAAAACATGGTGAGCCAAACATGATTAATTTTGTAGCACATTCAAACCCCATCATGACTAATCATTACGCATCTCCAAATCCCATTTTTCCATTATACAAAAATGGTGAACCTCAACTGAATATCTTAGATAATAAAAATGACTAGTCGGAAAAATAAAACTAGGGAATCAGAGAAATATGTTCATCTCTTTTGTGAGATGTCCTTGTGAGAAAAATGGCCAAACTTTGAATTATTAAATACATTTTTGATACCTATTCAAACATAATTGAGCACGTATTAGGCCTATAACGATGCACTGATTATGGATTTTGTTTATTGTTGTTTTCATTACTGTAGATATTATATTTCAAAAAAACAATGACTCAAAATAATTTCTTCATCATTTGGGAATTCTATAAAATAATCTACTTCTATAACCCATACAATACATAGAATAATGTCCCCAACCTAACACCTTCATTATCGAGTATAGAATGCTCCAATCCAAGAGTACCACTAACATGCTATAATCCCAATCCTTTGGACTACACACAATGGAATTTAGACCCTAAAACTAGTGAATCCTCCTTATCTAAAGAAATATTCATTAAACCAAGATGTACTCATTTGTACCACCAATTACTTAAAAATATTATCCCTATAGATAAATAATAATCAACATTAGTATATGATGATGGTGGAAAAAGGATTCAACTATGTCCTCGTTCTAGTTAAAAATTCATTAATGAAGGCTCATGTCAAACTCTGTCACCAACATCATCCAATATGTGCCCCTAAATCACCTCTTGAGGGAACCAACCGACCTATTTCCACAATTGAAAACCATGCATGAGAAACAATAAAGACACATCGGGTGGGGTAATCAATGGATATTTGTGGGTGGGATTATATCCTCATGTCCATAGGCAAATCCCACTAGCATATTTCGATAGTATCTAGTGATCAGGAACATATTATTACTAACTAAGAGAATGGTTGAGGGAATATTATTATAGAAAACATAGGGGATTCTCATATCCCAATCACTATGCATAAATTCCACCTACATATTATTATGGAACAAGGATAAAAAAGTGTTCTCATATCCAAATTTTAGTGGAAGATATCTGCCAGTATATATTAGAGATATAAAATGTGTAGGCCTATATACCCCTTCAAACTTTTCTAAAGTGTCACTACTCTCTAGAAATAGATGCAGAACTTCTCTTTTGTGTTCTAGAATGGGTAACGATACAATGATAGGTCTATATTCAAATCTATACATCTGGGGTCACAAAACACTTTTATTAGGATGAAGTTGTGGATTATATAGACTAATAGCGCGTTCTTGATCCCATCTAAGTGGATTATCAGCAGATTCCAGTAATATATGAGGCAATAGAATAGGAACATATTCCCATTTGAACTATGAATCACTATTTAAATGCTAAATATGACTCAAGAAAGTGCACATTCATGTCAAAAATAACTAGTGGAATACTCGAAATGCATTGAACCAATGTTATATCCACGTATCAACTAGGCCTCACCATGTAGGAGTATCATATTCTTCTATACATTCTCATATTAATATCAAAAAATATTGATGACATATTCCAAAAAAATTGAGTAGGGCTCCTATTCCCATTCCAACTAGAGTTCACCATGGGAGACTAGAACATGCCACAAGATAGGCTCATATTCTAGTCTATGATGCTATATTTAATATTAATTTAACTCATGGAATTCAAGATCAGAACCCTTCTTCTGATGACTAACGACTATACCAACATCTTTCATTCTGTATACAAGAGGATTACCATATCACTTATCCCACTCCAGAGGTCTATCAACATATTTTAATAGGGAATTCATTTTTGAATCAGGCTCATATCCTTACTACAAACTAGGGTGATCTATATATTTCGACAACCAATCACATGTAGCTTCATACTCATACTAATAATTCATGATCTCAATGGAATAATCTTATAGGTTCTCAGTAGTAGGTTCGTGATATTTTATCACTAGAAGGTTATCAACATATTCTGACATCCATCATACAACATGATCATATCACTGTGAAACCCCAAAAGGCTGGTCAACATATTCCATCCATGACACAAAATGAGGCTCATATCCATTAACTTATCAATGATATCATCCTTGAGGTTCTTCGATGAAAATACACAATATATCAAGGTTCCATAATCTCAAAAAATAATCTTAAAGGTGACCATTTATTTGATTATCCTCTTCATGTTAGTGTGTATATGGATTTCTGGGGTTGTAACCCTTAAATAAACTATAGTCAACCTCCCCATGGTGTTATCTCCCTAAAAAAAGGATTTCCTCCCATTTTAGAAAAACATATGTACATATAGGTTCTAAAAAAAATAATAAATCATATTAATAGGTTCTCAAAACACTAAGATCTATCATATATAGTCCCCAATCAACAACCATCAACCCTTTACTGCGATCAGTGGGTGATCCCTAGAAGAAATGTGTGGTATAGCAAAGTGGAGGCATGTAAGTATTATGAAGGGGAGGAAGACATAAAAATATTGATAGAGTTAGCATGAAACCCCCTAACCTTGTTTTGTAACCTCAACACTTCTAATATGAGATCTTCAATGACCAAAAGAATGACTGCATGCCTTACCTATGATAAAATATTTGGGTAACTCAATGACAACTGAAATATAGAATCCTCCCTTATCTAGGATAAAAAGGTCACATTTAGACCATCAAGATACTCTATTAACATTATGATGTAGATACTATCACCATGTCTTTGGACATAAATTATTAAAATCACCACACAAATCTACAACACACATTCCATCATTAAAACACCACTCTTCCGCAGTTGATCGCTAACGCCTCTTCATGTATTTGTATCCTTGGATTGGGATTGTATGGAGTGTTTGGAATTAATAAAATCCTATAAAAAATAACCCCAATACAATGTGTCCTATGATGTCATAGAATCCAATGAAATATGAGGACTTACTGACAAATTTTTCAGTTTTTTTTAATTTAATAAAATTCATCTTCTTTAACGATGCCATGAAATTGTGATCCACGTGTGTGGACTTCAAAGGGATATTTGAATTGGTCCCCTTGATGTAATTCATGTTATACATGAAAATTATCGTTTCATTCAAACTAAAATATTCTGGTAAAGAATTAATCTCATCATGGGCTATTATTTCACCCAACTCAAACACAGGTATAGATGTGCCAAATCAAGAAGGTCCTTTTTTTTATTTTATAGATATAATCCAAGAGTGAACCAAGATTCCTAGGCTAGGAAAATATTTAACAAAACCTCTACCCATCAAATTATGAATCCATCAGGGTTTTCAATACATATCTTAAGAATTATAAAATAGACCCAAGTCCACTTGGATATGGAAATTTTAATCTTAATCACCATCACTGGGTTAATCACACCCCTATAGTGTCTTTGATAAATAAGTGTAGAATCAATATCAAACTTATCCTATAGTGAAGGGGAATTGATTTCTTAATGTTTATCCCAGGGGTCACCATATCCTTGAATTGATTTATCATATCCTTAACAAAAGGTTCTAAAGATGCTTATTGTGGACCCAAATACTCCCCATTCAATATGGTTGGGGGAATTTTCATTATCATCATCATAAAGTGAATAATTATTCTCTACTATGAGAGGAAAATATCATTATTCGTCATAAAATCCATTCTCCCAACAACAATAAAAACCTACTCTATCTGAGGCCCGCTCAACAATCTTGACCCAAAACTCTTTCAATTTTAACATTAATATTCCAATATAAGAGGATTATATGGAGAAGGAAATAAAACCCCATATATAGTATATTACAAACTATTATAATATGGCCAAGGGTTCGATGAAAGCTTTGAAGAATCACCATGGTATATTGGGAGTAACCAAGAAACTAGAGTTTTCTAATATATATCTTTGAATAATGTCTCTATCAACAAAATAGATAATGTGGATCAAGATGTAAATGATGAAGGATATAGTACAGAAAATATAACCTAATATAATGATGGAATGGGTGCACTAACTGGTGATGAACTCATGAATAACTAGTATAGGATCTAAAACCTGGAATGTTCTAATATTGACTTTCTACATCTATTAAGGAACACTGCCAAGGATAAATGGAATGAATTTTTTATATAACACTATTCATCAAAAATAGATTATATTCTTTCCACTAAGGAGTAGATGACATAATATGTGGATGAAAAAAAAATATCAGACAAATCGATGCATATCTACTCAGGGTAAACATTTCAATTTAGTACCATCTATAATCAGATAGGATTATCATCCTCCTACAAATCAAGGAAGATTCAATCCACCTACAAGATTATAATTTGAGAAATTGATTGATTCAAGATGTTGGAAGCCAGTATACTTTAATGAGTATGTCAAATATTTCTTCAACCTCCATCCAATACATAGAAAATCCCCCCCTCATATGAGTGATGACTCAATATTATCCCTAATAAATTATTAGTGGTTGATGAATGTAGGGACACATAATCAAGCCTCACCAACTACCTACACATGCAAGGTAGATCAGAAAAATATATCCCCATAATTCCGTAATTCCATTGAGTCATTGTATTCTCAAATAGAATCTATGGAAGTATGACTTGGAGCTGTGAATCGAAATAAAAATCAATATCCCGAATGGCTGGATGACACATTTCCTACCATTAATTTTTTTCAATCCTACATTTTCAAAATTTGATAAAGAGGGAGATCCATAATGGTATATCACTAAAATAATGTCTTGATACGGTCCAATAGTGGGTTCCCAAGATATATATAATGTTATAATGTTGATGCGTTTTGTACAAAATATGATATGGATAGACTTTGTTTTGTACATGATCCCTCCACCAAGATCTGTTTGAGTATGGTAAGACCTTCATTATCAATTACTTTATTATTTTAAATATAAACTATGTTAAACAAAATATTTCAAATAAAAAAACTACAAATTTTTAAAAAATGATAGGTTGTCTAACATCATTTTCATATGGAATGGATTAACCCATTCAATCATCTTCCTTCTCATATTAGGGAAATTTATAGAACTCTATGATTAAAATATCATTGATTATCTGTAGAGACTGATAATTTTGATGATGTATCTGAGAGGATTCCATGAGTTTTTAAGAAAATTATCATCATTTGTATGACTCCATTCAGTAGACTCGAGAGAAGTCTTTACTAATGACCTCAATATAAGGAAAATTATAAAAAAAATATAGAGGTTTTCATTCATACCCTCAATATCATAGAAGTTCTGATCAAATCACCTTGGAAGGTCCCAAATCACCCAACACATCATATCATGTGTAAAAAATAACATAATATCTATAATCAATAAGTAATAAGAAATCATTGTTTCCATGGATTATAGGAATGAATGAAAATATAATAATCCTTTGAAAATTAGTAGGTACGGGTTATTTCTCTCTATACATGGAAAATAAAGTACTCAAGCTGTTGTAACTCAGGAAACATGACAAGGACAACCTCACTAATCACCCCATCTACTGCCATTCCTATAGGAGGTTGGGTCACACCATCTAATATTTCATCATATTCATATTCATCCTCTAAATATTGTTTGATTCTAGATAGGTGTTGGAAAATATTTCAGAATAGGAGACCTATGTAACTTTTCCAAGTTAGGAGAAAAATTTTATTGAATAAAAGTTCTAACCAGGAATGAAATGAATTTCAACAATTGGTTGACTTAAAATACAGTTTTCTTTGAACAATCCACTCTAATAGAATATATCATCAACCCAATAATGATCCCTTCATTAAGAGAGGTGACATAAAATATTTCCCTCAAGGGTGCATGAAATCATCACACACATGAAGTGATAGGAGTGGAAGTGTAATATTCATCTCCTCTATAAGCTATGACCCTTTTATAATTATTCCCAACAATGTATGAAGAATGAGAACCTCCCCACCAAATGGAACCCTACTGCGAGGAATTGATCATATATGGTTCTATTAACATAATACACTTGGTATTCCCATTCTTCGATGATGAATACACATCTAATTATGAGTTCTCTATACCTAAATAGGATGCCAGAGGCTATCAATGCTGGAACTGAGGATACAAGGTATAGTGTTGGTGTGGTCGAACTAGATATCCCATTCACATATCCATAGAAGATAAATATGTAGTTGATACCTATGGAAAATATCTATACAAATATTTATAGAAACATAGAGGTTCCTTAGATCCCATCAATGGTCACTCCATCCCAATCATCATACATGACTGTCTAGAAGGGATCAAATTTTCTGATCATCCCCAACAATCTATATGTTTAGGGAAACCTACTCCACTAGAAGCCAAGGATCCACTAACCAATGCAGTAGAAATATACATGTGTGCCTAAAATTCTTCATATTCTAATCCACATAATGAAGAGGAACCCCACATTGTGAATGTAAAATGTCTAGTATATAAGTATAACATTCAAAATAGTTGGTGGCTATTTCAGCCAAGTTCTCAATCCTAGATGTGCTTCATATTTACAAATAACACAAATATGCACACATCAAAGACCTCAAGAGACAACACTATTTTGGTAAAGAAGTTTTTGTAGCTGAGGTGTATCGATGGGAGACCATGTCGTCATTATTCGATGCCTACATCATGTTTACGTATTAAGGTTATGAAGAGGTCCTCTAGGAACACATCAAACCCCTATATGTTTTATGAAATATTGAAAATTTAAACACCCAAAGAGAGATATTAAAAAATGATTTTAGGATCATAATTAGCCTAACACAAACCCTTCATTGTTTTGGATACACCCAAAGGGAATTATCTTTTATAAATATTGCCATTAAAGGGTATGATTTGATCGAGAAAATACCTACAAAGAAGATAAATCTAAAAAATCATTTTGGGATCCCACATCTAACATTGAGTTCATGGTTATCTAGAAAGACACTATATATAAATTCATACTATGAAGGCCTTGTATTTAGAGCCACATGGGGATACCTTCACCATTTCATCAGTTATTGAAATACCATATAGATGGGATGGTTGTAAAGATACATGTTCATATCTCTCCCATCGAGTCTTAAAACCCCTTAAATGTTGAAACATGTTTGTACAAAATGGAAGGAAAATAATGAATGGTGGATGAAAATATGAATTATGCATCCCTAATGACTTGGGGACCACACATATGAATCCATAAAGTATTTTGAAAAAATAGTATGTGTTACCCATATATGTGATTGAGTTAATATACATAATATTAAAAATATAGGACCCTTTTTTCCCCAGAGATAGTATAAAATAAAATAATCATCTTCAGAATCATTTTTTAGTGACTCTACCAGCAGTGGATGACAATGCCAGTTCCCATAGAGTCACTCTTCCTGAGAGTGATATATATTCCCTCATGTTATCTACCACACCTAAAAACACCTCAACAAACTTATAGATGTATTAATAAGATGATGACCTCATGAATTCCCTTCCATCATTTGAGGAATGCGTCTCCCCAACCATTGATGGGATGAATAAGACAAATATAGTAAGTTAACAATTCCTCTAGCCTAAGATGATTAGTTAAACTATAAATCTAAAATATAAAGATGTGTACATCACATTTTTAATAATCATATATATGTGTTTGTTTGGTAATATAATAAAATTTATGGACAAATCCCTAATGTAGATACACACTATATATGATTACTTGATGACCGTCAAAGTTTCAAGAAGACTACCATGAGGATGCACCCCTCCTATGTTACTAATAGAGAGTCAGAAGTAGACATGTTGTTAAAAGATTATTTTTTCATGTAGTAAAATACCCAATATGTCTCACCAACATCACCATTAAAATGAAAAATATCAGGAAAATTGTGGTCCACATCGATTTCTAAGAACATAACCAAAACATCGCAACAGATTATTTCCCATTACCGATTAATGAAACTGTGGGATTGAAAGCCCTTTTTTCATGTATTATTACTCTGGGTACAAATAAATAATTATAGCCCCTAAATATAAGAAATTATACACCTTCAGAGAACCCTATGGGATCTTTTCCCATTAGTACGATAGCTTTTAGATTGAAGAATGATGGTGGCACTTTTCAATATGGAAATAATCATATCTTCAAGTCCATATTAGGATGAATATAATAAATTTATGTTGACGAAAGTTTGGTAAATTATTTGTATAAATGTGATCTCTTAATTAACCTCCAAACATTTCTCAGAAAGTTGTGAAAACATAGTCTAATGTTGAACCTACCAAAATGATCATTTAGTATAATGCCAAGAAAACTCCTCATATTTTTTGTAAGACACAGTGACTTTAAGGTTGAACCTAAAAATAAAATTTCAATTTTAGAAATTTTACCCCATATAATCACAAAAAAAATGAGGGGGTCTTGGGGAACTTCTCCTAAATTTAGTTTTTCATAGCTAACAGGTCCATAAAATCTATCCCATTCAATATGTTAATGAATAAGGGTGTATCCTTCCAATGGTATGAGGAATTCCAAGAATCCTATGATAATATCATTAACTATCTACTACTCCCACTGGTCTTGAAGCCTTCATTTTATAGAAAACCAATCATCTTAAATCTCCCTTCCATGGAACCATCATTTGGCGATGTTATCATGTAAAACCTTGATACAGTTAATGGGAACAGTCTCTATTACCTTAGTCTAATGATTCTAGGAACATGGGCCCATTATTAAGATGTTGGGAAGTATTACCTCACACTCATCATTGAAATGAAATAGATGAGGCATTTATTTCACAACACGAATCCAACATGTTCTCTCATGTTGTTCTACTCATGTATGTACTTGGTAAATCAATGCTGAATAGGAGTTGGGAATTATGTCTAATTTTTCGGAAATAGTTTGAAATCCAGTTCATGTCGTATAAGTAAATGAAAGGGAAGGAACTGAATGATTTCTTTATGGAACATCCAACTCAATAAATTACAATATTTGACCCCAAACTATCAGAGGAGGAAGTTATTTTTTCCAATGATACATCCGAGACATGGGAGATGTATTTTAATAGCTCCCCCAAATTTCATATTAGAAAATGTACTAGAAAAACCAAATCTCAATCATGTTTATATAAGAATATTATTTATGCCTATTGAAAAAGATATTTTTTCTACACTTTATCACTATCTGAATGATGTATAAATAAAAATGTAAAATCCCAAGCCCTCATCACTGGTTTGGAAGTAAACATATTTCTATAGATACCCAACAAAAATATGAATATGGATTAATTGTTATTGAAAATGTATATCAATTTTTAATATGCCATAAAAATGACTATGTGGCCCCTATCACCTTCTAAGTAAGAGGACCGATGGAATAGTTACATTTTGAACCCACATTATATCATATCTCCAAATCATAGAATTCTCAAGTAGATGATCTACCTATGGAAGCAATATTTTAGTCCAACCTGGTTAAGATGATGTTGTATTTCACATCACACACTAGGGGATGGACTCATCATTCATTATCTATGACATGGAGGAACTCAATTTGATCAACACATCTCCAAGAACGATAAACTAATATCCTCCCCTAGTTGGATGGATACTAAACATTATTAACTTCATAATGGGATCCTCCAAGAAGACTGAGGTAGAAGGGAATGTATTTAGTGCCATAAAATAACATTACCCTTTAATATGTGATAAAAGAGAAAAAATCCTATATATGTGAGGGTTCAACGAACTCCTTATCATATGCATAGTATAATAAGAGATACCTTCCATCCTGTAAGAAGTCCACACATGCTCCTATTATGCTCACTAATTTTGGACCATGCTCTCACACCAAATCAAGAGGCTTCATTAGTTTTGGAAAAAAATGATTCATGAGAGTGTGTAGTTTATTGGGAAATGTCAAGCATTCCAAATTAATGAAAATTTGATCCATTAATCCTCGGAATATATAGATATATCTAAATATTCATGATTTTTTATCGTATGGGGAATGGATTTTGTAGGTCTATATCCCCCAGCCATGGATATGGATTTTATGTACACCCTAACTGCTGCATAATACTTTTCAAATTGGGATGAGGAAAATCCAATCAATGAATTCAGAATGATGATTCTAATCAACATCAAGAAGTCCAAAATCATTCCCATATATAGAGTCCCTAAAAAAATAAAAATGGAAAATGGAACCAATTTCTATTCTAGTAAGTTGAAACTAGTATACAAAGAGTACATGTTGTGTCCAACCAATCATCTCACTATCATAAAGAAGAAAATAGAAGATGGTCAATAAAGGAAATTAGTCCTATAAAGAAAATCATATCCATGATTAATTGACCTACCGTACAACAACACATACAACTACAAAAAAACATTGTATCCATTGGTGTACAAAACCTAGGTAGTGTTTCCCATAAATTTATAGTTTCCTCACATTGAATAGCCATATTTGGGAACCTCATAGATGATGAAAAGATTTCAAAGTGATTGGATGAATAGAGGATATTCGATGAGAAATTTTTTTGTACATTTAAAAACAATTAATCCCAAAAATAAATTAGATCAAATGGGACTTTAATGAAAATTTATATCTCTAATCATTATTTTATGGAGGACTAGTGATGTCCCTTATAAACTTAAAGATACATAGGAGGAAAAATCCAAAGCTAGAACCAAAATGGGAAGGCCTTATATTATACATAAGGTATGTCATAATGGATCATACCCATTGGCCATGATTGATAAGGAACATATTACACACACACCATGATGAGATTATTTAATAAAAACGGTGTGTACCTACCTTCATGCATTATTTACATCTAATCCACATTAAATTATACTGTACAGAAAACATCCTAACCACAGGATGATAAATTATACAGAAAACATTATGACCCCATGATGTCAAACTATAATAAAAAGGTACTAGAATGTATATATTTTACTGAAAAATATATCACATCTTGACCGAGTGACATTAAACTTTATAGTAAAGGTCTTGTAGGAATGATGTTAAACCACACAATGTCTCAAATAATGGAGTCATGAAATTAAAATGTAATGGGACATTTACATATCGGATGATAGTAAACAAAACATTATATTTCCTTACCACATTAAATTAAACTATCTGGGAAACATTTATCACCAATAATTCACTTCACAAGATATAGATCATTGGATAATGGAAATGAAGATCCCCCAAACCATTGTGTGAGTCAGACCAACATAGGGAGTCTCCCTTAAAAGAACTACGCATGGATTGATTGTTGTAATCATGGATATATAGTGAATCCAAGATCCCAAATCTTAGATCAAAACATAATATATCTTTCTTGACAACAGAAAATTAGAAAATGAGGTAACATTAATTCAATCTTTTTCAATCTAAGTCACCTTCTTCCATAGTGTATGATTTTTAACTATAAAACTGATTCAATCACCACATGAAACTAAACTACATTGTTTTTCTGTAAGAATTTATGACATTATTATAATCACAATAAGATAATTTGGGATTCCAATATCCTATATCTTGGAAAAACACCCATTTGATACAAAATTACCATATCCATTCTTTTGACTATTTCTATGTGGTGTGATAACACATTTCTATTCCTTGTTTCTGACTCCAAACATAGCTCACATGGGCTTTGGAATTTTAGCAAGAACCTCACTGCATGATCAAGATATGTCAATTCATAATATGGTGTGCATGGTCCTATAAATAAGGCCTTAAATTGTGCACCAAGAGTCCCTTTTGAATTTTGTTAAACTGTATGGTTGATTTACAATGAATGACATAAAACTGTGCATTACCATGGTCATTTTCTGAGAGTACCAGTACCGTTGTTGATCATCTCTCAATAAACCATTATTAATGAACTCTATGTGGCATGATTCATGTCACATCATGATATATAGAGACACCCAGGTCACGGTCATGGGATTAGATTCAATATTAAATTTTGACATCAGGGAACATACATCCTTACCACTTGATTCTAAACTGCATTATTTCTTATGATCTACATTTGTATCGATTCATCTAATCAACAAATATATAGTGAAACGTGGATCTCCAAACCAATGTCTAGGTAGAATAATAAATGGAAACAATTCCCCCATATATATATGGTTCATGCCTGCATAGAGTGTATCTGATTCAAGAACTATGTGTTTCTTGAATCTTATCATCACAGGATACGTAGGGAGGACTGGATCTCCAATACTAGGTCCAACTGCAACAATCATTGGGAACTATTCCAACATGTATGTATGGGTTATAAATATTTGGATAATTTTCCAACTATGAAAAATGTGTGGGTTGATTCCTATCATCATATGATATGTTGTGACACCTAGACCTCAAATACTAGGTCTGTATATAATAATAAATAGGAAACCGCCACCATATTTAATGGGTTAGAACATTATGGAGAGTTATTTATTCAATATATACGTGCATCTTAATTCCTATCATCATAGGATACGTTCTGATTCCAGGATATCCAATATATAGTCCAGCTACAACAATCAATGGGAGAAATTCCCCCCCCCCTCTAAATATGGTTCAGTCCTATATAGAGAGTTCACCATTTAACAAATTCGTGTGGCTTGATTATATTCATCAAAATATTGGTAGTGACACCTAAACATCCAATCATGGGTCTAGATAATCATTCAACAAGAACAATACACCCTCTTAGTATGGGTTAGACCTACGTAGAGTGGTTCACATTCATGAACTATGTTTTCTAGATTCTTATCATCACATGATAACTAGTGATCCAAGGATTTCTTATACAATGTCCAAATACAATTAATAATGAAAACAATTCCAACCCCTACATATGGTTCAGAAGTGTGTGGATGGTTTTCCATTCATGTTCAACATGTGGATTTATTTTTTTCATCACATGATACATAGTGATTCATAGATCTCCAATTATGGGTCCATCTATAAAAATAAATAGGATCAATGCCCCCATCTTCATATGGTTTAGACCATCATGGAGATTATTGGATTCATGATCTATGTGCAGCCTCATTTATATCCTCATTAGATACATAGTGATGCTTGAATCCAATCATGGGTCAATATACAATAATAAATGAGAACAATTACACCTATGCATATGGGTAAAACCGGCATGGATGAACTATGTGCGGAATTATTCTTTTCATCATAGGATACTTAGTGATTATTGGATCTCCAATCCAGGGTTCAACTACAAAAATAAATAGGAAAAATTCCCCTTATGCATATGATTCAACCCTATGTAAATATTTTACCATTATTGAACTATATGTGGCTTGATCTGATTATCATAGAATACATAGTGTTGTATAGTTCTCCACTACATGGTCTAGAATAAAAATATTAGAACTGTACCCCTCCATGTGTCCTGGTGAGACATATATAGATATCTTTTCACATAATTACTTAATTATGTTAAAAAAAGAAATGAGAAAATATCCCCACCACATGAACTTAAACTACAATGATAACATATTTGTCACATAAAATTAAAATGGAATGGAAAATGAATCACCACTACTTGACATTAAAAGCTATATATCATCACCCATCATCATTCCTCATCAAAATATCATATTATCCTAAGCCTGATCAACAAGATAATGGGGTATTCTCATCATCTATTATGGACATCAACCTATAAATCACAATTCATGAGTTGAGCATCTCAAGATCCCCCAACCTTTCATGGATCTAAGAAAAGGACACTCAAATTCAAGGGCCCCTGTGTTTTACTATTCATGTATTCCCTTGGATTTTATATATAACCCTCTGGCCATCAACCAAATGTTCCCAAACATAAAAAGGGCTATATAATCCTTCTGATCCATGACATCTGATTGAAGGAATTCAAAACCATTGAGTATTTTGGGTCTTCCTCAAATGATAATCCCATAAAATTTCACATTGATTGAGAACCTCAAGCCCTGATTGACAACATTTTTGTCCCCCACAAATAACAATGTAGAAGTAATATTGACCCTCAGTATCCTAATTATATTATAATGCATCATTACCCTCCTAAAAGGTCCACATGCATCATTCTATTATATTATGTGCACTCTAGTCAGAGTTGTATGACTTTAATCGTTATCCTTTGATGGTCCAAGTTGCAAGACCATAATACATGTAGTAAAATCCATAGAAAACATGTTAGTTTGAAAACATTAAATGGTATTTGTGACAAAAAGTCAATTATATACTGGCTAATCTCTTCATCTAATGTGTTTAGGATAAAACAAAATACATAAATAAATGATTCATAAAGATTATTGGTCCTACTGTATGGCCCAAGTAAATGACGAGTCATGCTCACTAAACACCATAATCTAGGAAATATTTATAGTAATGATTTTCCCATCTCTTAGCTACCATAATATGTTCATTATGAGGAAACACAACCATTAGGGTGATAAAAAACATCATGAATGTTACACTTTCTATAAATCACATTTCATGATTTAAATTCCTTAGATAATCACAGACCATCCATATCCCTTGGATGAGGATATACATATTCAACATACCCATTGTTGGAAAATTCATATCTTCCTCCGATTCATTAATATGTTCCCATGGACATCCACCAAATGGGGAACAACATTCAATAAGGGTTGTATAATCCAAGTGATCCCTAATGTAACTGTTGAATAATTCAACACTCTATAGTTTTTGTGTTCTTCCATGATATGATTATATCACATCGTTAATGATGACCTGATAACATCATATCATGATTTAAAACCCCCATTTTAGGTCTATTCATGTGTATTAGACATCTTCAATGTTATGTCTTAATTTTTAGTACTATTTCTCATAGTATTTATGTGAAACTATTTTTAAAAAAAATTTGTTCAATGAACCATGTGCCTGCAAACCACATGGAGTAAGTCTTGATCATATCCACGAAAAGATATATTTCCCAAGGGAAGAAAAAAACATCAAGGATAGCTTTCACTCTTCTTACTACATCAGTTTCCAAGCATTTTAATCTTTAAAAATACTTCATGACCCTTGGAAAAGAGTGCGGAAACTTCTATTTGAGCATAAAATTAACACATAAGGATTTGACCAAAAAACCCAAGATAACTACTCTATCTAAGTAATGAACTATGATTCCCATGTGTCTCGATGATAACATCAATGAACATATCACCTCATGGTGTTTTGGTTCATCCTCAGCATGTCTTCCCTAATCCATATTCCTTAATAAAAACTTTTGGCATATGAATTACGCCGCCCATAGTCAATCATTTTTTAGACACTTATTCCCTAATATTTAATCTTCACAAATATCTTCACCAATGAAATCCCTAAAATATTTCATATCCCATTGAAACGAGTGGGGATACCTCTGTTTGAATATGATATTGACACATAATGTCATTTACCTATCAACTAGAGGTATCTCATCATTTTAGGTAAGGAACTCTAACCCTCATGGGCCTTGACACCACTATAAAAAACATAACTTTAGGGTTTGTCAGATCATTCATAGAATATATATTCCATATTCCATATTCAACATTTATGTTCTGAAATTACGACTCTAAACTCCAATGTATTTTATTTTCTAGTATCATGAAATTAAACTGCATAGAAAATTTATGTCCTTCCCACATGATATTAAATTGTATGGAATATGTCATTAACACATGATGTTAACCAACATGACAAATGTCCTTACCTCATTATGTTAATGTGTATAGTGAAAATTATATTGAGAATTGTGTTTTGCGCATAGTATAAAGTAAAAACTAGATGATTATAAATTAAAAGTGATAGAATGTCTACATTAGAAGACTCCATACAACCAGTTATTGGAATTATGAGATAATATACTCTAAAACACATGAAATAGAAGGTCCATTCTAGGAGAATAATAATAAATTACAAAATGGACTTCTTCTTGAGATCATAAAATATCCAAATAAAAAATTCACAATTATTTCCTAGTTAATACTCAATAAAAGAACCCTCAACAAAAATAAAGTCTCTTTTCACTCGACATGCATTTTATGTGTTATGGAAATTTTTATTAATCATAAATAAATTCACAAAACATTTTATTCCATGATCCCATAATAGGGAGTCATGGGAAAAATATTATTTCATTCACAGTAAGACTTACCCTATACAATGATTAAGAAAAACATAATGGAAATATAATGAATGATATAGAAATTTTGTTTGGACCATCATCTCTCCAAGGATAAAATCAAGATACTATTACTAGGTCCAATAACTCCAGAAACATATTGTGAATTCTCTCTATAGGAAAAATATTTTACCCAGATTAAGCATTTAAAAATCAGGTGATATTAATACTATTGGTTTTGGAATATCAATAAGTAATATCATGTTGATGGGAATTCTAAGAAATATATCCCCTTATTTATGAATTCAAATCATGGAATTAATGTTTAATTTGTGTTATGAAAACGATGGGTATCATTTGTGATCTATAAAAAATTGGTTCAATGAAATGACATGTGTGTTATAAATAAATTAAAAGTAGAGAATGTCATATATTGTTTGGAAGATCTGTTCATTGATACCATGTAGAAGTATGAACCTCCACAATCCAAAATCTATTTGGTATATAAAAAAGTAAAGGAAAAGAAAATAAATTATGAACCCATCAAAGCATCACCCAAAAGACAAATTCCATATACGGGAAGAATAAATGACAAGGGGTAGATCTAGGGTTCAAATGGGAGAAGATGCTTCAGATCTTCATTGTCAGAATGTATAATATATAGAGGTTCAACATTATGATTCCCAGAAATCATGCACCTATGACTAGCCATGCAAGAAGATATATGGGAACTGGATTCCATCTATATAAAAGTAAGAAGTATATATAAAACAAGGTAAGAATCTACTCTATAGATATTCACTACTCCAATATCATTTTGTTATTTCATGAACCATGAGGGGTTTCAGAACCACATGACCCAATATAGTTCTTGTGAACCGAATTCCCCTGGGCTCTATCCACCACATTACTAATCATTATAATAATGACAAAATGAATATAATATTTTCATGTGAACTAAATATGATCAATTGACCACATGATCAACTCATAGGATCATTCGAAACCTAAAATCCAACAATATAACTAAGGACCTATGTAAAGTCTTGAGAAATTACTGAGAATTTATTGGGGGTTTGTCTAATCATTTAATGCAGGAAATTGGATTACTTGATTAGTTCTATTGAATATTCCTCTCAAATACTTTTGGATATTTAGTTTCTAGAAATATATATTACGACCAGTTCTTATAGAGAGGTCCTGAGTATAGGATCTTAGAACGTGGTCCTCCATATGTTTTCATAATGAGTTGAACCACAAGATCCTTCAGCGTTGAATACCCAATATAATTATCCACCCCTTTGACCATTTTTTGCTGAGATATTTGAGAAATACAAAATGTCACCAAGGAGTGAAAACTTTACCCAATAAACTGATAGATGGATGGACTATGGACTCAGGTGGTCATTTACATTCCCCTAAACTAAGCCCTTTTCCTTATGTATGATTCTCCTTAGTGTGTGAATTGGTCGAAGCCCTCTAAATGAGCATATGAAAATATATAATGTAATAAATAACCAAATAATGGGTATTATTTTTTCCACAAAACAAAGTAAGATAAGTTGGGAGAGTCATATTGATTTTGTACACTTCAAAAGGAAATTGGATCGCATGACCTTCAGATGGTCATGAAAATAGGTCACGTGTAGTTCATGATCTTCTCTGGATCACATGTGTCCCCTTTGAAAAATAATTCCTATTCTAGTGGAAGAATACATAAAAGTTCTTGTGACCATGTAGAGGCTTCTAGGTGAGCTTCTCTAAGTCATGCAACATTACAACTATTGGATTCTGATAAATCATAAACAAAACCTTATAAAATAAATGAGGTGAAAGGTAGAATCCCTATGAGAAGAAGAGTTATAGTGATATTCATTTGATATGATCATGTGATATTTTTGACTTGATGAATCCCTTAGTGGAATTTATATCCTTACAATAAAATTTTCATTGACATGTCACCTTCATATAGGAAAGGGCTCCACACATATGAATTCAAAAATATATTTCCTATATGGATCCCTAGACTAGAAAAGTGGTTTACAATATAATTTCTCATAGGACACCATGAGTAAAAACATTGATCATGTGGTGAACCATAGACAATAATAATGGTTTCTCTTGATAAAACATCCCATGATTCATGAGATATCCTCCCCTTGTAGAGTAAAAAAGGTAATAAAAATGGAAAAGGTGGAATCCTCTTATAAGGGGAAGGTGTGATGACCTTAGAAGAATGGTGTCATATTCCTCAAGAGATAATCAATTATCATGTGATCCTCAATAAAAATTCCATCATGATCTCACAAAGGTCCTTAAACATGTCATTCTGATCTCATGGAGTTCCCCTTTATAAGGTATCTTAATCTCACAAAATACCACATACAAGTCATTTTTTATCATAAGAAATCCAATAAATGGGTTCCTGATCTCGTAGGGACTCGAATACATTTCATCCTCACATTTTAAATACTCATTGAAATATAAATATTTTCAGGGAAAATACCTTTGATCAGACAAGGTCCACAAAACATGAAAATGATAGCACATTCTCACATCTATTTTCATTATGTGGTTTCATGGATGATCCTTTAAGGAGCATCTTATGTGTGTGTTAATGAAAAACCTACACCAACTCTGAATCATATTTTAGAGATACATGATATGTAAGGACGAATTTAACCAATGTTTTTGGGCCTGTGAATCCCCCAATTTTTCATTCATCTCACAGACCACATGTGACTGCTACAAGATAGTGGAAGAGAAGGCTTCTCAGAGTGACCGATCATGCAATAACAAGGATATTTTAACTTGTAAAATATATATAATTCATTGAGGTACCACAAATCATGAATATGTGCCTAGTGTGATCTCTCTATAGATCATGAAAATGGATCTCAATATATCGTCTAGGTTAGGAAAAAGAGTTCATGCTTGTCAAATTGGTCACAAAAATCCTAAAATAAACTAAAATAGAAAAAAACATTATGCACATATGTAATAATGGCTTGAACAAATACTAAATAACATGGTACACATATGTGAAGATGGATATAGAAGTGTTTATGCACTTCCCAAGACCAACCCAGGTCATGAAATACAACTAGGAAATAACTTCCATGTCATGTGACACTATCTCTACATATCATATGTATCATGTGATATCACTTGCACATGTCAATAATATAATGTGATTCCCTTTGGGCATGAAACCTATTTTTTATGAAGTTCTACGAGGTTTCCATCAATTGTTTGTGAAGTCCTATGGTCTTGTTGGCCAAATATTATAATGTCCCCAAGACATTTCCCCATGTTTTCTGATGGAATCGGGGATTGTAAGCTAGGTCTCACGATGACCTCCAAAAATGTCCACCTTCGATCATGTGATGCCATATATACCTATAATCCCTATCTCATTATGTCCTTTATACATGCCAGACAAGGTATATGATGCCCTTTGGAAAAGTCAATAAGATCATGCAATAGCCTCCAGATATTTCATCATTAATCATGTTACATCCTCCATATATGTTAGCCTCAATCATGTGACACCCTCTAAAAATATTATCGTTTATCATGAATTGTCTTCATTAAATGTCATTAATATTATAAAATTTCCTTCATAAAAGGCATCTTGGTAATCTGATTGTCATTTGGAATGTACATTAGTAAACCAGTACATATCTAGAAATCATTTGACATGTCATACAAACACCCCATACATGTTAGGAAGAAAATCAGTACATGTGAATCTCGCTTCCTATGACATGGTAACCTATTCTAGTGGATATATTCGGGCATACAACATACTATACTATGAGAACTCTAATTACTTCCATAATGAAAGATAAATAGGTTGACTTTCTAAAGTCTAATATCTAATTTTAATCTATGTATGTTTAATTACCTCAATGTCTCCAACATTATAACCATCAAGATCCAATCTAACCCATGGGATTATCATTCTTCCCAATCGATCATCAGATTGAGAATACAACTTAACTATGTTGACTGTGATTCTTACCATAACATGGATATGTCGGATTCATTCCTATGGTCTGACATCCGCATCAAACACCCTATAAATATTGAACCATTAATTATACCCCACATCCACATTCATTGAGACTAATTACTTATTATCACTTGTTTCTAACGCGGAGCATGGATCACATGGGTTATTTATTTTCAATTATCACAACATTTTCATCAATAAACTCAACTAGATATGGGAAATCTATGTATGCAGTACCCATTTAGTGGAATGATATGAAATCCCATGTAAAATAGTTTCCACATTGAGGTATGTCCCAATGACGTGATAAAACTATGATGAGTCTGATTCCATCCATAACCAGGATATATAAGTCACCTTCATGAGGCTTCATCTCAACACATGACATGTAATTGACCTCATATATTTCCAGTACTCTTGATTTTAAAAATAACGGATTTGATGAACTTTGTTGATTCTTATTCCTTCTATTAACAAGATATATAGGATGAATGGTAAATGTTCAATTCAATCCATGATATATTAATCACCACCTAGGATGAAAGTAATCTCTAGAGTTCATTGTTATATGGATTCAAAAATAATACCCGTTAATGAGAAATGGATAATGAACCATAGAAACATACATATGGACTCATTAAGAAATCCCTACCCCATTTACACAAAGAAGGAATCAAAACTTCATAATGTTTTAGGGCAACTGGTCATATGTCGGGATTAGGAACAGATTCATGAATGTATATTTAATCAATAAGAGTGTCCTGGAATAGGAAAAAATTCCACCAAAAATAGTTTAATGACCCCATCCTTCCATCCTCATAGCCAGTATGATTTACAATGTATCATTAGGCCCAAAATCATAATCATCCACCTTCCTTTGGAATGCTAGTCCATAATCAGATATGGATGTTGGAGCCACTTGTAGTTTCAATGAAAAGAAATCATGGTGAATCCAATGTGAAGAATTTTGTAGAATATTTGTCCCCCTCACAACCAATCATTAGTAATTTTAAAACCCTTTTTCCCATGAAATAATAGAAATGGTCGTTTTTCTAAACATGACAACAAGCAATCTGTGGGAGTTATGGATGATATCTAATGTCCTGAATCATCCTTTGATTATGTCAAATGATTATCATCCACTGATATGGTACTATATGAAATTGACCCTTATTATATATTACATATCTATGAATGGGAACTTTGATAAGATGAGGATATATTTTTCTTGGTGAGATATAGATTGTGGTCTAGATTTACCATGTCTAAGTCAAAGGAGTCCTCATGATTCTTATCTATTTTTCCATAGAGATGAATATTATAGTTGATATCATTGTATCATAATGATGTCGATTCATAGGGTCCATATAATGTTTTTTACAAATGATTAATGGATTCAAGGACATTTTCAAATATCATGGTAGGAATATTAAACCATTCCAAATCATTTTGTTTTTCTCAAGTATTGCTTACATAAAATATTACTTGTCTTACTATTGAGGAAATATATGGTTTGCAGCCACCCTTATGTATTATAGCGTTCCATGAAGGACCCTGAGTTTAAATAATAATATTTAGATGACATTATTTGATATTTGTTGGTATATGCGCCCACTATAGGATACATACTAAAATATGTATGGAACATTCAAAAATATTCATAAGTGTATGAGCCTACCCTAAAGTGGGAGTCAAATTATGATAGTAAACCTACATTTGAATTAAAATATATGTTGGTTTTTAGTTATATCTTCATAATAATATAATAATCTTATAAAATTGGATAAGGAATATTTACCCCCAAATGTATCACCTTTACGTTGTGAAGATGTGCTCATTCATTGAAAGGGATAAAAACATGATCCAAACATCTTTTGAGCACCAAAATATGATAACATTTTTTTATGAATTGTATAATGAGAATATGTTCATGTCCCTATAGAACATGTACTAATTTATAAGCTTGAACACTGTTTTCATTTTTTAATATGTTATTAGATTATTGTTATATATGTGATTAGGATATGCGCCTCTCATGATGTGTCTATAAAACGCTATTGGTGGAACCAAATTGGAATTGAATTGTTATCTTGAAAAAATTATTCTCCAATCACTAGAATATATTGATGACCATATTTAATGGGATTAAGGATATAAGCTTTATCTATGTTTCTACTTAATTATGCAGAAGAAATGATATGACATCAGGACTAAGGATATGTGTTAGACCCATTGTTAAAATCATAATATACTAATTAGTCTCATTTGTGACTCTTAGGATATGTCAATGATAAAGAAGAGACTGAGAAAGAATATTGGTATGTTGTTCTAATTTTTCAATAATATAAAGAAGGATTACTTCAATTGATGTGGGAATATATCTATACTAATTTGAACTTTTTTTTGTATGAGTATGAATATTTCCTTTATATGGTGGAGAAACAATGTAATCATGGCCCTGAGTTTCATTTATTTAGGGTAAATGTCCATCAATGTGTTTCAGAATATGACATGTCTCATGGGATGTGTCTATTATATATATGTGAACCTAATATATGAACATAAGAATGTGTGTGTTATCCCTAACAAAATATTGGATATGATGACTGGACTAATCATAGGGGAAAGGTGTATAGACCCATCCCTCAAGTGTTGTATCATAATTCCCATAGTGAGACCTTCATGAATTCCTAGAATGAGATTTCGAGATGAAGATATTATTTTTAAAATTAGATGTTAGATGATAGAGATCTGAGGTTCTGTGGTGATGCTAGAATATCTTAGTGGGGGGATCCCTCTTTCACTAATCATAAAGAGTTTTGTCATTGAGGGGTTCCCTTATATATTTTAGATATTAAAGGCATGCATTTTCACATTTTGGGGAAAGACACGTAAAATTTCATTTGGTGGAAATGGGTTCCACCAGTATTATTTTTAGCTTTCTTTACTGAGTTGGTTTTCTATATTTCATTATGTAAAGACTCTTATGAGAAGCCTCTGGGGTTGTGCAAGTACCATTATAGAGATATTCCTTAACCATTTTGTTAATTACATTCTATTAGTTACATTGAGAGGGTGAAAAGTCCCTCTAAGTAGGTAGTTCTGTTCCATTTTTAACACTAGATGTGTAAGGATGAGCATTTGTTGAAGATTTCATTTTTTTTGTATTGAAGTGACCTCTCGAAGACATCCTCATACATAAAAAAAAATAATACAAGAATACTTATCAGTGAATCATCAATGATGAAGATAATATTAACTAAAGTAGTATTTCATTCTTCATGATTATAAGTTTCACATATTTTCCACCATTTTTTAATACATATAGTATTGATGAGGGAATATGGTGGTGGTGAAGTAATTTTGACACCACTATTTTCATGATTATTTTATTCATACCATGTTAATAAGGTTTTGTTTCATATGTGTTTGAAACCAATGGGAAAATTTCACAGTGGTGGTTTAATTTTTTCACTTACCTCCTACATGATGATAAGAACCACATCAAGTCCAGCTTTTATTTCTTTGATGCATATGGAAATGAAGGGTGATTTTGAAATTGGTGATCTTATCCTGATAGTAACCATATTCATGATTATAAAATTCACATTGGTTTCGCCATTATTTTCTGAGGTACATTCATTTCCACAGTCATTGTGAGTCAATTTTGACCCTCTTTCCAAAGGCAGGTAACCCTATAGGCATTACCAGTAATGCCTTAGAAAACCATAGAATTCAACTAGATAAGAATTTTGGCTCACCACACACTTTGGAGTGGTTTTTTTCTACATTTGTAATTTATTAAATATTTAACACATATTCGTGAATCCTAACTAGTAATGTTACAAACACTATCATTCACCCTTATTAATGATTGTCTATTGAATATGGAATGATAATTTATTTTTAATCCTTCATATAAGAGATATTTAGAATTTAGATTCATCTAGGGGGTAATAGGTATTTAGTGTCGGGATTAGGCACATTAAATGAGTTTCCTATGTACCCCTATAAAGGGAATCACAACACAAGTAGTTCAGTTCCTCTTAATGGGATGTTTCATGTTATAAAGTCATATGAAAACAACTAATCCAGATATTTTATCATTATATAGTAAGTATACCTATGTGAAAGGTGTCTATAGATTGTTGGATTGGTTATTAGGAAAGAGAGGTCCTTTTGGGTTCAACTCATAGGGATTCTGGACCAATGATTTCTGATTGGTATCATAGGGAATATAGCCCTAGGAGAATGGATCCCATCAGGATTATGGATCAATGAGGATGATATTCTAAGATCCAAATGGTATATATCCTCCCATATGGTATCAAAGTTCTATTAGTAACATCACCCAATAAGGATATTAATGGGGTAGTTGATGATTTTGGGATTAAACCTTACAGATTCATCCTACATAAATAAATTTTATTGGAATAAAAGCCCATGTAGTTTTTTAACATAGTTAAATTCATGTGATGAGACTATACCATGTATTTTAACAACATGTTGTAATGAAATTTTCAGGAATTTTCTCCTCATTTGTCTTTGGATTCCTATTTAATTAAAGGTACACAAATATATAATAAAGTGGGTCTTTGAATCGATGCTTCCCATGGAGATGATACCAAGACGTACACCTAAAGAGGAGTCCTAAAACCTATATGGGTACATTTGGTGAGAATATTATGAAGGAAGTATATTCACCATTTGAAATATGTTCTCATGGGAGATGTGTTATGAAATTATATTGGATAAGGAACATGAACCATTAAAATGAATCCTATAAAACCTATTTATTATAGGAGTTTTAGTCCATGTAGTTCATATTTTTCATCAATAATTTGTCCCCATGAATGTACAAATAGAATGGTCTGGGCTTATACATAAAATGTAGGGCCACTTTGAAAGGAGGTTATGGTTAGGGATTATTCTTAGAATATAAGAACATAAGTAAATGTGATTATTTTTTCATTACACCCAGAAAGGATTATCACATTAACTATTGGGAATGGTAAGAGATTTTAACTAGATTTGGATTCCACTTTAAAGGATTCTTGGTAATGTATAGCACCATGAATGGATGCCCATTTTGAATGATGTTTATGGTTGGGGATTATAAATATAATGGAGGACCACATTAAAATATTCATTGATGGGGAAATAATTTTTATGGATCCTAATTTTTAAATATGTTCGATGAAAATGACCTGATCAACCTAGATCATTATGCCCACATGAGTCTTTCTTGATGCGGGAAAAAATAGATAAGGGAGGATCATGCAAATTTCCCGGGGGAATGGTAATAGACTATAACATGCCTTACACAAGAGAGACACCCTATACAAGGGTGATAACTATAAAATTATTGATTAGGGGGTATGGAAGGTAGGAGGGATATTTCCTTCAGTAAGAATAACTAGGGGATTACTCTATAATGGATTCTCAGATCTGACCCAACCCATTAAACAGAAAAGGAATCCATAATGAACTGAAACAAATCTCTTTTGAATTTCATTTAGAAACCCTTATTATCAAGTTAATTCATAATTTTGAGTTCCCAAATGTTTCTAAACATCAAGGGTTTCATACAAGAGGTTCATTTTATCATGGGAATTCACAATATAATTTGTGAGTCCTAGTATTTTTTCCTTAATTTTGAGTGCTAGGAGGCTATGGGGGATGTTTTATTGATGAATTTTTAGGGATTTAACCATGGAAAATGAATTCCATGGTGATATTAAGGAATTATAAATATATTGGTACATAAATACTTTTAAAAGGATCCTATGTTTTGTGAGGACATATAGTAATAATGGAGGATCCTAGAAAATGTGTTTGTAAAATGACAATCGCAAAAGTGGAAGCCCAAAATGGTATGATCACATTTATATAAAAGGGTATCATGATAAAATCACATGTTTCATAAAATATCATAAAAATGGTGTTTATTTCATGGGTATTGGATTAAATAGAAATATTATCATGGGTGGGGATCAAGTGGTGTTCTTCTGTTGGATTTTTAATTCTGAGAGGCTCTTATTGGCTGTAGGCTCCTAGTTTACCTATTTAATTTTCCCCATCAAGTTTACATTTTTTCATCCTTTTGATTTAATTTTTCTTAAGTATCTATTATCATAAATATAAACTCTGTATTTATAGTTAATCATAGATAATGTAGCATGGGTAGTCAATCCGACACATGAGGACACATGGATTTCTATTGACGAGCCATTTAGAAGGATTGATTTTCGTAGTAAGAAAGCTCGAACAAAATTGGAAGAGGCCCATAATCGATCCAAAAAATGAAAATCAGGTCTTTCATCCACGAAAGGATGTTTCTTAGAATATATTACCTCAAAGACTCACAATGGTTCTGCCTCTCTACTGTAGAAAAGATGACATTAAACTATTACAGTCAAGTCCTGTCATGGGAAGGCCTCATCTTTGATCTAAATGAGAGGGTGTGTATCAAACTTTTTTATGATTTCTCAATGAAATGGATCTCATATAAAAATCATGATTTATTCCCTTGATATTATTTAAATTGTTTTTTTGAAAACATCGAAGGTTCTTTTATCATAATCTATAACTTGTTTCGAGTTTCATTCTTAAAAGAGAATATCGATGATCATTTTTATCAAATCATAAATAAAATATATTTTTAACATTTTCCATGTGAATACCTATTTTCTAAAAATATTTTTTTCATATATAATACTTAGTTTCTAAAAATTAATGCTTTTATAAATGAAAATATTATTATTTTTTATTTGTAAAATATTCTAATCTAAATTATTTTTATAATTATCCCAGATGTTTCTTATATCCCAATAATGTTTTCATAATTCCCCTAAAATTGGCTTTTTTCTAAGTACACATCTATTGAAATATATTATACTTTACTATGGATATTATCATAATGTAATCATACATCTTATTTAAGTAGATGGTATATGTAATATCCTTTTCTTCTTAAGGAGTAATCCATCACGAAAATTTTAATGCTTATTCATACACTATACATGATGCTAACATTGTACACAATTCCTATCCTTTTTTAATAATCTATATTGATTCAATGGATATAAAGGTGTTCACCAAGATTCCATACATCGATTAATTTGGGAAAATTATTGGTTTAAATATTTACATTTATTTATATAATGGAAAAATTATATTCTTTATTATCACGATTGAAGGTTATTTACATATAGAATTTCATGATGTTATTAGAAACAAAAATGTTTCCCTTTATTTTATAATTTATTGATTATAGATGTAATTAGTAATGATTTCATTTTTGAATCAAAATGAAACGCATTTTATATCTATGGGTTCTGTAGGATATGTGGAATGAAACCCCTTTTCATGCCATGTGTTCTTTATTATGAGAATCTGAATGATTTCCTTTTGTAGTGTTTTTTAATATTTTATTTCCATGGGTTATTTATGATGTGAAAATAGATTAATTTTAGGTTTCAAAGATTAATATAAATGATGATTTATGTAGTCTTATATCTCCCTTCAATTCATTGGTTTGTTGTTTATATCACAAAATACAATTATTTTTGAGTAAATATTAGTTTCTTATAAACATGGGAACTATTACAGTGGCCCAGAAATCTAGTATTCAACACACTAATGTTTTGGAAACATTTCCATGATGTTTCAAGGTTTTTTACTTATTCTCATAATTGTGACAAACTCTAATTCATTATGATTATTGAATCATATTTTTTAACCCTTTTGATTCGTTTATTAGGTTATTCAATGATATATTCAATGATACTATGATATATAAATATTCAGTACTATATCACAGTTACACCCATATGAACTTATTTAGTTCACTTATGATATTTTACTATTGTCACTTATGTTTACTATTTATGTGCAACTACGCTAACCCCTTTCATAATTTTCTACATACCCATGTTATTTTATGTGAGTATAATGTATAATATTTTTATTAGGGAGTCTAGTGTAGCTCAATAATTAGTAAATGATCATATTTATGGTAAAATAAGAATTTCATATTGCTTGTCTCTAAGATACTAAACGCTTTGATCCTATGGTTGTGAAACTATTATGATATGTATTATTTAAATAGTGAGTTTATTATACTATTTATGACAAGTTTATATTGGGTATTTATATACTACCTTCATAATCAAGATCAATTCTAATAAAAACATCACATTACAATAAATAAGTGATGTAAAATTTATATTTGATACCAATGATTTAGTGTAAGAAAAATTTTATTCATCATAATAAATACTTGTTGTGGTTTAACTAGCATCATGTCTCCTTTTATAATCCTCCAAGCATTGGGGAAAATTCCCCTTCTAATTATATGTTTGTTTTTAATGGAATCATTTTAATTCCGTTGAAATGGTGAATGTATTTTGTTTTAGTATAGAGATTAAATTTTTTAACTTTTTTTGTAATTTTATTCTTTTTCTACTTATATTGACTATTTTTAATATTTATAATCATGGAATGATGTGACATTTTTATGTGGTTTTTCAATTTCCAAAACATATTGAGAATCGAAGGAAAGGTCAAATAAGTCTTTTACATATTAAAGTTAATAAAGAGATGATTATATAATCCTAGAAAAGATTAACTGATTTTTTTATTTCCAAAAAATCCATTCATGGGAGTCTATGCCTCTATAAATAATTAATTTTTCCAAAAACATTTTTATTACATGTGTAGAAACTGGTGTTCCTTTAGACCACTTTCACTAGAAATGACCTTTTTCTTTATATTATTAAATTCTATCTTTTCCTTGAGAAATATCTTTATACATTCAGTCATATTGAATGCCTTTATTGACTTATATTCATGTAAAGCTCATGTATCATTGTACATATCATTAAACATGATATATCCAAAAAATCATTCAAACCATTCTTATAGGTATCTTTATTTGTATGGAAGTTAGTTTTTGTTTTTTCGTAATGAATAATATTCTTTAAAAAAATTAATTTATCATATTTTTGGAAAATAATTTAAAAATATCAACATTAGTAAATGAAGTTAGTTCAGTAATATTTTTTAATTTTAATAAATTATCTTAATGAAATGGTTTTATATTTAATGAAATGTACATCTACAACAAAATATTTTCCCTTATTAGTATCATGCATGTTATTATTCAATATGTTTTACTATTGAATATAATAACAATAAAATAATAACCTTTACTATTATAAATTTATTAGGCCCTGATTAATATTACTTTATATCTTAACTCAAGTAAGATAGTCTCTTAATACATGTATATATAAGTAAAAAAGTTATTAATTATATTACAACTCTTGGATTATGGAGTGAATAAAACATTTCTCAATACAACTAATGAAAATTACCAACATTATGCCTCTAGGTGTAAAAGAGATTTGGTGATCTAGTCAAGTGTAACGGAACATTCACTTTATGAAAAATGTTACATTTTCCACATAATACATGATAGAATGTTGATTATTATAAAAAGTCATAAATTTTGAAAATTAAGGTCCTCAGAAATGTAAATTTAATATTTATGACTCTAACACTTAGATAATTAATTTATTATTTTTTTACTGAGTCTCACTATTAACATTATATGCATCAAAGAAATTCCTTTCATGATTATATTCATAGTAGTTCAATAGTATGTATCATATAAATACTCATGGAATATTATTAATTTTAATTATTTAATAACATTTCATCATTATCTTGTATAAGGTTTAAGACATTAATCATAGTACATAGAATAATTCTATGTCTCCAAAATAATTTTTAAGACAGAATGATATGGTACTATTAATGGTTTGGTTGGAATATAGAACATCATATAAGATATTATACAAATGGATTAGATGAAACCCAATAACTTAAATTAGATTTAATTAGAGTGATCGAAACCTCAAACTAGCATAAAAATTGTTAATGATATTTAATTTAAATTTTCATGTTGTTAATATAACAGAAGATTGGAAAATAAACTAATAATTTGTTTGTGTATTTTTTTATTAAATTATGTCTATGATGAAACTTTAGAGTTTTAATAAAGACAGATACACTCAATAAATTTATTATGTAAAAATAAAACTCACTCAATATCAAAAAACTGAAAATAAAATATTATATTTACAATTTAAAATGAAAAAATTAAAGATGGTTATGATATTTGGATCGGGCTTGAATTATCAAATCAAACCCCCCCTTCATTATCCAATGATAACATGAATCACCAATACGACGGTGGGGCCCTCTTAAAATATATGATTTTATTATCATTAAATAGGAATAAATGATGGTTGAATTTAAAAGAAGAACACTAGAGAACCTCTTTGATGAGAAAATCATGGGAATTATCTTGGATAATGAAGACTAGAGAAGTCTCTCTTAGATGAGGATAAATTGATAAATCAACACATCACCTTGGATTTTTGTAAATTATATTATGAATACACCCCTCCACTATCCTAAATGTATATTGTGGATAATTAATTACACTACATAAAAGATAATCCCATAACAACCCATCGAGGAGAAATAAATAGTCTCCAATCGATATTTAGAGCATTAAATAGACTCTACAAGTCTTTTCAATTCCAAAAAAACCTCTATAGTTGGATTAATCATCTTATAAACTTCCTAAATTAGGAAAAGTATGTTCTCAAATAAACTTAATATGTATGAATATCAAATTCCATCACGTAATGGGTTGTAAAATAACATTTATCTCAACCCAAGACCAAATCTCATTTGGGGTATTCTATTAACTCATCTTTATGAATTATAAAAATATACATATTGGGTAGAGTGGATTAAAAACTAATAACAACATAAACACCTTGGAACATCAGGGGGGTAAGACTCATCCCTCCCAAAAAATAATGGAATGAATCCACTGTACCAATTTTATTACATATTAATGACCAAAATTCTTATGATCTCAATATCTCAAATGCTTAATTACATGTTTCCAAAAGATCATATGATAGATAACATAAATACCCAAGTAAGTATCTAATATAATTTTGTTTCACTATTTATAAACCACACCACCATGATTGTTAGTAATTAATGCATCATGTTACCTATCTGAAAGCTGTGTCCCCCCCCTAAATAGTTATTACATCCTATTTCCACACAACTCACTATGGACGGGAATAAAACTCTTACAAATTAGTAATCCCTTTAGAAATAGCACTAAATGATAAGATTCTTCTCCCCCATTACTATTTTAAGATGCTGACACATTGGTTCTTATTTTGATACCTATTACATCACCTTATAAGCATGTCATGTAATTCATGTGGACCTACTATACAGATATTCATGTTTTGTTACACCATTTTTTCTATATTATATATCTATGAGGATATAATGTAGTTTTATTATAACCTGAATACTCATCCCTCTATCAAGGTCTCCCACCAAAAAATACAAATTTTATTCTTTGTGCCACTGCCTATCTTTAATGTTGAGTCATTCTTCAAATCCCGTTATGACATCTGATACTCACTAATGATGTATTGAAGGCCATGTGGCTTAAATTAATTTGATATATCTGATTACATTCAACCCAAAGGGAATAAAAAATTCATAGAAGAAATAATTGAGATAATATTACCGCTAATATAATACATCTGGATGTCCTTCTATAATACAAATTACAACTCTAGTCTTTAATGCATGGTTATTGGGTCCTTACCACTAAGAAAAATACCAAATATAATTTAAATTATAATTAAACTATTAATGAAATTATAAAACAACATTATTTATTTTAAAAAATAAATTCTATTCAATTAAATCTTTCAAAATCATGAAATAGAAACCCCAATTTTTTATAATATACAACAATATTCATACAAATGGAATAATCATAGTAGTCAAAAAAATCCCAATTACAAATATCTTATATGAGACCACAAGAACCCTTTGTAATGTTGAGTATAATATTTAACAAATAGAAATGTCTTCAAAATTTCATATATAACCAAGACAAAATTTATTTTAGTTGTTTTCTAATACCCTACATATAAATTTTCAATGTTTATTTATTATTGACCCTAATATTAAGAATAATATATATATACATTCAATAAAATATATATTTTCACTATTTCTAAATTCATAAATAGACTAAATCTTATATAACTAAACCGTATATAATTTTAATAGAATTAACATGAACATAATAATTATGACAATCAATATAGGGCCTTGATGTTATATATTATTATATGGATTGAGACAACAAATATTATATAATGATATCACAATGTTTCATTACTTCCATATTAAATTAACAACAATTAGGGAAAATTACCAAATAAATTTACAGTCGTATTAATGTATGAACCCACATATGTTATAACCCTTTTTAATGACCTTGAATCATAGGATCCAAAACCAATTATCACTAATGTAACACAATAAAACATATATGAAAATATATGTGGTTTACTATATGTGGGAAAATTTGAATAAAATTTGATGAACATAAATTCATTTATTGATCAGTTGTCTCATTGTACAACTGATCCTACTCATACTGATAATATTAATCCATCACACTTGAATATGATTATCCTTAGTCCAGCATAACCTAGTAATATATATATTATGGTTTTTTATCATATGATTTACTATGTTTTTAAAAATAAACATAAATGAATAGTAATGTATTTATAACAATATATACTAAATTTTACAATTTGTAACACAATAATAAAATCCTGAAAAAACATTGGGCCTAAACATTAATATAATGTTTAACCTTAATGTAAAAAATTATAATTCTAGATTTATAATCAAACAATAATCCTCTATAAAATATCAAAAATCCACCATCAATTGTTCGCATTGTAAAATAATTATAATGAAAAAAACCTGAAATAATGTCACAAAATGATTCCAAATTGAATAAAATGATGAATTAATTTAATAGAAGGAGAATAAAAATAATATCATGCACTCTTAACCCTTTAACACATAAAATGATAGCCATAAACGGTCAAATATTATTCAATCCAAAATTTTCTAATCATCTTAATAGTAAATGATTTAAAGAGAAATAATAAATTGAACATGATAAAACATGAATAAAATAATATGAAATACTTTTTTTAACAAAAAAGCTGTACCAGGAATTTATAATATATAAACAATGATTCTTTTGAATGAAAAATTACATAAGAAAATTGAAATTTTCGATTTAATGTGTGAAACTATAGAAAATTCATTTTTTATAAATATTAACCAATTATGCTGTGATAAACTACACCAAGTCTTTTTTTTCGAATGTAAAACTAAAAATTAAGAGCATTTTACCATGAGTTAGATTAAATAGTGAAATATAATACTATATTATAACCATGAAAATCCTAAACTTCCACATTGAGAATATGATTCCAAATTTATTTGAACTCGGTATGATTCTTGGAGAAAGAAATTGGAGATGACCAAAAAATATATCATTATTTTATCTTCAAAAAATAAGATATAAAAATTGATTTTTAGCTCTTGAAGAAGGATAGTTCTCATGTTATCCTTCTTCTTTATCAAATTTTTCACTCTGAATATGGTTCATGGGAATTTTCATAAATTATGATAAAAATAAAAGAATATAGTTTTATTTTATTTAGGAACAAAATGTTTTTAATCTCATCTGACTTGTTTTCAATCCAACTTTTAAAATTTATTTTATTCATTAAACTTTTGATATATCATCAAAAAGACACAATTTTAGAAGAATAAACATAATTATTGAAATTAAATATTAGAATAAATGAATAAAATATCGTGGTATCACTAAACACCCCATAAGATCCACTATTCAACTCAATAAAGTAGGAATAAACCATCGAGTGTTATTTTTTATGTTTAATATTGTTTTGGAATCCTTCTAGATATGGAAAAGATCATTTAAATAGTAAAAAACAATTATATAACTAACTAATTCAATTTCATACATCAATTGAATATTGTATACCCACAATGTTACCATGTACTAATAATGTATATCTCATTACCCATTCACCTATGACTATAAAATTACATATTGAAAATTCACCAAAAATTTTCACAGCCTTAGTAATTACGTCACCAAACTCATGAAAAAGATTAATAAAATATTATTCAAAATTTAATGATTTTAACATAATATTCCTTATATTTTATACTCATTTCCCCAATAACTCATATTAAATTATTCAATAATCCTAAAAAGTTATTATAACTGAACTTTTAAAAAGAAATATCATTAAAATCCCCATCATGAGATATTTTATAAATTTATTATAATATAATAACATTTTTTCTAAAGCAATTGAAATTATAAAATAATAAAATTATATATTCATAGAATAAATTATCATAAGAAAAGTCATATTTATTTTCTACAATTTTCCAATTTTCGACAAATAATTTACCATAACATAGTTAATAATTATTTTAAATAATTTAAACCAATAAAATTGATCATATTCATATTTTGAATTTAGAAATAAAATATTTATATCATTATATCATGAATTTTTAACACATCACAAAATAATAATATCATGTTATATTCACATCGATTAATAAATTTTAAAATTTAAATTACATACCATAACTCCATGTTAATTTTTGATACCCCGTCTCAAATAATTAAAGATTTATTATATATATATATCACTATATTTTATTCCATGAAACACTAATTCAAATGGATTCATTATTGGGAGAACATATCGAAATAAGATAAATTCCCACTATTGAAAAGCATAGGTCAAAATACCCAAGTACATATTTCAATGACATTAATTTACATCGCATTCAAAATTTCATAAGACACAATAACTTTAATTAAATTCATTTCATTAAATTAATAAAATATCTATATTTATCATAAAATAATATTTCTATTTTCCCCTAAAAAACCTTCCATGAATATCAATAAAAAATAATACAATAAAAAATTAAATACTCATGTAATTTTTATCAAATTATTCTATTTGTAAAAAATCCAAAAATAACCACTAAGGGGTGATAACATATCATGAATCCAATGGTGACATAAAAATTTCATTTTTAGACCAATTTAAATTCAACATCACCCTTCCTATTCAAATAGTATATAATAATAAAACGAATTTCCCCAACACATAGTCATTAGATTTTATATATTTATAATTAACACACCATGAATGTTTCATGTAAGGGGCGTATAGTGTAACCGATTGATAATGAGTCCTAAATGATATAAAATCACTAAAAAAGTGATAATTAGATAGTTAAAATGGGTGATAATTGATAGAGTAAGTTCCTTGGTAATCTAATGAGACAACTTACCTATTGTGTGATAGGTTAATTAGTGTTTTAGTGATACTGTTACTAGAGAGTCAATATTTTGTAATTTATTTTTTATCCAATTGGCTTTGTGATAATCTAAAATATGAACCTAGGTATTGTTTTTCATATCTAGATGATTCAGATATGAGTTTATTATATTTTAATATCTTCAATATTAGTTGTTATTGTTATAAATTGGGGATATGGTATAGATTATATGATTCCACATGATTTCTTTTGTTTATTTCTTACTGTAACTATGATTTTTATGATGCAAATATACGATAAAAATTATTTTTGTATTATATTACATAATAAACTAGATAAATGATATATTCCAGTATACCCTTATGTAATAATTAGTTACATCTAGAGTATAGGTGTCCATTTCTCAGTAATTCTTATCGTTTGATTCTATTATGACAAGGGGTCAATGCTTATATCATGTAACCCCATTTTATTATTTTAAATTGAAAATTGGATAACATTTACATCATAGTACATTATAGAATGATTTTATTATGATGATTAGTCTTGTACCTGAGTGATGGAACCCAATGATAGGTTTATATGATAGGTTTGTTTCAGTAGCACTGGAAAAAGTAGGCATTATTATAATAATGTGAGATTCTGATTTATAATACTTTTCATTCTATAGTTGACATGAATTAAAAAGTATATTTCATGTAATTTCTTAGGGGTACCATGGGTGATGACCTATTATGTTTTATACTCGGTCTATACATGCACCTTAAAGGATAGGTATAAAATATATTTGGTTGTTGATCTCGTAAAGGGACTGAATATAGTTGGTACGAATGAAGTAATTTTATAGGGACATGGAGATAGTACTAAGGAAATGGTGATTAATTTTTTGTTTTACTTGGGTTTAATTAAATTCCATTTTTTATATTCGTTGAATTATATTGGTTATCACATGACTTCTATTTTTTTGTATATGTTATGAATGAATTGAAATATTTTTTAAATATGTTATATCACGGATATTTTTTCTATCATTATTTTATTTCAACTATAATTTCTATGTCTGTTATCTAATGTTTGTGTTTTATAGAACATTTAAATATATTTTTATTATATGTTTTTTATTAAGTGTTTAGTCTCTCTAATTTTCATCATCACGCCTCGATATTAGTGATAAATCTCTAGTATATAGGTATTCTGGCCTAATTTCATGTGGAATTCAATATATCATGAATAAATAAACAAATAAAGTGAGGGTGCATTATAAAATAGTTTCAAAGAACATTTTTTTGGTTGTTTAACTTATTTAAGGCATGATAGTTGGAGATAGGTTTGTCAAAACATAGGACGAAATTATTGTTTGTTCCAAAAAACACAATAAAAGGGAATGTTCAAGTGACAGGGTATATAACATAATATATTATTGGTTTTTTATTAGGTGTTTATAATTAATTATTATGTTTATGGTAATGTTTTTTCTTTTTACTATTTTCTTAATTTGAGAAGGGGGGATTTGTAGATGCATCATACATGGTATATTGTTCACTTTGAAATATTCATAAAAGAATATGTTTGGTAAGAGGTTTTTATTAAACAAATTTGGATAAATGTTTGGGAAATAATGTTTTAGTTAATTAAAAGACCAAAAATAAAATATATAGGGGTTTCTATAAATTACTTATCAGTAGTTTATTAATTAAAAAAAACTAAAAATAAAATGATTCATCATGTCTATCAGACATGATTTTATTATATTCTTTATATGTTCATGTTGTATTGTGGAAAACATATAAACTGCATTACAAGTATATGATGTGTTGCGTACAGATTAATATATTAACATGATATGTATATAGATTAATGTATGTTTTGTATTTTTAGTTATGTATATATCCTTTAAGATTATGTTTGAACTTATTTTTACCCACATAAATGTTATTAATGTATTATGGAATCATTTCGGAGAATCCGAGTCTTGTCCGGATCACAGATCTCTGGTTTTTTAAGACAAATTATGAGACTCACTATAACAACCAAAAGTTTTATTAATGAAAACTCTTTTATAATAATTATGTTATATATTATAAATCACATAACACCATATATAGTACAAAATATAAACATTATAAATGTTGAATGAATTAAATTTGATGTATTTATAGAAATTAAAGAACCTAAAGCAATGGAATAGTAACATGACCTATGTAATACTAATGTGACCTCTAATAATAGTAACCCAACTAATATAATAGTAATATCGCCTATGAAATTCTAAATAAAATTTATACATATTATTATATAAAATCTTATATATTTATATCATATTATAAAAAAATTAATGTTTTGATAATTATGAATTAAGTGTCTGTATTTTATTAAAAAATAAAGGTTTATTAACAATTTTATAATAAATATAAGGATTTAAAAGAAATTTTATTTTCAAAAAATATATTAATAAATTGATATTTTGTTGATACTATTATAGTCGAATATTATGAGAGCTTAATTAATTTATCAAAGTGTTATGAAATCAATTATAAATTTAAAATTAGGATTATTTTAGTAAAGGATAATTTTTCTTACAAATTAAATTTATCATATTTAAGAAATTATTTTAATAAGTGGAGTTGATATTTTAATTTTTAATTTTAAATAATGTCTAGGTTAGTTTTTTTTTCTAACATAGTTGGTTTTTTTATGAATAGTTAAATACCATAATATAGAGTATATGCTAAATACATGAATTATTGTGTCCCATATGATGTTTGGTTGATGTAATAATAATTTTGTTGAAAACACATAAAATATTCACTATATTTAGTCACATGAATCCACCCTATCCATTTTCTTGAATAGAAAAAATAAAAAACACACCTCTCTTTGAATATAAATGCCACCCCTCATCAAATTTGTTCCTCACACCTCTAAATCCTTGATGATTTTTTAAATTATTCTCAAACCACTTCCCAAGTATCTTACCCCATCTCGGGGTCTTTGGTATCAATAAAATACCAAACCCATCTAAATTAATTTGGCTCTCAAGGAGAATCATTCACCAAGTAAAAACATCATTCCTTTTCATTAAATTTATTTCCAATTTCATTTTTATTGTCTTTGCACCTCCCATTATCCATGTATAATGGTATCCCCAATATCTCAAATATAACATAATTTTATTATGTTAAAGTAATAATCCATCATAATTTCCCCACACCCTTTGTTATAAAATTAAAAACATCATTAGTGTTGTGTTAATTTATCACATTTAAGGATGATGAGTTTTCATTTTCACTTACCACCCTCAAGGATGGACATAAAACTATTATCTTTGTTAAAATAGATTAGAATAAATTTATTACATCTTATTTAATAATATTTAGCAATTATATTTGAAAATGTTAAATAATATAACAAAACCACTTCATGAGGATCGGGAAACCATAAAATTAATCCAAACGATTTCCATTATCATTTTATCTAATGATTCATCAAAATAACATATATCTTTATGATATTTCTAAAAAAATAAATTTCAGTAAATCCACTAATTACAAATATTTTCAATTATAGACAAATCTTCCAATTCTACAATAACTTTCATACACATATATAAATTAATAGATCAGGAAACCCAAGGAAACGAACACTCTGAAACTATAAATTTGTAACTTCTAAATCATACAAACCATAAATGATCTTAACAAAATTACACGAATTAAAATATATGTATATAAGGTTATGAATTAATAAATTAATGGATTTGATTTTATTTTCTTGGAAATTAACTTCATGTACTAAACACTTCGAAACAAAAGTTAAGAGATTCTCACCAAACCTCCATTGTTTCCATCAGTTCACCTTTTTCTCAATCTTTACCCCAATGTATTTATTTCTTTATTTATACCATTGTTATATGTTCTGTGTATATGATCTAAACTCATGTATCAAAATCATTTTTTTTATTTTCAGGTAAATAATTTTTTTAAAAAGGTTCCCTTATCAATTCTTATTATTAAGAAACCCAATTTAGAATGAGATTTCTGATTTCATAATGATTTTGGAGGGAAATCCATAATATATTTTAAAACACCTTTGTTTTAATTAAATCAATCATTTTATCTTGAAAAAAATTTCGTGGTTAATTTTTGGTTTTTACAAAAAATTATGCCATTTCCATTTTAAAGATACTTTAATATTTTACCTTGGACCAAACTAAATTTGATAATTTATAAAGTATTTGAGACACTGTTTTTAAATTTTCTAACATAATTTCTAAATGATTTAACATTATATATTAATTTTTTTCGTTATGAATATCCATGTATGTTTTATATCCATTCATTCATGAACACCATTATGATATTTTCTTTTGTTATGCCTTAAGAAATGATAATGATACCCATTTATTTCAATGTGTAACACTTAGGTTTATGATAGATTGTTCATGTGGAACAAATATTCAAGAACAAGTTATGGTGGATGTTCATAAATAGTCCTCCAATTCATTTGATAAAGTTTAGTCTCAAGAGGTGTAATTTGAAATAGACTAGGTGGTTATCCGTACTCATGCACCATGTGAAACTAGTTTGGTGGTTGGCAATGACTAATGATCCTCCATGTGCAATTGGGGTTGAAACATTCTAATTTCATGTTTTATATTTTCTCTAGATTATTCAATTAATTGAATACATGATCGCATTTTCTATATATAATTATTCCTATTATTTATTCATGTTACATGCATTTTTATCTCATAATGTTATGCCTACCAACCCATTTTATATGCATTATTATTATTTTTATTCCCTTACTGGGATTTTTAGCTTAGCCCTTTGTTCGTTTATTCCCCTGGTTATCTAATGTAGTAGTAAGGGCTCAAATTGTGTTAGTACATCATTTTGAATTTTTGAATAAAATATCTTTTGTTTTGGTTTCATGCATTCTAATTATGTAAAAAATTATTAAAGACACAAAATATTATGATACTTGGTTTATATATGATGGAAAATTATGCCTTAAATCATGTAATAATATGGGTAAAAGGATAAGGTTATTAATATTGGTGACAAATAATGGTCTAGTTATTTTTTGTTATATTACGACAATAAAACATTAGTATGAAGCCACGGGATAATTATATCACTATGGAGAACCTAAATTGATATATAGTGTATAACATGTTATGATATACTTTTTATTCACAACTTTATCCTTTTATATGAAATGTCTCATCATTATATTCTTATTTATCAAGTATTCAACCCCCTTAATTATCTATTCATTTCTTATATAATGGATGGAAATAGAAGAAACTATTCCAACTATCAATGAAACAGAAAATGTGATGATTTCCCTAGTAAAATGCCAAATTTGATGGGAATAGGTTCTCAAATCATTATAACAATACTTTTGAAACTCTTTTAAGTTATGAATAATAACATTAATCACATGGAGTTCCATACTTCTCCTAATAATGAGAATGTTTCAGTCTAATACATTATAAAAAATTCCTCCCATGTTTAGTGGATCATCTTATCCCCTCCTTACTGAAAAAATTATTACCTCCATTTAGAAGATATTATATGTTATGCAGTTTTTAAAAGATGAGAATGTTTTGCTAAACATCTATAGTTTGATGGGGAAGCTGATTAGTGTTGGACACTGATCATGAACACAAATCCCAAGGAGGAAATTGATTCCATGGAATGTGGTTATTTCCAAAAAATTCTAGTATTTTGTAAAAACAATTTCCCAAATAGTTCATCTTCTGATGGAGGGTGGTTCCTCACTTTAATTCCAAAGGTAAAAAATCTTATCTGGGTGTATAAATAAAAATTAAAAATTCATACACGATAAGACTCCATATATTTCCTCACCAAGAAAGCAAGTTGGACTGCTTATTTAAGGGCCTAATACCGATTCTGTGAAATGAATTGGCGATTTGAGACATTTAAATCTATGAATAGATTGTCTTTTATTCCCTCATAGTTTAAATATAGATTGAATAATCTGATTGGTATCATGGTACATGAGAAAGAAGAGGTAAATATATTTTAATATGGGAGAATCCATAGAAAAATCCTATGATGGAAGTAAAACCATATATCCCACATGTTAAAATTGTGGGTTTAGGCATCATGGGAACTATCTAACAGGAACCAAGAAATGAATAAAATGTGGATTATTGTTCCATATGGGTAATATTTACTGAAGGGATATGAATAATCCCACAATTTGTTATGAATAAGGGAAGGATCATATCAGCAGTTAGCCTATTGTGTTGCCTTTTTACTAAAAGTAAAACAAGCATTATGTGATCCATTCCCCTAATAGAAGGGTTTTTCGTAAAAATAAATAATAAAAACCACTAATGTAGTGAGAAAAGGAATATGTTTTCACTATGGATGAGGTATATCCAAAAAATAATTTGGTGACAGGTACTCTAGTAATTCATTTAAGAACAGAGATCATACTATTTGATTCTTGTCCTAAACATTTTTTCATATCATGAATGTTTAGTATAACTATTCAAAAACAAAGTGAAAATATAGAGGTTGATTATCTATTATAACATAAAATGATGAAATTATTGCATAAAAAGTATATAACTGCTCCTTGTTTAATGTTGCTGGATGAAACCCCCCTGGAAATCTTGTATTACTTCCTATGGAGGAGTTTGATTCTATATTGGGAATGAACTTCATATCTTTATATAAAGAAACATTGACTAACGGTAAAGGGAGGTCACTCTTCACATCCAATAAAATCCTCTAATTTTGAACAATGGTAAAGTGGATGATGAGTTTACATAAGAATAATCATCTCAATTGTGGATATAATTTTATTACAAGAAATAATATCTAGCTCAAATTATTGAGACAAAGTATAGAATCATGCTTGAAAACATTATCATTGTGAGGGACCACACCGATGTGTTCCACCGAAAAATTTTATGTTCTTCCTCTTGAACAATAGGTGGAGTTATCAATAATACTTATTCCTAGATATCTACTAATATCTAAAATAACATATAGAATGTCCACTATTGAGATGAAATTAGTGAATAAACAGTTACAAGAGAATCTGAATAAGTGTTTTATATGCTCGAGTGCTTTATCATAGGGTGACTAGTCCTTTATTCAAGAAGAATAATGAATCAACGAACCTATTTATTCATTACCATGAGCCCAAAAAATAATTATAAAGAAAATATATCACATTCTATGGATATAGGGCTTGTTCAATCAACTATATGGGGCCATGTATTTCTATAAGGTAGACCTTCAGTCAGGATATCAATAAAAAATGGTGAAAAAGGAATATATTTCCAAGACTAAATTCCAAATGAGGTAAAAAAACTGTGAAGTCATAGTGATTCCCTTTAGGATCAATAATGATCCAATAGTTGTCATGGATTTAATGAGTACATTATTATGAGATTACTTTAAAACATTTGTGGCATTCATTATTGAAGATATTCTGATAAACTCTACGATCAAGGAGGAACATGAGGAGAAATTAAATACTATTATAATGATTTTGTAAATGGATAAACAATATGAGAAGTAATATAAACGTGAGTTCTATATGGAGGAATTATCATTCTTGGGGCATGGAATCACCAAAAAAATGATATCTATGGACCCTTGTAAGAAAAAAACAATAGAGGAGTGTCCAGAGGAAAGAACTATAATGAAGATCCCTAGTTTCCATGGTTTAGCTAAGTATTACATTGATTTTTTGAACAAATTATCAATATTATAAGAACCACTAACCAAACTGACTCAGAAGGGATAATTGTTTTCAGGACAAGTGAGTGTGAAGAATTATTTAAAGAGTTAGAGAGAGGTTTATAACTACACTAGTTCTCACACTACCAACCATTGGAGAACCCTTTGGAGTGTAAATTGGTACTTCAATGAGGGGATTAGGTTCTGTTCTAATGTTGAATGATAATGTGACATACTATACCTCATGTAGATTAAAATTCATCAGCCAAACTATCTAACACATGATTTAGTGTTGGCAGTTGTGATCATTTCATTGAATATATGGTGGCATTATCTCTATTGGGAGAAGTTTGAGGTATATACTAATTATAATAGAATAAAATATATATTCACATAAAAATAGCATTATATGAGACAATGAATATTTTTAGAGCTCATCAAGGATTACACTTTCTCAATCCATCAACCACCCTAATATATCAATTAAGGTGGAGGATTCTCTTTGTATAAAGGTTCCTGTATCTTTATCAATAATCATAACTATGAAAGATACATTCATCTTAAACCATGAAGGGATGGAAATGGTAGTCATTAAGGAAAGAACACCATAAATCTATTCTCAAATGATTACTCAACTATCACCCATGGAGAAAATAATGATTGCTCAAAGAAATGTTGTTGAAATTCAGAAAAACAAGGAAGCTATCAGAAATAGGAAATCTTCAGAGTTCCAAATGGAAGAGGAAGGAGTTGGGAGATTTTGGCCATGAATATGTGTAAAATCCAATCCATGTTTAAGGAAAACGATTATTAACGATTCAAATAGCTCATCCTTATCTATTCACAGAAGGATCAAAATGATATATCATGATCTCTAAGAAAACTATTGGCCGTACAATATGAAGAAGGATATCACTGAATATGCATCAATGATACTAGTTTTTTTAAGTAAAGGATGAAAGGAAAATGTCTAAGGGTATGATTCAACCATTACCAATACCAACATGGATGTGGGAAAACATCACCATAGACCTTTTCACTATACATACAAAGACTTCCAAAGGAAATAACACAATATAGCTCATTGTTTATTGTCTTACAAAGACAGCTCACAGAATCACAATTCGAGAGGACATTTACCTAGACCAAATTGCAATGTTTTACATCAAATAAGTGGAAAGTATTAAAGGATTACCCCTATTTATTTATGTGATCAAGATTAAAGATTAACATCCAAAATCATGAAAATTCTCAAACATTCTCTAATATTCAGGTTGAAATTCAATATATCCTATCATCCTAAAACATACGACCCATCTAAGAAGAATAAGTTAACAATAAAAGACATTTTGAGATAATGTTCAATGAAATTTAATGTAGGATGGGACCAACATATTCCTCTTGTATAGTTATCTTACATCAACAACATACACTTGAGCATCCAAATGGCTCCATATGAAGCCCTTTGTAAAAAAAATGTAGAACACTGAAATGTTAGGATGATGTCATGTAATGTAAACTGAAATGACCTAAATGTTGAGTCAATATGGTTTCCTTATGAATATTACATTCCTATATTTTTTGAAAATCACAAAAACTTTATTTTAATGAAAATTATATTTTCCATTAGAATTTTTCACATAAGGAAAATTTTCATTCCCTAAGGAAATTTTTATACTTCACTCTGTTTTCATTGTTCATTTTATAGCCTCTCATAATATATCTCATTTTATTAATAAGGTAAAGTTAGGTTTCATATATAAAATCTCATAATCCTAGAATTCCATAGATATAGAGTATTTTATTTTCAGAATCTGAAATCATTGAAATTTGGGTTCTAAATTCTATAATATTTAGGTTCTGAATTCCTAGAAATGAAGGTTCCTAATCCTCTAAAATTCAAGTTCATAATTTCATAAAATTTAGGTTCTGAATTCCTTAGACTTTAGACTCTGACTTCCTCAGAATTTATACTCCGAATTCCTTATAATTCAGACTCTGACTTCCTTAGAATTTAGACTCTGAATTTCTCTGAATTCAGACTCTGACATCCTTAGTATTCAGACTCTAAAATTCTTAGGACTTAGATTCCAAATTATTTATAATTAAGACACTGAATTCATTAAAATTTAGAATCCAAAATCCTAATAATTCCAACACTGAATTCCTCTAAATTCAGACTCTGAATTCCATAGAATTTAGACTCTAAATTTTTAAGAATTCATACAGCAAATTCCTCAGAATCCAGACTCTAAATTCCATAGAATTCAGACTCTAAATTCCATAGAATTCAGACTCAAAATTATTTTGAAATCAGACATTGAATTTTTCAAAATTCATATTCTATATTCATTGTAAATAAAACTCTGAAATATAGATAATTCAGGTTTCAAATTCCTTAAAAAATAGAACTCGAATATCCATGAGTTATAGTCTCCAAATTTTTACTTGATTAGACTATGAACTTTATTTTTCGTTATAATCCAAAAATAAGATCTAGTTATGAAACCTTATTTTTCTTAAAATTATTATAGTTATGAAATGATATCATACAATCTATTTCTATCTCACCGTTGTTTGAGGGAAACATGTACAGGTCCCTCTGAGATTCCAGAAAAAATTCGACTGTTAGAGGATGGAGCCAACTGTTTTTGAAGTTCCAATAAATAGGAGCCAATTTAAATGATCTCAAAACCTATTGATCACTCTAAAGATTACATTCTATTTAAGTAATTTCTAGATAGATATACTCTCATGCTTTTTTCATTCTGAACATCTTGTTCTGATTGCATCGTGCGACTCCAATTGTTGTTGAGTACAATCGAGGGGTTCCGAGGATAGAAGAAAGAGGTGCCAAATACCATAATGATCGAGGGAAAGCGTGGATAGAAAGACATAATTCGATATTCCTTTCAAGGGATTAACCTATGTGGGTAAGGAAGACTTTCGAGAAATTATAAATCAAAGGACCTTTATCCAAGGTTTTTAGATACCCAACTCTTGGGGTTAAAATATTTCATACTTGTTACATGTTTTTTTTCATGTTTATTTCCACTGTATTTTGATAAAGGAAGAATGTATAACCTTCTCATACTTTCTTGTACTTTTTTATACTCGGATAAATATGATTATATATTCTTTAAGGTAGAATATTTTCATTGGATACTTTTCTTATGTTTTATTTCGGGAACCATATTTCATGAACCTATAATGTTTGTTCAAGTATAAATGAAAGATTTATTTTGAATTTACCTTGTATAACATTATTAAAAAAAGTTTTTCTTATGTTTAAAAAAGAATGTTTTTAAACATACAATTATCCCCCTCCCTCTTGTAAATGGATAATCTACAACACTATTTCAATCCTACAATTTGTATCATAGGAGGTTTTATGAAATACTTATATTCACAGATTAGTTTTCTTTCTGATGATTTCATTGTTCTAAATTTTTCCTTACTTATGGAATTTTATCCTTGTTTACAAAATTTTACTATTAACTAGTTTTTTTGGAAAGATAATTTCTTCTAGAATGGTAGGAAGGATTTTCGGCTCAATTGAAATTATAAATCCTACTAGGCCACCTATTTTTAATGGGAATGATTATGAGTACTAGAGAGATCTTATGTAGACATTCATTAATAATACTAGAATAGATAATTTTTTTTTCTTACTAGATATTACAAGAATTCTGTTGGCGCCAAAATGTTGGATGAAAATAAAGAAGAGAAAGAGGCCCCACAACTGGCTTCGCAAAGCCACTTCACAGAGTCCCCTGAAGTAATGCGGCCGCTACGAAGCAACGGAGGCGGTATCTTCCATGAACGCCCCTGACGTTCACGATCCCATTGCGAAGAAAAGGAGGCGATACCCTCCACGCATTCCCCTGACGCTCACGACCCGCCGCGAAGCAAAGGAGGCGGTGCCCTCCGCGAACACCCCTGATGTTCGTGATCCACCGTGAAGAAACCCAATTCCTCTTCACGCCACGTGAGCCCTGATACGCAGTGCCTCTTTCCTATAAATAATGGACTCCCCCTGAGCTCTACAGATAGACAATCTAACCTTTCAGCTTCTCATCTCCCAAATATAGAATCTCACTTTTCTCTGCAAATCATGAGCTACACGAGGTATTTTTGCTTCGCGAGATGCCTCTAACTTGTCTCATTTTGATCCCGTCTTCCGAGTGGGATGCCTTTCAAAAAGCCTAAGGGATCTCTTGAAGGAAAGGGATACCCAAGGGGAATTTGGTTTTTTTCGAGAATTTATGCTTCGTGAAACACCCTTCATGTACACATGATCCATTTTCTAAGGTAGGATCATTGTACTTCGTGAACCATCTCTCTTCACAACACTTTCCTTCACCAGGAACCTTTGCTCCGCGAGGTTGTGCTCTGTGAATTCTTATCCACTTCACAAAGCACCTCCCATGTGAACCTCCACCCCATGCTAAGGCTAAGGCACTCCACTTCATGTAGCACACCCCTTCGCCAGTTCCCTTCATGACGCAGATCAACCGAGCTCCACAAGGCCCCTGCCTATGGACTCCTCAGCTTGGAAATTATTTTTCCCGTGCAACCCTCCAGGTTTACACAATGTGACTTCAAAGCCCCCTGGATGATTCCACCCGTAGTGTTGCATTTCCTAATGCTTCTTCACATAGGCATGCTAATGGTTGTTTCTTCTACTCATAGCCTTGAAAACATGGACCCCTCAATGGTTCGCTCTGCGACCCCCCTTCAGTACGGCATTGTCGGTACCTTCCCTCCCACAATGAGAATAGGTTACCGGTTATGTAAATCCTAGGGGTGCGGAGTAAACCCACCTCATCCAAGCTTCATGACATTAAACTGCCAAGCACCCTCATCCTGAACACACGGTGTTAAACTGTGACATCGCCCTGTGCCTCTCACATGGGGTGCCCCCATATTGGACATTCTCCACCCCCTTGGTCTCCATAGGGTATGATATCCTCCTTCTGGGAGTGGCGTTTGTCCACAGGGAAGGGCAACCACCTTGGCATAAGCCCCTAGTTGTACTTGCAGGAGGCAGAGCCCAATTCTCCCTCCATTCATCTTCAGTCCCCAAGGCCAGTGGAGGACGTGATAAGGAATTGACCCCATCCTCTTTTCCTAGGTGCCAAATCCCATCCCTCTGCGCTTTTTCATCCTCGGGACTCTATCCTGGAGTAACTCCTAGTACCATGGTGTGCCCAATGCATAAGACCCTCTTCGTTTCCCATGGATGCACCCTTTGCGACGTGGTCGTTAGGTCCTTGAAACCTCTTGTTTCTCACACTGAGCATGAGTCCCGTGAGCATAGAGTGAGCACCGACCATGACACACCTTAGGCCGACTCAGAGTGTAAGCACCAAATTCCCCATAATGCATGACGTTAAACTGCATTCCAATCCTGTGGTAATCCATTGTGACCCACCTGAACTACATGGACATTGATCAGTGTTATGGAATGGTATGTAGGAAGCCTCCCTGAGGTTCAATCCTACCACCCACGTGGACCAAGTTCCTTCTTCACGTCGGTTCTCCGACACGCACCCATCTGAAATACGTGGTCTTTAATCAATGTAAAGGTATGGTACGTAGGACGCCTACCTGAGGTTCAATCCCACCGACCATTAGTCCCGACCGGCTCTGTGTCGGTGTGTCGTTCCCCATTCTCAACTATGTAGACACTGATCCCTGTCAAGGCATGGTACGTAGGAAGACTCCACAAGGTTCAAGACCATCTATAAGGACCCGCACTTATTTCATACATAATCTTGAATTTATTTAAGAAAACACTTCATTATACATTGAGGATCTTTTCACGTTTAGAGATTTAGAGAATTAAGACAAAACATTCATAAAATTACACATTGTTACATAGTGGATACCATAAAATCGGTTTCCATTTTCATCAGAATATAAAACATTAAAACACAAAACAAGACTCCTTGACAATTCTTCAACATTTAACATGTATTCCTTCCTTGTATTACTCATCATTAACCTGTGAAAAATCATTTAAAAACTTGTGATGAGCACAAAAGCTCATTCAGGTATGAAAAAGAAGGAAAAATCACATTAGTCCATGAATACTCATGACGTATGAAAACATTTTCATAAGACATGCTTTCCACCCATAAAATCTTAATTAGCGTAACATGAGATTTACACAAGATCCACACAAACATAATTATAGTCATAGAGGTATATTGGGGCATTACTTGCATAATCTTGTAACCATCTTGGCTACCTTAAAATTTTTAACCCTCACGGCTACCTTACTTTGTGTAACCATCACAGTTACACTTGGAGTAACCATACGGCCGACCTCCAACTTACTCATACCCAATGCATTGGAGGGAAATATAGGTCCCCCCATTCATCATAAACAATGCCCAATAACAAAAACATATTCATAAAACATAAATAATAGCATAAAAACATTGCTTTTGAATATTGCAAAACAGAATTTTAAAAAAAGATTTTAGAAGAAATGTCCCTTATAAACATAATATACTTGAAGTGAGACTTAATTGAGTGGATGGAATATGTATATACTCTGTAAATACACATATTGAAACATAATATATATATAAAAACCCATCACACAAACAATTTAAATAACACATAAATTATAAAGTAGAATGTTAACCCAAAGAATGGAAATTGGGTTAAGAATTCCCTTACCTTGGGTTTGTCTTACTTAAAAATTGTTTAAACCTCCTGTATAATGGTTAATAGAGTGTTATTAGTATTTTACAGAAACATTTTCATGTTTATAATATCTTATATGGTCATTTCATAACCTCATTTCACCCCTTAATTGTTAGTATTTTGTTCCTTGCATTATTTTGGTTGAGTTCTTTTGTGATTTTCACGATCGGTTCATGATGAATCGTTCTTGTTGATTGGAAGTGAAACTCTAGAATGGGAATGGAGTAGTATATACATATTTCCAGTACCATAGTTTATACCATTTATCACTTTGATGCTTTATATGATGATGATTTATAAGTTAAAACATTAATTATGTTCGTTTAGGTCATTTAAGTGGTTCTTTGATAATTACAACTTCATTTAGTCTTGTAAATTTGAATCATGAGTACAAAAGAATTCCAGAACCTTATATGATTCATAAAACATATATTATAACCTGGTTCAACCATATAAATGGTTTCATGACCAGACTTGAATGAATTAATGGAGATTGAAAATACATCATCCACGATATCGGTAATTCGACACAAATGGACAATGTTTTTTTATTCTTTAAATAAGTGAGAGAGGAGAGGAATAATGATTTTTAATTTTCCATAAAAATGACAACATCCAGAATATACATGATTCTGGATATTTCATGCCTCTTGGATAAGAGGGGGTGAAGAACGAAGAGAAGGGAATCTTGAAATGAAGAAAACATGAGAAATTTCTTACAAAAATTCGGAAGCCTAACGGCGTCTCTTAAAATTTAATACAAATAAGATTGATGAGAGGAATGGAATATCTCATCATCATAAAAACTTCGTACAGTAAGGGGAAATATTTAATTAAATATCCAAACAAAAGACAAAGGAAAAGGAAGAGAATAACATAAAATGGAAGGAAAGAATGAAAATGAAAGAGGATGTTTACCTCTTGATCTCTTCTCCTTGAGATCCTTCTTAAGGGCTTTGATTTTGGCCTTTTGGTGAGACCCACAGCTCTAGGACGTGGGGAAGAAGATTGGGGAGGGAATTTGGCAGAAATTAGACAATGATCAAGGCTTGAGAGGTGTGGGAGGAAGAGGGGAGTGAGGGTGATATTTATAGTGGAGGGGGGAGGTATTTTAGATTATTTTAATTATTATTATAATATTTTTATCAAGACTATGAATAATCTCAAATCAAGTGGCCTTAATTAGTGAAAATATCAAGTGAGTTCGAGGCAAGTGTTCTTTCATCACTTATGATGTCATAAATAGTTCATATTTACCGATAAATTGATTATACGGTATTTTATCATATTTCACTATTCACTGAAAATTCAAGAGTTTCAGAAAAATACCAAAAATTTACCCCAACCATTTTTCGATGTGTAGAATTCAAAAATGAACTCCATTTTTCAAAAATAATTTTCTAAATATTATTAATTTAATTTTTAAATAAGGTCACAGTTAATTCGAAAAATAACAAAATTGAAGTGCAATTAGTTTTATGTGACATTGGAAAATTATTTAAGATCCCATTACCCTATTGCCGTGGGAAAATAAAATAATATTATTATTTACTATTCATGAGGTCATATTACTATTCATATTACTATTCATATTACTATTCATTAGGGCATGTTACTATTCACCAAAAAAACAAGATTGTTTCATCAGACTCTAAATAACATACTGAACACAATTGTAGATGACAGTTTCTTGAAATTCAAATCATAGAAGAAATAAAATTATTTTTAAAGGATACTTATAAATATATACCTTAAACAAAATTCCAAGCATTTTCAATTTATTTTTAGAAAACCTTGGGATGTTACATTATCCCCACCTTCTTGAAATTGCGTCCTCGCAATTTTATTTACTTAATAAACAACTAAGGGTACCTTGATCAAGGTGTCACCTCAGTTTCATCATCATCTTGTTCACGTAGGTAGAAGTCCCATGCATTACAACAATGATTTAGAGATCCTTAAAAATCATTTGCTTCCTCCATCCAAATACACCTCGTACAACATGGGTCATATGGGTGTTCACAGAAAAACAGTTTTTGAAAATAATCATGTATGACATATAATTCCAAAACATCTGATAAAACATGATTTCAATAAAATAGTCGGACCGAAATTGAGTTGAAACTTTATATTATTGGTCCTTTTAAAATACCATAAGTATGTGATGTGAGACTATAGTTTAAAAGAAAATATATATAGGTTGCACGAGGGTCTCCTTCCTCAGCACCATTTTTAAAATCATAATATGCTTCAAATTCTTGTGATAAGGTAAAATATTTGAAAATACGTTGATAATATTTACCTTTCTAGAAATTATGTGAATATTGTGAAAATAGTATTTGTCTAAAAACAACCCCTGATCCACGATGATAACGAGGTATAGGGGAGGTGTTTGATATCTCAAAAAACTGCTTGCAAGTGAGTTGTATGCTAGAAAAAGTTTCACAATCATCCGAAGATGACTTTGCAATAATTATTGCAAGCATGTCATCAGGAAGAGATAGGAATGTCGTTTGAGATCCTTCTCCTTCCATTCGTAACCGACTTTACTTGACCTGAAAAAAATTTACAAAACAAGGATTTAACTGAAATAATAGATATAGGGACTAATCACGTGTCTCACAAGAACTCCTAATCCCTAAAGTTGTCTAAACCATCCTCTGATACCAACTATAAGGACCCGCACTTATTTCATACATAATATTGAATTTATTTAAGAAAAAACTTCATTATACATTGAGGATCTTTTCAAGTTTAGAGCTTTAGAGAATTAAGACAAAACATTCATAACATTACACATTGTTACATAGTGGATACCATAAAATCAATTTCCATTTTCCTCAAAATATAAAACATTAAAACACAAAACAAGACTCCTTGACAATTCTTCAACATTTAACATGTCTTCCTTCCTTGTATTACTCATCATTAACCTGTGAAAAATCATTTAAAAACTTGGGATGAGCACAAAAGCTCAGTAAGGTATGAAAAAGAAGGAAAAATCACATTAGTCCATGAATACGCATGACGTATGAAAACATTTTCAAAAGACATGCTTTCCACCCATAAAATCTTACTTAGCGTAACATGAGATTTACACAAGATCCACACAAACATAATTATAATCATAGAGGTATATTGGGGCATTACTTGCATAATCTTATAACCATCATGGCTACCTTAAAATTTGTAACCCTCACGGCTACCTTACTTTGTGTAACCATCACAGTTACACTTGGAGTGACCATACGGCCGACCTCCAACATACTCATACACAATGAATTGGAGGGAAATATAGGTCCCACCCTTAATCATAAACAATTCCCAATAACAAAAACATATTCATACAACATAAATAATAGAATAAAAACATTGCTTTTGAATATTGCAAAACAGAATTTTAAAAAAAGATTTTAGAAGAAAAGTCCCTTATAAACATAATATAATTGAAGTGAGACTTAATTGAGTGTATGGAATATGTATATACTCTGTAAATACACATAGTGAAACATAATATAAAAAAACCCATCACACAAACAATTTAAATAACACATAAATTATAAAGTAGAATGTTAACCCAAAGAATGGAAATCGGGTTAAGAATTCCCTTACCTTGGACTTGTCTTACTTCAAAATTGTTTAAAACTCCTGTATAATGGTTAAAAGAGTGTTATTAGTATTTTAAAGAAACATGTTCATGTTTATAACATCTTATATGGTCATTTCATAACCTCATTTCACCCCTTAATTGTTAGTATTTTGTTCCTTGCATTATTTTGGGTGAGTTCTTTTGTGATTTTCACGATCGGTTCATGATGAATCGTTCTTGTTGATTGGAAGTGAAACTCCAGAATTGGAATGTATTAGTATCTACATATTTCCAGTACCATAGTTTATACCATTTATCACTTTGATGCTTTATATGATGATGATTTATAAGTTAAAACATTAAATATGTTCGTTTAGATCATTTAAGTGGTTCTTTGATAATTACAACTTCATTTAGTCTTGTAAATTTGAATCATGAGTACAAAAGAATTCCAGAACCTTATATGATTCATAAAACATATATTATAACCTGGTTCAACCATATAAATGGTTTCATGACCAGAATTGAAAGAATTAATGGAGATTGAAAATACATCGTCCATGATATCGGTAATTCGACACAAATGGACAATGTTTTTTGATTCTTTAAATAAGTGAGAGAGGAGAGGAATAATGATTTGTAATTTTCCATAAACATGACAACATCCAGAATATAAATGATTCTGTAGATTTCATGCCTCTTGGATAAGAGGGGGTGAAGAACGAAGAGAATGGAATCTTGAAATGAAGAAAACATGGGAAATTTCTTACAAAAATTCGGCAGCCTAACGGCGTCTCTTAAAATTTCATAAAAATACGATTGATGAGAGGAATGGAATTTCTCATCATCATACAAACTTTGGACTGTAAGGGGAAATATTTAATGAAATATCCCAACAAAAGACAAAGGAAAAGGAAGAGAATAACATAAAATGGAAGGAAAGAATGAAAATGAAAGAGGATGTTTACCTCTTGATCTCTTCTCCTTGAGATCCTTCTGAAGGGCTTTGATTTTGGTCTTTTGGTGAGACCAGCAGCTCTAGGACGTGGGGAAGAAGATTGGGGAGGGAATTTGGCAGAAATTAAACAATTCTCAAGGCTTGAGAGGTGTGGGAGGAAGAGGGGAGTGAGGGTGATATTTATAGTGGAGGGGGGGAGGTATTTTAGATTATTTTAATTATTATTATAATATTTTTATCAATACTATGAATAATCACAAATAAAGTGGCATTAATTAGTGAAAATATAAAGTGAGTTCGAGGCAAGTGGCCTTTCATCACTTATTATGTCATAAATAGTGCATATTTACCGATAAATTGATTATACGGTATTTTATCGTATTTCACTATTCACTGAAAATTCATGAGTTTCAGAAAAATACCAAAAATTTACCCCAACAATTTTTCGATGTGTAGATTTCAAAAATGAACTCCATTTTTCAAAAATAATTTTCTAAATATTATTAATTTAATTTTTAATTAAGGTCACAGTTAATTCGAAAAATAACAAAATTGAAGTGCAATTAGTTTTATGTGACATTGGAAAATTATTTAAGATCCCATTACCCTATTGTCGTGGGAAAATAAAATAAAATAATTATTTACTATTCATGAGGTCATATTACTATTCATATTACTATTCATATTACTATTCATTAGGGCATGTTACTATTCACCAAAAAAACAAGTTTGTTTCATCAGACTCTAAATAACATACTGAACACAATTGTAGATGACAGTTTCTTGAAATTCAAATCATAGAAGAAATAAAATTATGTTTAAATGATACTTATAAATATATACCTTAAACAAAATTCCAAGCATTTTCAATTTATTTTTAGAAAAACTTGGGATGTTACACCATCACCCATTGGACCAATGTCCACATTCACGTCGGTTCATCAGGAAATATACCCGAACTATGGGTTCTTTGATCCATGCTATGGCATGGTACATTGGAAGCCTCCTGAGGTTTAAGACCACCACCTGGTCATTCTTATCTTCATCATGTCAGCTCACCAACACCCGGGCAGCCTAGAGTGTAAGCCCCACATATCCATTCATGATCTACGGGGTCATTGATTCATGTTAAGGCATGGTACGTATGATTTCTCTTCAGGGCTCTAGGCCAAAACCATCATCCATCCTAATTATTACGCGGGCCACCACATCCTGGTGAGATCATGCCCCCTAATTCCCCTCCACAGTACTCGGGAATCCTCCCATGAGTTGGCCCCAATATCGGTGTTCCCTCAAGGGGGTTCTTCAATATGATCCACTCTAGCTGGTGTTCTGATCAGCTCGATCCATCTCTGCCGGATGTTAAACTTGCATCATACACTGTGTTGAACATGGGATACTGAGGAAAACCTCAGATACATGCCTATGGTATATGATTCCCCGCGCTCGATGTGGGGTACCTCAGGCTTTTGCGCCCTTAAGAAGACCTATAATAAAGGACAAAAGAAAGACACACCAATTCCCCAGCATCCATACACGCCAGTGATGCCTCAACATGACTACTCCACCAACTGAAGGATTCCCAGACCGAACCCCTTGGAATGTCCTGACAGAAGCAGCATAATTAACTGGTGTCCATACAAATGTGGTTCAAGGAAGAGATTCATGAACAACGTATTAAATCTATAAGGGAGACCCAGACTAGGTGACGAGTTCCGATGAGGAATCCACATAAGGAAGAACTGGCATCCCATCATCCCGTTTTGATCAAGGATAAGATGTTCCTGAATACGGAGTGATTTCCACCTCCCATTGGAAAGTAGAATCCAAGGCATCAAAAGTGAACCTATCGCACTCAAGCAGACAGACGCGCGCTCCCTAGAGAAAGCGTCCAAAACAGAAATGGTGAACCCGAAGTGATGTTATTCTTCTCAAAGTGGAGATAAGTAGCACTCATGACATTAGTGGAGTGACATGTCACCAGAATTATATATCTGGCACTGGGTACTTCTATGAAAATAGTGGGTCTGGCATGAAACTCACCAGAATTTGGGGTAGTCAAAATGTTGGGCATCTTATTCTGTGATGTTGTCAGCGTGGATCCCTCTTAACGACCATGCAAGATGGAATGACGTTGAGGAACTGGGTGTCCATTTCATTTTTTGTCAGGTCTAATGAGCTGATCTCCCTGGCTTCAATATCCCAGTTGCTACATCCATAACTCGATCTCCTCCTACCCACCGATGCAGGGGCATGGGTAATCTCAACAAGGCTACCCCGTGTGGTTTTTCATCTTCTGCGATGACCTCAACTGTTGTGACTACTTGGCACCTACGCCCCCTCTCAACATCAGAGATTATCGAATGGAGAGTAATGAATGACCTTTTATGTAGGTACGAGGAGGAGGGGGTCAACCCTAAGAGGGACATGGCCTGCTTGGATTTATAGGCTCCTGCGCCTAACCATCAACGATGACCTGAAGGGTCGTGCAGGGAGCCGCTGCTCCCCACTCCAACCTTGAATTGTTTCGGGGACCTCTCCCCATAACCCCTTGACGAATCTGTTCCCTATGCCGATGAGGTAGAGGATGTTCGAGCGGCACGACCATATTTCCATCCTAGGGGTTCCCAGTAAGGACCCCCACCATGGCATGCCAGCGCCGCCACCCGATTCCTCGAGCTAAAGAGCAGGTGAACTACCTACCTGCACCACCGGTATAGGCCCGACTAACCCAATGCTAGTGTCAGGAAAAGGTCGAGGAGGACGTCCATCAAGGGGAATCAACATCAGCATCTACTATGGCCCGAGACACTGCCGAAGTGCATCATAAACCCCCTATGTACTCTGAGCAGGGATAGTTATATGCCTAATCCAGATCGAGGCCCCAACCACCCCACGGGTAGGCTAGGTCGACTCTCGTTGTTGTAGGCATAGGCAGTGGCCACTGCGAACTAACCCCAAAAATGACACCCACTACAGGGGCCCTCCCCATGCAACCACCATGGAGGACGCAAGCCTTTCCCTCTCCCAGGCCCGGCTCGGAGGAATGCATTTTCCACGTTCAACCCGAATGAGGGCCTTCCCTGTGGTAGCAACACCTCATATGGGAGCCTCTCCCACGCGCATTACACTAGATATGAATTCGTTCCTTCTGCCACGGACTACCGGGGTGGGGGCTTTGCACATCCAGTCACTTTATGATGTGAGGAACTTCCTCATATCCTTGTAGAAGCCGATGGAGGTCCTATTCATCCTACCAACCAGAGGGGTGGAGATCAACTTCACCACACCAGCACCCAACACGGAGGTCATACCCGTGTTCGGTCCGATCAATAAGGGGACCTACCACACACTGAAGTCACAAAGGGAACCAGTCATGGAGGTCCTACCCATGCTCCTGTCAGTTATAGTGGGGGTTCCACCCATACCAGCATCTAGCATGGAGGTCCTCCCCATGTCCCCTTTGACATATTCCTCGGTGGTCCTCGAACCCCGACCAACTCAAGTGGATGTACTACCCACCCCAATACTAGTGCAGCAAAAGGACATTCTCATGATGAGAATTTTTCCTTCCCTGAAGAGCCATCCCGGGGCAGGAAAGCGGGTCATCTCTACCACAAGAAGAATAACAAAAAGCTCCAGACTGAGATTAAACCGGTTTGTTTCTCAGATTCTAATGCAAAGCACGACTCAGTTGTGGAACCCTCCCCTCGGTCCTCAGTATCAAATACCATAGCTAGAAAAATGCATATCAACCTCATCCTACTAGAGAGTGAAGTCCACTGGATTCCCACCTCGCTTCATTGGTATATCCATGGGGAGGAAATTTTGGGATTTGCAGAGGTTCTGACCATGCAGTCACCACGATCATCACTAGAAGTTCCCTCTACCTCAACCAGAGATCATGGAGAGCTATTTTTGGGGCCCTATGGTGGTTGAGAAATAGTGTGACCCATCACTAGTAACAGTGATCCCTACACCAGAAGTTGTGGCTATCATCCCATCGTATTGTGACATTTTTGTCAGATCACCGCACTCCTCAGAGGATGGCCCAAAATTCGGTGGCCTGTCGGATCGTTCACCATATTCTCTGTTGCCCATATTACTATCTCAGCTTTGCACCTGAGTACCGCTACCGGTTCCTTAGCTGACTCTAGTTGATGAGTGGGGCGATATGAGGCCATACCCTGAATCCGATCCCAAGAGCTTCTGTAACATTCTTGCGGAATATAACTTCCTAGAGAAGTTCTTGCCAGCGGCATCATCGAACTTATGTGCATCGGAATCCTTCACCCCAGAGGAAGTTGAGTGCTTCCACCAAACCCTATGGGCGATGCATTTCTGTCTTTATTATCATCAGGTGGTGTACCCCAGGAGCCAAGTGCACTTTGAGGAAATCGAGGAGCAATGTCATCTGGTCAATTTGGTCGCACTCCCCATGGGCCATTTCCCGGAGTCACTAGGTCGCCAAAGGACCCTCCAACAAAAATACTTTCAGAGTTTCAGGGTACTCCAAAAAATCATCAGAGAGGCTACCCCCCACGTGTATGTTTGTGGATGTGGGATGAAAGTTTCCCTCATTTTCAGACCTATTAGACGGCAGCCCAACTCGATATACGATATTGAAGACATTCCCCCGGGAAGGGTCACGGTCTATATAGCCAATGTCATGGACAAGGAGGATGGCCTGGAATTTCCAGATGGAGGCTTACCGCCTAATGATTTGAAACTGTAGTTGGACCCATCAAGGAGGATTACTCACCAGAAGAGGAACCCCCTTGGACTCCCTGTGCCCACCGAGTCCTTGGAACTCCGTCAGAATGCCAGAAAGCATAAAGAGCATGTAAGAGATTTCAAGCAGTCCGACCCATCCGCCTCAGTGTATAAGATGGAGGAAGACCCCGAGGAGGTTACGTTGCGCCAGAAACTTGCTGAGAAGAAGAGGATGGTCAATGAACTCCTGGCTGAAGTCGCTATAGAACGACGACCCGACTATGTCAATCATAGGCCAGGGAAGCAGGAGTAGGAACAACTCCCCCCGATGTGATGCCTCTGGGAAACAACGATCATACTGCTCCCGCAGACCGGGTTGAAGCCGGAACTCATGGAAATAGGGCACGATACATCTCACCAAACCCTACCGAAAGGCATGGAAATATGATGAATCCATCCCGGGTTACCCCAGCTGCCCCTCAGGCCATTATACCAGTCTCTCCACGAGGCGCTAAACCTGTCTACCTTGTCGCAGAGCCCGACAATGCACTCGTGGTTAGGGATCCACATCAAGACAGGGACCCCCACCCAGATTATCCAATGCCGGCACTCATCACCCGCATCGAGGCATAGGAAATGCAGCACGTGGCAGTCCCACCATATGGAAAGTTTTATCCAGCATGGGATGATGATATTCCCACACCCCTGAATTTTGGAAATCCCACATTCTCATCCTTAAATGGGATAGGGGACCCACCACAACACATTGTCCACTTTTCCTCCAGGTGTGGTCCCATGTTGGGGAATCCATCATAGCATAAATCCACCAAACACTGATGTTTTGTGCAGACATTGGAAGGCCCTTCATTTTTCTAGTACATCTATTTCCCCATTGGATTCCAGACCGGCTGGGAGGATCTTCGCTGGAAATTTCTATTCCAGTTCTTCAAGTGCAAGAAAAGGCCCGATGAGCGGGTTGCAGAATCCATCGCCAGGTGGAAGGGGCTCACATACTCCCTCAACATGCCACTAAGTCATGATAAATTACTAATGATGTGCGTTTGGAATGTCAAAATAGAACTAGTTCCTTCCCAAATCACTCATAAATAACCCGAAGGGTTCCGAGACTTCCCAAATAAGGCCCAGCACCTCATGGAACCTCTACAACAAGCTAGTTAGGCGCATCTGCTGCCCCCTGTGATTGTAGCAAGGAGGGATTCCAGAGTTGAGCACGCAAAAGTGGGCCAAATAGAAGCCCCCAGGAAGCTAGAATTGCTGCTAGTAGCACCATCTCTCCAACCTCTCAGAGACCCTCCACCTTAGGCACAACCTCCTTCCCAGCAGCGCCCGCTTCGGAATTGGATGGTTCCCCCGTGTAACGCACCACTGCAGCCTACGCATGATAATCAGGCTCCACCTCCTCGGCAGGCTCATCCAACCCCTCGTCATGGCCAGGCTCCCGAATCCCCCTATCTGGAAAAAAGACACCAGACTTACTCGTTCAGCAGGGATCAGGTCCCCGGTTACTTATATTGTGCCCTAGAGTAGGGGATTGCGCTTACCTGAGATAAGAAGGCCGGTAGAGGTGAATATCACCTATCAACCCAACTATAACCCCTATAATTGGATTATAGGGTACACCCTCAAGCCGTTATATGTGTTTAAAGACTGGCATCAAGACCAGGTCGATAACAACATAGTCAGGTTGGTCCTGGCCCTCGCACAATTGGTGGTGTCATTGTGAGGTCAAAAAGCATTAGCAGAGATGAAGTTGAGTGGCAGCGGGTTCCCAGCAGTGGATCCCAGAAGTACGATGACTTGATGGATCGTAGAAGAGTCGCTCATGCCCATGGTATTATTCGGGAACACCTAAATCAGCAGGAGCCTTCAGAAGCTGCGACTAGCAACTCTGTGTCATCATTTCAGCTGACCTATTCCCAAAATAGAAAGCATCGGTGGCGCAAGAAGAAGAAATGCGATCCACCAATGTCGTTGTCATCCCACACATTCGGTGACCTCATTCCCCTTGATATGGGTATCTCTCCCAGAATCTTCCCATTGGTGGATGATTCATCAAGAGACAGTCAAGGGTACGCTACGGTTTATACAGTCGAGTTGGTAAATCCCTATATGACTCTCGACGATGGGTAACTTCAAGAGAACCTTCGCAACGTCCCTAACCAATGCCAACGTCGGAAAAATAGTGTCCATATGGTTCATCAAGAAACATTATCTGGTACTTTCATCTGGGTCGTGCATGCTACTGAGACAAGACAGCAGGCCCAGCGCAGAGCTCAGCACGTGCAACCTCCTGATCTGGTGTCCCCAGATCTACCTCCACCGCCGTTTATGCTACTAGATTAGGAAAATCTACCTCATATATACCGCGACCTGTCTCTCCCTACTATAGGCCAATATCAGTTGTCTGGTCCTCATCCAGAAGCTACTCTACTAACCCTGACTAGTGAGCAACAAGATGTGCCTAACACTAGCCAGCCACTAGTCTAGACGACAGGGCCCGCCATGCCTCAAATTGCATAGCAGCCTTCTATAAGCAAAATCTCGCGCTTGGTGTGGAAGTATGATATCCTCAATAACCTTTCTGACATCCCAGTGAGGCTTTATATTCTTGAGGATCTTCTCCTATCATCAGACATGTGTGACACACTTACTGAGGCCCTAAGAAGCCCCCCCCATTTTGAGACAGAGGTAGCAGCTGCAGAAGCCTTCCACATTGAGGCAATTGAGAATGTTGAATGCCAGGCCGTTATCTCGTTCTCTGGTGAAGATGAAGACCATCCCATACAGGGGAACATTCATCCACTTTACATCACTGGCTAGTTCAATGGTGTGCAAGTCCGCCGCTGTCTGGTTGACACGGGATATGGGATTAACCTAATCCCGACTCGGACACTGCAAAAGATGGGGTTGTCTGAGGATGATTTAACTCCCTCCAACCTAAGAACCCAGGTATATGACAGGACCGAGCAGACCCCATTCAGCAAGATCAATTTCAAGACCAAATTCAGTGGCCTATTTTCTGGTACCGAATTCATGGTTGTCTCCCAGGACACCACATAGAATGCATTGTTGGGCAGGCCATGGCTCCACCAGAATGTAGTAGTCCCATAATTATATCACCAATGCCTCAAATACTCCCACAATAGTCTAGTAGGGGTGCTCCAAGGAGATGCATCTCCTTTGGCCTCTTGTGAATCTCATTATCTGGATGCTGACTATTATAAGAGTAAGGGTAAGCAGATTCTAGCAAGTGAGGTTGAACCCGCCCCGGTCACAAGTGATCCCTAGGCAGGTGTGTATAACGCCTATGTATTAAAAATCCATAGATTGGAGGCCACAACCCCCAAAATTGGGCATTGTTTTGTTATTTTGGGTACGAGAGGAGGGCATATTCCCAGGTCTAAGCAACTGTGAAAAATCACCTCGTACTCTTACACCAACTAGGCTCTGGTGATCTGAGAACCTCCTAATCCTATACTGTATCAGGATGTCCGCCCCATGGCAATGGAAATACATCATACATGTCTGTTTCTCAGGGTTGGGATTAACCATCCCAAGCCGACACGCCACTATTGTATTGACATCATCATGTGTGGCCCTCTAGGATGAAGACCATACATGATTGGATCAACTGCCTTCATCACCATGGTCTCAGTAGCGCATGAATATCCTGATGTGCTAACCACTATCGGTCAAGCTGGAACCAGCCTCCCATCAATGTCTGGTGGCTTGGAATTGACTCCCCCTGTGGAAGATCCCACCATACATGGAGAAGACGATCTAGAGGATGCTCCCCCTTCCTTTGAAGAACACATCTCTTCCACGGTCAATGAACTGGTACAGGTGAACCTTAGTAGTGAGGAAGACCCAAGACCCACATTGATCAATGCCTCCATGTCCCTCAAGGAGCAGTAAGAATACGTGAACTTCCTTAAACAACACTGTGATATGTTCTCCTGGAGTTACAGTGAGATGCCAGGACTAGAACACCAGGTAGTTGTCCACCGCCTTGGTCTCCCGACCACCATCGCGGGTTCAAGAAGCCTCCCAGAAAGATGCACCCTTATCACATTGCTATGGTTGAGACTGAATTTATAAGCTCATCCGAGCCAACATCGTCAAGGAAGTCCAGTACCCCATGTGTCTAGCCAACATTATAAAAGTCAGGAAGAAGAATGGGCAGAATAGAGCCTGTATCGACTTCTATGATCTCAACTGCCACTGTTCGAAAGATGATTTTCTCCTTCCAGTGGTAGAATTGTTGATTGATGTTATGGATCGGTTCCAAGACTTCTTTTTCATGGATGGGTACTCTGGATACAACTAGATCTGAATGGCCCCCTAAGACGAGTAGTCCACAGCTTTCAGGGCCCCCAAGGTACTTTCAGTTACCAGGTAATGCCCTTCATCCTGAAAAAATGCAGGTTCCACCTATCAGCAGGCCACAAATCACATATTCAAGCTGATCATGGGAACGTTGGTGGAATGTTATGTGGATGATATAGTGTTCAAATCTCACTAGTTCCAGGACTATCTCAACGACCATGATAAATTGTTAGGTTTCCTCCATTCCCACCACCTAGAAGATGAACCTGTTTAAGTGTGCCTTCGAGGTCACTTCCAAGAAGTTTCTTGGCTTTGTAGTTAGGTACCAGGGCATCGAGATCATCCTCGAAAAGATCATGGCCATCATCCAGATACCTCCCCCGAGCAATATTATAGAGCTTCAAGGTTTTCAAGGACACCTAGCCTACATATGGTGATTCATTGTTAACATGGCTGGCAAGTGTAATCCCTTTTCACATCTCATGAAGTGTGTCAGACCGCATTCGAGGAAGTCCAGAAAAATCTGCTCCAGCCTCCAGTCCTGATGCCACCCGTCTCCAGGAAGCCACTGATTCTCTATGTCACTTCCCTTGATTGGTCTCTCGGCGCCCTTCTCGCCCATATAAATAATTAGGGCATAGAAAATAGCCTCTACTATCTCAGCTGCATGATCCTCGATAGGAAGACTATATACTCCCCTATCGAGAAGAGCTACCTTGAACTCGCATTTGCTATACAGAAGTTTCAACATTACCTGTAGCACCCGAACATATAGTTGGTCTCTCAGGCAGACCTGCTAAAGCACATCCTAAACTACCCCATGTTGATTGGCCGACTAGCATGGTGGGAAGTAATTCTCTTGCAGTTTGACATCAGGTTCATGCCTCAGAAGGATATGAAGGGGAAAGAATTGGAATACTTCATAACTTCCCATACAACCTCCATGGATCAATCCCTGGTCCTAGATTTTCCTGATGAGGCAATCCTATTAGTTGACCATGTCATCCCATGTTGGAAAATTCACTTCCACGGTGCCTCCTGGAGTCCCACCGGTAGAAGGATCAACTATCCTAAGCTCAACAGAGTGGGCCTGGGTATCATCTTCATCACCCCGGTACAAGAAATTCTTCCGTACTCATTCCTATTGTCTGAAGGCTGCACCAACAACGAGGCAGACTATCAGGCTCTCATCACTGGCCTAAAGCTGGCCCTTGAGATCGATGTGCCCCATTTGCACATGAGAGGGAATTCCGAACTAGTCATCAAGCAATTAAATGGTGACTATGTTGTCCAGAATCTAGAGCTCGTGCCATTTTTGGAGTGCACCCTCCATCTAATGGCCCAGTTCCCTTCTCGACCAGAGGTTACCCATGTCCCTTGGGCACAGAATGGTTGAGCAGACACTTTGGCCGGCTTAGCTTCCTTACATGCAGAACCCGAGCGGGATGTTCTGATTATACATGTGGCACACTGAAGATTCATTGCTCCCGTCACCCCAGAGGATGTTGATGGCCCACGAGTAAGCCATATTACCACCAGATCCTCCACATCAGGATCCCTAGGTTCTTCAGATGTAGTGGTTGAAACGACTCACAAATAGAGGGCACCTTTTGTCGAGTATCTCCAAAAATGTTGACTCCCAGCTGATCGGGCCGAGCGCGAGCGAATTCGACGCTGCGCTCTGCATTATACCCTCCAGAGTGGTCCCAGCCTTGATAAAATCCACTATAATAGATGTTTTGATGGTGTTCTCTTCCGTTGTATTCAAGGAGTCTAGATTTCTCAGGTCATGCAAGAGGTTCTTTCCAGTTCCTGTAGTGCCCACCAGGCTGGGCTGAAGCTATCCCATCATATCCAGAGACTAGGGTACTTCAGGACCTCTACGATCCACAATTGTATCGGGTTTTCCAAGAGATGTCATGTGTACCACGTGAATGTTAATTTCCTACATCGGCTGCCAGAACCACTCCACTCCACCATGTACTCTTGGAAAAATTTGGTATGGGGACTCGATATCGTGGGACCCTATCCACCATCAACATCTCGCCAGTGCAGGTTTATCCTGACCGCTACGGATTTCATCTTCAAATGGGTAGAAGCAGTCCCACTCAAGGAAGTCAAGGCTCGATCCATTATCGATTTGGTGAGATCCATCATCATCTATTGATTTGGAGTCCCTCACACAGCCTCACCGATAATGGCACCAACATTTGAGCAGCTGAGCTGATGAAATTGTACGCCAAGTACAACATTCTCTCCAACTATACCTCCCACTATCAAGAGTAGAAAAATTGGCAGATCGAGGTGTTCAATAAAACCCTCTCTAACATTTTTCATAAATTGGTTGTCCAAAATAAGAAGAGTTGTATGAAAAACGTCCCCAACACCCTATGGGTTTATTAGATGATGACTCACAATTCTACCTAGATGACCTCATACTCCCTGGGGTATGGGGTTGAGGCCATCCTTCTTATAGAGATCTAGCTGCCATCGTTACACACTATAGTCTATGACCAGCATACCCCAGATAAGGTGGCCGATATCCGTCTAGCTGAATTGGAATCACTCGATGAGAGTAGGCTACATGCCCTGCACAATCTGGAAAGCCATCAGAATAATATAGCTAAGCCTTCAACCATAAGGTTTTCCTCTGCTCTTTCCTACAAGGAGACCTGGTATTGGCCCTCTAAGTGCCAATAATCCCCGGCAGGAAGCCACCCAAGTTGGAGTGAAAATGGGAACGACCTTACATCATTAATAAGGTTTTACCCCAATAGAGGATAATCCTTAGTGACCATGGATGGTGAGTGCATAACTCCTCCAACCAATTCCAAGTTCCTCAAGAAATAATTTTCCTGATATCTGTGGTCCTACACGACCTTAACCTGTATGGATCAACACGACCATAAACTATACGGTCCTGTATGACCTTAAACTAGACAGTCCTGCATGACTTTAAACTGTGGATCATCCTGCATGACATTAAACTGCATTTTTAGAACTACGTGTGGCTTGATTCCCATCCTCATGGGATACGTAGGAACACTCAGACGCTTTGTTTTGAGCCCATACCAAAACTCTTCTCTTCGACTATCCCCCCTGGGTATAGTTTTCTCGGAGTATCCTCATATGAAATGGTGTAGCCTTCCTTATCCCCACTCATTCAAGGATTATAAGGGTCACACCTTAGGCTCTCTCATGTTCTTCTATTCTCCGACGTCTTCACCGCACGATGTTAAACTACACGGCCTTCAAGAACTACGTGTGGCTTGATTCCCATCCTTATGGGATACGTAGGAATGCCCGGACATTTCATCTATTGGCCCATCCCAAATGCCAGAATCATCCCCTCGGGTTAAGATGTATGGAGAGAGTGCACCTTTTCCCCAATTCTTGTCTATCTAACCTCGATCTGGCCGTACGTCCCACTCCCAAGAGACATTCGCCTCTTTGAGAGATGGGTACAAATATGCTTCACCCGCTTCTTTACTGGGATTCTGTCACCTTCCCCATCGAGAAGGGATCCTGAATGGTATGAATTCTGGTCCTAAGGGCTCTCTCTTACCACTTCAGGCCAATTCCCTCATGGATGTTTAGAAATAAATTGATACTATTCCCGTTTTTCGAATATGGTCAGTGATCGATGCTCATTTGTTTCTTCTGACACTGTGTATCGAACATGGTCAAAAACTATCCTAGATCTTTTGATCCACCCCAAGATATCCCAAACATCGAGTTGAGAGGTCCATTCCACCACATTGTATCTGCAAGCGATAAACTTCTTCCGGGTGATGCCAACCCTCAGTCCCCTTGGCCCTTTCAGGCCCCCGACACATGTTCTCTCTTATGGGATTGTACGATATGATGTGGGAGTATGTCCTCCTTAATGTTGGGTTTCTCACTATGCCATACACATCCCCTTATGAGATACATTACCCCAGCCCTCATCCTAACTACATGGCGTTAAATGGAATACTTTTCAGGCCTTACTGACCAAGGCCCCTGGCCCAAGTTCTCTCTCATGGGATTGTGCGGTGTGGTGCAGGATTATGTCCTCATTCACATCGGGTTATTCTCCATGCCGTACACCTCCCTTGTTTGGGGTATCCTACTCCCCTCCTCATCCTCACTACAAGACATTAATCTATGAGTTGATCAGGCTGTCCTGACCGAGGCCTAGCCTCTGGCCCCTTGGCCTCTTCGATCCCCTAGCCCAAGTTCTCTCTCATGGGATTGTGCGGTGTGGTACGAGATTATGCCCTCCTTTAGGTCAGGTTACTCGCCATGCCATACACTTCCTCATTAGGGTATCCTACCCTGTGGTATCTTCGTGACCTATGTGTGGCTTGAATCCCATTTTTATGGGATACACAGGACCATCCGAATGACTAGACATCGGGTCTAGCCTCATCTCTCCGAAATCTCCATTTAACCTTGGCCCCCTGGCCTACCCTCTCCTTCCTGGACACCTTCATCAACCCTCTTCGGTGGTTCACCAATGTGTCTAAGGGTACTCTGTTTTAGTACTTAGAATGTCAGACTCTGCTCGGACATGCTTCCACCCGCTTTTCAGGCTTTTTGTTCCACTTCATTTGGGATTCCATCACGTTTCTCACCCGAAGGTACCACCGAGTTGCATTGATGATAGGCCTAAGGGCTCTTGGACCACTACAGAGCCTGAGTGGAATGGACGCTAGAACTAAGGGCTCTTCTACCATTACAGGACAATGTCCCCAAAGGTCTCAGAAAAAAATCAACACAAATCCCACGTTGCGAATATGGTCAGCGATCGATGCTCATTTGTTGTTCCCATTTCAGGCTAATGCGATATGGACACTGAATTCCTGCCATTTTTAATAGTTATCCTCCATCTCCATGCCAACCCCATTTACCCCAAAATGTCGTTTACATTATTCACATCCTTATCCACCTCATCATGTCCAAGTAGAACTTCAAAACTCATGGTGCTATTCCTCAGTGCACATCTGTGCGTTAGGGGGACCAGAGCCACGAAAGGGGCTCTGCACCGATTTCCCTTTGGTGTGTGTTCCATGTGTTGAAATAGGAATCTTCCTCCCGTGTTTCCCACTGTGAGTTTGACTCACGTGAGCTTAGGGATCGGGTTGAGGTCTTTACTTACATGGAAGGTTTACACCCATCCTTGGTCTGATCTCTAAGACATTAAACTTAGATCTCCTCAGAACTATGTTTTTCTTGATTCCCTTCCTCATGGGATGGGTTGGAAACCTCGACCTCTTGTCTTTGGGTCCAGCCTGAGTTTTGGTAATTTGTCTTTTCTACCCCACATTCTATACATTGACTACGGGATAGTGTGGAATGGTACATGATTATTTCCTCATTCACGTCAGGTTTTCAAAAGCCGCACCACATGCACCCCGTTCTAAAAAATTTCCCTCCAGTTTCCTGTCAGTCTTGTCCTGCACGACATTAAAAGGCATCCTCTAGAACTACGTGTGTCTTGATTCCCATCCTTATGGGTTATGTATGACCACCCATATGTCTCGTTTTCGGGTCCAACTCAGCTGAGAGTTAGTTACTTCAGCCCCTTTCCTCTCACCCCTATCTGGCCCCCTTGGCCCAAAGTTCTCCTCTCAGAAATGCATAAGGTGTGATGTGGGATAATGTCCGCATTAACGTCAGTTATGATTCATTTCACCATACACATTCCCCGCCTAGCATAATCTCTGCTAAACCTAAGCTGCATTACATTAAAATGCATTCTAGGTCCCACCACGTGCCCCTAAACTGTGATATTATCATCCTGGACACACGATGAAAAATAGCACTGCATTGTGATAACGTCATCATAGAGGAAGTCATGTTGGGTATTAGTCATATGCCATTTCATTTTTCAACGCCCACTACGACAAGATTCTTATAGCGACCCCAGGGACTGCTAACCTGGGCTTGTCACTTCACAAAAAAACCTCCCACCTTAATGTACAAACAAGATTTATCAAATACAACTTCTTTTGGTGCGTGGGCCATGCCCACACTCCTCTTTTATCCCTAGCACTAGTACCTAACCATGTCCCGTTTTCAAGATCTACGTGAAGCATGATCCATAATCTCATGGGGTATGTAGGAATGCCTTCGTACTTTTCCTCAGGCCCAGCTCAACTCTCGTTTTTGGTCCATCGACCTAAAACCTCTTCCCAGGAACATGTGGAGGTCAGAACCCCCAGTTCCCATTCACGTTAGGTTTTTTTAATTACTCACCATGACTCTCCGGTCTTTCCTACCACATATGGTCCGAGTTCTATGACCCAAACTAAGATCTCCCAGTTTGAAGGGACTCTACTCCCTCTATCTAATACGTCTTGTGTCATATTCAGATGTGTTTTGACAAAGACCCTGAAGTGTTGAATTTTCATAGGGACATTCCCCTCATTCCATGTCCAAACATTGAGGGATCCCTATTTGGATCCGCATCCTCTTCCACGTATGAAAGGACCCTCGGATGACATGGATGCTAGGCCTAAGGACTATCCATGGATGTTAGGCCTAAGATCTCTCCCATAGTTTCGGGCCAACATCCCTAAGGATCTCAGACGACATTTGCGACAGGTCCCATGTTTCGAACATGGTCAATGGTCGACCCTAATTTGTCAGTTGCCATTCCAGGATAATGCAATTTCGATACTGCATTTCTACCATGGTTAACGGTTATCCTCCATCATTACGCCACCATCATTGTGGTCCAAATTTAGAGCTTCATGATTCACACATTTCCACTCTCTCATGTCCAAGTGGAATTATAACATACGCGCCTTTATCTCTTCGCATTTCTAGGTGCTCTTCACGGACGAGTTAGCATCATTGGGATAGTATTTACCGAGTTTACCTCTGTCCTAACATGCCTCATTCTGTGTGTGGAAATTCTCAGCATTACTTCTTGTTTCCAACACTGAGCATAACTCACGTGGGCTTAGAAGTTTTGGTAGGATGTGTACCAATGCGGCCAGGCTTTTTATCATCCTGCATGATGTTATACTGCGCTCTCAGAACTCTATATGTCTTGATTACCATCCTCATGGGGTACGTAGGAATGCCTAACCACTCTACTTTGGGCCCAGCCTAATTCTCACTCTTGGTACCTCAACCTGAAGAGTTTCCTCTGGGGGTACGTGGTGTGATTTGGACTCCATGTCCTCATTCACGTCAGTTACATAGCTACTACACCACATGCTACCTGGGATATTCCCTTTCACATCATATCGTATGACGTTAAACTGCAGGAGGCCATATGACCTTGATGCATGACACTAAACTGCGGTTCTAACCTGAACAAGTTCAGGATGCACCATGTTGATCATGGGATGCACGAGAGCCTCTGAAAGAGAGGACATAACTTGTCAGTGTAGGTATACGACTACACTGCGTTTCCAGAACTATGTATGGCTTGATTCCCATCCTCATGGGATACATAGAGACACCCAGGAATTTCACCTCGGGTCCAGCCTCTAGAATCGTAAGATTCTGTTCCTCCCCATTTATGTCCCATTAACTGACCCCTCAAGTGGGACCATGTAACTGCAACTGTACCCCAAACAAGTATGGGAGGCCCCAAGATGACATTGGGAAGTTATGTGTCCCTCGCCAGAGAGGTCCTGTCTAAAAGAAGGAATGATCCATGATCAAACCGATGCACCCAACCTGTGTGCTTCTGCCATGGTGGTGTAATTTCTAGAGTTTTGGATTCTATTCGAACAAATCCTCACTCCACATTCCACTCTTCGTGTACCTCTTATTCGGACCCTCGTCCACTTTCATTTCTAGAGGGACCCCCTAACAGTATGGATTCTCAGCCTATAGCCCGCCTACTATCCTGGGACAATGTCCCGGAAGACTAATGGATAGCATTTTGAGTCAGTCCCCATGTTTCAAACATAGTCAATGGTCAGCCCTCATCTGTTATCCCCACTTCAGGCTAACACAATATGGATACTGCATTTCTAACATGGTCAACAGTTATCATTCAATGTCATGCCACCCCCCATAGAATTCCATATTTTTGGGTATCATGATCTTCACCTTCCACTTCCCTATGTTCGGACTAATCCCAATGCCCCTGGAATTACCTCGCCCGTGCACCAGAGCACATCGGAAGAATGGCTCATCGATTGTTCTGAGGTCCTAATCCTCCAATAGGTCCTCTCCAATGTCTTCCCGGAAGATCCGTATTGGTTAATTAAACCATTTATATCTGAAGCTTGGTCGAAGAATTATATTCTGATTGAATAGCATGGTGATCACCCTTTGTTTCTCACAATGGGATCAACCCGCATGAGCTTAGGGACTGACCACTGGACATTTAACGAATATAAAAGACGCATATGAAGCCAACCTCAATAAAAAAAACTCATGAATGATATAACATCACATAAATCAAAACATGAAAGTGTGTTTGAGTGTTTTTGATCCTTACAGCACTCAGGGGGTTTATCCCTCCCATGGACGGGTTGACCCCATCAAAAGAAAGCAGCAGTTCTGCCACCCTTAAACTTGTGGCATCCAGTAGTTGCTAGAGCCGGCTCAACACCCGCTACTCCTCAGCAGTGATGGGGAACAGTTCATCAGCCTCAATTTGGGTCTACTTTACATCATCCTAAATGAAGACTATTTCTTCAGAAGATTGCCTCATATGCTCTTCTGCCTCTGCCAGCTGGGCCTTCAATTGCAAGATTAGCTCTGATTGTTCGTTAAGAAAGGTTAAGTTCTCATTGGCCCATATCTATAGCCATTGGACTTCATTTTCAGCCTCCTGGAGTTTCTGGATGTTCTTCGACATCATCCGCTACCTGCCCATTCTAAGGCCGTGATAATACACTCAGATCATCTCCTCCATAATATCTCAAATGAGCATGTGAGGATGCTGGGCATCCACTCCCCTAGCACACAAGTCGCGCATCCGCAAGCGATGTCTGTCCATCTTGTCCAGCCATAATTATTGGGGGGGGGGGGTCTTTTCGATAAATCGCATGATCAACTTCCATGATTGGAGGCACATTATATCGTTGTCCTCTTCGTCAGAGGCCATCTCATCCTATTCCGCGTAGTTGGCAGGCTCGTATGTGGGATACACCCTCAGGAAATCTTTAGCGGAATCTGCTTCTGACATTGGATTAGGTGAGACATCTGGTGTCAGATCAGGCATGACGGGACGTGGGTCGACCGGTCGATCCTCATCGTCAGACCCCTCCTCAATGACCTTGGGCATGACCCCGCTGGAGTTCCTGCCAATGATAGGGAGCGTTGTTTCTCGGGTGGATCTCTACGATTACTGGCATGCCCCTGGGAGGGACGGCACCAGAAATCCTGACCAACCATTCCGTAGTGGCCCATGCCATTCGAAGAACTATACATGACAGAGAAGGGTATGGATTCCAGCTGTCACGATCAGTGTGTGGTGCAATTAATTCAGGTGAGAGGACTTACAGAGATCAAACTCCTGGTGCTACTCATGAGTCGATGTTGATGGGACCCCGAATCATGGACCTACATATATTGTCAGAAGGTCTGGAGATTCTGGAGAAGCCAACTCGGATGTCCCATCCCCACCAGACATAGAACTGGACGTGACAATAAGTGTGGGTTCCAAGGGTCCTACATCATCACCCGTCAATGGGAAAGAACGAGGTCTGTGCACAAGGTCCTCCTGTATGGTTTCTAAGTTGGTAAGAAATCCATAATGACCTAATAACATACCCTGAAGAAAGAAACATGGGATTTTACCTCAAGGGCCTCCGTGAAATCGTCATGACCCAAGTCTTGATCACCGACTTCGCCTTCCTCCAATGGGAACCCTCTACTAGCCTCATCACCACAGGAGGATTCATCTGATTATTCCAGTAGGGGGAAGGGCTCTCTCATCTCGGCAGCGGAGGACTTTGGGGGAACCATCTGATCCACTAGTACCCTCACCCGGTCTATCATTGGATGCAGGGAACCTCTAGAATGTACAATGTCCTCCATCTCATCCATATATTTCTCTGCCTCCAACGTGGACACTACAAAACCGGCCCAGACAGGACCTATACCCGGTAAGTCCATCTCGAGACGGTTCTGGTGTTGCCACATCTCGGGTGGACCTAGTAATTTCCGATTGACATCCCAAATGTCCCAGGCCTCTAGGAAAATAGAATTATCTAGCATGATGATATGGAACAGTCGCTTCCCCAGGGCCTGAGTTGATATCCTGCAGAATCCTCTCTGTGGCCGCTCCTCCAGATGGTTCTTCTCTCCTGGGACCACCGGGTCCACTGCCTTTGTTGGATCTGCTTCCACTGCCTCACCATCAGCTAGTGCAGGCTGTGCCGCCACGGTAGCCCCGCCACTGCGAGAGGACCTTGTCACCTTCTGACCCTGACCTTGAGATAGGGCAGGCCCACCATCACAAGCTCGAATAGTTGGTTGCATCATCATTTCACCCAGATTAGCTTCCCCTGCTTATGGCATACTCCTTCACCAGTCCAAAGGCAGCATTAGGCGGAGGCAACACATTTCGCATTTTCCCATCTTCACGTCTGAACATCATCCAAAATTTCCTCATCACACACAGGGGGTCCTCGTGATGCACCTCCTAGTAGACTTGCGGGGTCAACCCCTTCAGGCACCAGAATTACCATGAAAACTTGTGTGGGGTGTACGGCTCGCTAAGAGGCTCGCAGTCCACCCTTTCCACCAAGACTCCACCTCTTAAGGCCATGATATAGGCCTGATGCTCTTCTGTCCCCTGAACGTCATCGGTGAGTACCCCCGTCGGCAATGGAAATGGATGGAAATTAAACTCACCCACCTTCCACAACTGGTTTAGTAACAACGCTACAGTTAATTTGTATGGGAATATCCCGACAACATTTAGAATGGATGGGCGGAATTTTGACCCCCGAGGCATGATGGGGTTCAGATATTTTTAAACCCCACTGATGTGCGCCACAATCCACCCATACAGAAGATGGAAGGGATCACATATACTTGGCAGCCTCTTGCCCTCGCTAAAATGCTCTAGTATCCTGTACAATATGGAGAGCATCGGAATCCCTAGATTGACCCACCATTCTGTGGCCGACATTGATTCCATGATGAATGATCTAGGACGCACCCCCATATTGGTATCCCTCACTGGTAGGATCCAACCACATATAAGGGCCATGATAAATGACGCTAGTCTGACTATCGGCTACTGTTCAGTATTGAAACTGAAACCCCAGGTCTTCCATTGGTTTTCCTCCAAAAGTCTCCAATAGGAATGCTCCTTTCCCCGTTGAGCCGCCTTCGGTAAAGTTCTAGGCCTCGATGGAAACTCTTGATACTTTGGGAAGTTCAGGAACTCCTTGAAACACTTCTTGAAGTGGAAATCCCTCACCGCTTCTTTCTCTTCTTCGGGGACCAGCCCCATTCGTGCCAGCGCCAGCCACAGAATCTACTCCGGATCCTCCCATGCACTCATGAAGGGGAGAAAATTATCACACATAGCCTCCAAGATCGGGACCCCCGAAATCTGATGGAATTCCCAGAGAATGATGCCATCCTCCCCATGGTGCAGGTGAAATGTTTTGGTCCTATATGACCATCTTCTCAACAGCTCGGGTATCAGGTGTTTCGGTTGATAAATGTGGAATTGGGAGGCCCATGCCACCTCATACAAACCCACTCTCCACAGATCGGCTCCAAACACCTCGCATGAGGTGCCTACCTAGTAGGCCCATTCCCAATCGTTTGTGAAGTTTCCACCCTCAAAATGGTCCCACTCATTGGACCACCCCTTCTTAGAATCCCTCAAGGATTCCTTTAATATTGTGTGTTGCTTGGGAGGGGACGTCTCCAACTGCAATGTCTTCCCATCAACATTGTTCAGATTATTGTACAGGCAGATGGCGGTGATAGGTATGAAGTCCTCTCGAGCATGACCATCATCCCCCCTGATCCATTTTCGATGGAATGACGTGCTCCTGAACCAGTAATCCAGTTCATCCCTACTCACATCAGGAATGAAGACTTCATACCTCATCCCGAATCCATACAATGGCAGCCTCCTACAAAACGGATAGTTCTTTTGGCTTTCAGATAGCAGCTCCATCAATGAATTATGGTCCAAGTGGCTATGGACCAACACTCCTAGGACCATACAATTTTCCATCTCATCCCTCGAGGCAGCGTCTATGATCACCCCCAATACAGCTTCTTGATGGGCCATTGGGTTTTAGAACAAGGAAAAATTTTAGGCCGGGATGTGAATCTTATTCATAGAGCACATTCGCGAAGCCGAATCCTAGATCATGGCCTCGGCCTGCAAGCTCACATTCGAATGGCACTATCACGGAGTCAAAGAATCGTGGTTTTCCATGAAGCCCGATTCGCAGATAGCAAGCACGGAGTACGCGGAGCTTCCCAATTCGAGAGAGAAAAAGGACAAAATCTTGGAGAAGGGAAAGTAAAAAAGAGATGGATGACCCCTATCCGCCTTGCGCACTCTCTTCGCTAGTGAGCACCGCGAATGACAGATGATTTTGGTGATTTCCCTTTGACTTAGACCCTTGATCCCTCCGCAGCTCCACATTGGAGGGGGGGGGGGGTGGAATTTGTTGGCGCCAAAATGTTATAAGAAAAGAAATAAGAGAAAGAGGCCCCAGGACTAGCTTCGCGAAGCCACTTCGCAGAGTCCCCCCATGCAACGCGGTCGCCATGAAGCAAAGGAGGAGGTACCCTCTGCGAATTCCCCTAACTTTCACGAGTCCTCCGTGAAGCAAAGGAGGTGTTAACCTCTGCAAACACCACTGACATTCGCAACTCTCCATGTTGAAAAGCAGGCGGTACCCTCCATGAACGCCCCTGACATTCGCAAACCAGTGCGAAGCAACCCAATCCCTCTTTGCGCCACATGAGACCTTCTCCGCGATGCCTCTTTCCTATAAATACCAGACTCCCACTGAGCTCTACGGATGTAAAATCTGACCTTTTGGCTTCTCAGCTCCCAAATAGCGAAGCACCCTTTGCACTGCAAATCATGAGCTACGAGAGGTATTTTTTCTTCGCGAGATGAATCTACCTTGGCTCGTTTTGATCCCCTCTTCTGAGAGGGATGCCTTTCGCAAAGACTAAGGGCTTTCGCGAAGGAAGGGGATCCCCAAGGGGACTTGGGTTGTCACGGAGAATTTATACTTCGTGAAACACCCTTCATGTACACATGAGATGTTTTCTAGGGCAGGATCACTATACTTTGCGAAGAACCTAGCTTCATGACACTTTTCTTCGTGAGGCACCTTTTCTCTACAAGGTTTTTCTCTACGAATTCCCTTATTCTTCGTGAAGAAACTCCCTGGTGAACCTCTACCACATGATAAGGCAATGGAACTCCACTTCACGAAGCACACCCCTTCGCTGGTGCCCCTCACCATGCAGAGCAACCATGATCCAGAATCCCCATGCCTATGCAATCCTCTTCTTGGAAATTCCTTTCCCGGTGCAACCCTCCAGGTTTGGATGATGTGACTTCAAAGTCTCCCAGACGATACTTCTCGTAGAGTTGATTTTCCTAATGATTTTTCGCATAGGCATGCTAATGGAAATTGCTTCTTCACAAAGGCAATATAATATGGACCCCTCATGGGTTTGATGTGCGTCCCCCCTTCAATACGGAATTTTTGGTACCTTCCCTCCCACAAGGAGCAGAGGGTACCGGTTATGTAAGTCCAAGGGGTGCAGAGTAAACCCACCTCATCTGAGCTTCAGGAAGTTAAACATCCAAGCACTGTCATCCTCAACACATGATGTAAAACTGTGACATCACCCCGTGCCTCTCACCCGAGGTGACCCCACATTGGACATTATCCATGCCACTTGGCCTCCACAAAGGATGATATCCTCCTTTTGGGAGTGGCATTTGTCTGCGGGGAAGGGCAAGCACCTTGGAAAAGGCCCCTAGCCATTCTTCCAGGAGGCAGAGCCCCCTGCTCCCTCCTTTCATCTTCGGTCCCCAAGGCAAGTAGAGGATGTGATAAAAAACTGACCCCCTCATCTCTTCCTGGGTGCCAAATCCCTCTCCCTCTTCGCTTTGTCGTCATCGGGCCTCCATCCTGCAGTAAGTCCTAGTACCATGGGCCGCCCAACACGTAAGACCCTCTTTGTTTCCCCCAGACGCAGCCTTCGTGACATGGTCATTAGGTCCCTGAAACCTCTTGTTTCTCACACTGATCATGAATCTCGTGAGCGTAGAGTGAGCTCCAACCATGATACACCATGGGATGCCTCAGAGCGTAAGCCCAAAATGCCTCGTCCCAAATGACGTTAAACTGCATTCCAATCCAGCAGTAAGCCATAGTGACCCTCCCGAACTATGTGGAATTTGATCCGTGTTAAGGTATGGTACGTAGGAAGACTCCATGGGGTTCAATCCCACCACCCACATGGACCAAGGTCCTTCTTCACGCTGGTTCGCTGACACGCTCCCATAGAACTATGTGGTCTTTGATCCATGTCAAGGCATGGTATGTAGGAAGCCTCCCTGAGATTCAATCCCACTAACCATTGGTCCCAATCGCCTCCCTGTCGGTGTGCCATGCCCTATTCTGAAATATGTGGACATTGATCCATGTCAAGGCATGGTAAGTAGGAATCCTCCATGAGGTTCAAGCCCATCACCCATTGGACCAAGGACCTTATTCATGTTAGTTCACCGACATCCATACCCGAACTACAGGGTCTTTGATCCATGCTAAGGCATGGTATGTAGGAAGCCTCATGAGGTTTAGGCCCACCACCGGGTCATTCCAAACTCCTTTACGTTGGCTCACCAACAACAGGGTATCCTAGAGTGTAATCCCCACACATCCATTATCGAACTACGAGGACTTTCATCCATGCTATGGCATGGTATGTAGGAATTATCTTCGAGGCTCAAGAACAATACCATCATCCATCCTAATTCTTACATGGGTCGCCACATCCCGGTGGGATCATGCCCCCTAATTCCCCTCCACAGTACTCACGAATCCACCCACGTGCTGGCCCCAATATAGGTCTTCTCTCAAGGGGGTTCGTCAATCTGATCCACGCTAGTAAGTGTTCTGATTAGCCCGATCCGTCTCCACTAGATGTTAAAATTGTTGCTTACCCTGTGTTGAACATGGGATGCTGAGGAAAACTTCAGATACATGCCTATGGTATATGATTCCCCACGCTTGATGTGGGATGCCTTGTGATTCCACGCCCTCAAGAAGCCCTATAATAAGGGACAAAATATAGACACACCATTTCCCTAGCGTCCAGACATGCCAGTGATGCCTCAATGTGACTAATCTCCCAACGGAAGGTCACATCCCTAACAAGAACCCTTATAATGTACTGATAGAAGCAATGTAATTAATTGGTGTCCATAAAAATATTGCACCGAGAAGTGCTTCACAAACAACGTATTAAATCTATAAGGGAGACCTGTACTAGGTGATGAGTTCTGAGGAGGAATCCACGGAAGGAAGAACCAACATCCCATCATCCCATTTCGATCAAGGATTAGACTTCCCTGAATAAGGATCAAATGTCCCCCTCCTATAGATAGTGGGAATGCGGGGAAAAAAAATCCACGCCTATTGCACTCAAGAAGACAGACTCGCGCGCCCCGGCCAAAGCGTTAGAAACAATTTCTAATAATGAATTCATAATCATCACCCATCTAGAAATGTTAGAATATCAACTAAACTACAAGTTATGTAAAAAATTATTTTGTTCCATGAATAAGAATATATATAGTCATATATCTTCTTGTGAAGGTACAAATTTTATCTAGAAGTAACTTGAGGTTACACATTTTGGTACATCCAAATTTATAGATACTAAAATAAATATTCTTAGATCAGAATATCATGGATTTATATATCCCAATGTAGAACCAGTTGGAAAAGTGCATCAATGGTTTATGAAAATGATTAACAATTTACAATCTATGGGAGAGAAATGTCAAGATGATGACACTCTTGTGGATATGATTATAGATATCAGGCTTAATGAGTGGGAATCTAAGAGTACAAATATTGATGAGTGTAATGCCCCGACCCTAGCTACCCAGAGTCAGTGCATTACTTCGTAACATTAGCATGATCACAAAAGATCAAGTCTCGAAAGACCGATTAGTTTAGTAGACTTGGAAACACTAGATACATTAATAAGTCTTACATTACATCATAAAGTAAAACAAAACTACAACATCTTCTCTTCATATCCCCTTATATTATCCCTGCAGGTCATTCATAATATACTTCTTCACATCCTGGAAAAATTAAAACATTGAAAGGGGTGAGCTCAGATGCTCAGTAAGGATAACAATATTGCGGAAGCTTTCATAAATAAACATAAACATTTAAGGCAATGTATAACTAAAAAAAGCCTTTTAAACATGAACATCAACATAATATGGAAAAAGTAAAATGAGATAATGCCATTTACTTCTTCACATGGATATTCTACTGGTCGAATAATCACATGCAATATCAATAACCACTTTCATAATGATGGAATGCATAATGCCAAACTATCATAACCACGTAGCCAAGGCCTCGTGCCAAGACCACAAATAAGATTTTGTCAAGGCCTCGTGCCAAGACACTAGTTTGTCTCATGAGACCTACCGATGCATCGGGGAGCTATAGAGGGCTCCACCCGTCACTTATTAAGTCCTATGCATTCATCATATGAATAGTTTTAAACATATCATAAACCATAACATAATCGTATCACATAAAACATGCATAAAGGAAACATAACATTTCCACATTTCAACCACAAGATAACAATACAACACATTGATATAATAAAAACTCTTTAAAAATCATTTTTAATACCAAAATAAAATAAAGTTAAAACTTTGTATTTATTTTTCATTAAAAAAATGATGGCTTGTAGAGGAAGCCGAAACTCAAATAATTGTCACGACGGAGGAGAAGTCGTTGACACCGCATATGTACAGAAAGAAAAACATTCCCTTTTTTTCGTTTAGTAAAACGCTTCATATAAAAATATTTCTTTTGAATAAACTTAAAAGTCAAAGGGGTTTATACACCGTATAAAAGAAAGTTGTGTATAAAACCAAATATGCCTCAATGAAAGGAGATTGAGAAGAAGTCCTTAAAAAGATCATTTTCAAAATAAAATAGATCTATTATGTGTATTCACTATAGTTACCCATAAAGAAAATAAAAATACAAAATAATACATAATAATATCATGACATAATTTGAAATTAGGAGATTAACCCAAAGAATGGAAGTTGGGTTAAGAAGTTCCCTTACCTTGCGTCCTGTCCTGACTCGACCGTTCTTTAACCTCATGAATAATAAACTAGAGTTAATTACTATTTACTTAAGAACCTTTTTCATGTTCATTATTCCTTTTATATCCCTTATTACCATGTTATGAACATTATGTAATTATTTATGTTTATAACGGTCATTTTGTCGATCTTAGGTACTTGAGTCAAAAATAACATTCTTATAATTACAAGTTGTTCATGTGGTGATGTATCCAATATATCCAGAATTATATTCATGATATAGATATCATATATCATATATATACAGTATATACATTCATTTATAATATTACGTAGCATTTAGAGGTAAGAAATGAAATGCACCGTTCATGGAGACGGTAAGCCGTACGTACGCATGAACGCTACTTTCATTTCTATTTCGTATTTAATGGAATGAAATAATAATGATATAAATGTATAATGTAATTACAGTATAATATAGTGTATAATTACATTTACTCCATCCTTTATACATCCCACATATGGCATTAACTATTCAAATCACTTTGAGGGGGCGGTAGTCCGCACTTCCTAAAATTAAATTATCGCGTTTACCCATAATGGAAATCATAAAGTATGCCATAAATGAGAAATACATAAGAATAATGAAAACATAAACATATTATATATCATATATAAATATATTTACATCTTAATGGCCACCTATTAAGGTGTTATATGAGTGTTGAACAATCATCGTTTCGTGAGGCAGAAATTCACCATCCACAGAAACAGTATGTTCTTTAACCATTAGATGTAGGTGTGTGTAAGTGTAGCTCGAATACTCATTATAAAAACATCCGAGTATATTGAGGATACTGGTTTTGTTACAAAAGAAAGGAATAAAAAGAGTTTAGGGGTTTGGATAAGCAAAATAAAACAAAATAACCTAAGAGAAGACATTACCTTAAAATTGGGTAACTGTTTTGATTTGAGCCAAAGGCTTCCTTGGGAAGACTTCTGCCCAAAGTGAGGCTTCTAGGAGTAAGGGACGGAATTTGGGAGAGTATTTGGGAAGAGGTTGGCCGAGCCAAAAGGATTTGAAAGTGTGAGTAATGTGGTAGAGGTGGGGCCCTTTTATAAGTGGAGAGGAGGGGCACTCTTGGAAAGTAAAGAAAAGTCACTTTATTATAAAATGGGTTTCGGATTTTAGAGGTCCCACACTTATATAATTAGAGTCTAAGGTGATAAGGGTTTTAAATATACTCATCCAATAGGTTTTTGACAAGTGTAATCCTTGGATTTCACATTATCTTTTTATTTTATTTAAATCGTTATATAATGAGGTCATCGCTGCATCATAATGATGTCATAAATAATTTAATTTATTTAATGTCTAAAAATTATAAAAAAACTACTATGATATAGGAAATCTTTTTATCTTTCCAATGACTATTTATAGTAAAAAATATTACTTGTATAACCCAATGTGAAAATTGGTTTAGTAAAACATTTCATGTTTGTGTCATTTTTTACTTTAACTTTAAATATAAGGTATTTATGTCATTTTCCCACTAAAGTGGATCCATGGGGTCCCCAAGTTGACCCATAGATTGTCTTGGTCGTCCATGGCACATCCAATGACGGTAGGACATGTGTCAAGCTCATCTCATATTATTAAAACATTATTTTTACCTCAAACTACACTAATTACCTCTAATCGCGATTAAGAACTTAAAAGTTACTAATCACCAAAAATTATTTTAATCCCATTGAACCACATTTTACTTCTTAATGACAATAATGTATGTCAGATTTTTGAAAATAAAATCACAGAAGTGGTAATATTTCATTTAAACGAAAAATCAGTTATTTAACTACCACTTAGTGGTTTCACTATTCATCAAAAATTTAAGTTTTTCAGAACAATGCCAAACTTTCACCCTAATCTATAATTGATATTCCGAATTCAAAAATGATGTATATCTTAAAAAATTCCAAACATATAAGTTTCATTAATTAATTTTATAATTAATTCCCGCTGTCACAACAAATAGCATGTTTTTAAGAAACAATTTATATCAAAAGATTGACAATTGTTTATGTCCAATTTCAAAGTGAAAATAATTATAATGAACACCATTGGATAAAATGGTAAAAATATATTCTAATTATAATTTAAAACCAGTCAATATTATAACTTATCACTATAAATTATTTTGATTAAAAAATTTGTTTTAAATATTTTTCACTATTCATAAAAATTTGGAAGTTCTCAGAAAATTACAAAAAATTCAACATAGGTTAATTTAAATATTAGGAATAAAAAATGAAGTCCATTTTGAAATATAAAATTTCTATAATTTTAAAAAGTGGTTATTACTATTCATAACGACTACTTTGATTAGTCGCGGTGTTTTAGAACTCGAAGTTGCGTACAATGCAAGCTATTGCATTATTGAATGAGAAGCGTATCGTGGAAGCTCGGGGTGTTACATTCTCCCCTCCTTCAATAAATTGCTTCCTCGCAATTTGAAATTTTTCTTTGAAAATAAAAGGTGGAAAAGAGAAAATACCTTTGTGGAAAACCCACATCGAAAATAAGATTAATAAAATTTAGCCTTAATAAGAGGGAAAGGGAAATGAAAAAGTCACCACCCAATTATGATCTCGATTAGAAGAACATTGGTGGAAATTAGAGACATATAATTGGAGGAAAAACGTAAATATTTGTAGGGAGTGATTGAGGTCATCTATTACAATCAACTGTCAAATTGAGGGCCTCAAAGCCTTCAATCTAAGTTGATTTAAAATATCCTCAGTTCAACAAGACATAAGGTATTAGGATAACACATTTTTTGTTTTAATATCCCTTTACTAAAGTTTAAGAATTAATTTATTCAATGAATAAGAGATAGTTATATATATATTTATGCTTGACAATTAGAGTTTCAACCTTCAACTCATCTTTCACTCAAAAAGATAATAGAACTCAAAAATATTATACTTATCCAAATTGTATAATGTTCCAAATGTTAACAAATACCATTTAGATTAGTAAAATTATTTTGTAATAACTAGGGACTTCCTGTAGGCTAGTGGTAGGAAATAAAGGCTTGTCGCACTATGATTGTGGGTTCGATTCATGCAGCTTTGTCCGACGCGACGGGTTATGCCCCACCCTGCAGGTTGTCCTTTTCCTGAAACTATAGTATTATAATATTTGAAAAATAATCTTCATAAATTTTTTAACCTTAAACAATACTATCTAAAGATCAACTTAATCCACTCCAACCTTTATAGTTATCCAAAATACCTCTGTCCAAACTTTCTCTAAAAGGTCTCTTAATTCCAAAATCAATTGTAACATCAGATTCCCCAAACAAATTAAAGTTTCTCTTTTTGTCACATAATAAAAATATGATTACTTTCATCATATTAAAACCTTACTGAAACAACAAGTACTGCAGTATAATCCTTATATATATCACATTATTCTTATAACCAAAATATAATCCTTGAGTCCAAAAGCACAAATACATAAATTATTCTACTTCAACTGTAGTAACAGCATATGATTTTCCATGATCCCTTGGCCTTTTCTGAAGTACGTTTCTCTGACGCTTAGGACATTCATTTTCATAATGCCCCATTTCCCTACAATTGTAGCATTCAACATTTATAGCCTCTTTCTTTCCCTTGCAATCACGCGCCTGGTGACCTTTTTCTCCACATTAATAACAAACTCCCATTCCTTTTAGGCAAGTACCAGGGTGATTCATCCCACAATTATCACATAATGGAAAATCCTTCTTTCCATTTTTCCCTTTATCTTTCTCTTGTTGCACCGTTATCTTCTTCTCTTGCTTTACTTTGTTGTCATAAGACTTAGAGAATTACTTTTCTGTCTTGATAGCACATGAGACAATATCTTCGTATGTTGAGAATGATTGTGATACTAAAGCTAGATGGAGAAATGGTTTTAACCCATCAAAGAAACGATCCATCTTACCTCTTGGGTTACGTATATAATCTGCATCATACCTCGCTAACCTTGTAAAGTTTGCCTCATACTTTGCGACATTCTCATACTCCTTTTGTTTCAAACTCAGAAATTGACTTTCCATATCTGCTCTATGGTTATGAGGAAAGTATTTTTCTAAGAAAAGATCTTTGAACTCCCTCCATTCCATATTCGATATGTCATCATCTTCCTTTGTGTTTTGAATCAATGACCACCATTGATCATCGTCTCCAGTGAGGTGGTAAACTGCCATGATAACCTTTTCCCTTTCACTACTCCCCAAGGTGTGGAATATTTTCTTTAAGGAGTTTATCCATTTCTCAGCTACTAATGGATTTGTACCCCCATTAAATGTTGGTGGTTGTTGCATCCTGAAGCGGTCTAACATTGATCCTCCACGTTGCGGATCAGGGTGCTCCATACGATTAAGGGTATTATTCATAACCTGAGTGAGTTGTCCCAGTATGGTAATAAGTTGATCAGCACCAGTTGTATCTCCAGATCCACAATAATTATCTTGAGCAAGAGGGAAATCCCTACACGGAGTGCGTGCATTGATACGGTTTCCATTCCTTCCACTAGGTGCCATTTCTATACAATGGCATAAACTAGATTAGTTTATGAATCAAAATACATAATTCCATACTTGTAAAATACTTAACATAAATTGAACTATCTTTGGATATAATCCATAATTATAAAAATGTTTTCTTTGAGGATGTATATACTCATAACCCTTCATAGTGGTTTGTAAAGAAAACAAGATTTATCCTAAGCATATCCCCCGGGAGTGTCGTAACCAAGAGTGCAGCAAGGCCCGTTGTCGTGCACCAGTTCCCGTTCGAGTCTGGCTCAAAGCGGTGTTTTTGGGTTTTACCACTAGGTACATCTGTGCTAGAGCCGCCTCTACCTGCTTATATCCAGACAGGGATGCATTGCTCGGAAAACTCACAAAATCTCTACAATACCAAAATTCTAGGAAGTTCTTCTATAAAAATCCTCAAAGTCTATCTTTGGCCTATGTGCTCTAATCAGAGTTTATCTAAATCTAGCTTCCAAGGTTAGTACTAAACTGCCTCTGATACCAACTGTAATTCCCTGACCCTAGCTACCCAGAGTCAGTGCATTACTTCGTAACATTGGCATGATCACAAAAGATCAAGTCTCGAAAGACCGATTAGTTTAGTAGACTTGGAAACACTAGATACATTAATAAGTCTTACATTACATCATAAAGTAAAACAAAACTACAACATATTCTCTTCATATCCCCTTATATTATCCCTGTAGGTCATTCATAATATACTTCTTCACATCCTAGAAAAATTAAAACAATGAAAGGGGTGAGCTCAGATACTCAGTAAGGATAACAATATTGCGGAAGCTTTCATAAATAAACATAAACATTTAAGGCAATATATAACTAAAAAAAGCCTTTTAAACTTGAACATCAACATAATATGGAAAAATTAAAATGAGATAATTCCATTTACTTCTTCACATGGATATTCTACTGGTCGAATAATCACATGCAATATCAATAACCACTTTCATAATGATGGAATGCATAATGCCAGACTATCATAACCATGTACCCAAGGCCTCGTGCCAAGACCAAAAATAATATTTTGTCAAGGCCTCGTGCCAAGACACTAGTTTGTCTCATGAGACCTCCCGATGCATCGAGGAGTTATAGCAGGCTCCACCCGTCACTTATTAAGTCCAATTCATTTCTCATATGAATAGTTTTAAACATATCATAAACCATAACATAATCGTATCACATAAAACATGCATAAAGGAAACATAACATTTCCACATTTCAATCACAAGATATCAATACAACACATTGATATAATAAAAACTCTTTAAAAACCATTTTCAATACCAAAATAAAAGAAAGTTAAAACTTTGTATTTATTTTTCATTAAAAAAATGATTGCTTGTAGAGGAAGCCGAAACTCAAATAATGGTCACGGCGGAGGAGAAGTCTTTGTCGCCACATATGTACGGAAAGAAAACCATTCCCTTTTTGTCGTTTAGTAAAACGATTCATATAAAAAGATTCCTTTTGAATAAACGTAAAAGTCAAAGGGTTTTATACACCGTATAAAAGAAAGTTGTGTATAAAACCAAATATGCCTCAATGAAAGGAGATTGAGACGATGTCCTTAAAAAGATCATTTTCAAAATAAAATAGATCTATTATGTATATTAAATATAGGTAAAAATAATGAAAGTAAAAATACAAAATAATACATAATAATATCATGACATAATTTGAAAGTAGGATATTAATCCACAGAATGGAAGTTGGGTTAAGAAGTTCCCTTACCTTGCGTCCTCTCCTGACTCGACCGTTCTTTAACCTCCTGAATAATAAACTAGAGTTAATTCCTATTTACTTAAGAAAATTTTTCATGTTCATTATTCCTTTTATATCCATTATTACCATGTTATGAACATTATGTAATTATTTATGTTTATAACGGTCAATTTGTCGATCTTAGGTACTTGAGTCAAAAATAACATTCTTATAATTATAAATTGTTCATGTGGTGATATATCCATTATATCCAGAATTATATTCATGATATAGATATCATATATCATATATATACATTATATACATTCATTTATAATATTACATAGCATTTAGAGGTAAGAAATGAAATGCACCGTTCATGGAGACGGTAAGCCGTACGTACGCATGAACGCTACTTTCATTTCTATTTCGTATTTAATGGAATGAAATCATAATGATATAAATTTATAATATAATTCCAGTATAATATAGTGTATAATACCATTTACTAAATCCTTTATACATCCCACATATGGCATTAATGATTCAAATCACTTTGAGGGGGCGGTAGTCCGCACTTCCTAAAATGAAATTATCGCGTTTACCCATAATGGAAATCATAAAGTATGCCATAAATGAGAAATAAAGAAGCATAAGTAAAACATAAACTTATTATATATCATATATAAATATAGTGACATCTTAATGGCCACCATTGAAGGTGTTATATGAGTGTTGAACAATCATCGTTTCATGAGGCAGAAATTCGCCATCCACAGAAACAGTATGTTCTTTAACCATTAGATGTAGGTGTGTGTAAGTGTAGCTCGAATACTCATTATAAAAACATCCTAGTATATTGTGGATACTGGATTTTTTATAAAATAAAGGAAAAAAAGAGTTTAGGGGTTTGGATAAGAAAAATAAAACAAAATAACATAAGAGAAGACATTACCTTAAAATTGGGTAACTTTTTTGATTTGAGCCAAAGGCTTCCTTGGGAAGGCTTTTGCCCAAAGTGAGGCTTCTAAGAGTAAGGGAGGGAAGTTGGGAGAGTATTTGGGCATAGTTTGGCCGAGCCAAAATGCTTTGAAAGTGTGAGTAAGGTGGTAGAGGTGGGGGCCTTTTATAAGTGGAGAGGAGGGACACTCTTGGAACGTAAAGAAAAGTCACTTTATTATGAAATGAGTTTCGGATTTAAAGGTCCCAAACTTATATAATTCAAGGATAATGTGATAAGGGTTAGAAATATACTCATCCAATAGGTTTTTGACAAGTTTAAGCCTTGTATTTCACTTTATCTTTTTATTTCATTTAAATCGTTAAATAATGAGGTCATCGCTGCATCATAATGATGTCATAAATAATTTAATTTATTTAATGTCTAAAAATTAAAAAAAATACTATGATATAGGAAATATTTTTATATTTACAATGACTATTTATAGTCAAAAATATGACTTGTATAACCCCATGTAAAAATTGTTTTAGTAAAACATTTCATGTTTTTGTCATTTTTTACATTAACTTTAAATAAAAGGTATTTATGTCATTTTTCAACTAAAGTGGCGCCATGGGGTCCCCAAGATGACCCATGGATTTTCTTGGTCGGACATGGAACATCAAATGAGGGTATTACATGTGTCAAGCTCATCTCATATTATTAAAACATTATTTTTACCTTAAACTACACTAATTACCTCTAATCGCGATTAAGAACTTAAAAGTTACTATTCACCAAAAATTATTTTAATCTCATTGAACCACATTTTACTTTTTAATGACAATAATGTATGTCGGATTTTTGAAAATCAAATCACAGAAGTGTTAATATTTCATTTAAATGAAAAATCAGTTATTTAACTACCACTTAGTGGATTCACTATTCATCAAAAATTGAAGTTTTTCAGAACAATGCCAAAATTTCACCCTAAGCTATAATTGATATTCCGAATTCAAAAATGATGTCTATTTTACAAAATTCCAAACATATAAGTTGCATAAATTAATATTATAATTAATTCCCGCTGTCACGACAAATAGCGTGTTTTTAAAAAACAATTTATATCAAAAGATTGACAACTGTTTATGTCCAATTTCAAAGTGAAATTAATTCTAATGAACACCATTGGATAAAATGGTTAAAATATATTCTAATTATAATTTAAAATCACTCAATAGTATAACTTATCACTATAAATAATATTGATTAAAAAATTTGTTTTAAGTATTTTTCACTATTCATAAAAATTTGGATGTTCTCCGAAAATTACAAAAAATTCCACATAGGCTAATTTCAATATTAGGAATACAAAAATGAAGTCCATTTTGAAATATAAAATTTCTATAATTTTAAAAGGTGGTTATTACTATTCATAACGGCTACTTTGATTAGTCACGGTGTTTTAGAACTGCAAGTTGCGTACAATGCAAGCTATTGCGTTATTGAATGAGAAGCGTATCGTGGAAGCTCGGGGTGTTACAATGAGAATAAGAAATTATCTCAAATTACTATTGATGATATGTTTGGAACTCTTCTTAAATATGAGACATGAATGATAAGAGATGATGATAGGAAGAAGAAGAAAAATAGAAATGGAACTATATCCTTTACTACTACTAAGGCCAAGACTCCAGAAAGGGTTATATGATCTAATTATAATAATTTCACTGTTTTATTTGAATCTAGTGAAAGTGAACATTCTGAAAATGAGCTAGATAATATTGTTTGAAGAATGAACCTAATTTTTTTGAAATAAAGTCTTTCAGTATTGATTTAAGAAGAAATAATTAAAATAAAGAATGATTCTAAAGCTACTTGCTATGAATGCAAAAGAGCATGGAATATTAGGCCAGATTTTCCTATGCTTATGAAAAAGGATAGAAAGGAAAATATTTATAAGAATAATTGAAAGAAGTACTACTGGGAAAATGATAAGAATGTTTTGAAAGACAATGAAACCTAGAGTGATAGTGGTGGAGACTCGTATGATGAATCCTTAGAGTATGAATTTTTTGGTTAGAAGAATCTTGGTCTACTATCCAGATTACCCATTGAAAATCATTGTCTAATAGAAAAGGTACACAATGATGAATCAATCTCTAATGTATCTTTAAATGAAAATTATACTGATGATAAATATTATTAATAATCAGACAATGAATCTTATTCTGATGAATAAAATACATTACCTTCTTCTAAATAAGTTTCTAGGTTTTCTAAACTTCTTGAGAATGAATATTCTAAACTCAAGAAAACGATTGATTAGGAAAAATCTAGAATTTCTATTCTAACTAAAAAAGTATCATATCATCTTAAATATATAGAAAAGAAATCTTTTTATATTGAAAGTACTTTAAAAAATCTTGAGGAAGTTAATCCTAATAAGGATAAAGATTCTAAGGATATTTCTAATGTGATTTCTATGAAAAATGTTTTAGTGACTAAATCTAATGCTAAAACTAATTTTTTGATGATAAAAACTTGTTTATAAAACTAAATTCCAAAATATTTTCCCTAAGGAAGTGATTATCAAACATTAACTCTCATGTGGAAAATTTTGACAAGACGTATTCCCAAATTGGACATCTAAGGAATAGTTCTATATTTGGTTATACTCATTCTAAACCAGTTTTTAATAATAACTATTTTGTTCCTAAAAGTGCTCCATTTTGCCATAAATGTCAGTGTGGTGTACATTGGGTGAATTTTTTTTCTTTAAACAGAACCTAATATTTTGGTTATCATAATGCTTATTTTTCATAGAAAATGAGGATACCTAAAATATTTTTTTCTGAAATTCCCAGATCCATGTATGTCTTGATTCCATAAGTATAACACTCTTATTTTCAAGAAAAATAAAGATAGTAAAAACATGAATACATGGTTCATGGATAGTTGATGTTCCCAACATATGGCTGTTAATAAATACTTCTTTGAAAATATTATCAAGATGAAATGAGGAAAAGTAAATTTTGGAGATAATGATCTGGGAGAAATTGTTGGTATAGGTAACATTTTACTACTTGGAAAAACATTTATTTCAAATGTATTATTTATTAAGTGTTTTAAGTAAAACCTAATTAGCGTAATCTATCTATGTGAAGATGGATACCTTGTGAATTTTAGGAATGATAAGTTATTAGTACACAATTCCAAGGAATAGTTTAATTTTTATTCCCAAAGTAAAGAGAATATGTACACACTAAAAGTATAATTCCTATGGATCCTATAAGTACCTTACCTATGTAAAATGGATGATCAGTATTCGTTATGACATAGAATGTTAGGACACTGTAACATCAGAAACCTATGAACACTCTCAAAGAAAAGACTTATTAAGGATCTACTAGAGCATAGATTGGATTCTTCAAAGGTTTTTGATCCTTGTCAATATAGAATGAAACATACATCATGTTTTAAATCAATTGGTGAAGTCTCAATGACAGATGAATTATAGTTTGGGAATATGGATCTTTTCGGTCCAAAAAAACTGGATGCATTGGAGGGAAATATTATTTATTTGTCTTAGTTGATTATTACACAAGATTCACATGGGTATATTTTCTAGAAAAGAAATATTATGTTTTTTTAATTTAAAAATTTTTTGAGCCCAAGTTAAAAATGAGAAAAACCTTCCCCTAATAACTATTTATTTTGATCATGGAAGAGAATTTCCATATTCATATTTTGAAACGATTTGTAGTAAAAAATTCATTACTCATAACTTCTCACCTCTGAGAACTCCTCCACAAATTGGTGTTATTGAAAGAATAAATTGAATACTTCAAGATATAACTAAAACCAAGATGAGTAAATATTCGATATCTAAACACTTTTGGGTTAAAGCTGTAAGTACAACTTGTTATACTATAAATAGAGTTTTGATTGTACTTTTCCTTAATAAAAACCTATATAAGTTATGTAATAGTAGAAAAACTAGACATTCCTATATTAAGGTATTTGGTTGCAAAGTATTCATTTTTAATACTAAATATAATCTACATAAATTCACACCCAAATCTGATGAAGGCATTTTAATAGGATTCTATACAACTTCTATGGCTTGTAGAGTTTTTAATAAAAATACTAGTATAGTTGAAGAAATAGTAAATGTTAAATTTAATGAAATTGATCAATTTGTTTTTTAAAAACCTCAACCTATATCTTCATTTGTGTTTTCAAAAACTGATTACCAACCCATGATAGAGGATCCTTCAGATAAAGAAAATGTTCATGAAAATGTTTTTGAAGCATTTAATATAGAAGATTTCTTACAATGTGTTGATGAAAAGGTTTTAAAAAACCCAAATCAGTTGTTCTTAAATAATCATCCCAGTGATAGTATCATTGGTGATGTAAATCAACCTGTGAGGACTATATGTTCATTATGAAATGAATTATAAAATCTAGCATTCCTTTCCCAATTAGAACCAAAACGCACTGATGAAGATTTTGGTGATGATGATTGGATTCAAGCCATGCAATATGATCAAAATGAATTTGAACGAAATAAAGTTTGGACCTTGGTTAAATGACCTATGGTATCTTCTGTTATTGAAGTAAAATGGTTCTTCAAAAATAAGTGTTATGGAAATGGAATCATTGTAAGAAATAAAGATAAATTAGTTTCTAAAGGCTATAATCAATAAGAACTAATAGAATATTAAGAAACCTATTCTCTAGTATCTATACATGAATCTATTCATATTTTGCATCCTTTTGTAGCATTTTTCAACTTTAATATTTTTCAAATGGATGTAAAATGTGCTTTCTTTAATGGATATATTCCAGAGGATGTTTTTGTTGAACAACCTTCGTGTTTTGAAAACACAAAACATCCTGAATATGTTTTCAAGCATACCAAAACTTTATAGGGACTTAAACAAGACCTTACAGCCTGGTATGTTATACTAACATGATTTTTCATACAAAATGAATATGTTAAGGGAAATGCTGATTCAAACCTTTTTATAAAGATAGATATGAAAAATGTTTTGATTTTTAATATTTATGTTGGTGACATTATATTCGGTTTAACTAAGCAATATTTAACTGATTCAGTTGAAAATATTATTAAATATTAGTTTGAAATGAGTATGATGGGCGAGTTAACATTTTTCTTATGTTTTCAAATTTCTCAAAAAACTAGAAGGAAATTATATATCTCAATATAAATATATTAAATAAATTCTAAAAAAGTATGTATATAAAAACACTAAGAGTATAAGTACTCCCATTGGTACCTCAAATTCTTTTTTTTCTTGATGAAGCTAGGAAACTAGTAGATCAAACATCATTTTGGGGTATAATAGGATGTTTACTGTACTTGATAGTTGGTCACCTAGACTTAATGTATTAATTATTCCTATGTGCAATATATAAATCCAATAATAAGGAATCTCATTTAAAATAAGTAAAAATAATTTTCTCTATTTAATGGGAAACATGAATTTAGGAATATTTTATACATCTGGAAATGATTTTGTTCAAAAAAAAAATCAGATTCTGATTTTAGTGGATGTAGAATGGATAGAAAAAGTACATCCTGGACAAGTCATTTTTGGGATATTAATTAGTTTCATGTTCATGAAAAAAAGAAACAGTTAGCATCACTTTCAACAGATAAAGCTGAATATGTTGCAGTTGAAGTTTCTGTTCCCAAGTGTTGTGGATGCAACACACACTCATAGACTATAGGATGTGTTTTACTAAAACAAAAATATTGTTTAATTACACTAGTGTCATTTACCTAAGTTAAAACCATGCACATTACTCTCATGAAAAACACATAGATATTAGGAATAACATTCATAGAGATCACACACAAAAAAGATATTATTATTCAATTTATCGGAACTTCAGATCAACTTACTGATATTTTCACAAAATTATTACCCTCTAATAGATTTGAATACATTAAATAAATCTTAATGATAACCATAACGTAATATTCAATATTAACATTCTGTTGAATCCTATACCCTTATATTAAGAAACTCTTTTTTATAGTTGGAGTACATTTTCTTGATTAATCAAAAAAATTAATCAAAATTTTTCAAAATCAAAATTTTCTTAAAAAAAATTTGTGTAATAAAAATTTTCTTAATCAATATTTTTTCAAACTATTCATAGTCATTTATTCCATATAGTCAAAAAACAATCAATTTCAAAAACAATTCTTACATAAGAAAATTTCACAAAATCTAAAGTTCATTAAGAAAAATTTACCTTATTACTAATAATTTCCCTAGATTTTCGGAACATACGTTTCATTTCTTAAACTTTGGTAATCATTCTTTTTCTATATTCATATTTCTTAAACAACGTTTTCAGATTCACTCTTCTATAAATCTGAATTTTTATCTTCAAACATCAAAAGATAGAATCCTAACAAATTCATTTTTTGGCTATCATCTGTACCATCAAATATGATCAAGAGTGTTTCCACCATTGGATCTTTTTGGGATGATGAATCGTTGCCTCAAATGCCTATAGAAAGACCCCATGATGGTTGTCCCATATTAGTTTTCAAGCCTTGGCATGTTGAAGCTCTACTCCCCTACTTAAGGCTCATTTTGATTATTCATATTTTCATCAAATTTTAATGTCTTTTGAAGCCTCTCCTGATAAATAAATTTCATCATTAAAGGAAATATCTAAATGGAATATATACAGAGATAGGTTATTAGACCCAAAATTATTTTCTAAAAATGATTCTATTATCCCAAAAAATATCATGTTGAATGGCTGGGAGAGCTTATTTGTATCCAAACCAAAGGTGCAAGATCTGGTTTATCAAGAGTCGCTGGTATAATTCTGTGAGACTGTTAGTTTATTTAATGAAGGAGTGAGAGATAAGTCTTAAGTTAAAAGTTATGGAAAGGCATACTACCTTTCCTATAGTAAGGCTTCCAATCTAATTGGAATTATTTATGAGGGTGAAGATGAATTATGTACCCATAAGATACCAGTTGTATCAGGTTCATTCGATAAGAAAAAATATAAAGAGTGCATATGTTTGATAGAAGTAAAGACTCCGATGATTTTTTATCTCTCTACAAATATATAGATTCTTCTGTTATGGGATCGTAGATTTCTCATTCCAAGAAAAGGGGATAAGGATACCCTGAAGAAGAGTAATTTCAATGCTTTGGACGTTTTTGGTGAATCTTAGAAAGATTAATTTGGTGAAGTATGTCCTACGTATAATAATTATTAATTAGAATGGGACTCTCAAATCACAAATCATTATGTATATTGTTATTCTCTCAAAGATTATTGTTCTTTTTCTAGAGTCATTAAAAATCCCCTATAGATCTAAGCCAATGAATTTGAAGGTTTCATTATTGAGTGATGATGCACTGAGAATAATGAAGGTTGGTTTTTCTAGAAATCTGGAGAATCCTATTATTTGTCTGAATCAAAAATAGAAGCCTTATTAATGAAACCAGATGTGGTTGAGACTTCGAAGAAGTGTGGTAAGAAGAGGAAGGTGATGGAATCAAAAAAGAATCAAAAATATCCCGGTGGTAAGGAAACTCAATCAGCACAGCCTAAGACAAATAATGAAAAGACTTATCTGGATGAAGTGGTTTCTATGTGTAGAGAAGAAAATATGCATAGGAAGGAAGGGGAGCCTAGTTTTGGTTTGGACCCAGCTGAGGAAAAATATTTAATGTTGAATTCCAATAAGGATCGTGAGATGAAAAAAAGTAATCAAGAAAAACAATAAAATGTATGAAGCATAGATTGTTTAATATCTTCTCATGGATACTGAAAAAGCTTCAGAACAAGTTCATGTACCAGAATCGTTTTTGTAAGAATCAGTCCCAGTGACTCCAGGAAAGAAGATGGCAATTCTGAAACCATAAGAAGAAGGATAATAGTCCATGAAGAGGAAGTGGAAGAATAAGAAGAATAAAACGTGATGATATAGATGATAAGATAAGACAAGTAGACGAATATCATGAGAAGGAGAGTCCTTCTAAAAAACTATCAACCATAACTTCTTTGCCTAAATAAAAAAAATCCTTTGACAGGGAAAAGAGTATGAAGGGCATGAAGAAGTGAATAAAACATATGATGATAAATATAGATACAATGACATTGTTCATCAAGATGATCTAGTGGCAGACTATGAAAAAGAAAATGTTAAGGAAGATAAGATAGTTCAACTATTAGATAGTGAACATGAATCGCCAAAAGTAGCAGAGAGAATTTTCAAAGCTGATAAGGGAAAAAAGTTGTTGATTGGTACACCAAATAAATCTATAGTGATAAATAATGATATTGGTGGTTCGTCGGAGAGAAAATTTGAAGATATAGAAAAGGAATCCTCACCAAAACAAGAATCTGATTTGGAATCATCCTCTCTTAGACATGACGTTGTTGTCCAATATTTGAAGAAGATGGTTCATGCCATTCCCTTGATTCCTAGTGTAGAATCGAGGTGGCAGATGCTTCAGCACTCATTTAATCAAAATCATACTCATTTACCATGCTTATGGAAAAGTTTTTCAGGGCTGTGGCTGATATCAAATACTTATTCATTGGATATGAATCCCACAAAATACCATGCAAGGAATCCAAAAAGTTTTCAAGGAAAACAATTGAATAAATGAGAATACTTGATGATTTTAAAGAATGCGTGAAGGATGATTTTGACAACAAAGATGTAAAGTTAAAAGATCTTACTAATAGTTTTGAGGAAAAGTTATATCTCGAACAAACAACACGGATGCAGGAAGTTGATGATCGAAATGGGAAACTTAACTTAGTCACATTGAATTGAAAAAGGGTATGAGATATTCGAATTGAGTTCAAAGAAAATCTTATTAAGCAATAAGATCGTTTGACGGATAAAGAAGATATTTTGAAGGCCTAGGAAGAAAATATCAAAGAAATGAAAAAGGAAAATGAATATTAGGATCATCTAGTCAAGTTCTTTGAAGAAGATCGAAAAAATCATAAGAAGCTAAAAACTATCATGAAGAAGTTAATTACGAAAGAGAAAGAAGTATAATTTTTCCTTATCTGATATTTTTTGTATTTTATTCATTGTACAAATCCTTTCAATCATAATAAAATTTTGGTTGTTCTTCATATATTTTGTTGTGTAGTAATAATATTTCAGGTACCATATTTTAATCCCATTCCCTTTATTTCTTTTTGAAAATCACAAAGGGGGAGAAAGGAATGATAAAATGAAAAAAAAGTAAAAAATAATTCCATAAGTAAGGGGAAATCTATATAAGTGGGAGCATTATCAAAGAATATTTCCTTATACCAGAAAAAGAAAAATCTCTTTAAGGAAGTAAAGAATATGGCCCTTAGGGATTTCAAAACCTAAGGGGGAGTTAGTTATATTCACTATGATCCATAATTAAAGAGAGTTAATTTTTTATTTTATGTTCATAAAGAAAAATTCTATGTCCATATATTGTTTTTCATATGTTTGTTTGTTATTTCCAAAAAGGGGGAGATTATTGAGTAAACAAGGTTTCTTTATGACTTTTCCATTCAACTATGTTTTTAAAATAAAAAACACTTTATTTTAAGAAATATTATATTTTCCTATGAATTATTCCCATAAGTAAAATTTACATTCCCTACAGAAATTATTAAACATACTTATTTTTTTAGTGTTCATTTTATAGTCTATCTTATTCTAACTCATTTTATTACTTAGGAAAAATTAGGTTTCATTTATAAAATCTTCGAATCCTAGAAATTCATAGATATAGTGTATTCTGTATTAAAGTTATGAATTCTCTGAAATTCCGGTTCTGAATTCTCTTAAATTTCGATTCAGAATTCTTTGAAATTTTTCTTCCAAATTCTCGGAAATTTAGGTTTCGAATTCTTGGAAATTAAGGTTCTGAATTCCATATAATTTTTACTCTAAATTCCTCATAATTTTCACTTTGAATTCCCCAGAATTTAAACTATAAATTCCTTATAATTAAAACTGAAAAATCCTTATAATTTATACTCTGAATTCCTTATAATTCAAACTATGAATTACATATATTTTAGACACCATATTCCACAGAATTTTGAAACCAAATTTCATAGAATTTAAAATATGAATTCATTAGTATTCAGACACTGAATTACTTAGAATTTAGACTCTGAATTCCATTGAATTCAGATGCCAACATCATTCGAATTCATGAACTGAATTCTTCAAAATTCTGATTCTGAATTCATTGGAATTAAGCCTCCGAAATCTATAGAATTCATGTTCCAAATTACTTGAAAAATAGAATCTGAATATCCATGAGTTATAGTCTATACATATTTATTTTGTTAGACTTTGATCTTTATTTTTCCTTTGAATCTGAAAATTAAATCTGGTTAAGAAACCTTTTTTTACACTTTTTATAGTTATGAAATAATGTTGTATAATCTATTTTTAACTAACCGTTGTTTGAGTTAAAGATGTATAGGACCCTTGGAGATTCAATAAAAAATATAACCTTTGGAGGGGGTAGCTGACCATTGGAGAAGTGCCTATAAATATGATTTCATTTAAATGTGCTAAAAAACTATTGAACACTCAAGTGATTACATGTTGTTGATGTAATTTCTAGATAGAGACTCTCATTCTTGGTTCATTCTAAACATCTTGTTCATATTTCTTCGTGCAACTCTGATTATTGCTAAATACAATCAAGGGCATCCGGGGATAGGAAGACAGAGGTTCCGATAACCATATTGATCAAGGTATTGTGGGGATAACATGATAGAATCTGATATTCTTATCAAGGGCTTACCCTAGTGTGGGTAAGTTAGACTCTCTTGAAAGTATATATCAGGGTACCTTAATCCAAGGTTGTTGGATACCCAACTCATTTGGTAAAAATATTTCAAACGTGTTACTTGTTTTGTTTCAAGGTTATTTCCTCTGTATTTTTATAAAAGAATATACTATCTTGTACTTTTGTATACTCTGATGAGTAAGATTCTATATGCTTTAATGTAGAATCTATTCCTTGTAAACTTTTCTTATGTTTCATTTCTGGAACCATTTTTCTAAAACCTATAAAGTTGGTTTAAGTAGAACTAAAAGAGATCTTTTGATTTTAACTTGTTTAAAATTGTTAAACATAGTTTTACATAAGGTTAAAAATGAATGTTTTTAAACTTACAATTAACCCCCTATTGTAAATTGATCATCTACATCACTATTTTGATCTTACACTTAAATGGTTAAATAAATGGTTAATAATGTGAAAACAATTCTGCATAACATCAAGGAATCCCAAAGCCGATACATGAATTATGAAAACCGTCATTGAAAAGAAATTTATTTTATGGTTGGAGACATTGTTGTCCATTTCATATCTCTATGGAAGAGGATCATGAAATATGGGAAGAAGGGAAAGCTAAGACCCCTATACATCTACCCCTATTAGATTATTGATCATTTTAGAGATGTATCCTATCTACATGCGCTTAAACCATCCATTTATCATGTACAATATGTATTCTATGTATCACTCTTAAGGAATTACATAATGTATCCCCCATATACACTAAATTCAGAGGTGGTACAGCTAGAGAAAGATATATTTTATGAGGTGAAACCAATAAAGATATTGGATCATCGAGATAATGTTCGATGCAACAAGGCCACTAATCTTGTAAATTTACTATGGATGAACCCTATGTATGAAGACGAAACATTAGAATCAGAGGAAGAGATGAATTAGATGTACCCTCCACTATTTTCTCGATAATTGTAAAATAAAATTTCAAGGGTAAAATTTCATTAGGTGGAAAAAACGTATCCCCCAAAATTTTATCCATAGAATTTACATTCAGAAAATTATATTATATAATATAAATCATATAATTCACATATATAACATTATAAAAATATTATAAATGAATATTGGATGAAATAATGATTATTTAGTAAAATTAAGGAACCTAAACCAATAAAATATTAATAAGACACCTAGAATAGTAGTTTGGCCCATAATAATAGTTACCTAGCCCATTTATTGGTAGCCTGACCTACGAAAACATAACAAAAAATTATCGATATTATAAATTAAAATATGATACAATTATATCATATTATATGTAAATAAATGTTTTGAAAATAAGAAATTAATTGTTGTTATTTTATGAGGTAGAAATGTTTATTTAAAATTTTATAATTAATATAATGAATCAAAATAATATTTATTTCCATAAAACTTATTCATAAATTTATATATTTTTTCTTATGATTATAAAATAATTTTATGAGCCCTTAATTAAAATTTCAAATATTTATAAATTCAGTTATAATTTTTAAATATCTATTTTTTATTAAATGATGATTTTAATTAAAATAAAAATTTCAGATATTTATAAATTTATTTTCATGAAATGGATTCTATTTTTAAATTATTTAAATTTAATAATTGTTAGTGTTAATATTTTGGATTTTCTAATATAGTCGAATATGTGTGAATACTAAAATATTGTAATTTAAGGTATTAGATAAATACATGAATTATTGAGTAATGGATGATGTTTAGCTTATTAATGAACCATCGGTTCTAAATAACATTCACTAGTTATAGTATTTAGTCTTAATTATCAATATTATTCACAATATTGAGCCAAAATAATAAATAAATGGATAAAATAATCAAACGACAACCCTCTCTTCCAATATAAATACCACCCCTCGCCACCTATATTCCTCACACATCTATAGACTTTAGGATTATAGAAATATTTCCAAAACCACAACCCAAGTCTCTACAACACATATAGGACCCTATAGTATCAATACAATAAAAAAATATAATTCCTCAATGGGGATCTCAAGAAAAACAATTCAAGAGGTAAAAACCTTTTTCCATTTCATTTAATTCCATTCCAATTTCATTATTATACTCTCTTAACACCCCCCCCCCCCTTATCCACATGTAACGATAGCTCATGTATCTGAAATATTATATAACTTTATTATTTTAATGGAATAACCCATCATGATTTACAACACCTATATTTTTTTATAAAAATGAAAACATCATTTGTGATATGTTATTTTATCGCATTCATGGATATTGAGATTTAAATTTTTAGTACATCCTTTATGTCAAGTCATAAAACCATTTTATGCCCAATACAGATTATAATTTTTGTACTAAAACTTATTTTAGGTTTTGGAATTAGTATATTTTCATAATATTAAATCATAGGACAAAACTAGTTCGTGATGATCGGAAAACCACCAAACTAATCTCAAAAATTACAATTAAAATTATATCTAATGATTTTTTCACATACCATATAAAAAAGAGATATATAAGAAAATATATATTATTTTAACTTCATTAATAATATATAATTTCAATTTTGGAGAACTATTTTTATTATACATGCTCTTTTATACACGTATACAAATGAACTTATCATCAAATTTAAGGAAATAAACAATTTTGAATGATGTAATTGTATATTAGAACTCATCAATAAGGTACTAAATGTCCATAATAAAAATATTATAAACAAAATAAATTTAGAAAATGTTATGAATAAATGAAATTAGTGGATTTAATTTGACTATATCTAACAATTATTCCATGTTCAGAACACTTTTGTACATATGTTATGGGATTGTCACCGAACATCCATTTTTCTTTGGGTTATTTTTTCTCTATATTTTCCAAAATGGTATTTTTCTTATAAACCTATTCTATTTTTTGTTTATATAATCCAAATTTATGTACCCAAATCATTTCATACTTATTTTTAAGCAATATAAATGTTTTATAAATGTTCTGATATAAATTCTTCCTAATAAGAAATCCCAATTAATGGGAATATCCCGATTTATTATCCATTTTCAAGTTCACTACATAATATATATCAACAAACATTTATTTTTTTAAAAACAATTTTTTTATCATAAAAAATCTAGCATGGTTCAATTTGGGTTCTGTAAAAACAACTATTCCTTTTCCTTTTTGAAGACTCTTTCTCATTTTCTATTAGATCTCACTTATATAGAAAATTTATAAATATTATTAAACACTATTTTAAATTTTTTCACTTAAATAGGAAATAACATAACATTATATATGACTATGTTTAACTTTATTAATGTCCATGTATGTTTGAAATACATTCTTTCATGGACACCCCTATGACATTCTAATTTGTTCTAGCTTATAACTTGATAATAGTACCCATTTCTTTCAATTCGTAAGGATTGTATTTATGATTTATTATTCATGTGTAACACAAATTCATGAATACGTTATGATGATTTCACCAATATATTTATCCAATGAATTGGATAATGCTCAATCTCATGAGGCGTCATGTGCAATGGTCATGGGGAATATCCATGACTCATGATCCATGTGCAATGATCCTGGTGGTTAGCCTTGACTCATTCTCCTCCAAATGAAATGAGACTTTATTCAATCATCATTCATGATTTATGTTTCTATAACTTTAAAAAAATCCATGATTACATGATCCCATGTTTCATATGTTTATTCATGTTCCAAACATTTATATTTCATCATGTAATGACTTCTAATCCATGTTCTAGGATTTATTCTTATTTTTATTATCATACTATGATTTTTAGATCATCCCTTTGTTAGTGTCATAAATAGGTCATCCTGTGAATATGTGAGTTCTCAATGGGATTTAAGAGCTCATTTTTAATTTTTAATAAAATATTTTTTTTTTGTTTTGGTTTCATGCATTTTAGTTATGTAACTAATCTTCCAAATACACTAGACATTAATATACTTGGTTTTAATTTGAAAGATAAATATTCATAGAATCATTTAATAATACGTGTATAAGATTTGGCACATTAAAATCAATGTTATTTTCATCTCTTCAATAATTATCATTTAACACTTATTTGTACTCCCCTCATCACACAAAACTCACTAGAGAATAACTTCCCCCTCTCCTTCTACACATTATGATTTCATATTAATTTCAAAACAGAATCACTCCCTAATCATCATATTGAATCATTATTGGAATTTTATTCAATTATATTGATTATTATTTTTATATAAATATCATTATATAAATCTAAATCAGGGTAATAAAATATGCCTTATTTTCAATTTATTTTCATGTTTCATTGATTTCTCATGTTCTAGATTGATTTTGAAGTTGTTTTCAGATGAGAAGTCATCTACCAAAAGAGGGAACGAAATATTGTGATTTTAACTTAATGAATATCCATTTTTATTATGTTATGTTTTTTGTATCTTCCATGTGTATCCTCTTAAAATGTATTTTTGAAAAGTTAATGGTGTAACCCTAGAATTATCTTCCCATGAGAAAATTTGACAGCAATGGAGGATGAATAAATAAATGAAAACTACCTCATGGGGTTTTTTATTATATTATTTTAAATTAAAAGTACTTATTATGAAATTAAAAAACCCTTAGGTTGTATTATTTTACACTTTTTAATAAGTATTTTTAAAAACAATTAAATCAAATTATGAAAGGGATAAAATGAAATGTGAATGGTGATGATACCATGTAACTTAGTCATTTTCAATTTTACATTTCATTATTTTGAACCTTATAGATGAACTGACCAATTGAAATTAAATTGATTTATAAATTGAATTATGAAATTCTATTAGTGAAACTTCTGTTTTATTATGGAATTACATGGAGGAGCTCATTGGACATTGGAATTTAGTAATTGTTGAATGTAATTATCATTTTCCAAGAGTAATAAATTGTTCCTATATGGAGTTGATTTTAGGTGATCTCTATTAAGATTATATTATACTATTCCTTCAGTAATAATTGGTATCCCTATATGGATCACCTTGGATTTTCTTATAGGGAATGATTTTATACCATGACATTATTGATACAGGGGTTTCTATGTTGCATTAGATGGATGAAATCCTAAGGTGATGTTATTTTATAGTTTACCATTAGAGATACCAAGCTTACCTATGTAGAACACCTTGGATGGGATTAGGTTATCAATAAACTAAATGATTTTTCTACCAAGTCAAATAAAATTTAAAGATTTGGTTAATGCTTCATATACATGATGTCCTTGTTTTACTTTCTCTGATTAGACTTAAATGTAAAAAGCCTTACTCGTTCCTTATAAAAATGTAATCAATAAAGGATGAATTGGCTATGAGTCTTGTAACCCATTCCTATAACTTAATTAATTAATAATTAAAAAAATTTAGAAACATTCTTTCAAAGGACGAAGAATGTATTATCAGATGATTGTCCCATTGAGGACCATAACTGATATGAGTATTATGTATTTAAATTACTCACATTATTATTATTTATTGCACAGTAGTCATCATATATTTCTAGTATTGATAGTTTTGGACACCATTGTTGGGGCCTATTGAGTTTATCTCACATCCTATTTCGACCTCCAATTCATACATGGAAAAACAACATGGAAGATGGTGGGAATAAGGGGAAGGGTTAAGCATCAGATGCTTGATTCTTTGGAATATTCCATATTACTATATATGGGGACATAGTGTATGGTCATGTATCTATTAAAGATATCCTTTAATAACTTTTTTCATTTTTTGTGTCATGTTTAATATTATTTTTCCTCTATTTACATTTTTTTCCATTTTTTATAGCATACCTATATTACATAATTCTGTATATAATAGTTGTTATTTATGGATCCTGTTTGTTATATATGGATGAACTATGTTATTCAAGATCATTTATTATAATATTTATATTTTTTATAATTATTCTATACCAAAGTACTACATTGTGATCACAATGGTATAATGTTCCTACTAAACCATTATAGAACCTCACTACTAGTTTGAAGCCTCTAATGTATGTGACAGTGACCTCAAGGTTTTGGGGTCTATCAGGGTTGGTAACTTATTAATGAACATGGTATGTGGGGTCAAAATTTGTATCATATGTTTTTTCTATTTTTATTAAAATTTTGGGTACTTATATAGGATACCAAGAAGTGTCTAAATTTGTCAATAATTATTTTTAGGGAGTAGCTAGCAGAAAATTAGGAAAAATCCAAATTAATTAGGATGTGATTTTATGTTTTGTATTATTCCTATTATAGTTGTATTGATTTCCCCAATGGAGGAAACACATTTTTTTTTAATTTATTATTGATATGGGAACTGTTTTACCATTTTCTTAGTATGGAATGGGGGTATTCATCTTGCATCATAATACTAATGTTGGAATTCACAAATCATGCATATGTCATGCTATATTTATTTCATTGTGTTAATTGTATTTGACATGTTTTAGTGAATTAATTTTCATATCTATTATCTAAATGAAATCATTTTAGGGTAAATAAGATAAATAATTGGTTATTTAATGTGTCTATATTAATGTAAATGGTTTAATATGTCTATCATGATTGTGGAACATTCAAAAAACCAATTATGAGTTGTTTTTTTCCAAGAAACATTTCGTAAATTTACTCAAATGTTAGTTGATTTCAGTTATATGAATTACAATTATTATTTGTAAATCTTTTACATCTATAAATTGGGAATGGTTATTTATTTATCCAAATCATCTTATACACCTCTCTATATCCGGATATATGATGTGAGGGTCAGGTTACATGTTGAAAAAATGACAATTGTATATTAAAAATCCTCTATAATTATAATATGGGAATGTTGACTCAAATTACTATACAGTGACATATATATATATATATATATTAAGATACCATATTTTTACCAGTGCATCTCTCTCTAAGTTTTAATTCTATGTATAAATGGGTTATGTGCTTCATGGGCTCATGGAAAGATGAGAAACTTAAAATGTAGTTCAGAGTGTTTAAAAATGAAAATGGGATGAAAATCAACTGAAAAACATTTACACGTCATTTATAGTGATTAGATTTTGCTTAATTGTATGAGGGTTTTAATAAAATTAATTTGAGGTCATAGGTTTTTAGGGAATACCATTAAAGCATTTACATGACATGTATTAACATTACATGCCATGTAAATACCTAAAAATCTATTTAAAACATGTTGAACGACTAAATTTACAATTATTTTCATCTACACCTCTCCTCCTCCCATTCAAGGTAGTCACCTTGAAAATTTTCGGTGATACCTTTATCTTTGATCATTACTTATTTGTGTTGCATACCTGGTAAAAGCTTTTTACTCTAGTTCCCTTTTATTCCCCTTTCAAATAAATTGGTAGAACCTTTGATAGTTGGGAGTTTAGTGGTTGATCTTGATCCTATTTTTTGGCTAGATCACTTCTTCCATTGTTTATTCAACAGTCATACAAAAATTGGGAATTGAAATTGGGTGATCGTTCATCAAAAAATTATGGTAGGTGGTCTATTTTTTTGAGAAAAAGATGAGATATATTACTAATCAAGAAAACCAGGTCTACAAAGCCAATCAGGAAATGGGTCCACCCAAAAATTATCATCCCAAGATTTCCTAAAATGAGCCAAGAAATGAGCTTTTATATTCCTTCCTCTCTTGATAAAAGAAAATTTGCATTCATCAAAGCCTTCGGTTAATGACCAGATCTTCTTCAAGATAACTCCATATGGTTGCGATGCATCGTCCATTGATGTTAGAGTGTTCACCACTTCGAGGTAGTCAGATTCCACCAAATCCTTGGGCCAATTTTTTGAACGGGCAAAAATGATCCCCTAGAGGATGGAAGAGGCCTCCGCTACCATAGGGCTCCATGAAAAAGGCACAGCCTGAAAATGAGCTTCCACAATCTAACCGAAACAATAATGAGAAATGAGTCCAATACTGACCCTGGAATTAACAGAGATGGAAAAATCTGTATTGACCTTGAAGAAACCCATAGGGGGGGGAGACCAACAAGGAGTAGGCTGTCGAGTGATGCCCAAAGGAGGCACTGAATCATTATTCATCCAACCATTCATCCATTCCATATCCATATTCACCCAAATATGATCATTGGTCACCTTCATTTGGAAAATGAGATCATTTCGTCAAGTCCAAACTAACCAAGCAATTGTGCAGATCAACCCCACTACTCTCGGCTCAAGGGAAGCCACCCATTTAACCAGATTCTGGACCAGCCCAGTTGAAAGATCAAAGAACAAACCAAAATCCAGCTTCCATGCCTTCCACACCCCTTCTACCCCACGAAAGTAATGGTTTGCACGCAAAGGGGATTCCACCTCTTGGAATCCCACCAGACATGTGTCATCCTCTGCCAAATGTCACCGAACCAAAAAGTCACTGGTTGGGATTACCCTAGAATAGACCTTCCACCAAACAAATTTCACCTTAGGGGGGGTGGGGCCGTGAGCGCCCAGATAATCTTCCATAGTTTATCAGGAAAGTCCTAATCCACTCCTTGGACCAGCATTTTGTAACCCGAGCAGACAAAATATCTTCCATGAGATTCCCCGGTCCAAAAACGCTGGTCACTTCCCATCCCTGGTGTGAGAGGAATACTAAGGATGAGCTGACGGTCAACCTCATTAAACCAGCTGAAAAGCTTCCCACGATCCCAGTCCTCAAGCGAGTCATTGATCATCTCTCGTACCCTTGTGTCTTTGAACCCAGGAACAATAGTCGAAGAGACCTTATGGTTAATTCCATTTCCCAGCTAGGAGTCCTTCAAAATATGAATATTATGCCCATCAACAATTCTCTAGAAACATCCCATGTCAAGAAGTGATTTTTAACCCTAGATGCTTCTCCAAAAAAAACTCAGCCTTGGCCACAACTAGTCATGCAAGAAGTCAGAATGAGGGATATATTTTTCTCACAAAACCTTTGAGAACAGGGCATCTTGTTGGGAGAGGAGGCGCCATCCTTTCTTTTCCAGAAGAGCCTTGTTAAACCATTTGAGGTTCCTAAAGACAAGTCCCCCACGAAATGTTTAAACGCACAGCTTCTCCCAAGACATCCAGTGTGTGTTATGTTTTCCCTCATAAGAGCCCCACCGAAAATTGGCCATTCGAGAGTGGATCTGATTGACGATAGTTTATGGGAATTTAAATAGCGACATAGCATAAGTAGGGATTTATTGGTCCATAGACATAACGAGAACTTCCTTTCCCACCATGGAAATATTATTACTAGACCAAAGAAAAATCAGAATATCCACCCTTTCCATAACTGAGGTGAACACTTATATCATTGACCTACCAAAAAGGGTCGGGAGGCCATGTTACTTATGATGCTTCTTAAAAAGTGAAAAAACACACATTCTCTGCATCTTTTCACTCTTTACTTGTGGTACACCTTTACTGAAAGATAAATCTGATTTCAAAGGATTAAGACCTTATCAGAATCCCTTTTGTAAAGATTGATGATATGCAACACTGAACTGCATTCTTGCAGGGTAGCCCGAGAAAAAAGAAGGCTATCATCTGTAAATAAGAGACGGGAGAAAGGGGGGGAAATTCTACATACCGTAGCACCATGGATAATTAATTGATCTGCCTCCTTCAAAAAGAGGTGAGAAAAAACATCATCCACCATAATGAAGAGGTTAGGTGATAGGGGATCCCCTTGTCTCAAACCTCTCAATGGTTTAAAGCTCGCTAAAGGGTCCCCATTAATACTAATTCTATAGGAGACAGACGTAATGCAATTCATGATATTAGAAACCCTTCTCGTCCCAAATCCCAACATGGAGAGGAGAAGTTTAGAAAAGGCCATTCAACTCTATCATAATCTTTCATCATATCTAATTTCATTGTCATGATTCCTCTCTTAGAAGAGGAATGAGTTTTCATAGAGTGCAAAACATCAAAAGCGATGGAAGCATTGTCAGAAATGGATCTATTTGGAAGAAATGAACTTTGGTTATCAGAAACATTCAACAAGAGGAGGTCCCTAAGTATGGTTACCAATATTTTGGAGAAAAATTTGTAAACCACATTGCATAGACTAATTGGACGAAACTCTGAGACTTTCTGAGGGCACTGTTTTTTTGGGATAAGAGTAATAAGACTTTCATTATGGGATTCAAGAGATGCTCTACCTACCTAAACCTCCTTTAGCAGGGCCACCACATCAGGCCCAACGATATGCTAGAATCGTTTAAAGAACAAGGCATGAAACCCATCAGGCCCCAGGGCCTTGGTATAGTGAATAAGATGCAGTGCACCAAAAACATCATCGTCAGAGATATCTCATTCCAAATGACAATTCAATTCTTCTGTAACCAATTTTGGGATGCAGCTAGTCAGAACTGTATGTCACGACCCGCCCTCGGGGTCCGTGCCGTGACTACCCCAAGCCCGCCTTCCATAGGCCAGGGGCTGGCGACTAGCACCAAGGCGTAAATCCCTGTAAAAAGGGAAGGCATTGCCTTTGTAATGTAAACAAACACCACAGAGTAAGAAAGCGGAAAGTAAACACTAAGCAATAGCAGAGTACAACTAAAAGTGTGGAAAGGTAAATGGGCCAGTATACAAACCCAAACTGAAAGTAAAGTACAACTCGAAAGGGAAAACAACAACTGAAAAGTAAAAGCCGCTACACCGGGCTGTCCACTGGAAATCCCACCTGAAGGGTGGGTACAGATAGCTCCACTGCTCCACGGGTCCCGCTGTCCGCTCCGAGCATGTCCCGTCCAGTGGTCCACCTCCAGGTACCGTCCTGCTCTGCACGCTTCAGATAAGATCAACGTTGTCCGTCGTCTGCAACCAACACAACGTAGTGCGGGCAAAGCCCTTGCAGGGGTGAGTATAAGCTACTCAGTAGGGACCCCGAGACCCCCTGAAGGTCTCTCAAATCCACAAAGGATAAACCACGAAGGAAGGTACAATCACGAATTAACAATCGACACTGCTTAGGTATATGCCCATACATATACCTAAGTCATCAAATTCAAATACGCTCCAACCTCCGAGCCCAAGTATTACTCAGTCCACACAGGAAAGTAAACGTATTCCACAGAGGAAAGCAAAACGTAATCCACACAGGATAGCACAACATGATCCACACAGGATTGCAACAGGATTCAGCTCACAAAGGTATACTTCTTCAAAAGTCGAAAAAGATGATCTATGATCCATCTAAGTCGTCGGACCCACGAAGGATCTATAGGTAACTAACCCCTGCAAAAGACCCACACAGGATCGGGCCCACGTAGGAGCTGTAGGCGCTGGTTCACACAGGACCGCTGAGCGTAAAGACCCACACAGGATCGGACCCACACAGGATCGGGCCCACACAGGACCTGTAGCACTGATCCACATAGGATCGCTGAGTGCTGTAGTCGTCGTCGTCAAATCCACACAGGATCTCTGTACTGTCGTCGTCGCAGTCCCAATAGCAGTAGTAGCAGTCACAGTAACAGTCACAGTCAGCACTAAGGTTCCCGCACACAGCAAGCTCGTTCGGAGGATCCGCTCCACGAGCCGAGAGGCTGATACATCAACTGTCACAAAGTCCAGAGTTGATGTATCCAAAAGTTCCGTATCGTCAACCGGAACTCAACGCAACAGACGACGCGTCGATCGGACGCCCGGTCTGAGAGTTATTGGCATTTTCGTCCCCGGGGCCCGGCTGGGTTTTTAAGGCAAAACCAACCCGACCGTACTCCACCTGCGTCCAAACCTCGGGCGGAGCATGCCAAAAGAACCGTCTCACTAAGAGGAACACAACAAAGTTGACGGCACGTCAATCAGACGTCCGTAGCTCAAGATATGAGCGTTTCCGCTCCGAAGGCCCGGTTGGTTTCGTGAACGAACCAACCCGGCTGAACTCAAAGTGTTCCGAAACCTTGAGTGCAATATACCGAAACAACCGTCTCGATCCAAGGATCGCGTTACCGCAGACGGTAAGTCAATCGGAGGTCTGTGGATCAAGTTATGGCCAAAAGACCGAAACTGATTCGAAACGGGGGGGTCCGGGTCCGGGCCGACCCGGCCCGACCCCCCCTGGGTCGGCCCGAACCGGGTCGCCCGACCTGGGTCCGACCCGGACCGGCCGGCCGGCGGCGCGGCGGCCTAACGCCGCACGGAGGCAGCGCGCGAGGGGGGGGGGGGGCAAAGCCCCCCGCTTCTTGGAGTGGCGGCACGGCATATGTGCCGCGCCCTTTTTGGAAAACGGCCCCCCTCGTGGGGGCCTGCTTGATTAAACCGGGGGGCCGCCTGCCCCCCCCCCCCCAAAGGAAACCGCCCCCCTCATAAATGAGGGGGGTTTTTTAAGCTGGCAGGGGGAATTTATTTCCCCCGCCTTTTGACCTTCCGGCCCACCAACTGCCGGCCGGTTTTCTCTAACGGGACCCGAAAATCCGGTCCCCTTTCCGGCTTCCGACACCGGCGGCCCGGCCGCCGGTCTTCTCGTCCCGCCGCGGCCCGGAACCGGCCGCGGTGTTCGTCATCCGGCGCGGTGCGACGGCACCACGCCCCTCCTCCACGCCTCCGATTCCCCTTGACGCAGCGCGACGGCGTCGCGTTCTTGATGATTCTTCCACGGCGCGGCGCGACGGCGCCGCGCAATAATTGTACGATTATCCGCGTGGTGCGACGGCACCACGCCACCTTGTTTCCACCCGCAAGATAAGTCAACAAGAACGATGGAGGGGGTTCGGCCGTGTTCATGCGGTCTGGCCCCCTCACGTTAAACAATAACACAAATTTATAATCCTCACGTTAGTCATGCTAGAACCACGAACAAGGATAAATAAATAAACAATAACAACAACCCCTACCTTGGGTATAGGTTCAAAGATTTGTCAACGTCCCGCGGAAGACAACGTCGCGGAGGTCGGGCGTCGCGGTAGTCGTTCGTCAAATCCGATGACGAAGAGGTACGTCGTTGGCGAATCTTCGTATGTTGATGAAGGGAGTCCGAGGAGGAAGTGGCGTTCCCTTTCGTTGACACGGAAGACGAAGAAGAGAGGAGCGGTGTTCTTCATCGGAGCTTGAGCGTTCTTCGTCAAGCTTGAGCGTTCTCTGTCAAAGATTGAAGGAGGAAGAAAAGCTCTCAAAAGCTCTCAAGATGGCTAAAGAGTTCTAACCCAACAAAATATTATAAGAGCTTATTTTATTCACAAACTTAACAAAAGAATTTCAAAGGTTTGAAATTCAAAAAGGATAACTCCAAAATTAAAAAAAAAACTCATGTCATTTAAAGAGGGGTTAAGGGATATGGGAGAAGATGAAAAGGTTAGGGTTCGTGTGGGCCCCACCACACTTAATCCTCTCATGGGAGGTTAAGTGGGTGTGGGTCCCACCCCTAACTTCCTTTGAGAGAAGTTAACTAATAAGTTTAAATAAAAATATGTAATCCACAATTTTTATTTAACTTATTCTAAACTCCCAAAAACTAACTCTCATCTCGAAATAAACGCAACCTCGGAAAAGGTCTCCTTAAGCGAATATCAGCGCTGCGAGTTCATCAGTGCCCTCAGATTTCAATTCCGAGCACCGGATCAAAAGTTAGAAATTTCTGCTCGTTCGTTCACTGAACGTACCCGAGCCAAACTTCGGAAATTGATTCGGGCACTCCGGGCCTCGGAATCAGGTGCCGTCAGAAACCGCGCTCTTGTAAAATTCCAAAGAAAATTAAGAAAAAATTTACCTTGAATTTTACGGGTCTTTACATTACTCCCACCTCAGGTATTTACATCCCCGTAAAGATACATCAAAAACTAGGGAAACAAATGAGGGTACTGAGCACGCATCTGAGCCTCTCGCTCCCATGTGCTCTCCTGGAGATTCTCGTGCTGCCATATGATACGCACAAGAGGAGTCGATCGCCCATGCATGACCCGCTCCTGTCGATCCTCTATCTCCACCGGGACCTCCGTAAAAGTCGCCCCATCGTCAACGTCAAGCTCCCCAAGGTCAATGATGTGCGTCGGGTCGTGCACGTATCTCCTCAGCTGGGATACGTGGAAGACGTCGTGCACCCGGTGCAACTGAGGTGGCAGAGCCAGGCGATAAGCCACCTCGCCAACCCTGCTGAGGACCTGGAAGGGTCCGATGAAGCGCATAGATAACTTGTCGCCTCAGCCAAATCTCCAAATACCACGTCGAGGTGAGACCCGCAAGAAGACGTGGTCGCCATCCTCGAACTCTAGTGGCCTCCGCCTCCTGTCATCATATGACTTCTGTCGGCTCTGAGCTGTCCTCATCCGCTCCTGGATGACCTGGACCTTCTCTGTCGTGGCCTGGACCATCTCCGGTCCCACAAGTGCTGACTCCCCAGGGTCTGTCCAGCACAAAGGAGATCTACAAGGTCGGCCGTACAACGCCTCGTACGGTGCCATCCCGATGGTGGAGTGGTAGCTGTTATTGTACGCAAAATCAACCAAGGGTAGGTGGTCCTCCCAGCTATGACCAAAGTCGAGAACACATGCGCGGAGCATGTCCTCGAGAGTCTGAATGGTCCTCTCCGTCTGACCATCCGTCTGAGGGTGAAAGGCTGTGCTCAGACGTAGCTGCGTCTCGAACGCCTCATGTAACCCCTTCCAAAGCCGGGAAGTAAAGCGGTCATCTCGATCGGATACGATAGATGATGGCACGCCGTGGAGCCGCACAATCTCCTGAACGTAGAGACGTACCATGCTCTCCACTGAGCCCTACTCTCTGATGGGTAAGAAGTGTGCCGACTTGGTGAGTCGGTCAACAATCACCAATATGGAGTCGTGACCTCTGGAAGTGAGTGGAAGTCCAGTCACGAAGTCCATAGATATGTCGTCCCACTTCCACTCCGGAACCTCCAATGGCTGTACTAAGCCTGCTGGAACCTGATGCTCTACCTTCACCTGTTGGCAGGTGAGGCATCGAGAAACGAACTCTGCTACTGCCTTCTTCATGCCCGGCCACCAGTGCTGTCGTCTGAGGTCCTGGTACATCTTTGCCACTCCAGGATGTACCGCCAAAGGAGAAGTGTGAAACTCTCTCAGCACTTCCTCTCGAAAAGCGACTGGTACCATGGTACGTCCTCTAAAAAGGATGTCATGCTCTGCTCCAAGGGAGAAACCATCAGGTGCCTTTCCTGAGGATATCTGTGCACGCCGTGTCTCACAGTCAGCGTCCCCACGCTGTGCCTCCCTGACTCGCTGTAGTAGTGGAGAAGTGACTGTGAGAGACTGATGGAAGGCTGCTCCATCTCTATCCACGAAGGATATCTTCAAAGAGGCTAGCTGCTCTGTCGCCTCCTCAAGTAGCTGAATGCCCGTCCTCCTGCTGAGGGAATCGGCTACTACGTTCCCCTTCCCATGAGTTTAGACTATCTCAAAGTCATAGTCCTAGAGGAACTCGAGCCATCGCCGCTGTCTCAGGTTCAGGTCCTTCTGCGAGAAGATATACCTGAGACTCTGATGATCGGAAAAGACTGTAAAGCGCTCGCCCATCAGATAGTGTCGCCATGTCTTCAGAGCGAAGACTACTGCTGCTAACTCCAGGTCATGGGTAGCGTAGTTCGGCTCATGCAGCCTCAACTAATGTGATCCATAGGCGACCACTACCCACTCCCGCATCAGAACACATCCGATTCTGTACCCTGATGCATCGCAGTAAAGTACGTACCCTACTCCCTCCTCGGGCAACCTCAAGATAGGTGCACTAGTCAATCTCTGTCTCAGCTCCTGGAAGCTCTGATGACATCTGTCTGACCTCACGAAGGTTTTCCCCTTCTTCATCAAAGCTGTGAGTGATGCCACAACTCTAGAGAAGTCTGGCACGAATCTTCGATAGTATCCAGCTAGTCCCAAGAAACTCCGAACCTCAGTCACGCTCCTGGGTGGTTCCCAAGCTAACACAACCTCAATCTTCGCGGGATCCACTGCAACTCCCGCCTCAGAGATAACGTGTCCCAAGAAGTGGACCTCACATATCCAGAACTAGCACTTCGAGAGCTTACCATAAAGCTGGTGATCTCAGAGTGTGTCTAGTACAACTCGCAAGTGATAGGCGTGCTCCTCCTCAGTCGTAGAGTAAATCAGAATGTCGTCGATGAAGACCACGACAAACCGATCGAGGTATGGCTGGAAGATCCTGTTCATGAGAGCCATGAACACTGCTGGAGCATTGGTTACACCGAAAGGCATAACCAAGAACTCATAGTGGCCATACCGACATCTGAAGGCCGTCTTCTGCACATCCTCGTCTCTGACTCTGAGTTGATGATAGCCTGACCTGAGGTCTATCTTTGAGAACCACCGTGCTCCCTTGAGCTGATCAAAGAGGTCATCAATCCTCAGTAGCGGATACTTGTTCCTCACTGTCACCTGGTTCAGGCGACGATAGTCAACACAAAGTCGCAAGCTCCCGTCCGCCTTCTTGGCGAACAATATCGGGGAAGCCCAGGGTGAAACACTGGGTCGGATGAACCCCTTGCCCTGCAAGTCCTCCAACTGTACCCGTAGCTCTCGAAGCTCGGCGGGGGCCATCCGATATGCTGGAGTGGATATCGGGGCTGTCCCGGGGTACAAGTCAATATAAAAGTCTACCTCTCTGCGAGGAGGTAGCCCTGGAACGTCGTCGGGAAAAACGTCCGCAAACTGATCCACCACTGCAGGAAAACCAGGACTCCGCACGTCAACTACTCCAAGGATGAGGCTAGCTAACTAATGAGTAATGGGCTGTCCTCTCCTCCGCGGAAGTCCATCCTGTGCTGCTAAGTATCCCTTCTCGCCGGTGAAGGTGAACCTGCTCCCGTCAGTGCGTACACATCGCACCTTGCGCCAAAAACAGTCAACCTGCGCATGGACCATAGATAGCCAATCCATGCCCAAGATGACGTCGTAAGGCCTCGACGCTGCTACAAGAAGATCCCAGCCGAAGCTCTCGCCTCCTAGAGTAAGCTCACACTGCCGGCACCAGTGCGTAATCGTCGAGTCTGCTCTCGTAGGAGTCTCTAGCCGTAAGGATCGAGACAATGTCTCTGTCGGAATCTCCGAGCTCAGAACAAGGGCAGCGGCTACGAAAGAGTGACTCGCTCCTGTGTCTATAAGAACTGCAGCAAGGGTGGAATAGACACAGATAGTACCTCGAATCATCTCAGGTGCGCCGTGGTCGTAGGCCTCTGCTGCTTGGAGCTGTGCCTGTCTCTGCCCGCCAGCTCCCTATGGTCGGGGTGGACCTCCTGGTGGTGGTGGTGGCAGAGCCTCAAAGCGTCTCCCACCACCGGCTGCTCGTCCAGATCCTCTGCCTCGTCCGCCTCCTCCCTGTGGACCGCCACGGTGGACCCTCTGCCTCTGCCTCGGTGGTCCCTCAACCGACTACTGCTCCTCGGTACGACGGGTCGGGCAGTCACGAGCCATGTGGCCCTGCCCGCCGCACGAGTAGCACTGTCTGCCTCTCGAAAGACTGGCTCCTCGCTGTGTGCCCCGCACTGCTGAGCCAGTGTCCTGAGGTCGTATGCCCGAAGGTCTGGTCTGTTTGGACCCCTAAGTCATCCGTCGACTGCCTGCTGCAAATGACTCTGCCACGTGTCGCCCTGCGGTGGGTCGCTGCGCTGGTGTAGACTCAGCAAGGAAGCTCTCGATCAGAAGGGCCCGCTCTAGTACTCCTGTCTGAGTCGGTATGCTGAGGGAGATCAGCGATGCCCTGATCTCGTGTCTCAAACCCTGCTCGAAGGTCCGGGCCCGGAAGAATGGGTCTCGTACCATGTCGGTCGAGTAGCGCGAGAGATCAGTAAATCTCGCCGAGTACTGAGCGACCGTCATGCTGCCCTGCCGCAGCTGAAGAAGCTCCTGGATACGCACCGCACGAAGGGTGGCTGGGACGAACTCCGAGTGGAAGAGTCTCTCAAAGTCCGTCCAAAGTAGAGATGCCTCATCGTGCACTTGGAGCATCAAGCTCCACCATCGTCCTGCTGCTGCGTGTAGTAGGCTCGCAGTGAGGATCACCATGAGGTCTGCTGGTGTCCTCACTAGCCTAAACACTAATACCACTGCCTCCATCCAGTCCTCTGCTGCCTGGGGATCCGTCTCCCCGCGAAACCTGGGCGGTCGCTGGCGCTGAAACTCATGTAGTGCGCTGAGGCGACGTGCATCGTCAGCGGCTGCTGCTGGAAGCATCGGGGGCTCAGCGGGTAGAGCTACCGCCGGTGCCACTGCTGACAAAGGGCCCTGCACCGAGGCCTCATCGCTCGGTGGGCTGTCGTCACGCTCGACTCTCGGAACCCTAGCTGGCTGCCGTCGTGGGGCCATCCTGAAAAGAAAACAGGTGCGCCACGGTCAGAACAGTATACCTGGTGAGCTGATATAAGTAATCACAAAGAAAACTTTGAAACACACACGCAATCAATGTTTTCGTGCATTAAGTCGGAAATCAGAAGTTAGGGTCCTGGTGTACGGATACGTCGGCCGCCGCACCAACACTGGACTCCCTAGACTGATAACCACACTCAATACGCTAAACATTATTGCTTCACATAGAAAAGATCAGAGTTCGCGGTAGAACCGAAATCCTCTGATACCAATTGTCACGACCCGCCCTCGGGGTCCGTGCCGTGACTACCCCAAGCCCGCCTTCCATAGGCCAGGGGCTGGCGACTAGCACCAAGGCGTAAATCCTGGTAAAAAGGGAAGGCATTGCCTTTGTAAAGTAAACAAACACCACAGAGTAAGCAAGCGGAATGTAAACACTAAGCCATAGAAGAGTACAACTGAAAGTGCGGAAAGGTAAATGGGCCTGTATACAAACCCAAACTGAAAGTAAAGTACAACTCGAAAGGGAAAACAACAACTGAAAAGTAAAAGCCGCTACACCGGGCTGTCCACTGGAAATCCCACCTGAAGGGTGGGTACAGATAGCTCCATTGCTCCACGGGTCCTGCCGTCCGCTCCGAGCACGTCCCGTCCAGTGGTCCACCTCCAGGTACCGTCCTGCTCTGCAAGCCTCAGATAAGATCAACGTTGTCCGTCGTCTGCAACCAACACAACATAGTGCGGGAAAAGACCGTGCAGGGGTGAGTATAATCTACTCAGTAGGGACCCCGAGACCCCCTGAAGGTCTCTCAAATCCACAAAGGATAAACCACGAAGGAAGGTACAATCACGAAGTAACAAATGACACTGCTTAGGTATATGCCCATACATATACCTAAGTCATCAAATTCAAATACGCTCCAACCTCCGAGCCCAAGTATTACTCAGTCCACACAGGAAAGTAAACGTATTCCACACAGGAAAGCAAAACGTAATCCACACAGGATAGCACAACATGATCCACACAGGAATGCAACAGGATTCAGCTCACACAGGTATACTTCTTCAAAAGACGAAAAAGATGATCTCTGATCCATCTAAGTCATCGGACCCACGAAGGAACTATAGGTAACTAACCCCCGCAAAAGACCCACACAGGATCGGGCCCACGTAGGACCTGTAGGCGCGGGTTCACACAGGACCGCTGAGCGCAAAGACCCACACAGGATCGGACCCACACAGGATCGGGCCCACACAGGACCTGTAGCACTGATCCACGTAGGATCGCTGAGTGCTGTAGTCGTCGTCGTCGAATCCACACAGGATCTCTATACTGTCGTCGTCGCAGTCACAGTAGCAGTAGTAGCAGTCACAGAAACAGTCGCAGCCAGCACTAAGGTTCCCGCACACAGCAAACTCGTTCGGAGGATCCGCTCCACGAGCCGAGATGCTGATACATCAACTGTCACAAAGTGCAGAGTTGATGTATCCAACAGTTCCGTATCATCAACAGGAACTCAACGCAACAGACGGCGCGTCGATCGGACGCCCGGTCTGAGAGTTATTGGCATTTTCGTCCCCAGGGCCCGGTTGGTTTTTAAGGAAAAACCAACCCGACTGTACTCCACCTACGTCCAAACCTCAGGTGGAGCATGCCAAAAGAACCGCCTCACTAAGATGAACACAACAAAGCTGACGGCACGTCAATCTGACGTCCGTAGCTCAAGATATGAGTGTTTCTGCTCCGAAGGCCCGGTAGGTTTCGTGAACGAACCAACCCGGCCGAACTCAAAGTGTTCAGAAACCTTGAGTGCGATATACTGAAATGACCGTCTCGATCCAAGGATCGCATTTCCACAGACGTTTCGTCAATCGGAGGTCCGTGGCTCAAGTTATGGCCAAAAGACCGAAACTGATTCGAAACGGGGGGTCCGGGTCCGGGCCGACCCGGACCGGCCGGCCGGCGGCGCGGCGGCCTGACGCCGCACGGAGGCAGCGTACGGGGGGGGGCAAAGACCCCCGCTTCTTGGAGTGGCGGCGCGGCATATGTGCCGCGCCCTTTTTGGAAAACGACCCCCCTCGTGGGGGCCAGCTTGATTAAACCGGGGGGCCGCCTGCCCCCCCCCCCCCAAAGGAAACCGCCCCCCTCATAAATGAGGGGGGTTTTTTAAGCTGGCAGGGGGAATTTATTTCCCCTGCCTTTTGACCTTCCGGCCGGCCCACTACCGGCCGATTTTCTCTAACGGGACCGGAAAATCCGGTCCCCTTTCCGGCTTCCGACGCCGGCGGCCCGGCCGCCGGTCTTCTCGTCCGGCCGTGGCCCGGAACCGGCCGCGGTGTTCGTCGTCCGGCGCGGTGCGACGGCACCGCGCCCCTCCACCGCGCCTCCGATTCCCCTTGTTGTGGCGCGACGGCATCGCGTTCTTGATGATTCTTCCAAGGCGTGGTGCGACGGCGCCGTGCAATAATTGTACGATTATCCGCGTGGTGCGACGGCACCACGCCACCTTGTTTCCACCCGCAAGATAAGTCAACAAGAACGATGAAGGGGGTTCGGCCGTGTTCATGCGTTCCGGCCCCCTCACGTTAAACAATAACACAAATTTATAATCCTCACGTTAGTCATGCTAGAACCACTAACAAGGATAAATAAATAAACAATAACAAAAACCCCTACCTTGGGTATAGGTTTGAAGATTTGTCAACGTCCCGCGGAAGACAACGTCGCGGAGGTCGGGCGTCGCGGTAGTCGTTCGTCAAATCCGATGACGAAGAGGTACGTCGTTGGCGAATTTTCGTATGCCGGCGAAGGGAGTCCGAGGAGGAAGCGGCATTCCCTTTCGTTGACACGGAAGACGAAGAAGAGAGGAGCGGCGTTCTTCGTCGGAGCTTGAGCGTTCTTCATCTAGCTTGAGCGTTCTTCGTCAAAGATTGAAGGAGGAAGAAAAGCTCTCAAAAGCTCTCAAGATGGCTAAAGAGTTCTAACCCAACAAAATAAGATAAGAGCTTATTTTATTCACAAACTTAACAAAAGAATTTCAAAGGTTTGAAATTCAAAAAGGATAACTCCAAAATTAAAAAAAAACTCATGTCATTTAAAGAGGGGTTAAGGGAGTTGGGAGAAGATGAAAAGTTTAGGGTTCGTGTGGCCCCCACCACACTTAATCCTCTCAAGGGAGGTTAAGTGGGTGTGGGTCCCACCCCTAACTTCCTTTGAGAGAAGTTAACTAATAAGTTTAAATAAAAATATGTAATCCACAATTTTTATTTAACTTATTCTAAACTCCCAAAAACTAACTCTCATCCCGAAATAAACGCAACCTCGGAAAAGGTCTCCTTAAGAGAATATCGGCGCTGCGAGTTCATCGGTGCCCTCAGATTTCAATTCCGAGCACCAGATCAAAAGTTAGAAAGTCCCGCTCATTCGTTCACTGAATGTACCCGAGCCAAACTTCGGAAATTGATTCCGGGCACTCCGGGCCTCGGAATCAGGTGCCGTCAGAAACCGCGCTCTTGTAAAATTCCAACGAAAATTAAGAAAAAATTTCCCTTGAATTTTACGGGTCTTTACACTGTAGGAGTGCTGATTCTTTCCACTTCATAGAGTTTGTAGAAAACATTCAGAATGATGGAGTCAATATCCTTGATATCATGAACAACTTTACCATTGGGATCCTCTAGATGTGCGATATGATTTTTCCTTCTCCATGCAGATGCACTGTGGTGAATGTAGTTGGTATTTTGATCACCATCTCTAAAGTGAGACTCTCTTTCCTGTAGAAACCAGAAACTCTCCTTATCCCTCAAAACTATATAAAGATTCTTTTCATCAACTGAGATATTTTCAAGAACAGATGCGGAACAAGGAGAAGAGTGGAGTTCCTTTAAGCGAATCTCAGCCTCATTAATGCGTTTGTCAAAATCTCTGAACCTTACTAAGCTCCACTTCTGTAAGAAAGACGCGGAATTATGGATATTAGTCATGATGCACCAGTTCGGTCCCTCCCATGCCGCTTGGACCACCTTTTCACAGTTTTTGTCTTGGAGCCACATGCTTTCAAATAGAAATGTTTGAACAGGCCTCCTCTATTCCCCTTGAGAGAGTGTCGACAGGATGATTGGACAGTGGTCAGAAGCTACTAGGGGTAGGTGAAAAATATAGAAGGCATGAAAAAGATAAGTCCACTAATAATTCCCAACAAATCTATCCAACCATTCTGCAAGCCAGTTCTCCATTGACCTACCCTACCTCTAGGTTAACAGAGAGCCAAAAAACTAGAGTTCATGAAGAGAGTTCGACAAAAGAGACTTCCTAAAATCATCTACAGTAGCACCTCTCCTCACGCGTCCCCCTTCTATTTCATGATGAGAAAGGACTTCATTAAAATCCCCCATGATCAGAAGAGGGCCAGGTAAAGAGTTTCATAGCTAATTCAAAAGGGCCCAAGATTTGTCCTTATCATTCCTACCCAGCCACCCATAGAAACCTACAAACAACCAAGTAGGAGACCATGGTCCAGAAACTATAACTGAAATGTGGTTGCTTGAATAATTAGAAATCTGGACCCCAAGATCCTCCTTCCATAGGCGGCAGAGGCCACCCGAGTGTCCCTGTCTTTCAATAGGAAGGACATTTTTGAAACCAATCTTCTAAACCAACAGGCCAGCATCCTTGAAATCCAACATAGTTTCGGATAAAAAAACTATGTTAGGGCGATATTTGAAACTCCAGTGACGGATAACACGAACCGTTTAGGGATTTTCAAGCCCCTGACAGTTCCAGCAAAAGCTTCTCATGGCCCCAGGTGGGGCTGGGACACTCCCGCCACCGCCTCTATAACTTCAACAAACTTTCTGTCATCTTCCACTTTCCACCACTTTGGCAGGAGTTTTGTCATCTGAGAGGCTTCGGCACACCATTTATGCTCTTTGTTTTATGTACTGAATGATCCACACCCCAATACCTACAAAACACCCTTTTCCATGTCCATGGTTTTATAGTGGCATTCAACGTTAACCCAGTCATATCATTTTTTTCCTGAGAGGTAGTTTCGGTCGCATCATCATCTGAACTAGATATCCTCTCTTGTGGGTTATCACAATGATGGTGTACCCCTGAGACTTGTTCTGGTGGTTTCTTGTTGTTTGAGTGTGGCCTGACAGCTGGTCATGGATTGTTATTTAAGACAGATGAGACCCGGCTTGGGGTATCCACCAGATCCTACCCCTGACTTATTTGCTTCTCCTCAGGAATGATCGAGGTCTGTGTGCGACCCGGAGACCTTCCTTTCTCTCGTTGATCCCATTGAATGTTAGTGGAATGATTCGGCGGCCCATGAATTATGATATTAGTATGATTTGGTTCATCCTGCGTACTAAAATCCTTCGCAAGTTTTTCTCCGTCCTTTTGTTTTTCAAATTTGTGGATAAACATCATTCAAGCGGATTTGGCACAAAGCCAGGGACCGTATTGAAAAATGGCATTACCCTGTCCATCCTCCTTCTTCGTGTCACAGTCCTTCTCCATATGTCTGAGGCACCCACAAAAGAAACAGAAAATAGGAAGATTTTCAAACTCAAAATAAATCCTGACATTAGAGTTCTCCCTTGCCAAAAACAAGCCCCTTATAAGAGAATGTGCAAAATCAACCGAGACTCTGATTCGCAAAAAATGGCCCTAGTTAATTGGATAAAAATGGTCCCATTCTAGAAAAGTACCAATGCGCCCTCCAATATCCAACGTAACACATTCAGTTCTACCATGAAATGAGATTCCTTTAATTCAAATCCTGAAAGGTGAGAAAGACAAGTTAATTTTCTGAATATTTTCTTCACCTTTATGATCCTCCATGAGAATGAGATGTTTGTAAAAGGACCATGGTTTACCATTGAGGACCTTTATTTGGTCTCTTTCATTAAATAATTCAAAGACTAGAAGCATCTCTCCTACTTCCCTTATAACAGTGCCATCCCCCAATCTCCAGATGTTTTGAAAATTATTTTTCAGCCCTCCCAAGTTGAAGGGCCTATTTGTCAAAAATTTCCCTACAATAAGTAGAGACATTAGTTGTGAGAGAAACACATCTTCACTCATCCATGTAGCAACTGTCGATCTTTATTTATCATTTAAAGAGAGATTCCTTCAGTGATTCATTATGTATGACTATAGTTGACATGTTAGGAATAAATGACACCCCAAAAACCTTCGTGCCCAGGTTGAACGATCATGCCCTTCCCTGATCCCACCCTTCTCGATCAAGCTCTCCTTGCGCAGCCCTGCACGAAAACCCCCAGCACTGGATCAACTTTCCTGATAGCATGCTCACCATGCGCGATCAACATCGGCTCACCCTGCACGATAAAAATACTCCCCCTTGCGCGAACCAAACACCCTTCACGAGCCAAACTCTTTATTCACCAACATAACTCTCCAGTGCAACTGAGAAATCCTTCATGCTCCAGCCCTTCGTGAAATCACCCTTCACGAACCCTCCTTTGAGAACCAGCCCTTTGTGAACAATCCCTTCATGAACACTACCACCGCAAGCACACCACCGTGAACAGTCCAAGAAATCACTCTTCCAGTTTTGGTCAACTTCTGATACTAGTCTGGTTTGGTAATATAAATATTGTTATCTTATTTTTCATTATTTTACATTCGTCTATTAGTCTTAATAAAACAGTATTATATCCCAATGATTGATATTAGTCTCTCATATATAGTTGGAAACATATTTCATATAGGAAGGCGTGAATGAGGTCATCTGACTGATTGGCTAGGGGAACCAGTGTGTGGAGGCCATGTTGGGATGACACTAATTGGTTTCAAAGAAAAGTTTTCTTTTATTATAATATTTATTTATATTTGAGAATGTTTTAAATGAGAATATGAATATTATGGCCTTGGTTATGAGCTTGTGCATGATATTAGACACCCCATATATGGGAGAAACCACAATTACCCAGGGTGGGATTATTATTATTGAAATGTGTTGTTTCAATTGGATATTATTTTAGCTTTGGATATGATCTTATTGTGTGATGTGAATAAGGTATAAAAAAGTTGATGAGATTTGAATCATGGATTGAATAGGAATGAGATTTGAATATGCATACATCATTATAGGAAATCATGGTAAATTATGACTTGCATCATTTTAGGAACTTATAGAAAATAGGTTATAGGTAAGTTATTAAAATTGAAATTATTTATTTGTGAGAAATAGAAATGAAGATGTTACCTAATGTTAATTTGAGAATTTTAAAATGATTCTAGATAAAAATAAATGGTTCTCTAATGAGAAACTATTCATGATAATGTGTTTAACCTTTTTTAACCCTGGCCATGGTGTTGGATGCTTAAGCATAGTAATAGTGCCTCGGTTTTGACCATGTGGAGGGGCTTAGGGAAAGGAATTGTGGTGTCTTATTGTGGGGTTCCTATTACAAATATTTTGTATCTTTATGTCATTTTTCATGATATTTGTGTTTTTTATTATAGAGATATACCTCCATGACGATGGTTATTGAGAGAAAAATAGGAAAAAATGGATTTCAATGCTCCACTAGTTGTGTAACCTTACGAACTAGTATTGTCTGGTCGGGAAGTTGGAGATTAGTTTTGAAGGAACATTTCTCATTTAATGCAATTCATGGAAGGATGCTCATATCAGGTTATGAAAATTATGTATAACGTAATGAAGTAGTTCCCTACAATTATTATTTTAGAGGGTAGACATTAGGGAGATGAGTTCTAGATTTATTCCATAAAAAATATACATGACCATTTGGATATTGTTACTGAGAAGAGGGTTATGTTGTATACTTATATGTTACATGTATCAGTGATGAATTGGCGAGACATTTTGGCTTGGATTGGATAGTCTGATGGTGCATTATGGAAGGACATTAAGGATAACTTCATGGAGAACTTTTATCTAGAGATGATGAGGAAGGACATAGTTACTTAGTTCATGAGGATTCTTCAAGGGATTATGACTATGGTGGAATTTTCGAGATGCTTTATATATTGTAAATAATTTTCTCTAGTGTTAGAAGTGGATGAAAAAACTAAAACAATGAATTTTTAGGATGGGTATAAATTTGAGATTAAGTACCATGTAAACCTCATTTGGTTGTAGATGTTTTTTTAGGTGGGGATCAGGCCCTCATAGTTGTTAGAAACCTAAGGGAGACTTCTAGTGAAAGACATCTGGTTCTATCTAGATGGTTAGAAGGTACAACATCTGAAAGTTGGATGTATCATTAAAACAAATTTATTCAGGGTAATGGGAAGTAGAGTACCCCACCAGTGTGATCGGTTTCCCAAGATCTTACTCGAGTGATATTCTAATAGTATGGTAGGTTGGGAAACATCCAAATATAGATTCCCCAGCTAGTAGTAGAGTTCCGATATTGCAGAAATAATGAACAAATTTTGATGTTCTATAGGACCCAAAGTTAAATGGGTAGTTAGGGTGTAGCTAAGAAGAATCAGAGTGTAGTAAGAGGATCTTCTACCCCATATCAGGCCGGTAGCTAGAGTTACAGTAGATATGTATGTAGAGTAATTAGACATGGATAATTGGGGAAATAGTTCTTGTATTAGTATAGTAGTGAAACATAGGGGGATCTTACAATATCGTAGGAATGAGGGGTAAGATAGTTACATGCTACTTATCATACACTTATGGATAGTGAAGCTATACCATCGATAATTAAAGGTAATATTAATAGAGCTTCAACAATTACTAGTTACATATTTGATAATGGTTCATATCATTCAATTATTTATTCAAAACATTGGAATTGCTTGAGATTGGGGGTGGAGTTCATGAGTTGGGTGTTGTTGATAGATACACCATTGGGAGTATAGTTTAAATATATCTATTCTTCCAAGTGGCGTTCTCTTGAGGATGGTGAGAATTTTTTTATGTGGGATCCACACACCCTTCACATGGTTGGATTTGATTTAATTTTTAGTATGAAATAGTTAGTGTCATATTATTCCCACATCCATTAATATTGTAGGATAGTAACCATTACATATATTAAGGGAGAAAAACATGATTGTGGATGACATCTTGTTGTACTCCAATGTTGATAAGATCATTCCCAACATGTTGAAATCATTCTATGTATAGTAAGAGACCTTTTCCATTGCTCCAATCTATCTAAGTATCAATTTTATAATGATGAGATACACTTCTTATGTCACATCATCTCAAATTAAGGTTTGTCTGTGGACCCAAAAAACGTCTAGACAGTGGTTTCATGGGAGAACCCAAAGAATGCTTTCATAATCTCTATCTTTCTAGGGTTATATATATATTACTTATAGTTTATCCAAGAATTTCCCCATTTTTAGTCACATAATTTGGACTTAAAAAAGAATAAGGTAATGTTTTAATCATCAGAATGTTGTGAAAATTCATTTTAGGAATTGAATAAATGATGGACATTAGCACCAATTTTGATCCTACCCATGTTGATAGAGTTGAAAATGGTGTTATATAATAATTCTAGGAAAGAAAATAGAGTTGTGTTGATGTAGGGAGATAAAATTTTCGAATATGGGTCTCAAAAATTGATTCCACATGAATGGAACAACCCTACAAACGAATTTGACTTAGCTATAGAGGTTTAATATTTGAAGTGTTCCTAGTATTATCTATTGGGTGAAGAGTTTACATTTTATATGGATCAAATAGTCTTGATGTGTATCTATTTCTAGGGAGATTTTGATCTCTAATGGGGGAGGTGGGTTGAGTATATGAACTATTGATTTTAAACTAGCATATATACCTCGAGGGGGAAATAGTGTAGCTGATATGTTAAATAGGGAAACTCATACACTATTAGATAGAGTCTAGTACTGGGTGGATGATGAAAATTTACTAGCTAAGAATCATATTTTAATTATAGATAGTTTGAAGTAGATGAATCTCATATTAGTTTCAATGGTGTCTACTTTTTTAGACAGATCAAAGACAATAAGTTTAAGGATAAAAAATTTTTAACCATGAAGAAAATCCTTGAGTTGGGGAGATAAATTTTGATTATATTATACATATAGATGAGATCATTTATTTATATATCCTAGTTATTGTGCCTAAAAGAATTAAATAGGATTTCATTCGTTAATTTCTTGCTCTATGGTGGTCGATACATCCATGTGTGAAAAAAATGTACCATGACCTAAATCAACAGTTTGGGTGGTTTGGTTTTAAAAAGAAGCTTGAGATGTTCATGAACTAATTCTAAAACCAGTAGTAGGTGAAATATGAGAATCAGTGTCCTAGTGGTTTCATATAGACATTTCCCATTCCAAAATAGAACACAGACGATGTTATCAATGAATTTGTGGTGGGAATACAAAGGAAGCGTTGAATGAACGATGTTATTTTTACGATTATATACTGTTTGACAAGTGTAGCACAATTATTTCCTATATTTGAGACCTCCTCAATAAATTAGTTGAAAGATTTTTCTTTTTGGGAGACGATATGTCTACACTTGGTGCCAAAGATTTTAGTTTTAGATTGTGATTCATGCTTTAATTCAATCATCTGGATGGTCTTGAAAAAGTCCATTATTTCATAATATTTAATGAGTACAGATTTCAACCCCCATATAGATTGTAATTTTTTGAGTACTATACAGTTTCTTGAGGATATATTTGGATCTGTGTCCTAGTCATCAATGGGTCGTTGGGGAAGCCCCTTTCATTTGTGGAGACTTCCTATAACAATATTTAGTAGGAAACAATTTTTATGGAACCATACATGTCTCTTTATGGTAGGACATTCATATCACCTCTATGTTGGACATAGGATGGTGAGTCTGAGTTGTTGGGACTGAGTCTCATTCAATAGGTTTCAAAAAGGTTTAGCTAATTTAGAATCATATCGATATAGCTCACTTTAGACATAAGACATATGCAGATAGATGTCGGTCCCCCATGGAGTTTAGAAATTGTGATTGTGTATTTCTCTAGGTGTCACATAGATTGGTTCACCATTGGATAAGAATGAAGGGAATGATTGAAAAAAGTTATGTTGGACCATATGATATTATTGAGTGAATTAGGACTATAGAATATCAATTGGCTCTTCCATAGAGATACAGTTTTATGCTTGATTTATTCAATTTGGAAAAACATCGGTGATATCACTGTCACCCTTCTCATATGATCGATGTGGATGATGTTGAGCTTCAGATATATGTTTCCATTTAAGATCATCCAATAAATGAGTTGGATCATAGTGACAATGTTTTTTGAATAAATATCATGATGATAGTTCTTGTATTATGCCTACATGATTGTGTTCAAGAGGCTTCATTGGAGAAAGAAGTAGATATGTGGGCTCAGTGGATTGACCTTTTGACTCCGAATCTTAAAGAATCTAGGGATTAAAACATGAGGATGAGATGATATAAGGTGATCAGATTATAAGATCTCATATTGTTCGTTGTTTTCCTCTCTATATTTTTTGAGTCTAGATAGAAATGGTATAAGTGTCACATGAGTGATGGGTGAAATGTGAAACATTAAAAGCGGTTTAGATTGTTTAAATATGATAATGTTCTGAAAAATATACTGGAAAACATTTAAACACTGTGTATAGTGATTAAAAATTATGTAATTTTTTGAGGGATTTCAAATAAATATACTTGAGTTGATGGGGTTTTGAGATAATTCCATTTAAAAGATATACACTATGTCAAATCGCAGTATACTCTGTGAAAGTACCCATCCTACTATTTCAAACATGTTTCATGACATAATTATCTATTGTTTTCAGCTATAACTCTCCTCCTCCGACTCTAGGGAGACTCATAGCAGATTTATAGTGATGTATTCATATTTTATTATTTTGGATTAGTTCTAGGTACCATGAAATCCATTTTGGATTTGGTTCCCTTTCATTCCACCATTATCCAAATAAGTGGAAGAACCATTTATTATTGTTTGTTTGTGGGTTGATCAGGACCCTAGGTTTTCGTCTAGATCATTTTTTTCAATGTTGAGTTGAACATCTCCCATTAATAAGGTGTTTCCATTAGGTGGTCATTAATAAAAAAAATAGAGGTAGGTGTTCTATATTTGAAATCCCAAAGTTTATATGTAGATTATGTGTATGCAATTATTTAATTGGTATTCTATTTTTATAAATTGAGTTACTGATTACATTAATTAATTTTTTGAATTAATTAATTGATGGAATTGTGGAATTGGGAACTGGGAATGTTGAATTGGGATGATTAAATTTTGAATTAAGTAGAGATTATAGAAACTATTGAAATTTCATAGTTAATTATTGAATTAATTATTCTAATATTGAATATATTAAATTGAATAATTAATTATAAAATTAATTATTGGATATTATTGTGATTATGAAATTTTTTTGTGTGACTAATTAATTGATGGAATTTATGTGGTTAATTAATTTTTGGGTAAATTATTTAGATGAAATGAGAATTCATTTGTTGAATTTGATTAATTAATTTTTCAATTATTTATTGTGATAACCATGCGGTGGATATGGTCTACTTTAGCAAAAGTCCATACTGGGATGAGAAGTGATGAATGGTAATAGTGTCATTTACATGTAATAAACGTATGTGGGATAAGGTATGCTGCATCAAAATCCCATAGTATGAAATGAAATTCTGAAAGGAAACATGGACATTCAATTAGTAAATTCTGAATAAAAACTTGGTTATTCAATTATGAAATGATGAATGATAACAATTTAATTCATTCATGTATTACAACATACAAATGGTAACATGGGAATTAAATTATTAATTATGAATTCTAACAATGTCATTCTTATATATGATATTTGTTGGGTGTCAATGAAAACATGGGGTTTTGTGTTGTTAAATAGAGTATTTGGATAATGTAAACTACTTACTTTATTCAACATATTTTATAATTTATAAAATGTCAGATACAATATTGACAAGATATTTTTTAGATGCCATTGGTGAATACCTACTGAGTTGTACTCACACCCTACTCATGCTACCTAATCAGTACCTGGAAAGATGTAATGTTCACCAGACAAGATATAGGAAAAGGCCCTATGTTAGATGGATAATTTGGGAAAGATGATGAAAGAGGGAACCAAATGTTTATTTTAACCTTCTTGGGAGTTTTCAATGACTAAATTTTTGGGTTTTCAATTTGATATGTGGCACATAATTTATAATGGAATGTCGACTATTCCATTTTTGAAATTTTATTTCATGTTTTGGTCATCTTGTGATACTAGTTTCATTATGTTGTTGGTTATATTTTCCTATTATTATTTTAATATCTTCCATTTGTGTACTACTCAGATAAAGTGTGTATAGTCTCCCCGTGATATATATTTGATCCTCAAAACTAGTCGGCAGCCTGTGGCATATTTGCTGGTGCCCCTAAGGTGATGTGACTGACATGTTTAGGCCACCAGTATATGGTACCTAGTTCAGAACATTACATAAATTATTATGAGTGTGGATAAATTTAAATACTTATATGATATGGTTTTTTTAATATGAATCTTCTAATTGAATCATTAATGGTGTTTTCCAATATACCATAGAATTGACACTCTGTATACTTGCACCCCTATTATGTGATGTGAGACCATGTCCTTAAATCAACATTTGTAGTAGGAGGTAGGGAGTTTCTCTTAGGACCCCTAATTATTTTCCATAAAACCAAATCTAGGGTTAGTACTACGATGATGGTGTTTTATATTTACATATATGGATATATACCTATCAAATTTCTTTATATTTAGATATATTCTATTTATAAATTAGGTTCTAATATGGGCGTTTGGAATTTTAGGAGTATTTCTCCATGAAGGTATCAGGATGCCTAGTATGAATGTGGTGATGAACATACTCTCGTGGTGGTTTGCCTTGAGATACCAATACTAACTCATGTCTTGATACATATAAAAACTCTTTCAAATTACTTCTCTAGGAACCTATTAGTTGTTTAGATAGGTTTTCATGAGACTAGCTCATTCAATAACGGGATCTACATGACCTACCCATACCATGGAATATATGAAGAGATAATTCGATCACCAACACCCACCAATATTTCTAGGATAATGTGATCCTTTGAGTATTATTTTATTGATAGAGGCCATTATATCTACCATGAATAATTTTGATACACTTATATTTATTGTGGTCAAATCATGAAATATTTGTATCATGATTCTTCCAAGCATTGATGGGATGTTATTATTCAAGTTGATAATCAGGGGCATATTCTAATTGGGGACATCATTTATTATTACATATTTACAAAAATGTTTAGACCTGACCATGGTAGATATTTTATCACCATTATTAGGGTGTTATGGTTTTCATGTATTATTCATATAGATTCACTGAGCATCAGTGGTTTCATAAAATCTTGTAGGGGATGGGTTAACGATAGTTAAATGTTTTGATGATGGGCTTTTGTATGACATGTAATAACATGTGAACATTTTATACATGATTATCATTTTCAAAATACTCAATGATTCCCTAATCAATGAGAGAAACTTAAGAGAATCTGACATCGTGGAACACGATGGATCAACACTATGAAAGGGAATCATTTTTAATTGCTAAAATAGACCTCACCTTATGTCTTGTTAGAGGGTATGTTTTTGTCACCAAACATGCACTGATAATTATGTTATATCTTATTACATTGGTAGAAAAGTGAATTAAATTCCTTATTATACTAGGGACCCAATTGAGTGTCAATATTGTCACAAGATGGTTCATATTCATGATTTTCGTAGAAATATACATCTAGTTCCAATTGAGGATGATGTTGCATGAAATCATCATATGGGAGAAGGATAAGTAGCACCACATCAGGTAGGGAGATTTTATTCTACCATTGGATCAAGACAATATGGTATCCATGGAAAGTACATCATTCATGGGAAATGATTTAGAAATATTCTTTTATGTGGTAGGTGGTAAGAGCATTACTCATTATCTCATTAATTGGTTTTCATGTGTATGTTGTATATTCCATAAATATTATGATTTTTATGTATTCTACATTGTTATAAGTGATTTGGTTTTTTTACTGGTATTGATGCCTTAGACCTTCCATAGATCCCATAGGATCGGTGGTTGTTTATAAGACCGAACCTATAGTTGCCCATGGGGTTCACCATTTCATTGAAATATAAAATTGGGTTGTAAATGGATAAATAAATTGGCATATGAGGATATTCTTGATTATTTCATTGGATAAATTTATTTAATAGTTGATGGATACTTGTTAGGACATAGGGATAAATGATTTTTTAAAACGATGAAAGGATTATTTGGAATGATTCTATGTGTTATGATTTTATAAATATTCTTATGAGTATTTAGAAATGATATTGAATGTGTCCATTATGTTTTAACCTATTTTTAGGAGTCAATGGGGGGAATACCTTTTTTTAAAATGGTTCTTGTTTTAAAAATAAGTGTTTACCTCCACCTGGTTTATTGAATGGTTTATATAAATGGAATAAAATTTAAATTTGTGATGAATGAGTGGAATGCCCTTTGGTAAATTATTTTATGGATATTTTAATGATTTTGATGGAAGTGAAGGTTTTTTATTTTTTTATTGTGAATGGCCTATAGGGACCTTGTTAAATGAAAATGATTCAAATGGTTTTTTGGGGTTTCAATATATAATTTATGTCCAAAATTTTAAGCCTTGATAATTGATTCTTGGTGTAATACATAATGGTTTTGGAAATAGTGTTCCAAAAAAATGGAAATTGATAATAATTATAGAGGTGCACAACCGTATTGGGTATTAGGACATGGAATTCCACACCTATGGTTTTTTATTTTTATAATGGTGGTCCACATTTTTTTGGTTTTTTTCATATTGTTCCATGTCCATGGTTTAGGATATTAGTCATTGAGGCCACTTTGTTGATTAGTATTGTCATACAAGGTGTTCTATATACCCTATTGGTTTCCTAGAATAACTCTAAATAAACTTTTTTATTATACACGTGGATGCTAGAAAAACTCTATGGGATCTATCTCTTTGTTATATGATTATGTTGACAGAGAGGAATCTATGAATCAGTAATAATGGGTTTTTATATGGTTTAGTTATAGTACATAGGTTCTAGGAATGAATGATACTAATGTTTATGTTTCATATAGATTGTAGATAAATAAAAAAACCATTTTTATTCACTATAAATATAATTATTTTCTATGAATTTGTATGACTGTTTTTGGTCTGTACATATTGGTTAGCCTTGGTTTGAACTAAGAACTCAAGATCCATTGAGATAATACATACAATTGAGATTAATTTTTAGATATAATTTTTCTTTCATGTGATAATTATTTATTACAATTTTAGCCTCCTTACACTACTATTTAGACTATTATTTTTTGTATACACCACTGAAATTTGACTAATATTTTGTACTCAAAACCTTCTTGGGCCTCCACTACACATAGGTATGCAAGAAGCTCTTATATATTTACTGCATGTACTGGTTTGGTCCAAGACCCTTTTTGAGTGTTTCATGATAGGAAATGCTAGCTCTGATGGTATTATGATTCTTCATACTGGGTATATGTCGTGGCTCAGAGATAGCTATAGATCCTTATGTCTTTATTATTAGTTTATTTTTTATATGAGTGGTTCCTCCCATGGGTGACTGATGTTGTATGTCTGTCATGAATATTCAATTCTTCATTATATCTAAATTTATTATAGCATGATTATATTTCAGTTTCCCCATAATCTAATGTGTATGATGTTTTTTATATTACATTTGGTTGTTCACTCATATATGGGGGGTATAGTCTCCTCATAGTTCCACCATATACCCATACTCTCATCAAAAATCCACTATTGTATGAGGAGTATCCCTTGAGTTCTTATGGAGAACAATCTTATGGAACTAGTTTTGTGTTACCCTAGAAAATATGCTATAATGTGGAATCATATGTATTTAAATTCCTAATATTTTACTCTTTCTAATTTAGTAGATAAGAGATATAAGAATATGTCGAAGCCTATGTTGGATATTAGTCTAGTGTATCTTTATCACCTATTATATTCATAAATAGAGGATTATGGATCATGGTATTATGTTATTCTTGTTATTTAATAGTTGTATATTAGTTTCCCTTCGATCGATGCACATATTGTTTATATTTCATGTCTTAGGATGGATTTATATCTTTGAACCATTAGAAAGAGGGCTACGTCTTTGTTTTTAATAAAGTAATGTAGTCGAAAGTGTAATACCATGAATCATGGTGGGAATATATAATTCAAATTTTATTGGCCTTCAAGGGTGTGATTTTATGGATTTACATTTGATGGATGTTTCTGTGGATCTATGATGAGGCACTCGATGAGGAGGATGATGGTATTTTCCTCATGTAGAGTTAGTGTAGTGACCCTGAGGGTAATTATAGAATATTTTTATAATTATTAGGAAATTTTGTGAGGTTTTAGTGTGAGGTTCTTCGTTTCTATGACTCATCCAAGGATAGGATTGATGGGTAGATGCACGAAGTGGATGAAAATTGTTGTTTGGATTTAGGTTGTTTTATATATGGACCCAACCCCATTGCCTAAAGTTGGTCCCTTAATTCATTACATTATAAATATTACAAGAAATTTGTATCCCAGAGGAATATACAATTCATTTGTTTTGAAAAAATAGATACATACATTAGTTGAAAATTACAAATTGAACATAAAAATAGTATAGAAACTTTTTTGAAAGCATCCATAACACCTAGGTTATCCATATAAGTCATTCATAATATACCACATAATTTCATTGGAAAATGAAACATAACAAAGGGGTGATATCGAATGGTCAATAAGGGTAAGAAATATATTGGAAGATATCATAAACATAAACATTTGTCATGGAGAATATCAATTAAAACATGCTTTAAAAAACATGAACACATTATGGAAGGAATAAGTGCCGATTAAATATTTCCAAAATAAAGTGTAGCCATGGGTATTCTACTACTCAAATAACCTCATGAACATTCAATTACTAGTTTCATAAGTAGGGAATCCATAATGGCAGACATCATAACCATACCATGAAGGCCTCATGCCAATAACACAAATAACCATTTTGTTAAGGGCTCTTGACAAGACTGTACTTTTTCTCATGATACCTAAAGATGCATCGAGGGGATATAGTGGGACCCACACATCACCTAATAATTAAAATGCATTCCTCATAGGAATGGGGATAAAAAAATATAGCTTCATATTGTAAATAACATATGAAATGTAGATAAATTTCCCCGAACATTAAACATAAACACAAACCATTCGGAGTAAATTTGTGAATCGTTGTATTATAGCACATCTACATTCAATCTGATTACAAAAAAATCATTTAAATATGGTGTATTGTATCATAAAATAATAATCCAAATTATACAAAAGGTCAATTAGAGTGTTGAAATAGTTAAAGATACTCTTTTAAAATCATCAATTCACTTTTGAGATGAATACACTTTTACATTGAAATGAAAAGTTATTTTGGAAAAATATTTGAATAAAATGAAATGTCCAGTAAGATATTATTTTCATAATAAAATGTCTTATTTTAGAAATATGATGGTTTCCAAAATCATATTATATAATTCCCTTGAATATAGGCAAGAAATTGAGAAATTCCCTTGAAACATGCTTGTATTTTGGGAAGAATTTTTGAAAGAATCAATGAAAAATATAACTCCTCTAACACCCCATGATTTCATAGTATATTATATCTACAAAGTAATTCAATAACTTGTGCTACATGAAACAACGAGTACGAGTGGACCACGACTTACCAAACTAGCAATTCAAAAAGTAGTTAGGAAGAGTATTAACTGCATTTTATATTTTATATATATCCTATATTATTTTAACATTTATATTTTGTGTTTCATAGACATTATATAAGAACAAATTCAATTTTTTAGATAAAATATGCATTTTTCAAAAAATGAAATTTCAACGCCTATTTAATGGAGAATATTTTCAAAACAAATATTTGAAACTTTTATATATTCAATTTAATGAAATTAAATTCTTTTTAAGAATCAGGACATAAAAATTTATTTTTGATAAATTTTTGGTGTTTTTATGATAACTTTCATATTTGGGTGTATAGTGAAAAATAATAAATTTGAAATGAAAACAACTTTTTTAATGAAAATAATTTATATTATTCAATTATAAAATTTAATGATATGGAATTATAATTAGATTATATCATTACCATTTAAAAACATTTAGGTCATTATATGTAATTTCACATTTAAATTTGACAAAGACACACGTAAATCTTTTGATAGTTTTCACTTTTTTAAAACCAGCTTTATGGTTTTGAAAATAAGAATTAATTTTAAATTAATAAATGAAACATCTATGTTTTGAATTTGTTAAAATAGAATTCATTTTTAAATTTGGAATATCAAAATTTTCTTAGGGTGACAGTTTTGGTATTTTTCTGAAAACATTCAGTTTTTATGAATAGTGAAAAACACTGCGTTATTATTTAAAACCGAAATTTTATCTAAATAATTATTTATTTTATTTAAATTTATTTCAAGTCAAAATATATATATATATATATATATATCCTATATATTTTAAATGTAATTCATTGGAGTCATTTTATAATAAAATTAGCTGTATAAAATTTTATTGAACTTTTTACCATCATTTCCCCACCTTCTAGGAGCACTAGATAATTTTAATAAAACATCATTTTACATCTTCTATGAGTTTAATTTCCAAAATTTGATAGACATTGTTGATATCACTAAGTAAAATGTGGTTCAATAAGATGAAAATAATGTTGGGTGAATAATACCTTTTGACTTTTATTTATCACGATTATAAGTAAAGAGGGTAACTAATGGTAAAAATGACATTATAATTACCATAACATATGTCATAATTCTATGGGATAAGTGTAATTTGACAAAAAACAACTTTTGGAATAAAATATGATTTTTTAGGTCCAGTTGGATTAGATTAGAACATTTATTATGATTTTATTTAAAATTCAAATCTTATTAACTAAACCAGTTTTAATATCAGTTTATATAAAAGATAAATTCCACTGTAAATATTCATTAGGAATATAAAACTATTTACTACATAATGGTATTTTATTTATAATTTTTAAACATTAAACAATTTAATTTATTTACAACACAATGATGATGCACTGATTACCTTATTAAGGAAATATTAAAATAATTTATTTTATAAATATCCAAATAAATGTAAATTGATACTTATGATGAATTCCTATAATTTTCTAGGTCAATATGACATTTTAGGGTCTATTAGATAATTTTTTCAACGTTATAAGGTAGTTATGACTTTCACAAAAAAAACATACCAAATATTGTCAAAATTGACATAAATTAGTTTTTAAAACAAAGAAAATATTATTGGTTGATATAATATTAATAAAAATCTAAGGTTAGGAAAAATGGCATAAATAATATTATATATGCCATTAATGAACCACTTTATGTTCTCTTGGATGTTTACAGTATGTTTATTAATCATATAGTGTATGAATACAAGAAGACACAGAAAAAGAAAAACTATTTAACTAAGAGGTAAATCTAATAGATATGGTCAAAATGGTAACCTAAACATGTATAAAACCTATTGGTTGAGATTATTTAGACCCTTAGCCACCTATTTATCGAAATAAATTCATTTTGAGCCATTATAAACCGAATATTATTGTATAATAAATTATTATTTCATTTTTATCCTAAAGTAACCCTCACCCCTCTTATAAAAGGGTAATTCCCCTTCGCTCAAAATCACACCATCAAATACATTTGGATCAGACAAACCCTACCCAAATATCCTCCCAACATTCATCACATAAACCTAGCGTCCTTACTTTGATTCAAACGCCATCCTCTGGAGCTCTTTTGATCAACTCAAAAGGAAACACACGATGAAGAGGTAATAATTTCACCATCATCTTTCAAGTTATTTTCTTCATCCACTTCATCTTTCTTTGTTGTTTCCAAACCAACATAATGACTCCAGTACCTCCTACACACTGTGATGTTATTATAAATATGGTACAATAATATTCGTTATTCTATCCATCTTATAAATGATAAATTCACCATACATTCATATGTACAACTTCCCGTCTCCACACCGTGGTGTAGTTTGTTATTCAAACACTTAATTATATGTATGGTTATAATAATGAGTATAAATGATGTAAATAAAAAATAAAAAATTTTAATGATTTTTTATATATAAAAATCATGTCCAATTACATACGATTTCACCATATAAATAAGGATATTGTCGCTCGTGCGTATCTACGGATTACCGTCTCCACGACGCGATGTGATTCATTTCCATGTTCACCGTTCAATGATTATTGTAAAAATATATATTAATAATATTTATTTAATATATGAAATAATACTTATACTATATATATATATGTGAAAGTATGTACTTACATATATATTATTCACTTATTTCCATTCAATACGATATGAAAACAGAAACAACATTAATGCATTTGTACAACCTATCATCTCCATAAACGGTGCCTTATAGTTCATATATCTATCTATTAAACATATATATATTATAAATATATATTATATATAAATAATGTGTTATATTCTGGATGTATGTAAATCATGGCCTAAATGATACGATCAAAAATAACAAGTTAAAATAGTTACTATAAAGAAAGTGATTATTACATGAAATGTTAATTTAACATAGAAAACTTTATTAAATGGGTAGTATAAAGTCATAAATGAATCATTTATGACATGATACTTATTAATATGCTTCTTGTATAATTTAATAACATACTATGGTCATTATACATGTGGATAATCGTACCTTCAACCCCAAGAATGTGCAAGGTAAAGGTTAATTCCTCAATCTCATTATTATTCGAGATTGTTTATGTTTATGTTTTTACTGGAAAACATTTTATATCCATGTCCATGTTTCATAAAATAATTTTTAAAGGGATTCTTTTTAAGGGACACTTTTATTAAAAAAACATTTTAAATGTTTTAAATCTTTATTCTTCTCAACCTTTCTCATTAATGTCAATGTTTTCAAAATGATTTTAAGGATTTTTTTTATATAGACATGATTGTTTTAATATTTTTATTCCTTTCAAATGCTTCAAATTTATATGGGATACTTTTATTCCAAACACTTTTTTAAATAAATTCCTTTATAAATGTGTGAATTTAAAATGATTTAACAAAAAGGAGATATTTATCTTAAAACACGTTCACTGATCATTTTCTAATATGTCAACATCCTTCGATAAATTTTACACTTGTTTGATGTTGATTTATTATGATACAAATATTACATATTCTATTTAAGGTTATGTGATATTACTAACTATATATGTGTTATTTTTATACCATTCATGGTTAGTGGTACATGTATTGACATTTTGTATGCTAGTTTTAATATGAATGATTATGTTATTTTTCAACCATTACATATGAGGAATGAATTGGACTTAGTACGTGATTGGTGGAGCCCTATATATATCCTTGATGCATTGATAGGTCTCATGATGAAATTTATATAGAATTGGTTGAGGCCTTTCCCAATTTGATATATGGATTTGACCGAGGCCTTAATCTTGTTTAGACATCGTGACCGAGGCCTTGAAAAATTGTTTCAGAATGTCCCTTATTATACATTCCCTCATTATGAAAATAATATTGTTGTTTCATGTGGTTATTTGACTATTAGTATACCCATGATTATGTTTAATTATGGGATTATTTACTCAGATCATATTCTCACCACAAAATGTTCATGTTTATTATTTGTAAAGGTATGTGTATTCAATTATTCAAAATGCCTAATGTTTAGGTTATCTTACACTATATTTCTTAATCTTACTGAGCGTTTTAGCTCACCCATTTCTTATGTTTAGTTTTCTAGGGATTATACGAAGGGTATTATGATTGATATATAGGATTAACATAAATGGAATAATGGTGTTCTCAAATAAATATTTATGATGAATTTTATATTAGGAATTTTAATGTAAAGTTAATGTATGAAATCTATTTTCCATGACTACTAAACTGATCGGTAATTCGGGACTTGATTCCATATAATCATTCCAATGTATTAAAATAATGCACCAGCTGTGGGTCACTGGGGTTGGGACGTTACACTTGGTATTAGAAGAATTTTAGCAACAACCTTGGAAATATATTTAGATAAACTCTGACTTGAGAACAATACCCTAAGATATACTTTTAGGATTAGTATAGAATAAATTACTAGAATATTTTTAATGTGGAGATTTTGTGTGTTTTCCTAGCAATACATCCTTATCTGGATATGTGCAAGTAGAGGCGGCTCTGCCACAGATGTAACTAGGAGTGAAATCTCTGACAAGGAGCTTCGGGCATGACCCGGAGTATCCTGGTGCACAACAATGGGTCTTGTTTCACTCTTGGTTACGACACTCCCGGGGGATATGTTTAGGAATATTCACATTCTTATTACAATCCATTTTGAAGTATTTAGGAGTAAATAGTCCCTCAAAGAAAACATTTTATGATTATATATTATATGCATAATCTTTTCATTTTACATTTGGAATTTTACAATTTTGGAATTATGCATTTTGATTCATAAAATGACCTATTGTATGCCATTATTTAGAAATGACACCTAGTATAAGGAATGAGAATTCCAGCAATACACATGATCGAAGGATTAAGAAGTATCACATCTTTCATGGTATTAAGCCAACATTTAAAAGGCAAATAGTCTCCCATGTTGTCACGACCCATCCTTGGAGCCCGTGCCGTAACTACCCCAAGCCCGCCTTCCATAGGCCAGGGGATGGTGACTAGCACCAAAGACATAAATCCTGGTAAAAGGGAAGGAATTACCTTTATAAAAGTTAACAAACACAATAGAGTACGCATGTGAAGTATGCACTATGTGAAACTGAGAACAAAAGAAGTACTTAAAATAAAATGATCCAGTATACAAACCCACTTGAAAATACAATACAACTGAAAAGAAAGTACAAAAAAAGTAGAGTAAAGTGGAAACCACTATGTCGTACTCCGGATATCCCACCTAAAGGGTGGGTACAGATGGTCTCCTCAACTCCTCGGGTCTGGCTGTCCACCCCGTGTACGTCCTGCCAAGTGGTCCCTCTCTGGGTACTGTCCAGCTCCACAAACCTCCACCTCGATCAGTGTTGTCTGTCGTCTGCATTCAACACAATGTATTGCAGTAATATCCCATGTAGGGTTGAGTATATGATACTTAGTAGAGACCCCGAGATCCCCGAAGGTCTCCCAGAATCCACAAGGGATAAACCACAATGGAAAGATACAATCCTAATGTATCAACCGACTCTACTTAGGTATACATGCATACATATACCTAATTCATCAATTCCAGTTCAGCTCCAACTCTTGAGCCCAAGAACAACCCATTCCACACAGTAAAGAAGTCACTCACACCGTTGGTATTGATTGCAGGTCAAGACTCAGCTCACACAGGTATACTACTCACAAAGAGGGGGTGGATATGATTTGATGTATCCTCTATATCATCTCCTCTGTCAAACCTACGTAGGATCCTAGTACAGAAGTCATCGCTGCCAAAACCATAGAGGATCCAAGTACAGTCATCACGGCTGCGGAACCCATGGAGGATCCAAGAACAGTAGTTGACGCTGCCGAACCCACAGAGGATCCAAGTACAGTGGTCATCGTCGTCGAACCCATAAAGGATCCCAGCATGGTAGTCGTTGTAGTCATAGCGAGCTCTAGTGTTTCCATACACAACACGCTCGATTCTTGGGGGGTCCGCTCCTCGAGCCACGGGTGGTCGATACATCAACTATCACAATGTCCGATGTTGATGTATCCTAATGTTATATCACGTCAATAGGATCCCAACGCGACCGATAGCACGTCAATCAGACGCCCGGTCTGAGAGATATTAGATTTTCTGTTCGAGGAGCCCGGGTAAAAATACACTCATTTCTATCCCGGCCATTCTCCAAAGCCATCCAAAACTCACCTATAGTATCACAAAAGGACCGCCTCGTCACAAGGGACAGAGTGCTGTAGACGGCGCGTCGATCAGATGCATGGTCTTCGAGTTATTCACCTTTAACTGAAAATGGGCCCGACTCATTAAGCCCAGGGGGCCGACGGGTCGGGTGAACACAGTTTTGGTGGGACCGACCAGGCAGGGGTGTTGAACAGGCCCAATGAAATGCGTGGCTCGGGTCGAGGGTCGCGGCACAGCCCGGCGCGGTGCGGCCTGGCATGGCGCGGCCCGGCACGGCACGACCTGGCCTAGCGCGGTGCGGTGCGGCGCGGCCCAGCCCGGCCCGGCACGGCGTAGCCCGGCCGCGGCTCGGCCCGAGGGGGGCCTAGCGGTCAGAGGCAGGGGCGCGGCCCCCCGGCTGCCCGAACCGGCGACGCTAGGTGGCACCACCCTCCATTACCGGCCGTACAAAGCCTGCCGCCCTTCTTGGCGCAAGCAGCCCGCATGGGCGGGCTGCAGTTCGTCTAGCACCACAGCTCTCTTTTTCCCGAAGGGCCGATGGGTCGGCCGGTTATTCCACCGAAGTGGCCTATAGAATGTGGGGCACAGTCTTCCACAGTGCAGCATAGTGGGGTGCTTCGGTTCCTCCCTTCAGCCCGTATGGCTCTGGCCGCTTGGTTCTTCCTCGGTCGAGCGGCCCAAAATTCTTCCGCATGCGGCCGGCGCATGACTGTCGCTTCTCCCTTCATCGCCTCTTTCAATGCGCCTCAATCACAAACATGTAGAATACAGAGGGTATTTAGGCCATGTGAATTCGGCCTGTGCCCTTCGCGTTAAGTGGTAGCAATTGGCCAAGGATACACAAGGTTTCATGAAGAAAAAAAACATTTTTATTCAAATAAAATTGAAGCAATCCTCCCTACCTTGGAAAAGATTCGTGGTAGTCAAGCATCATGGATGACTGTGCCAATTCCATCATTGTCCGAGTTAACCTAAAGAAGAAGTAGCATCTCCTCTCTTGTCACGGAGAAATGAAAAGATTACCCGTGATTGATCTTCGTGGAATTGGCATTCTTCATCGAAGAGAGTGTCATTCTCCTTCGAAGGTGTTCTTCATTGAAGAGGGTTGTGTTTTTTCATTGAGAGGAGAACACCCTTCTCTATTTCTCAAGATCTCCCACCAAATTCCTACACAATAAGTGCCACAATAAAATAATAGCTAAGATATTATTTTATTCACACAAGTAATTCAAAATTCAAATAACATCATTTAATTAATTGAAGAGTTAGAATTCATTGATTAATATGTGTTGGTAAACATTAAAGAGGGAGAGTGGGTCAGGATGATTTATCATAATTAAGGGGTGGTTTTCATAATAAAGGAAGGGAAATTAATTGGCGATTTTGAAGAGAGTCATGAGAGATGAAAGGTTGTGGCTAATGTGGGCCCCACTTGTCAAATATCCACACATGGGATGTTAGGTGGGTGTGGGCCCCAAAAATAATTTCCCATGGGCAGAAATAACATCCATATATATATATATATATAATTGTTCTAAACAATTTTATTTATCTTCCCAATTAAACCCCAATTTTTAACTTTCAACCCGCATAAGACGCAACTGCGGTAAAGGTCCCCTTAAGCAATTACTGGCACTGCGAGTTCATCGTTGTCCTCGGATTTTAATTCCATGAACCTGTTCAAAAGATAGAAAAACCTGCATGTATATTTACTGAACATACCTGAACAAAACTTCTAAAATTGATTTCGGGCACAACGGGCATCGGAATCAAGTGCCGTCAGAAACCACAGACTAGCAAAATTTCAAAGTATTTATGAATAAAATTTTGTTGAAATTTCTGAGACATTACACATGTATTCTCAAAATATGAAGAAATAGTATCATGTGTTAATAATATGAGAAAAAAATTTTCAGAGTCCTATGGATTTGAAGCGAAATAAGAGATGAAAAGGATGGGAGAGGGAAATATGGATAAAGGGAAGATGGGAAGGAAAGAGTTTCCCACCTATGATAACTATGGAAATAATTACATTGATAAATGCTAGAATGGAATGGGAGTTTGTTATAAGTGTGTAGAAAAAGAACACCAAGTACGTGATTGAAAGGGTAAGAAAAATGTTTCAAATGTACACTACTTCATCTGTAAGGAGTTGATACAATACACGATTCAATTTCCAAATCATCAGAGTATAGCCCAAATGCTACCATTAGTTAATAACCATGTTATGATACTACCAAAGATGAAGAGAAATGATTAGAGTTCTTATGTTGTAATTAAAGAATTTTGTTATTTGAGTATTGTATTAATGATGTATATGTTATAATAATTATAGAGTATATAAGGATTGTACTGCAGTACTATTTCATTAAGGACTTGAAATTGTTTGGAACCAAAAAAATTGACTCAATAGCTGGTTAGAGTTTTTTGGAAAATATATGGTTGAGAGAAAGATAAACCATGATATGGTTGTGATTTTGAGGTAATTATTTTGGAAAAATTTATGAATTATTTAGGTAAATTATAATGGGTATTCATGACTACCTTGAAACTAATTAATGATTTATATATTCCATCATTGTTGGATTTTACAACATTTTTGGACAGAAAGAGAATATCCAGTATTCTATTAGTAATAAGGTAGAATAAATGTAATAAATAAGGATTTATGGTAATTCAGGGTGTTACAGTGTTTTATGTGAATACTTGTTGAATGTATTCACAAGTTATTACGTGGAAAAAGGATCATCCTTTTGTTTACCTTCTTTTTGAATTTTGGACTATGAGTTTGGAAAAAAGTATTTTTTATAAGTCTGAAGGTTGGAATCGATTATGTTTTACATTGGATACTATTGTTAAGGTTAAATCATTTCTTGAGATTATTTTTGGGTTGTCATAAAAAGGAAAATCCAAAGGTCTTGTGACAACCCGTCACGTCCAGCAAGGCTGGGAGACTTGAACCCGCAACCGAAGGGCGACAAAGGTGCATCACCTATCATTGGCCTATTTGATGTCCTAGTTTACATAATGTATTTCTTAAAATATTCTTAAAAATTAATTATAAATTAATTATTTTTGGAACCCTATAGGATTTGTATAAATATAATATTTTTGAATTCTATTATGTTTTGGAGTAAATGATGAGTTTGTGCTAGGAATTAGTTGAAGGATGAATTTTTTTTTGCCAATTATATATATATATATATATATATATATCCTCTTATTCTAGGAATAAAATTATTCTTAAACATTAGGGAAGAGATATTAAAACCAAAAATGTGTCATCCTAACAACTTTTGTTTTGTTGAACTTATGATATTTTACATCATCTTAGATTGATGGACTTGAGGCCCTCTATTTTACACATGTTTGTGATTGATGACCCCAATATCTCCCTATAAATATTTACGTTTTTCCTCAAATTATGTGTCTCCAATTTCCACTGATGTTCTACTAATCGAGATCATAATTTGGTGGTGACTTTTTCATTTCCCTTTCCATTTTATTAAGATAAAATTTATTAAACCAACTTACGATGTGGGTTTTCAACAAAGGTATTTTTATACTTTTAACCATTTTTAAGAATAGTTTGAAATTGAGTGGATGAAATTTATTAAAGTAGGGGATGATATAACACCCCAAGATTTCATAGAATGATATCGTTTCAAAGTAATTCAATAACTTGCGCTACATAAAACACAGAGTTTGAGCACACCACGACTTAACAAACTAGCCATTCAAAATGTTGTTATGAATAATATTAAATTAATTTTCAATTTTATATATATACTATATATTTTTAAAATTTATATTTAGTGTTTCTTAGACATAATATAAGGGAAAATTAAAATTTTCAAACAAAACAAGTATTTTTAAAAAATTCAATTTTACTGCATATTTAATGGAGAATCTTCTTAAAAAAATATTTTACATTTTTATATATAATAGTTAATGAAATTAAATTCTTATTTATAATAGGGAAATAAAAATCTAGTATCGATAATGTTTTTGTATTTTCATGATAACTTTCATATTTGGGTGAATAGTGAAACATAATAAATTTTAATTGAAGACAAATTTTTAAATAAAAATAATTTATAGTGTTCAATTACAAATTTGAATGGTTTTTAAGTATAATTAAATTATATTTTTATCATTTAATACAATTTAGGTCATAAAAAGTAATTTTACATTAATATTTGACATAAACACATATCAATATTTTGATAGTTTTTACTTTTTAAAAACCCACGTTTTGTTTTTCACAATAGGAATTCACATTAAATTAAATAAATTCAACTTCTATGTTACTAATTTGGTAAAATAAAATTCATTTTTGAATTTAGAATATTAAAATTGTCCTAGGGTGAATTTTATGTATTTTCGGAAATCATTCAATTTTTTATGAATACTGAAAAACATTGCATTATTATTAAAAACTGAATTTTTTATTTAAATAATTATTTATTTTGTTTAAATTTATTTTATGTAAAAATTGATATATTGAATTTATATATGTTCAATTAAATTCATTGGATTTATTTTATAAAAAAATGAGATGTATAAAATTTTATTGAACTTTTTACAGTCTTTTACCCACCTTCTAGGAGGATTTACAAATTTGTATAAAACATAATTTTACCTCTTCTATGAGTTGAATTTAATAAATCTAAGCGACTTAGTTGATATTAGTAAGTAAAATTTGGTTTAATAAGTTGAAAATAATTTTGGGTGAATAATAAGTTTTGACTTTTATTTATCACGGTTAAAAGAAAATAGGGTAATTAAAGTTAAAAATGATATTATAATTACCCTAACACATGTAATATTTCAATTGGATATGTTTAATTCAACCAAAAAGATCCTTAGTAATAAAACATTATCTTTTAGGTCAACATGGATTAGATTATGATATTTTTTTATTATTTTATTTAAAAGTGTTGAATTCAATGTTTATTAACTAATCCATTTTTAATATAGGGTTATATATAATATAAATTCAACTATAAATATTAATTTTATCAGTAAATATATTTCCTAAATAATTTTATTTTATTTATAAGTTTTAGACATTATATGATTTAATTTATTTATGACACAATTATGATGCAATAATTACCTTATTAATGAAATATTAAAATAATTGATATTATAAATATCCGAATAAATTTAAATTGAGAATTTTGATTAATTCCTCGAATTTATAGATTAATATTACATGTTAGGGTTTATTAGATAGTTTTTTAAGTCATAAGGTTGTTATATCATTCAAAAAAACAAAATAACAAATAGTGTCAAAATTGACAAAAATTTGTTTTTAAAACAAATTCTATATTATTGGTTGATATAACATTCCTAAAAAATTTAAGGTTCAGAAAAAGGGATTAAATAATATTATATATGTCATTAATTAACCACTTGATGTTCTCATGGATGTTTTGAATAAGTTTATTAACCATATAGTCTAAGAATACAAGAAGATACAGTAAAAGTTAACCAATTTAACTAAGAGGTAAATCTAAAATATAAGGTTAAAATGGTTAACAAATCTTGTCTAAAACCTATTGGATGAGAGTATATAGACCCATAACCACATGAGTCTAGATATAAAATCATTTGGAGACATTATAAACTGAATATGATTTTATAATAAATTAATATTTTAATCTTTTCCAAAAGTGACTCTCACTCTCTTATAAAAGGGCACTTACCCTTCCCTCTAAATCACACCACGAAAGCCATTTAGAATATCCAAAACCTAACCAAATATCCACCCAAAATCCCTCAAATCATCCTAGAGTCCTTTATTTGATCATAAATCCATCCTATGTAGCCTTTCTGATCAACTCAAAAGGAAACACCCGAAAATGAGATAATAATTTCACCACCCTCTTTCTAGTTCTTTTCTTCATCAACATCCTTTTTCATTGTTGTTTCCATACCAAATTAATAACACCAGTACCTCCTATATAATGTGATATTATTATAAATATGGTAAAACCAAATTCATTATTCAATCTATCCAATAAATGACAAAGTCACCATACGTGTGTACGTACGACTTACTGTCTCCAAGTCGTGGTGTAGTTTGTTATTGAAACACTTAATAATCTGTATGGGTATAATAATGACTATAAATGATTTAATTAATATATATATAATTTTAATTATTCTTTATATATGATATACCATCCAATTACATATGATTTCACCGTAAATATAATGATATTTTCGCTCGTGCATATGTACGGATTACCGTCTCCACGACGCGATGAGATTCATTTCCATATTCATCATTGAATGCTGATTGTAAAAATAAATATTATTAAAAATTATGTAATATATTAAATAATAATTATACTTAATATATATATATATATATATATTCATATATCTTATTCACTTACTTCTGTTCCATACGATATGAAAATAGAAACAGTGTTTATGCGTACGTACGACCTATCGTCTCCATAAATGGTGTCTTCTATTTCATATATCTATCTATTATACTTATTTATATTATAAATATATATGATATATAAATCATGTGTTATATTATATAATTATGTAATTCATGATCTAAATGATACGATCAAGAATAACATGTTAAAACACATACGATAAAGAAAGCGATTATTACATGAAATGTCAATTTAATAGGGAAATCATTATTAAATGGGGAGTATAAAGACATAAATGAATCATGTATGATATAATAAATATGAATATGGTTTTGTTATAATTCAATAAAATACTATGGTCAATATAAAAGAGGTTAAACATAACCTTGACTAAAGGAAAGTTTGTGGTAAGGGTTAATTCCTCACTCTCATTATTATTCGAGATTGTTTATGTGTATGTTTTTATAGGGACATATTCATTATCCATGTCCATGTTTCATAAAAGAGTTTTCAAAGGGATTAATTTTATGGGACCCTTTTACTAAAACATCATTTTAAATGTTTTAAAGATTTATTCTTCTAAACCCTTCAAATTAATGTCCTTGTTTTTAAAATGGTTTTAAGGATTCATTTATATGAACATGATTGTTTTAAATTTTTAATTCCATTCAAAATATACAAAGTGGAATGGGACACTTTGTTTCAAAAATATCTTTTAAACGAATTCTTTTATAAGTGTGTGACTTTTAAATGATTTCACAAAAAAGGGGATGTTTCTCTCCAAAAGATTTCATAGATCATTTTCAACTATGTGAACATCCGTTGATATCCTGCCAAATCCACTCTGTGGCCGCTCCTCCAGATGGTTCTTCTCTCCTGGGACCACCGGGTCCACTGCCGTTGTTGGATCTGCTTCCACTGCCTCACCATCAGCTAGTGGAGGCTGTACCGCCACGGTAGCCCCTCCACCGCGAGAGGCCCTTGTCACCTTCTGACCCTGACCTTGAGATAGGGCAGGCCCACCATCACAAGCTCGAACAGTTGGTTGCATCATCATTTCCCCCAGATTAGATGCCCCCTGCTTATGGCATACTCCTTCACCAGTCTAAAGGCAGCATTAGGCGGAGGCAACACATTTCACATTTTCCCATCTTCACGTCTGAACATGAGCCAAAATTTCCTCATCACACACAGGGGGTCCTCGTGATGCACCTCCCAGTAGACTTGCGGGGTCAACCCCTTCAGGCACCAGAATTACCATGAAAACTTGTGTGGGGTGTATGGCTCACTAAGAGGCTCGCAGTCCACCCTTTCCACCAAGACTCCACCTCTTAAGGCTATGATATAGGCCTGATTCTCTTCCGTCCCCTGAACGTCATCGGTGAGTACCCCCGTCGGCAATGGAAATGGGTGGAAATTAAACGCATCCACATTCCACACCCGGTTTGGTACCAACGCTACAGTTAATTTGGATGGGAAGCTCCCGACAACATTTAGAATGGATGGGCGGAATTTTGACCCCCGAGGCATGATGGGGTTCAGATATTTTTAAACCCCACTGATGTGCGCCACAATCCACCCATACAGAAGATGGAAGGGCTCTCATATACTTGGTGGCCTCTTACCCTTGTTAATGTGCTCTAGTATCCTGTACAATCTGGAGAGCATCAGAATCCCTAGATTGAACCACCCTTCTGTGGTCGACATTGATGCCATGATGAATGATCTAGGCCGCACCCCCATATTGGTATCCATCACTGGTAGGATCCAACCACATATAAGGGCCATGATAAATGACGCTAGTCTGACTATCGGCTACTGTTCAGTATTGAAACTGAAACCCCAGGTCTTCCATTGGTTTTCCTCCAAAAGTCTCCAATAGGAATTCTCCTTTCCCCGTTGATCCCCCTTCGGGAAAGTTCTAGGCCTCGATGGAAACTCTTGATCCTTTGGGAAGTTCAGGAACTCCTTGATACACTTCTTGAAGTGGACATCCCTCACCGCTTCTTTCTCTTCTTCGGGGACCAACCCCATACCTGCCAGCGCCAGCCGCAGAATCTACTCCGGATCCTCCCATGCACTCATGAAGGGGAGAAAATCATCACACATAGCCTCCAAGATCGAGACCCCCAAAATCTGATGGAATTCCCACATATTGATGCCAACTCCCCATGGTGTAGGTGAAAAGTGTTGGTCCTATATGACCACCTTCTCAACAGCTCGGGCATCAGGTGTTTTGGTTGATAAATGTGGAATTGGGAGGCCCATGCCACCTCATACAAACCCACTCTCCACAGATCTGCTCAAAACTCCTCACATGAGGTGCCTACCTAGTAGGCCCATGCCCAATCGTTTGTGAAGTTTCCGCCCTCGAATAGGTCCCACTAATTGGACCACCCCTTCTTCGAATCCCTCAAGGCTTCCTTCAATATTGTGTGTTGCTTGGGAGGGGACGTCTCCAACTGCAATGTCTTCCCATCAACATTGTTCAGATTATTGTACAGGCAGATGGTGGTGATAGGTATGAATTCCTCTCAAGCATGACCATCATCCCCCCTGAACCATTTTCTATGGCAATACGTGCTCCTGAACCAGTAAGCCGGTTCATCCCTACTCGCATCCGGAATGAAGACTTCATACCTCATCCCGATGCCATACAAGGGCAGCCTCCTACACAACAGATAGTTCTTTTGGCTTTCAGATAGCAGCTCCATCAATGAATTATGGTCCAAGTGGCTATGGACCAACACTCCTAGGACCATACAATTTTCCATCTCATCCCTCCAGGCAGCGTCTATGATCACCCCCAACACAGCTTCTTGATGTGCCATTGGGTTTTAGAACAAGGAAAAATTTTAGGCCGGGATGTGAATCTTATTCATAGAGAACATTCGCGAAGCCGAATCCTAGAGTATGGCCTCGGCCTGCAAGTTCACATTTGAATGGCACTGTCACGGAGTCAAAGAATCGTGGTTTTCCACGAAGCCCGATTCGCAGAGAGCATGCACGGAGTTTGCGGAGCTTCCCAAATCGAGAGAGAAAAAGGAAAAAATCATGGAGAAGGGAAAGTAAAAAAGAGATGGATGACCCCTATCCGCCTTGCGCACTCTCTTCGCGAGTGAGCACCGCGAACGACATATGATTTTGGTGATTTCCCTTAGACTTCGACCCTTGATCCCTATGCAGCTCCACATTGGAGGGGGGGGTGGAATTTGTTGGTGCCAAAATGTTATAAGAAAAGAAATAAGAGAAAGAGGCCCCAGGACCAGCTTTGCGAAGCCACTTCGCAGAGTCCCCCCATGCAACACGGTCGCCATGAAGCAAAGGAGGCGGTACCCTCCGCTAATTCCCCTAACATTCACGAGTCCTCCGTGAAGCAAAGGAGGTGTTACCCTCCGCAAACACCACTGACATTCACAACTCGCCATGTAGAAAAGAAAGAGGTACCCTCCGTGAACGCCCCTGACATTCGCGAACCAGTGCGAAGCAACCCAATCCCTCTTTGCGCCACATGAGACCTGCTCCGCGACGCCTCTTTCCTATAAATACCAGACTCCCACTGAGCTCTACGGATGGAAAATCTGACCTTTTGGCTTCTCAGCTCCCAAATCGCGAAGCACCCTTTGCACTGCAAATCATGAGCTACGAGAGGTATTTTTTCTTCGCGAGATGACTCTACCTTGGCTTGTTTTGATCCCCTCTTCTGAGAGGGACGCCTTTTGCGAAGCCTAAGGGATTTCGTGAAGGAAGGGGATCCCCAAGGGGACCTGGGTTGTCACGGAGAATTTATACTTCGTGAAACACCATTCATGTACACATGATATGTTTTCTAGGGCAGGATCACTGTACTTTGCGAAGCACCTAGCTTCATGACACTTTTCTTCGCGAGGCACCTTTTCTCTACGAGGTTTTTCTCTGCGAATTCCCTTATTCTTCGTGAAGAAACTCCCTGGTGAACCTCTACCACATGATAAGGCAACAGAACTCCACTTCGCGAAGCACACCCCTTCGCCAGTGCCCTTCACCATGCAGAGCAACCAAGATCCAAAATTCCCATGCCTATGCAATCCTCTTCTTGGAAATTCCTTTCCCTGTGCAACCCTCCAGGTTTGGATGATGTGACTTCAAAGTCTCCCAAACGATACTTCTCGTAGAGTTTCTTTTCCTAATGATTCTTCGCATAGGCACGCTAATGGCAATTGCTTCTTCACAAAGGCAATCTAATATGGACCCCTCATGGGTTTGATGTGCGTCCCCCCTTCAATACGGAATTGTTGGTACCTTCCCTCCCACAAGGAGCAGATGGTACCGGTTATGTAAGTCCTAGGGGTGCAGAGTAAACCCACCTCATCCGAGCTTCATGAAGTTAAACTTCAAAGAACTATCATCCTCAACACGTGATGTAAAACTGTGACATCACCCCGTGCCTCTCACCCGAGGTGACCCCACCTTGGACATTATCCACGCCACTTGGCCTCCACAGTGGATGATATCCTCCTTTTGGGAGTGGCGTTTGTCTACGGGGAAGGGCAACCACCTTGGCAAAGGCCCTTAGCCATTCTTGCAGGAGGCAGAGCCCCCTGCTCCCTCCTTTCATCTTCGGTCCCCAAGGCAAGTAGAGGACGTGATAAAAAAATGACCCCCTCATCTCTTCCTGGGTGCCAAATCCCTCTCCCTCTTCGCTTTCTCGTCATCGGGCCCCCATCCTACAGTAAGTCCTAGTACCAAGGGTCGCCCAACACGTAAGACCCTCTTTGTTTCCCTCAGACGCAGCCTTCGTGACATGGTCGTTATGTCCTTGAAACCTCTTGTTTCTCACACTGAGCATGAATCTCGTGAGCGTAGAGTGAGCTCCAACCATGATACACCTTAGGTCGCCTCAGAGCGTAAGCCCAAAATGCCTCATCCCGAATGACGTTAAACTGCATTCCAATCCAGCAATAAGCCATCATGACCCTCCTGAACTATGTGGAATTTGATCTGTGTTAAGGTATGGTATGTAGGAAGACTCCCTGGGGTTCAATCCCACCACCCACCTGGACCAAGGTCCTTCTTCACGCCGGTTCGCTGACACGCTCCCATAGAACTATGTGGTCTTTGATCCATGTCAAGGCATTGTATGTAGGAAGCCTCTCTGAGATTCAATCCCACTAACCATTGGTCCCAACCGCCTCCATGTCGGTGTGCCATGCCCCATTCTGAACTATGTGGACATTGATCCATGTCAAGGCATGGTAAGTAGGAATCCTCCATAAGGTTCAATCCCATCACCCATTGGACCAAGGACCTTATTCATGTCAGTTCACCGACATCCATACCCGAACTACAGGGTCTTTGATCCATGCTAAGGCATGGTACGTAGGAAGCCTCATAAGGTTTAGGCCCACCACCCGGTCATTCCAATCTCCTTTATGTTGGCTCACCAACAACAGGGTAGCTTAGAGTGTAAGCCCCACAGATCCATTATCGATCTACGAGGACTTTCATCCATGCTATGGCTTGGTATGTAGTTAGTCTCTTCGAGGCTCAAGAACAAAACCATCATCCATCCTGATTCTTACCTGGGTCACCACATCCCGGTGGGATCATGCCCCCTAATTCCCCTCCACAGTACTCAAGAAGCCACCCACGTGTTGGCCCTAATATAGGTCTTCCCTCGAGGGGGTTCATCAATCTGATCCACGCTAGCTAGTGTTCTGATTAGACCGATCCGTCTCCACTGGACGTTAAAATTGCGGCTTACCCTATGTTGAACATGGGATGATGAGGAAAACTTCAGATACATGCCTATGGTATATGATTCCCCACGATTGATGTGGGATGCCTCGGGATTCCACGACCTCGAAAATCCCTATAATAAGGGACCAAATATAAACACACCAATTCCCCAGCGTCCAGACATGCGAGTGATGCCTCAATGGGACTAATCCCCCAACGGAAGCTCACTTCTCTAACAAGAACCCTTATAATGTACTGATAGAAGCAATGTAATTAATTGGTGTCCATAAAAATATTGCACCGAGAAGTGCTTCACAAAAAACGTATTAAATTTATAAGGGAGACCTGTACTAGGTGATGAGTTCCAAGGAGGAATCCATGGAAGGAAGAACCAACATCCCATCATCCCATTTCGATCAAGGATTAGATGTCCCTGAATAAAGAGAAAATGTCCCCCTCCTATAGATAGTGGGAATGCGGGGCAAAAAATCCACGCCTATCGCACTCAAGAAGATAGACTCGCGCGCCCCTGCCAAAGCATTATAAACAATTTCTGATAATGAATTCATAAACATCACCCATCTAGAAATGTTAGAATATCAACTAAACTACAAGTTATGTAAAACATTATTTTTTTCCATGAATATGAATATATATAGTCATATATCTTCTTGTGAAGGTACATATTGTTTCTGGATGTAACGTGAGGTTACACATTTTGGTACATCAAAATTTATAGAAACTAAAATAAATATTCTTTGATCAGAATATCATGGATTTATATATCCCAATGTAGAACCAGTTGGAAAAGTGCATCAATGGTTTATGAAAATGGTTAACAATTTACAATCTATGGGAGAGAAAGGTCTAGATGATGACACTCTTGTGGATAAGATTATAGATATCAGGCTTAATGAGTGGGAATCTAAGAGTACAAATATTGATGAGTGTAACTCCCCGACCCTAGCTACCCAGAGTCGGTGCACTGCTTCGTAACATTGGGATGATCACAAAAGATCAAGTCTCGAAAGACCGATTAGTTTAGTAGCCTTGGAAACACTAGATACATTAATAAGTCTTACATTACATCGTAAAGTAAAACAAAACTACAACATCTTCTCTTCATATCCCCTTATATTATCCCTACAGGTCATTCATAATATACTTCTTCACATCCTGGAAAAATTAAAACATTGAATGGGGTGAGCTCAGATGCTCAGTAAGGATAACAATATTGCGGAAGCTTTCATAAATAAACATAAATATTTAAGGCAATATATAACTAAAAAAAGCCTTTTAAACTTGAACATAAACATAATATGGAAAAAGTAAAATGATATAATGCCATTTACATCTTCACATGGATATTCTACTGGTCGAATAATCACATTCAATATCAATAACCACTTTCATAATGATGGAATGCATAATGCCAGACTATCATAACCACGTAGCCAAGGCCTTGTGCCAAGACCACAAATAAGAATTTGTCAAGCCCTCGTGCCAAGACACTAGTTTGTCTCATGAGACCTACCGATGCATCGAGGAGCTATAGAGGGATCCACCTGTCACTTATTAAGTCTAATTCATTCCTCATATGAATAGTTTTAAACATATCATAAACCATAACATAATCGTATCACATAAAACATGCATAAAGGAAACATAAAATTTTCACATTTCAATCACAAGATATCAATACAACACATTGATATAATAAAAAAACATTAAAAACCATTTTCAATACCAAAATAAAAGAAAATTAAAAATTTGTATTTATTTTTCATTAAAAAAATGATGGCTTGTAGAGGAAGCCGAAGCTCAAATAATGGTCACGGCGGCGGAGAAGTCGTTGATGCCGCATATGTACGGAAAGAAAAACATTACCTTTTTGTCGTTTAGTAAAACGCCTCATATAAAAAGATTCCTTTTGAATAAACGTAAAAGTCAAAGGGGTTTATACACCGTATAAAAGAATGTTGTGTATAAAACCAAATATGCCTCAATGAAAGGAGATTGAGACGAAGTCCTTAAAAAGATAATTTTCAAAATAAAATAGATCTATTATGTGTATTCACTATAGTTACACATAAATAAAGTAAAAAATACAAAATAATACATAATAATATCATGACATAATTTGAAAGTAGGAGATTAACCAAAAGAATGGAATTTGGGTTAAGAAGTTCCCTTACCTTGCGTCCTGTCCGGACTCGACCGTACTTTAACCTCATGAATAATAAACTAGAGGTAATTCCTATTTACATAAGAACCTTTTTCATGTTAAATATTCCTTTTATATCCCTTATTACCATGTTATGAACATTATGTAATTATTTAAGTTTATAACGGTCATTTTGTCAATCTTAGGTACTTGAGTCAAAAATAAAATTATTATAATTACAAGTTGTTCATGTGGTGATATATCCATTATATACAGAATTATATTCATGATATAGATATCATATATCATTTATATACAGTATATACATTCATTTATAATATTACGTAGCATTTAGAGGTAAGAAAGGAAATTCACCGTTCATGGAGGCGGTAAGTCGTACGTACGCATGAACGCTACTTTCATTTCTATTTCGTATTTAATGGAATGAAATCATAATGATATAAACGAATAATGTAATTCCAGTATAATATAGTGTATAATTCCATTTACTCCATCCTTTATACATCCCACATATGGCATTAACGATTCAAATCACTTTGAGGGGGCGGTAGTCTGCACTTCCTAAAATGAAATTATCGCGTTTACCCATAATGGAAATCATAAAGTATTCAATAAATTAGAAATACAGAAGAATAAGGAAAACATATATATATTATATATAATATATAAATATAGTGACATCTTAATGGCCACCTTTTAAGGTGTTATATGAGTGTTGAACAATCATCGTTTCGTGAGGCAGAAATTCACCATCCACAGAAACAGTATGTTCTTTAACCATTAGATGTAGGTGTGTATAAGTGTAGCTAGAATACTCATTATAAAAACATCCTATTATATTGAGGATACTGGTTTTGTTACAAAATAAAGGAATAAAAAGAGTTTAGGGGTTTGGATAAGCAAAATAAATCAAAATAACATAAGAGAAGACATTACCTTAAAATTGGGTACCTCTTTTGATTTGAGCCAAAGGCTTCCTTAGGAAGACTTATGCCCAAAGTGAGGCTTCTAGGAGTAAGGGAGGGAATTTGGGAGAGTATTTGGGCAGAGTTTGGCCGAGCCAAACGGATTTGAAAGTGTGAGTAATGTGGTAGAGGTGGGGGCCTTTTATAAGTGGAGAGGAGGGGCACTCTTGGAAAGTAAAGAAAAGTCACTTTATTATAAAAAATAGTTTCGGATTTTAGAGGTCCCAAACTTATATAATTAGAGTATAATATGATAAGGGTTCTAAATCTACTCATCCAATAGGTTTTTGACAAGTGTAAGCCTTGTATTTTACATTATCTTTTTATTTTATTTAAATCGTTAAATAATGAGGTCATCGCTGCATTATTATGATGTCATAAATAATTTAATCTATTTAATGTCTAAATATTATAAAAAATACTATGATATAGGAAATCTTTTTATCTTTCCAATGAATATTTATAGTAAAAAATATGACTTGTATAACCCCATGTGAAAATTGTTTTAGTAAAACATTTCATGTTTGTGTCATTTTTTACTTTAACTTTAAATAAAAGGTATTTATGTAATTTTCCAACTAAAGTGGATCCATGGGGTCCCCAAGTTGACCCATGGATTTTCTTGGTCGTCCATGGCACATCCAATGATGGTAGGACATGTTTAAAGCTCATCTCATATTATTAAAACATTATTTTTAACTTAAACTACGCTAATTACCTCTAATCGCGATTAAGAACTTAAAAGTTACTAATCACCAAAAATTATTTTAATCTCATTGAACCACATTTTACTTCTTAATGACAATCATGTATGTCTGATTTTTGAAAATCAAATCACAGAAGTGGTAATATTTCATTTAAACGAAAAATTAGTTATTTAACTACCACTTAGTGGATTCACTATTAATCAAAAATTGAAGTTTTTCAGAACAATGCCAAAATTTCACCCTAAGCTATAATTGATTTTCCGAATTCAAAAATGATGTCTATTTTACAAAATTAAAAACATATAATTTTCATTAATTAATTTTATAATTAATTCCCACTGTCACAACAAATAGCGTGTTTTTAAGAAACAATTTATACCAAAAGATTGACAATTGTTTATGTCCAATTTCAAAGTGAAAATAATTATAATGAACACCATTGGATAAAATGGTAAAAATATATTCTAATTATACTTTAAAAACAATCAACAATATAACTTATCACTATAAATTATTTTTATTAAAAAATTTGTTTTAAGTATTTTTCACTATTCATAAAAATTTGGAAGTTCTCAGAAAATTACAAAAAATTCAACATAGGCTAATTTAAATATTAGGAATACAAAAATGAAGTCCATTTTGAAATATAAAATTTCTATAATTTTAAAAAGTGTTTATTACTATTCATAACCGCTACTTTGATTAGTCGCGGTGTTTTAGAACTCGAAGTTGCGTACAATGCAAGCTATTGAATTATTGAATGAGAAGCGTATCGTGGAAGCTTGGGGTGTTACATTCTCCCCTCCTTCAATAAATTGCTTCCTCGCAATTTGAAATTTTTCTTTGAAAATAAAAGGTTGAAAAGAGAAAATACCTTTGTGGAAAACCCACATCGTAAATAAGATTAATAAAATTTAGCCTTAATAAGAGGGAAAGGGAAATGAAAAAGTCACCACCCAATTATGATCTCGATTAGGAGAACATTGGTGGAAATTAGAGACATATAATTGGAGGAAAACGTAAATATTTGTAGGGAGTGATTGAGGTCATCAATTACAATCAACTTTCAAATTGAGGGCCTCAAAGCCTTCAATCTATGTTGATTTAAAATATCATCAGTTTAACAAGACATAAGGTATTAGGATAACACATTTTTTGTTTTAATATCCCTTTACAAAAGTTTAAGAATTAATTTATTCATTGAATAAGAGATAGGTATATATATATTTATGCTTGATAATTAGAGTTTCAACCTTCAACTCATCTTTCACTCAAAAAGATAATATAACTCAAAAATATTATACTTATCCTAATTGTATAAGGTTACAAATGTTAACAAATACCATTTAGATTAGTAAAATTATTTTTTAATAACCAGGGAATTCATGTAGGCTAGTGGTAGGAAATAAAGGCATGTCCCACTATGATTGTGGGTTCGATTCTTGCAGCTTTGTCTGACGCGACGGGTTATGCCCCACCCTGCAGGTTGTCCTTTTCCTAAAACTATAGTATTATAATATTCCAAAAATATTCTTCATAAATTTTTTAACCTTAAACAATACTATCCAAAGATCAACTTAATCCACTCCAACCTTTATAGTTATCCAAAATACCTCTGTCCAGACATTCTCTAAAAGGTCTCTAAATTCCAAAATCAATTGTAACATCAGATTCCCCAAAAAAATTAAAGTTTCTCTTTTTGTCACATAATAAAAATATGATTACCTTCATCATATTAAAACCTTACTGAAACAACAAGTACTTCAGTATAATCCTTATATATATCACATTATTCTTATAACCAAAATATAATCCTTGAGTCCAAAAGCACCAATACATAAATTATTCTGCTTCAACTGTAGAAACAACATATGATTTTCCTTGATCCCTTGGCCTTTTCTGAGGTAAGTTTCCCTAACGCTTAGGACATTCCTTTTCATACTGCCCCATTTCCCTACAATTGTAGCATTCAACATTTATAGCCTTTTTCTTTCCCTTGAAATCACGCGCCTGGTGACCTTTTTGTCTACATTTTTAACAAACTACCATTCCTTTTAGGAAAGTACCAGGGCGATTCTTCCCACAATTATCACATAATGGAAAATCCTTATTTCCCTTTTTCCCTTTATCTGTCTCCTGTTCCACCGTTATCTTCTTCGCTTTCTTTACTTTGTTGTCATAAGTCTTACAAAATTACTTTTCTGTCTTGATAGCACATGAGACAATATCTTTGTATGTTGAGAATGATTGTGATACTAAAGCTCGACAGAGGAATGGTTTTAACCCATCAAAGAAACGATCCATCTTACCTCCTGGGTTATGTATATAATCTGCAGCATACCTCGCTAACCTTGTAAAGTTGGCCTCATACTTTGCGACATTCTCATCCTCCTTTTGTTTCAAACTCAGAAATTGCCTTTCCATATCTGCTCTATGGTCCTGAGGAAAGTATTTTTCTAAGAAAAGATCTTTGAACTCCCTCCATTCCATATTTGATATGTAATCATCTTCCTTTGTGTTTTGAATCAATGACCACCATTGATCAGCATCTCCAGTGAGGCGGTAAACTGCCATGATAACCTTTTCCCTTTCACTACTCCCCATGGTGTGGAATATATTTTTAAGGAGTTTATCCATTGCTCCGCTACTAATGGATTTGTACCCCCATTAAATGTTGGTGGTTCTTTCCTCCTGAAGCGGTCTAACATTGATTCTCCACGTTGCGGATCAGGGTGCTCCATACGAGTAATGTTATTATTCATAACCTGAGTGAGTTGTCCCAGTATGGTAATAAGTTGATCAGCACCAGTTGTATCTCCAGATCCACAATAATTATCTTGAGCAAGAGGGAAATCCCTACACAGAGTGCGTGCATTGATACGGTTTCCATTCCTTCCACTAGGTGCCATTTCTATACAATGGCATAAACTAGATTAGTTTATGAATCAAAATACATAATTCCATACTTGTGAAATACTTAACATAAATTGAACTATTTATGGATATAATCCATAATTATAAAAATGTTTTCTTTGAGGAAGTATATACTCATAACCCTTCATAGTGGTTTGTAAAGAAAACGAGAATTATCCTAAGCATATCCCCCGAGAGTGTCGTAACCAAGAGTGCAGTAAGGCACTTTGTCGTGCACCAGTTCCCGTTCGAGTCTGGCTCAAAGTGGTGTTTTCGGTTTATACCCCTAGTTACATCTGTGCTAGAGCCGCCTCTACCAGCTCGTATCCAGACAGGGATGTATTGCTCGGAAAACTCACAAAATCTCTACAATACCAAAATTCTAGGAAGTTCTTCTATAAAAATCCTCAAAGTCTATCTTTGGGCTATGTGCTCTAATTAGAGTTTATCTAAATCTAGCTTCCAAGGATAGTACTAAACTACCTCTGATACCAATTGTAACGCCCCGAACCTAGCTACCCAGAGTCGGTGCATTACTTCGTAACATTGGCATGATCACAAAAGATCAAGTCTCGAAAGACCGATTATTTTAGTAGCCTTGGAAACACTAGATACATTAATAAGTATTACATAATATCATAAAGTAAAACAAAACTACAACATCTTCTCTTCATATCCACTTATATTATCCCTGTAGGTCATTCATAATATACTCCTTCACATCCTGGAAAAATTTAAACAAAGAAAGGGGTGAGCTCAGATGCTCAGTAAGGATAACAATATTGCGGAAGCTTTCATAAATAAACATAAACATTTAAGGCAATGTATAACTAAAACAAAAGCCTTTTAAACATGAACATCAACATAATATGGAAAAATTAAAATGAGATAATGCCATTTACTTCTTCACATGAATATTCTACTGGTCGAATAATCACATGCAATATCAATAACCACTTTCATAATGATGGAATGCATAATTCCAGACTATCATAACCATGTAGCCAAGGCCTCGTGCCAAGACAACAAATAAGATTTTTTCAAGGCCTCATGCCAAGACAGTAGTTTGTCTCCTGAGACCTCCCGGTGCATCGAGGAGTTGTAGCGGGCTCCACCCGTCACTTATTAAGTCTAATTCATTCCACATATGAATAGGTTTAAACATATCATAAACCATAACATAATCGTATCACATAAAACATGCATAAAGGAAACATAACATTTCAACATTTCAATCACAAGATATCAATACAACACATTGATATAATAAAAACTCTTTAAAAACCATTTTCAATACCAAAATAAAAGAAAGTTAAAACTTTGTATTTATTTTTCATTAAAAAAATGATGGCTTGTAGAGGAAGCCGAAACTCAAATAATGGTCACAGCGGCAGAGAAGTCATTGTCGCCGCATATGTACGGAAAGAAAAACATTCCCTTTTTGTCGTTTAGTAAAATTCTTCGTATAAAAAGATTCCTTTTGAATAAACGTAAAAGTCAAAGGGGTTTATACACCGTATAAAAGAAAGTTGTGTATAAAACCAAATATGCCTCAATGAAAGAGATTGAGACGAAGTCCATAAAAAGATCATTTTCAAAATAAAATAGATCTATTATGTGTATTAACTATAGGTACACATAAATAAAGTAAAAATACAAAATAATACATAATAAAATCATGACATAATTTGAAAGTAGGAGATTAACCCAAAGAATGAATGTTGGGTTAAGAAGTTCCCTTACCTTGCGTCCTCTCCTGACTCGACCGTTCTTTAACCTCCTGAATAATAAAGTAGAGTTAATTACTATTTACTTAAGAACCTTTTTCATGTTCATTATTCCTTTTATATCCCTTATTACCATGTTATGAACATTATGTAATTATTTAAGTTTATAACGGTCATTTTGTCGATCTTAGGTACTTGAGTCAAAAATAACATTCTTATAATTACAAGTTGTTCATGTGGTGATATATCCATTATGTCCAGAATTATATTCATGATATAGATATCATATATCATATATATACAGTATATACATTCATTTATAATATTACATAGCATTTAGAGGTAAGAAATGAAATGGACCGTTCATGGAGACGGTAAGACGTACGTACGCATGAACGCTACTTTCATTTCTATTTCGTATTTAATGGAATGAAATAATAATGATATAAATGTATAATATATTTCCAGTATAATATAGTGTATAATACCATTTACTATATCCTTTATACATCCCACGTATGGCATTAACGATTCAAATCACTTTGAGGGGGCGGTAGTCCGCACTTCCTAAAATGAAATTATCGCGTTTACCCATAATAGAAATCATAAAGTATGCCATAAATGAGAAATAAAGAAGCATAAATAAAACATAAACATATTATATATCATATATAAATATAGTTAAATCTTAATGGCCACCATTGAAGGTGTTATATGAGGGTTTAACAATCATCGTTTCGTGAGGCAGAAATTCGCCATCCACAGAAACAGTATTTTCTTTAACCATTAGATGTAGGTGTGTGTAAGTGTAGCTCGAATACTCATTATAACAACATCCTAGTATATTTTGGATACTTTAGATGTTATAAATAAAATGAATAAAAATAGTTTAGGGGTTTGGATATGCAAAATTAAACAAAATAACATAAGAGAAGACATTACCTTAAAATTGGGTAACTTTTTTTATTTGAGCCAAAGGCTTCCTTGGGAAGACTTCTTCCCAAAGTGAGGCTTCTAGGAGTAAGGGAGGGAAGTTGGGAGAGTATTTGGGAAGATGTTGGCCGAGCCAAAAGGCTTTGAAAGTGTGAGTAAGGTGGTAGAGGTGGGGGCCTTTTATAAGTGGTGAGGAGGGGCACTCTTGGAAAGTAATGAAAAGTCACTTTAGTATAAAATGATTTTCGGATTTTAGAGGTCCCACACATATGTAATTCTATTATAATGTGATAAGGGTTCTAAATCTACTCATCCAATAGGTTTTTTACAAGTGTAAGCCCCGGATTTCACATTATCTTTTTATGTTATTTAAATCGTTAAATAATGAGGTCATCGTTCCATCATAATGATGTCATAAATAATTTAATTTATTTAATGTCTAAAAATTATAAAAAAATACTATGATATAGGAAATCTTGTTATTTTCCAATGACTATTTATATTCAAAAATATGACTTGTATAACCTCATGTAAAAATTGTTTTAGTAAAACAGTTCATGTTTTCTCATTTTTTACTTTAACTTTAAATAATAGGTATTTATGTCATTTTTCAACTAAAGTGGCTCCATGGGGTCCCCAAGTTGACCCATGGATTGTCTTGGTCGGCCATGGAACATCCAATGAGGGTAGTACATGTTTCAAGCTCATCTCATATTATTAAAACATTATTTTTACCTTAAACTACATTAATTACCTCTAATCGCGATTACGAACTTAAAAGTTACTATTCACCAAAAATTATTTTAATCTCATTGAACCAAATTTTACTTTTTAATGACAATCATGTATGTCGGATTTTTGAAAATCAAATCCCAGAAGTGCTAATATTTCATTTAAATGAAAAATCAGTTATTTAACTACCACTTAGTGGTTTCACTATTCATCAAAAATTGAAGTTTTTCAAAACAATGCCAAAATTTCACCCTAAGCTATAATTGATATTCCGAATTCAAAAATGATGTCTATTTTACAAAATTCCAAACATATAAGTTTCATTAATTTATTTTATAATTAATTCCCACTGTCACGACAAATAGCGTGTTTTTAAGAAACAATTTATATCAAAAGATTGACAATTGTTTATGTCCAATTTCAAAGTGAAATTAATTCTAATGAACACCATTGGATAAAATGGTAAAAATATATTCTAATTATACTTTAAAACCACTCAATAGTATAACTTATCACTATAAATTATATTGATTAAAAAATTTGTTTTAAGTATTTTTCACTATTCATAAAAATTTGGAAGTTCTCTGAAAATTACAAAAAATTCAACATAGGATAATTTCAATATTAGGAATACAAAAATGAAGTCCATTTTGAAATATAAAATTTCTATAATTTTAAAAAGTGGTTATTACTATTCATAACGGCTACTTTTATTAGTCACGGTGTTTTAGAACTGGAAGTTGCGTACAATGAAAGCTATTGCATTATTGAATGAGAAGCGTATTGTGGAAGCTCGGGGTGTTACAATGAGAATAGGAAATTATCTCAAATTACTATTGATGATATTTTTGGAACTCTTCTTAAATATGAGACATGAATGATAAGAGATGATGATAGGAATAAGAAGAAAAATAGAAATGGAACTGTATCCATTACTACTACTAAGGCCAAGACTCCAGAAAGGGTTATATGATCTAATTATAAGAATTTCACTGTTTTATTTGAATCTAGTGAAAGTGAACATTCCGAAAATGAGCTAGATAATATTGTTTGAAGAATGAACCTAATTTTTTTGAAAGAAAGTCTTTCAGTATTGATTTAAGAAGAAATAATTAAAAGAAAGAATGATTCTAAAGCTACTTGCTATGAATGCAAAAGAGCATGGAATATTAGGCCGGATTTTCCTATGCTTATGAAAAAGGATAGAAAGGAAAATATTTATAAGAATAATTGAAAGAAGTACTACAGGGAAAATGATAAGAATGTTTTGAAAGACAATGAAACCTAGAGTGATAGTGGTGGAGACTCTTATGATGAATCCTAAGAGTATGAATTTTTTGGTTAGAAGAATCATGGTCTACTATCCATATTACCCATTGAAAATCATTGTCTAATAGAAAAGGTACATAATGATGAATAAATCTCTAATGTATCTTTAAATGAAAATTATACTGACGATAAATATTATTAATAATCAGATAATAAACCTTATTCTGATGAATAAAATACATTACCTTCTTCTAAAAAAGTTTCTAGGTTTTCTAAACTTCTTGAGAATGAATATTCTAAACTCAAGAAAAAGATTTATTAGGAAAATTCTAGAATTTCTATTCTAACTAAAAAAGTATCATATCTTCTTAAATATATTGAAAAGATATCTTTTTATATTGAAAGTACTTTAAAAAATCTTGAGGAAGTTAATCCTAATAAGGATAATGATTCTAAAGATATTTATAATGTAATTTCTAAGAAAAATATTTTAGTGACTAAATCTAGTTCTAAAACTAATTTTTTGATGATAAAAACTTGTTTATAAAACTAAATTCTGAAATATTTTCCCTAAGGAAGTGATTATCAAACATTAACTCTCCTGTGGAAAATTTTGACAAGATGTATTCCCAAATTGGACCTCTAAGGAATAGTTCTATATTTGGTTATACTCACTCTAAACCAGTTTTTAATAATAACTATTTTGTTCCTCAAAGTGCTCCATTCTGCCATAAATGTCAGTGTGGTGGACATTGGGTGAATTTTTTTTCTTTAAACAGAACCTAATATTTTGGTCATCATAATGCTTATTTTTCTTATAAAATGAGGATACCTAAAATATTTCTTTCTAAAATTCCCAGATCTATGTATGTCATGATTCTATAAGTATAACACTCTTATTTTCAAGAAAATAAAGATAGTACAAACATGAATACATGGTTCATGGATAGTTGATTTTCCCAACATATGGCTGTTAATAAATACTTCTTTGAAAATATTATCAAGATGAAATGAGGAAAAGTAAATTTTGGAGATAATGATCCAGGAGAAATTGTTGGTATAGGTAACATTTTACTACTTGTAAAAACATTGATTTCAAATGTATTATTTATTAAGTGTTTTAAGTACAACCTAATTAGCATAATATAACTATGTGAATATGGATACCTTGTGAATTTTATGAATGATAAGTGATTAGTACACAATTCCAAGGAAGAGTTTAATTTTTCTTCCCAAACTAAAGAGAATATGTACACACTAAAAGTATAATTCCTATGGAGCCTAGAAGTACCTTGCCTATGTAAAATGGATGATCAGTATTGGTTATGACATAGAATGTTAGAACACTGTAACATCAGAAACCTATGAAAAATATCAAAGAAAAGACTTGTTAAGGATCTACCAGAGCATAGATTGGATTCTTCAAAGGTTTTTGATCCTTGTCAATATAGAATGAAACATACATCATGTTTTAAATCAATTGGTGAAATCTCAATGATAGATGAATTATAGTTTGTGAATATGGAACTTTTCGGTCCAACCAAAACTGGATGCATTGGAGGAAAATATTATTTATTTGTCTTAGTTGATGATTACACAAGATTCACATGTGTATATTTTATAGAAAAGAAATATCATGTTTTTTTAATTTAAAAAATTTTTGAGCCCAAGTTAAAAATGAGAAAAACCTTCCCTTGATAACTATTTATTGTGATCATGGAAGAGAATTTCCATATTCATATTTTGAAATGATTTTTAGTAAAAAATGCATTACTCATAACTTCTCACCTCTAAGAACTCCTCCACAAATTGGTGTTATTGAAAGAGTAAATTGAATAATTCAAGATATAACTAAAACCAAGATGAGCAAATATTCGATATCTAAACACTTTTGGGTTAAAGCTGCAAGTACTACTTGTTATACTATAAATAGAGTTTTGATTGTACTTTTCCTTAATAAAAACCTATATAAGTTATGTAATGGTAGAAAAACTAGACATTCCTATATTAAGGTATTTGGTTGCAAAGTATTCATTTTTAATACTAAATATAATCTACATAAATTCACACCCAAATCCGATGAAGGAATTTTAATATGATTCTCTACAACTTCTATGCCTTGTAGAGTTTTTAATAAAAATACTAGTATAGTTGAAGAAATAGTGAATGTTAAATTTAATGAAATTGATCATTTTGTTTTTTAAAAACCTCAACCTATATCTTCATTTGTGTTTTCAAAAACTGATTACCAACCCATGATAGAGGATCCTTCAGATAAAGAAAATGTTCATGAAAATGTTTTTGAAGCATTTAATCTATAAGATTTCCTACAATGTGTTGATGAAAAGGTTTTAAAAAACCCAAATCAGTTGTTCTTAAATAGTCACCCCGGTGATGGTATCATTGGTGATGTAAATAAACCTGTGAGGACTATATGTTCTTTATGAAATGAATTATAAAATCTAGCATTCCTTTCCCAATTAGAACCAAAACGCACTGATGAAGATTTTGGTGATGATGATTGGATTCAAGCCATGCAAGATGATCAAAATGAATTTGAAATAAATAAAGTTTGGACCATGGTTAAATGACCTATGGTATCTTCTGTTATTGAAGTAAAATGGTTCTTCAAAAATAAGTGTTATGAAAATGGAATCATTGTAAGAAATGAAGATAAATTAGTTTCTAAAGGCTATAATCAATAAGAACTAATAGAATATGAAGAAACCTATTCTCTAGTATCTATACATGAATCTATTCATATTTTACATCCTTTTGTAGCATTTTTCAACATTAATCTTTTTCAAATGGAAGTAAAATGTGCTTTATTTAATGGATATATTTCAGAGGATGTTTTTGTTGAACAACCTTCGTGTTTTGAAAAAACAAAACATCCTGAATATGTTTTCAAGCATACCAAAACATTATAGGGACTTAAACAAGATCTTACAGCCTAGTATGATATACTAACATGATTTTTCATACAAAAAGAATATGTTAAGGGAAATGCTGATTAAAACCTTTTTATAAAGATAGATATGAAAAATGTTTTGATTTTTAAAATTTATGTTGGTGACATTATATTTGGTTTAACTAAGCAATATTTAACTGATTCAGTTGAAAATATTATTAAATATTAGTTTTAAATGAGTATGATGGGTGAGTTAACATTTTTCTTATATTTTCAAATTTCTCAAAAAACTAGAATGGAATTATATATCTCAATAGAAATATATTAAATACATTCTAAAAAAGTATGGATATAAAAACACTAAGAGTATAATTACTCCCATTAGAACCTCAAATTCTTTTTTTTCTTGATGAAGCTAGGAAACTAGTAGATCAAACATCATTTTGGGGTGTAAGAGGATGTTTACTATACTTGATAGTTGGTCACCTAGAATTAATGTTTTAATTATGCCTATGTGCAAGATATAAATCCAATAATAAGGAATCTCATTTAAAATAAGTAAAAATAATTTTCTCTATTTAAAGGGAAACATGAATTTAGGAATATTTTATACATCTAGAAATGATTTTGTTTAAAAAAAAATTCAGATGCTGATTTTAGTGGATGTAGAATGGATAGGAAAAGTACATCCTGGACATGTCATTTTTGGGATATTAATTAGTTTCATGTTCATGGAAAAAAGAAACAGTTTGCATCACTTTCAACAGATAAAGCTGAATATGTTGTAGTTGGATGTTTCGGTTCCCAATTGTTGTGGATGCAACACACACTCATCGACTATATAATGTGTTTTACTAAAACAAAAATATTTTTTTTATAACACTAGTGTCATTTACCTAAGTAAAAACCATGCACATCACTCTCATGCAAACACATAGATATTAGGAATAACTTTCATAGGGATCACACACACAAAAGATATTCTTATTCAATTTATCGGAACGTAAGATCAACTTACTGATATTTTCACAAAATTGTTACCCTCTAATAGATTTGAATATATTAAATAAATATTAATGATAACCATAATGTAATATTCAATATTAACATTCTGTTGAATCCTATACCCTTATAGTAAGAAACTCTTTTTTATAGTTGGAGTACATTTTCTTGATTAATCAAAAAAATTAATCAAAATTTTTCAAAATCAAAATTTCTGTAATCAAAATTTTCTTAAAAAAATATTTTGTAATAAAAATTTTCTTAATCAATTTGTTTCAAACTATTCCTAGTCATTTATTCCATATAGTCAAAAAAACAATCGATTTCAAAATCAATTCTTACATAAGAAAATTTCACAAAATCTAAAGTTCTTCAAGAAAAATTTACCTTATTACTAATAATTTCCCTAGCTTTTTGGAACATACGTTTCATTTCTTAAACTTTGGTAATCATTCTTTTTCTATATTAATATTTCTTAAAAAACTTTTTCAGATTCACTCTTCTATAAATCTTAATTTTTATCTTCAAACATCAAAAGATAGAATCCTAACAAATTCATTTTTTGGCTATCATCTATACCATCAAATATGATCAAGAGTGTTTCCACCATTGGATCTTTTTGGTATGATGAATCGTTTCCTCAAATGCCTATAGAAAAGCCCCCATGATGGTTGTCCCAGATTAGTTTTCAAGCCTTGGCATGTTGAAGCTCTACTCCCCTACATAAGGCTCATTTTGATTATTCAGGTTTTCATCAAATTTTAATGTCTTTTGAAGCCTCTCCTGATAAATAAATTTCATCAGTAAAGGAAATATCTAAATGGAATATATACAGAGATAGGTTAGTAGACCCAAAATTATTTTCTAAAAATAATTCTATTATCCCAAAAAATATCATGTTGAATGGCTGGGAGAGCTTATATGTATCCAAACCAAAGGTGCAAGATCTGGTTTAACAAGAGTTGCTGGAATATTTCTATGGGACTGTTAGTTTCTTTAATGAAGGAGTGAGAGATATGTCTTCAGTTAAAAGTTATGGAAAGGCATATTCCCTTTCCTATAGTAAGGCTTCCAATCTAATTGGAATTATTTATGAGGGTGAAGCTGAATTCTGTACCCATAAGATACCAGTTTTATCAGGTTCATTCGATAAGAAAAAATATAAAGAGTGCCTATGTTTGATAGAAGTGAAGACTCAGATGATTTTTCATCTCTCTACAAATATCTAGATTCTTCAGTTATGGGATCATAGATTTCTCATTCCAAGAAAAGGGGATAAGGATACCCTGAAGAAGAGTAATTTCAATGCTTTGGACTTTTTTGGTGAATCTTAGAAAGATTAATTTGGTGAAGTATATCCTATGTATAATAATTATTAATAAGAATGGGACTCTCAAATCACAAATCATTATGTAGATGGTTATTCTCTCCAAGATTATTGTTCTTTTACTAGAGTCATTAAAAATCCCCTATAGATCTAAGCCAATGAATTTTATGGTTTCATTATTGGGTGATGATGCACTGAGAATAATGAAGGCTGGGTTTTCTAGAAATATGGAGAATCCTATTATTTGTCTGAATCAAAAATATAAGCCTTATTAAAGAAACCATATGTGTTTGAGACTTCGAAGAAGTGTGGTAAGAAGAGGAAGGTGAAGGAATCAAAAAAGAATGAAAAATATCCCGATGGTAAGGAAACTCAATCAGCACAGCCTAAGACAAAGAATGAAAAGACTTATCTGGATGAAGTAGTTTCCATGTGTAGAGAAGAAAATATGCATAGGAAGGAAGGGGAGCCTAGTTTTGGTTTGGACCCAGCTGAGGAAAAATATTTAATGTTGAATGCCAATAAGGATCGTGAGATGAAAAAAAAAGAAATCAAGAAAAATAATAAAATGAATGAAGCATAGATTGTTTAATATCTTCTCATGTCTACTGAAAAAGCTTCAGAACAAGTTCATGTACCAGAATCGTTTTTGTAAGAATCACTCCCAGTGACTCCGGGAAAGAAGATGGTAATTATGAAACCAGAAGAAGAAAAATAGTCCATGAAGAGGAAGTGGAAGAATAATAAGAATAAAAAGTGATGATATAGATGATAAGATAAGACAAGTAGACGAATATCATGAGAAGGAGAGTCCTTCTAAAAAACTATCAACCAGAACTTCTTAGGCTAAATAAACAAAAATCCTTTCACAAGGAAAAGAGGATGAAGGGCATGAAGAAGTGAATAAAAAATATGATGATAAAAGTATATACAATGATATTGTTCATCAAGATGATCTAGTGGCAGACGCTGAAAAAGAAAATGTTAAGGAAGATAAGATAGTTCAACTATTTGATAGTGAACATGAATCGCCAAAAGTAGTAGAGAGAATTTTTAAAGCTGATAAGGGAAAAAAGCTATTGATTGGTACACCAAATAAATCTATAGTGATAAATAATGATATTGGTGGTTCGTCAGAGAGAAAATTTGATGATATAGAAAAGGAATCCTCACCAAACCAAGAATCTGATTTGGAATCATCCTCTCTTAGACATGACGTTGTTGTCCAATATTTGAAGAAGATGGTTGATGCCATTCCCTTGTTTCCTAGTATAGAATCGAGGTGGCAGATGCTTCAGCACTCATTTAATCAAAATCATATTCATTTACCACGCTTATGAAAATGTTTTTCAGGGTTGAGGCTAATATCAAATACATATTCATTGGATATGAATCCCACAAAATACCATGCAAGGAATCCAAAATGCTTTCAAGGAAAACAATTGAATAAATGAGACTACTTTGATGATTTTAAAGAATGCGTGAAGGATTATTTTGACAAGAAAGATGTAAAGTTCAAAGATTTTACTAATAGTTTTGAGGAAAAGCTATATCTCAAACAAACAACACGGATGCAGGAAGTTGAAGATCGAAATGGGAAACTTAACTTAGTCACATTGAATTGAAAAAGGGAATGAGATATTCGAATTGAGTTCAAAGAAAATCTCATTAAGAAATAAGATCGTTTGAAGGATAAAGAAGATATTTTGAAGGCCTAGGAAGAAAATATCAAAGAAATGAAAAAGGAAAATGAATATTAGGATCATCTAGTCATGTTCTTTGAAGAAGATCGAAAAAATCAAAAGAAGCTAAAAATCAACATGAAGAAGTTAATTACAAAAGGGAAAGAAGTATAATTTTTCCCTATCTAATATTTTTTGTATTTTCTTCAATGTACAAATCTGTTCAATCATAATAAAATTTTGGTTGTTCTTCATATATTTTGTTGTGTAGTACTAATATTTTAGGTACCATATTTTAATCCCATTCCCTTTATTTCTTTTTGAAAATCACAAAGGTGGAGAAAGGAATGATAAAATGAAAACTAAGTAAAAAATAATTCCTTAAGTAAGGGGAAATATATATAAGGGGGATCTTTATCAAAGAAGATTTCATTATACCAGAAAAAGAAAAATCTCTTTATGGAAGTAAAGAATATGGACCTTAGGGATTTCAAAACATAAGGGGGAGTTATTTATATTCACTATGATCCATAATTAAAGAGAGTTAATTTTTTATTTTATGTTCATAAAGAAAAATTCTATGTCCATATATTGTTTTTCATAAGTTTGTTTGTTCTTTCCAAAAAGGGGGAGATTATTGAGTAAATAAGGTTTCTTTATGACTTTTCCATTCCACTATGTTTTTAAAATAAAAAACACTTTATTTTAAGAAAAATTATATTTTCCCTATGAATTATTCCCATAAGTAAAATTTACATTCCCTACAGAAATTATTAAACTTACTTATTTTATTATTGTTTATTTTATAGTCTATCTTAATCTAACTCATTTTATTACTTAGGAAAAATAAGGTTTCATTTATAAAATCTTCGAATCCTAGAAATTCATAGATATAGTGTATTCTGTATTAAAGTTATGAATTCTCTGATATTTAGGTTCTGAATTCTCTTAAATTTTGATTCAGAATTCTTTGAAATTTTGCTTCCAAATTCTCTGAAATTTAGGTTTCGAATTCTTGGAAATTAAGGTTCTTAATTCCATAGAATTTTTACTCTGAATTCCTAATAATTTTTACTCTGAATTCCATAGAATTTAAACTCTAAATTCCTTAGAATTATAACTCCAAAATCCTTATAATTTAGACTCTGAATTCCTTATAAATCAAACTATGAATTACATATATTTTAGACACCATATTCCTCAAAATTTTGAAACCAAATTTCATAGAATTTAAAATATGAATTCATTAGAATTCAGACACTGAATTACTGAGAATTTAGACTCTGAATTCCATTGAATTCAGATGCCAACATCTTTAGAATTCACGAACTGAATTCTTCAAAATTCCGATTCTGAATTCATTAGAATTAAGCCTCTGAAATCTATAGAATTCATGTTCCAAATTACTTGAAAAATAGAATCTGAATATCCATGAGTTATAGTCTATAAATATTTATTTTCTTAGACTCTGATCTTTATTTTTCCTTAGAATCTGAAAATTAAATCTGGTTAAGAAACCTTTTTTTACACTTTTTTTAGTTATGAAATAATTTTGTATAATCTATTTTTAACTAACCGTTGTTTAAGTTACTGATTTATAGGACCCTAAGAGATTCAATAAAAAATATAACCTTTGGAGGGGGTAGCTGTCCATTAGAGAAGTGCCTATAAATATGATTTCATTTAAATGTGCTAAAAACTATTGAACACTCTAGTGATTACATGTTGTTGATGTAATTTCTAGATAGAGACTCTCATTCTTGGTGCCTTCTAAACATCTTGTTCATATTTCTTCGTGTGACTCTAATTATTGCTAAATACAATCAAGGGCTTCCGGGGATAGGAAGACAGAGGTTCCGATAACCATATTGATCAAGGTATTGTGGGGATAACATGATAGAATCTGATATTCTTATCGAGGGCTTACCCTAGTGTGGGTAAGATAGACTCTCTTGAAAGTATATATCAGGGTACCTTTTTCCAAGGTTGTTGGATACCCAACTCATTTGGTAAAAATATTTCAAACTTGTTACTTGTTTTGTTTCAAGGTTATTTCCTCTGTATTTTGATAAAAGAATAAATTATAACCTTCTTATACTATCTTATACTTTTGTATACTCTGATGAGTAAGATTCTATATGCTTTAATGTAGAATCTATTCCTTGTAAACTTTTCTTATGTTTAATTCCTGGAACCATGTTTCTAAAACCTATAAAGTTGGTTTAAGTAGAACTAAAAGAGATCTTTTGATTTTAACTTGTTTAACATTGTTAAACATAGTTTTACATAAGGTTAAAATTGAATGTTTTTAAACTTAAAATTAACCCCCTATTGTAAATTGATCATCTACATCACTGTTTTGATCTTACACTTAAATGGTTAAAGAAATGGTTAATAATGTGAAAACAATTCTGCATAACATCAAGGAATCCCAAAGCCGATACATGAATTATGAAAACCTTCATTGAAAAGACATTGATTTTATGGTTGGAGACATTGTTTTCCATTTCATATCTCTATTGAAGAGGATCATGAAATATGGGAAGAAGGGAAAGCTAAGACCCCTGTACATCATCCCCTATTAGATTATTGATCATTTTAGAGATGTATCCTATCTACAAGCGCTTAAACCAACCATTTATCATGTACAATATGTATTCTAGGTATTTCTCTTAAGGAATTACATAACGTATCCCCCATATGTACTAAATTCAGAGGTGGTACATCTGGAGAATGACATATTTTATGAGGTGAAACCAATAAAGATATTGGATCATCGAGATAATGTTCGATGCAACAAGGCCACTAATCTTGTAAATTTACTATGGATAAACCCTAAGTATGAAGACGAAACATTAGAATCAAAGGAAGAGATGAATTAGATGTACCCTCCACTATTTCAAGATAATTGTAAAATAAAATTTCAAGGGTAAAATTTCATAAGGTGGAAAAAACGTATCCCCCAAAATTTTATCCATAGAATTTACATTCAGAATATTATATTATATAATATAAATCATATAATTAACATATATAACATTATAAAAACTTTATAAATGAAGATTGGATGAAATAATGATTATTTAGTAAAATTAAGGGACCTAAACAAATAAAATATTAATAAGACACCTAGAATAGTAGTTTGGCCCATAAGAATAGTTACCTAGCCCATTTATTGGTAGCGTGACCAATGAAAACATAAAAAAAATTATCGATATTATAAATTAAAATATGATAAATTATATCATATTATATGTAAATAAATGTTTTGAAAATAAGAAATTAAATGTTGTTATTTTATGAGGTAGAAATGTTTATTTAAAATTTTATAATTAATATAATGAATAAAAATAATATTAATTTCCATAAAATATATTCATAAATTTACATATTTCATCTTATGATTATAAAATAATTTTATGAGCCCTTAATTAAAATTTCAAATATTTATAAATTCAGTTATAATTTTTAAATATCTATTTTTTAGAAAATAATGATTTTAATTAAAATATAAATTTCAGATATTAATTAATTTATTTTCATTTATTTTTAAATTATTTAAATTTAATAATTGTTAGTGTTAATATTTTGGATTTTCTAATATAGTCGAATATGTTTGAATACTAACATATTGTAATTTAAGGTATAAGATAAATACATAAATTATTGAGTAATGTATGATGTTTGGCTTATTAATGAACCATCGGTTCTAAATAACATTCCCTAGTTATAGTATTTAGTCTTAATTATCAATATTATTCACAATTTTGAGTCAAAATAATAAATAAATGGTTAAAATAATCAAACAACAACCCTCTCTTCCAATATAAATACCACCCCTCACCACATATTTTCCTCACACGTCTATAGACTTTAGGATTATAGAAATATTTCCAAAACCAAAACCCAAGTCTCTACAACACATATAGGACGCTATAGTCTCAATAAAATAAAAAATATATAATTCCTCAATGGGGATCTCAAGAAAAACAATTCAATAAGGTAAAACCTTTTTTTCATTTCATTTAATTTCATTCTAATTTCATTATTATGATCTCTTAACCCCCCCCCCCCCTTATCCACATGTAACGGTAGCTCATGTATGTGAAATATTATATAATTTTATTATTTTAATGGAATAATCCTTCATGATTTACAACACCTATATTTTTTTATAAAAATGAAAACATCATTTGTGATATGTTATTTTATCGGATTCATGGATGTTGAGATTTAAATTTTTAGTACATCATTTATGTCTAGTCATAAAACCATTTTATGCCCAATACAAATTATAATTTTTGTATTACAACTTATTTTAGGTTTTGGAATTAGTATATTTTCATAATATTAAATCATAGGACAAAACTAGTTCGTGATGATCGGAAAACCACCAAACTAATCTCAAAAATTACCATTAAAATTATATCTAATGATTTTTTCACATACCATATAAAAAAGAGCTATATAAGAAAATATAAATTATTTTAACTTCATTAATAATATATAATTTCAATTTTGGAGAACTATTTTTATTCTACATGCTCTTTTATACACGTATACAAATGAACTTATCATCAAATTTAAGGAAATAAACAATTTTGAATGATGTAATTGTATATTAGAACTCATCAATAAGGTACTAAATTTCCATAATAAAAATATTATAAACAAAATAAATTTAGAAAATGTTATGAATAAATGAAATTAGTGGATTTAATTTGACTATATCTAACAATTATTCCATGTTCAGAACACTTTTGTACATATGTTAACGGATTCTCACCGAACATCCATTTTTCTTTGGGTTATTTTTTCTCTATATTTTCAAAAATGTTATTTTTCTTATAAACCTATTCTATTTTTTGTTTATATAATCCAAATTTATGTACCCAAATCATTTCATCCTTATTTTTTAAGCAATATAAATGTTTTTTAAATGTTCTGATATAAATTCTTCCTAATAAGAAAGCCCAATTAAAGGGAATATCCCGATTTATTATCCATTTTCAAGTTCACTACATAATATATATCAACTAACATTTATTTTTTAAAAAACAATTTTTTTATTAGGAAAAATCTATCATGGTTCAATTTGGGTTCTGTACAAACAATTATTCCCTTTCCTTTTTGAAGACTCTTTCTCATTTTTTATTAAATCTCACTTATATAAAAAATTTATAAATATTATTAAACACTATTTTAATTTTTTTCACTTAAATAGGAAATAACATATCATTATATATGACTATGTTTAACTTTATTAATGTCCATGTATGTTTGAAATACATTCTTTCATGGACACCCCTATGACATTCTAATTTGTTCTATCTTATAACTTGATAATAGTACCCATTTCTTTCAATTTGTAAGGATTGTATTTATGATTTATTATTCATGTGTAACAAAAATTCATGAATACGTTATGATGATTTCACCAATATAGTTATCCAATGAATTGGATAATGCTCAATCTCATGAGGCATTGTGTGCAATGGTCATGGGGAATATCCATGACTCATGATCCATGTGCAACGATCCTAGTGGTTAGCCTTGACTCGTGCTCCTCCAAATAAAATGAGACTTTATTCAATCATCATTCATGATTTAGGATTCTATAACTTTTAAAAAAAGACATGATTAAATGATCCCATGTTTCATATGTTTATTCATGTTCCAAACATTTATATTTCATCATGTAATGACTTCTAATCCAAGTTCTAGGATTTATTATTATTTTTATTATCATACTATGATTTTTTGATCATCCCTTTGTTAATGTCATAAATAGGTCATCCTGTGAATATGCGAGTTCTCAATGGGATTTAAGAGCTCATTTTTAATTTTCAATAATTTTTTTTTATTTTGGTTTCATGCATTTTAGTTATGTAACTAATCTTCCAAATACACTAGACATTAATATACTTGGTTTTAATTTGAATGATAAATATTCATAGAATCATTTAATAATACGTGTATAAGATTTGGCACATTAAAATCAATGTTATTTTTATCTCTCCAATAATTATCATTTAACACTTATTTGTACTCCCCTCATTACACAAAACTCACTAGAGACGAAGCTCCCCCTCTCCTTCTACACATTATGATTTCATATTAATTTCAAATCAGAATCATTCCCTAATCAGCATATTGAATCATTATTGGAATTTTATTCAATTATATTGATTATTATTTTTATATAAATATCATTATATAAATCTAAATCAGGGTAATAAAATATTCCTTATATTAAATGTATTTGCATGTTTCATTGATTTCTCCTGTTCTAGATTGATTTTGAAGTTGTTTTCAGATGAGAAGTCATCTACCAAAAGAGGGAACAAAATATTGTGATTTTAACTGAATGTATATCCATTTTTATTATGTTATGTTTTTTGTATCTTCCATGTGTATCCTCTTAAAATGTATTTTTGAAAAGTTAATGGTGTAACCCTAGACTTATCTTCCCATCAGAAAATTTGACAGCAATGGAGGATGAATAAATAAATGAAAACTACCTCATGGGTTTTTTTATTCTATTATTTTAAATTAAAAGTCCTTATTATGAAATTAAAAAACCCTTAGGTTGTATTATTTTACCCTTTTTAATAAGTATTTTTAAAAACAATTAAATGAAATTTTGAAAGGGATAAAATGAAATGTGAATGGTGATGATACCATGTAACTTAGTCATTCTCAATTTTACATTTCATTATTTTGAACCTTATAGATGAACTGACCAATTGAAATTAAATTGATTTATAAATTGAATTATGATATTCTATTCGTGAAACTTCTGTTTTATTATGGAATTACATGGAGGAGCTCATTGGACATTGGAATTCCGTAATTGTTGAATGGAATTATCATTCTCCAAGAGTAATACATTGTTCCTATATGGAGTTTATTTTAGGTGATCTCTATTAAGATTATATAATACTATTCCTTCAGTAATAATTGGTATCCCTATATGGATCACCTTGGATTGTCTTATAGGGAATGATTTTATACCATGACATTATTGATACAGGGGTTTCTATGTTGCATTAGATGGATGAAATCCTAAGGTGATGTTATTTTATAGTTTACCAATAGAGATACCAAGATTACCAATGTAGAACACCTTGGTTGGGATTAGGTTATCAATAAACTAAATGATGTTTCTACCAAGTCAAATAAAATATAAAGATTTGGTTAATGCTTCATATACTTGATGTCCTTGTTTTACTTTCTCTGATTAGACTTAAATGTAAAAAGCCTTACCCGTTCCTTATAAAAATGTAATCAATAAAGGATGAATTGGTTATGAGCCTTGTAACCCATTCCTATAACTTAATTAATTAATAATTCAAAAAAAATTTAGAAACATTCTTTAAAAGGAAGAAGAATGTATTATTAGAGGATTATCCCATTGAGGACCCTAACTGACGTGAGTATTATGTATTTAAATTACTCTCATTATTATTATTTATTTCACACTAGTCATCATATATTCCTAGTATTGATAGTTTTGGACACCATTGTTGGGGCCTATTGAGTTTATCTCACATCCTATTTCGACCTCCAATTCATACAAGGAAAAACAACATGGAAGATGGTGGGAATAAGGGGAAGGGTTAAGCATCAGATGCTCGATTCTTTGGAATATTCAATATTACTATATATGGGGACATAGTGTATGGTCATGTATCTATTAAAGATAGCCTTTAATAACTTTTTTCATTTTTTGTGTCATGTTTAATATTATTTTTCCTCTATTTACATTTTTTCCATTTTTTATGACATACCTATATTACATAATTCTGTATATAATAGTTGTTATTTATGGATCCTGTTTGTTATATATGGATGAATTATGATATTCAAGATCATTTATTATAATATTTATATTTTTTATAATTATTCTATACCAAAGTACTAAATTGTGATCACAAGGGTATAATGTTCCTACTAAACCATTATAGAACCTCACTACTAGTTTGAAGCCTCTAATGTATGTGACAGTGACCTCAAGGTATTGGGGTCTATCGGGGTTGGTAACTTATTAATGAACATGGTATGTGGGGTCAAAATTTGTATCATATGTTTTTTCTATTTTTATCAAAATTTTGGGTACTTATATAGGATACCAAGAAGTGTCTAAATTTGTTAATAATTATTTTTAGGGAGTAGCTAGCAGAAAAATAGGAAAACTCCAAATTAATTAGGATGTGATTTTTGGTTTTGTATTATTCCTATTATAGTTGTATTGATTTCCCCAATGGAGGTAACACATTTTTTTGAATTTATTATTGATATGGGAACTGTTTTACCATTTTCTTAGTATGGAATGGGGGTATTCATCTTGCATCATAATACTAATGTTGGAATTCACAAATCATGCATATGTCATACTATATTTATTTCATTGTGTTAATTTTATTTGACATGTTTTAGTGAATTAATTTTCATATGTATTATCTAAATGAAATCATTTTAGGGTAAATAAGATAAATAATTGGTTATTTAATGTGTCGACATTAATGTAAATGGTTTCTTATGTCTATCATGATTGTGGAACATTCAAAAAACCAATTATGAGTTGTTTTTTACAAGAAAAAATTCGTAAATTTACTGAAACGTTAGTTGATTTCAGTTATATGAATTACAATTATTATTTGCAAATATTTAACATCTATAAATTGGGAATGGTTATTTATTTATCCAAATCATCTTATATAGCTCTCTATATCTGGATATATGATGTGAGGGTCAGGTTACATGTTGAAAAAATGAAAATTGTATATTAAAAATCCTCTATAATTATAATATGGGAATGTTGAATCAAATTACTATACAGTGACATATATATATATATATATATATATTAAGATACCATATTTTTACTAGTGCATCTCTCTCTATGTTTTAATTCTATGTATAAATAGGTTATGTGCTTCATGGGCTCTTGGAAAGGTGAGAAACTTCAAATGTGGTTCAGAGTGTTTAAAAATGAAAATGGGATGAAAAACAACTGAAAAACATTTACACGTCATTTATAGTGATTAGATATTTCTTAATTGTATGAGGGTTTTAATAAAATTATTTTGAGGTCATAGGTTTTTAGGGAATACCATTAAAGCATTTACATTACATGTAATAACATTACATGCCATGTAAATACCTAAAAATATATTTAAAACATGTTGAACGACTAAATTCACAATTATTTTCATCTACAGCTCTCCTACTCCCATTCAAGGTAGTCACCTTGACAATTTTCTGTGATACCTTTATCTTTGATCATTACATATTTGTGCAGCATACCTGGTAAAACATTTTTACTCTAGTTCCCTTTTATTCCTCATTCAAATAAATTGGTAGAACCTTTGATAGTTGGGAGTTTAGTGGTTGATCTTGATCCTATTTTTTGGCCTAGATCACTTCTTCCATTGTTTATTCAACAGTCATACAAAAATTTGGAATTGAAATTGGGTGATCATTCATCAAAAAATTATGGTAGGTGGTCTATTTTTTTTTGAGAAAAAGATGAGATATATTACTGATCAAGCAAACCAGGCCTACAAAGCCAATTAGGAAATGAGTCCACCCAACAATTATCATCCCAAGATTTCCTAAAATGAGCCAAGCAATGAGCTTTCATATTCCTTCCTCTCTTGATAAAAGAAAATTTTCATTCATCAAAGCCTTTGGTTAATGACCAGATCTTCTTCAAGATAACTCCATACGGTTGCGATGCATCGTCCATTGATGTTAGAGCGTTCACCACTTCGAGGTAGTCATATTCCACCAAATCCTTGGGCCAATTTTTTGAACGGGAAAAAATGATCCCCTAGAGGATGGAATAGGCCTCCGCTACCATAGGGCTCCATGAAAAAGGCACAGACCGGAAATGAGCTTCCACAATCTAACCGAAATAATAATGAGAAATGAGTCCAATACTGACCCTGGAATTAATAGAGAGGGAAAAATCTGTATTGACCATGATGAAACCCATAGGGGGGGAGACCAACAAGGAGTCGGCTATCGAGTGTTGCCCAAAGGAGGCACTAAATCATTATTCTCCCAACCATTCATCCATTCCATATCCATATTCACCCAAATATGATCATTGGTCACCTTCATTTGGAAAATGAGATCATTTCGTCAAGTCCAAACTAACCAAGCAATTGTGTAGATCAACCCCACTACTCTTGGATCAAGAGAAGCCACCCATTTTACCAGATTCTGGACCAGCCCAATTGAAAGATCAAATAACGAACCAAAATCCAACTTCCATGCATTCCACACCCATTCTACCCCACGAAAGGAATGGTTTGCATGCAAAGGGGATTCCACCTCTTGGAAGCCCACCGGACATGTGTCATCCTCTGCCAAATGTCACCGAACCAAAAATTCACTGGTTGGGATTACCCTAGAATAGACCTGCAACCAAACAAATTTCACCTTAGGGGGGGTGGGGCAGTGAGCGCCCAGATAATCTTCCATCGTTTATCAGGAAAGTCCTGAGCCACTCCTTGGACCAGCATTTTGTAACCCGAGCAGACAAAATATCTTCCATGAGATTCCCCGGTCCAGCAACGCTGGTCACTATCCATCCCTGGTGTGAGAGGAATACTAAGGATGAGCTGACGGTCAACCTCATTAAACCAGCTGAAAAGCTTCCCACGATACCAGTCCTCAAGAGAGTCATTGATCATCTCTCTTACCCTTGTGTCTTTGAACCCAGGAACAATAGTCGAAGAGACCTTATGGTTAATTCCATTTCCTATCTAGGAGTCTTTTCAAATATGAATATTATGCCCGTCAACAATTCTCCAGAAACATCCCATGTCAAGCATTGATTTTTAACCCTAGATGCTTCTCCACAAAAAACTCATCCTTGGACACAACTGGTCATGAAAAAGTCAGTATGAGGGATATATTTTTCTCACAAAACCTTTGAGAACAGGGAATCTGGTTGGGAGAGGAGGCGCCATCCTTTCTTTTTCAGAAGAGCCTCGTTAAACCATTTAAGGTTCCTAAAGACAAGGCCCCCATGAAATTTTTAAACGCACAACTTCTCCCAAGACATCCAGTGTGTGTTATGTTTTCCCTCATAAGAGCCCCACCAAAAATTGTCCATTCGGGACTGGATCTCATTGACGAGAGTTTATGGGAATTTAAACAGCAACATAACATAAGTAGGGATTTATTGGTCCATAGACTTAACGAGAACTTCCTTTCCCACCATGGAAATATTCTTACTAGACCAAAGAAAAATCAGAATATCCACCCTTTCCATAAATGAGGTGAACACTTGTATCATTGACCTACCAACAAGGGTCGGGTGGCCATGTTAATTATGATGCTTCTTAAAATGTGAAAAAACACACATTCTCTGCATCTCCTACCTCTTTACTTGTGGTACACCATTACTGAAAGATAACTCTGATTTCAAAGGATTAAGACCTTATCAGAATCCCTTTCATAAAGATTGAAGATATGCAACACTGAACTGCATTCTTGCAGGGTAGCCCGGGAAAAAAGAAGGCTATCATCGGTAAATAAGAGACGGGAGAAAGGGGGGGAAATTCTACATACCGTAGCACCATGGATAATTAATTGATCTTATGCCTTCAAAAAGAGGTTAGAAAAAACATCATCCACCATAATGAAGAGGTTAGGTGATAGGGGATCCCCTTGTCTCAAACATCTCAATGGTTTAAAGCTCGCTAAAGGGTCCCCATTAATACTAATTATATAGGAGACAGACGTAATGCAATTCATGATATTAGAAACCCTTGTCGTCCCAAATACCAACATGGAGAGGATAAGTTTAGAAAAGGCCATTCAACTCTATCATAATCTTTCATCATATCTAATTTCATTGTCATGATGCCTCTCTTAGAAGAGGAATGAGTTTTCATAGAGTGGAAAACATCAAAAGCGATGGAAGCATTATCAGAAATGGATCTATTTGGAAGATAATAACTTTGGTTATCAGAAACAATCAAGAAGAGGAGGTCCCTAAGTATGGTTACCAATATTTTGGAGAAAAATTTGTAAACCACATTGCACATACTAATTGGATGAAACTTTGAGACTTTCTGAGGGCACTGTGTTTTTGGGATAAGAGTAATAAGATTTTCATTATGGGATTCAAGAGATGCTCTACCTACCCAAACCTCCTTCAGCAGGGCCACCACATCAGGCCCAACGATATGCTAGAAGCGTTTAAAGAACATGGCATGAAACCCATCAAGCCCCAGGGCCTTGGTAGAGTGAATAAGATGCAGTGCACCAAAAACATCATCGTCAGAGATATCTCATTCCAAATGACAATTAAAATCTTCTGTAACCAATTTTGGGATGCAGCTAGTCAGAACTGTAGGAGTGCTGATTCTTTCCACTTCATAGAGTTTGTAGAAAACATTCATAATAATGGAGTCAATATACTTGATATCATGAACAACATTCCCATTGGGATCTTCCAGATACGCGATATGATTTTTCCTTCTCCATACAGATGCACTGTGGTGAATGTAGTTGTTATTTTGATCACCATCTCTAATGTAAGAATCTATTTCATGTAGAAACCAGAAAATCTCCTTCTCCCTCAAAACTATATAAATATTCTTTTCATCAACAGAGATATTTTCAAGAACATAAGCGGAACAAGGAGAAGAGTGGAGTTTCTTTAAGTGAATCTCAGCCTCATTAATGCGTTTGTCAAAATATCTGAACCTTACTGAGCTCCACTTCTGTAAGAAAGACGCAGAATTATGGATATTAGTCTTTATGCACCAGTTAGGTCCCTCCCATGCCGCTTGGAACACCTTTTCATAGTTTTTTTCTTTGAGCCACATGCTTTCAAATAGAAATGTTTGAACAAGCCTCCTCTATTCCCCTTGAGAGAGTGTCGACAGGATGATTGGACAGTGGTCAGAAGCAACTAGGGGTAGGTGAACAATATAGAAGGCATGAAAAAGATAAGTCCACTAATAATTCCCAACAAATCTATCCAACCATTCTACAAGACAGTTCCCCATTTACCTACCTTACCTCTAGGTTAACGGAGAGCCAAAAAACCAGAGGTCATGATGAGAGTTTGCCAAAAGAGACTTCCTAAAATCATCCACAGCAGCACCTCTCCTCACGTGTCCCCCTTCTATTTCATGATGAGAAAGGACATCATTAAAATCCCTCATGATCAGAAGAGGGCCAGGTAAAGAGTTTTGTAGCTGATTCAAAAGGGCCCAAGATTTGTGCTTATCATTCCTACCCGACCACCCATAGAAACCTACAAACGACCAAGTAGGAGACCATGGTCCAGAAACTATAACTGCAATGTGGTTACTTGAAAAATTAGAAATCTGGACCCCAAGATCCTCCTTCCATAGGCAGCAGAGGCCACCCGAGTGTCCCTATCTTCCAATAAGAAGGACATTTTTGAAACCAATCTTCTAACCCAACAGGCCAGCATCCTTGAATTCCAACATAGTTTCGGATGCAAAAACTATGTCAGGGCGATATTTGAAACTCCAGTGACGGATAACACGAACCGTTTAGGGATTTACAAGCCCCTGAAAGTTCCAGCAAAAGATTTTCATGGCCCCAGGTGGGGCTGGGACACTCCCGCCACCTCCTGTACAACTTCAAAAAACTTTCTATCATCTACCACTTTCCACCACTTTGGCAGGAGTTTTGTCATCTGAGATGCTTTGGCACACCATTTATGATCTTTTTCCTATGTACTGAATGATCCACACCCTTATCCCTACAAAACACCCTTTTCCATGTCCATGGTTTTATAGTGGCATTCAACGTTAACCCAGTCATATCATCTTTTTCCTGAGAGGTAGTTTCGGTCGCATAATCATCTGAACTAGATATCCTCTCTAGTGGGTTATCACAATGATGGTGTACCCATGAGCCGGGTTCTGGTGGTTTCTTGCAGTTTGATTGTGGCCCGACAGCTGGTCATGGAATGTTCTTTAAGACAGATGAGACCCGGCTTGGGGTATCCACCAGATCCTACCCCTGACTTATTTGCTTCTCCTCAGGAACGATCGAGGTCGGTGTGCTACCCGGAGACATTCCTTTCTCCCGTTGATCCCATTGAATGTTTGTGGGATGATTCGGTGGCCCATGAATTATGATATTTGTATGATTTGGTTCAGCCTGCGTACTAAAATCCTTCTAAAGTTTTTCTCGGTCCTTTTGTTTTTCAAATTTGTGGATAAACCTCATTCAAGCGGATTTGGCACGAAGCCAGGGACCGTATTGAAAAATGGCATTACCCTGTCAATCCTCCTTCTTCGTGTCACAGTCCTTCTCCATATGTTTGAGGCACCCACAAAGGAAACAAAAAATAGGACGATTTTCAAACTCAAAATAAATCCTGACATTAGTGTTCTCCCTTACCAAAAACATGCCCCTCATAAGAGAATGTGCAATATCAACCGAGACTCTGATTCGCACAAAATGGCCCTAATTAATTAGATCAAAATGGTCCCATTCTAGAAAAGTAACAATGAGCCCTCCAATCTCCCACGTAACACATTCAGTTCTACCATGAAACGAGATTCCTTTAATTAAAATCCTGAAAGGTGACAAATACAAGTTAATTTTCTGAATATTTTCTTCACCTTTAAGATCCTCCATGAGAATGAGATGTTTGTCAAAGGACCATGGTTTACCATTGAGGGCCTTTATTTGGTATCATTCATTAAAGAATTCAAAGACTAGAAGTCCCTCTCCCACTTCCCTTATAACAGTGCCATCCCCCAATCTCCAGATGTTTTGCAAATTATTTTTCAGCCCTCCCAAGTTGAAGGGCCTATTTGTCAAAAATTTCCCTACAATAAGTAGAGACATTAGTTGTGAGAGAAACACATCTTCACTCATCAATGTAGCAACTGTAGATCTTTATTTATCATTTAAAGCGAGATTCCTCCAGTGATTCATTATGTAGGACTCCACTTGACATGTTAGGAATAAATGACACCCCAAACACCTTCGAGCCCAGGTTGAACAATCATGCCCTTCCCTGATCCCACCCTTCTCGATCAAGCTCTCCTTGCGCAGCCCTGCACGAAAACCCCCAACACTGGCTCAATATTCCTGATAGCACGCTCACCATGCATGATCAACATCGGCTCACCCTGCACGAGAAAAATACTCCCCCTTGCGCGAACCAAACACCCTTCACGAGCCAAACTCTTTATTCACCAACATAACTCTCCAGTGCAACTGAGAAATCCTTCATGCTCCAGCCCTTCGTGAAATCACCCTTCACGAACCCTCCTTTGAGAACCATCCCTTTGTGAACACTCCCTTCATGAACACTACCACCGCAAGCACACCACCGTGAACAGTCCAAGAAATCACTCTTCCAGTTTGGGTCAACTTCTGATACTAGTCTGGTTTGGTAATATAAATATTGTTGTCTTATTTTTCATTATTTTACATTCGTCTATTAGTCTTAATAAAACGGTATTGTATCCCAATGATTTATATTAGTCTCTCACATATAGTTGGAAACCTATTTCACATAGGAAGGCGTGAATGAGGTCATCTGACTGATTGGCTAGGGGAACCAGTGTGTGGCGGCCATGTTGGGATGACACTAATTGGTTTCAAAGACTAGTTTTCTTTTATTATAATATTTATTTATATTTGAGAATGTTTTAAATGAGAATATGAATATTATGGACATGGTTATGATCTTGTGCATGATATTAGACACCCCATATATGGGAGAAACTGCAATTACCCAGGGTGGGATTATTATTATTGAAATGTGTTGTTTCAATTCGATATTATTTTAGCTTTGGATATGATCTTATTGTGTGATGTGAATAAGGTATAAAAAAGTTGATGAGATTTGAATCATGGATTTAATAGGAATGAGATTTGAATATGCATACATCATTATAGGAAATCATGGTAAATTATGACTTGCATGATTTTAGGAACTTAGAGAAAATAGGTTCTAGGTAAGTTATTAAAATTGAAATTATTTTTTTGTGAGAAATAGAAATGAAGATGTTAGCTAATGTTAATTTGATAATTTTGAAATGATTCCAGATAAAAATAAATGTTTCTCTAATGAGAAACTATTCATGATAATGTGTTTAACCTTTTTTAACCATGGCCATGGTGTTGGATGCTTATGCATAGTATTAGTGCCTCAGTTTTGACCATGTTGAGGGGCTTAGGGAAAGGAATTGTGGTGTCTTATTGTGGGGTTCCTATTACAAATATGTTGTATCTTTATGTCATTTTTCATGATATTTGTGTTTTTAATTATAGTGATATAACTCCATGACGATGGTTATTAATAGAAAAATAGGAAAACATGGATTGCAATGCTCCACTAGTTGTGTAACCTTACGAACTAGTAGTGTCTTGTCGGGAAGTTGGAGATTAGTTTTGAAAGAACATTTCTCATTTAATGAAATTCATGGAAGGATGCTGATATCAGGTTATGAAAATTATGTATAACGTAATGAATTAGTTACCAACAATTATTATTTTAGAAGGTAGACATTAGGGAGATGAGTTCTAGATTTATTCCATAAAAAATATACATGAACATTTGGATATTGTTACTGAGAAGAGGGTCATGTTGTATACTTATATGCTACATGTATCAGTGATGAATTGGCGAGACATTTTGGCTTGGATTGGATAGTCTGATGGTACATTATGGAAGGACATTAAGGATAAATTCATGGAGAAATTTTATCTAGAGATGATGAGGAAGGACATAGTTATTTAGTTCATGAGGATTCTTCAAGGGATTATGACTATGGTGGAATTTTCGAGATGCTTTATATATTTTAAATAATTTTCTCTAGTGTTGGAAGTGGATGAAAAAACTAAAACATGGAATTTTTAGGATGGGTATAAATTTGAGATTAAGTACCATGTAAACCTCATTTGGTTGTAGATGTTTTTTAGGTGGGGATCAGGCCCTCATAGTTGTTAGACACCTAAGGGAGACTTCTAGTGAAAGACATCTGGTTCCATCTAGATGGTTAGAAGGTACAACATCTGAAAGTTGGATGTATCATTAAAACAACTTTATGCAGGGTAGTGGGAAGTAGAGTACCCCACCAGTGTGATCGGTTTCCCAAGATCTTACTCGAGTGATATTCTAATAGTATGGTAGGTTGGGAAATATCCAAATATAGATTCCCCAGCTAGTAGTAGAGTTCCGATATTGCAGAAATAACGAACAAAATTTCATGTTCTGTAGGACCCAAAGTTAAATGGGTAGTTAGGGTGTAGCTATGAAGAATCAGAGTGTAGTAAGAGGATCTTCTACCCCATATCAGGCCGGTATCTAGAGTTATACTAGATATGGATGTAGAGGCATTAGACATGGATAATTGGGGAAATATTTCTTGTATTAGTATAGTAGTGAAACATAGGGGGATCTTACAATATCGTAGGAATGAGGGGTAAGATAGTTACATGCTACTTATCATACACTTATGGATAGTGAGGCTATACCATCGATAATTAAAGGTAATATTAATAGAGCTTCAACAATTCCTAATTACTTATTTGATAATGGTTCATATCATTCAATTATTTATTCAAAACATTGGAATTGCTTGAGTTTGGGGGTGGAGTTCATGAGTTGGGTGTTGTTGATAGATACACCATTGGGAGTATAGTTTAAATATATCTATTCTTCCAAGAGGTGTTCTCTTGAGGATGGTGAGAATTGTTTTATGTGGGATCCACACACCCTTCACATGGTTGGATTTGATTTAATTTTTAGTATGGAATAGTTAGTGTCATATTATTCCCACATCTATTAATATTGTAGGATAGTAACCATTACATATATTAAGGGAGGAAAACATGATTGTGGATGACATCTTGTTGTACTCCAAAGTTGATAAGATCATTCCCAACATGTTGAAATCATTCTATGTATAGTAAGAGACCTTTTTCATTGCTCCAATCTATCTAAGTATCAATTTTATAATGATGAGATACACTTCTTATGTCACATCATCTCAAATTATGGTTTGTCTGTGGACCCAAAAAAAGTGTAGACAGTGGTTTCATGGGAGAACCCAAAGAATGCTTTCATAATCTCTATCTTTCTAGGGTTAGCTATATATTACTTATGGTTCATCCAAGAATTTCCCCATTTTTAGTCACATAATTTGGACTTAAAAAATAATAAGGTAATGTTTTAATCATCAGAATGTTGTGAAAAATCATTTTAAGAATTGAATAAATGATGGACATTAGCACCAATTTTGATCCTACCCATGTTGATAGAGTTGAAAATGGTGTTATTTTATAATTCTAGGACAGGACAAGGAGCTGTGTTGATATAGGGAGATCAAATTTTAGAATATGGGTCTCAAAAATTGATTCCACATGAATGAAACAACCCTACAAACGAATTTGACTTAGCTATAGAGGTTTAATATTTGAAGTGTTCCTATTATTATCTATTGGGTGAAGAGTTTACATTGTATATGGATCAAATAGTATTGAAGTTTATATATTTCAAGGGAGATTTTGATCTCTAATGGTGGAGGTGGGTTGAGTATACGAACTATTGATTTTAAACTAGCATATACACCTCGAGGGGGAAATAGTGTAGCTGATATCTTAAATAGGGAAACTCATGCACTGTTAGATAAAGAGTCTAGTACTGAGAGGATGATGAAAATTTACTAGCTAAGATTCATATTTTAATTATAGAGAGTTTGAAGTAGATGAATCTCATATCAGTTTCAATGGTGTCTACTTTTTTAGTAAGATCAAAGACAATAAGTTTAAGGATCACAAATTTTTAACCATGAAGAAAATCCTTGAGGTGGGGAGATAAATTTTAATTATATCATACATATAGATGAGATCATTTATTTATAGATCCTAGTTATTGTGCCTACAAGAATGAAATAGGATTTCATTCGTTAATTTCTTGCTCTATGGTGGTCGATACATCCATGTGTCAAAAAAAATGTACCATGACCTAAATCAACAGTTTGGGTGGTTTGGTTTTAAAAAGAATCTTGAAATGTTCATGAACTAATTCTAAAACTGGTAGTAGGTGAAATATGAGAATCAATGTCCTAGTGGTTTCATATAGACATTTCCCATTCCAAAATAGAACACAGACGATGTTACCAATGAATTTGTGGTGGGAATACAAAGGAAGCGTTGAATGAACGATGTTATTTTTATGATTATATACTGTTTGACAAGTGTAGAACAATTATTTCCTATATTGGAGACCTCCTCAATAAATTAGTTGAAAGATTTTTCTTTTTGGGAGATGATATGTCTACATTTGGTGCCAAATATTGTAGTTTTAGATTGTGATTCATGCTTTAATTCAATCATCCGGATGGTCTTGAAAAAGTCCATTACTTCATAAGATTTAATGAGTACAGATTTCAACCCCCATATAGATTGTAATTTTATGAGTACAATACAGTTTCTTGAGGATATATTTGGATCTGTGTCCTAGTCATCAATGGGTCTTTGGGGAATCCCCTTTCATTTGTGGAGACTTCCTATAACAATATTTATTAGGAAACAATTTTGATGGAACCAAACATGTCTCTTTATGGTAGGACATTCATATCACCTCTGTGTTGGACATAGGATGGTGAGTCTGAGTTGTTGGGACTGAGTGTCATTCATTAGGTTTCAAAAAGGTTTAGCTAATTTAGAATCATATCGATATAGCTCACTTTAGACATAAGACATATGCAGATAGATGTCGGTCCCCCATGGAGTTTACAAATTGTGATTGTGTATTTCTCTAGATGTCACATAGATTGGTTCACCATTGGATAAGAATGATGGGGATGATGGAACAATGGTATATTGGACCATATGATATTATTGAGTGAATTGGGTCTATAGAATATCAATTGGCTCTTCCACAGAGATACAGTTTTATGCTTGATTTTTTTAATTTGGAAAAACATCGGTGATATCACTGTCACCATTCTCATATGATCGATGTGGATGATGTTGAGCTTCAGATATATGTTTCCATTTAAGATCATAAAATAAATGAGTTGGATCATAGTGACAATGTTTTTTGAGTAAATATCATGATGATAGTTCTTGTATTATGCCTACATGATTGTGTTCAAGAGGCTTCATTGGAGAAAGAAGTAGATATGTGGGCTCAGTGGATTGACCTTTTGACTCAGAATCTTAAAGAATATAGGGATTAAAACATGAGGATGAGATGATATAAGGTGATGAGATTATAAGATCCCATATTGTTCGTTGTGTTCCTCTCTATATTTATTGAGTCTAGATAGAAATGGTATAAGTTTCACATGAGTTATGGGTGAAATGTGAAACATTAAAAGCCGTTTAGATTGTTTAAATACGATAATGTTCTGAAAAATATACTGGAAAACATTTACACACTGAGTATAGTGATTAAAAATTATGTAATTTTTTGAGGGATTTCAAATAAATATACTTGAGTTGATGGGGTTTTGAGATAATTCCATTTAAAAGATATACACTATGTCAAATCACGGTATACTCTGTGAAAGTACCCATCATACTATTTCAAACATGTTTTATGACATAATTATCTATTGTTTTCAGCTATAACTCTCCTCCTCTGACTCTAGGGATACTCGTAGCAGATTTATAATGATGTCTTCATATTTTATTATTTTAGATTAGTTCTAGGTACCATGAAATCCATTTTGGATTTTGTTCCCTTTCGTTCCACCATTATCCAAATAAGTGGAAGAACCATTTATTATTGTTTGTTTGTGGGTTGATCGGGACCTTAGGTTTTCGTCTAGATCATTTTTTACATTGTTGAGTAGAACATCTCCCATTAATAAGGTGTTTCCATTAGGTGGTCATTAATTAAAAAATAGAGGTAAGTGTTCTATAATTGAAATCCCAAAGTTTATATGTAGATTATGTGTATGTAATTATATAATTGGTATTCTATTTTTATAAATTTAGTTACCGATTACATTAATTAATTTTTTGAATTAAGTAATTGATGGAATTGTGAAATTGGGAACTGGGAATGTTGAATTGGGATGATTAAATTTTGAATTAAGTAGAGATTATAGAAACTATTGAAATTTCATAGTTAATTATTGAATTAATTATTCTAATATTGAATATATTAAATTGAATAATTAATTATAGAATTAATTATTGGATATTATTGTGATTATGAAATTTTTTATGTGACTAATTAATTGATGGAATTTATGTGGTGAATTAATTTTTGGGTAAATTATTTAGATGAAATGAGAATTCATTTGTTGAATTTGATTAATTAATTTTTTAATTATTTATTGTGATAACCATGCGGTGGATATGGTCTACTTTAGCAAAAGACCATACTGGGATGAGAAATGATGAATGGTAATAGTGTCATTTACATGTGATAAATGTATGTGGGATAAGGTCTGCTGCATCAATATCCCATAGTATGAAATGAAATTCTGAAAGGTAACATGGACATTCAATTAGTAAATTCTGAATAAAAGCTTGGTTATTCAATTATGAAATGATGAAGGATAACAATTTAATTCTTTCATGTATTACAAAATACAAATGGTAACATGGGAATTAAATTATTAATTATGAATTCTAACAATGTAATTAATATATATGATATTTGTTGGTTGTCAATGAAAACATGGGGTTTTGTGTTATTAAATAGAGTATTTGGATAATGTAAACTACTTACTTTATTCAACATATATTATAATTTATAAAATGTCGGATACAATATTGACAAGATATTTTTAGATGCCATTGGTGAATACCTACTGAGTTGTACTCACACCCTACTAATGCTACCTAATCAGTACCTGGAATGATGTTATGTTCACAGGACAAGATATGGGAAAAGGCCCTATGTTAGATGGATAATTTGGGAAAGATGATGAAAGAGGGAACCAAATGTTTATTTTAACCTTCTTGGGAGTTTTCAATGACTATGTTTTTGGGTTTTCAATTTGATATGTGGAACATAATTGATAATGGAATGTCGACTATTCCATTTTTGAAATTTTATTTCATGTTTTGTTCAACTTGTGATACTAGTTTCATTATGTTGTTGGTTATATTTTCCTATTAATATATTATTATCTTCCATTGGTGTACTACTCAGATAAAGTGTTTATAGTCTCCCCGGGATATATATTTGATCCTCAAAACTAGTCGGCATCCTGTGGCATATTTGGTGGTGCCCCTGAGGTGATGTGACTGACATGTTTAGGCCACCAGTATATGGTACCTAGTTCAGAACATTACATAAATTATTATGAGTGTGGATAAATTTAAATACTTATATGATATGGGTTTTTTAATATGAATCTTCTAATTGAATCATTAATGGTTTTTTCCTATATACCATAGAATCGACACTCTGTATACTTTCACCCCTATTATGTGATGTGAGACCATGTCCCTAACTCAACATTTGTAGTAGGAGGTAGGGAGTTTCTCTTAGGACCCCTAATGATTTTACATAAAACCAAATCTAGAGTTAGGACTATGATGATGGTGTTTTATATTTACATGTATGGATATATACCTATCAAATTTCTTTATATTTAGATATATTCTATTTATAAATTAAGTTCTAATATGGGTGTTTGGAATTTTAGGAGTATTTCCCCATGAAGGTATCAGGATGCCTAGTATGAATGTGGTGATGAACATACTCTCGTGGTGGTGTACCTTGAGATACCAATACTAACCCATGTCTTGATACATATAAAAACTCTTTCAAATTACTTCTCTAGGAACCTATTAGTTGTTTAGATAGGTTTTCATGAGACTAGCTTATTCAATAATGGGATCCACATGACCTACCCATACAATGTAATATTTGAAGAGATGATTCGATCACCAACACCCACTAATATTTCTAGGATAATGTGATCCTTTGAGTATTAGGTTATAGATAGAGGCCATTATATCTACCATGAATAATTTTGATACACTTATAGTTATTGTGGTCAAATAATGAAATATTTGTATCATGATTCTTCCAATCATTGATGGGATGTTATTATTCAAGTTGATAATCAGGGGGATATTCTAATTGGGGAAATCATTTATTATTACATATTTACACAAATGTTTAGACCTGACCATGCTAGATATTTTATCACCATTAGTGGGGTGTTATGTTTTTCATGTATTATTCATATAGATTCACTGAGCATCAGTGGTTTCATAAAATCGTGTAGGGGATGGGTTAACGATAGTTAAATGTTTTGATGATGGGCTTCTGTATGACATGTAATCACATGTGAACATTTTCTACTTGATTATCATTTTCAAAATACTCAATGATTCCCTAATCAATGAGAGAAACTTAAGAGAATATGACATCGTGGAACATGGTGGATCAACACTATGAAAGGGAATCATTTTTAATTGCTAAAATAGACCTCACCTTATGTCTTGTTAGAGGGTATGTTTTTGTCACCAAACATGCACTGATAATTATGTTATATCTTATTACATTGGTAGAAAAGTGAATTAAATTCATTATTATACTAGGGACCCAATTGAGTGTCAATATTGTGACAAGATGGTTCATATTCATGATTTTCGTAGAACTATACATCTAGTGCCAATTGAGGATGATGTTGCATGAAATCATCATATGGGAGAAGGATAAGTAGCACCACATCAGGTTGGGAGATTTTATTCTACCATTGGATCAAGACAATATGGTATCCATGGAAAGTACATCATTCATGGGAAATGATTTAGAAATATTCTTTTATGTGGTAGGTGGTAAGAGCATTACTCATTATCTCATTAATTAGTTTTCATGTGTATGTTGTATATTCCATAAATATTATGATTTTTATGTATTCTACATTGTTATAAGTGATTTGGTTTTTGTACTGGTATTGATGCCGTAGACCTTCCATAGATCCCATAGGATCGGTGGTTGTTTATAAGACTGAACCTATAGTTTCCCATGGGGTTCACCATTTCATTGAAATAGAAAAGTGGGTTGTAAATGGATAAATAAATTGGCATATGAGGATATTCTTGTTTATTTCATTGGATAAATTTATTTAATAGTTGATGGATACTTGTTAGGACGTAGAGATAAATGATTTTTAAAAACGATGAAAGGATTATTTGGAATGATTCTATGTGTTATAATTTTATAAATATTCTTATGAGTATTTTGAAATGTTATTGAATGTGTCCATTATGTTTTAACCTGTTTTTAGGAGTCAATGGGGGGAATACCTTTTTTAAAATGGTTCTTGTTTTAAAAATAATTGTTTACCTCCACCTGGTTTATTTAATGGTTTATATAAATGGAATAAAATTTAAATTTGTGATGAATGAGTGGACTGACCTTTGGTAAATTATTTTACAGATATTTTAATGATTTTTATGGAAGTGAAGGTTTTTTATTTTTTTATTGTGAATGGCCTATAGGGACCTTGTAAAATGAAAATGATTCAAATGGTTTTTTGGGGTTTCAATATATAATTTATGTCCAACATTTTATGCCTTGATAATTGATTCTTAGAGTAATACATAATGGTTTTGGAAATAGTGTTCCAAAAATATGGAAATTGATATTAGTCATATAGGTGCACAACCTTATTGGGTATTTGGACATGGAATTCCACACCTATGGTTTTTTATTTTTATAATGGTGGTCCACATTTTTTTTTGGTTTTTTTCATATTGTTCCATGTCCATGGTTTAGGATATTAGTCATTGAGGCCAATTTGTTGATTAGGATTGTCATACAAGGTGTTCTATATACCCTATTGGTTTCCTAGAATAATTCCAAATGAACTTTTTTTATTATACACGTGGATGCTAGAAAAACTCTATGGGATCTATCTCTTTGTTATATGATTATGTTGACAGAGAGGAATCTATGAATCAGTAAAAATGGGTTTTTATATGGTTTAGTTATAGTACATAGGTTCTAGGAATGAATAATACTAATGTTTATGTTTTATATAGATTGTAGATAAATAAAAAACCCTTTTTTTATTCACTATAAATATAATTATTTTCTATGAATTTGTATGACTGTTTTTGGTCTGTACATATTGGTTAGACTTGGTTTGAACTAAGAACTCAAGATCCATTGAGATAATACATAAAATTGAGATTATTTTTTAGATATAATTTTGCTTTCTTGTGATAATTATTTATTACAATTTTAGCCACCTTACACTACTATTTAGACTATTATTTTTTGTATACACCATTGAAATTTGACTAATATTTTGTACTCAAAACCTTCTTGGGCCTCCACTACACATAGGTATGCAAGAAGATCTTATATATTTACTGCATGTACTGGTTTGGTACAAGACCCTTTTTGAGTGTTTCATGATAGGAAATTCTAGCTCTGATGGTATTATGATTCTTCATACTGGGTATATGTCGTGGCTCAGAGATAGCTATAGATCCTGATGTCTTTATTATTAGTTTATTTTTTATATGAGTGGTTCCTCCCATGGGTGACTGGTGTTGTATGTCTGTCATGAATATTCAATTCTTCATTATATCTAATTTTATTATAGCCTGATTATATTTCAGTTTCCCCATAATCTAATGTGTATGATGTTTTTTATATTACATTTGGTTGTGCACTCAGATATGGGGGGTATAGTCTCCTCATAGGTCCACCATATACCCACACTCTCATCAAAAATCCACTATTGTATGAGGAGTATCCCATGAGTTCTTATGGATAACAAGCTTATGGAACTAGTTTTGTGTTACCCTAGAAAATATGCTATAATGTGGAATCATATGTATTTAAATTCCTAATATTTTACTCTTTCTAATTTAGTAGATAAGATATATAAGAATATGTCGAAGCCTGTGTTGGATATTAGTCTAGTGTATCTTTATCACCTATTATCTTCATAAATAGAGGATTGTGGATCATGGTATTATGTTATTCTTGTTATTTAATAGTTGTATATTACTTTCCCTTCGATCGAGGCACATATTGTTTATATTTCATGTCTTAGGATGGATTTATATCTTTGGACCATTAGAAAGAGGACTGCGTCTTTGTTTTTAATAAAGGAATGTAGTCGAAAGTGGAATACCATGAATCATGGTGAGAATATATAATTCAAATTTTATTGGCCTTCAAGGGTGTGATTTTATGGATTTACTTTTGATGGATGTTTCTATGGATCTATGATGAGGCACTCGGTGAAGAGGATGATGGTATTTTCCCCATGTAGAGTTAGTGTAGTGACCCTGAGGGTAATTATAGAATATTTTTATAATTATTAGGCAATTTTGTGAGGTTTTAGTGTGAGGTTCTTTGTTTCTATGGCTCATCCAAGGATAGGATTGATGGGTAGATGCACGAAGTGGATGAAAATTGTTGTTTGGATTTATGTTTTTTTATATATGGACCCAACCCAATTGCCTAAAGTTGGTCCCTTAATTCATTACATTATAAATATTACAAGAAATTTGTATCCCATAGGAATATAAAATACAATTGTTTTGAAAAAACAGATACATACATTAGTTCAAAATTACAAATTGAACGTAAAAATAGTATAGAAACTTCTCTGAAAGCATCCATAAAACCTATGTTATCCATATAAGTCATTCATAATATACCACATAATTTCATTGGAAAATGAAACATAACAAAGGGGTGATATCGAATGGTCAATAAGGGTAATAAATATATTGTAAGATATCATAAACATAAACATTTGTCATGGTGAATATCAATTAAAACATGCTTTAAAAAAACATGAACACATTATGGAAGGAATAAGTGCCGATTAAATATTTCCAAAATAAAGTGTAGCCATGGGTATTCTACTACTAAAATAACCTCATGAACATTCAATTACTAGTTTCATAAGTAGGGAATGCATAATGGAAGACATCATAACCATACCATGAAGGCCTCATGCCAATAGCACAAATAACCATTTTGTTAAGGGATCTTGCCAAGACTGTACTTTTTCTCATGATACCTAAAGATGCATCGAGGGGATATAGTGGGACCCACACATCACCTAATAATTAAAATGCATTCCTCATATGAATGGGGATAAAAAAATATATCTTCATATGGGAAATAACATATGAAATGTAGATAAATTTCCCCGAACATTAAACATAAACACAAACCATTCGGAGTAAATTTGTGAATCGTTGTATTATAGCACATCTACATTCAATCTAATTACAAAAAAAATCATTTAAATATGGTGTATTGTATCATAAAATATTAAACCCAATTATACAAAAGGTCAATTAGAGTGTTGAAATTGGTAAAGATACTCTTTTAAAATCATCAATTCATTTTTGAGATGACTACACTTTTACATTGAAATGAAAAGTTATTTTGGAAAAATATTTGAATAAAATGAAATGTCCAGTATGATATTATTTTCATAATAAAATGTCTTATTTTAGAAATATAATGGTTTCCAAAATCATATTATAGAATTCCCTTGAATATAGGTAAGAATTTGAGAAATTCCCTTGAATGATGCTTGTATTTTGGGAAGAATTTTTGAAAGAATCATTGAAAAATATAACTCCTCTAACACCACATGATTTCGTAGTATGTTATATCTTCAAAGTAATTAAATAACTTGTGGTACATGAAACAACGAGTACGAGCGCACCATGACTTACCAAACTAGCAACTCAAAAAGTAGTTATGAAGAGTATTAACTGCATTTTAGATTTTATATATATCCTATATTATTTTAACATTTAAATTTTGGGTTTCATAGACATTATATAAGAACAAATTCAATTTTTTAGATAAAATATGTATTTTTCAAAAAATGAAATTTCAACGCCTATTTAATGGAGAATATTTTCAAAACAAATATTTGAAACTTTTATATATTCAATTTTATGAAATTAAATTCTTTTTAAGAATCAGGACATAAAAATTTATTTTTGATAAATTTTTGGTGTTTTTATGATAACTTTCATATTTGGGTGTATAGTGAAAAATAACAAATTTGAAATGAAAACAACTTTTTTAATGAAAATAATTTATAGTATTCAATTATAAAATTTAATGATTTGGAATTATAATTTGATTATATCATTATCATTTAAAAAAATTTAGGCCATTATATGTAATTTCACATTTAAATTTTACAATGACACACGTGAATGTTTTGATAGTTTTCACTTTTTTAAAATCCGCTTTATGGTTTTGAAAATAAGAATTAATTTTAAATTAATAAATGAAACATCAATGTTTTGAATTTTGTAAAATAGAATTCATTTTTACATTTGGAATATCAAAATTTTCTTAGGGTGAATGTTTTGGTATTTTTCTGAAAACATTCAATTTTTTATGAATAGTGAAAAACACTGCGTTATTATTTAAAACCGAATTTTTATCTAAATAATTATTTATTTTATTTAAATTTATTTCAAGTCAAAATATATATATATATATAACCTATATATTTTAAATGTAATTCATTGGAGTCATTTTATAATAAAATTAGCTGTATAAAATTTTATTGAACTTTTTACCATCATTTCCCCACCTTCTAGGAGCACTAGATAATTTTAATAAAACATCATTTTACAGATTCTGTGAGTTTAATTTCCAAAATTTGAGAGACACAATTGATATAATTAAGTAAAATGTGGTTCAATAAGATGAAAATAATGTTGGGTGAATAATACCTTTTGACTTTTATTTATCATGATTAAAAGTAAAGAGGGTAACTAATGGTAAAAATGACATTATAATTACCATAAAATATGTCATAATTCTATGGGATAAGTGTAATTTGACAAAAAAACAACTTTTGGAATATAATTTGATTTTTTAGGTCCAGTTGGATTAGATTAGAACATTTATTATGATTTTATTTAAAATTGAAATCTTATTAACTAAACCAGTTTTAATATCAGTTTATATATAAGATAAATTCCACTGTAAATATTCATTAGGAATATAAAACTATTTACTACATAATGGTATTTTATTTATAATTTTTAAACATTAAACAATTTAATTTATTTACAACACAATGATGATGCACTAATTACCTTATTAAATAAATATTAAAATAATTTATATTATAAATATCCAAATAAATGTAAATTGATAATTATGATGAATTCCTATAATTTTCTAGGTAAATATGACATTTTAGGGTCTATTAGATAATTTTTTCAACGTTATAAGGTAGTTATGACTTTCACAATAACAACATACCAAATATTGTCAAAATTGACATAAATTAGTTTTTAAAACAAAGAAAATATTATTGGTTGATATAATATTAAAAAAATATATAAGGTTAGGAAAAAGGGAATAAATAATATTATATATGCCATTAATGAACCACTTGAGGTTCTCTTGGATGTTTACAGTATGTTTATTAATCATATTGTGTATGAATACAAGAAGACACAGAAAAAGAAAAACAATTTAACTAAGAGGTAAATCTAATAGATATAGTCAAAATGGTAACCTAAACATGTCTAAAACCTATTGGTTGAGATTATTTAGACCCTTAACCACCTATGTATCGAAATAAATTCATTTTGAGCCATTATAAACCGAATATTATTGTATAAAAAATTATTATTTTATTTTTTTCCTAATGTAACCCTCACCCCTCTTATAAAAGGGCAATTCCCCTTCGCTCAAAATCACACCATCAAATCCATTTGGATCAGACAAAACCTACCCAAATATCCTCCCAACATTCATCGCATCAAGCTAGAGTCCTTACTTTGATTCAAACGCCATCCTCTGGAGCTCTTTTGATCAACTCAAAAGGAAACACACGATGAAGAGGTAATAATTTCACCATCCTCTTTCAAGTTATTTTCTTCATCCACTTCATCTTTCTTTGTTGTTTCCATACCAACATAATTCATCCAGTACCTCCTACATACTATTATGTTATTATAAATATGGTACAACAATATTCATTATTCTATCCATCTTATAAATGATAAATTCACCATACATTCATACGTACAACTTCCCGTCTCCACACCGTGGTGTAGTTTGTTATTCAAACACTTCATTATATGTATGGTTATAATAATGAGTATAACTGATGTAAATAAAAAATATAAAATGTTAATGATTTTTTATATATAAAAATCATGTCCAATTACATACGATTTCACCACAAAAATAAGGATATTGTCGCTCGTGCGTATCTACAGATTACCGTCTCCACGACACGATGTGATTCATTTCCATGTTCACCGTTCAATGATTATTGTAAAAATATATATTAATAATATGTATTTAATATATTAAATAATAATTATACTATATATATATATGTGTGAAAGTATGTACTTACATATATCTTATTCACTTACTTCCATTCAATACGATATGAAAACAGAAACAACGTTAATGCATTTGTACGACCTATCGTCTCCATAAACGGTGCCTTAAATTTCATATATCTATCTATTAAACATATATATATTATAAATTTATAGTATATGTAAATAATGTGTTATATTCTGGATTTATGTAAATCATGGCCTAAATGATACGATCAAAAATAACAAGTTAAAATAGTTACTTTAAAGAATGCGATTATTACATGAAATGTTAATTTAACATATAAAACAATATTAAATGGGTAGTATAAAGTCATAAATGAATCATTTATGACATTATACATATTAATATGCTTCTTTTATAATTCAATAACATACTATTGTCATTATACATGTGGATAAGCGTACCTTCAACCAAAAGAATGTGCAAGGTAAAGGTTAATTCCTCAATCTCATTATTATTCAAGATTGTTTATGTGTATGTTTTTACTGGAAAACATTTTCTATCCATGTACATGTTTCATAAAATAATTTTAAAAGGGATTCTTTTTAAGGGACTCTTTTATTAAAAAAACATTTTAAATGTTTTAAATCTTTATTCTTCTCAACCTTTCTCATTAATGTCAATGTTTTCAAAATGGTTTTAAGGATTTATTTATATAGACATGATTGTTTTAATATTTTTATTCCTTTTAGATGTTTCAAATTTATATGAGAAACTTTTATTCCAAACACTTTTTTAAATAAATTCCTTTATAAATGTGTGAATTTAAAATGATTTAACAAAAAAAGAGATATTTATCTTAAAACGTTTTCACCGATCATTTTCAAATATGTCAACATCCTTCCATAAATTTTACACTTGTTTGATGTTGATTTATTATGATACAAATATTACATATTCTATTTAAGGTTATGTGATATTACTAACTATAGATGTGTTATTTTTATACCATTCATGGTTAGTGGTACAAGTATTGACATTTTGTATGCTAGTTTTAATATGAATGATTATGTTATTTTTCAACCATTCCATATGAGGAATGAATTGGACTTAGTATGTGATGGGTGGAGCCCTCTATATATTCTTGATGCATCGATTGGTCTCATGAGGAAATTTATATAGAATATTTTGAGGCCTTTCCCAATTTGATATATGGATTTGACCGAGGCCTTAATCTTGTTTACACATCGTGATCGAGGCCTTGAAAAATTGTTTCAGAATGTCCCTTATTATATATTCCCTCATTATGAAAATAATATTGATGTTTCATGTTGTTATTTGACTATTAGTATACCCATGATTATGTTTAATTATGGGATTATTTACTCAGATAATATTCTCACCATAAAAAGTTCATGTTTATTATTTGTAAAGGTATGTGTATTCAATTATTCAAAATGCCTAATGTTTAGGTTATCTTACACTATATTTCTTAATCTTACTGAGCGTTTTAGCTCACCCATTTCTTATGTTTCATTTTCCAAGGATTCTAAGAAGGGTATTATGATTGATATATAGGATTAACATAAATGGAATAATGGTGTTCTCAAATAAATATTTATGATGAATTTTATATTTGAAATTTTAATGTAAAGTTAATGTATGAAATCTATTTTCCATGAATACTAAACTGATCGGTAATTCGGGACTTGATTCCATATAATCATTCCAATGTATTAAAATAATGCACCAGCTCTGGGTCACTAGGGTCGGGATGTTACACTTGGTATTAGAAGAATTTTAGCAACAACCTTGGAAATATATTTAGATAAACTCTGACTTGAGAACAATACCCTAAGATATACTTTTAGGATTATTATAGAATAAATTCCTAGAATTTTTTTTAATGTAGAGATTTTGTGTGTTTTCCTAGGAATACATCCTTATCTGGATATGTGCAAGTAGAGGCGGCTCTGCCACAGATGTACCTAGGAGTGAAATCTCTGACAAGGAGTTTCGGGCTTGACCCGAAGTATCCTGGTGCACAACAATGGGCCTTGTTTCACTCTTGGTTACGACACTCCCGGGGGATATGTTTAGGAATATTCACATTCTTATTACAATCCATTTTGAATTATTTTGGAGTAAATAGTTCCTCAATGAAAACATTTTATGATTATAGATTATATGCATAATCTTTTCATTTTACGTTTGGAATTTTACAATTTTGGAATTATGCATTTTGATTCATAAAATGACCTATTGTATTCCATTATTTAGAAATGACACCTAGTATAAGGAATGAGAATTCCAGTAATACACATGATCGAAGGTTTAAGAAGTATCACATCTTTCATGGTATTAAGCCAACATTTAAAAGGCAAATAGTCTCCCATGTTGTCACGACCCGTCCTCGGGGCCCGTGCCGTGACTACCCCAAGCCCACCTTCCATAGGCCAGGGGCTGGTGACTAGAACCAAAGACATAAATCCTGGTAAAAGGGAAGGCATTGCCTTTATAAAAGTAAACAAACACAATAGAGTACGCATGTGAAGTATGCACTAAGTGAAACTGAGAACAAAAGAAGTACTTAAAATAAAATGATCCAGTATACAAACCTACTTGAAAATACAATACAACTGAAAATAAAGTACAATAGAAGTAGAGTAAAATGGAAACCACTATGTCGTACTCTAGATATCCCACCTGAAGGGTGGGTACATATGGTCTCCTCAACTCCTCGGGTCCAGCCGTCCACCCCATGTACATCCTGCCAAGTGGTCCATCTCCGGGTACCGTACAGCTCCACAAACATCCACCTCGATCAGTGTTGTCTGTCGTCTGCATCCAACACAATGTATTGCAGTAATATCCCATGTAGGGGTGAGTATATGATACTTAGTAGAGACCCCGAGATCCTCGAAGGTCTCCCAGAATCCATAAGTGATAAACCACAAAGGAAAGATACAATCACAATGTATCAACTGACTCTACTTAGGTATACATGCATACATATACCTAATTCATCAATTCCAGTTTAGCTCCAACTCTTGAGCCCAAGAACAACCCATTCCACACAGTAAAGAAGTCACTCACACCGTTGGTATTGATTGCAGGTCAAGACTCAGCTCACACAGGTATATTACTCACAAAGAGGGGGTGTATATGATTTGATGTATCCTCTATGTCATCTCCTTTGTCAAAACTATGTAGGATCCTAGTACAGAAGTCATCACTGCTGAAACCATAGAGGATCCAAGTACAGTCATCATGGCTGCTGAACCCATGGAGGATCCATGAACAGTAGTTGACGCTGCCGAACCCACGGAGGATCCAATTACAGTGGTCATCGTCGTTGAACCCATAGAGGATCCCTGCATGGTAGTCATTGTAGTCATAGCGAGCTCTAGGGTTTCCATACACAACACACTCGATTCTTGGGGGTCCACTCCTCGAGCCAAGGGGGTCGATACATCAACCGTCACAATGTCTGAAGTTGATGTATCCCAATGTTATATCACGTCAATAGGAACCCAACACGACAGATAGCACGTCAATCAGACACCCGATCTGAGAGATATTATATTTTCTGTTCGAATGGACTGGTTAAAAATACACTCATTTCTAACCCGGCCATTCTCAAAATCCATCCAAAACACACTTATAGTATCGAAAAAGGACCGCCTCATCACAAGGGTCCCAGTGCCGTAGACGGCACGTCGATCAGATGCATGGTCTTCGAGTTATTCGCCTTTAACTGAAAACGGGCCCAACTCGTTAAGCCCAGGGGGCCGACAGGTCAGGTGAACACAGTTTTGGTGGGACCGACCAGGTAGGGGTGTTGAACTGGCCCAATGAAATGCGTGGATTGGGTCGAGGGTCGCGGCCCAGCCCGGCGCGGTGCGGCCTGGCATGGTGCGGCCCGGCACGGCAAGACATGGCCTAGCGCGGTGCGGTGCGGCGCGGCCCAGCCCGGCCCGGCACGGCGCAGCCCGGTCACGGCTCAGCCCGAGGGGGGCCTAGCGGTCCGAGGTGGGGTCGCGGCCCCCCGACTGCCCAAACCGGCGACGCTAGGTGGCGCCACCCTCCATTACAGGACGGACAAAGCCTGCCGACCTTCTTGGCGCAAGCAGCCCGCATGGGCTGGCTGCCGTTCGTCTAGCGCCACAGCTCTCTTCTGTCCGGACGGCCGATGGGCCCGAAGGTTATTCCACTGAAGTGGCCTATGGAATGTGGGGCGTAGTCTTTCACAGCGCGGCACAGTGGGGTGCTTCGGTTCCTCCCTTCATCCTGGATGGCTATGGCCGCTTGGTTCTTCCTCCGTCGAGCGGCCCAAAATTCTTCCGCATGCGGCAGGTGCATGAATGCCGCTTCTCCCTTCATCGCCTCTTTCAATGCGCCTCAATCACAAACATGTAGACTGTGGAGGGTCTTCAGGCCATGTGCATTCGGGCCATGCCCTTCGCGTTAAGTGGAAGAAATTGGCCAAGGATACACAAGGTTTCACGAAGAACGAAGAACATTTTTATTCAAATAAAATTGAAGCAATCCTCCCTACCTTGGAAAAGCATCATGGTAGTCAAGCATCATGGATGACTGTGTCAATTCCATCATCATCGGAGTTCACCTGAAGAATAAGTAGCATCTCCTCTCTTATCACGGATAAATGAAAAGATTACACGTGATTGATCTTCGTGGAATTGGCGTTCTTCATCGAAGAGAGTGTCATTCTCCGTCGAAGGCGTTCTTCATTGAAGAGGGTTGTGTTTTTTCGTTGAGAGGAGAACACCCTTCTCTATTTCTCAAGATCTACCACCAAATTTCTACACAACAAGTGCCACAATAAAATAATAGCTAAGATATTATTTTATTCACACAAGTAATTCAAAATTCAAATAACATCATTTAATTAATTGAAGAGTTAGAATTCATTGATTAACATGTGTTGGAAAACATTAAAGAGGGAGAGTGGGTGAGGAAGATTTATCATAATTAAGGGGTGGTTTTCATAATAATGGAAGGTAAATTAATTGGAGAGTTTGAAGAGAGTCATGGGAGATGAAAGGTTGGGGCTAATGTGGGCCCCACTTGTCAAATATCCACACATGGGATGTTAGGTGGGTGTGGGCCCCAAAAATAATTTCCCATGGGAAGAAATAACATCCATATATATATATATAATTGTTCTAAACAATTTTATTTATCTTCCCAATTAAACCCCAATTTTTATCTTTCGACCCGCATAAAACGCAACTGCGGTAAAGGTCCCCTTAAGCAATTACTGGCACTGCGAGTTCATCGGTGTCCTCTGATTTTAATTACATGAACCTGTTCAAAAGATAGGAAAACCCGCATGTATGTTTACTAAACATACCTGAACAAAACTTCTCAAATTGATTTCGATCACAAAGGGCCTCATAATCAAGTGCCGTAAGAAACCACATACTAGAAAAATTCCAAAGTATTTATGAAAAAAATTTCCTTGAAATTTTTGGGTCATTACACATGTATTCTCAGAATATGAAGCAATAATATCATGTGTTAATAATATGAGAAAACAATTTTCAGAGTCCTATGGATTTGAAGGGAAGCAAGAGAAGAAAAGGATGGGAGAGGGAAAGATGGATAAAGGGAAGAGGGGAAGGAATGATTTTCCCACATGTGATAACTATGGAAATAATTACCTCGAAAAATGATATAATGGAATGGGAGTTTGGTATATGTGTGTAGAAAAAGAACACCAAGTACGTGATTGAATGGGTAAGAAAAATGTTTCAAATTTACACTACTTCATCTGTAAGGAGTTGATACAATACACGATTCAATTTCCAAATCATCATAGTATAGCCCAAATGATACCATTAGTTAATAACCATGTTATGATACTACCAAAGATGAAGAGAAATGATTAGAGTTCTTATGTTGTAATTAAAGAATTTTGTTATTTGAGTATTTTATTAATTAAGTATATGTTATTATAATTATATAGTATATAAGGATTGTACTACAGTACTATTTCATTGAGGACTTGAAATTGTTTGGAACCAAAAAAATTGACTCAATAGCTGGTTAGAGTTTTTTGGAAAATATATGGTTGAGAGAAAGATAAACCATGATATGGTTGTGATTCTGAGGTAATTATTTTGGAAAAATTTATGAATTATTTAGGTAAATTATATTGGATATTCATGACTACCTTGAAACTAATTAATGATTTGTATATTCCATCATTGTTGGATTTTACAACATTTTTGGACAGAAAGAGAATATCCAATATTCTATTAGTAATAAGGGAGAATAAATGTAATAAATAAGGATTTATGGTAATTCAGGGTGTTACAGTGTTTTATGTGAATACTTGTTGAATGTATTCACAAGTTATTACGTGGAAAAAGGATCATCCTTTTTTTTACCTTATTTTTAAATTTTGGACTATGAGTTTGGAAAAAAGTATTTTTTTTATAAGTCTGAAGGTTGGAATCGATTATGTTTTACATTGGATACTATTGTTAAGGTTAAATCATTTCTTGAGATTATTTTTGGGTTGTCATAAAAAGGAAAATCCAAAGGTCGGGTGACAACCCGTCACGTCCAGCAAGGCTGGGAGACTTAAACCCGCAACCGAAGGGTGACAAAGGTGCATCACCTATCATTGGCCTATTTGATGTCCTAGTTTACATAATGTATTTCTTAAAATATTCTTAAAAAATAATTATAAATTAATTATTTTTGGAACCCTATAGGATTTGGATAAATATAATATTTTTGAATTCTATTATCTTTTGGAGTAAATGATGAGTTGGTGGTAGGAATTAGTTGAAGGATGAATTTTTTTTACCAATTATATATATATATATCCTCTTATTCTAGGAATAAAATTATTCTTAAACATTAGGGAAGGGATATTAAAACCAAAAATGTGTCATCCTAACAACTTTTGTTTTGTTGAACTTATGATATTTTACATCATCTTAGATTGATGGACTTGAGGCCCTCTATTTTACACATGTTTGTGATTGATGACCCCAATAGCTCCTTATAACTATTTACATTTTTCCTCAAATTATTTGTCTCCAATTTCCACTGATGTTCTACTAATCGAGATCATAATTTGGTGGTGACTTTTTCATTTCCCTTTCCATTTTATTAAGATAAAATTTATTAAACCAACTTACGATGTGGGTTTTCAACAAAGGTATTTTTATACTTTTAACCATTTTTAAGAATAGTTTGAAATTGAGTGGATGAAATTTATTAAAGGAGGGGAGGATATAACACCCCAAGATTTCATAGAATGATATCATTTCAAAGTAATTCAATAACTTGCGCTACATAAAACACCGAGTTTGAGCACACCACGACTTAACAAACTAGCCGTTCAAAAAGTTGTTATGAATAATATTAAATGCATTTTCAATTTTATATATATACTATATATTTTTAAAATTTATATTTAGTGTTTCTTAGACATAAAATAAGGGAAAATTAAAATTTTCCGATAAAAGAAGTATTTTTAAAAAATTCAATTTTACTGCATATTTAATGGAGAATCTTCGTAAAAAAATATTTTACATTTTTATATATAATAGTTAATGAAATTAAATTCTTATTTATAATAGGGACATAAAAATATAGTATCGATAATTTTTTTGTATTTTCATGATAACTTTCATATTTTGGTGAATAGTGAAACATAATAAATTTTAATTGAAGACAAATTTTTAAATCAAAATAATTTATAGTGTTCAATTACAAATTTGAATGGTTTTGAAGTATAATTAAATTATATTTTTACCATTTAATACAATTTAGGTGATAAAAAGTAATTTTACATTAATATTTGATATAAACACATATCAATATTTTGATAGTTTTTACTTTTTAAAAACCCACGTTTTGTTTTTCACAATAGGAATACACATTAAATTAAATAAATTCAACTTCTATGTTAATAATTTGGTAAAAGAAAATTCATTTTTGATTTTAGAATATAAAAATTTTCCTAGGGTGAATTTTATGTATTTTTCTGAAATCATTCAATTTTTTATGAATACTGAAAAACACTGCGTTATTGTTAAAAACTGAATTTTTTTTTTAAATAATTTTTTATTTTATTTAAATTTATTTTATTTAAATTTATTTTAAGTCAAAATTGATATATTAAACTTATATATGTTTAATTAAATTCATTTGATTTATTTTATAAAAAAAATGAGATGTATAAAAGTTTATTGAACTTTTTACAGTCTTTTACCCACCTTCTAGGAGCATTTACAAATTTGCATAAAACATAATTTTACCTCTTCTATGAGTTGAATTTAAAAAATCTGAGTGACGTAGTTGATATTAGTAAGTAAAATTTGGTTTAATAAGTTGAAAATAATTTTTGGTGAATAATAAGTTTTGACTTTTATTTATCACGGTTAAAAGAAAATAGGGTAATTAAAGTTAAAAATGATATTATAATTACCCTAACACATGTAATATTTCAATTGGATATGTTTAATTCAACCAAAAAGATCCTTAGTAATAAAACATTATCTTTTAGGTCAACATGGATTATATTGGGATATTTTTTTTATTATTTTATTTAAAAGTGTTGAATTCAAAGTTTATTAACTAATCCATTTTTAATATAGGGTTATATATACTATAAATTCAACTATAAATAGTAATTATATCAGTAAATATATTTCCTAAATAATTTTATTTTATTTATAAGTTTTAGACATTATATGATTTAATTTATTTATGACACAATTATGATGCAATAATTACCTTATTAATGAAATATTAAAATAATTGATATTATAAATATACAAATAAATTTAAATTGAGAATTTTGATTAATTCATCAAATTTATAGATTAATATTACATGTTAGGGTTTATTAGATAGTTTTTAAAGTCATAAGTTTGTTATATCATTCAAAAAAACAAAATAACAAATAGTGTCAAAATTGACAAAAATTTGTTTTTAAAACAAATTCTATATTATTGGTTGATATAAAATTCCTAAAAAATTTAAGGTTCAGAAAAATGGATTAAATAATATTATATATGTCATTAATTAACCACTTGAGGTTCTCATGGATGTTTAGAATATGTTTATTAACCATATAGCCTAAGAATACAAGAAGACACAGTAAAAGTTAACCTATTTAACTAAGAGGTAAATCTAAAATATAAGGTTAAAATGGTTAAAAAAAACTTGTCTAAAACATATTGGTTGAGAGTATATAGACCCATAACCACATTAGTATAGATATAAAATCATTTTGAGACATTATAAACTGAATATGATTTTATAATAAATTAATATTTTAATCTTTTCCAAAAGTGACTCTCACCCTCTTATAAAAGGGCACTTACCCTTCCCTCTAAATCACACCACGAAAGCCATTTGGAATAGACAAAACCTACCCAAATATCCACCCAACATACCTCAAATAATCCTAGAGTCCTTTATTTGATCATAAATCCATCCTATGTAGCCTTTCTAATCAACTCAAAAGGAAACACCTGAAAAGGAGATAATAATTTCACCACCCTCTTTCTAGTTCTTTTCATCATAAACTTCCTTTTTCATTGTTGTTTCCATACCAAAATAATAACACCAGTACCTACTATATAATGTGATATTATTATAAATATGGTACAACCATATTCATTATTCTATCCATCCAATAAATGACAAAGTCATCATACGTGTGTACGTACGACTTACTGTCCCCAAGTCGTGGTGTAGTGTGTTATTGAAACACCTAATAATTTGTATGGGTATAATAATGACTATAACTGATTTAATTAATATATATAACATTCTAATTATTCTTTATATATGATATACAATCCAATTACATACGATTTCACCGTAAATATAATGATATTTTCGCTCGTGCATACGTACGGATTACCGTCTCCACGACGCGATGAGATTCATTTCCATATTCATCATTGAATGATGATTGTAAAAATAAAAATTATTAATAATTATGTAATATATTCAATAATAATTATACTTAATATATATATATATATTTATTTATTTTCATATATCTTATTCACTTACTTCCGTTCAATACGATATGAAAATAGAAACAGTGTTTATGCGTACGTACGACCTATCGTCTCCATAAATGGTGTCTTCTATTTCATATATCTATCTATTATACATATTTATATTATAAATATATATGATATATAAATCATTTTTTATATTATAGAATTATGTAATTCATGATCTAAATGATATGATCAAGAATAACATGTTAAAACACATACGATAAAGAAAGCGATTATTACATGAAATGTCAATTTAATAGGGAAATCATTATTAAATGGAGAGTATAAAGACATAAATGAATCATGTATGATATAATAAATATGAATATGGTTTCTTTATAATTCAATAACATACTATGGTCAATATAAAAGAGGTTAAACATAACCTTGACTAAAGGAAAGTTCGTGGTAAGGGTTAATTCCTCACTCTCATTATTATTTGAGATTGTTTATGTGTATGTTTTTATAGGGACATATTCATTATCCATGTCCATGTTTCATAAAAGAGTTTTCAAAGGGATTCATTTTATGGGACCCTTTTACTAAAACATCATTTTAAATGTTTTAAAGATTTATTCTTCTAAACCATTAAAATTAATGACCTTGTTTTCAAAATGGTTTTAAGGATTCATTTATATGAACATGATTGTTTTAAAATTTTAATTCCATTCAAAATATTCACAGTTGAATGGGACACTTTGTTTCAAAAATATCTTTTAAACTAATTCTTTTATAAGTGTGTGACTTTTAAATGATTTCACAAAAAAGGGGATGTTTCTCTCCAAAATATTTCACATATCATTTTCAACTATGTGAACATCCGCTGATAAATTTTACACTTTTTTGAAGTTGATTTATTATGATACAAATATTCCATATTGTATTTAATGTTTTGTGATATGTTTTACTATGTATGTCTTATTTTTATACCATTCATGGTTTATAGTTCATGTTCTGAAATTTTGTATGCTAGTTTTAATACGAATGTTTATGTTATGTTTCAACCTTTTCATATGAGGATTTTATTAGACTTAGTAAGGGATGGGTGGATCCCACTATATCTCCTCAATGCATCAGTAGGTCTCATGAGACAATTGGAAGTGGAATTTTCTAAGGCCTTTCTGAATTTGATATATGGTTTTGGCAGAGTCCTTAATTATTTTTAGAAATCTTGGTTGAGGACTTGAAAAAATGTTTCAGAATGTCCCGCATAATACATTCCCTCATTAAGAAAATAATATTGATGGTTCATGTGGTTATTCAACTAGTAGAATACCCATGATTATGATTAATTATGGCAGTATTTACTCAGCTCATCTTACCTCCATAAAGGTTTCATGTTTATTATTTGTAAATGTATGTGTTTTCAATTATTCACCATGCCTAATGTTTATGTTATATTCCGATGTATTGCTTACTCTTTCTAAGCATTTGAGATAACCCCTTTCTTATGTTTTATTTTTCATGAATTCTAAGAAGTGATTTATAATTGATATGTAGGGTTAAGCTAAATCGAAAAATGGTGTTCTAAAAGAACTATCTATACTTTATTTTATGTTTGAAATTTTAATGAAAATTTACTGTATGAAATCTATTTTCCAAGACTGCTAAACTGATCAGTCCTTCGGGACATGATTCATTGTAATCATGCTAATGTATTAAAATAATCCACTGGCTCTGGGTAGCAAGGATAAGGGAATTACCTATCCCCATTAATGAAGTAGGATTCTAGTTGTTACACATATATATAATATTTAGACAGAATTTATGAGCACATATATAATAATAATTTATTTTAGTTATGTAGAGAATAAGAGTAAACCGAATGAAGTTGGAGGTTCAGGTAGAAAACCCTTACCATAATTCTGATGGTGATCTTCAATTTATCTTAGTGTATTTTTTAACAATATAAAATTCATTAAATAATATTCCCAGAAGCTAATATTTATGAAATATATTTATTATATCTTTATTAAGTTCATTCATGGATATATTTATGGGTTTAAGAGGTTTAGTTATATGGGTTGGGAGCATTTTCATCCTTCGTATTCATGACCGGTTTACTTATATAAATGTAAGGATAAACATTTAAGGTGGGAATGGTTGTCTAGAATAAAGGGTTTTTTATTTTTTTACTTCTAGAATATTACATGGCTATAAAATTCATTTTTTTGTTGGGAGTGATGATGAATCATTATATACAATGATGATGATAATAATGTGGGTTAATTGGATGCTTTTGATAACAACGAACACATTTTGATTTATAAATTAATATCATGTGTAAAAAAATATTCCAAAACGTTAAATAAGTTATAAGATATATATCATAGCCTATTAAAACCATAAAAATGGTTTAATGACCATAATTAAATATGGTAATAGAAATTGAAAACTTGTCATCCTAGAATGTGATAAATTAACACATCGTAGATGGTGTTTTCATTTATAGTATAAAAGAAGGGGAAATTAGAGATGATGATGAATTATTCCTTTATCATATAAAAAATTATAGTAAATGTATGTTACTTTAGTTATCATAACATTTCTGTGAAGGTAGTTTAGGAAAGAAAAATAAAAGAATGGGACATGAAATAAACGAAAGGTTGAGAAATCCCTTATGAAAAATCGGCAGCCTAATGGCATCACATAAAAAATCATAAAATATTTTGATTAGAGAAAAGGGGTATATAATAATTCTTAATATATATATAGTAATTGGAATATTTAATTACATATCCCAACATAAGACAACAGAAATTAAATGAGAATAACATAAAAAAGAGTTCTTAAAAAAGAGTTCTTAAAAACCATGGAATTTACCATTTTATTTTCTCATGGTATTGGACAATAGGGACACCTCATGTCATATATTAATGTATATAGTTATACGTGTGTTTTATATTAATTATTACATCATTATGATGTAATTAATCATACGTAAAACTAAAATATCTATTTTTACTATTCATAAAAAATAAACTATTTTATAAGATTACCATAAATTAATCATAACCTGATATAAATTTTATGAAAATAACAATGAACTAACTTTTTGAAAATAATTTTCTCAATATTATTTATTTAATTTTTAAATAAAATTATAATTTATTCAAAAAATTAATAATTTCAAAACTATATTTAATTTTAATCACCGTGAAAAATTAATCAGGATACCATTACCATATATCATAATGAAAGAAATAATAAAAATACGTTTTACTATTCATAATGATCATATTAAAATTCATACGGGTGTGTTAGTATCCACCAAAAATTTTGTTTATTTATCAAAATTTTAATATCTTACTGAACGCAACAGTGTGACAATTTTTTCAAAATTCAAATCACATAGGTATAAAAATTATGTTTACATGATAGGTTATAGAAATGTGGTTTTTTGAAATGAATCAATGATTAGTGAATTAAATATTAAATTTATTTATAATTATTATTATTGTTACATTCTCCCCCCTTACAAAAATTTTGTAATCAAATTTACCAAAATTTTACCTAAAAAAAGATTATGGTAGTTCTTCATCTTAAGCCCCTTATGATCCCATGTATCTTCTTCAAATTATTGATTTTTTCAATGTGCTTTAACCAACCAAGTTGTTTGATTCCTCAATACCGGTAATTTAGTGTCCATAATCTCGATAGGCTCTTAATAGTAAGATAATTCAGGTCCATGTTCTATTCTTTTAGATGGGAGGACATATGCTGGGTTTGGAATGTACTTTCTCAATAATGAGAGATGGAACACATTGTGTACTTTATAATGAGTAGGTGGTATTGCCAAATGATAATCCATATCTCTAATACTCTCTAGAATTACAAATGGGAGAATATATTTGGGGATCATTTTCCCTTTCTTCCCAAATATTATAACACCCTTCCATTGTCACGACCCGTCCCATGGGGCCCGTGATGTGACTACCCCAAGCCCGCCGTCTATAGGCTAGGGGATGGTGACTAGCACCAGAAAGGCATATCCCATTTGTGGGAAGGCATTGCATTTAAACCAGTACAAATACACAATCCAAGAAGACAACAAGACGAAACCATGAAGTAAATAGTTGTGGTTAAAAGTTTGATGAATGTAAAGGTGGTTGGAATACAAGCCCAACTGAAAAGTTCATGTACAACTGAAAAGAGAAAATAGATCATGGATCGTCCACCGAGGGTCCTACCTGAAGGGTAGGTAAAGATCGTCTCCACAACACTTCACGTCACCCCGTCTCCTCTGTGTACTACCTGGTCCTGGCTCCCCTATGTCTCAGCCCAGCTACTCATTGTCTGCAAAGATACAACAAGATGCGGGCGAAGCCTGTGCATGGGTGAGTATAAAAATACACAGTATGGACCCCGAGACACCAAATGGTGTCCTAGAGTTACACAATGGAATTACCACAAATCAAGACCTCAATCACAAAGCACGAAGTAGTCATCAAATATTCTTAAGTATATGATAAAAAATACACCAAAGTTATCAAAATATAATATTATTATACATGAGAGAGCATCTATCTCCAACTTCTAAGCCATTATCTTACACCCCGAGATTTTATACAATGTTATCTCATTAATTTAATTCAATACCATGCGCTAAACGCAACACCGAGTTCGAGCACACCACAACTTACAAATCCAACCATTTAAAAAGTATTTATGAATTGTATTATCTGAATTTTGAATTTTATATATATCCTATATAATTTTAACATTCATATTTTGTGCTTTCTAGACATAATATAAGAATAAATTCATTTTTTCATATAAAAGAAGTATTTTTAAAAAAATGAAATTTTACCGCCTTTTAATGGTGAACCCTTTATAAATACAATATATGACACTTTTTTATATTAAATTTGACAAAACAAAATCTATTTTTAATTTTGAACAAAAAATTCAGTTTGGATTAAATTTTGGTGTTTTTCTGATAACTTGCATAATTTGATGAATTGTGAAAAATACTAAATTTTAAATGAGAACATATTTTTTTAATTAAGATAATTTACGATTTTAAATTATAAATTTTAATTGTTTTGAACTATAATTAGATTATATTTTTACCATTTAATATAATGTTGTTCATTTGATGTAATTGCACTTTGAAATTGGACACAAACAAGTGCCAGTATTTTGATAGTTATTATTTCTTAAAAACACACACTCTTTTTACAACGATAATTAATTTTAATTAAACTTCCGCCACTTCTGTTTATTGAATTTGGAAAAATAGATTCCATATTTTTAATCAGGAGGTCCAAATTATGTAAATAGTATCTTATATTTTTATACATTATGAATATTTATTTTAGTAAATATTTTATCTACCATGGTTAAAAGTTAAATCTTGTAAATAAAGGTTAACAAATATTATTATAATAATATTAAATTACCCTAACATGTGTCCTATTCCTACTAGTTGATACATGTCCGACCATGGTCATCCTTGGATCGATTTTAGGACCCCATGGATCCACTTGAGAGTGATAATGACACTTTCTATTAAATAATTTAATGTAATGACAAAAATACCAAAAACATATATCATTTAGAAAAAAAAAATTATATGAGGTTATGTAATTGATATATATGACTATAAATATTAATTATAAAGCTAAAAATATTTAATACATCGTGATATTTTATTTATAAGGTTTATATATAAAATAAATTTATTTATATATGACACAATAATGATGTTGTATTTTACTTGTTAATGAAATAATCAAATAAATGATATTATAAATATTAAAATACATATAATATGAACGTTTTGATGCCATAAAATACTTTTATAGGTTAATATGACATTTTATTATTGATTAAATGTATTTTTTCTATGTAATCATGTTTTTATGACTTTCACAAAAACCAAATGCTAAATAATGTCAAAATTGACATAAATGAGTTTTTAAAACAATGACAATATTATTAAAATATATGATAGTCCTATAAATATAAGTCTCAGCAAAAAGAATTATATAATAATATATATGATATTAATAAACCACTTGGGGTTCTCTTGGAATTTTATAGTTTGTTTACTGGCCATATAATAAAAAAATACAAAGAGACCTGGTAAATGTCGAACTATTTAAATAAGAGTTAAATCCAAAATATAAGGTTAATAAGGTGACCTAAACTGATATAAAACATATTAGATGAGATATTTTAGACCCATACCCACATTATCCTCTAAATATATTATTTTTTAGCAATTATAAAACGAAAATGATTTTATTATAAAATAACATTTCATGATTTTCCTAAAGTGACCCTCACCTCTCTTATAAAAGCGTACATCCTATTATTTTAATTTCTCACCTCCCAAGCCATTTGGATCGGCCAAAACCTACCTAAAAAAGCATCCCAACTTCCCTCACTTAAACCTAGAGGCCTTACTTTGATAATAAATCCAACCTAAGGAGCTCTATTGATCAACTCAAAAGGATACACCCGAAGAAGAGGTAATAATTTCACCACTATCTTTCAAGTTCTTTTATTCTTCAATATCAAATTTATTTGTTGTTTACATACCAAAACAATAACTACAGGACAATTTACATACATTGATGTTATTATAAATATGGTAAAACCATATACATTATTCTATCCATCCTATAAATGAAAAAGTCTCCATACGTGCATACGTACGACTTATCATCTCCACATCATTGTGTAGTTTGTTATTCAAGCAGTTCATTATTAGGATGAGTATAATAATGAGTATAATTGAGTTAAATAATAAATATAACATGTTAATTATTCTTTATATAGGATATAAAATCCAATTAAATACTATTTCTCCATCAATATAATGATATTGTCGCTCGTTCGTACGTAATGATCACCGTCTCCACGAACGTGATGAGATTAATTCCCCATCACAATCATTCAAGAAAAAATTTAATTTTATGATTAAAAATAATTTTTAAGACCTTAATATCATTCTATATATGAATAAAATATATCATATTTCAGAAAAAATATGGCTTACATAACAAATCATATAAAGGAAAATGAATCAGTTAACACCTGAAACGATGACACTACTAAAATATTATAAACAAAGAAATAATTTAAGATCATATATGATATAATATTTATTAACATAGTTCTTCTGTAATTTAATAACATTGTTTTATCTATTATGAAGGTGGTTAACATAAAATCGACTAAGGAATAGTACAAGGTAATGGTTAATTTAAAAATCTTTTTATTATCTGAGGTTGTTTTTACGTAATTGTCTACTAGGACCTCTTTATCATCCATGCTCATGTTTTAATAAAAATGCATTTAAAAACATTTTTATATTTACTAGAAAATGGGTTAAAGTCATTTATACCCTTATTTTACCTTTTATATTTTGAAAATATTTTTTCAACATTTTCCAAACAAGGTACTTTATGACCTTTTCGACAAAAGTAAGGCAAGAATGTCTTTTTTTTAACTTATACGGCGGGTAGAGATATTTTCCACCATTATAAAATCTTCGAAGCTCCCCATACATGATTATAAGAATATTTTCAAAAGAAATATTTTCTTTTATAATTATGTGACTTTTAAATGATTTCAGAAAAAAAGAGATATTTCTCTCAAAAAGTTTTGATTTAATCTATGTCCACATCCTTTGATGGATTTTAAACTTGTTTGAAATTAATTCGTTATGATACAAATTTTCAATATTGTATTGAATATTTTTGGATATTTTTGACTGTGGATAGGTTATTTTTATACCATTCATGTTTTATGGATAATGTATTGACAATTCATATTCTAGTTTCAATAATAATGTTTATGTTATCTTTCAACCTTTTCATAAGAGGAATGTATTGGACTTAGAAAGTTATGGGTGGAGCCCGCTATAGAACCTTGATACATCGGTAGGTAACAAGAGATAATTAGACATAGATATGGATGTGGCTTTTCCCAATTTGACATATGGTTTTGGCTGAGGCCATAATAATTTTTAGACGCCTTGGCCGAGGCCTTGACAAAATGTTGTAGAATGTTCGGCATTATAAATTTTGTCATTATGAAAGTTATATTGATGGTTAATGTGGTTATTAGATTAGTAGAATTACTATGATTATGTTTTATTATGGAATTATCTACTCAACTCATATTCCTGGCATAATGTTGTCATGTTTATTATTTTTAAAGGCATGTGTTTTCAATTATTCATTATGCATAACGTTTATTTTATATTACGCTAAATTATTTACCCTTACTGATCATATAAGATCACCCCTTTATTAGGGGATTTGAATGTGGTCAATAAAGACAATGTTGTTGTTATTTCTCATTTTTAATGTAATTTAATACTTATTAATGTATCCAGAACATCTAAGGATACTAAACCGATCGGTCTTTCAGGACATGATTCTTTATATCATGCTAATTTATTAAAACAATGCATCGGCTCTGGGTAACTGGTGTCGGGGCATTACAGTTGGTATTAGAGAAATTTTAGTACATACATTGGAAACTAGATTGAAAAAACTCTGATTAAAGAACATAACCCTAAGATAGACTTTGAGAATTAGTATAGAAGATCTTCCTAGTACTTTGGTAATGTAGAGATTTTTTGTATTTTTTCTCCAAACATTCCTTTCTGGATTCGAGAATGTATAGGGGCTTTGGCACAAGTTTACCTTGGAGTGAAAACTCTAACAAAGTGTTTCAGGCTGGACCTAGGGTATTCAGGTACATGACAATGGGCCATGCTGCACTCTTGGTTAGGATAGTCCCAAGGGATATGCTTAGGATAATTAACATTTTCATTACAAGCCGTTATGAAATATTTAGGAGTAATAATTATTCAAAGAAAACCTTTTATGATTTTAGATTATATGCATAATGTTATTAATTTATGTTTGGTATTTTACAATTTTTTAATTATGAATTGAGATTCATAAAGTAACCTATTATATGACATTGTATAGAAATTGCACCTAGTAGAAGGAATGAGAATTCCAGAAATATACATGATCAAAAGATTAAGAAGCATCATATATTTCATGTTATTAAGCCAACATTTAAAAGGGAAATAGTCTCCCACATATTCTCAACATATGACGAAAAAGTATAATGTGTTAATAATATAAGTTAAGAATTATTTGATTCCTATGGATTTTAAGGGAGGTAAGATAAGAAAGGATGGAAGAGTGAAAGGTAGATAAAGGGAAGAAGGAAAAGAAGGATTTTCCCATATGTGATAACTGTGGAAAGAATCACCTTGGTAAATGATTGAAAGGAATGGGAGCTTCTTATATGTGTGGATAAAAGGGTCACCATGTACATGATTGTAAGGGTAATAAAAAGTTTTCAAATGTACGATGCTTCATCTTCTTGGAGTTGGGGCACTTCGCGAATCAATGTCCAAATCATCAGAGTGTACCCAAATGATGATATTGGATAATAATAATGTTATGATATTACCATATATGAAGAGGAATGATTATAGGTCTTATTTTATTAAATTATTGTGTCATATGAGTATTTTATTAATGATATACATGTTATAAAAATTATAGAGTTTATAAGGATTGTACTATAGTACTATTTCATTAAGGACATGATATTGTGTAGAAGAAAAAAAAGTGACTCAATAGCTGGTTAATTATTTTTTTGGAAAATATATGGTCTAGATAAAGATAAACCATCATATGGTTCTGATACTGAGGTAGTGATTTTGGAATAATGTATGATTATTTGGGATAAATTTTATTGGATATTCTTGACTACCTTAAAACTGATTAATGATCTGTATATTCCATCATTATTGGAGTTTACAACATTTTTGGATTGAAGATGTATATCTAGTATTCTATAAAGTATAAGGGAGCATGATTGTAATAAATAAGGTTCTATGGTAATTCAGGGTGTTACAGTGTTTTAAAAGAATACATGATGAAGCTATTCACATGTTATTACGTGGATAAAAGTATCTTCATTGTGTTTACATTCCTTATAAATTTTAGACTATGAGTTTGGAAAGAAGTATTTTGGATAAGTATAAAGGTTGGAGTCTATAATTTTTGACATTAGATACTATTGTTATGGTTAAATAATTTCATGAGATTATTTTTCGATTTCCATAAAAAGGACAACCCAGAGTTCGGACGACAACCCGTCTTGTTCAGTAGACCCACGAGAATAGAACCCACAGCTGAAGGGAGACAAGGGTAAATCACCTATAACTATCCTACGTGATGTATTAGTTTTTATAATGTCGTTTTTTTAAAAATTTATGACAATTGAATTATAAATTCATTATTTTTGGAACCCTATACGATTTTGATAAATAAAATTATTTTTAATTCTATTATCTGTTGGGGTGAATGATGAGTTTGTAGTTAGAATTAGTTGAAGGATGAAACTCTACTTGTCATGAATATATTTTATTCTCATATTCTATGAATAAATTAATTCTTAATCTTTAGGGAAGAGACCTTAAAACTAAAAATGTGTTATCTGAATACCTTATGTATTGTAAAACCGCTAATATTTTAAATCATCATAGATTGATGGAGTTGTGGCACTCAATTTTACACTTTTTTGTGATTGATGACCCCAATCACTCCCTATAAATATTTATGTTTTTCCTCAAATTATGTGTCTATAATTACCAACAGTGTTCTTCTAATCGAGATCATAATTTTCTAGTGAATTTTTCATTTTAGTTTCCCTCATATTAGGACTAAATTTTATTAACCCAATTTTCGATGTGGATTTTCCAAAATGTTATTTTTATATTTTTAAAATTTTATTTTCAAAAAACAATTTAAAATTGAGAGAATGAAATTTATTGATGTAGTGTATAATTTAACACCCCAATATTTCATAGTACATTATCTAATTAAAGTAATTCAAAAGCTTGCGCCACACGCAGCACCGAGTTCGAGCGCACCACAACTTACCAAAACATTCGATCAAAAAACTTTTATGAATATTATTAACTGAATTTTTAATTTTATAAATATAATAAATAATTTTGACATCATATTTTTTGTTTTTTATATATAATAAAAGAAAAAATTCAATTTTTCAGATAAAATATGTATTTTTTGAAAAATACAATTTTATCTCCATTTAATAGACAACCCTATTTCTATACAATATTTAAAACTTTTTATATTAAATTTGTAAAAATAAACTTCTTCCTTAGAATCATGACATAAAAATTTATTTTGGATATACTTTTAGCGATTTTCTGAAAACTATCATATTTTGATGAATAGTGAAAAATAATAAATTTTAATTGAAAACGACTTTTTTAATTAATGTAATTTATTGTGTTTAATTATATATTTTAATTGTTTTGAAGTATAATTAGATTATATTATTACCATTTAATTTAATTTTGGTCATTGTATGTCATTTCACTTTGAAATTTGACACAAACAAGTGTCAATCATTTGATAGTTATTATTTTTTTAAAACACAGTCTTTGTTTTGAGAACGAAAATTATTTTTAAATTAATTTCTACCTATTCTATGATATGAATTTGGAAATATTGATTCCATATTGGGAATCAGGGGGTACAAATTGTGTAACTAGGTCACTTTTATTTTTATAAATTTTGAATATTTACTTTAGTAAATATTTTATCTACGATGGATAAATGGTAAATCTTGTAAATAAGGGTAAACATATATTACAATAATAATAATAAACAACAAAAATAATGTGTCATAATCCAACTGTTTGATACATGTCTGAATATGGGTATACATGGGTCTATTTTGGGGCCCATGGAGCCACTTGAGAGTGATAATGACACTTTATATTAATTAATTTAATGTAAAGACAAAAAATAACAGAAGAATATATCTTTTATTAAAATAATTTTTATATAAGGTTGTATAATTGATATAATATAATATAAATATTAATTAGAATTATAAAACGATTTCCTATATCATGATATTTTATTTATAATTTTTATACATAAAATATATATATGAATATTTGACAAAATAATGATCCAATATTTAAAAATTAATAAATCAAATAAATGATATTATAAATATTAAAATATATATAATTTGAAATATTTTATTCCATATAATACTTTTATAGGTGAATATGACATGTTATTATTGATTCAATGTATTTTTTTGTGGTAATAAAGTTGTTATGACTTTCACAAAAACTAAAAACTAAATAAATTCAAAATTGACATAAATGAGTTTAAAAAATATATATTATTAAATGATATAACAATCCTAAAAATCTAAGGCTCTTAAAAAATACTTCTATTATAATATATATTTTCCTTAAGAGCCACTTGTGGTTCTCCTATCAATTTATAGTATGTTTATTGACCATATAATATAAAAATACATAGTGACATGGTAAATGTCAATCTTTTTAACTAAAAGTTAAATCTAAAAGATAAGATTGATACGGTGAAATTAAACTATCTAAAACCTATTTTTTTATATTTTTCTGACCCATACTAACCTTATCCTATAAATACATCATTTTTGAACCATTAGAAACCTAAAATGATTTTATGAAAAAATAATATTTCAAGCTTTTCATAAAGTGACCATCACCTCTCTTATAAAAGGGAACTACACCTTCTATTAATTTCACACCTCCAAATCCATTGGGCTCAGCCATCCCCTACCCATATATCTTCCCAAATATCTTCAATTCTACCTATAGGCCTTTATTTTATCAGAAATCCAACCTAAGGAGACTATTTGACCAACTCAAAAGAAAACACCCGAAGAAGATGTAATAATTTCACCACCATCTTTCAAGTTCTTTTCTTAATCCACGTCCTCTTTCATTTTTTTCTCCATACCAAAATAAATACTCCTTTACCCTCTACATACTATGATTCGGTTATAAATATGGTACAACCATATTCGTAACACTATCCATCCTATAAATGACAAAGTTTCAATAGGTGCATACGTACGACTTACCATCTCCACGTCGTGGTGTAGTTTGTTATTCAAACACATCATTATTTGGATGAGTATAATAATGAGTATAAATGATGTAAATAATAAATATTACATGTTAATGATTCTATATATATGATATATCATCAAATTACATATGATTTCTCCATCAATATAATGATATTTTCACTCATGTGTACGTAGGGATTACATTCTCCCCGAATGCGATGAGATTCATTCCCCATCATAATCATTCAAGAATAATTTTAATTTTATGAAAAATAATGTTTATGAACATAATATCATTCTGGATATGAATAAAATAAATCCTATTCATAAAAAACATGGCTTACGTAACAAAGCATATAAAGGAAAATGAATCAGTTAACACCTAAAATGATGATACTACTAAAATATTATTAATGATGCAATATTAGAAGATCATATATGATATAATATTTAGATATATAGTTCTTGAATAATTTAATAACAATTTTCATACTAATATATAATAGGTTTACATACCATCGACTAAGAAAAAGTATAAGGTAAGGGTTAATTTCACAATCACTTTATTATCTGAGGATGTTATTACGTAAGTATCTATTGGGATCTCTTTATCATCCACATCTGTCTTTTCATAAAAATTTATTTCAAAATTTTTTACTAATTACTAGACTATTGTTTAAATTCATTTATAACCTTATTTTACCTTATATGTTTTCAAAAGAATCCTTCCATCGTTTTCCAAACAAGGTACTTTATGAAATTTTCGACAAAATTAAGCTAAGAATGTCTTCTTTTGTCTTAAACGGCGAGTGTGGCAATTTTTCGCCATTATAACATTTTCAAAGATACCCTTACAAGTTTAAAAAAATATTTTCAAAATAATTGATTTCTTTTATAATTATGTGACATTTAAATGATTTCAAAAATATGAAGAGATATTTCTCTCAAATTGTTTTGATTTCATCTATGTCGACATCCTTTGATGGATTTTATACTTGTTTAAAATTTATTCTATATGATAAAAATCATCCATATTGTATTGAAGTTTTTAAGATATTTTTGATTCTAGATGTGTTATTTTTATACCATTCATGGTTTATGGATAATGAATTGACATTTCGTAATCTAGTTTTAATACAAATGTTTATGTTATGTTTCAACCATTTCATTTGTGGAATGTACTGGTCTTAGTAAGTGATGGGTGGAGCCTATTATAGCTCCTCGATGCATCGATAAGTCTCATGAGACAATTAGATGTGGAATTGGTAGAGGCCTGTCCCAATTTGACATATGGTTTTGTCCAAGGCCTTAATCATTTTTAGACGTCTTGGGCGAGGCCTTGAAAAAACATTTCAGATTGTCCGACATTAAACATTCCATCATTATGAAAAAAATATTGATGGTCATTAGGATATTTGACTAGTAGAATACTAGTGATTATGTTTTATTATAGAATTATTTACTCAACTCATATTTCTGCCATAATGTGTTCATGTTTTTTATTTGTAAAGGCATGTGTTACCAATTTTTCATCATGCATAATGTCTATGTTATCTTCCGGTTAATTATTTACCCTTACTAAGCATCTGAGCTGACCACTTTCTTATGTTTTGTTTTCCTAGGATGCGAAGAAGTTTATTATGACATACCTTTAGGGATAGTCTAAGGGATGTGAATGTGGTCAATGGAGACAATGTTGTTATGGATTTTCATTTTGTAATTTAATGTAAAACTTATGAATGTATCTAGTACATCCAAGGTGACTAAACTGATCGGTCTTTCAAGACATGATTCCTTATATCATGACAATGTATTAAAATAATGCATCATCTCTGGGTAACTGGGGTTTGGGAGTTACACATTTGCACAATTGATCCATGCCGGATGAATTCCCCAAAGGGAACACCATGAAGGTAACATCACAAAGGTGAAAGTACAACAAATGTAACACCATTGAGTTAATACCACAAAGGAAAAAGTACCACAAATGTAACACCATGAAGGTAGAAGTACCACACCTGTAACACCACGATGGTCACACAACATAGGTGAATGTACCTCTAAGGTAACACCGCAATGGTAGAAGAACCACACAGGTAACACCATGAAGGTGAAAGTACCACAAACGTAACACCGTCAATGTAAAAGAATATTCTCACACTAGGTATATAAGTAAAGCACAGAAGAACAGATGATTAGTTGAGATGCTAGATCATCTTATTCCGTCAAGAGGCCCCACTACTGACAATACAGAGTCTGACCCACTCATGATCGATAAGTACAAACCCACGCTGACTGAAATAGGATTTGTATGTGCTGACCCACACATGATCGATGAGTTATAACCCACTCAGGATCTGAAAAACATGTCGTAAGGGTTCCAAAATGACAGACGGTGCGTCGATCGAACGTTCGGTCTATGAGATATTGTTACTATTGTAAAAAAGGCCTGGTTGGATTCAAGTCTGATCCAACCCCACTCACACGTCAAAATCTGAGAAAACTCACATAGAGTATCTCAAAAGGAAATCCTTGTCCCTAGTTTCCTTATGCAACAGATGGCGTTTCTATGTAATGAATGGTCTGTTATTTAAATCTCTTTCTGTGAAATGGGGGTGATCACATATTGGTCTGACCCGGCTCGGTCTAGCTTTCCATATTATTCCAATGGCACCATTTCTCAAAAGGGGTCACAATGTCACTGACGGTATGTCAACCTGACACTCAGTTTGTCAATTATGGGCATTTCTTTATTCGGGCACCAGTTGGTTCTTGGCCTGGTCCGAATCGTTCAGACTAGCCCGACGCAACATGTCACAGGGTCTTCCTAACCCCGCTCAGGTCCATCCCACCAAAAGTTGGCCCGGTTCACTGGGTTCAGCCCATCGAGGTCGGCCCGATTTGGTTTGCGGGATCGAGCTGCAGTTGTTGTGGCCCACCGAGTGAGGTTCGTCACACCCACATTGTCCCTCTGTAGCACTGATCCTACCCATGCCATTTCGGTTAGCCAGAAGGTAGACCACCTCCTTCATTAGCCCTGCAGTTGCAGGGCCATTTCTCTCAACCAGTGGGTCCATTCCCCCACTGCATTAACCGGTCAGCTGTTCATCTGACTAGGTTCCGCCATGGAGGCACGACATTGGCCATTCCACACCCTCCTTTCACAGAACGGGTCACGACACATCCTATTGTTATTTCCACTTCTACTGGTAGTGCCTGCGTGTGCCGCACATGTCTCGTATGGCTGGCTCAGGCCAGTTTCTATAGGTCCCCTCTGGCCACCTCCGTCCTTCGCCAACATTTCATGTCAGCGGTTTCTTCTGCGGGTCACCAGACATACTCTGATATTCATTCTTGGTGCCGTCCACGCCTATGGCTCTTCCGCACTGCCGCGACAAAGCATGGCCTTCTATTTCATGTTGATGTCGATTTAGAAATTGTTCCACAAAGTTCACATCAAGAAAAAAGTAGTAGAGGGTCCATGATTTGTTCATTTAGTTTTCACCCTCCGCATTAGAGTGATAGCAAGAAGGAGATGATTTAGTTAATCAAAGAAACCATCAAAATAAATCCATACCAGAATATCATTGGATAACTTATCTATTTGAGTATGAGTTGGTTTTCAACTTTTGGTGGCACTCGTCACCACCTGCTAGAACCGGTTCCATCCTCTAAGTGGTCTGCATCACAGTACTTTTCTAAAGCTTCATTTCATTGTGATGTTGTGCCAATACTCCTCCCCATGCTCCATATAAATAGGAGTTGGGGAGGGTGGGTAACACACATGAAAATAATGAGGATCAATTGATTAAGTAACCTTCATATTTTCAATAGTATTGTTACTAAAAATTTAGTATTCAAGTCTTTTAATGTCATGACACATCGGTGGTCCCGCAATTGTCGCTTTTCCATTGGAGGAAAAGAAAGGAAGTAAATAAAATAACATCGGTATTTTATTATTATTTTAAATGTCAAAAATCAACCTTTTTCTCCCAACCTTCCATGGTCTAAGTGAATCCTCCCTTTAGAGAATCCCATCATTGTGGATTAAATGGTGTCCTCAGACTTTTAATCTGAGCACTGGTTCAAAAGTTAGAAAATGATTCCCATGCATTTTTAGAACGTACCATAAAAATGTCCAATAATTTAATAAAATTCACCCTCAACTCATTCCAATAGAGGTTCGGCTTCACCCAAGGGGAAAACGCCCCAAAAAACGCAACGGTACTCTCAGATTTTCTATCCGATTTACTGTTTAGATGTTGTGGATTTTAAGAATAAAATAATTGTTACATAATTATTTTATCTACGGCTAAAAAATAACATCCATTGTTGGCCTATGCCTGCCAATGTTAGAATCTTCATTAAGATAGGATACCCTCACATGATCAGTGGATGTCTCAGATTTTTTATCTGAGTCACCATTTTTGAGTTATAAGCATTAGAAAAATAAAATATCTTTATATAATTATTTTATTTATAGTTATTCCATTTTCTAGTTTTCTCACTAGAGGCCTACTCCGACAAAAATTATATCATTCCTATGGTAAACTGGTTATCCTAAACATAATGGTGCCCTTGGATTTCTGATTTGGGAACCCGTTTAAGAATTTTTCCACTTTTTTAGAAAAACTACTCATAGACACTAATTAAAGAATAACAAAACATCGACGGATAATTCTAGCCACTCCAGGACTCAGAATCGTGTGATGTCAAATTTCATGACATCAAAATTATCCAAAATAATTTTAAAAAAAATTATATGGAATTTACTTGTCTTTACATTCTCTCCACATTAAGGCCTTTCATCCTCGAAATCCAAAACAAAGGAAAATAAAACAAATGAGGGTACTAAGCACAAATATGAGCCTCCCCCTTCTGTTTTCTCTCCAAGAGGTTCTTGTGCTGCACAAAAGTCTCACCAGAGGGATCATCTATCCCCAAAGGACTCACACATATCGATCCACTATCTCCACTAGAAACATTATAAAAGTTTCCCCATTGTCGATGCCCAACTTTACCTAGTCAATAACATGTGATAGATGATGAACGTACCTTCTCAGCTATTACTCCTGGAAATCATTTTGCACCCAGTGCATTTGTGGGTGAAGAGCTAGATGGTACACCACCACTCCTACTCTGCTGAGGATATGGAAAGGTCTGATGAACCTCATTGATAGTTTTCCACCCTGGCCGAATCTCTGCAATTCTCATCGGGGTGCGACCCATAGAAATACAAATCCTCCCTCCTCGAACATCAAGTGTCTCTGTCTCTTATCATCATAAGACTTATGTCCACTCTGCATAGTGTTCGCTTGCTAATAGGTGAGGCATCATGATACAAACTCTGCCACTTCCTTCTTCACCCCTGACCACTAGTACTGATGTTGGAGGTCCTTGTCTATTTTTACCACTCCTGGATTTACCACTAAAGGGGATAAATGGAACTCCCTAACACCTCCTCCTGTAGCGTCACTGATACCATAATGCATCCTCTGAAGAGAACGAAATGCTCTCACCTTATGAAAATCCATCAGGAGACCGTCCTGAGGATATCTGAGCATGTAGGGACTCTTAGTCAATGTCCTTAATCTTTGCCTCCTGAACACGCTGATGAATTGGGGGAGTGACAGTCATAGATTAGAGGTAACCTTCTCAATAATTATCCACAAAGGATATCTGCAGTGTGACTAGCTGCTCAGACACCTCACTCAGCACCTGTAGGCCAGAATTCCAGCTGAGTGTGTCTACTACAACATTCTCCTTCCTTGTAGTATAGACTATCTCAAATTTATAGTCATAGAGTGACTTTCGCCATAGTTTTTGTCTAAAGTTCAGGTCTTTCTTAGGAAACATATACATTAAACTCTTGTGATTAGAGTAAAATGTAAGTAGTCCACCCATCAAGTAGTGCAACAACATCTTCTGTGCAAATACCATTAATGCGGACTCCAGGTCAAGGGCCGCGTAGTTCTTCTCATTCTATCTCAACTTCCATGAGCCGTAGGAGATCACTTCCCACACTTGTATTAGAAAACAACCTAGTCTGGTCCCTGATGCATCGCAGTAGACTACATACCCAACACCCTCTTTTGGTAGCCTCAATATGGGGAACTTTTTATTCTCTATCTCAGCTCCTAAAAGCTCTGCTAACACTTCCCCATTCATAAGAAAGTCTCCCCCTTCTTCATTAAATCTGACAAGGGTGTTGCTACCAAGGATATGTCAGGTAAAAATATCTAATAGTACTCAACCAAAACATTAGTCCCTCTCCCTTTGAGGAGGTAGTCCTGGAAACATATTTTGTAATGATATCCCCACACTTTACCATTGCTGTTGAGAACTGAAAACTGAAAACACCTACTTCTATGAGGGTTAGGTCAACTGACTCAAAAGTGATCAGTTGAACCCTCCTATGCATTAGTTTATCCTGTGCTACCTGGGTTTCCTTTTTCACCAACCAAGGAAAGCCTCATTCAAAATTTGTAGATATACTATATCCTTTTTTCCTAAAATAGTCAATCTGATTATGAACTATGGATGTCCAGTCCATCCCCAAACTAACGTCGTAAGGCCTTGATGCTACCCCCAAGAGATTCCAACCAAAACTCACACCTCAAGGGCCAGATCACACCATCATCATATGTGTGATTATCAAATCTCCTCCAAATGGTATATTTAGGAATAAGGGTCAAGTCATTGGTTTATCCAAAAACACTTGGTCTTGAAGAAGATTTAAGAAAAACTGGAATGATTGGTATCTATGTATATTAATATAGAAACTAGTAGTAGAGACAGATCATTCCTCCAATCATTCATGGATCCATTGCGTCACACTCCTTGACCGCATGCAGCTACTCCCTTCCCCTGTCCTCTAGCACCTTAATCCTGGTGAGGACCACATTAGTTTGGTGGTTGTAATAAGATGAAATTTATATCACCTCATGCTGCTCTCATATCTCCTCTACCACCTCTTCTTCGCCAAACATTAATCTCTCTCTATCACTTCCTCTTCCAAAAACATTTTACATTCCCAAGTCTCTGATACGGGAATTAGTTTCCTGAATTACCACTGCTAACAATCACTGGCTGTATCCGCTCCGGAAAATAAAATTCGACCTCAAAGGCTCTCTCTAAAATGCTAACTTATGTAATAATACATAGAGGAATAGTGTTTTCTTAGATGTCCGTAAACTCCCCTAACTTGAAGGTCTATGCCCTGAAGCATTGACCATACTATATTCATCATGTACCTCGGATGGTCAGTACGCCTCAATGAATACTCATCTACCAACATGTTTTCCCACCAAAGCTGTAGAAATTATTGGGAATACTCACCCATTAGATTTTTGTGGAAAGATAACCACTTATCTTAGGAAGGTTCTCAATATTGTTCAATTACAATTCACCTTTCACAGGTTTATGGTAATCAAAACCATTCCATCATCCTTCTAATCCATGTAAAATTCTCTCTACTAGCACCACCATCTTATCAGATGGTGACCTAGAAAGATAGAAACATGACCACCTCCTCATGATATCCCATAGAAACCTATGATTCTGACTCGTCTAAAAACCTGAGGGGTATCTAATGATGAAACATGTGTCAGGAACTCAGCCAGCATGTGTCTTGTACTGGTACCGCCGGTTGTAACTGCTGACCAACGAGTAATGATATAGCAAGTACACTACCCGAAGGTACCATCTCAGAAAACGGTCTATGTACCAAATCCTCATCACTATGTGGACCATCCTCATGGTCATGCACTGATAAAGACTAGATGCTAGGATCACCATCTGATCTGCTGGTGTCCCAACTAGGTCGGAAACTGTAGTCACGGCCTCCAGCCTATTCTCAGGTGCCTGGGGATCATTCTGGCCTCGAATCCTCAAAGGAAACTACCACTATAACTTGGGCCATGCACTCTATCGGCATGCACGATACACTAGTAACATCTATTGCTGATCCATACATAATCACTAAAATGATGATCTACACCGGATCACTCGGTTGGCCTTCATCATGTACTTTATCAGGAATCCTAGCTAGTTGTCTACACGGTGACATCCTGATAAGGAACAGGAGTTCCACATTAATTAATTTATACGTGGTGAGAAAACTCAATGAAATAATAATAAAAACATTTAAAAACACATTCAATCCGTGTTTTTGTGCAATGAGTTAGAAATCAGAATTCAGTGTCCTAGTGTATGGATACATCATCCTCTGCATGAAAACTGGATTCCCCAAACTAAAAACCAAACTCAGAACACATAACACTATCACCACATTGAAAAGATCAGATTCGTAGTTCATTGGTAGAACTGACCCCTCTAATACCACTTTTTCACGACCCGTCCCCTAGGGCTCATGCCGTGACTACCCCAAACCCTCCTCCCATTGGCCAGGGGCTGGCAATAAGCACCTAAAAGGTGCATCCCTTTAATGGTAAGGGATTTCCTTTAAACCAATAAAAACACACAATCCATGAACACAAAATGAAACAACCACGAAGTAACCTGTTGTTGTAAAAAGTGTGTTGAAGGCAATGTGGTGCCGAATACCAGCCCAACTGAAAAGTACAAGTACAAATGAAAAGGGAAAAAACCCCATGGATCATCCACCGAGTATCCTACATGAAGGGTCGGTACAGAACATCTCCACAACACTCCACATCAACCCATATACTCCATGTACTACCTGGTCCTGGCTCCCCCAAGTCTCAACCCATCAACTCATCATCTTCACAATACACAACAAGGTGTGGTTGAAGCCCGTGCATGGGTGAGTATAACAATACTGATTAAGGACCCTGAGACCCCCAACGGTGCCCTAGAGTTCCAAAAAAAGATACCAGAAACCACGACCTCGATCACAATGAACAAAGAAAACATCAACTCTTCTTAGGTATATTCCCATACATATACCTATGTTATCAGAATATACTCGTCTCATACATGAGGAAACATAAGGCTCTAACATCTAACCCATTAGCACAACTGATCCATAAGGGAAGAATACCCAAAAAATAACACCATAATGGTAACACCACACAGGTGAATGTACCACAAAGGTAACACCACAAAGTTAATACCATGAAGGTAAAAGTACCACAATTGTAACACCACGAGGGTAGAAGTACCACACAGTTTACACCACGAAGGTAACACCATAGAGGTGAAATTACCAAAAATATAACATCACGAAGGTAGAAGTACCACACAGGTACCACCTAGAAGGTAACACCATGAAGGTGAAATTACCACAAAGGTAAAACCATGAAGGTAAAAGACATAGATCACACTAGGTATATAAGTATAGCATAGACGTAAAGATGATTAATCGAGAAGATAGATCATCTTATTCTTTGGAGAGGAAGTGCTACTGACGATATGGAGTCTGACCCACGTAAGATAAATAGGTACTAAACCCCAATGGCCCACAATGGATCTGACCCACATAGGATCGGTGTTGACCAACACAGGATCAGTTCTAACCCATACATGATCACTCGGTACTAAGATCAATATGATCTGTCTCCAAGATCTACCTCACTGTTAGCCACTAGATTTGTGCTCATAGGAAGTTTGGGAGAACTAATCCTCAAGACATCAGTCACACCTAAACCACCATGAAGTTCCAAGAAAATGTATCCCAAAGGACCTCCATGTTGTAAGGGTTCCAACGCGACAGATGGTGCATCGATCGATCGTCCTGTCTGTGAGAGATGGGCACTTTTGTAAAAAGGGAATGGTTGGATTCAAGTCTGATCCAACCCTGGTTACACGTCAAACTCTGACAAAACTCACATAGAGTATCTCAAAAGTACTGCCTTGTCACTAGGGTCTTTATTCCATAGATGGTGCATCAATCGGACGCCAAGTCTGTTAGTTACATTTATTTCCTTGAAACGGGGGTGATTACACCTTGGTCCGACTTGGCTCAGTCTGGCTCACTAGAATATGCAAAAGGGACCTCTTCCTAGAAGGGGTCCCAATGCCACTAATGGCGTTTCCACCAGACACTTGGGTCATCAGTTACAGGCGTTTCTTTATTCAGGTAGCAATTTGGTCTGGGCCCGGTTCGACATGGTCAAACCGGCCCGACGTAATGGGTCTCGGGGTCTGCCTAACCCCGCTCATGTCCATCCCACTATGGTTCGTCCGGGTTCACAAGGTCCATCCCATTGAGATCAGACAGGTTCAGTTCATGGGCCCAGGCCGTAGTGGGCCTGGCCCGCTGGGTGGGGCTTAGCCGACCTGCACTGGCCCGCTGGGGGGTGGGTCTGGCCTGCTTTGCCAGCCCGCACTGGCTCAGTTTTCTAGAAGGTGGACCACCACTTTAGTTGGCCTCGTGGTTGCAGGGATGTTTCACCAAATCGGTGCGGTGCTGCCCCACCGTATTACTCAGTGGGCGATTTGGCTGACCAGGTTCCGCAAAGGTAGCACGGTGCGAGCTGCACCGTGCCCTCCTGCCGCGGCTTGCTAGCCGCGGCTGTGGCCACTTCCACCAGCGGTTCCTCTAGAGGCCACACAAGTATCACTCGGCAGGCTCGGGCCGGTTTCCCTTTGCTATCTTTTTGCACTTTTGCATGCCGAATTCCACCATCTTCGGCCAGTTGTCGTGAGTCTCCTCTACCAACTACCGGCCGCCACTGGCATGGCGCACCGACGTTGTCTTCCACGGGTCACTAGATGTTCTTCGGTGTCTGTTCAAGGATCAGTCTGTGCCTACGGCTCTTCAGTGCGGCTGCCGATATAGCGTGAACTTCTATTTCATGTTGTCATCAATTTGGAAATTGTTTCCCTAAGTTCATTTTGAGAACGAAGAGATAGAGGGTCCATGCCTTGTTTATTTGGCCCGTGCCCTCTGCATTAGGTTGATAGCAAGCGGGAGAGGCTTTAACTAATCAAGGAAAACTTCAAAATAAAACCCCAACCTCAAGATCTTCGGAGAACGTCTGTGTTTGAGGATGAGTCGGTGTTCGTCATTTGGTGGTTCTCTTTACCACCTTATAGAACTAGTTTCTTCCTTTAAGTGGTTGGTGTCATAGTACATTGCCTGATCTTCATCTCTTAGTGAAGTTGTGCCAATAAACCTCCCCATGATCCATATAAATTGGAGAGGGGGAGGGTGAGTAACGCATGTGGAATTAATGGGGATCAATTAATTATGGAACCTTCCAAATTCCAAATGTTTTGTTACAAAGAACTGAGGAGTCAAGACATTTAATATCTTGACATGTCGTTGGTCCTGCCACCACATCTTGTTCATTAGAGTAAAAGAAAGAATGGAAATAATATAACTTTTTTATATTTTGTATTCGTTTAAATATCCATAATCTATCATTTTCTATATAAATCTATGGTAGATGTGAAGCCTCCCTTAAGCGAATATTGGCAATACAGATTCAATAGTGCCTTTATATTTTAATTGGAGCTCTAGTTCGACATTTACAAAATGTTTCTTGCAGAAATACTGAACGTACATTAAAAATGTTCATTAAATTATTTGCATTTACCCTAAACCCACACTGGTCAAGGCTAGGCTCCTCCTAAGGGGAAGACGCCCCAACGAACTCAATGGTACTCTAGGATTTTCAATCTGAGTTACCGTTTAGAAATAACAGATTATATTAAGAAAACTAATTGTAACTTAATTATTTTTTTACGCCAAGAAACTAACTTCAATAGATGGGAGACAATGGCCAATGTTAGTATCTTTTTGAAGAAAACATACCCTCACAAGCTCAGTGGTGGTCTTATATTTTTAATCCAAGTCACCATTCTTGATTTACAAGGATTTGAAAAATAAAATAACTTTATTTAATTATTTTATTGAGGATTATTCCATTTTTGGGTTTTCTCTCCAGAGCCCTGTCCCGACTAAACTGATGTCACGCCTATGGTAAACCCACTATCCTGATTACAACAGTGCCCTCAGATTTTTGATCTGTCTCTTATTTAAGAGTTATTCAATTTCTTCAGGAATACTTCACACACACTGTAATTAAAGCATAACAAAATTTTGACGGATCATTCTGGGAACTCCAGTCATAAAAAATGCATGTCGTCAGATTTTGCAACCTCATTATAAACTAATATATTTTAAAACGATAAAATATTTGTAAGTTCGTTGTCTATACATCCATGAAGATACTTTCAAGAAAACATCATTTTCATCATGAAATTCCAAATACATCATTCGGTAATCATCATAACTCTTTTTCCTAAATTGATCATCCTTGAGATGGTTTTGATGAGTATACCTTTTATATTGTTTCCAACACAAGTTATGGGCCAACATGCTTCCTTTCACCAACTTCATCCCTATATTTTGTTGTACGACATCACTTTCTATAAAATGTTGTGTATGGTTCCACTTAAATGCTTGAGAGGAAACTATTATTCTAGGAACACTCCACCAAATGTAAATACTGATCCAACGTACCATGAAAATAATTTGATCATGATCTAGACAAGTTATATAATGTTTTTATTGTCCATTCTAATTTCCTGTAGGTTTGATGGTTATATGTAGTACTCAATTGAAGAACAATATCCAAATATTTTTTAATAATTTTCTATAATTTTATTTTAATCATGGATCATGGTCATACACAATTCAGAGAGGTCCTCCATGAAGTCTCTCAACATTATTTTTATATGTTCCTACAATGTGCTCCAATGATAAATCATCCCTTATATGGAGGAAATGATCCGATTTCATATGTCAATCCAAAATTACCCATATTTCATCATTAATCCTTGAATTATTGGGAAATACAATTAAAAAATTCATGGTGATGTCATCCCATTTCCATGTAGTAATAGGTAGAGGTTTCATGAATCCTCTAGGATGTTTTTGTTCAAGCTTCACTTATTGATAGACTAAACTACTTGATACATAATTAGAAATTTTTATCTTCATGATGGTCCACTATAAATGTTCATTCAAATATATATACATCATTGTGATTCCAAGATGTATAGAGAAATTAGATCTATGGGAATGATCCAATAATTCCCTTATTATCATGGGTATTGGTGGAACAAAACGTCTTTTCCCAAACATTAAAATTCCATCTTTACACACAAAGTTATCCATCTTCGCATCCTTCACAAAATTAATTTTTTCCTGAATTTTCTCATCATCATGATGAGAGACTTTAATTATTTATAATAAACATGTTTGAGAATAAAATTGAAAAAGTATGGAGGTTTCAACTTTACTGGTAATTCTCATTTCCATTGTTACTATATCCACAAATATAAGATCCCATTCAATCCACATTTTGTTTAAAACTCGATGCTCCTTCCTAATCAGTGCATAACCTAACTTATTTTATTTTCTAAGGTGGTAGTGTATGGAACAATCATAATATTTGAGTAGTTAGAGTGATCCCCATTTCATTATGTTGAGTTATTTCTATGGGAATAGACATTTCAGACTCTTTTGATCCATATATATCTCACATCACTCATGATTGTGATAGTGTCTCTATAATTTTAGAGAAACGATCATGTAAGTTAACTCAAGAAAATTTATAGGATAGTTTTTTTCAGGAATTTTTAACTACATCGATGCATGGGAAATAACTCTATCATTATATAAAAGGTCACAACCATGTCCTTTATTTGATGCATCACTATAGATCACAGACCCATCATTCCCGAATGACAGTTTCTAGATCAGATCATTCATTAATATCTTCTTCAATTATTTGAATCATTCCCCACATTATTTTATCCATGTGAATATAACCCCATTGCGTGTAAGCTTGGTCATTGGTATGTCTAAATGAGTGATGTTCTGAATGAAACACTGATAATATACTACTAATCCAATAAAACATCGAAACATAGATATTTTCATTGGAGTATGCCAGTCTTGAACATCCTTTCACTTAACATGATCAAAATATATTCTATCCTTAGAGACAATGTTCCCAAGAATGAAAACTGATTGAAGCCAAAACTCACACTTGATAAATTTCCCATATAATACATTTCTTAAAAGAGTATTCAGAATGGTGAAAATGTTAATTTAATGATCTTCATATATTTTGTAGTACACCAAGATATCATCAATAAATACCACCAAAAAATTAAACAACATAATCCATAAATACTCTATTAATTAATCCCTGAACAAATGAGGCTGCATTAGTCATTTAAAAAGGAATTATTGTATACTCTTAATTCCCATACCTAGTTTGTAATGATATCATTGGAATATATTCCTTCCTCACACTCAACTGATGATATCCAGATAGAAGTTCAATATTTGTAAAATATTGGGATCTATGAATTTGATCAAATAAATCATTAATCTGAGGAAGATGATACTTTTTCTTTATCATAATAACATTTATATTCTTGTAGTCAATCACAACCTCATAGATCTGTCCTGCTTCTTGAAGAAAAGAATAGGGCTTCCCCATGGAGAAACACTAGGGAGGAAAATCCATTTATCACCCAATTCTTATAGTTTTTTATTCATTTCTGCTAACTCTATAGTGACCATTATATGTGGAATCGTTGATATAGGTCGTGAACCTAGAATTAAATCAACATAGAACTCAACTTCCTTCTCTGGTGAATGTCCTAGAAAATCATTTGGAAACACGACAACATATTCTTTCACAATAGGTACATAATTTATTTGAACATTCCTTTCCTCTCACAAAGATATTGTGTTCTCTACCTCCCCAACAATTGAATTTAGTTGAGATAATGGGGGTGGATCCAGATGATAATCAGATGGTGATGTTTTTTCTCTAAAGATAAGTGAGTATACTATGTTCTCAAAAAATTGTAACCTCTTTTTTATTGAAATATATTTTTGCATCATAATTTAAAATCCAATTCATACTGATAATTATATCAAATTAAATCATTCTTATGATGATAAGGTTAGAAACTAAATCATGTTTATGTGTCATAAATAGGATTTACTAACACTTCATTGATGCAATGATACATCCCTTAATGGTTTTGACTGAAAACTAATTTAATAAATCAAATTGGGAATATAAAGTATTCCTAGAAAATTGGATATATATGAATGAATTTGATGATTCAGAATCAAATAAATAATTGGATATGTTTGAGGAAAAAATAAAAGTACCTACCACCACATTATTTGGAACTTCAATATCAGTATTTGTGATCGCATAATCTTTGTCATTATCCCTTGTCCTTCTTTTTGGAAAATTTACTTTATGCTTTGGACAATCATTTTCATAATGTTACACATCCTTGTAATAGTGTAATCGAACATTGGAGTCTTCTTTTTTCCCCTTACAATCCTAGGATAGGTGTTGATGTGTGTCATCACACAAGTATCACAGGGTGTAAGGTCAACCCTTCCCTTTTTTCTCATTTATTTATTTCTTTTTCCAATGTTTTCATTATCCCTGTTATTCTCATTATTTACCATAAAATCATAAGACTTAGAGTGATCCTTTTCTGTTTTGATAGAAAATGTGACTATATCTTCATATGATGAGAAAAAATAAGAGACTAGATCTCTTTGGGGTAATGGTTTTAAACCATAAAATAATTGATCAGGATTTCTCCTTTGATTTTGTACGTATTCCGTGGAATGTATTATTATCCTTGTAAAGATAGATTCATACTTTTATACATTAGCATCCTATTTTTTCCTTAGATTCAGAAACTGCCTTTTCATATATACTCGATGTTCATGAGGGAAGTATTTTTCTAAAATATTTTCTTCAAATACCTCCTTTACATTTCTTATATTTGTTCATACTCCATTGTTTGTTTGAATGAAAAACCACCACTTCTCCGCATTTCCAGAGAGAAGATAATCCACCATGAAACCCTTATATCTTTAATTACATCCTAAAGAATGAAATATTTCTCTAATGAACATATACACTACTCCTATACAAATGGGTTTTTTGTCCCATTAAATAATGGGGGTTGTTGTAGCTTAAAAAAATCTAATATGGCTCATCCACGTAATTGATATGGATGCTCCATATGAGTATGGTTATTTTTCATAACTTAATTCAATTGTCCAAGTATAGTTATAAGTATCTCAGTACCAGTCATAGCACTAGAGACAACATCATTATCTTACAATAAAGGGAAATCCCTATATGGGACACATGCTTCATGTGGTTTTCATTCCTTCAACTATGATCCATTTTTAAATAATTTAATACACTAGATTAGGTTATTCACCATAATTTATAATATCAACATAGAAAAATACATATCATAAATTTAAATTGTATACTCATATAATCTCATAATCATAAACATGGATTTATTTAGGGAAAATTTTCATTTAAATCCTTCATAATGGATTGTAATGAAATAGTGAATTATCCTGAGAATATCCCATGTGAGTGTCAAGCCATGTGAAAAGTGATGCTTATTTTTTTGTACCATGATACCCTGAGTAAAGCCCAGAACACATTTTTAGAGTTTTTACTCCAAGTTATATATGTGAAACAACAAAATCCACTTGTTGTATCCAGATAGTTATGTATTCTCTAGAACAATTCTCATAATATATTCTGTACTAAAATTCATAGATGTTTTTTTATATTTATCCTCAATATTCATCTTTGGGTATTATTCCCTAATCTACATTTTCTAAATCCAGTTTCTTTGTTTTATACTTAACTTCCTCTAATACCAATAGTAATGACCCGACCACAGTTTCTCAAAGTCGATGCCATAATTCATTGAATTAGCAATATTACATTAATTTCATATACTCAAGGGATTAATGGGTTAGTAGTTTTGGAAAACCAAAAACATAACTAAGTTCAATATTAAAACTTGGAAGTAAAAAAATCGCTATAGAAAATCCTTTGACAACATCCATAAATCATAGCCTATCCATGTATGTCATTCATAAAACACCTCTTCTTGTCCTGTGAAAATGAAACAAAAGAAATTTGTGATCTCAAATGATCTGTATGGGTATGAAATAAATTGGAAGATATCATAAATATAAACTTTAGTCATGGTGAATAACTAAAAACACAAGCCTTTAAAATAAACATAATCACGTTATGGATGGAATAATATCTGAATATATAATTCCATAATGAAGTGTAATCATGAGTATTCTACTAGTCGAATAACCTCATGAACATTCAATTACTAGTTTTATAATTATGGAATGAATAATTACATACATCATAACCATACTGTCAAGAAATCAATGCAAGACCATAAATAACAATTTTTTCAAGGCATTGTGCCAAGACAATAGTTTGTCTCATTAGACCTACAGATGCATAGAGGGGTTATAGTGGGGCCCACTAATCACTTTATATGTAAAACGAATTCCTTCTATTAATGGGTATAAACATAAAAATATATAAATTCATATTGAAACTAACATATTAATTGAATATAACATACCTTTAACATTAAGCACAAATAGAAACCATTTGGAGTAAATTGGTGAATGGTCTTAATATAGCACTTCAATAGTCAAACTAATCAGAAACCATTAAATTAATTATGATTTATTATATCATAAAATTTTAATCACAATAATATATAATAATAAATATGATTTTTGAAGTAGGTGATGATACACATTTGAAATCATCGAGTAATTTTTGAGATAAATACACTTTTACTTTGAAAAGGAGATTTATTTTAGAAAAATATTTGTATAAAAATAGAAATTATGTAAGATAGTATTTTCATAATAATATGAGTTATTTTATAAATATATTTTTTTATAAATATAGATTATATAGTTCCCTTGATTATATGTACAATTTTGAAAAATTCCCTTAAATCAGGTTTTTTATTTCGGGAAGAATTTATTAAATATCCTTTAAAAACATATAAAAAACAATATATAAAATTAGTATTCCAGTTTTTAATCCTATTTAAAAAATTATAACGGAATTTATGAGTAGTAAATATAAATAAGAATTTAATTTGGGTATGTTGTGAATAAGAGTAACCCAAATGAGGAATAAGGTTTTGGTTAAAAATCCCTAACCTTGCGTCTGATGGTGTTCTTCACTTGATTTTAGTATCCTGGAAATCTACATTAAATTCAATAATTTTTATTTCTAGAAAATATTCATTAATTAATTGATTTATTATATCCTATTTAGGTTTATTCATGTCCTTCATGATTGTTTTAAGAGGTTCAATTTATTGGTTTTTGAGCGTTTTCATTCTTCATATTCATGACCGGTTTACTAATATACATGTTGGGATAAAAATGTAAGATGATAATGGTTTTCTAGAATAAGATTTGTATTATATTTTTTATATTATCAAATATTACATGTTTATTAAATTCATTTGGTTATTTAGAGTCAAGATGAACCATTATATATAATATTAATGATAATTGTTCGGGTTAATTAGCGGTTTTTTAAAACAACAAACACATTTTTGATTTATAAATTAATATCATTTGTTAAAAAATATTACAGAACATTATATAAGTTATAAAACATAAATTATAGACTTCTTAAAATATCAAAATGGTTTCATGTCCATACTGAAATATGATAATATAAATTGAACAATGGTCATCCTTGAATGTTTTAAATTAACACATCTCAGATGGTTTTTTCATTTCTAATATAAAAGAAGGGTAAATAAGAGAAGATGATATGTTTTTTCATTTTCAAAAAAAAAATCCAGTTTTTTTTATGTATTTATCAAATCATTTGGATGAAATGAGGTGAGGAATGAAACAGAAAAGAAAGGAACTTGAAAAGAAAAGGGAAGTTGAGAAACCCATTGTAAAAATTTGGAATCCTAACGTCGTCACTTAAAAATTCATATAATATTTTGATGAGAGAAAAATGGGTATATCATCATTAAAAAATAATATGGATACTATGTGGGATATGTAATGACACATCCCAAAATAATCCAATTTAAATTAAATGAAAATAACATGAAAAGATTTCTGGAATAAGGGAAGGGAAGTTGATTCCCTTACCTTGTTGAGTAACTCCTAAAACCTGAAGGTTTGGACATTTGGGGATTGAGGAAACTTAGGGAGACTCATAGGGTGGTAAAAATACTATGTATTCTATGATGATGAATTTATAATGAAAGAAATAAAAAATAATGGGAGTGAATTTATAGTAAAAGAGAGGGAGTATTTTATTAATTTCAATGGACACGTCATTAGTGGTATTTGGAACAACAGGGGAATTCCCATGGTATTTTCCCATGTTATTATCCTCTTGGAAAACCTCATATCATATTTTATTTTATATAAGTTGACCATATTTATATATTAATTATTACATCATTATGATTCAATTAATCACACAAAAAACTGAAATCTATTTTTTAATATTCTAGAAAAATTATTTTTTTTATAAAATTCCCATAAATTTAGAGTAATCTAATATAAATGTTCTAAATTCAAAAATGAAATCCATTTTTTGAAAATAATTTTTTTTAATTATTTTTAATTTAATGTTTAAATAAAATCATAATTTATTTGAAAAACAATAATTTTAAAACAATAATTCCTCTTAAATCACCTTAAAAATTAATCAAAATCTCACTAAAATATAACTATGAGATAATAAAATAATAATATGATTTAATATTCTTAATGGCCATATTACTGTTCTTATAAGTATTCATTAGGTTATGTTACTATTCGCTAAATATTATGTTTGTCTTCTCAGACTCTAAATATCTTACTGAATGCAACTGTGTATGTGAGTTTTTCGAAATTCAAATCCCAGAGGTGGAAAATTATGTTTACAAGCTTGGTTATAATAGAGTGGTGTTTTATAGAGACTCAATATTTCATTCATTAAATATTAATTTTATTTATAAATTCTTGTGTGGTTACATTTTATATATGCCTTTATATGAAGCCTAGTCCTTTGGGGAGCATTCTGACGTGTGGATTCCCATAGAGGATATGATATCTGGTTTCCAGAAGATGGTTTGAAATGTTAAAACATTCTTATTTGAGATCCTATAGATATATTTTTTTTACATTTTTAGGTAGTGTGGTGTTGGGAAATGACTGTTCTTGGTGTATATATTTTTTTTTCTTCTATGATTGGTATCCACCTAGGGGTTTGGACCTAGTGACCTTTTTAGGTGAATCTAATTTTGCAAGTGGTGTCATGTAGATTTCAAGGGTGACCCATGAGAGTGTTCATCTAGGTTATGGGTGATTATGGTTCTATGAAGTAATGAGGGATGATTTTACTTTTGAAAATTGATTAGGAATGGTGCATCCATGTATGAGGTTTTGGAACTTATGGCCTTTTATTTTGAGAGATTGTGCATAATTTAAAATGTTTCAACAATGTGGTTTGTTTCTAGAGGGGAAGGTTCATTCAGGTTCCATGCTTAGGTAATGGATGGAAAAAATTTGTTCCTCATGGCACTTTGATGGATTGGGATTACTAGAGGTGCTCAAGGGTATCGGGTTCTTGGTGTGTAGGTTTTCATTGGGTGATGACTGTACATGTGAGGTATTCTTTATTTGTTAATAGTTAGAGGAACATGGTTATGTATGGTTTAATTCAAGATGGTTAACACTAGGAGTGATGTTTCTTTGACGTAACATGTTGTTTTTGATAGAATTTCTGGTTAGGTGATAGACTTGGTCATCTATTTATACATTTAGATGAGTGTTATGAGATTGTAGATGATCTTAGTAGAACATTTGAATGAAACTCTTGTTTTGAGTGGTTTATAAAGTTGATTTGCATTAGTGACTTTCATTTGGATTTAGGAAGTAACAAGGGTTATCTACATTGGGTGTGATGGGAAAGAGAAAGTGATTTAACTAGTGGATAGGTATTATAATTGAAGGATTCCAAAATCATGACTCCCTTGAGTGGGATTTGAGTATTTTGTTTGGGTTTAGAAATAGCATGTATTGGATAAACCTTAATGTCATCATGGGGGAATGAGTGTGTCGAGACATTCTATTTCATTTATAGTATGATAAAAAACTATAAAAGTGTATTCCTGATTTAATTTAGATGATATAACATCCATGAGGAGTCTAAGAACAAATATTAATTTATGTGATTCTTATAGGTGCGGAGGCAGGGTAACTTTAGATGGGTTTGGAATGTCCCTACAATGATTTGTGACAATGAGAATGGATGAGGTTTCCATTTTATTCTTCAATGAAATATTAGTTTACTCTTAGTTGGTGATATATTTACTAATATCATTACATCATCAAATGTACACTAATAGAGAAATTGTTATACACCGAGCAAAATAACTGAATTTTTTTATTTGATGGTTGGTATCCTTGGAGTTGTGCTCATGGAGTGGGGTAAGTGAAGGTATTTTGAGGGAAACTCATCATCAGCCATAAGTGAGTGATCTCATTCTTATGGATTGGATTTTGAGGAATGTAATGGGTTTCATTCTTATATTATAGTCATGGGTGATCATTGATGTTTTATTTTATCTCTCAGGTGAGGGGGATATAGACACAACCTATTCCTAGGTTAGTAGTGGTTCAATCATGGTCTAACATGGTTTACGTTTCTTGGGTGAGTCTATGATGATGACTTTCCTATGGTGGTGAGTTATTTATAGACAATAGAGGTGAAATAGATGTTCTGGAAGGGTATAGGGTATGTGGAACTATCATTGGATCAGTTATGGTGGCATTGAGATTCTTGTGAACAACATCAGAGGTGAGTTCTTAAATTCTTTTGGAAATGTTAGTAGGAAACCTGATGTGTTCGATGATTGGGTCACTTATTTATTTTAGGATCAAAGTGGTTAGGAAGAGAATCCCATGGTTCTTATGTCAGAGATTCATTGGTGGTATGGTTGGTAATGAGGGTAGTTTTTAGTAAGTAGAGGATATGATGGTCGAATCTCATTGGGGGTTAGGTATGGTCACTAGTGCAATTCTTTGGGTGGTTTTGGAATTCATCATGGTGTGTTATAAATGTGATAAGGTAAGGATTATATGTGATGATAGTGTGATCTATTTCCTTTTAGGATGATTCATCTTGGTATATACAAACTTTGGTAAAATTTAAAACAAGCTAGATTTTTATTATAGGATGAACTCTTAAGGAAAAGCTATTTTGTTCTTAGTTTACCCTTGGGTGACTATAATAAATCGTCCCAAGTAGGTTTAGAAGATGGGGATAGTTGATGTCGGTTATTCTTATTTCTCATGGGTGTTGTGAAGAATTTTTTTGGTACCATATTAGTAATGTTTTGGGAGCATGATTTTGAATTTCATTTGAAATTTTTCGATGGTGGAGATTTCAAGCATCATATGAGGATGATATAAGATGAAAACAATGGTGAGGATAAAAATAGCTCAAAAGAGTGGTTGGATGGTGACCGGATCAGTTAGTCAAATGGATGGGCTTGGGTAAGCACATTTATGGCGTTTTAGAATTCATAATGGTTGTTTTCATAGGTTTTGGTTAGTACATTACCTTGAGTTAGAGGATTAGCTTTGGGATTTTTCTGAAATTTACATAATGAATGGTGTTGTTTATTATAATTAGTGATCGAAATAAGCTAGGTGGCACACATGTATGACCATCGATACTTCTCTGGGAAGATATGTATTCTTTTGTTGGTGTTGTAAGATCTTTCATTTGGACATGAAAAATATTTATACGGATTTTGAACATTTGTTTAATGGATGAATATGATAATTGATCAATACTCTGATTGAGGTTCTGGGAGTATTAATTCATAAATGTAGTTTTTTAGATGATGAATTAGTCTTGAGAGTTATTTTGGATGTTCATATGATTTTTGGAGGCTTCACCATATGCTTTGAGGTTTTTAGATAATTATTTCTAGGTTGCATAGTTTGGGGTGAATAGTTTTAGAGAAATCAAATACCACATTTACTATTAGAAGGTTTTTATTTCATTTTTAACTGAACAAGTTTGAGTTTCATGTTTTAATCATTTTTGGGGGTAAACTATACAAGCCAAAATGATACAAATTTAATGTTTGAGGATGTTTTAATACATGTTGCATGTGCTACACATAGTTTCAGAAAACATTTCAACCTTATTACAGTGGGGTCTGGTACGGTTTGACCAACCATATTGACAAAAATTAAAGAAGGTTTGGGTTGGATAGTTCCAACCACATGGTTGGTGCATGTTTTTGAAAACCATTCATCAAATTTTTGTTGGTTTCCCTGGTATCATTAAATTGGGGGTTTTACCAAAATTTAACCTCCCACGTCATTAAGATACTCCTCCCTCTTATTCTTCCATTCATTGTACATGAACCGGTGGGTTACCAACCCTCTTCACCCCACTTAATCCCTTTTATTTGGTATGAGATAAAAATATTTATTTGGTAATTAAGAAAATATATATTAATCCCTATTTAAATTCTCTCCTTATATGGTTTACCCTCATTTTGGATGTGTGGGTTTCTGTATTTGATTATGATTCCACCAAAGCATTGAGGAACTGGCTAGTGATGATGGAGATTCTGGTCGTCTTGTGTAGAGGAGATCCTAATAAGAATCCAACATGTTGTTACTTAAGGCATCATTAATGTATAATAGCATATTGAACTTTATTAGTCTTTTCCTAAGGGATTAATTTAATTAATAATTTTAATGGAATCATCCTATAGGTAGTTTCCTATAATTGGTTTTGGCAATATTTTTTTCACCATCTACCCTGGCTTCATGGATTTTCATTCATAGTTGATCAATGTGGAAATTTTTCTAGCATTATGTAGAGTTCAGACTTGTTAATTAATTAATTTTAATTGTTATAAATAATTATTTTCTTCTTTGTGTAAGGATTGATATGAATGTTTATGGAGATATTTATTGGATGCCTATGAGTTTGAATGAGACAATTATGAGCCTATGGAAGGATTTCATACTCGGTAAATATTCTAGAAATCCAAAATATTGAGGTATATGGTCTAATATATTTACACAAAGTATTATTAATTTATTTTCATTTGAATATAATATGTTCTAAAAATCCCATTTGTGTGTATTTTCTTCCTTAGCTTACTTAATTATGTGTTTTGACATTGATTGTTACCTAAATCCTTCCACATACCACACTAGATCTATGGATATTTATAAGACTCGTTCTATGACCACCCATGGGGTGCACCGTTCCATGTAAAGGATGATGAGGGGGTTTGAACGGATAAAGAGAGTGGGTTATGAGCTTAACTATGTTTTGATCATTTTTTGTCTTGGTTGAATGGATTAGGTCTACTTGGTTGGACGTGGTGATAAATTTTTTAAAAATATGATGTAGGGATGATTTAGAGTTATTTTATGTGAAAAGAATTTAAGAAAAATCCTATGATGTTTTTGAAATGGTTTTAAATATGTGCATTGGGGTTTGGCCTTGTTTTTGGTGTCGAAGGGAGAAATAAATGTTTGGAAGTGGTTATTTATTTAATATGAGGTGTTGATATCCAGATGGTTTATGGAATGGGGTTTATAAATAATGTAAAATGATTATTTGAAATGAGTGTGTTTTTCATCATTTGGCAAACTAATTAATGGATATTTTAATGATTTTTAGGGGAGGGGAAGATTTTTATTTTATGCTTTGAAATTCTCATAGGTACTATGGTAAATGAAAATATTTTAAATTTGGTGTTTTTGTGGTTTCTATTTTATTGTAAATTCATGATGTTAAACCATGAAAGGTGTTTTTTATTGTAAGGTTTAAAAGTGTTAGTCATGGAAATTTACACCTATGGAAGGATATATTCTTCATGGATGTATGAATAATTGTTGGGTTGTTGGTTAGGACATTCTACATCATTGATTTTGATTATCAAACATGTCATTTTATATCATCTGTTGGTTTCCTAGGCTTATGATCAATACACTATTTTTTTATCATATACATAAATGTTGGATTGATTATACAAGATATATCAATTGTTTTTTTGATTATATTCATGGATATGGCACTCTAAATTAGTATTATGTGTTTTTTATATGGTTTAGGTCTAGACCGAGATTCCAAGAATGGTTGACACTGATTATTATATCTACCAAATATAAATGATAAATGAAAATTAATTTTTTAATTCATAATATGTATCAGCCTACACTATGATTTTAGAGGACTATTTTTGATTAATGAATCTTGGATCATCTGAGTGTTAACTTTAAACCTGAAATCTTATAGGTAATTAGATAAAACTCAATTCAATTTTATATGTATATTTATTTTTTATTTTAATAGTTTATTATTTCACTATTTACCTATATACACTATATTTTATATATTTTTAGACCCCATTGGTGCTTTCCTTTTGAGTAATACTCACACCCTACTTGGTTTTCCACTTCACATTTGTACTAAGAGCTACACATGAGGTCCTATGGAAACCTAGCTTTGGGTATCGGTTTTAGGGGCACCCAAACTCGTATGTTACATATGAAAGGGTTCCTTCATCTTTATAATGTTAGTGATTTAATGAATATAATATTTATTTGATATATACAATTTTTATAATCATTCATATGTGGAAGTAAAAGAAAAATGGATCGCATCACTTCATGGATGTGGTAATCCATGTGTACACGCAAGCAACATGTTCATTTCCCAATGCATGTGAGGGAAATAATTTAAATGATATATTATATATACATAAAAATAATAATTTCATAATTATCATATATAATCATTACTTTATTCTCTATAATCGTTCAACTTAATTTGTTGATGAAAATTGGTTAACAAATATATGTGGATATTGTAGTCCAAACATATGCATTTAATGAATTTTTAATTTTTAAAATGATAGAAATTTATTAAAAATTTGGATTTAATGTTATAAAAAACATATAAATAATTTAAATATGATAATTTAATAATTTTATGATATTTATTATTCATTTAGATGAGGTTTAAGGATAAAGGAACCTGAAAAAACATGGTAAAAATATTTACCTCTTCTTTTGGTACCTTCATTTATCATAATCTTTAATCCTTCTGGATGTGGTATTTTGATAAAATAAGAACCTATATGTTAAAAAAAATAGATTTTCAAAGATATTATTAATGGTTTTGGCTAATATAAGGGGCTCAAAATATGGATCATTGAAGAGAAGAGGTTTCCTTTTATAAGTGAGGTCAGTGGGAATCACTAAATTAATAAGAATATTTAAATATAATAATGAAGATATCATGGAAAAGGTCTACAAAATAGGATGAATATGGAATATTTGATGATATGGGTTTCAAATAAAATCAATAAATTATATTTGTAAAAATTATTATGTCATTTTATCCCTTATATCATTCGTTTAACCCCCTCATTCATCCTTTTTAACCCTTTCTATTGTGATAAGTTATTACCTTGGATACTATTTATTTTGACCAATAATTAAGTGTAACTCATTATGTAACATGAATTATGATAATTTATAATATTTAATCTATTTTAAACTATTCAATTCTTTGAATTTGTATAATGTTTTTTATATAAATTCATAAAATTGAATGAAAACCCATTTTTTGAAAATTAATGTTTTAATAAATAAATTATTTAATAAAAATATCATTTTTTATAAATATCTCCATATAATTAATTAGATTATTCTAAATCTGAAAACTTTTATTTGTCTTTCAAACCAAAAAAAAATTAAAATTTACCTAGTCAAAAAATGGATTAAAATAGTAAAACCGAGAATAGTTTTTATTTAAATAAAATCATTTCCTAAAAGGTCATAGAATTACACATAGATTCATAAGTACAAAAAAATCGTTTAAAATGAATTATAAAACAACATTAAATTATATTTTGTATATAAAATTATTTTAAAAAATTTTAATTCATTCTTAAATAATTTGAATTTTATATAGGAGACTTTATTGAAAAAGCTTCATTTTTCAGTACTCAGTAAAAAATATTATTTCTAAACAAAATTTAAAAATTTCACCCAAATATAATTAAAAATATTTTATTAAAAAATAATATATTTTTAATTAAATTATAATTATAATATTTTTTAATTTAGTTTTTAATCCAAATATTGATTTATGTTTAGTACATTATTATTTTTAGAATAATAAATGTACCAACTATAATTCAATCATAGGTGTTAAATTCACACCTTCAAAAATTAAATCCTCATAATTTCTAGAATTTTTCCTCATAATCAAATATATGTGTTTATTCATTATAAATTATATTGGTTCCCATGTTGTATATTTTATCTAATGATTTCTCCAATGTACCATCACCTACTGAGTCATCTGATTCTGCAACACTTGTTCTCTTGTGTGAGAAATTTGGATTGGTTGTTTAATGTAATATAAATAATTCTATATTTCATGTTCATGAAAGGCTTGTTAATGCATAGGTTTTTTAATTTAATCCTACAATAATGATATGTGAATCACATTTCTCACTTTATAGAGGTTTGGTGGGGTTTCTAAATAGAATGCAACGGTTCTAATTCATGCCAAAAATATCAAAAGCATGGAGGTGATAGGGACTTATATTCCCTTTTCTGTAAACATTATAATTCCATTTTCGAGAGATGACTTAATGAAAACATGGTCCCAAAAATTAAATTCAAAATCCTTCTATTTTTTAAAAATATAACTCTTTTTCATTTATTGGGATGCAATAAAATTAATTTAAATAGTTCTCCCTTTCATTTTTTCCCAACATGTTCAATGCCTAAATATTCCATTCACGAATTTCACAACTTGGTGTATATGGTATTTTAAAATATAATAATTCACATGATACAAATAAAATTCTTGAATAGAAGATATTGTTACATCAAAATTCTATCAAAGGTAAATTTTGATTCCACTTACCTTGAATTTAATGTGATAATGATTTAATAATGTCTTATATTATTGGAATATCCCATTCAAACTATGCATATATATTAAGAGAATATGTAGTGATAAAACCTAGCTCATTGATAAGATACTTACGAACAAATTTCTAAAACATTGATGTAAATTTTTGATCACAATTATATATAATCAAAATAATCGAAATATAAATTATCAAAACTTCATTGATGTCAAGTGTTCCAAGGAACTGAAGATTTATACCCTCTCTTATGGGGAGTAAATTTACGGAAATGGTAATGTGCTAAATAGTTATAAATATCACAATAGTTGGTTTATGAATATTAAGTTATCTATGGAAAAATTATATAATAATAACATCCAATTTCAATATTTGAATAGAGAAATATTTCATGACTCCCTTAGGATGATACTTCTCAAGAATTACTTATTAAAAAACCAATCATCAAGATAAATTGTCAGTAATTTTTCACATCATATTATCCAACCAATAATTTTATCTTAAATCCATATATATATTTGTACTATTATGTGTGAAGGGAAAATTGATAAATTTTATTGATCAAGTAATTCACTCTTAATCTCAGATGTTGATGGATCACATTTCCTCTTTCATATATTCAGTAGACCATCTTTATATATAGGGATTTCAAATTTCCCATCGTTCATGACATTAATTTTATTTAGTAAAGAGTTATTATTATGTTGGGATTATTAATAATCACTAGTAAAAATGGGGTTTCTAACATTTAGAAATTTATTTAGGTTTCCCCTTACTAAATTATCCCCATAACAAAAGTTATTAAATCTATAAATATATGATCTTTTTCAATCCTCAATTTTTTAGAAGTATATTATCTTTCCTACTCAATTCAAAAACCCCTTATTTTCCTCATCATGGTGAAAGTGTACTATGTAATCATAATACTTTAGTAGATACAACAATATGTGTTGTATTATGTTGATATCTACTTTTGAAAATATGTATAACATACTCTTATGATAGGTATATACCTCACATATTTTATCATTTATATAATTCAATGATATCTTTATGGAAATAATTATGACATCCAAATCAAGAACATGGTTTATATAATTTTGTTCATAGATCCTAAACTATCCTTATTTTTAAATAAAAACACTATCATTATGTGTAAGGATGAATTCAAGTCCTTTATTCGATGCACCACTATATATCAAAAAATAGTTCATTCCTAATAGTGATGTAAATAATTGTGTATTAACAAATATCCTCCTCTGTTCTATAAAAAATTCATTATAATATTGCTTATGTATAAACATAACCCATTTATATGTCATCATGGTTAATGGGTTTTCTAAATGGTTAAAAATTGAAAACAAATAGTCTATAGTAAGTCGATAATTCATGGAGAACTATAGAATTTGGTTATGTTCATTGGAATGAAATTTTCTTTAATTTCCATATACATCATAGGATTGACATAAATACTATACATAGAGAAAATATAGACAAGAAAATTTACTTCTTGAATCCATAATTCTCACTAAATAAATTTCTTATATAATTAACTCTTTTTGTGAGTTTCAAGAGTGATTTCAAATGATTTTTTTATTCTATAAAGAATTTTTCTTAAACCATGATATCATTGATAAATACCATGATGAAATTTTCGATATAATCAATGAATAATCTATTCTTAAGAACTAAAAAATATGGGTAGAATTAGTCAATATAAAGAGAATTATTATAAACACATAATCTACATACCTTATAAAAAATGCTTTCTTTGAATATTGTCCTTCCATACTCATAATTAATGAAACACAAAACAAATATCAATCATTTAAAAATACTAATATATTTCAAGTTGATCAAGAAATTTATATATGTAAATAATAGGATAGTTTTTAATTATATTAAGGGAGTTGATTTCCAAATAATATATGTAAAAACTCAATAAGCCATCATTATTCCTAAAAAAGAGGCTCTCTATAGTGAAACACTAGTGTAGATGAATCCTTTACTACAAAAAAAACTATAATAGTTTCTTCTATTCCATAAGTTACAACTTATGTTATTATATAATGTGTCTTGGGTTTTTCATCATCAATGAACTTAATAGAAAACAATCCTTACAATCAAGTGTATTTTTTTGTCAGATTTCAAGAAAAACCTCAATGTATTCTGTAACAATATATACATGTTTTATTATATGATTAACATTCCCATCCACATGTTATATCCAATATGTTTCTAAAAATAACTTCTTTAATGATAGATACTAGATATAGATCAAAACATGATCTAGATGATGAAGTATCACCTTCAAAGATAAGGTATTTCACACAACCTTCATGAATCATAATATTATTATCTTCGGAAATAAATTACATTATACATTCATGTTCAGTCCATACAAATGATTATATCAAATTCTAGCATTAGTATTAAAAAAATTAATAATACAGTATATATTGGTATCATAATGGGGATTTATTGACATATCATTATTTCATTAAGATATCCACTATCTGACTTAATTGAAAAAATACCTACTTTTCTTTCTTGGTAATTATTTAATGTTCATGGAAAATATGGAAGATATAAAATAATGTGGTGATCCAGAATAAAATAATTAATTTTATAAATTTGAGTTTACAATCGAATTACATACCAAAAAATATTTAATAACTTCAACTATAGTTTTATTAACAACATGGGTTCATCAAATGATTCATTTTTAATTATGTTTTTAAATTTTTATTTTTGTGAGCATACGAACACTGATGTTGAGATTCTAATAAAAAATAAAAGATTTTAAATAATCTGATGCATTTTTATTGGATGGGGATTAAGGCTCAGTGAGAGCCGTAGGGGTTCATAAATGTTTTAGGATCAAATGGACCCTAAAAATAATTTCATAAGGGTGTAGGTAGAGGCTCTACATTTTTTAAACTATTATATCTTTAGAGTAAATTTTTTTTTCACATTTATTGTATTGGATCTTGGTTCAGGAAACCATCTTAGGGGGTACATGGTCATGATATATGTCTCTATTTTTTAACATTGTGTGTTTATGGTCTATGCATGGTTTGAAAAACTATTTGTCCTATCCTATATGCTTTGTGAAACTTTGGTAGTTAGTGAACATAGTTGGAACACATTCTGACCACAAAATAGTCAGATCCAGGAAACATGATTAAGAGGGGGGGTCCCTTCTTATAGTGGAAATAAACTATTGGTGCATATTTTGGAAAAACCGTGTGGGGAAACTGTTTTGTTCATTAAAGGGTGGGAGGTTACAATTCTACCAATACATTTTTTGAGTTTTCATCTAATATATTTTATTATCAGTCACACACACAATAAGGAGAGATCAATAATTCATCCTCGCATAGGGATTAACCTCTTTCCTTCATCTGATTTATGATTTGAACATCGTCAGGTGGAATAATAGAATAATAGTAAGTCATTATATCTTATTGCCTATATTCTTCATTTATGACCACATGTTGAAGGATAAATCTATGGAATCAATTTTTCCCTATTTTCAAGGCCTTCTCCCAAGAACCTATTTTCCTCCAATATAGATTATATTAGAGTCTGTTATTTGATAATAATTTTCCTAGAAGACCATGGTATGTTGTGTAATCATTCTCCCTAAATAAAAAGGTGATATATGGTGCATTATTAAATATGATTTGAGGGGTTTTCAAGTGATACCATTAAAAAATTAATGACTTTTTAAATTATTTTAATTTATGTTGTGAGTTGACAATGGGTATTCTATATACAATTTATATGTGTTAAGTCGGGTATATGGATTGTGTATTGATAGGAAGGTTATGCTGATGTAAAAAATATTTAAATTAATTAATTGTGGTATAAATATTTGTGTTTTGTGGGAATATGATGAGAATGACCTAAGATATTGATGAGATTTCGATCACCAATAATGAATTGATGAGGTTTTTTAGGCTGAGGGTTTGTCCTAAGATACTTGGTTTAATGTTGATCATTGGGATTGAGGTGATGATTTCATCCGACTAAGGGAACCATATGTGAGACATGTAATTGTGCTGACCATCATGAATTTGGTGATTTGGATCATATATGGTGATGGATTTCTTTATAATGGTGTGCCTTGGGTATTTTTGTTGATTTCCACTCAATGTTGTTAGTTTATGTTTCAATTGGAATCTCATGCTGATAGATCGGACTCAGTTGAGGTGGTGGAGTCCTATGTAGTTATAATGGATTGTGTTATAGTGTAGACCATCCGTTATGGAGGAGGTTATCGACATAGATATCAAAGGGATATTTTGGTTGATACCATTGGTTGGGGGTTGAGGATTATCATTTATGTTAGGGGGTGATAGGCCAGGATTATTGGATGTATGATATCATCATTCCTTGAGATGTTGGGAAATAATGATTATGGTAATTTACTATTCATTGGGGGTGGATATCAACATTCCTTGGGATTTTGGTTTGATGAAAGTATTGGGACCTTTGAACATAAGTCCAAGGGACTTTTAAAGTATTTTTCGTGATAATGGTATGTCGTTGTATTCAATATGAATCTTCAAGTGGTATTGGTTGGAATTAGGGGTCGGGTGACATGATTATGGATGACATACAGAGGTACTTCTGGTATGTATGAAAAAGGAAAAATCATTCCATTTTCTTGCATTGGCTGAAGCAAGATAATTATTCCTCATGGCAGTTGAGCATGAATAAATCTGGTAATTTATTTTTATGCATCAGTGTTTTTTATATATATTTATGAGTTCATAAACTATTAAAATTAATTATGTAAGATATATGCATGTTGGTTGTGTCCAACTAAGTTTATACTCACACCCTAGATAGGCCCCTCAAGACAGGCGTTCACTTTATGTTTTTGAGATCATGTCAAATACTGAGATCGTTCTTTAGGAACCAGTGATCATTGATTCATTTACATGTGATGGATGGTATAGGGACCATGGCGGTTCTTTTCTTGGATTTGGAATTTATTTTTGGGTAATTTGAGTAAATTCTTATATTATCATACACGTTCAATCTTACATGTCTATTTTTTATGACAGCTATGAAATGTTATCTCATCTATAAAGGGTATAATTCATTGAGATTTTCTTTTACCTATTTTTTATTAATTATTCAATAATGATTATTTGTTATATGAAAACTAATACTATCATCATCATATGGTATAGTCTCTAAACTATCACCTAATTAGACCCTCATTACTAGTCATCATCCTACAATATATGGGGAGGCATGCCTAGGTCTAGTGATCCTCTAGGCTATAGAATGAAAATTAAGTGGACCCGTGGATGGGTTCAGACTTTTCTAATCACATAAGTTTGAATTACATCATTTTTATCTTCTATAGTTATTTCCATCAATGCTTTGGGAATTGGTTTGAATAATTCCCAAGATCCCTATAGTTTTAGAACTAGATAGTAGTGATTTATTTGATTCCCTTGAATTCATGATCTATATGTTCCTTTTATATTTAATTTGTAAGAAACTATCATTCCCTCCATTAATTTACAAGGATATTTTCTGGCACCAAAATTCGGAACAAAGCATAGGCCCAAAGATGGCCCCACGGACTGCCTCATGAAGCCACTTCATGGAGTCCCCCCAACACCGTGGTTTCCAAGAAGCAAAAGAGGCGGATGCTCCATGAATGCATTTGATTTTTGTGAACCCGCCACAAATCAAAGGAGGCGGGATGCTCCGGGAACACATTTGATGTTCGTGAACCCACCACGAAGCAACCATGTTCCTCTTCGCACCGCTTCAACTTTTCTTTATGGCACCTCTTGCCTATAAATACTGGGCTCCCCCTGATCACTTGGGGAGGATAATCTGACTTTTCAGCTTCCCAGCTCCCGAATCACGAAGCATCCTTCCACTCTATGAACCATGAGTTTTGAGAGGTACATCTCCTCTGTGAAGTTCCTCCCCTTCATCCTTTTTTGATCCCCTCTTCCAAGTGGGATGCCCATCATGAAGCCTAAGGGTATTTGTAAAGGAAGGTGATCCCCAAGGGGACCCGGGTCTTTGAAGAGCATTTATTCTTCTTGAAACACCCTTCATGTACACATGATCCACAGGCTAAGGCAAGTTCACTATACTTCGCGAAGCACATTACTTCTTGACCCCTTGATTTTCAAGGCACCTTTTCTCTAAAAGGTTGTGCTCCATGAATTCCCTTCCCACTTCACTAAGAACCTCCAATTTGCCCCTATTCCCCATGCTAAGGATAAGGCACCCCAGTTTTTGAAGAACACCCCTTTCCCAAGTTCCCTTCACTACACAGAGCAACAGATCTATACAAGGCCCCTGCCTATAGACCCATCTTCATGGAAAATACTTTCCCTGTGCAACCCTTGAGGTTTGAACGATGTGACTTCAAAGTCCCCTGGATGATACCGCCTGTTGCGTTGCTTCACCTAATACTTCTTCAAATAGGAATTCTAATTTCTATTGAATTTTCACATAGCCACGCTAATGCGGACCCCTTGATGGTTCTCCCTAACACCCCCTTGCTACGGCCTTATCGATGCCTTCCCTCCCACAAGGGGTAAAGGTTACCAGTTATGTATGTCCAAGAGGTGTGGAGAAAACCTTCCACGTCTGAGATAGAGGATATTAAACTTCCAAGCACCATTGTCCTCATCACATGACATTAAATTGTGACCTCGCCCCGTGCCTCGCACGCCAGGTCCCTCCGCCATGGACATTATTCATGCCCCCTAGTCTCCACATGGGATGATATCTTCTTTATGGGAGTGGAGTTTATCCGCAAGGGAGGGAAACCACCTTATTATAACACCCTAGAGTTTTCTAGCAGTAAGCATCACCACTAATCCTCTTCACTTCCTCGGTGCCATGGCCAACAGAGGGCGTGATAGGGAATTGGGATCCTCCTTTATTCGGTCCCAAATCCCTCTCCTACTGTGTTTTATCTCCATCAGGCCTCCATCCTTGAGTATATCCCGACACCTTGGGCTGCTCGACACGTAAGCCCCTCTTCACTTCCCATAGACAAAGCCTTAGCGACGTGGTCGTCAGGCTTTTGCTGCCTCTTTTTTCTCACACCGAGCATGACTCACATGGGCTTAGAGTAATCATCAACCATGACATCGCCCCATCCCACATGATGTTAAACTATATCCTAATCTATCCAGAACTATGTTGTATTTGATCCATGTCAAACCATGGTACATAGGAATCCTCCATGAGGTTCAAGCCCAAAAACCATCAGACCCCGGGTCCATCTTCATGTCGGTTCACCGAAACACCCTCCCGAACTACGGAGACTTTGATCCTTGCAAAGGAGAAGTACGTAGGAAGACTCATGAGGTTCAAGCTGACCACCCGGTCATTCAAAAATCCTTCATGTCAGTTCACCCAGACACCCTGGGTAGCCTAGTGTGTAAGCCCCAATCCGTCCTGAACTAAGTGGTATTTGATCCTTACTAAGGAAGGGTACGTAGGAAGCCACCCGAGGTCCAATCCCACCATCCACCTAGACCAAGGTCCTCATTCAAATCAGTTCTCTAACACACCCTCTAGAACTACAGGGAATTTGATCCTTGCTATGGTAGGGTACATAGGAAACCTCACAATAATCAATCCTACCAACCGGTCGTTCCGACCTCCTTCACGTCTATTCACCCAGACACCCTAGGCATCCTAGAGTGTAATCCCCAATCCATCCTGAACTACATGGACTTTGATCCTTTCTAAGGCAGGGTATATAGGAAGCCTCCTGAGGTTTAATCCCACCATCCACTTGGACCAAGGTCCTAATTCATGTCGGTTCACCGACACACCATACTAAAATATGTGGTCTAGGATCCATGTCAAGGAATGGTACGTAGGAAGCCTCTATGAGGTTCAAGCCCAACAACCATTGGACTCGACCATCTCTGTGTCGTTGTGCCAAGCCCCTAACGGAACTATGTGGTCTTCGATCCATGTCATGGAATGGTACATAGGAACCCTCCACGTGGTTTAACCCCCACCATCTTGGGACACCTCAGAGCATAATCCCCAAATGCCACATCCCAAACTATGAGGACTTTGATCCATGTCAAGGAATGGAACATAGGAAGCCCCCCAGAGGATCAAGCCCACTGCCACCACCTGGTGGTTCCGCCCCCCTTTACATCGGTTCACCCCCGTCCCACATGACATTAAATAGTATCTACCATCTGAACTACATGGTAATTGATTCCCGGCCACGGGGATACGTCAAAAGCCTCCATGAGGCTCAATCCACCCCATCACTCATGTCTCATCTGGACCTTTCCATCTATCCTATGTGTCTCAGGAAGCTCATCCCCCAACCCAGAGGTTCCGCTTCTTCTGGGTCCCATCCATGAATCCATTCTCATGGGTCACCTCCTCAGGTGCCCTCTCGTTTCATCATACTCCGTGGACTTTGATTCCATTCCATGGGGATACGTAGGAAGTCTCTTCAAGGCTCAAGTCCAAAACCATCATCCATATTGATTCTTACCCGGGCCACCACATCCTGGTGATGTAATGACACCTCATTCCCCTCCACATCATTCGGGAAGCCACCTATGTGCTGGCCCCAATATCGGTGTTCCCTCCAGGGGGTTCTTCAATCTGATCCACTCTAGCCAGTGTTCTGATCATCCTAATCTATCTATGTTGGATGTTAAACATGTAGCATACCCCGTGTTAAACATGGGAAGTTGAGGAAAAACATAGATACATTTCTATGGAATATGATTCCCCACATTTGATGTGGGATTCCTCGGGCTTCCGCGCCCTTGAGGAGCCCTATAATAAGTGACAGAAGAGAGACAAACCAATCCCCAACGTCCAGACATGCCAGTGATGGCCGGCGTGACTACTCCCCCAACCGAAGTTCGCTTCCTGGCCGAACCCCTTGGAATGTACTGACAGAAGCAACGTCATTAACTGATGTCCATGAAGATATGGCATCGAGAAGAGTTTCATGAAAAACTTAATAAATCATTGAGGGAGACCCGGACTAGGTGACGAGTTCTGAGAAGGAATCAATGGATGGAAGAACCAAAATCCCATCATCCCATTTTGATCAAGTAGCAAACGTCCCTAAAAAAGGGATATATGTCACCCACCTTTGGAAAACGAGAATGCGGGGTAACAACGATTCACCTATCACAATAAAGTATACGGATGAACAAGCCATGGAGAAAGGGTCGGAAATAGAAATACTGAACCCGACATGAATCTCGTCTCCTCAATATGGAGATTAGTTGCACTCAGGGCATCCATGGATTGAGGTGTCACCAGATCCAACTATCTAGCATCAGATCCCACAATAAAAATAGCGATCCTGGTGTAAAACTCACCAGAATTTGGGGCACTATGGCATTGGACATCCTGTTCTGCAATGTTGTCAGTGTGGATCCCTCTTACCAGCCACAGAAGACAGAACGATGTTGGGGCACTGGATGTCAATTTCTTTTCCTAGCAGTATTAACAAGTTCATCTCTCTGCTTCTCAAGAATCAGGTTGGTTCCAGAAGAATGCGATCACCGCCCGCCTACATAGGGGTAGGGTAAACACCAACACAACAACTCTGTGTAGTTTCACCACTTCTGCGACGGCTTCCGTGTCCACCACCGTGGGGCGCCCATGCCCTATCTCCCCATCGAAAGTTATCCATCGAAGGGTAATTAAAAACCATGTACGTCGTTACGAGTAGGGTGGAATAATACCAACCTAGGATATGGCCCACCTGGACCTGGAGGCATCCAGGCCCTGCCATCAACACCACCCCCGAGGGCCGTGCAGGGAGCCATTTCTCCCCACCCAAACATTCAATCGTTTCGGGATCCAGTACCCTGAGCATTTTGACGACTCCCTACCTTACGCTAATTAGGTGGGTGACCTCCTGCCTAGCTCAGTCAGAGTCTCAATCTAGTGGCTACTAGCAAGGGCCCCTAGATGGCTGAGTCAGCACCGCCGCCCAGCCTTGCCGGAGGAGCAGGTATGCTATGCACTTGCACCACTAGCATCGGCTCTCCCGACCCGACGTCAGGGTCGGGCACGAGCTTAGGAAGCCTTCCAAGGGGAATTAATGTCAACATCTACTGTGGCCCAAGCCACCACCGATGAATATCATCAAGTCACTGCACAAACCGAGCATGGGGCTTATAAGCGCGATCGGGATTGAGGCCCCAACCTCCCATGGGAAGGTTGGGTCGACTCTCCTATTCACAGGCACGAGCGGGGGTCATCGTGAACCAACCCATAGTGATGCCACCACATACGGAGGTCCTCCCTGTACCACTAGCACAGAGAGCGTTGGTCTTCCCCTCTTCAAGGATCGACATGGTGGTCTACCCCGTGCTCCCCCCAATCCAAATGAAGGTCATCCCCACGGCGGTGATGTTCGGAATGGAAGCCTCTCATGTTCCCCTCACATTGGGTATGGAGTCCTTCCTCCTTCCCTCGACTGTCGAAGTGGAGATGTTACCCATCTGTTCTCTCTCTAATATGGGGATCCTTCCTATGTCCTCTCCACACCTGGAGAGGGTCCTCCTCTCCCCAAAATCTAGAGGGGTGATGTCCAGCCTCGCTCTACCAACACCAATCATGGAGGTCCCCCCCATGTCCCCTTCGACATTTGTCCCGATGATCCTCTCACCTTGGCTCTCTCAAGTGGAAACCCTCTCCGCCCCAGCAACAGTGCAGCCGAAGGACCACATATCAGAAATCGGCCCTATCCCAAGGATCCACCTAGGGGCAGGAAGTTGGGTCCTCACCTCCATAAGAAAAATCCTGGGAAGGCTTGGATAGAGATTAAAATGTTCCGCTTCTCAGAATCTGGAGCATAGTGTGATTTAGCTCAGGAACCCTCCCCTTGATCAACCATGTCCAAGGTCGGGGCGGGGATGAGGCACATTATCCCGGTGCTCCTAGAATGTGAGGTCCACAAGATTCCCACCTCTCTCCGCATGTTTATCTAGGATGATGAAAATCTAGAAACCCTGGAGATTACTGTCGTTTAGTCACCACCATCATCACCAGAAGTACTTTCCACCTCCACAAGAGATCATGAAGAGCTATTATGGGGACCAATGGCGGGCGAGCAGCAACGCGACCCAACACCACCATCCCTGGCTCCTAAGGTAGGAACAACATTTTTCATCCCGTCCTATCTCGACGTAGTGGCCATGTCACTACACTCTTAAGAGGACATCCTGAGAATCAGTGGATAGTCAGCCCATTCACCGTATTCTCCACCAGCCAACCTGCCATCCCAGAAGTCTACATTAGTACTGCCGCCAGTTCCTCAACCACCCCCAGTTGGTGTGTTGGGAAATCAAGGGCCAGACCATGAATTTAAGCTGAGGAGCTTCTGGAGGATCCTAGCAGCAGACCACTTCCCTATGAAGTTCTGGCCCACGGCAGCGTGGGATTTATGCATCCCCGAGTCCCTCACCCCAGAAGAAGTTGAGTGTTTCTGCTACACCCACTAGGTGATGCATTTCAGTCTCCGTCACCAGCACGTGGTATATCCAATGAGTCAAGCACATTTTGAAGACATCAGTGAGAAGTGCCATCTAGGCGATCTGGCCGCACTCCCTATGGCATAGTGCCCTAAGTTACCAGATCGTCATGAGGCCCTCCGGCAGCAATGCGTTCAGAGTATTAATGTACTCTACAAAATTATCAGGGAAGCTACCCCCATGTTCATGTCCATGCCTGAGGGTAGTAATATTTCCTCCTCTTCATCCCTGACTGACAACAGCCCAACTCGCTATGCGATATTGAGGACATGCCCCTGGGAAGGTTCACGGTCCACATTGCCGACATCGTGGAAAAAGAGGATGAGATAGAGTTTCTCGATGGAGACTTACCCCGTGATGGTGTACCGCCACATTTGGACCCATCAGGGAGGATTAACCCTCAGTAGAGGAACCTCCTAGGACTCCCTACGCCCACCGAGGTGTTGGTACTTGGCCGGAATGTGGGTAAGGGCAAATAGAATGTCAGATCTTTCAAGCAATTTCACATGTCCACCTCGGTGCAGAAGATGGAGGAGGACCCAAGAAAGCCACATTGCGCTAGCAACTTGATGATAAAAAGGGGTTAGTTTACAATCTCTGGGATGAATTCACTATAGAGCGACCACCTAACTATGGTGATCCTAGGCTGGGGTAGCAGGGGTTGGAACAACTTCCCCCTGATGAGATGCCTCCGGTAAACCCTGATCATATCGCTCCAGCATACAAGGATGAAGCCAGAACTCACAGCAATAGGGCATAGTATGTCTCACCAAACCCTCTCAAACGGTGCGACAATCTATGGAATCCATCCCAGGTCCCCCCAGCTACCCTGCAGGCCATCCCACCAGTCGCTCCACGAGCCGTTGAACTCGTCTACCATGTTGAAGATCCCGTCAACACACTTGTTTTTAGGGATCCTCACTGAGACAGGGGATCACCCTCTGAATGAACCTATGGAGGCACTCATAGCCCCCATTGAGGGATTTGAGATGTGGAAGGTAGAAATAACACCATATGGCAAGCCATATCCGGCCTGGGAGGATGATATGTTGGCACCCCTGAGATTCGGGAATCCCACCTTATCCCCCTTTAACAGGAAAGGGGACCCACCACAGCATCTGGCTCACTTCAACTCAAGGTGTGGGACCTTGTTGGGGACACCAGCACAACAAGATGGTGCCAAGCTCTACTATTTGGTTCAGACACTGGAGGGGATGACATTCATCTGGTATAGCCAGCTCCCCATCAGATCTCTGACCAGATGTGAGGACCTTCCATGCAGTTCCACTACCAGTTCAGCTCTACCACCTAGAATTCCATCATCGCAGACCTATTTAAGTTCAAACAAAGTCCTGATGAGAGAGTCCCTAACATTATCACCTAGTAGAAGGGGCTCACATTCTCCATTTACATGATACTAACTCAAGAGAAATTACTGATGATGTGTGTAGGGAATATTAAGACGGAACTGGTTCCCTCCTTGATCACTCAGAACTATCCCAGAGGATTCCAAGACTTCTCTATCAAGGCCCAGCACCTTGAGGAAGCCCTGCAATAGGAATGGCAGGCATGTCTGTTGCCCCCTGTAATCCCAGAATGAAGAGCCACCAGAGCTGAGCCCGCCAAGGGGGCCCAAATACAAGCCCCATGACAGCTAGAATTGCTACCAGTAGCACCGGACTTGCAGCCTCACAGAGGCCCTCCAACTCAGGCATAGCCTCTAGCTCCGTAGAATCCTCATAATTGGCAGGCATTTCCACATAATGCACCTCCACTACCCGGGTAGGACAATCAGGGTCCACCTCCTCGATAGGAGCCACCAGATCCTCGTCCAGGCTAGGCTCCAAGGGCTCTCTATCAGGAAAGAAGACACCAAACTTACTCGTTCAGTGAGAATCAAGTCCTCAGTTACTTCCGTAGTTCCCTAGAGTAGGGGATTGTATGCTTACATGAGTACAGAAGGCCAACATAAGAAAATCTCACTGATCTCCCTAACTACTACCCCTGTCATCGGATTCTGGGGCACACCCTCAAGAAGTGATATTTGTTTAAGGACTGGCTCCAAGACCAGGCTGATAAAAACATAGTCGGGTTTCGCCCGAGCTCGGCACAATTGGTGGGTGTCTTTGTGAGGTTAGATAACAGTAGCGATGGCAAAGGTGAGTGGTAGCAGGTTCCCAGCCACGGATCCTAGAAGTACAACAACTAGATGGCTCACAGGGCGGTCACTGACGGACATGGATTTATCCTTGCACGCCAGAATCAACTGAAGCCTTCAGAAGCTTCGACCGCCACTTCTACATCATCATCTCAGTCAGCCTCTCCCCAGAAGAGCCAGCATCAGTGGCACAAGAAGAAGCAATGCACCCCACGAATGCTGTCTTTGTCCCGCACCATCAGAGACTTCATGACCCCTAAGATGGAGATCCCTCCCAGAATCGGACCAGTGGTGAATGATTCTTCAAGTGATAGTCAATGGTACGTTTCTATTAACACTGTCGATTTGGTAAACCCCTACATGACTCCCGATGAGGGAGAATTCCAGGAAAACCACCACAACATCCCTAGTCGACGCCAAAGTCGGCAGAGCCACGACTATATGGGTCGTCGGGGCATTCTAGTTGGAACCTCCATCCAATCCATGCATGCCACTAAAACCAGAAAGCTGGCCCAGCACAGAACAGAGCACGCACAACCTTTTTATCTGGTGTCCTCAGGACTGCCTCCACCACCATTTGTGCTACTGGATCAGGCAGAGCCACTTCATCTTTACCGCGACCAGCTTCGCCCCACCACGGGTCAACCTCAGTCATCCAAACCTCATCCGACAGCAAATTATCACGCTTTGACTTGTCAACAACAGAACATGCACAACACCAGCCAGCCGATGGTCCAGTTGAAAGGACCCGTCATGCCTCCAATCAAAGAGAAACATCCTATAAGCAGAATATTTCACCTGGCACGAAAGTAGGATGTTATCAAGAACCTTGTCGGCATCTTATCAAGGCTTTCCATTCTTGAAGCCCTCAGCTTGTTGTCAGATAGGCGTGAGGCCCTTGTAGGGGCTTTAAGGAGACCCCTCCAGTCTGAGATGGAGGTAGCAGATGCCGAATCCTTTCATGCTAAAGTAGTTGAGACTATTGAATGCTTGGCCATCATTTCGTTCTCCAGAGAGGATGAAGGCTCTCCCATACAGGCGCACATCAGCCTGATGTACATCACCAGCCAATTTAACGGTGTGGAGGTTCGCTGTTGTATCGTTGACTTTGGCTTTGGGATCAACCTTATCACGATGTGTACACTGCGTAAGATGAGGTTATCTAAGGATGAACTAACCCCCTTTAATTTAAGGATCCAAGGATATGATATTATAGAGCAGACCCCGGTCAGAAAGATCCATTTAATGACCTAGTTCGATGGCCTAGTTTTCAGTACTAAATTTATGGCCATCTCTCAGGACACTGAGTACAATGAATTGATGGGAAGACTGTGGCTCCATCTGAACATGGATGTCCCATAATCATATCACTAGTGCCTCAAGTACTCTCTTAATGGTTGAGTAAGTGTACTCCAAGGTGACGCACCCCCTTTCTCCTCTTGCGAAGCCCACTATCTGGACACTAACTATTACAAGAGCACAAACTAGCAGATTCTGGAAAGTGAGGTTGAGCCCACCCCAGTCACAAGTGACCCCTAGGCATGTCTGGATGATGCCTACGTCTTCCTAATCCATCGATTGGAGGCCAAGTCCCTTGATAAAGGGAAATACTTTTTTGTATCTGGTACAATAGGAAGGCATATTCCCAAGTCCAAGCGATGACAGAAAATCACCTTGTACTCCATTAAAAACCAAGCTCAGGTGATCCCGGAAACTCCTACCACCGTACGATATTGGGATGTACACCCCATGGTAAACGAAGTATGTCATACGTGTCTATTTCGCAGGGCTAGAATTAACCATCTCAAGCCGACGCGCCACTATTGCTTTGATTTCATCAAGTGTGGCCCCTTGGGCTCAATACCAGGTGAGATCAGATCGAATGCCTTCGTCACTATGGTCTAATCAGTGCATGCATGTCCTCATATGTCATCCACTACTTTCCAAGTTGGTAGTAGCCTCCCGTCAGGTTCTTCCGACCCAGGGGATGTTCCACCCACTGGGAATCTTTCCTCCTCATGTGAAGGAGAGGATTTGGAGGATGCTCCCCCCGCCATTGAATAAGACGTCTCTACCACGGTTGATGAACTGGTACAGGTGAACATTGGTTATGAGGCAGTTCTGAGACCCTCATTGATCAGTGCTTCCATGTCTCTCGAGGAACAACATTGGTATGTGGACTTTATTAAATAACACATTGATGTGTTTTCCTAGAGTTACGATGAGATTCCAACACTAGATCCCTAGGTATCATTCCACCACCTCGGTCTCCCGAAAACCCATCGCCGGTTTAAGCAGCCTCACAGAATGGTGTAGCTTTCCCATGGTGCCATGTTTGAGGCTGACGTTGAAAATCTCATCATAGCCAACTTCATCATGGAGGTCCAGTACCCCAAGTGGCCAGACAAAATTGTGCTTGTGAAGAAGAAGAACGGACAAATCAGAGTCTGTATCGACTTCTGAGATCTCAACATTCACAATTTGAAGGATGAATTTTCCCTTCCGATGATAGAATTGTTGATCAACACTACGGCCGGGTTCCATGCCCTCTCCTTCATGGATGGTTACTCTGGATATAATTACATCTGGATGGCCCCTGAGGATGAAGAGTCCACAACTTTCAGGGAACCTCAAGGTAATTTCTATTACCAGGTTATGCCATCGGCCTGAGGAATGCATGTGCTATCTATCAGTGGGCCAATCATCGCATATTCAATAGAATCATGGGAACATTGGTGGAATGCTATGTGGAAGATCTAGTGATCAAATCTCTCCCACACCAGGACCATATCAAGGACCTTGAGAAATTGTTCGGCTTCCTCTGCGCCCGCCACTTGAAGATGAATCCATTGAAGTCTGCCATAGGGGTCACTACCGAGAAGTTTCTTGGAAAAATTGACTATTTCCGAGGCATCGAGATCAAACAAGAAAAGATCAAGTCAATCATCCAGATTCCTCCCCCGAGCAATATCCTAGAGCTTTGAGGTTTTCAAGTCCACATAGCCTACATATGTCGGTTCATTGTGAATCCAGATGGTAAGTGTAAGCCCTAATCTTGGCTAATAAAGAAAGGCTCTTCCTATGAATGGAATGAAGATTGGCATACTGTGTTCGAGGTAATTAATAAGTACATGCTCTAGCCTCTATTGTTGATGCCACCCATCTCCGGTATACCGCTAATCCCGTACGTGACTGCCCTGGACCGATCTCTCGGTGCACTTATCAACAAGAAGAACAATGAGGGGACAAAGAATAGTCTCTAATACCTCAGCCGCATGCTTCTCGATAGAGAGACTATATACCCCCACCATGAAGAGATTACATGCACTATTATTTTCTATGTAAAAGTAACGACATTGACTGGAGCACCATGAGGTATAGTTGGTCTCTCGGGTAGACCCACTGAAGTACATTCTGAATCTCCCCATGTTGACTAGCCAACTAGCGTGGTGGGCGGTGATCCTCCAGTGGTTTGACATCAGGTTTGTGCCTTAAAATGATATCAAGGGACAGGTGTTGGTAGACTTTCTAGCTGCCCAAACAACCCTCGTGGATCAGTCACTGGACCTAGATTTTCTTGATGAGCAAATCCTTTCAGTGGATCAAGCCTGTAACACCCCGAACCCAGTTACCCGAACTCGGTGCATTATTAAATTATATTGTCATGATCACAAAAGATCAAGTCTCTGAAGACCAATTAGTTTAGTAGTCTTGGAAACACTAGATATATTCATACGTCTTACATTACATCATAAAGTAAATAAAACTACGACTACATCTTGTATTCATATCCTCTTATACTATCCCTGCAGGTCATTCATAAATTACTTCTTCACATCCTGGAAAAAATAAACCATTGAAAGGGATGAGACCAGATGCTCGGTAAGGATAACAATGTAGCAGAAACTTTCATAAATAAGCATAAAAATTTAAGGCAATTTACAACTAAAAAAATCCTTCTAAACTTGAACTTCAGCATAATATGGTAGAGATAAAATGAAATAATGCAATTTACTTATTCACATGGATATTATACTAGTCTAATAAACACATGAAATATCAATAACCACTTTCATAATGATGGAATTCATATTGTCAGACTTTCATAACCACATAGTCAAGGCCTCGTTCTAAGACTACAAATAAGATTTTGTTAAGGCCTTGTGCAAAGACACTAGTTTCTCTTATGAGACCTACCAATGCATCTAGGATCTATAGCAGGCTCCACCCGTCACTTACTAAGTCCAATTCATTCCTTATATTATTTTTTTGAATCCTAAAATAAACATTTATATTAAAACTAGTATACGAAATGTCAATACTTTGTCCACAAACCATGAATGGAACAAAAATAGAACATACGCAGTCAAACAAAACTAATTCTATACAATATGGAAGATTTTATTATATCAGATTAACCTCAATCGAGAATAATGATGGATATTTACATAGATTAAAATAATCATCAAACTATTGAAAGAAATATCCCCCTTTTTCTTGAAAATATTTAAAAGTCACAATATTTGTCATGAAGCCATTTAAAATAGATTTTTGAATCAAAGTGTCCCAAACCACATTGAAACTTTTAAAAGGAATTTTGATTTGAAAACTATAATTTCATATAAAAAATCCTAAAAACCATTTTTAATACATGGACATTAATGAGCATGATTTATAATAATAAATCAGTAAAATATTTAAAAATGATATTTTAGTAAGAGTTCATAACCAAAAGAGAGAAACTTGAATAATAATAATTTAGGTAACAAAAACGTTGTAATATCATGAGAATAAAGGGATTCATTATATTCTATGTCAAAGAATATTATATACACCATATAAATGTGATTTGGTGTATAACAACAAGGGAGTATCAATGGAATGTAAATTGAGATGAAATCTCCCTTATATGTTGTATCCTTATGTTAAGGATAAATCAATGACATAGTTATCTGTGAAAAATATAAATACACTAAATATTATTGGATATTTAGTGTAAAATAATCAAAGGACATTCACATATATTCTTGTGAAAACAACACCAATGAATTGGATGTTTAACTCAACAAATCGAGAATGAGTAAAAATTACTCTTATCAAGTTCATAACGATGACTTGAGAATTTATCAATGGAGTGATTATGTGTATCAAAAGTATATCCACAGAAAGGGGAGTGGAAATTATGACATAATCAAATGAATAGTTATTACACACATAATCTTGGAGTAAAATAATCAATGAAGATTGCGTAAAGCTAAATTAGTGGAAATAAAAATTCCAAATTCCCTTATTGATTTGGTAACATACATGACATACACCCCTGAAAGAAGGATAATACAATGATGATTTAATTAAAAATGAATTAAACTATATTTTACAATGAATACAAACATGGGCAGTACACACACCACATGCAATAAATAAGTGGTGAATAATGGAAGTCTCATGAAATTAAAAGTGAGATAAGAAACCCCTTACATTGTACTTTTTCCTTGGTCGAGGGTAGTTTACCTTCCTCTATGTATTATCATCGTTTCGGGTGTTAACTTACTCGTTTTCTTTTAAATGTTTTGTTACATAAGTCATGCTTGTTATGCATAAGTTGTATCTTATTCATATACAGAATGATATCAAGTCCTTAGAAATTATTTTTCATCATAAAATGAGAATTATACTTGGATGGATAGGACGGGGAATGAATATCATCGCATGCGTGGAGACTGTATTCCGTACGTACGCATGAGCGATAATATAATTCTTTTGATATTAAAATAAAATATAATTGGATGGTATATCATATATAAATAATAATTATAATTTTATTTTATTATTTAAATTAATTACTCTTCATTATTATACCCATCCAAATAATAATGTATTGAATAACAATTACACCATGACGTGGAGACGGTAGGCCGTACGTACGGGCATATGGTGACATGTCATTCAATGGATGGATAGAATACTAAATATGGTTGAAACATATTTTTTAATAACATCATAATATATATAAGATACTAGATTTATTATTTTATAACTGAAATAAAAAAGAAAGAAGGAGTTGAAGAAGAAAGGATCTTCAAAGAGGGTGGTGAAAACATTACCTCTTCTTCGGGTTGTTTCTTTTTGATTTGATCATATGGTCTTCTTAGGTTGGCTTTATAATCAAAATAAGGCCTCTAGGATGAAATGAGGAAAGTTTATATAATATTTGTGTAGTTTTTGGCCGAACCAAAAGGCTTTTATGGTACGAATAATTGGTTAGAAGTGGTTTCCATTAATAAGGGGGAGGAGGGGATCTTTAGGAAAAACTTAAAGTATTATTTTATAATAAATTCATATTTGATTTATAATGGCTAAAAAGTGGATTATTCAAAGTATAAGGTAGGGATGATTCCAAATCCTTTCAACTAATAGATTTTATGCAAGTTTTTTTCGTTATATTAAATTTATCTTTTATTTTTAACTCTTAGTTATTTAGTTTGACATTTACCATGTCACTTTGTATTTTTATATTATATAGTTAATAAAATTACTATATACAACCAAGCGACCCCCAAGTTGTCAATTAATGATACAAATATCCTTATATAATTCATTTGGACGATTATTAAATTTTTAGGAATAGAATATCAATTAATAATATAATATTTGTTTTAAAAACTCTTTTATGTCAATTTTGACACTATTGGGTATTTTGTTTTTGGTAATTTCATAACAGAATTATTATTTGAAAAGAATTTAAATAACAAATAATAATATGTCATATTAACCATGAAAATTAGTGTAATTCAAAATAAGTCTCAAATTACATTCATTTGGATATTTATAATATGAATTATTTAAATATTACATTTGTTCGGTAATTACATCATCACCATTGTGTCATAAATTAATTAGAGTATTTAATGTCTAAAAATTATAAATAAAATATCATAATGTCGTAAATCCTTTTATCTTTCTATGGAATATTTTTAATTTAATTTATCTTATGTATAACACTATATTAATTTATTTTAGTTATTAAACATTGATTTTAACTCTTTTAACTCTACTTTGAATTAAATAATAATAAATGACCTAATCTAATCCAAGTGTACCTAAATGATAATATTTCATTTCTAAGGTTTTTGTTGGTCTAGATAAACTTGTCCAATAGAATTAGGACATGTGTTAGGGTAATATTAATATCATTTTTACCCTTAATTACCCTATTTATTTTCAACCGTGGTGAATAAAAGTAAAAAGTTACTATTCACCAAAAATTATTTTCATCTCCTTGAATCACATTCTACTCCTTGATATTAATTGTGTCTCTCGGATTTTTGAAATTCCACTCACAGAATTTTTAAAATTATATTTTATGTGAATTTCTAAATTCCCCTAGGAGGTGGGTAAAAGACTGTGAAAAGTTCAATAAAATTTTTATATATCTAAAATTATTCTAAACTAACTCTAATGAATTACATTGAACTTATATAGGTATAATGTATCTATTTTGTCCTTAATTAAATTTACATAAAATAAATAATTATTTAAATAAAAATTCAGTTTTAAACTATAACTCAGTGTTTTTTCACTATTCATCAAAAATTGAATGTTTTTAGAAAAATACCGAAAATTCACCCTAAGATAATTTCGATATTAAGAATCCAAAAATGAAGTCCATTTTGAAAGATAAAATTTATAATGTTTTAAAAAGTGCTTATTACTATTTATAATGGCTAGTTTGATTGGTTGTGCTGTGTGTTAGAACTCGAAGTTGCGTACAACACATGCTGCTGCATTATTCAAAGAGAAGTGTACCATGGAAGCTTGGGGTATTAAATTATCCCATCCATCAAATAATTTCTTCCTCAAAATTTTTAAAATTTGGCTTGGGAATATAATGGAAAGTCCCACGTCAGAAAAATAGTCAATAAAACTATCACCTTATAAGAAAGAAAGAGAAGTACAAAGGTCACCCAAGATAACACATAATAGGATTCCATGTAAGAAAACATGAATATGGAAGATAAAATAAGTTTTATGTTCTAATAGAGAGGGATATAAAACATGATCAAGAGAAAGTTAACGACAAGAAATCCGAAAACTTGTGATGAGAAAAACAGTCATTAGCTTCCCAGTAGGAAAAGTATACACACAACATTTTTTTAAGTTACATTACATAAAGATGAGGAATTAATTTATGAGATTGACTAAGAAAATGAAGAAGTATGCTTAATTTTTAAGTAGAGTTTCATTCATTAATAAATTTCCACCACTAACTCATTTTTTTAAACGATGAGTATTCAAGAAGACTTGATCACCCTTGAAGAGATCGAATAAACTTCTATAGAATCACATGATCCATAAAGGATAAACTATATATTTACCTTGTCTTTAGAGGTTAATAAAAACCAAAACGGTTAGTAAAAGATCTGTTGATCCCCCAAAAGGATATTCTTTTATAGAAAGAAACACTAATCTTAATTTCTAAAATTAATCCAACAATACCCCAAAGTTAAATAAATACCATTCAATAAACAATTGTACTTAAAATCATTTAATATAATCCAAACTAATATTGCAACCCAAAACATTGAATAATTTAGTTATGTATATTTCCTCGTTAAATTGTATCTCTAAATGACATAAAAACTCTTAAAACAACATACTAATATGTAATTAAACTAATCAGATATTCTCTATTATAGTTTAATAATTTCTATAAATAACCCAAATCACTATAATCCACAATAAAACATACATAAAAATCCACCATTACTCCTCAAATGAAATACCATAGTATTCTATTTTCCTTGGGCATATAGTGTTCCCAACAAAGAGAACATCTTTCAAATTAACATTTATCACTTAATCACCAAATCATTTTCCAATACTAAGGGTATTCATTTGATAAGACATATAAACCCAAATCAACTTATAATTGATCAATAAAATCATTTAACTAAAAAATTAGTCACACTAACCAGGGACTTCACATAGTCCAGTGGTAGGCGATAAATCCCAATCGCACTTTGGTCGTGGGTTCGATTACAACAGCTTTGTCCAACGCGACGGGTTGTCACACAGTCAGCGTATTGTCCTTTTTCAAAAACTATAATTTATTCCATTACCAAAATGAGATAAATTCCTCAAAATAGGCATAACATAATTTAACCACAAATATTATCTCATACCTTGCTTTTTCATCCCAAAATATAATAACATGTAATTTCCTCAAATTCAAGGATCATATAAAAGAAAATGGTTATTTAAAACTATATCTACATGAGAAATTATAATTCTTCCTCAAAAATCATTTTTACATGATAAATTGTAGGGTAACACATAAAACTGAAAATTCATCCAAAGAGAACTAATACATTTAAACATTTTTCCAACCATTTATTTCCACATATGTTCTCCCATGACCAAGAGGTTATCCTATAAAATAATTCATTTACATGGGTGATGCCAAGGTCCCTTAAATTTTTGACAAATGACCATAATTGGAATCATAGGATCATTTTTATTTTCTTCCATAGTAATCTTCATTTTTCCTCAGTAATTCTTTACTTCATGTCTTTATTTCCTCCATGTAAAGCATTTCTTTGTTCTATTGAGACACTTTCCTAGGTGTCTCCTTCCACATTTCCTTCATGATGGAAATTTAGGATTCTATTCTCCATGGTCTCCACTACTGGAACTATTATCATTTATCTCCTTTCTCTTCTTTGTTGAGTCCGAGTGTTGGTTAATATATATGTTGTTGATAATATTTTTTGAAAACTGATTTTTCATGAACATGATATGTTTTACGCCTTTCAATATTACTTTTTGTTGCTCATTTCCACCATTTTTTCCACCTTGTACATCATTCTAAAAGATATTAAGACTTCCTTGGACTCCATCCATTGACTAAAACCAGAAAGTTTTGTGTGAGTAATAGTAGTAATAAAATCATTTAGAGAATATCAAGACACCATATTCTCAATTTGAAACACCTTAAGATTAACCAAGTTCAAATACTTCAAATTGGTTTGTAATGAAAATGTAAATTATCCTAAGAATATCCCCCAGGAGTGTCGTAACCAAGAGTGAAGCAAGGCCCGTTGTCATGCACCAATTCCCACTCGTGTCTAGATCAAAGCGGTGTTTTTGGGTTTTACCCCTAGGTACATCAGTTCCAGAGCCACCTCTACCTGCTCGTATCTAGACATGGATGTATTTCATTGAAAACTCACAAAATATATACATTTCCAAAATTCTAGGATGTTCTTCTATACTAATCCTCAAATTCTATCTTTGGGATATGTGCTCTAATAAGAGTTTATCTAAATCTAATTTCCATGGTTTGTACTAAAATTCATCTGATACCAACTGTAACTCCCCAACCCTAGTTACCCAGAGTTGGTGCATTATTACATAACATTGGCGTGATCACAAAAGATCAATTATCGAATGACCGATTAGTTTAGTAGTCTTGGAAACACTAGATATATTCACAAGTCTTACATTACATCATAATGTAAAATAAACCACCACAAAATTTTGTCATCATATCCCCTCATACTATCCCTGCAAGTCATTCATAAATTTCTTCTTAACATCCTGGAAAAAATAAAACATTTAAATGGGTGAGGTCAGATGCTCATTAAGGATAAAAATATAGTGGAAACTTTCATAAATAAGCAGAAAAATTTAAGGCAATGTACAACTTAAAAAAAAATCCTTTTAAACTAGAACTTCATAATAATATGGAAAAGATAAAATGAAATAATGACATTTAATTATTAACATGGATATTATAATAGTCTAATAACTACATGAAATATCAATAACCACCTTAATAATGATGGAATTCATAATGCCATACTATCATAACCACGTAGTCAAGGCCCCGTGCCCATACTACAAATACGATTTTGTCAAGGCCTTGTGCCAAGACACTAGTTTGTCTCATGAGACCTACCGATGCATCGAGGACCTATAGAGGGCTCCACCCATCACTTACTAATTCAAATTCATTCCTCATATGAAATATTTGAGACATAATATAATCATTCATATTAAAACTAGCATACGAAATGTCAATAATTTATTCACAAACCATGAATGGTATAAAAATAGCACATCCACAGTCAAACATAACTCATTCGATACAACATGGAATATTGTATTATATCATATTAACCTCAATCTAGAATAATGAAGGATATTGACATAGATTAAAATAATCATCAAACTATTGAGAGAAATATCCCCCTTTTTCTTGAAATCATTTAAAAGTCACACTATTTGTCAGGAAGCCATTTAAAATATATTTTTGAATAAAAGTGTCCTATAACACATTGAAACTTCATAAAAGTAATTTTGATTTGAAAAATTTAATGATTATATAAATAAATCCATAATACCATTTTTGAAACATGGTCATTAATGAGATATATTTAGAATAATAAATCTTTAAAAAAATTTAAAATTATATTTTAGTTAGAGTTCCTAACCAAAAGAGAGACACTTGAATACAAATAATTGAGGTAATAAAAACTTTATAATATCATGAGAATAAAGGGATTCAAGATATTTTATGTCAAAGTACATTTTATACACCATATAAAAGTGATTTGGTGTATAACAACAAAGGAGTCTCAATGGAATGTAAATTGAGGTGAAATCTCCCATAAAGGCTATATCCATAGCTTAAGGAAAAATAAATTACATAATTATGTTTGAAAAATATATATACACTAAATATGATTGGATATTAAGTGTAAAACAATAAAAGGGAATTAATATATATTTGTTTAAAAACAACACCAATGAATTGGATGTTTAACTCAACAAATCGAGATTGAGTAAAAATTACTCTTATCAAGTTCATACTGATGACTTGAGAATTTATCAATGGAGTGATTATGTGTATCAAAAGTATATCCATATAATTTGGAGTGTAAATTATGACATAATAAAATGAATAGTGATTCCCCACATAATCATGGAGTAAATTAATCAATGAAGTATGCGTAAAGTCGAATGAGTAGAAATTGAAATTTCAAATTCCTATATTGATTTGGTAACATACGAAACATGAACCCATGAAAGAAGGATCATACAATGATGATTTAAATATAAATTAATTAAAGTATATTTCACAATGAATATAAACATGGGTAGTACACACACCACATGAACTAAATAAGTGGTGAACAATGGAAGTCTCACGGAATTAGAAGTGAGATTAGAAACCCCTTACTTTGTACTTTTTCCTTGGTCCGGGTAGGTTATCCTCCTATATAATGGTAAAATAATTTTTATTGAATTATAAATGAATCATATCCATTAATATGATATCATATATGATCATATAACAATGATTTTTTAAAAATATCTTAGTATTATCGTCGTTTCTCGTGTTAACTTCCTCTGTTGCTCTTATATGTATTATTACATAAATCATGTCTGTTATGGATAGGTTGTATCGTATTCATATAAATTATGAAATAATGTCCTTAAACATTATTTTTAATCATAAAATGAGATTTATACTTGTATGGATATGATGGGGAATGAATCTCATCGCGTTCCTGGAGATGGTAGTCCGTACGTACGCACGAGCGATAATATCTTTAATTTGATATTAAAATAATATATAATTGGATGGTATATAATATATAAAGAATAATTATAATTTTAAATTTATTATTTAAATGAATTACACATCATTATTATACCCATCCAAATAATAATGTATTGAAAAACAATTACACCACGATATGGAGACGGTAGGCCGTACGTAAGCACGTATGGTGAAATGTCATTCAAATGATGGATAGTATACGGAATATGGTTGTACCATATTTACAATAACATCACAGTATATATAAGTTATTATAGTTGTTATTTTATAATTTAATTAACAAATAAATAAGATGTTTATGAAGAAAGGAACTTGAAAGAGGGTGGGGAAAACATTACCTCTTCTTTAGGTTCTTCCTTTTGATTTGATCAGAAGGTTTCCTTAGGTTGGATTTATGATCAAACTAAGGCCTCTAGGTTGATTTGTGGGAATTTTAGAGAATATTTGGGTAGGGTTTGGCAGAACTAAAAGGATTTTAAGATATGAAAAATTGGTTAGAAGTGGTGTCCTTTTATAAGGGGAGGAAGGGCTCTTTAGAAAAAACATAAATTATTATTTAAAAATAAATTCATATTCTATTTATAATGGCTCCAATGTTTATTAGTAAAAGTATGAGGTGGGGATGGGTCAAAATCCTTTCAACCCAAACATTTTAAAAAGTTTTGTGTCATTATATTAACCTTATATTATAGTTTTAACTCTAAGTTAATTAGTTTGACATTTACCATGTCACTTTGTATTTTTATATTATATAGTTAATAAACATATTATATACATCCAAGATACCCCCAAGTGGTCCATTAATGATATAACTATCATTATATAAGTCCTTTGGCTTAATATTAGATTTTTTGGAATAGAATATCTATTAATAATATAATATTTGTTTTAAAAACACTTTTAGGTCAATTTTGACACAATTGGGTATTTTGTTTTTGATAATTTCATATCAGCATTATTACTTCAATAAAAATTCATATAACCAATAATAATATACTATATTATCCCAAAAAATTAGTGGAATTCAATAAAATTCTCAAACTACATTTATTTTGATATTTATAATATCAATTATTTTAATATTTCACTAATTAGGTAATCACTACATCACCATTGTGTCATAAATAAATTAAATTCTTTAATGTCATAAAATTATAAATAAAATATCATTAAGTAGGAAATATTTTTATCTTTTTAATGAAAATTTATAATCTAATTTATCTTATGTTTACCCATATATTAAAAAATTTATAGTTATTAATCATTGATTTTAACCCTTTTAACTCTTTTAACTCTTCATTGAATTAAATAATAATAAATGTCATAATCTAATCCAAGTGGACCTAAATAATAATATTTTATTCCTAAGATTGTTTTTGGTCGAGATACATGTGTCCAATAGAATTAGGACATGTGTTAGCGTAATATTAATATCATTTTTACCCTTTATTACCCAATTTAGTTTTAACTATGGTAAATAAAAGCAAAAAGTTACTATTCACCAAAAATTATTTTCATCTCATTGAACCACATTTTACACCTTCATATTAACTGGGTCTCTCAGATTTTAGATATTCCACTCACAGAAGTAGTAAAATTATGTTTTATGTGAATTTCAAAATTCTCTTAGGAGGTGGGTAAAAGACGGTGAAAAGTTCAATAAAATTTTTATATATCTAAAATTATTCTAAACTGAATCCAATGAATTACATTGAATTTATATAGGTATTCGGTATCTAATTTTATCTTAACTAAATTTAAATATAATAAACAATTATTTAAATAAAAATTTGGTTTTAAACTATAACTCAGTGTTTTTTTCACTATTCATCAAAAATTGATTGTTTTCAGAAAAATATCAAAAATTCACCCTAAGCTAATTTGATATTCCGAATCCAAAAATGAAGTCCATTTTGAAAGGTAAACTTTATAAAATTTCAAAAAGTGGGTATTACTATTCATAATGGCTAGTTTGATTGGTTGTGGTGTTTGTTAGAACTCGAAGTTGCGTACAACACACGCTACTGTATTATTCAAAGAGAAGTGTACCGTGGATGCTTGGGGTGTTACAAAGCTGTCCCTTGTTGGAAAATGTACTTCGATGGTGCTTCCCGGAGCCCCCACCGATAGGAGGCTCAATGATCCTAGGATCAACAGGGTAGGCCTGGGTATCCTCTTCATCACCCCAGTGCAAGTTGTCTTGCCATACACATTCTTATTATCAGAAGGTTGAACCAACAATGAGGCAGAGTATCAGAACCTCATTGCCGGTCTTCAGCTGGCCCCTGAGATCGACGTGCCCCATTTTCATATGAATGGTGATTCTGAGCTATTCATCAATCAAGTCAATAGCGACTACATTGTCATAAAGCTAGAGCTTGCACCACTGTTGGAGCACACCCTCTATCTAATGGCCCAGTTCCCTTCTCAAATTTAGGTTACCCATGTCCCTTGGGCACAGAATGGTCGAGCGGATGCTTTGGCCAGCTAAGCTGCATCCCTTACAAAGCCCAAGCAGGATGATCTCATTATACATGTGGCACACCGGAGAGTCATTGACCCAGTCAACCCAGAGGACGACGATGACCTGCAAGTAAGACATCTTACCGCCAGATCCTCCACGTCAATACCGGTAGGCTATTCAGATGTAGTGGTTGAGGTGACTCCCGGATGGAGAGACCCTTTTGTTGAGTACCTCCAAAATGGTTTCCTCCCGGCTGATCGGGCCGAGCACAAGCGAATCTGACGCTGCACACTAAAATTTACCCACTAGAGCTATCCCATCCTAGAGCCAGTCCACTTTATGTGCAGTTTTCATGGTGTTATTTTCCGTTGCATCCAAGGATTCAAGATTCCATAGGTCATGCAAGAGGTTCATGTCGGTTCCTATGGTGACCATCAAGTTGGGCCGAAGCTGTCCCATTAAATCCGGAGACTAGGGTACTTCTGGCCCTCTATGATCCATGATTGTATTGAGTTTTCCAAGAGATGTCATGTATTACAATTTCATGCTAACTTCCTGCATCGGCCACCAGAACTTCTCCACTCCACCAAGTACCGTTGGCCAATTGCGGTGTGGGGAATCAATGTCATGGGTACATATCCACCGGTGACAGCTCATCAATGCAAGTTTGTCCTGACCACCACAGATTTCTTTTCCAAGTCGGCAGAGGCAATTCCGCTCAAGTAAGTCAAGGTCCATTTTATCATTGACTTCATGAGTTCCAATATCATCCACCGGTTTGGAGTCCCTCACACTGTCCTCACTGATAGCGACACAAACATCCGAACAGCCGAGCTGAGGAAATTATACGCCAAGTACAATATCCATTCAGACCATACCACCCACTATCACACATAGGCAAATGGATAGATTGAGGCATTCTAAAAACCCTCTATAAAATTTTGCAGAAAATGGTCAGCCAGAACAAGAAGAGTTGGCCAGACAAGCTCCCCAATGCCCTCTGGGCTTATCGGATGATGACCCGCAATCCCACTAAGGTGACTCAATATTCCCTGGTGTACGGGGCTGATGCCATCCTTCCCATCGAGATCTAGCTGCCTTCGTTATGCACTATGGTCTATGACAAGCCGGCACCAGATAAGGTGGCCAAAATCCATTGAGCTGAATTGGAATCACTTGACAAGAATAGGCTCTATGCCCTGCACAATCTGGAAAGGCATCAGAATAAGATGGATAGAGCCTTATAAAAGAAGGTTCACCTCCACTCATTTTTACAAGGCAACCTACTATTGGCCCTCCGAGTACCAATGATCCCTGGTAGCAAACCACCCATGTTGGAGCCCAAATAGGAAGGACCTTACATAGTCCACAAAGTTTACCCCAATGGAGAATACTCCCTGGTAACCATGGATGGTGAGCGTATACTTACTCCCACAAATGCTAAGGTCCTTATGTAATACTTTTCCTAAGACAAATGGTACCGCACGACCTTAAACTGGATGGTCCCACATGACCCTAAACTGCACACTGGTCTTACATGACCTTAAACTCTCTAGACCTACATGAATTTAAACCCTACATCATCTAGCATGACGTTAAAATATGTTTCTAGAACTATGTATGGCTTTATTCCCATCCAAAAGGTATACGTAGTAATGATCATACACCTTGTCTTTAGCCAACCTATACTCTTCCCTTTGACTATCCCCCCTAGGTATAGCTTTCTCGGAGGATCCTCACATGATAGGGTGTATGCTTCCTTATCCCCACTCATACAATGATTATAATTGTCTCGCCACATGCCCATTCCCATTATTATATCCTCCCATGTCTTCAACGCATGACGTTAAAATGCATGTCCTTCAAAAACTGTGTATGGATTGATTCCCACCCTCATGGAATATGTAAGAACTCCCAGAAATTTCATCTATTGGCCCCTCCCAAATGTCAGGATCTTCCCCCTGGGTCAAGACGTATGGCAAGGGTGATATATCTTTCCCCAATTCACATCGATCCAACCTAAATTTGGTCATACGTCTCTCTCCTAGGATATGCTCGCCTCTTATAGGGATGGGTATTGTTATTCTTCACCCACTCTTTGTCTGGGATTCCATCACCTTCCCCATCCTGAAGGGCCCCTGAATGGTATGGATGCTAGGACTAAGGGTTCTCTTACCACTTTGGTTCGACAACCTCAAGGATGTTGATAAACAAGACAATAAAAGTCTTACATTTCAAATATGGTCAGATTTCGACACTCATTTTTTGCTCCAATTTCAGGCCACTATAGGGACGCTGTGTTTTGAAAATGTTCAACAGTTGTCCTGGATCATTAGGACCACCCCAAGATGTCCCAAACATCAAGTTAAGTAGTTCATTATGCCCCAGTGTATCTCAAAGCGACAAACTCCATTCAGTCAAGGGGGGAATATGGCCTTTCTGACTGAGACCCAGCCTCAGGCCCCATGGCCTCCTCGGGCCCTTGCCCTGGTCCTCACTACAAGAATTTAATCTGCAAGCTGGTCAGGCCTTCCTAACTGAGGCACAGCCTTAGGCCTCTTGGCCTTCTTGGGCCCCCACCCCTCATCCTCATAGTAAGATGTTAATCTACAAGCTGGTTAGGCCTTCCTGACCACAACCCATCCTCCGGCCCTTTGGCTTTTTCGGACCCCGGCATGGGTTCTATCTTTTGGGATTGTACGGAGTGGTTCAAGATTATGTCCTCATTCACATCGGGTTGCTCACTGTGCCGTACACATCCCCAGATAAGGCACCTTAGCCTTACTGACCGAGGTCCAGCCTCCGGCCCCTTGGCCTTCTTGGGTCCCTATCCAAGTTCTTACTCGGAGTGTATGGTGTGGTGCAGGATTATATCCTCATTCACGTCGGGTTAGTCGACGTTCCGTACACCCCCCTCATTAGGGTATCCAACCCCTGGTTATCTTCAAGAACTATGTGTGGCTTGAATCCCACCTTTATGGGATACGTAAGACCACCCAAATGTCTAAACTTCGGGTCCAACCCCATCTCTCGGAAATCTCTATTTCACCTTGGCCCCTTGGCATACCCTTCCCTAGAGAGGAGAGTATATGGCATGTCATGGGATTATGTCCTCATTTACGTCAATCTTTTAATGACCACACCGTGTACCTCTCCCTCCTGAACACCCTCATCGCCCCTTTTCGGCAATTCATCAATGTGCCTAAGGGTACTTTGGTTTAGTACCCGGAATGTCGGACTCATCTCAGACATGATTACACCCTCTTTTTAGGCTTTGTGTTCCCCTTCATTAGGGCTTCCATCATCTTCCACGTCCGGAATGTCCCTGGAATGGTACAGATGCTAGGCCTAAGGGCCCTCCTACCATTATGGGCCAACGACCTCAAGGGTCGCGGACAACAAGCCATTACAAATCCCACGTTGCAAATATGGTCAGCGATCGATGCTCATTTGTTGTTCTTGTTTCAGGCTAACGTGATATGGATACTGTGTTTCAAACATGGTCAACAACTATCCTCCATCGCAACGCCAACCCCATTAAGCCCAAAATGGAAGTAACATGATACAAATCCTTCTCCACCTCATCATATCCAAGTAGAACATTGAAACTCTTGGTACTATTCCTCAGTGCGCATCTGCGTGTTAGGAGGACCAAAGCCGTGATAGGGGAATCATTCGGGGCATCGCACCAATTGCCCTTTGGCATGCATCCCAGGTATTGAAAAAGACATCTTCTTCCCTTGTTTTCAACACCAAATTTAGCTCATGTGGGCTTAGGGATCGGGTTGAGGTCTGCTCTTACTTGGAGGGTTTTCACTACATCCATGGTCCGAGCTGTAAGACCATAAACAATGATCTCTTCTAAAAACTATGTCTGTCTTGATTCCCATCCTTATGGGATACGTAGGACCACCCAGACATCTCGTTTTCAGGTCCAACTCATTTGGGAGCTAGTTTCTCCTACCCCTTTCCCTCTTACATCCATGTTATCCCCTTGGCCTGAGGCTCCTTTCTTAGAATTTCATATATTGAAGTGTATGATTATTTCCTCATTCATGTCAAGTTGGTTGTACCACGTCGTGCACATTTCTACATGTCCAAGCCCTACGACATTAAACTACGTCACCTTGTCCTATCATAGGACCCTAAACTATGACATTATCAGCATGGACAGAAGATGAAAAACGGCACTACATCATGATGTCCTCACTCAAGGGGTCACCATGTTTGGTATTGGCCACACACCATACCATAATTCAACTCCTGCTATGGCTTGATTCTTGTGGTGATGGCAGGGCCTGCTACCCTAAGCCCATCGCTTCACAAAAAAACTACCAACCATAATAGACAAACAAGATACATAAAATACCACTTATCTGGGTGTGATGGTCACGCCCACACACCCCTTTTTACCTGGCACTGGTACCTTACCGTGCCCCCTAAATAACTACATGCAGCTTGATTCCCATCCCCATGGGGTATATAGAAATGCCTGTCTGCTTTGCCTCAGGTCCAGCTCAACTCTCTTTTTCAGTCCCTTGACCTAAAACCTCTCCAAGGAATGCATGGTGCTCATAACCCCTGGTTCCCATTCACGTCGGGTTTTTGTAGTTACCCCACCATGTGTCTCCCATGTTTCTTACCATCTATGGTCCAATTTCTACGACCCTAAACTATGATCTCCCTATGGAAAGGGACTCGAATCCCTCTATAAAATAGGTCTTGTGGTCGTATTCATATGTATTTTGACAAAGAGCCCGATGTGTGGAATTTTCATGGAAACATTCCCCTCATTCCATGTCCATACTTTGTGAGCTCGCTATTTAGATCCTCATCCTATTCTATATCCAAAAGGACCCCCGGATGGCATGGATGATAGGACTATGGTATCTCCTATCATTTTGGGCCAACGTCCCTAAGGATCTTGGAAGGCATTTGTGACAGGTCTTGTGATTCAAACATGTTCAATGGTCTACCATCATTTTTATATCCCCATTCTTGGCTAACACAATATGGATACTGTGTTTCCACCACGGTCAACAGTTATCCTCTACCATCACGCCACCATCATTTTGATCCAGATTTCGAGCATCATGATTCACACATTTCCACTTCCTCATGTTCAAGTGGAATTCTGACATACTCTACTTTATCTCTTCGCGTGTCAAGGTGCGCTACATGGACAAGTTATCATCATTAGGACGACATTCACCAAGTGTCCCTCCGCTCTAACATGCCCCTTCCTACATTGGGAAACTCTGACATTACTTATTTTTTCCCACATCGGGCACGACTCACATGGGATTAGTAGTTTTGGTAGGATGTACACCGGCGTAGCCAAGATTTTCTCATCCCGCATGACGTTAAACGGTGCCTCCAGAACTACATACAGTTTGATTCTTATCCTCATGGGATACGTAGATAAACCTTGGTATTTCGCCTAGGGTCCATCCCTAATAATCATAAATCATGTTCCTCCTCATTTTCGGCCCTTGGCCTGACCTGTTGTGGGGAACCATGTAACTGCATCATTTCCCTGAACAAGTTTGGGATGCCCCAAGATGACCTTGGGAAGTGACGACTCCCTCTCCAGAGAGGCCCTTTCTGAAATAAGGAATGATCTATGATCAACCCGATGCATCCAACCAGTGTCCTTCCGCCATAGTGGAAAAATTTCAGGAGTGTTGGATTCTGTTAAAACAAACCCTCACTCCACATTCCAAACTTTGTGTTCCCCTTATTCCGAAAATCATCCTCTTTCACATCCAGAGGAACCCCATAATAGTATGGATTTTGAGCCTATGGTCTGCCTACTGTCTTGGGCCAATGTTCCAGAAGTCTAACTAACGGCATTTGAGACATGTCTCATGTTTCAAACATGGTCAATGGTTAACTCTCATTTTCTATCCCCACTCCAGGTAAATTAAATAAGAATGGTTCATTTTGAATGTGGTCAACATTTATTATTTATTGTCACGCCACCCCCACAATGTTCTTGAATCCTGGGTATCATGATTTAAATATCACATTCCCAAATGTTCAGATTGATTTTAGCGCCCCTGGCGTTACCCTGTTTGTGCACAAGAGCACACTAGGAAAACGGTAATTTGGCTGTTCTGAGAGCTTAATTCTCCAGTCAGGTCTCTTCCATCTCCCAGAAATCAGGAACAGTTGTCCAAACCCTAGATGCCCGAATCTTGGTTTCACTCCAACTGTTGGATGAGGTGATGAAGTGGTCACCCCTTATTTCTCAAATCGGGCCCGACCCATGTGAGCTTAGGGAATGATCATTGGATGATCTTTGAACATCACAAGGATGCAGTAAACCAATGTAAACAATGGAAATCATGTTTTCTACGACATTAAAACAATCAAAGAATGAGAGTATGTATAAGGATTTGTAACCATTACAGTAACTGATGGAATACTCCCCCCATGGATGGGAAGACATCATAAAAAGAACGTAGAAGCTCCACCACCCTCTGGATGGTGGCATCCAAGAGTTTCTGCCACTTGTTCAACTCCCTCTCCTCCTTGGCGACGAGAGGGCGCAATTCATTGGCCACAATCCAGGCCCACTCCACGCTAGCCCGTATGGCAATCATCTCCTCCGAATCTCACATTAGGACCTCTTTGGCTTCTTCCAATTAGGCCTCTAATCGCAATTTTAGCTCAGATTGCACATTGAGGGAGGTCAAGTGCTCGTCGGCCTGATTTTGCAGCCGTTGGACCTTGTCTTCAGCCTTATAGAGCCTCTTGAGGTTCCCCACCTTCCTCCACTGCCATCCCACACTAAGGCCATGGTCATACTCCCGAATCATCCCCGCCATGAGATCTAAAACTAGTATGTGAGGGAAATAGGCATCCACTCCCCCAGTAAAAAGTTCATAGAGAAATACCTAGATGCTCAGTCACCGGATCGCGGAGCGCAAACGTGGAGTCTAGGACTCGCTGTGCACCATGAAAACCAGATTCACAGATATCACATGTGGAGTATACAGAGCTTCACGAATCGAGAGCACAAGAAGACAAGATTGCAGAGGAGAGAAAGGTCAAAAGAGACGGCATACCCACTATTTATACGCGACGACCTTCGGGGCTTCATGGCACGTCTATTCCACCCTAAGCATCGCAGTGCGCTCGACCCCCACATTCCTGATCCACCTCGCAAGCCCTATTCATGATTCTACACTGCGAATGGCCGAAGATTTTAACGATTTACCTTAGACATTGACCCTTTATCTCTCTGCGGCTCCAAGTCTGAGGGGGAATTTGTTAGCACCAAAATTTGGTAAACATCAGAGGCCTAAAGATGACCACACAAACTGCATCGCGAAGCCACTTAATGGAGACCCCCCAGCACTTCAGATGCTACGAAGCGATGTGGGCAGGATGCTCCATGAATGAACTTGACGTTCACGAACCCAACACGAAGAAAAAGAGGCTGGATGCTCCATTAACACATTTGACAACATTTGACATTCGCGAACCCACCGGGAAGCAACCATGTTCCTCTTCATGCCACATCATATCTACTCCTCGGTGCCTCTTGCCTATAAATATCGGGCTCTCCCTGAGCCCAAGAGGAGGAGAATATGACCTTTTGGCATCCCATCTCTTGAATCACGAAGCATCCTTCCACACTATGGAACAATATTTTTCCAAGGTACTTTTTCTCGGTGAAGTACCTCCCTTTCGTCCTGTTTTGATCCCCTCTTCTAAGAGGGATACCCTTCATGAAGCCTAAGTGGTTTTGCAAAGTAAGGGGATCTCAAAGGGGACCTGGGTGATCATGGAGTTTTTATGATTCATGAAATTCCCTTCATGTACACATGAACCACATGCTATGGTAGGGTCACTATACTTCGTGAAGCACATTTCTTCCCAACACCTTTCTTTGTGAGGCACCTTTTCTCTACGAGGTTGTTCCCCACAAATGCCCTTTCACATCGCGAAGCACCTCCCATTTTCACCTACACCCTATGTTAAGGATACGACACCCCACTTCACGAAGTACACCCCTTCACAAGTGCCCTCCGCCACGTAGAGTAACATAGATCCACAAGGACCCTGCCTATGGACCCGTCTGCTTCATAAATCCTTTCCCCGTGTGACCCTCAAGGTTTACGAGATGTGACTTCAAAGTCCCCTGGACGATACCACCTGTTGTGTTGCTTCGCCTAATGCTTCTTCCCATAGGCACACTAATGACTATTTCTTCTTCCTATAGCCATGCTAACGTACACCCCTCGATGGTTCTCCCTAACAAACCCCCTTGCTACGACCTTGTCGATGCCTTCCCTCCCACAAGGGGTAGAGGGTACCAATTATGTAAGTCTTAGGGGTGTGGATCAAACCCCCCTCATCCGAGCTGCAGGACATTAAACTACCAAGAACCATCATCCTGAGCACATGATGTTAAACTGTGACCTCACCCCGTGCCTCACACAGCAGGTCCCCACACCTTGAACATTCTCCACGCTCCCTAGTCTCCACAGGGGATGATATATTCCTTATGGGAGTGGTGTTTGTCCATAGGGAAGGGTATCCACCTTGGTTTCAGCCCTAATCGTTTCCTGTAGGAGGCAACACCGGTACTCTTCATCAATTCCTTGGTGACAAGGCTAGCGGAGGGCATGATTGGGAATGGGGATCCACCTTTCTTCTGTCTCAAATCCCTCTCCTATTGTACTTTGTCTCCATTGGGCCTCCATCCTGGAGTATGTCCCGACACCTTGGGATGCTCAATGTGTAAGCCCCTATTCACTTTCCAAGGACTCACCCTTCGCGACGTGGTTGTCAGGCCTTTGCTGCCTCTAGTTTCTCACACCGAGCATGACTCACATGGGCTCAGGGTAAGAATAGACCATGACATCACCCTATCTCGCATGATGTTAAACTGTATCCCAAACATTCCTTAACTACGTGGTCTTTGATGCATTTCAATGCATGGTACGTAGGAATCCTCCACAAGGTTAAATCCCAACAACCATTGGACCCCAGGTCAATCTTCACATTGGTTCTCCGACACACCGTCCCGAACTACGGGGAATTTGATTCTTGCTAAGGAAGGGTATGTAGAAAGCCTCACGTGGTTCAAGCCCACAACCCATCCATTTCGAACTCCTTCATGTCGGTTCACACAGACACCCTGGGAAGCCTAGAGTGTAAGCCCCAATCCGTCCTGAACTACGTCGACTTTGCTCCTTCCCAAGGCAGGGAACGTAGAAAGCCTCATGAGGTTCAAGCCCACCATCCACCTGGACCAAGTTCCTCAATCACGTTGGTTCGCCGACACACCATACCAAACTATGGGGACATTGATCCTTGCTAACTAGTGGTACGTAGGAAGCCCCACGAGGTTCAAGGCCACAAACTGGTTGTTCCGACCTCTTTCACGTTGGTTCACCCAGACACCTTGGGTAGCCTAGAGTTTAAGCCCCAATCTGTACTGAACTGCGTGGACATTGATCATTTCTAAGGCAGAGTACGTTGGAATTCTCTTGATGTTCAAGCCCTCCATCCACCTAGACCACAGTCTTCATTTAAGCCGGTTCGCCGACACACCCTCTTAATCTATGTGGTCTTCATTCCATGTCAAAGCATGGTACGTAGGAAGCATCCATGAGGTTCAAGCCTAACAACCATTTTCCCCGACCATCTCTGTGTCGATGTGGCAAGCCCCCAACCTGAACTATGTGGTCTTAGATCCATGTCAAGGCATGGTACATAGGAAGCCTCCACAAGGTTCAAGAAACACCATCTTTGGTCGTCTCAGTGTATAAGCCCCAAACTACCCATCCTAAACTACGAGGAATTTGATCCATGTCATGGCATGGTACGTAGGAAATGTCCCTAAGGTTTATTCCCACCACCACCACCAGGTCGTTTCAACCCCCCTTTAAATCGGTTCACCCCCATCACACATGATGTTAAAATGCATCCGCCATATAAACTACATGGTATTTGATTACCTGCCACTGGGATACGTAGGAAGCCTCCATGAGGTTCAAGACCCAATCACTCATTACTCTTCCTGACCTTTCCCTTGAACCAATGTGTCTCAGGAAGCTCATTCCCCATCCTAGAGGTTCCACTTCCTATGGGTCCCATCCTTGTGTCCATTATTAGGGGGCGCCTCCTTAGGTGACATCTCGTTTGATTGAACTACACAGACTTTGATTCCCTGCCATGGGGAAATGTACGAAGTCTCTTCGAGGCTCAAGCCCAAAACCACCATTCATCATTATTCTTACCCGGGATGCCACATCCCAGTGAGGTCATGCCACCTCATTACCCTCCATAGCTTTCAGGAAGTCGCCAACGTGTTGGCCCCAAAATCGGTGTTCCCTCCAGAGGGTTCTTCAATCTGATCCACTCTAGCCAGTGTTATGATCATTCTGATCCTTCTTTGCAGGATGTTAAACATGTGGCATACCCATGTTAAACATGGGAAGCTGAGGAAAACAATAGATACATGCCTATGGAATACGATTCCCCACATTCGATGTGGGATTCCGAGGGCCTATGTGCCCTCAAGAATTTCTATAATAAAGACAGAAGAGAGACACACCAATCCCTAGCGTCAAGACACATCGGTGATGCCCAACGTAACTAATCCCCTAACCGAAGGTTTCTGCCCTGACTAGACCCCATGGAATGTCCTGACAGAAGCATTGTAATTAAATATTTTCCATGAGGATATGGCTTCAGGAAGAGTTTCACGAACAACGTATTAAATCTATGAGGGAGACTCAAACTAGGTGACGAGTTCTGAGGAGGAATCCATGGAAGGATGAACCGACATCCCATCACCCCGTTTCAATCAAGGAGCAAATGTCCCTGAATAAGTTACGGTTGCCTCCCGACTTTGGAAAGTAGTAATGCGGGGTAACAAATCCGCACCTATCTCACTAAAGCAGACATATGCGCACACCCTGACGAAAGCATCAGAAACAATGTTTCATTCCACGATTGTAAAATTGTAGAAATTCCATATTTCCCTTCTTCTATGAAAATTTATTTTTTATTTTTTTAGTTGAGGTATCCTTTTTGTGATTTCCATTAAAGATATAACACATATAAAATTATTCCCCCCTATTATTGTGAATTATATTATATAACCATATGAAGAATATATTTGTGTCACCACTTCCCTTCAATGATTTATCATAGTCCCATCAATGAAATGAAAAATCATACATTATTGACTATGTATGTCTCTCACTTTATTTTTTGTTAACCTTATGATGTTAGCCTAATATTGAACAACACTTTATTATTCTATTAGAATAATATTAATAATAATTCTCTACATTTTTCCAATTTGCTCTCAAGGAAAATATTTCATAATGAATTTCAATATAAATGTTCTCCATTATATACTTTCTATTTCATCACAATCTTTTGTATAAAAGATCAATTTCCACCATTGATAAACATATCCCTTTAAATAATACACTAAAATAATAAACTCTTTCCTTTAATTACTTCCCAAAATGAGAAATATCTCCACAACATAAAAGATCTATTTCTCATATACAAATAGATTATTATTTATATTTAAATATGGATGCTTCTATTCCATAATTTGATCCATAATAGGTGCATAATAATGGGGAACGATTATTTTCTCCATATTAGAAAGTTTATTTAACATAACCAGTTTCATTTTCCCTAACATATCCATTATCTACATAGATCATATACTCTATGGATTAACATTCTTATAATATTGATCCCTACAATGACTAACAATGCTGAATTGTTTTTACTTTCTTCTACAATGTACCATCTATAAATAATGTAACACATATAATTAGCTCATAACAATATGAATATTTATCCATGTAAACAAAAAACTCTAAATTTAAATGAAAATTAAAAGGGATTATCATAATTCTCTACAAATATATATTATTCTAATGTCTAGTTCCCAATATACCTACTAAACATCTCATTGATACCTACTATAATGACCTTGAATTTTGTAACTCTATGATTTTTTTACACTATTACATTTTTATAATATATAAGGGATCACAACATTAAGTATTGATCAATTTAATGGTCATTATATACTAGATATATAAAATATTACCACGTTATATTGGAAAATAAATTGTGTCAAAAACTTTATTTCATCCTTGAAGATCATTCCATGATTCCTTATTCAAATCCCATAGAAATGAATACGTAATATATGGAGAACATAGATGATTATAAAGGTAAATCATACAATAGATTGTATCATGAGTTGAAAAGTCATTTAAAATATGGTATATTAGATATATAATACATATTCCATTTACCAATAATGTAAGATTCAAAATGTATAAATGGAAAATATCAATGAAACAATCACATGGAAAATAATTTTTGAAATAATAATAAAGGAAATTCATAACGTTATATTTCACAATATTTTCATCAGAAACTTTTTCCAAGACATCCTAAGCCTTTTCATTAAGTCCATTTGACTGTACATTCTAATTATTGGGTAGATATACATAAAACACCCAACTAATCAGGATTTTTTTTATCTCATGAAACATGTTGACAAATCAAGATACTATCTATAATTGTCCCCTAATAACACTTATATCTATTTTATTCATTCCTCAAATATTTAATTTATAATATATTAAACAATAAATATTCCAGATCAATAAATAAATATCTATATTGGATCCAAAATATAAAAAATTTAATACTCCGCTAGTAAATGAAATAACATTCAAAATAATTTTTCATTAGCAAACAGTGTATGATGTAATGGTATATGGAATAGAAAATAAATGAATGAAAAATATATCAATGATGCAAATAAAATGGATATGAAGTAGAATACTAATTTTCAATGAATCATAGAGATAGATATGGTACATGATCATAAGAATGTGAATGTTCATAGAATAAGGTACAATTCCTATATTGAAAAAGGATGATATAAGACTATTGATTAATCAGACATCAAGTGTTTTAAATAATATAAATTATTTTGATTAATTTAGTGTAAAATTGAAGTTAAAATTTAAAAATATTTTTTTTAAATTATTTAAAATATTTTTTGTTTAAATGAAGTTATAAATTATTTCCAAAATACATTCCAACGTTTTATAAAATAATTCATTGTTTTTATAATATAAAAACAAAAAACTAATATATTAATGGAATAAGGATTTTTATTGAAGGTATTTATAAAAATATAAATTAATATAAATGGGAAAGAGTGGTTATGGAGGTGGGAAAATCTATTCACACTATATATTTTAAACATAACATACCCTTTACACTTTTTTAAATTTTCTAAAAAACTTGTTCAGAAATAATAATAAAGATTACACTAAAAAAATTATATGTAATATAATTGTTTGTAAAAAAAATAACATTAAAAAGAATTTGAAATCTGGAAAATAATCAACTATAAAATTTCTTGAAGAATATGGATATGGAATATAAGGATTCATGACAGAAAAAGAGTTATAAGGTCAACTATGATTAGAAATGTTATTCAAGTCACGAAGTACATTATAGAAGAAAATTTGGAATAAAAATATAGAAACCCCATAAATAACTATATGAAAAAATATGGGTTTTATGATGATAAAGATAATATAACTCATCCAATGAATAATTAAACATGATAAATATGAATAAGAGTGAGATAGAAAAATAAACCCTTATAGATTATGAACTTTTGAACCATACACCAAAAAATATAAATATTGAATTTTAATATTTAGTACAAATAATAAATAGTAATTTAAACTATAATATGCTAAAAGTATGGTAAATACAAAATAATGATATAAATTAGGTTCATAATATATGATATGTGTCAATGAAGTGAAATTGGGATTAAAACCACAAACCTTGTATTCCTGTTTGGTTTGACACATCATATCCTTTTGAATAATCTATTAATATTAATAATATAATTTATTAAGATCCTTTTCAACCAATATTACTTTTTTATTTTAATTTTATAATAGTTTTGTATCACTTCACATAATACTTATTGGTTACATAAACCACTTATAGTTGATTGTCCTATTTCTCCAAAATTAATTTTGAATATTGACCCTTTTAAAATGTTTTACAAAATAGTTTCCTCATTTATATATCATTATTAATTTAATGAATATTTTTTCATTATATACAATTTTATAATCATCCATACATGGTGGTACTATAAAAACAAATCATGTCTCATTTTGAAGGTGGTAGACTACGCGTACATATGAGAGATGTTATCAATTTAAAAAAGAGTCTAGTGTAAGAAGGTATATGATATAATATATTTAAATAATAATAATTATGTAATGAATATTATATATATCAATTTATTAAATATTTATAATAATCCATGTGAATAAGTGATGAAAACAAATTAACAATCCAATATGAATGTGATACTTCGTACATAGAGATGGGCGATATGTACAATTTTCATAGGATGGAAAGAAGATAGAAAATGCATTCTTTTATTACATAAAAATACCTTAGTGTTGTACATATAATTATTCAATATTTTTAATAAGGCCATAGACTGTATTTATTATTCCAAAAAATAAAGGAACCCGAAAAGGCCCGGAAAGATAAAATTCCTCTTCATTTGCTAAACTCTTTTGGATTGCATTTTATACCATCATGAATTGGTATTTTTTGAATACTGTAACCTATGTGTGAATAAAAATAATTTTATCAAGGTAATTGTGTAGGGATTGGTCAATATAATTGGATCAATAATTGTGTATAATATATGGGAGTGATTTCCTTTTAATATGTGTGGTTGGTGGAAAACATGTAAAGATTATGAAGATTAAAATATAATAAAGACACTCTCATTGTAAAGTGTCTCCAAATGGGATAAATTTACAATATAGGGTGAAATAAGATCTAAATGTAATAAAACATAGTATTTATGCAAGAATTAAGGATATTTTAACCCTTATATATTTATTTTAAACCCATCTTTATTAATTTATAACCCTTACCATAGTGAAATTTGTTTACCATGGTTATTATTCATTATGAAAAAATATATAGTTAGACTAAATACTTAATATTATTTATTATTATCCCAAATATGGAAGACATTTTATAATATTAAATTCCTTTAATTTGAAGAAATTATATTTATATGAGTTTAAAAAACTCACTGAAAACTCGTTGTTACGAAGAAAATTGTTTTGAGCATAAATTGATATTATACGGAAATAATTTATAATTTTGATTAAAATAGAATTAGTTGGTTTATTTTAAATAAAATTGTACTCAATTTAAATTTAATCCAAATTAAATATAAACTAACTTTAAGAAACATTTATTAAAATATATTAACTTAATATAGTTTTAAATTATATAACAACACTGCATATAATTTTAAAGTGATAAATGTAGATTTCAAATTTAAAAATATATTTTAAAATGAATTATAATAACAGATAAATTTTTATTTATTTTATAAAATATTATATAATATTTCTTGTAATTATTAAATCACTACAATGTCATAAAAGTGACATTATCGTAAAATCTATATTTTATCTATTTGCTCAAAACATATAAATTTCTGAAAAATATTTAAAATTCACCCTATGATATTTTTCAAATGATGAATTCAAATATGAAATTAATTTAATAAAAAATTTATAAAATATTTTAATTTAGTTTTCAATCACATATGTTAATAAATTTATTTGTGTCATATTATCATTTCAATTATATAAAATATTTGCCATCAATAATTGATGATTTGGTGATATCATACTTCTCGTATATTGACGTTAACAACATAAATACTAATTTAATCATGGTAATTTGATTTATATATCATCATTAATTTCAAATCCATTTTTATACTTCTCATGAACTGAATTTAATAAGATAAATTCATATTTCTTCATAATATTTTAATAATTAATTCTTATGTAAAAAAATATATCACAAGTGAAGCCACTAGTATTTAAATTATTTCTTACTTATTTACATCAATATTTAATAATATCATTGTAACTGATTCATATCCCATTTTTATAATCCTTGTTTAAAAAAGGGATCTTATAACCCTCAAATAATTATTTCATAATTCCTTGATTTTATTCTCTTAATTACAATCCTTATAAATAAACCCTCACATTCCACCATGTCCCCTTAATTACAACCAATAAGTTGAACCACATAGATTACTCCACCTTCCCAATAACCCATAATCACTCATTCTATGTGTATCTAATGTTCTCCATGCCTGTTAATATAATTATACAACACACTGTCCAGATCACAACTCATCATGCCCCAAACACCATATTTGGATGAATATAATCTATTAGACCATTCGATGAAATGTTTAGGAGTTCCCCACAATACACATAATATGATCACTTTTATTGTTCCTCCATGTGATAAGGTGGATAATAAACTATTTTCAAATTAAATATCTGATTCTCATCCTTCCTGTTGAAGCCCCCTTCACTCCTTACCTCACATTCTACCACCATGTGCAGCTCAAAACATATAAATACTTATATAACCCAAATAAAACATTCATGAATATTAAAACATTACATCTGAAGAATAATTATATATCATAATATGTAACACTCCCAAAAACCCATAGATTTACTGTCTTTGGAGATTAGAAATCTAAACAAATTATTTTACAAGGTATCAAATATTTTCACATAATTTAACTACACTTTACTCCCTTGTAGACTTTTCATCCAGATTACTCATCTTTGTGAACTGGTATGTTGAAACACAATAATGGTTGAACTTAATTTCTTAGTAAGGGTTGAAGATAAGAGATATTAAAAAATATCATAATTGATCATAATATGAAAAAGTGGGTATAAGAATATAATCATGATATATACATATAATATATGGAAATCATACCCAAGTAGATATGGATCATAAATCATGAATGTTGGGAAAATAATTTCATCATAACATAATAAATGATTCATATTAATAATTCATGTCATGGAGATTTTTCCCATGAAAATGAATATACAATCATATCATGTATCGAGGCTCAATACCAAGAATATGAATTCTTAGACAAAAAATTCATTTAATAACTTATTAAAATAGGATAAATTCCAATTTCTCATAATAAAAAATATAGTTTCATATAAATATTTTCATAATTGATTCTAGGGTAGTATAATTCTCGTTACACCCTTCATATAGTCATAAATGATATATATTTGTTCCATATGAACATAAAATCAATATTAAATCTATTATATAATAAGTTACCCATGAGAAAGAAATATGCTTCATAATAATAATCATTGGGAATTAAAATAAATTATCTAGATAAATAAGGTAGATTGATCCATTCAAACATATCCCTAGTGAGACATAAGAAACGTTTAATGATATTGAAATAGATGAAAAAATTTTATAAGAAAATTTAAAAAAATTCTTTAAATGTAAATAAAATATAATTTATATTTGTAGAACTCTGTTAAAAATATATATTTATAAATGAATATGTTTATAATAATTGGAATGTAAATAATATTTACATTATTAAATCAGGAAATCTTGTAAACGAATCTCTTTAAAGAAGCCTAAATAATATTATGTGAAAAGGATACATATAATAAAATATAAATGATAAGATATAAAAATTATTCCTTTAATAACATGTTAAATAAGTGTGAACCATGAAAAGTGAAATTACCAAAAGAAGTATACATAAATATATACATAATAAAATGTTAAAAATATCCATAAAGAGGAAACATACTCCCATATAAAATGAAAAAATGATAATTCCACTTAAAATATTCGTTTTTAGTGAATTATGAATCAATATGTGGGTAAATGTTAACAATACATGTAAATACTCAACATGACTAGATGAAAATATGAAATGGGTATTTTTATTTAATTTTCAAGAATATTATCTCAATTAATTTTTTTTGTATTGATAATCACAAGTAAGATGAAATATCAAGAGAGAAAACCTCAAAATGTCTGTAACACATGGATAAAAATTCAATGAAAGAGATAATAGAAGTTATATATTTATGTCACATTAATTAAATATATATTAAGATAAAATACATCCATAGGGATTTATGTACATTAGATAGACTAAAATATGTGGTGAATATATAATATATCTCAATAAATGGAAACTTAGACGATAACCCCTTTACAGTACCCCCAAATACAATGTATGCAATTTAACCCCCCATGTAATAAAACTATCCATCTAAATCACTTGATGAACATTATAATTATAATATATTACCTTTTATAATTAAAAATTATTTTAGTTTATTTCATAATTTTTAATTTTCTATAGTTTCTTTTCATCAATGAATGCAAGTAGTTTTGACTATCCCGTAATAGTTTTTATAGGAAAATTTCAACCCTAAATAATTAATGAAAAGTTCATCATTAATAGATTATTTAAGGTAAATGAAAATTAGTACTTTTATTTTTCCAATATCGTGTTATTTTTTTGAAATATATAGAAATAGATTGAAATAATATGAATCCAAATGCACATGTTTTGAGTGACATTAAATCTAAGAATATGTTGCCTTATAATAATAATAATTAATTTTTATCAAAACCCCACATGACCATAATTAAAAAATAACATAATATTTAACAAAAAATATATTAATTATTCCTTCATACTCATCCATATTTTAAATTCTTAAGATAATATATCATCATTCGTGAATGTGTATGAACTATCCCAAACAAGAATTTTTTATAAAAATAAACGAGTAAGAAAGTATATTTTTATATATTATCTTATCGCTTTTATATAAGAATAATTATTTTATTTGAACATAATTATTGTGGTTAATGAGATTTTATAATTTTAGAAATGAAATGGTAATTAAAAATGATAAATAATAACTTGGGGCATACAATGAAATCTCTCATTTGTATAGTGGGTTCTTCTGGAGTGAAGGATTTTGGACTCCTTCTTGGGACAAACAATATCTAAATATAGAAGATTGTGGTCACATATTCAATAGATACAAAAATGATTATAAGTGGTTTGTGATGGAGGATCAATCCTTTTTAGGTTTATATTAGAGTTGGTTCTTTGGAAACATCAGGTCAGTGAAGTGAAATGATTTAATCAGATGAGAGATATGTTAAAAAGGTAAGGAAATATAGGTTTAAATTTTAATAATACATATCAATCCCTAAATTTTTTTCTAGAAAACTAATTATACCTATTTATTAATAAATAATATTCTTGTTAACTTATTTTATAACTTTTACCCTATTTTACATAGTTTAATTATTTATAATGGTAATGGTTGTTTTGACAGTTATTAAATATAACTCATCTTAACTAATTTCTATGAGATGAATAAAATTAGGTCTCCATTTAATCAACTTGGAATCCTAAATATTATAAATTTTGTTTCAAAATTAAAACATAAAATATATAGGAAAACATGTTTTATTGAAACAAATAATTCTATCCAATAATATCTCTTATCTATAATAATTATACAAATATTAACATATATTTTTATACATATAACAATAATTTTTTTTATAATAGACATATAAGCATGATATATTTGGTTTTTAAATATAAAAATGTGTAAAATATTTTTTATAAAATTATAATTTTTATGCCTTAAATGGGATTTATCTAATTTATTAACAATTGTTAATTGTTATATAAATGTTGATTTTTTTATAATTATATATATATTTATATATATATATACAATATATTTCATAAATGAGTTATTTATTAGAAATAAATTCATTTTATTAACAAAAAATTTAGGCATCTCTAAAAAACTATTTTGTAATATTTTATTAAAATCATACCACAACCACTAAAAATTCAATTGATGATCGAAAATTATTACTATATAATCCCAAAAGAAAACATTCTGTTATATAATTAATGAAATAGTGTATTTACCTCTCTTAAAACTTATTATAGATGAAATAAAAGTTTTACCTTTTATTGAAAATCCAATGTATCTTATCAAAACATCCATAAAATATTAGTATTACTATAAATAGTGTACCATCCAATAATTAAAGGAATAATTTACTAGAATGTTTTAAATTAAAATAAATTTAAATACATATTCTAATTCATTCTAAAAGATATACCTTTTCATTAAATCTCTGGAAATTTAAAAAATTTCATCCTATAAAACATTCTAACATTAAAATAGCCAGATTATCAAATCCACTCTATTTAAATCATTTGAATATAGATATAATGAATATTATATATATATATATATATCATATAAAAAATATAAAATAAAAAAAGGAAAGTATATTGTTGAAATATACTATATAAATTCATGAATTTTAAGAAAACATAAAAAAATTCATACCATTAAAAATAAAACATCATTCAGATTCAAATATATCCAAACCAAATTTATATGGTGATTTAGAAATATAGAATCATGTTTTAAAAATCATTATCTCAACAGAATGCATGATTAATACTCGGTTCATCTACATTAGTACTCTCATACACCTACCCATCAAATAAAACAAACATTCATTTCATTATAAATAAAATTTCCTCTTGTTTCATATATCTGTTCTCATATATTCATAAAATTTCACGTATGATGATCATAAATGGAATGATTTATTTTTGAAATAATCAAACATTCTCCAATTTCCCATGGTAATCAAGAACCTAATTTTATTTAACATATTTTTAATCCAAAATTAATTATAATTTACGAATTAACTCACCACCAGTAATTCAATAGTACTAAATAGTCATCAAGTCCAAACAAATGTAAATTAATAAAAAAACAATTTCTAAATTAATCTCATTCTTTTAGAATTATATTATTGACTTAACAACCATGGGAAACCCCATTACTAATCATTCCTCAAAATTGATAAATAAAAATCAAAAAATAAGTTTATAAATGACATATTCAAAACTACTCAAAAATTAAATCAATGAATACATATTATATGTTGAAAACATTCATAATTTCATAATCTAAAAGTGGGATAATTTTATAACACTTTCACCAATAGCTTCAATAAAATTAACATTCAAAACTTGTAATAAACCCCAAAATCCACACCTTTAAGAAGAAATATTAGGGTGTTTTCTCCCATAATATTTGATCATTATGGGCACTCCTCGTCAATTATTCTTAATAGATCTCCAAAAATAAACTGTAATTAAAATTGCATGAAACATAAGTAACACAACTATATGAAAAATAACATGGAAACAATATCTGACATCACATAAATATTCATCCTTCAATTTGAATAAATCAAACACTATCTGAAATTCCTCCATATCACAATGAAGACTTAACATCATATCCAATCACCTTTTCATAATTTTGTGAACCCATTATCCTCTCTAATAGTTACCAATTCAATATCCTTATTATCAAGGAATAAATAGGTATGATATACCATATAAATAGAAATAATAAACAATGCTTGATAAGAATATTGGTAAATAACATCATCATAACAATAATAATATAAGGAAAATCAATTGAATATCTCAATAAAAAATATCATTGAATAATGGGAAAATCATATACAATCAAATAAAATATTCCATCAATTATTATAAACCATATTATAAAAAACACACATTAAAAGAATTATTACTCCAACTAGATGATAACATGTCTTTAACTCTCTTACAGTACAAAAAATTTTCATAGCAACTCACAACACTACAACATACTATCTGGGTTTCATAAATTCATAAAATTTAACTACATTATTTTTTAATGATTAAATGTTATTAACATATTCAAATTTCATATAGTAAGATGCTTTTCTTCCTACTCATTTTAATCATCCATCAATTAATTGAGAAGTTGACATCCAAATTTGTGATATATCATATAAGTGAATTACACACCTCATCATTACAGTAGTCATCACACCATGAAATTGACAATCCATTTTAAATAAATTTCGTATATTAAAATCCAATATAAAATATAATACTACTATTTTCAATCATTTTAGATTTTATCATGAAAAATAAGATGTCTCATCCAAGTCAGTGCAACTTTTTTATGTTATCTACTATCAAGGTGACCTTTTATTAGATAATCCCACCCGAACCTCATTCAACCATTATATAAAATAGTTAATAGTTTATTAAGGATATATACCAAAAAACAAGAAATATATGTACCTGAATATATACAACTGCATGTGATCAGTCCATTCTATACACTAAAAACACATGAAAAAACCAAAGTGACACTAATGTGGCTAAAAAATCATTATATACAAAAATCAAACAATTATACCTGAATATATTAATGTAACACTAATAAAAATACTAATATATTTAATATTATAATAGTGGTGTTGATCCCATATATATGATTTATATTAATGCATTTACCTAGAATTTTATATTTCACTCACGTTAATATAACCACCAATATGCTATGAATTTTCTCTTCAATTGATCATATAAAAATCTGGGGCCCACACCACACCCTATGAAAGTTCCACCATCATTTATTTCTTTGGACATGTATCTAGTATATAACCACATAATAAAAATTTAAATGGACATTATTATCATTGGATCCCCATTATCTCATTGCCACATCATCTTCCACAACCTACCAACTACATTATGTGGCCCAAATACAAGAGAAAAATTTATATTTTTTTCATTATTTGTTAACACCATATTCAACTCATCATTAGAATCATGTAAACATAGGTTTTATTATTTGAAATAATATAATACGCCACTATGCCTTCGATAGATTACGAAAATCAAAGAAACTTTTCTCTTCAATAACCCTTAATTTTTCTAGTAATTTTACTCATTCAATGTTCGGTAAGAATTTAATCTGAAGCATTTTTACAATAATATATCATTTATAAACTAATTATTTTTTATTTGGAATTATTCTCAATTTTATCAGAAATGTCTCTCTAAAATAACACTAAAATTGAAAATCATAATTATTAAAAAATTATGTCAATTAATTTTTATTAAATTAAGTAATTCAAATATAGAAACCGTTAATCATGATTTTACTATTTAATAACTCAAAACCTTGATATATAATTATGAGTTTTTAACATCTCTTTAGAATGAAATATAATTTATATAACATATTAATGTGAATATAATTTCGTTGTCCTTATTTTGATTTATGTATCATCATTTTGGAATTTTATTGATTTAATTTATGAATAAAGAAAGAAACAAAAAATATTCATTAAATGGTTTTGTACGCTAGTGGTTGTATGAAACACTCAAAATGGAGAGGTTATTAATATTGTCTTGAAATTTCATACTTTGATAAGATTAATTGTATATTTTCTTTACACAACAAATGAATCCGTCAGTCAATTTTGTAATAATAATTAAATGTATAATAATAAGCAAAATAAATTTTTTTTTACTAGGATCACCCATAAAATACTATTCCTAAATATCATATATCATGGATGTTTCAATATTACAATTAACCAATACTTCACAAGTACGTGATTCGAATATTTATAAAGATATCACTACTCATCCCTGGTCTATAGCCTCTTCCCCTCTTTCATACACTACTTTAAAGAGGTTTATAATGTAATAGTTAACACATGGGTCAATCTAAAAATATATCAATGAAAATAATCAACACCACATATTGAGGTTGTTTTACATGTTCCATTAGTATTCACTTCAAGAAATATCATTGATATGCATATAAAATCATACATCAAAGAATACTTTTTAATGTAACTCATATTGATCAATCATCATTACGAAAAATAAGATATTTAATATTTATCAGTATTGATACATTGATTTCAAATGTTCAAGATTCCACACTTTATTTTATTCTATGTAATATATTTATTCGAAAAATCCGGATCTCATATTTTCAACCGATGTTTGTTTTTTGAAATTTTAAATTTTAAAAAAATAATTTCCAAATTAATTTAATTCAAATCCATTCCTTGGATCATAATCTATAAAACTGGGACCATTGAAATCCAAAATAGTAGTAATTTATTTCCCATATAACTACCCATCCATCATGCGATAGTCCCATCAAAACAATTTTTCTTGATTACTCTAAATCCCATCAATCATGAAATGACATCTGATTTCATGACATGAAAAGTAATTTTAATACTTAATTACCTCCAACATTGTATTAGGTTATGATGTGTATCAAGGATTAATATCTCCTACATTTTCCATGAGTTAAACATCCCAATAACAAAAAGTCATGGAACTATATTTTTTCCACAATATACTATCACATAAAGATATCATCTTTTTCATGGATTGATATAAATTTTATAGAATAGAACAAAACTCAATAGAATCACTAAATTTTTCCCAATATCACTTTTCCATGAATTTCCTCTTCAAAACATGACTTCTCATTTGTGTAATAATGAAAATCATTCACACTCCCTTCACAACACGACATTTATGTTATATTGTGTAGCTTAAAAATATTAATTTTAACAAAGGATAATAATAAACATATGAAAAAATCCATCATAGTGTGACCTATGATCATTTTTAATTAATTAAACATAAAATTTTATAAATTATCATTATTAAACACATATGTGATGTTTGATACACGGTCCACTTCATGAAATTCCAATTTTCTACAAATTTTAGATTTAAATCCAAATATCATAAGATTCTTAAACATTCAATAAAATAACATGTTATTAAAATTATTAAATATTATAAAATTTTGTCATAATAATAATTCAATATGGTTTTTTAATATATAGATTCACCCCCTTATATATATAAGAGTTAAATTTCAGAAAACAACAACCATTCTATAAAAAATCTGATTTTATTTCTCCATTGAGTTACACTTATAATATTAAATTAATACACCAAATCTTTGGTTCTATGGATATGAATTTTTTGAACATATACTGATCCATAATAAGAAAAGAGATATCAATAAATTCTAAAAAACAATGAGAGTAAATGCTTGATGTAGAATACAAGTGAAAGAGTTAATGAGTGTTGTTATGTCCACTAATAAATCACAAATTCATAACTCTAAAATTACTCTATGTCATCTTGATTACTGTATCCCCTATATTCTTTAACATAAAAAATATAATATCCCTATAAATATAATTATTATTCAAATATAACAATATATAAATTTGAGATCTATCTATTCCACATGGACTTAGTTTAAAGGAAATAGTTAAACTCCAATGTTCAACCAATGATTCTAAAATACAAGTTCACTCAATATATTGCTAAATATATTTTCCATTTGATTTTTTATTCTAATATGTTACCACCACACAATGTTTTTCACTAAAATATAATTTATAAAATGATACCATATTTCAAATGCTTCTTTTGAGAGTGTTGAAATAGATTCTTTATTAATTTAATTACAATTTTATCTACATACTGAATCATCATTGGTTATTTCACCTCCTCACCAACATCCTTTAATAATTTCTTCATCTGTAATTGTTATGTATACCCCATGCTAATAATAATATACACTACATTTACTATACAAAAATAAATAAAATATTTTTTCTAACTTAAATGGCGAACAATATTAATTTTCATGTAAAACCGTCTTCCACATTTGGAATTTCAATAAATAATATCAACTCCTTAATCCACATCAAAATATTCCATAAAATTATAATCACTTACTACATTGGATATTAAATAATAATTAAGTATTCCATTATTGGATCACATTATTCTATTAATTTATAGTAGATAATCATTTTTGGGATAAATTTTGTAGCATGTTCCCTTACACATATCATAGAAAATTTATGGCATCATAAAAGTATGGCAGAGTATCCTCACAATGATTTTTGTGTACATATTTATGTACTATAACAACCAAATACTTTTATAAATTAAATTTCCTAGTTCAATGAGTATGTTTGTTATCAGATTATGATGTCACAAAAGATACATATTGTACTATGGTTATTTAAATTAGTTATATGGTTTATAAAGATTAAAATACCATTAAAATCATTCCCATTCATATTATATCCTTTAATAGTGAACATATGAGAATTATATATAATGGGTGATGATAAAGTCTAATTGACACATACTGATGAAGTGATGGTGTCGAACAGTATGATCATACCCTATAAAGCTCATATATCAGAGAATTTGAGGGGTGTAGCTTCACCTGAAATTTCTCTTGCAAAATTTCAAGACAATATTAAACAACTTAAGCATGAAAAAACCCATTTATAAGATAATTTCATGCCCATAATGATATTGTCCCAAACCATGTACACTGAACTACCCAAATAGAATCACACTATCATGCATCTTAATCTTAAGGAATTCCTTTGTGTTATAATGAATTGTTTATCTAGACCTTAAATTTATTAATTATTATATTTTATTTTAAATAAAAAATTATTAAATTTATCCCTTGTTAATATTACTTGTCAATGATATCAAATAATGTGTTTGATAAAAATATATTTTGATACGATAAAAGATAAATAGTATTTAATGGAAATATATAGTTTCAATCAAGATAATATTATAATGAAATCAACAATTTTTATAAATACCTTATATTAAAAAAAAATTATTATAAAATAATTTTTATTAAATATAAATGATAATATATATTTTTATATCAAAATAGTTTTTTTTATAAAAGTCAGAAAACATTAATTGTCAAAAAACTATCATTTTTCAATAAATTTGAATATTTTAATGTAAATGGTTAAATTATCATAGATAGAAAAATATTCAAGAAAAATTTAATATTTTTTTAAAATATAATATCAATATTATTTAATGGTTATTTTAAAAAAAAATAATTTCGAGTAAAATATCTCGGTAAAAATTATATATGATATAAATATACAATTAGAATTATGACATCATAACTACCTAAAAGTGATTTGATATGTTCAATAAATTGTATAAATTTCCTACTAAATATTTCCCCATTAAATTATTTTTTATGTTTATTTCAATGTTTCTATAAATACTTATCGAATCCTACAATATCAATAATGTATTTTAATGTTTTATAATCAATTTTTAGGAAACATAACTCACTTGAACACCACCTTGGGTATTTTTTTAATGATATTAGTTCCCAGACATGTAAAATAATTACACCCACTCTACTTTGGTATGAACCTATGGAAAACCCATCTTAGGGTTGGTTTTTTGACTACTTTATCATATAGAGTCCAAAACATATGATTATAAATTAACAAAGAACACTCATATAATATTCTATATAAATACACACAACCTCCCATTTCTCTTCACTAATTAAAATTTGTGTATGTGTTACTCAAAAATTTCCACTCTAGAGTCCTCCCATGGTTCCCTCGATCTCGCAAGAATCCTTTCTAAAGATTATGGAATCACCCTCTTATGTTAAGCGGTCATATCCTTCTCCTATTTATTTAAGAAACTTCGTTATATTGTTCCTTCTATTTTCTATTTTTTTCATGTTGGTATAATTTGAAAATTCTTATATTAATTACATTATAATTTAAAAGTGATTAGATACCCACTATTCTCCCATTAATCCATTCCACGAATCATGATATTCCTATGTTATGCTATTGAAATAATCCAATAATTTTTCATATCCAAATTTTTATTGTGGATAAACATTGACATTTCTTCCCAAGGAAATTAACCTAGATGTAAATATTATTAATCGATTGGTTAATTACAAGTATGTAACCCACACTCATTTATATTGGGATTAAAGTTGACTAAATATTTCCATAGGTTGAATAATATATGTGGAACACATGAGCCTATACATGTTGTGATTGGTTTATCCATATATCACTCAAATTCAATGTGTTATGTATTAGTCTAATGGGGAATCACATTTAGGATCATGAAGTAATTATAATTCATTATTGGAATCCTTACACCATCTGATTTTGTCTTGAAAGTGATCCTTGTATTATTTTTATGGCATGATTTATGTTTTAACCACATCCCCTTTTTATTATCATGTTATATCACGCTTCAATGTTCAAGATTTTTAGTTTCACCCCTCTTACGATTCCTTACATGCCTATTTTTCCCACATGTACTTCATTACTATATGTAAATATTTATTTCTTCCCAAATAAGGATTTTTATATAACCCCTTTCTTAGGAACAAGTGGATTTTTTTTGGAATTATCCATGTCCCAAAACAGTGGCTACAAGGGTCAAAACTATAGTTGTAATCCACAACCACGATTTGATCTATCTATGGAACGTATTGGAATTTCTATAGAAAAAATATATATCAAAAGTTATTTAGGCTATTTTCATGGTTTTCTACCTTGTAAATAGCTCTAGTAGTTTTCCACATTGGAAGATGACCTATAACCATGGTTGTACACTAAATAAATTGATTGGTTTCCATGGTGGACATCCAGGGCTATAAACCATTTAAACTAGGGATATATCCCAAAAATAATATGTCCCTAGTAGGTTTGGATCTTTTTTCTTCTTCTTTATGCTCTATCCACCTAACCACTTCACCACAAAAGACATCAGATATATATATATATATATATATATATATATATTATTAAAAATTCGGATATATCATGTAAACAATGGATTTATCCATTCTCATTCTTTTTTTTTCACAGGTTAATTTCTTCTGCACATAATAGAGGGAGACCTATAACTACACTTTTGAGAAACCATGGCTATAGAAACTAAAAAAATTAATCTATATCTGCAATTTAGAATACACTATGGCTATAGCCCCCAAAAAATGTTTCTATAGATACGGTTTTACCCAAATCGTGGTTATAGCCTTAGGAAAAAGACTCAATACCGATGATTTTACACAAATTGTGGCTATATCGCTTGGAAAAAGACTATATAGCCACATTTTTACACACATTATGGATATATCACTAAAAAATACTTTGTATCCAAATTTTTATATAATTTTTGTTGTATCTATCAAAAAATACAATATACATGGTTTCAATGAACAATGGATATAACTTTCAAAATAATACCCTAGATCCAAGGTTTTATATAAAAAAATTGATATTTCCTTGGTATAAATACCTATAGACAAATTATTTTAAAAATGTGGTTATAGGTCTTTGGATATAGCCTTGTTTTCAATTAATTATGTATGTAATCATGTTATCCCATGCAGTATTAGAAGCATGATGGATTTTTAAGTGCATGTTAATGATGTTTTCAATAATGTTGTTGGATCCTTGATTCATGTTTATGGGATATGTACCTAATTTTGAAAATAAACTAGGCTCCATGATATTTTGGGACTATTTTATGTATACCTTTAAGTAATAATTCATGAATTATACTAAAATAAAATACGAGTTGTCATAGACAGTATCAGAGGAAAGTAGAGTTATTTTTGGGATTAGGATTATAAAAATCTTGGGAAATAATTAGTTATAAAACTAGATATAAGAAAACATCCGAAAAATATTGTTAATGTATAAGATAACTAGTTTCAAAGAAAATAGTCCCTTTATTGATATTAAAAGGGGATGTGGCTCTCAAACACATGAATCTAGGCATAATAACTCTAAAAATAATGCATTGATCTAGACTTGATCATCCCATGGTGCATGAAAATTATCCATTATACACACCACTTTTGATGATCTCATGGGATATACATTAGTGAATTCATAATCTCCCTACCAACCATTATTAAGAAAACAAAATTTACTATATGATTTTATATTAGAAAGTAGATAAATAATAACATCAAAATAAATCCTAAATCATCATATGTTATGTAATATATTTAATTTAGGAGTTATTACATTAATTATCATGGTTGCAAATTTTTGCGATTACCAATTCAAAAATAGCCACCCCGAATTTTAAACTTCTTCTAAAAAATAGCATGGAATCTGATGAGTCAATTCAAAAACTAATGTAAATAATAATATAATGACTACAAATATGAAATTCCTAACCTGATATGTGTAGTAATTGTGTAATTTGTGACATTAAATTCTCAATTGATTCATGTTTTGAACCCAAACATGAATTGCAAGGAATTATCAAATCCCCCTAAGAACAGGAAATCTGAAATAAGGACTATTATGAAATAAAGGCCACTTACATTCATTGTATCTTAAAATACATTAATCATTTAGAAATGGATCAAAACCCTTGGAAATATATTCATCATGCTTCAATGATACTAGTAAGATAATATCATCTTAGTTATTTATTTTATAGAATGAGAATCTTATCAATAGTGTTTGTGGGTCTAAAATTAAAATCTCATGGAATATATTAACATGATGAAGTGGAAGGAATTTCAAAAAATATTTTTAATAAATATGTTCTTCGTGATCATCAACTGATAACGGAGAGGTAATTCATTATACCCATGTAAAAGGATGATGAATCCATCATGGGGTGTGAGGAATACATCACAATACATTCACGATACACATCTAAAACATTCGTTACACCAAAGTGTAAATCTGTTCACTTAATTAGTGTGATAATGCTAAGTATTTGAAATGCCTTATCCATTTAGGGCTGTTATAGATATGAAGAAATTTCGGAATGTTCCCCCAATAATAAAATTGAGATCAATAAATCTCAGGATTTTCACATGGATAATTATCATAAAATGGAGTCTCATTTGGGTGGAACAATGGAGATATATATGATAGACCAAGACCCTCACTCCCTGATGCAGTCCCAAAAACATGTTATATAATTTTTATAAACATCTACTGAAAATATATAATCTATTACACATGTGTGGATATTTGATTCTTGGTTTTTGAGGAAAAGGAAACCCACTAAAACATATTAGTGTTTAGTATAAATAATATAAAAAAATTTATTTTAACACACTCATTCTATCTTACAAATGATGCCAAACTCCCCTATATCTTCTAATGATCATTTGAAAAACATTTACAAACATAGAGTGATTATAAAATTTACTAGTAAAAAGTTTTAAAATCTGTGAAAATGTTTTTAAAAATATTTTACAAAAGTTTTTCAAAAAAAATATTTTAAATTAATTATAAAATATTTTGATGAATAATTCTCAAGGATATAATTCTTGGGTTTTCAATATTTTTTACCACATAAAATACATCTCTAAAAAATTAAATATTAATATTTCTATGAAACCACTATTCCATTTAAAAATATAATAACTGTGGAATATACATGGATTTATCCTTGATGTTTTAAAAAATAAACCTTCCTTTTCAAGATAACATTTTGTTGCAGGAAATGATACTTAACAACAATTTTGAAAATACATTACACCACTAGTATTATAACCATTACAATATTTTCCTCTTGAGTTCATGGATTCAATCCCAATTCCTCATAATCATTTTTGATATTAAAGTGATATTTTTTATAAAAAAAATCATAGGGTTTCATTCTTCATTAAGTTTCGACTAAAATAATCCATTAGAAAATTATATAAATTATTTTTAAGAGAAAATAATTTAATATCACATAATCTTTAGAAAAATAATATTTTTAGGAAATTTTCATAATGTTGGGAGAAAACTGTATTTCATAATATGTATTAACCATAATAAATTAAAATAATGAATATAATAGAGGTAGATTATTTTCATAAATTAATTTTTCAAAGTTAATGTCATTAGTAGAGTAAGGAAATATCTATAAGAATTATTAACATATGTATGTTTAAAATTAGTTTTCATGAATAAAATGTTTGTAACAAATTCTATTTGAACTTGTAAATTATTTTATTGAAATAAAAGAACATTAAATCATAAACATTATCATTTTAAATTAACCCTAGAATTAATAAAATAATATTTTATTTTTAAAGGACCAAATAAATTTGATAATTAGTTGTTTGAATATAATTTAATTTTTATATAAGTTATAAAAACATAACATTATATACTTAACTTTTTGTGGTTTCATACAAATAGTATGAAAAATTAATAATACCATTTATACCAAGGGTTTTATGAATTAATAAATCTGATAATTTTAAATAAAATCACCTTAACTATAAGTTTCAAAATGTCATTTCACATGTATAAAATAATAGTGAAAAAATATAAATACTTTATATAAAATAAAAATAATATTTAATATACTATTCTTTAACAAAATATAAAGTAAATTTAGTTTAAAAAACATCGATATTAGGAAGTCCCTTACTATAATAATATGTGGTTTTGAAAATATAATACCATTTTATAAAATAATTGTTTTTTATGAAAATGTATTAATTATTTAGAATTCAAATTACCCTTCCTAAAAATCAAATACCAATATGAAAATGTGATGTGGTTTTCTCCACTACCGAAGCATGGAACATGTAAAATTGGAAAAGGGAGGAGGAGAGAGTTTGGAATGGGATTTCAAATAACAAAGATATGGTCTATCTTTATGTAGTTTTCTATATATGGGTTCAGATATACTTATCTATATATATACATATATAAATATATAGATTGTAAACATCCACTAGAAAAAGATCAACAGAATCGTAATATTTCATTATTACCTACAACATGAATTTTATTTTCGTGACATACTAAGAGAACTAAAAGTAATTAAACGTAATGTTTCTAATAATAATATTTATGTATATACTATCATTGAGTCCAAATTTAATAGTTTTTATACATATATGAATTTATTTTTATTTTTTCAATTCGTATCTTCTTTATAATGATTCTCCAAATGTCCAAAATGATTGATGATGGTGCTCTACTTTTGCTGAAGATCTAGGAGTGCAATAATTTTTTCACCCTTGGAAATCAACAATAGAGGTAGGGGTTCAAGGTGTATTGTGTGTAGTTCATACATGCTAGTTATTCCTTGATCCATAAATAATAGAATAAGAAAACAATCGAAGAATATTATGATGATATCAATTACATCATTCTTGGATAGAAAGATAAAGGAACCTTAGTCAGGTAAAGAATATGATGCTTAAAGATAATTAGATTTCTTGGATTCATTTGATTTAACATCCAAAATTAAAATGGTTTTTTAATGTTCATATATACTAAACCACTTAAAATAATCCAACATCTAACACAATTTGAATTTACACATCTATATAAGTCACGAAATGTCAATGACTGAATATATCTGAGTAAAAAGGTCCAGTCTTGATTATCTTCTAGCACGGACTCGTGTTAGCTCCTCTACTACTATGCTACACCACATGGTGGTTCCATTACTATTCTCATTGATTTGGAAAACTATTATGTAGGTTCTCACTCCCATACCACCATGTAACTTTTCTAGACCAACTTGTATCCAACATGGTTGACCCATAGTCCCATGTGGTTGAGGGAGGACCCTAGTGGATCGTGTCTAGAAAAAATGTTATATGACCAAGTTATAAACCCTTTTTAACATAAATAAGTTTTAGTAATTAAATATAATGTTAGAAATATGAAGATTTATTATTATTTAATTCAATAATATATTTATTACCTTACAAAATTTTTTATTTCAGAAATTAGAATTTTTTAATGATACATTATTTACAATATTTTTTTTTTATTTAAAAACAATTTCTTACTAATTAATAAAATCTTATTATTCACAATTTTAAAAAATACCACACAAAAAATATAAAAATTACATAGATTAAATTATATTAATTTATTTAGTTTTTATTGAATCTCTAAAAAATATTATACATTTATGTTAGTTTTTAATTTAAAATATCCCTCTATCAAAAATTATTATTACATTCTAAATTGAATCATAACAAATATGTTTTGTTTATTAAAATTAAAACAAAATTTAATTCTTGTTATTAAAAACATTATTATTTGTAAATATTAATACTAATCATAATATCATATTGATATTTTTTTTGATAGCTTGTATAACACACTGACATTCAAAATTACAACATTGTATTCGATAGTGTGTATGACACACATCACCAATTGTGTAAGGGAATATAATATCTTCATACTCTACTATATATTTATTATTTTTTAAATACATGATATATATTATAATGAATTAAACACTATGTAATCTTGTGTTACACACAAGTGTGACCTTCCTCGATAGCTTTTAGTATAAGCAAGACCGAGTTTAACCAAACAAGAATATATTATTAAAATATTTTGATATAATATAATGAGATATAAAGTAGCCTTTAAATTAGTAGTTATGAATATTAATAACTAAATTAGGAAAATTATGATTTCTATAAATATATAATGTTTCAATGGGTTACAAATTAATTAGAAATTTATATGATAATAAATTGAATATAATGTACATTTTTTTATAGGAAACTATTTTTTTCTCAAAAAGTTATTTTATGCTAATGTAATAAATAAATTAAAATTATTTGGTGATATTAATGTAATATATATATATATATATATATATTATTTATTAATTTTTATGATGTTAATCTATTATGTCTTATAAGCATAAGACAAGGAAAGTCCATATTTCACACATTAAAACCTATTCTTTTATAAAGGCGATTTTATCACTTTTTAATGGATAAAACATATTAAATATGATTTTTGACAATTTTATTTAATTAATATATCAAAATAAATTTAATATTTAAAATAGAGAAATAAAAATTAGGTGATGGTGAATTCTTGAAATTTTTCTAAAACATATAATTTTTTATAAATAGTGAAAAATACTAAAATTGAATTCAAAAATAATTTCTCATATAATTTATTTATATAGATAAATTAAATATTTAACATTCTTTAATGTTTAATTAGATAATATTTTTATCAATTAATAAAATTTATTTCATTTGAAACAATTTCAATTTGAAATTACTTAGAAAAACATAGAAATCATTCAAATGTTTTATTTTAAAAACATGTTTTGGTCCTAGATTTTGCCTCATGGTATTTTAATACTCATGAGAAAAATTACCCTACTCATGATTTGGATTTATCTGCGGTGGTTTTATCATTAAAGATATAAAGGCATTACTTTTATGTTGAATGGCGTGATATTTACACTGATCCTAAATGATTAAAGTATATTTTCACACAACAGGAGATGAAAATGAGACAAATAATATAGTTGGAGTTGATTAATGATTATGACTGCTCATTACATTACAACCCTAGGATAAAAAACAAGGTGGAAAATTCATTGAGTTAAAAAGACCATGCTAGCTTATCCATGATGAAGATCACAAAAGATCCAGCATTTGTGGATTTCCAAAGGATGGATCTTAAAATTTTAATGGAAGTGGATAAATCTTATCTTTCTCAAATATATTATCATCCATATATAAAAATTAATATTATAGAGGCACAGAAGGAAGATGTAGAGTTACAAAAAAGGTCATAAATGTTCCAATATTTAGCCTTGATTATTATGAAATAATAATGTTCATAAACCGAATGTGTATTCCTCCCATAATAGAATTAAATAAGGATTTATTGTATGAGGCTCATAGTATTTCATTCTCTACTCACCCTGGAAGCAGAAAGATGTATTGGGGCCTAAAATAGTACTTATGGTGGGATGGTATGAAATGATATGTCAGCAAATATATCTATAGATGCTTGGTTTGTCAGCAAACTAATTCTAAAAGATAGAAGTCTAAGGGGATGTTACAAACATTACCCATACCATAATGGAAATGGTAAAAACATCACTATATACTTTTTCCTTTGACATACCAAAACATTCAAAGGGAATAATTCTATCTAGTTTATAGTTGATAGGCTTATAAAGTTGGCACCCTTCCTTGCTATTAGAGGGGGTTTATTTTTTTATCAGCATGCCAGGTTAAATGTAAATTATGGGGTAAGATTTAATGGAGTACCACTTTACATTATATTCGATCAGGATCTACGGTTTAACTCTATGTTCATGATAAGTCTTCATTATTCTCTGGATATAGAGTTATGTTTCAGTACTACTTATCATCCTCATATAGATTATTAGTCTGAGAGGACAATTCTAACTATGGAAGACATGTTGAGATATTTCTATTTGTATTTCAAAGGTGGTTGGGATCAACACCTACCATTCGTTGAGTTTTCTTACAAAAATAGCTTTCACTCTAGTATTGAGATGACTCCTTATGAATCCTTATAAGAACTCATGTACTTATAAGATAACTAACTTTAAACCTAATTTCCCACTTCAATGTTTTAAATTTGAAAAATGATTATGAAGAATTGTGATCAGTAAGTAAACTTGAGTCTTATAAGACCAACATAATTTTTTTGAAGAGTAACAAACCCTTATGAATAGTAACAACCCCTTATAAATAGTAAAATACCCGTATGAATAGTAATGTGCCCTTATGAATAGTAATGTACCCTTTTGATTAGTGAATTGGCCCTAATGAATTGTAATGTACCCTTATGAATAGTAATTTTACCATTATAAATAGTGAAACACACTTAATAATAGTGGCCTAATATATAAATGTGTATATATAATATTTAATTGAATATATGGTAAACTCATATCTTTAAATCAGTAAATCAATTCTTTAAAATTGTTATTTTCTAAATAAAGAATTATATTATTTCAAATTTAATTTATGCATATTTAAAAAATTATTTCCATACAATGAAGTTCATTTTTTGATTCCAAACATTAAAAAAATTTTGGGGTGAATTTTTTGGTAATTTTATGAAATACTTGATTTTTTGGTGAACAGTGAATTTTTGGTATTTGATAAATAAATGAATTTCTACATCATGGAGGTGTTATCGATGATATGGTGTTGTTGTATGCCCATTATCTCAAACCTGCAGGCCATTTTTACTTTTTTTAGTCATGTAAAACTTACAATTTCTTATCTTGAGGAAAAATAAAAATATAATAATTAAACTAATGTGAAATCTCTCCCCTCCTCCACTATAAATACAACTCATTTCCCCCTCTTCCACCCACTCCACTCAAGAATTATTGTCTCATTTGTTCCAAACTTCCCCCCAATCTCCTTATCCATGTCCAAGACCTACTGGTCGCTCCCAATGGCCAAAACCAAAGGCCTCGAGGAGGATCTCAAGGAGAAGAGATCAATTGGTAAGAAATCATCTTCTTTTTCATGTGTTTTTATTTCCATTCATTTTATTTTATTATATTATCTTCTCCTCCTCTTATACAAGAAGCATGAAATCAACACAAATATTTTATATTCTAGATTTTATTATGTTCATGTGAAATTCAACATTAGTCTTCTTCTCGTCTCCCACCTATTCAAATAATAGAAACATTGTCCATGATGTGTTGAATTATCAACATCGTGGATGATGTGATTTCAATTTTCTTTAATTTTTTCATGTCTGGTCATGAAACCATTTGTATTTTTTTTAAAATGTTACACTATATTTTTTATGTCTCATACATGGTTCTGGAATTATTTTGTACACATGGTCTTAATTTATAAAGCAAAATGAGGTAATATTATCATAGAACAAAAAAACTTATCTAAAAAAATCATAAATGTTCTAACTTAAGAATCATCCTCATAACGAATATCAAAATAATAAATGGTATAATTTATGGTTATATAAATATATAAATACTACTCTATTCCAATTCTATAGTTTCACCCCCAATAAACATGAACATTCATCATGAACATATCAAGGAAAAAATGTAAAGAACGAATCCAAAACACTGCAGGGAACAAAATACTAAAAATTAAAGGGTTAAATGATGTAATAAAATGATAATATAAGGCATTATAAAGAATAATATGTTTTTTAAGATATTAATAACACTATTTTAACCATTATAGAGTATTTTTAATTGATTTTGAAGTAATATTAACCCAAGGTAACAGAATTCATAACCTGATTTCCATTATTTGGGTTAACATTCTACTACATTATTTATTTGGTATTAAAATTGTTTTTGTGGTGAGTTTGGTATATAATATGTTGAATTATTTTATTTATAGTTTTTATACATTTTACATCAATTCTACTAAGTCTCACGTTAATTATATGATATTTATAACAAACTTTCTTATTAAATCCACTTTTAAAATTCTATTTTACAAAATTCAAAAGAAATGATTTTATGATATTTTTCATGTTGTATGATTATGTTATGGTTCTTGTCATTTTTTTTGATTAAGGGTATGACCTATACATCCCTCCAATGCATTGGGTATATGTATGTTGCAGGTCATCCGTATGGTTAACTAAAGTGTAACAGTACTTGTTACCAAAATTGTAAGGTATCCGTGAGGGTTACAAGTTATAAGGTAGCCGAAAGGGTAAAGTGATTGTTAAAATTAATTCACCATGATACCATCATGGTTATATTTATGTTCTTTTATTTTTTGGGAATATTTTTTAAATATCATCTTTCGCAAAGTACGTATATGTGGTTGACAAGTATGCCTTTTGAAAATGATTTCATATGTCACAAGTATTGATGGTCTAATATGATATTTCCTTCTTTTCAAATCCCATACTATGATTTTGTGCTCATCACATATTTTTAAATTATTTTAACATGTTAAAAATATGTTTAGGAAATATAATAATCCAAGTTGAATTATTCAGTATTTGTCAAATAAAATCACGTAATATTAAAAAAGTTTTTTATTTTGAAAAAATGAGAACTTTTTTATGGTATCCACTCTATAATAATGTGTAATGTTATGAATTTATTATGTACAAATTATCTATATATATAAACATGAAAATATCTTCAATGTTAAATGATGTAATTTTTTTACTAAATTAAAAATTTTATAATATAAGAAGGTTGGATACTTATAGTTGGTATCCGAGTATGGTTTAGATAACTACAGGGGTTGGATGACGTTAATAAAATACCATAAATGTTGTTTTACTCTTTGTTTAATATAAAATGTTATATAATTGAAATATTAACATTTTTCATCAACTAATATATGTTTTTTCACAATGGTTTTCTATAGAAGAAACAGGGAAGCTAAAGAAGAGAGGCCCCAATGGAACGATGCCCTTCCAAATATATATCTCAGAATTGTAGGGATTGGAACTAAGAAGTTTGTGATAGTAATGGCTCAACTAATGTAGGAAATATGTGTTGGTGTAATCCATGAAATTGAATAACCATATGTACCACAAAATAACATGAAAATAGTCGAACATTTTATGAGACAACAACCTCCCACCTTTAATGGATCTTCTGACCCAGTAGCGGCTAAACGATGGATTAAATCCCATGAAAAGATATTCGATGTTTTGGGATGTTTAGATAATAAAAAGGTAAGTATATCCATTATCGTTTTGAAGGTGAATCTGATTAGTGGTGGTCTAGTATTAGGAATATCAAGAATAGTGAGGATATTTATTCCTTATAGTGGGATGAATTGAAAAGTCCTTTCCTTGTAAAAATATTTTCCTAAGGTGGTGTGATAATGTATGGAGAAGAAATTCCTTGAATTGATGAAAATTGAGGAAGATTTATTGGATGTGTATGAAGTGAACTTCATCTGATTGGCGATGTATTCTCCAAATCTTATTCTAAATGTTAATAGAAAAATAGACCACATTTACTTAGGATAGAACCAAAGGTATCGAAGGGTGTTGGCCTCCTGTGTATTGAAATGTAATGAAAAACTTGTCTGATATGCTAAGATGGTAGAGATGGAGTTTTATGATGATCACACTCATTTTGAAAACAAGTAGAATAAGAGATAAAGATGTAAAGCGATGGGTAATAATCAACCAATTAAATATGATGGTAAGACAAATCTTTTTCTAGTTTGTGAATAGTGTAGAAAGATGCACCCTGGGGAATGCCTTACCAAAACAGGGAAGTGTTTCTGATGTGGTAATTTTGGACATATGTAAATATATTTTAATGAAAATGATCCTAAAACAAATCCTATTAAGATAAATATTATGTGTTTTAAATGTGGCGAGATTGTTCATTTTGAAAATGTATGTTCAAAGAGAGATCTAAATGATGCAAAGAAGAAATAATTTAAGCATGAAGGTGTAGTGAGATCATTTGTGACTACGTCAGTAGATGTCAAGCCATCCATTATGTTTTATCATGTACTTGGTTTGTTTACTCATATTTTTCTAAAGTTTGTTTCGATAACGGGTCTACACATTCCCTCATTTCTAAAAAAGTTTCAGGTAAATTGGAAATATCACCTCAAATTATGAGACCAGAACGTGTTTTAAAAAAAAGGGGGACATGTTATAACAAAGAGGAATTATAAGAATATTTATATTGTGGTATGTGGAAAGAATTTACCAGAAACCCTTGTTTTTTTCCCTTAGTTGAGTTTTATTTTATTCTGGGAATGGATTGGATTTCTTATTATCATGATAAGATTTATTGTATAGATAAAGAATTAGTTTTTCAGAAAGTGTTTCAATTTTAATACAAGAACAAACCCAGATAATTTTTAAAATATCTGGATGCCATGAAATTTTTGAAAGATGTAATTGAATGTTGTCATTCTAATATTGTTAAAAACAATGGAATTGTTCTGATTAATGATGTACCAGTGGTAAATGAATATCTTGATGTTTTATATTATGAGTTACCCTATAATGACCCATACATTACATACATTTTTATTTCATTTGAATTGAATTATATTTATTATAAGATATAACAAAACAATGGCAGGACTGTATAAGTATATTGTCTTTAGAAACTGGGAATCATAAAAAATTTGTTCATAAAACATCTACATTGTCTCCAGTTTATTTCATCATAAATAGAATCCATTTTATCATATCATATTTAATACCATTCTTACTAACACAGGGAAAAGAAACATATAGAAGTGTGATCTCAAATGCTCAGTAAGGGTAAAAAAAGAAATATCAATCATATCATATTCATCAAAACATAACATTTGAAAATCTTATCTGGTATAAGAGATCATAATATCATGTCAAGTGATAAATCATAGAAGTTAAATGTAATCCCAATAATCATAACATAAGACATGAAACTTTGTCGAATACACGCATATGCATAGAATGTCATTTCATATTCATCAAGGCTCTTTGCGAAGACCATCATAGTGGACAAAGTCTATTATTGAAGCTTGTTCTATCATTGTTCATGCCATGTATCACTAAACCGGATTAACATGTCATTCCATGCATGTCTATATATTGAGATATAAATCCTTACCCAATGTATTAGAGAGAGAAATTGGTCCCACCCATATCATAATGAAACCATTCTTATGTGTTTCACAAAAACCTAAATCATACATCAAAGCATAACCCATTTAACAAATTGGTATTCTTAAACATTATGCCATCATAACATAATCTATATAAGATAAAAGTACTTCATAAAAAATCCTATAATAACATAATAAAATAAATGTAATAAGAGGGATATAAAAATAACCCTATATCATAATTGATGGAAATTAATTTTTATAAGAAACTTGATCTTAGTTCTTGAGGAAAGTATCCTTTCTTCTTCAAAAAAGTATTCTTTTCTCAATATGTCGTGCAAGTTTTTTTTAAATAAGTTAATTGAAAATAAAAATTAAAAATTGTAAAGTACAATTCATGGAAATAATTCTCAATAAAATCATAAACAACTGTTCATGCTATATAAGATTAAAAAACATTCTCCTTGTCCTTTTTCTAGAAAAGTCAAAAACGTACCTCGTGTGGTAAACAAAAGGAAGATTACTTTTTTACCATGTGGTAAAATTCAAAAAAGGGTAAAAATTTCTTTATAAATACATTGAATAATTTTAAACATTTTATGATATTTATTAATGAAATCATGGACATTGACGACAAATATAACCCTAGTAAATACATACGAATAAACAACCTCAGATAAAAATGAGATTGGAAAAGTTATCCATTAACTTCTATCTGATATGCTTTGTATGTATCGAAACCTCATGTATAATGATTTAAATAATGTTATGGATTTCTTCCAAAAATCATAATAATCATTATGATAACATTTATGGTCATATTTTTGTCCATTTGTTAGTAATATTACATTTTTACTCGTTATTCGGGTATTAGCTGGATTATTTACTTATGTATGTTTTGTAAGATAAGTATGTATTCCACTTTTGTTAGTTATAGTTATATCATCTAAATCATGATATTTTCTTAATATGTATCATATATAGTTATTCAATTCATTTATATAATCAACGTTTGATAAAGATTATGTAGAATGAATCACATTGCACTGTGCTGACAGTAAGTTGTACGTACACACACGCAACGATATGGTTTCCATAATTATTTAATGGTAGTGATGTGGACAGTTTATAAAATCTCATAATTAGTATAATATTATATTATTAATATATAGTTATTATTTAAACCATTATACCCATCCATGTAAAGTGGTGGGGAAAAACAGATTACACCACGGTCTGGAGACTATATGTCGTAGGTATGCACGCACGGTGATTTTGTTTTTTCGTAGGATGGATAGAAGATGAAATAGGGTTGTTGCATATTTATAAAAAAATATAATTATATTATTGATAATAGTGTTACTATTTTTTAATGAAACAACTAATGAAGAGGATTTATAATAAGAAATAACCTTGAATGAATTGGTAGAAGAGATTACCTTCTCCTCGACGGGCCTCCTTTGAATTTCCAAATAAGGCATTAGAGATGGTATTTTGAGAAGACCTGAACCAACCAAATGTTACTAGGTATGTTAATAAGTGTAATGGTCAGGTTTTGGTAGAGCATGATGGCTCAAAATGATGTGAAGAGGATAGGGAGGAGGTCCCCTTTTATAAGAGAGGATAAGGGCACTTTTGGAAACTCTCAAAAATATTAATATATAATAAGATAAAAACCAACCCAAAAACCTAAAAAGTGTCCCTAATTAGTATATGAGACGAGATAGGGTTTTAATATCATCAAAAAATAAATTTTTTACAACTTAATTTTTCAATTTAAACTTTATCTTTTTAATTGACCCTTAGTTATTCTATTAAAGTTTAATTTTGGTAATAACATACTAAATATTTAATGGTACTAAATATTTACTTATGTGGTGTTAATTTACCATAAATGGACACTTTATGATATTTTCGACCATATAATATTAACTTTTTAATTTTTAAATATTTTTATTATTTAAAAATAATTTAATAGAATGTTCTGTTTACAAAATATCTATAGTGTCAATTTTGACAGTCTTCAATTGCTAGACATTAAATAAAATTCACATAGAAGATAAATTAGATCAAAAATATTAAATAAACTCATAACATGTCATAGTAACCATAAATATTCATGGGGAACATTAATTAGTTCATATGATATTTTTTTTAACAATTTTAAAAACATTTATTTTATATTTATATTAATAAAATAATTTCTACATCACTATTATGACAACATTAATGGAAATTATTTAATCACTAAAAATTAAAAATAAATTTTTATGATTTGGGTAATTAATTTAGCTTTTTAGATACTATCAGTAGTCAATTTTCACTCATATTTATCCATATATTAACATTAATACACTTATATAAAAAGAGATTGTGACACTTTGTACATTTAATTTGTTTATATTACATTCTTGTCATTTTCGTAGGTAAGTCGAAATAATGTGATTAAATTTAGAAGAATAGATTATAAGGGTCTAATTTAATCACACAAAAGCATTTTTATAGTAGTTAAGGTAATTTTATAATATTATTTTTACCCTTAATTACCCGATTCACCTTTAAATATGGTAATAAAAATGATTTCCAAAGTTAGTATTCACAATGCCAAAAAATAAATGTATCCTATTAACATAACTAGTACTCCGCTTGTGAAAATGCATGGAACTATCAAATGTTTTTTTAAATCATCATGTTCTACATCATTCAAAAAAAATTAATGTCACTAAAGTCAATATGATGCTTAAAATAAAACAATGAGAATGATGTGAGTGGACTTAATGTGACAAATGGAAATAGAGTGAAGACTAATACTGGAAGAGATGGAACATGATGGAATGGGAGAGGTGAGTATCAGAGACACAGATGAAACAGATGATGAAGTTGGAAGCTGATATGGAGGCAGGAGGCGAGATTGAGATAAATTATGGAATGAAAGCTAGAGTGATTTTAATAGTTTATGGATTTTAACTGGATTCTATGGTTATGCAATGATGCATATGTACGGATTAGTATGAAATATGAATGCATTTTATGTGGTGTCATTGAAAGATATTTAGTATCTTAAGAGAAAAATTGATCAGACGGTTCATCAATATAGAAGTAATTTTGAATCCCCTTGATAACAATTGAGGAATTGATCACCAAAATCAGGTTGATGGGAATAAAGGAATCCAAAATTCTATTGTACTCATATTAAAAGACCTTAAATCTCAGTAAATGATGCTAATATAGAACTGCATCGGTATCTGTTAATTCAAACCATATATATATCCGAATTGTTTTCAATTGCCTATATATGACCCCATGAAGGCAGTTACATAGGAGATTTAATGTTTACATGTGAAAATAAATGACAAGAAACATAAAATTGAAACAGAGTCCAATCAAGGGTATGTCGAGCCTTTAACCACTTTATATTTCTTGATAACATGAAATTGAATAAGAATATGATGATGACTGATTCAATATTGAGTGGAAAATGTGGTGGGAAGAATCAATAATTTAGGTTATGTAATTGGAATATCATCCTAGAAATGATGTGTGAACCAAATTCCAGAAAGAAGTTCCCTTGCGAAACATAGTCGGAGGTGGAAAATAGAGAACCTGGTTAGGCGGGTAAGTTGAGGCTGAAGATGGCGGTGGAATCAAAATGGGGTTTGGAGGAATTATTGAGGAAGATGCAGAATACCATGGTGGAAAGAGATGTTTGGGACAAGGTCGGAGGTAGATGCTGAGGCGCAACATGGAATGGATGGATAGGAGAGTCACAGAGAGTGACGGCAGTATATAGTAAGAACTCTAGGAACAGTGAGGGAAATTGTGATTTGTGGAATCTAAATAGGGTATGGAGAAGGTATCTAGGATTGTGAAGATAACTTGATGGAAGGAGATGTTGGGGAGGAGATCTGAATTAGAGGCGGAGGCACGACACCACGCGGCGTAGCTGGAGTGTGGAGTCGTGGAGGGAGACGGTGATATTAAGAAGAATCCCTAGGAACACCAAATAGAAAATGTGAGCAAGACTGGGTGAGACTACAGGATTTTAATTCGAACATATCAAATAAGTGACATGGATATTGGATAATGGGACACATGTACTGGAAACAAACCAACTTTAGAATAGATATAGATGTCCACAAACCTTCAATTCTATAGCTACTCCCATCAGTTCCAACTCTCTAATAGAAAATCAATGATCGCACAAACGTGGGATGCTGACTCTTAATTCACCTTCATGATTTTGATTTTGATTGACATTGAAGACATTTATCTTAGTTTAGTATGGTTTTTTAATCATGAATATTAAGCATTTAAACAATGTTACAAAATTCTTGCACCCCAAAAGTTGATTATAGTTATTCATGTAATAGAAAATACCAACACAATTAAATGTTTTTATGTATTATTATATATGACACAAACATATAGACCATGCATATATAAAAAATGAAAATACATGATTGTTGCATTATTTCTGAAAAATAAGAGTAATCAAAATATATCAACCCCTTACCGTTCCCATAATAAACTAATCCGCATCTCAGTTTTCATCTCATTTTTCATTCCATGAAAACTACTTTATGTGACATAAACTCACACACTAAAAACATTATAATAAAATTCATTTCCCCTAAAAAAATCAATCATGATGACTGAAAAAATTTCAATGAAGGATAGAAGGTTTATTATTATGAATGGGTACTTATTGAATGACAATATATTGATGAAATCATTTTAAAATCAATTCTACAACTCATATAACTTTTTAGCATTGAAGATACAAGAAATAACTCCAATTAATATGTTCTATTAACAAAGGCTCACTTGTAGTGATTTGACATAAAATTTCACTTTTTAAAGTATCAAAATTGTATCCACCAAGACACGAAAATGATCAGAAAATGAAATTAGCACTACAAAATGAAAGAAACATATTTAATTTCAGGAATGTAGTTTTGTATCACACAATAATCATAGGATTCCAGAGAATAAAAAAATGGTTATAGTACAATTGAATTGAACTTCTCTTCTCCCACTGAGTTTGCCTTTCTAATGAGCAATAGTGACAAACCCACTATGAAAAACTACTTGATAACCCCAGATATTGCATTCTATGAAATTAGAACCATATTGAAATTTCTCTCCATATTAACCGGGTTTAGAATCTTCATACCGGTCCCTAAAAAAGAGATGTCTCAAAGCTTCCCTGGAAATCAATCTATCCTTTTGATCATATTTCAAAAGGCCTTTCAGTAAATGTGTGAGGTCCCTAGCCGAGTAGTCTACATGCTCAATTATAAAATTCCAGCAAGCACGAAACCCAGAAACAAAAAATCATTTAAATACAAAAAAATAATAATACAAACAACATAATGGTGATGAACACTAACCTTAAGCTGTTGGAGCTTCCAAACTGCCCGGATGCTGTCTCTCGAGGTCGCCCCATCATATCATTCCAGTCAGTCCCTCCGTATATTGAGTCATAAATATTTATTAGAAATATAATTCTATATTGGTTACTTTACATATACATTTCTCTAAAAGTCCTAATTTTTTTCTCTTAAAATGAATCATTGATATAATAAATCACATAATCCAATGCTTGAACAAATTACATGATTCAAAACCAAAAAGATGCTTGATTCACATGAAAAAACTTATTTCACTGATCTAAAACATTATCCATTACTAAAATTTAATACCTGATGCACTAATGAAAGAAAATTGAAGACTCTTTGTTCTAAAATTTTTTTTACTGCTCTAAAACATGACAATTCAGATTTATTAAAAGTAACTGTAACTATTAATATCTGGATGTTAAATGATTGATAACCAAAAAAAACATTTCTAAAAAACAAATATGTTTTTGTACCTATTTTTTAGTTGTGAGGATGATTTATAGTGGTCACATAACATGTAATAAGCTAGGAGATGAGGATGTACACATCTATCAAAAATATTTACCTTCACATACATTAATGTATAAAAAACATACTATGTGTGGTTAAAATGGAAAACTTTAATGAAAAATATAGAAACATGTATAACATATCTGTAAAAACATATTTTACTCACAGTATGTATAAAACTCAATAATAAATCCATAAATATCATTGTATAATATACAGGGAAACACATACATATAGATAATATCGAATACTTTATTCTTTTACTTGTACTAGAGGTAGACAAACAAACCAGTATTGTCTAATACATGTACAAAATGAAAATAATAGACAATTAAGATAGAGAACATATATATACCTAATTTGAAGAAATAGTTGTAATTGATGTAATAAATATAGCTTCAGTTTTGTAGCTGACACCTGAAGATCCATCATGGTGATTTTCTTAAAAAAGGTTTAAATAAATATCACAGTTACATGTGGTGACTTTTTTTGTAAATAATTGGAATGGTAATGAACCATTATGAATTAGTACCTGGTAATAATGTTGACACCTTTTCAAAATTTATACATATTTTGATATGTGAAAAATTATAAATAATGAAAAATGTGTTCAAATTACATGTTTGTTATAGATAATACTGGAAGGGTTATTGATCATTCTAAGACATCATCATTATAGTAGAAAACAAATTTGATATATGAAAATGAATGAAAAAATATTTTGATCATGGAGAAATAATATGCCTGACATACCTACATTACAAATAAGAAAATATAGTCATGAATATTAAAATTTGATAATTGAAATTGTGACTGTAAACATTAATGAGATAGTTTGAAACTGAGGATGCATAAAAAAATCTTTACAAAAGGTTTGATCTTGAAAAAAAGGTGAGTTATATAAAAACAGCTAATAATTATAATATTATATACTAGGTCCTTCAGATATATTCTTTTCATGGACGTCCTTGTTAGTAATATTCCACCAGTAGTGGTGTGAGTCGTTACTTCAGTTAATCCACTATTATGGACGTTGGGTTCACATTGATGTCGATCCTTAAAATAGTAAATATATATGAGTAAAAGAAACTTAGAAAGATGTTAAATGTAGAGTTGGTAATCATTAGAATCCCAAAAAATTAGAATATATTGCGGTGAAGATAATAGAATTTTCCTGTTAAAAAATTTAAAAAAACAGGTTCATAATGTTTTTAAACATTTAGAATAGTATAAATTAAAAAAAAAATTTAGAAACTAATTTGAATATAACAGAATCGTGCATTTTTTTCAATTGCATTGCAATTGAATGATGAATTATCAGTCATTTTTTACATTCATTTAGTTTATATTTTCAATCAAACGGGTTTCAGTTCATTATCTAAAAATACATCCTGGTGAAGGTTTGGTAAAATCTATTAAAAAACTAGTAGTCAGTAACATTTAACTCACAAAAAAATAACATTAATGTTATATAAATGTGAAAAGAACATTTAAAAAACACAACCTCACATGAAACTCTTAATTATGAATATACAAATGTATAGATCATACTTCAGAACATTATTTCTCACCAAATTATCATTAAATAATTAAATGGATCATAAATTATCATAATATTATTGAAGGGGGAAGATACTATGTAACAAAACTGCTCAAAAATGAATACACAAACCCAACCAACACAGTCCACAATAAAAATATAAGTCATAACAAATGGTTGAAAGGTCATATGATATCAAATGTTTTTAACCATTTACTTATACTCATATTCTCTTAACCCACAAATAATTTAAGTATTTCTAGGCACATTTCATGCAATGTTATTTCAGTATTATAAAGGTATAAGAGGGATAACAACATAACCTTGCAGAGTTCGGTTTGTAATGAAATGTTTAAATTTAATTGAAAGTAAAAATAATGTCACTAATATATTCACTTTACTGCTAAGGTTATGTGAAATTTAGAAAATATCATTAAATAATAATGGTAAAATAATATTTTTTCTATTGATTTTATAACACATAAATACTTTCAAATTAGAGCTTGTATAGTATGAAATTAAAATGATAAAGGGAGAGTGAAGGTAGAAAATACTGCAAATCGAATTTAAGGAACTAATTTTTCACTTCTCAATCCATTTACACATAATGATTTCTCTTTAAAAAATACTCATTGAAAGAAAAGGAATTCCATTAAATCTAATTAGCTCTAGAAAATATACGTGGAGATGGTTGAGTAATTGAATGTACATTGGACTCCTCGTATGAAATCTTTATGAAAAGACTCATGGAGTAGTGTTTCTTTGGTTGAACCCACGAATGTGTTTCCTATGGATGTATTTGATGACTCCATCACAACTCTCTATAGCCTCATGCACCAGAACATTCTCCCTTGTTAACCTGTCAAACATGTGAAAGCCTTGAACTACAATTTCCCAATAAAATGAAATTAATATATATTTAAATTCAACCATTATAATTTCATATGAACAATTCATAGCCTTAGAAGTTCTATGTGAAGATTTTACTCTAGATTTTAGTTACTGAATAATGAAAAAATATTCATTTAATAGAAACATAACATGATATATGAGAATAATAGTGTTTTTTTCAAATAGATTAGACTTAGGGATGGTAAAATTGAGGCCATTGACAGGTCACCTACCTTTTGGAGTAGTATGTAGTGGCCATATTTTACCTGTGATTGCTGCTAGGATGGAAGGCTTATTATATTTATATAGCCTATCTATTCCACTAAAATGGTCAGTATCATTCCTCAGTTATAAAAGAACAAATAGTGGTTTATCCTGAATGGGAAAATAATTTAGATAAATCAAAAAAAAAGTATATAAATAAATTTGTTTAAAGGAAAAGAATAAATTATTTTTCTATGTTATAAAATGTTTTAATTTTGTATATGAAATTTTTTTCTCTAACAAATAAATTTAGAAATCTATAAATGCAATTATTAGAATGTTCAAGATCCATTGAGAAGTAAAACTACATTATCATGGAAATCCATAATATCAAAAATGAAAATTTTCAATTCAAATTGAACAGTTACCAAACAAATATTTAATTAAAATAACACTAAAACTAATTATCAAGATACACACCTTCGTATCCAACAATTTTTTCCCTATACACACACTGATGTTTTAGATATTGAACTGCCTTAGATAATTAAGATTTCCAAATTTCAAATAAAATATCAACAATTTAGACAAGCCTTCAGTAAAGAGTTATGTGAGTCAATGTTTAATGAAATTATACCCTTCCGTCTAGATATCTAACTGCTTGAGGGAGAAAAATTATTATTTCCAACTCCTAAATGGAATTTATGAAAATATATCCAGAAAGAATAAATTAATGAAATCATATACCATTAAATCTAACGGAAAATAAATTAAGATGTTATAGAAATGGTTTTGACTGGTGATCGAGATGATAATATCCTACAAGACTGTAATGGATCCAGGAGGAAAAATTAAGTGAATCATGATGATTTATTTAACATAAATGAAAAGAAATCAATAAAAGAATAAGATTATAAGGAGTAAATTCATAGATAATAAGATAGCCATCCCACATTCCCAAACATGAAATGCATGATTATGTCTATAAAAGAGTAAAAAAATCAGTAGATTTGAGGAGCTTACATAACATGCAGTCCCAAAATACTAGGTAACAAATTCAACTGATCCATCACTTATCAATTATAAAACATATTCTTCAAAGTGATCACATCTCCTTATGGCCAAAATTCATAGATAATAATATAGACATCCCACTTTCCCAAACATTAAAAGCATGATTAAGTCTAGAAAAGAATAAACAAATCAGTTGATTTGATGAGTTTACATACCATGCAGTCCAAGAAAACCTGGTAACAAATTCAACTGAGCCATCACTTATAAATTAAAAAACATGTTCTTTAATGTGATCCCATCTCCTGATGAAGAAACGAATCAAAAATCATGTATGGATTTATACATAAAACCATAATTAATATGTTATTGAAATGGTATGGATTGGTGATTGAGATGATAATAGAACACAAGACTATAATGAATCCATGATGATAAATTAAGTGAAACATGATGATTTCTTCAACATATAATGAATGGAAAACAATAAAATTATAAGTTTTCCAGGCCTGAATTCATAGATAAGAAGACAGCCATCCCACTTTCGCAAACATGAAAATCATGATTAAATCCCGAAAATCATAAAAAAAATAAGTAGATTTGACGAGATTACATACAATGAAGTTCAACAATATCAAGAAAAATATTCAACTCAACCATCACTTATACTTTAAAAAACATTTTCATACATGTTGTTAATCTCCTGATGAACAAACTAATCAAAATTCATGTATGGATTTACACATAAAACCAAAATTAAGAGAGGAAAAGCCCAGAAAAATCATCTAGGTGACGCTTGACAACTTTGAAAAGGAAATCGATCAACCAACCATTTGAGTAAGAGAATCAAAATGGATGATTAAAAAACAATACAAATTTCTCTAAATGATTTGTTTTCATAAGAAACCAGAGTTGTGAATCACTAAAGATAAATTTAATGATGTGAAAGGCGGTGTTGACCAAGCCTGAATCTAGAAATTTTCTTCAGAATTGTTCATCAGTGTCTATTTCAATGGAGAAAATAATCCCAGAATCATTTGAAGAGGAATACCTTCAATCATGAAATTCTATTTAAATTATCAGCTTAAACTGATATTGATGACGATGCTCAAATAAATGAATCTTGTGCACTAGAGATAGGATCTGGAGATTGTCATTTGAGTATTCATGAAAATGTATAAAAACCTAGCATGAAGATGATATGCATTGAAAATGATGAGGGTAGGTGAGGAGGTTGAGGGAGATGAGAAATGGGTTACTGAGTTGAGCCGTTAGCTGATGTAGTGATGCTCTCCCTCCGAATGAGAGACGAAAACAGTGAATCTAATGAAAGGACCGTATGTTGATTCCAACATCATCTTCATGAAAACAATTGAGATCCACTACAATTCATGGTCACCGCTATAGAATCTGAGGAGGTGGAGGATCTGTATGCAGAGTAGATGGAAGAGGAGGCGGTGAGTTGGAGGCACAGAGGGTAGTTATGGAGATCGAGGGGGCCGATGACAGATGCATGAAACATAGGTCTAGAGTAAGGAACCAAGAGCAGTGGTAGATGGTAGAGAGGACATGGTCGATGATGAAGAAAAAATCAGAGGTGAGGGGAAGAATTGATTTTCAGTGGTAAATCTGGGATGGAGGAGTCGCGATTGGAGAGGAGATTTGGGAACAGGAGGAGAAGACGGCTGGGGGATAGGGTGAGTCGTAGATTTTGATGCAGTGGTAAACGAAGAGGAAAATCACTATAGGAGGAGAGGGTGAGGTTAATGAGTGAGGTAATAGGGTTAGGGAATAGTGGAGTGAATTATTGTGATAGTGACACATGTCTAGAAAAAAAAATTGATTTATTATATATATAGATTTGGACCTACTGATTCCAAATATGGAATACATTTTTCAAAATTCAAAACAAAAAGGTTGTAGTAATTAATTTAAAATTAATATTGTTGTTGAGAAAATAGGTTTTTAAAAGTTAAAATATTCAAAAAGATTTAAATGTTTTTTCCTATGAATTAAATGTAAAATTAATGATAATGACATTAATTATATTAAATGGTAAATATAAATTCTATTTAAACATTAAAACCATTCAATATTTTAATTTAACTATATAAATTATCTCAATGAAAACACTTGTTTTTAATTAAAATTTATCATACAACACTATTCATCCAAATATGAATGTTATAAAAAAATATCAAAAATTCATCCAAAGTACATTTGTATACCCCACTTCAAAATAAAGTGTTTATTTTTCCATATAAGTAGCATTAATGTGTCAAAGTCTTTATATAATATGGGTTCTCCATTCAAAGGTGTAAAATTAACCATTTAAAAACATCATCATATTGGGTTTTATTCATTTCCCATGACTAGAATATCAATTGAATGAAAATAAAAAATATTTTATTAAGTATATAATAAATATATATCTTATTAATTTCATCACCAAAAGTAATTCAGTCAAAAATACAAATATCTAATTGATTTGTATTTTTAACAATGAATTTTTATAATTTAGTTTTAATTATTCATGTTATCCTAACGACTAGGCCATAACGGTAATTTTATATTAATGGAATCTCACTGTTTGTTTAAACTCACGATTGCATGCAAAGAAAGCTACAGATGGATGAAAATTATTTAAAGAAAGTATTCCTTAAAAACACACGGGTGTTACATTCTACTCTCCTTAAACTGAATTTTTCCCACAAAATTCGTCAAATGGAAATAAAATGATGACGATACCTCTCCCTCATAATATCTTATGTTCCCATGTAGCTTCATCTAATTGGTGGTTCCTCTACAAAGCTTTAACCAAGCGAGTGATCTTGTTTAACAGAACTTTTTTTCTATGATCCAAAATCTCAATCGGTTGTTTTTCATAAGAAACATCATGCTCCAGTGGTACAACTTTTGAGCTTAGTAGACGTGAAGGATCAGGTATGTATTTTCTCAGGAGGAATACATGGAACACATCATGAACTTGATAGAGATTCGGTGGAAGTGTCGATCGATAATATAACTTCCCAATACGATCTAGAGTTTCAAGAGGAAAAATATACCTATGGCTTAGCTTTTTCTTCTTTCGAAATCTCATTACCCTCTTCTGGGGAGATATTATTAAGAACACCTTATCACCAAATTCAGACTCTAGGTATTTTTTTCGGTTGTCAGCATATTTTTTTTACTTCGAGATGATTTTATGTGTTGTTGAATAGATCTATCCTTTTCTACCATTTCGTCAACAAGATTAGGTCCTAATATCATTCTTTCCCAAACATCATTCGAGCAAGTTCGAGTTCTTCACTTCTTTCCATAGATGGCTTCATAAGGAGCCATTTGAATACTAGAGTGAAAGATATTATTGTCAAAAAATTCCACCAATTGTAGGTGTTGATCCCAACTACCTTTTATATCAACATAGAAAGATCTCAACATGTCTTCCAAAGTTTGACTTGTCCTCTCAGACTGACCGTCTGTCTGAGGATGACAATCAGTGCTGAAACATTACTCTGTATCTGGACCATGCTGAATACATCACCAGAACATTGAGGTAATCCTCATATCCTGATATGATATAATGGAAAGTGGTACTCCATGAAATCTTACAACTTCCATTACATATATCCAAGCAAACTGATCAAGATACAAGTCATCTGTAATAGTGAGGAAGTGTGCCGACTTCATAAGGTGATCAACTATAACCCAGATAACATTATTTCATTTAGATGTTTTGGAATGTCCGAAGAAAAAATCTATAGTAATGTTTTCTGATTTCCATTTTGGTATGGGTAATGGTTGTAACATCCCCTTAGACATCAGTCTTTCAGCCTTAACCTACTGAAAAACTAAGCATCGAGAGACATATTCCGTGACATCCATTTTCATGACATCCCACCAGAATTACTCTTTCAGGTCCCTCTAAATCTTCATTCATCTTGGGTAAACAAATAATAAATAACTATTACCCTCTTCCAATAGATCCTTCTTTAATTCTAGTATAATATGAACACAAACTCGATTCTCGAACCATATTTTTTCATCACAATTAAGGTTGAATTCAGGAACATTTCTTAGTATCATTTGTAAATCTAAATCTTCTTTTTGTGCCTCTTAAATCATCACATATATAGATGGATGAACATTCATTTGAGAAAGATAATATTTCTCCCCTTCTGTTATAATTTCAAGATCCATAATTTTTAAATTCATAAATATTGGATATTTTGTAGTCCTCATCATTGATATTCTAGCATGGTCTTGTTGACTTAATGCATCTTCCACCTTGTTTTCTTTCAGAGGGTGGTAATCTATTGAGAACTCATAATATTTAATCAACTACAACCATCAGCTTTGGTTCATTTTCAGCATCTTTTGTGTGAATATATACTTTAAACTCTTATAATCAGTATAAATATCACACATTTCACAATAAATATAATGCCTCCATATTTTTTATGAAAGGATTGCTGCAGCTAACTCTAAATCATGAGTTGTGTAATTTTTATAATGGATTTTCAGCTATCATGAGGCATAAGCTATCACCATATCATATTTCATGAGAACACACCCTAACCACTTTTATATATTTAAATTTATCTTCAAATTCATATGTCCAAATGAATATAACTCCTCTCCAAGTCAACATGGGGAGTAGGTTGGAAAATCATGAAAATGCTTTCACAAAACATCGGTAATATCCATCCAAATGAAGAAAACATAGAATATCAATTGCTACTATTGGTCTCGAACAAATTTCAATAACCTCTATATTTTATGGATCCACAAATATCCCCTCTCTTGAGATTATATGACCAAAAGATGATACTTTTTGAAGACAAAAGTCACATTCTAAAAATTTGGCACAAAGCTTCTCCTTTCTCAGGGTATTTAGTACTATTCTCAAGTGATCTTCATGTTTTTCCTTTCTCTTTGAATAGAAAAGAATATCATCTATATATACTACAACAAAAAATCAAGATAGTCTCTAAAGACTCTATTCAGTAGATCCATGAAGATAACAGGGGTATTATTAAGACCAAAAGGCATCACTATAAATTCATATTGTCCATACCTTGTACGAAATTATGTATTTGGTATATAATTATTTTTACCCTTAATTAATGATACTCTGAACAATGATTAATCATGAAAAAGTGTTTATCATTTTTTATTTAGTCAAATAAGTCATCAATGTGTGGGAGAGGATATTTGTTCTTGATAGTGATCTTGTTATGTTCTCGATAATCTGTGCAGATTATCATTGATCCATATTTCTTCATTAGAAACAAAATATGTCCTCCCCATGCTTATGCACTAGGAAGTATGAATACCTAATAAAGCTTATCTTATAGTTTATTCTTAAATTCATGAAACTCAATTGAGGAAATTTTATAAGGTATCTTTGAAATAGGCATAAGACCCAATATGAGTTCTATTGAAAACTGAACTTCACGATTTGGTGGAAGACATGGGAATTCCTCTATAAAGATAGCATAAAACTCCCATACAATGGGTTTATTCTTAATAATAATTTTTTTCCCAACAATTTGAGATAAATAACTTTCAATTATTGTAATAAAGACCCATAAGATGGAAAAAATTTCCATTGGAAGGTTATATTCATCCTTGAACCAATAGATGATCATAGATTGATCTGGAATGTGAAATGTAACTTCCCTTTTTTAGCAATTGATATGGTATCCATATAAAAAAAACAAATACATTACAAGAATCACATCAAATTCCATTGTAGGAAGGATCACAAGATTTACAGGAATCTATTTCCATGAAACATCAATTGGAGATGAATTTTAAATTTTGATCTGACTGTTGTTCCATTAGGAGTCATCACAGCTAACTCAACAACCAATATTTGAGGTAATACAAAGATAACCATATAAAATTATCTAGAAATAATAGAGTTGGTTGATCTAGAATAAAATATAATATATTCTACTTTAGAGTGGATGGTAAGTGTTCCTTTTCCCATTTCATTATCTTACTCCACATCGCCAAAAGAAATTTCATTTGACTTTTTTTCTTGTCTTTGGACATAAGAGTTTTTTGACATCGATCATCCTCAATAACCCTTGTATTATGGAATTGATTGTAATAATGCCCCATTTCCTTGCACTTGTAAAAATAAAGTTTATGAGGTACATTTTGTGTATCCTATTAATTGTTCACATCATTCGACAGATTTTTCCCATCAATCTAGCATTCAATTTCCTGATGACCTTTTTTCCACACTAAAAACATTTACTTTTCCCTTTAAGACAATTACCTCTATGTTTATTTCCATAGATTGAGAACAAGGTAAAAATCATCTTTATTTTTCAGTGTGGTCTTTATATTTTCCTTTGAATTCAATTTTATGCTACTTATGAAACCCATATAACTGATGGGTTACTCCAATATCAATATCAAACTTGAGAGCACATAGAACAATTTTCTCATAGCTGTTGAAGTCTCTTATGGATAATTCTCTTCAGAGACTTCGTTTTAATTCACTAACGAATCAATTGATCTTACTCTTAGGTTGGATAGTAATTATGGAAGCATACCTTGTAAGTATTGTAAACAATTCTTCCTAAGTACAAACAAATTCAGCATTTTTTTGCTTCAGTTCAAGAAACTCTTTCTCCATATTTGTTCTAAGAATACGAGGGATGTACCTATTTAAAAATAAGTTCTTGAACATGTCCCATTCCATGGACTAAATTTCATCTCATTTATTTGCTTTAATGATTAGAATCCCCCACTGATCGGATTCACCTTCCAAACGATATATCGCTAAGATGACTTTATCATGATCAAAACATTATAGAACTAAAAATATCTTTTCAGTGGTACTGATACATTATTCAACCACTAATGGATCTGAAGTCCTACTGAATGAGGGTGGATTATAACGACCCATACTTTACATACATTTTTATTACATCAGAATTGAATCACTCTTATTACAACATATAACAAAACCAGGAAAGGACCTTATAGGTATAGAGTCTTTAGAAACTGGGAAACATAAACAACTGGTTCAAAAAGCAACTACTTTGCCTCCCATTTATTTCATCATATCTAGAGTCCCTTTTTTCATATCCTACTTAATAACCTTCTTCCTGACCTGGGGAAAGAGAACATACAAAAGGGTGAGCTCAAATGCTCAGTAAGGGTAAACAAAAGAAATATCAATCATATCATATACAAAAGAACATAACTTTTGGAAATCGTAACCTGCAAAAGAGATCATAATTTCATAACATGGGATAAATCATAGTAGTGAAATGTAATCCAAATAATCACAACATAAAACATGAAACATTTTGGAATACACACATAATCATAGAGAATCATTTCTTATTAGTCAAGACTCATTGCCAAGACTATCTTAGTGGACCAAGTCCATTTCTGAACCGAGTTCACTCCTCGTTTCAGTCTTGTTTCACTGAACCTATTTATCCTTCCATTCTAGCCTTGTCTATCTGTTGAGATATAAAATCGTTAAACAATGCATTGGAGGGAGATATAGGTCCAACCCATCTCATAATTATACCATTCTTATGTGTGCCACAAAATCATAAATCATACATCATTGCATAACCCATGTAATAAAAATGGGATTCTTAAACATGACATCATAAAACAATTCATATAAGATAAAAGAATTCATAAAAAGAATTCAATCACAACTTAATCATATAAATGTAATAATAAGGATAGAAACAGAACCCTATATTATCATAGATGGAAAACAATTTTGATAAAACACTTGAACTCCATTCTTGAGGAAAATATCCTTTTTTACTTCAAAAACATTTCCTTTCTTAACATGTCATATAATTTTGAACTAAAATAAGTTGATTAAAAATAAACTTGAAAACATGTAAAGGAAGCTTCTTGGAGATAATGTTTTTAAAAATCCATTCATGTCGTATAAGTTAAAAAACCATTCTTCTCGTACATTTGTCAGAAAAGTCAAAAAGTACCGCGTATGAAAAACAATCAAAGAAACCTTTCATATCATTTACTAAAAACTCACCGAAGGGTAAAATTGGATTTAAACAATTGTAGGTGTATGCAAATAATATTACATATTGAGGAAATATGGATGTGGATGATAAAATACACCCTAGTAAATACCGAAGTATAAACAATCTCGGATAAAATTGAGATTGTGATATTTTCCCTAACCTTAGGTCCGACATGGTTTGTACATGCCCGAACCTCCTATATAATGATTGAAATAATGTTATTGACTTATTAAAGAATCATATTCATTGTTATGATACCATATATGGTCATATTCTTAGCTTCTTATTCATAATATTTCATTACTACTTGTTATTCGGGTGTTTATTACTTTTTGTTCTTATGTTTGTTTTGTCGAATAAATTCTTATTCTTCTTTATAGGATAAAGATACATCATTTATAGAATGGTATTAGTGTAATATATATCATATTAATTCATTAAATTCATTTATATAATCATTATTCAATGAATGTTATATAGAACGAGTCACATCACATTGTGGAGACGGTAGGCCGTACGTATGCACGAGCGATGATATCGTTCCCATGATTGTGGAATTATATTGAAGTGTATGTATACTATTTCATAATCAATATCAATTTACAATAAAAATATATAGTTATTATTTACACCATTATACCCATCCATGTAAGGTGGTGGTGGAAAACAGTTTACACCAGAGCGTGGAGACTGTATTCCGTACGTACACACGCGCGGTGATGTCGTTTTCCATAGGATGGATAAGAAGTGAAATAGGGTTGTTTCATATTTATAATAACATATAATTATATTAGGGATACTGATGTTATTACCGCATAATGAAACAACTAAATAAGAGGGAGTATAAGAAGAATGGAACTTGAAGAAAACGGTATAATATATTACCTCTTTCTCGAAGTGCCTCCTTTAAACTTTCTCTTAGGGCGCTAGAGTTGGTCTTTTGAGAAGACCAGTACCTCTAGTAGGTTTCTAAGGAAGTCGGGAAGTGAAATGGGCAGGAGTTGTCCAAGATTGAAAGCTCAATTTTGTGTGAGGAAGATAGGGAGGAGTTTCCCTTTTATAAGGGAGGAGAGGGGCACCTTTGGAATAAATAAAAATATTATTTTATTATAAAGTCAATTTCGGTTTTTAATAGCTCCATATTGATATTTTTCGAAGAAATGTGGTTATGGGTCGAAATCCTCTCATCCAATAGAATTTTGACAAGTTTAGGTATCAATTTTAACCTTATCCTTTAGATTTAACTTTAAGTTAGATAATTTAACTTTTACCATGTCTTCTTGTTTTCTTAGATATAAGGTTAATAAACTTACTATATCAAGACAAAAGAACCCCAAGTTGTTTATTATTAAACTATCTAACCTTATCCAAGACATTTGGCTGAACCATAAATTTTTATGAATAAAATAACAATTAATAATATTGTATTTGTTTTAAAAACTATTTTATGTCAATTTTGACACTATTTGGTAATTGATATGTGTTAAAATCATAACAGAATTATTAGTTCGAAAACATTTAATTAAATCAATAATAACATGTCATATTAACATATTAAATTATTGGAATTCATAAAAAGTCTCAAAATACATTTATTTGGGTATTTATATCATCAATTATGTCAATATTTCATTAATAAGATAATTACTACATCATCATTGTATCATAAATAACATAACTTATTTTAAGTCTAAAAATTAAAAATAAAATACCATTATGTAGGAAATATTTTTATCTTTCTATTGAATATTTATAGTCGAATTTATCGTATGTGTAACCCAATATTAAAAATGATTTAGTTATTAAACATTGATTTTAACTATTTTAACCCTTCTTTAAATAAATTGATAATAAATGTCCTAATCTAATCCAAGTGGGACTAAATGGTCATATATTATTCCTAAGGTTGTTTTTGGTTGAATTAAACTTATCCAAAAGAATTAGGAAATGTGTTATAGTAATAATAATATCATTTTTACTCTTAACTACCCTATTTACTTTTAACCGTGGTAAAAAAAAGTAAGAAGTTACTATTCACCAAAAATTATTTTCATCTCATTGAACCACATTTTAGTCCTAGATATTAACCGTGCCTCTCGGATATTCAAAATTTCATTCACTGAAGTGGTAAAATTATGTTTTATGAAAAAAAATCAGTTTTTAACTACCTCTTAGTGGTTTCACTATTCATCAAAAAAAGAAAGTTTCCAGAAAAATACCAAAAATTAGGCCTACGATATATTTGATATTATGAATTCAAAAATGATGTTTATTTTACCAAATTCAAAACATATCAGTTTCATAAACTAATTTTAAAATTAATTCCTGTCATCAAGACAAATAGGGTTTTTTTAAGAGATAATAACTATCAAAAGATTGACACTTGTTTATGTCTGGTTTAAATGTGAAATTAAATCCAATGAACAACATTGTATTAAATTGTAAAAATATATTCTAAATATACTTTAAAAACACTCAAATTAATAATTTATCACTATTAATTATTTCGATTAAAAAATTTGTTTTTAATTCAAATTTAATAATTTTCACTATTCATCAGAATTTGAAAGTTATCCGAAAAGTACCAAAATTTCACCCTAAGCTAATTTCGATATTACGAATCCAAAAATGAAGTCCATTTTGAAAAATAAAATTTACAAAATTTCAAAAAGTGGTTATTACTATTCATAATGGATACTTTTAATAATATTTTAATAGCATATCATTGTTTAGTGAAACTCGGTATTGCGTACGACACAAGCTATCGAGGAAGGCCATGGTTGCGTGTAAAGCTAGCCAAGCTAGTGTTGTGTGTAGTGACAGATTCCTTTGATGATTAATATAACATAAAAACAAAATATTTCTCATAAAAGTCTCAGGTGTTACATTATACCCCCCTTAAAATGAATTTCGTCCTCAAAATTCATCACATTGTAACAAAAAGATGAGGATACCACTCCCTCATCATATCCTCAAGCTCCCATGTAGATTATTCTAATTGGTGGTTCCTTCATAAAACATTCACCAAGCGAGTGGTCTTGTTCCGTAGGAATTTTTCACTAGAGTCTAGAATCTCTATCGGCTGTTCTTCACAAGAAAGATCTTGTTGCAGCGGTACAACTTATGAGCTGAGTACATGTGAAGGATCAGGTATGTACTTTATCAGGAGAGATACATGGAACATATCGTGAACTTGAGAGAGATTCGGTGGAGGCTCTAATCGGTAAACTACCTTCCCAACACGATCCAGAATTTCAAAAGGACTGATATATCTAGGGCTCAATATTCCTTTTTTTCCAAATCTAATGAGCCTCTTCCAGGGAGATATTCGTAAGAACACTTTATCACCCACTTAAAACTCTAAGTATTTTCTTTGGTTGTCGGCATAATTTTTTTGTCGAATCAGAGCTGCTCTTATGTGTGGTTGAATTGATCTGTCCTTTTCTGCCAACTCATCAACAAGATCAGGTCCTAATAGCTTTCTTTCCCCAAATTCATCCCAGAAAGTTGGAGTCTTGAATTTCTTTTCATAGAGAGATTCATAAAGAGCCATCTGAATACTGGAGTGAAAACTAATATTATAAGAAAATCCCACCAAAGGCAGGTTCTGATACCAACCACCTTTGAAATCCATAGAGCAAGCTCTCAACATATCTTCTAGTGTATGAATTGTTCTCTCAGACTGACTGTCTGTCTGAGGATGATAAGAAGTGCTGAAACTCAACTCTGTATCCAGAGTATGTTGAAGACTTCACTAGAACTTCGAGGTAAATCTCGGATCCCGATCAGATATAATAGAAAGTGGTACTCCATACAATCTTACCACTTCCTTTACATATATCTAGGCAAGCTGATCTAGAGAGAAATCCTCTCTAATAGAAATGAAGTGTGCATACTTTGTAAGACGATCAACAATAATCCAGATAGCATTATTGCCTTTGGATGTTTTAGGAAGTCCAGTGACAAAGTCCATAGTGATTTTTTCCCATTTCCATTCAGGTATGGGTAATGGTTGTAACATCCTCTTAGACTTCTGTCTCTCAGCTTTAACTTGCTGACAAACCAAGCATCGAGAGACATATTCAGAAACATCTCTTTTCATGACATCCCACCAGAAGTACCCTTCCAGGTCCCTATACATCTTCGTGCTTCCAGGATGATTAGAGAATGATGAACTATGAGCCTCATCCAATAGCTCCTTCATTAATTCTAGAATGGGAGGAACACAAACCTGATTCCTGAACTTTATTATCCCATCAAAATCAAGGTTGAATTCAGGAATATTTCTCACCTTCTTTTGTAACTCTACATCTTCTTTTTGTGCCTCTTTAATCATTACATGTATATATGGTTGAAAATTCATTTGAGAAAGATACAATTTTTCCCCTTCCATTATAATTCCAAGATCCATCCTCTGTTAATCCATAAATATTGGATCTTTTGTGATCCTCATCATGGATAAGTTAGCATGGTCTTGTTGACTTAATGCATCTGCCACCTTGTTTGTTTTTCCAGGGTGGTAATGAATTGATCAGTCGTAATCTTTAATCAGCTCCAACCATCTTCTTTGGCGCATATTCAGCTCCTTTTGTGTGAAAATATACTTTAAAATTTTATGATCAGTATAAATGTCACACCTTTCTCCATAAAGATAATGCCTCCAAATATTTAATGCAATGATTACAGCAGCTAAATCCAAATCATGTGTTGGGTAATTTTGCTCCTGGATTCTCAACTGTCGTGAGGCATAAGATATCACCATATCATTTTGCATAAGTACACACCCCAGCCCCTTCTTGGATGCATCATTGTAGATCACAAACCTTTCCCCACTACAAGGCAGTGTGAGCACAGGTGCACTGGATAACCTTCTTTTCAACTCCTTGAAATTCTCTTCACATTCCTCCATCCAAAAAAACTTAAATCCTTTTCGGGTCAACCAGGCGAGTGGATTAGATAATCGTGAAAAATATTTCACAAAACGTCGATAATATCCAGCCAAACCAAGAAAAATTCGGATCTCAGTTACTGTTGTTGGTCTCGACCATCTTTCGATATCCTCTGTTTTTGCTGGATCCACATATATCCCACCTTTTGAGATTTTGTGACCCAAAAATACATCTTTTTGAAGCCAAAATTCACACTTGGTAAATTTTTCATAAAGCTTCTCCTTTCTCAGGGTATTCAATATAATTCTCAAGTGATCTTCGTGTTCTTCCTTGCTCATTTAATAGACAAGAATATCGTCTATAATGACTACCACAAATTGATCAAGATAGTCTCAAAAGACTCTATTCATCAGATCCATGAAGATAGTAGGGGCATTAGTAAGACCAAATGGCATCACTATAAATTCATAGTGTCCATACCTTGTATGAAAAGCCATCTTTGGTATATCCTCCCTTTTGACCCTTAATTGATGATACCCTGAATGAAGATCAATCTTGGAAAAGTATTGAGCTCCGCGTAGTTGGTCAAATAAGTCATCAATTCCTGGGAGAGGATATTTGTTCTTGATAGTGATCTTGTTAAGTTCTCGATAATCAATGCAGAGTATCATTGATCCATATTTCTTCTTAACAAATAGAACAGGTTCTCCCCAAGTTGATGCACTAGGGCGTATGAATCCCTTATTAAGATTCTCTTGGAGTTGCTTCTTCAATTCCTACAACTCAATTGGGGACATTCTATAAGGTGTATTTGAAATAGGCAAAGCACCCGATATGAGTTCTATTGAAAATTCAACTTCACGATTTGGTGGGAGACCCGGAAATTCCTCTGGAAAGACATCATCAAACCCCCGTATAATGGGAATATTCATAATTTTGAGTTTCTCACCAACCATTTGAGATAAATAACCTTCATTCAGTGGAATCAAGACCCATAAGATGGAAGAAATTTCCACTAGATGGTTATGTTCATCCTTGCATCGATAGACGATCATAGATTGATCTGGAATATGTAATGTGACTTCCCTTCATTGACAATTAATATGAAATCCATATAATGAATGTCAATCCATTCCATGAATCACATCAAATTCCACTATAGTAAGGATCACAAGATTTGCAGGAAGCACTTTCCCACAAACTACAATCGGGGAAGAATTATAATATTTTGATGCGATTGTTGTTCCATTAGGTGTTGTCACAGCTAACACAACATCTAATTGTTGAGGTAATACGGTGATACCATTAGAAAAATCTTCAGAAATAAAAGAGTGGGTGGATCCAGAATCAAAGAAAACATTTGCTACTTTAGAGTGGATTGTAAGTGTACCTTTCACCACATCGTTATCGTACTCCACATCACTGATAGAAATTTCATGTGATTTTACTTTGTTTTTAGACTTAAGAGTTTGTTGACGTCGACCATCATCATCAACCCTCGGATTTGGGCATTGATTGTCATAATGCTCCATCTCCTTGCACTTGAAACATTGAAGTGTATTAGGTTCATTCTGTGTGTCCCTTCCTTTGTTTTCATCATTAGACATCTTCTTCCCATCATTGCGGCATTCAAATGCCTGATGACCTTCCATTCCAAATTTGAAACATTTACTTGTCCCTTTAAGACAAATCCCTCCATGTTTCTTTCCACACTTTGAGTATAAGGGAATGATCATCTTCTTTTCAGTGTGCTCTTTAGATTTTCCTTTGAATTGCATTTTCCTCTTCTTATCAAACCCATATGACTAATGGGTTACTCCAATCTCCATCTCAACTTTGAGAGCACATCGAATGATTTCCTTGTAGCTATTGATGTCCCTTATGGCTAAGGACCTTCGAAGACTTGGTTTTAAGCCACTAAAGAATCGATTGATCTTACTCTCAGGTTGGATAATAAAATCAGAAGTGTACCTTGCAAGTCTTGTAAAATATGCTTCATAGGTACCAACAGATTCATCATCCTTTTGCTTCAGTTCAATAAACTCTTTCTCCATCTTTGTTCAGAGAATATGAGGGAAGTAATTATTGAAAAATAAGTTATTGAACTCGTCCCATTCCATGGACTCAATTTCATCACTTTTCCTCGTATTCTTAATAATATTCCACCATTGATCAGCATCTCCTTCCAAAAGATACACTGCTAGGATGAATTTATCATGATTAGAACATTGAAGAACTGAAAATATATTTTTAGTAGTACTAATCCATTGTTCAGCAACTAATGGATCAGTAGACACGCTGAAAGAAGGTGGACGCTACCTCATGAAGGATTCAATAGAATGTTGCTCCTTCCTTTGCTCATTTGGAAGTCCTGCATGATTCATAGCTTGAGAAAGTTGTGTGAGCATGGCTACAATATTTTTCATTCCAACTCCCATAACGTTTGGTTGCTCAGTGGGACAATCATTGCATTTCCCGTCGCATTCCGCATTAACACGCTTCATTCAGGTTCCAGCCATTGACTAAAACCAAGAAGAATAGTGTGAGAAACACTAATTATAATAGGAAAACCACATAATCAAGAATAAAATTTCACACTTAAGGTCTTATCCTAGGTTATACATGGTCATTTCTAAAACACTAAGATTGTGTTCTATTCTTAGACTTATCCTTAGGGTTCTTACTAAGGCTTTCACATCCTAGTTTCCAAAGGTTGACTATACCTTTCTGCTGATACAAACTATAACGACCCATAATTTACAAACATTGTTCTTACATTAGAATTGAAGCACACTTATTACAACATATAATAGAATCAGGAAAGCACCGTATAGCTATAGAGTCTTTAGAAACTGGGAAACATAAACAACTGGTTCATAAAGCATCTACTTTGCCTCCCATTTATTTCATCATATCTAGAGTCCCTTTTTTCATATCCTACTAAATAACCTTCTTCCTGACCTGGGGAAAGAGAACATATGAAAGGGTGAGCTCAAATGCTCATTAAGGGTAAACAAAAGAAATATCAATCACATCATATACATAAGTACATAACTTTTGGAAATCTTAACCCGCCAAAGAGATCATAATTTCATAACATGGGATAAATCAAAGTAGTGAAATGTAATCTCAATAATCATAACTTAAATCATGAAACATTGTGTCATACACACATAATAATGGATAATCATTTCGTATTAGTCAAGACTCATTGCCAAGACTATCTTAGTGGACCATGTCCATTTCTGAACTGAGTTCACTCCTCATTTCAGTCCTATTTCACTGAACCGGTTTAACCTGTTGTTCAAGCCATGTCTATCTCATGAGATATAAAATCTTTACCCAATTCATTGGAGGGAGATATAGGTCCCACCCATATCATAATGATACCATACTTATGTGTGCCGCAAAATCATAAATCATACATCATTGTATAACCCATGTAATAAAAATGGGATTCTTAAACATGACATTATAAAAAAATTCATATAAGATAAATGAATTCATAAAAATAATTCTATCACAAAATAATCAAATCAATGTAATAATAGGGATATAAACAGAACCATATATTATCTTATATGGAAAATAATTTTGATAAAACACTTGAACTCCATTCTTGAGGAAAATATCCTTTCTACTTCAAAAACATTTCCTTTCTTTACCTGTCATATAATTTTGAACTAAAAGAAGTTGATTAAAAATAAACTTGAAAACATGTAAAGTAAGCTTCTTGGAGATAATGTTTTTAAAATCCATTCCTGCCGTATAATTTTAAAAAACATTCTTCTCATACTTTTTTCCGAAAAGTCAAAAAGTACCTCGTACGAAAAACGACAAAAGATTCCTTTCATATATTTTACTAAAAACTCACCGAAGGGTAAAATTGGATTTAAACAATTGTAGGTGTATGGAAATAATATTACAGATTGAGGAAACATGGATGTGGATGATAAAATACACCCTAGTAAATACCAAAGTATAAACAATCTCGGATAAAAATGAGATTTTGATATTTTCCCTTACCGTAGGTCTGATATGTTTTGTACGTGCCCGAACCTCATGTATAATGATTTAAATAATGTTATTGAATTATTACGGAATCATATTCATTTTTATGACATCATATATGGTCATATTCTTAGCGTCTTATTAGTAATATTTCATTACTACTTATTATTCGGGTGTTTATTACTTTTTGTTCTTATGCGTGTTTTGTTGAATAAATTATTATTCCTATTTATAGGATATAGATACATTATTTTCAGAATGGTATTAGTGTAATATATATCATATTAATTCATTCAATTCATTTATATAATCATTATTCAATGAAGATCATATAGAACGAGTCGCATCACATCGTGGAGACGGTAGGCCATACGTACGCACGAGCAACGATATCGTTCCCATGATTGTGGAATTGTATTGAAGTGTATGTATACTATATCAGAATCAATATCACATTACAATAATCATATAGAGTTATTATTTACACCATTATACCCATCCAAGTAAGGTGGTGGTGGGAAACAGATTACACCACGACTTGGAGACGGTATTCCGTACGTACGCACACGCGGTGATTTCATTTTCTGTATGATGGATAAGAGGTGAAATAGGGTTGTTTCATATTTATAATAACATATCAGTATATTAGGGATAATGATGTTATTACCGCATAATGAAACAACAAATGAAGAGGGAGTAGAAGAAGAATGGAACTTGAAGAAAACGGTAGAAGGTATTACCTCTTTCTCAAAGTGCCTCGTTTAAAATTTCTGTTAAGGCAATAGATTTGGTCTTTTGAGAATACCAGTACCTCTAGTAGGTTTCTATAAAAGTGGGGAAGTGAAATGGGTAGGGGTTGTCCGAGCTTGAAGGCTCAATTTGGTGTGGGGAAGAGAGGTAGGAGAGGGGGACCTTTGGAATAACGAAAAATATTATTTTATTATAAAGTCAAATTCGGTTTTTAATAGCTCAAAATTGATATATTTCGAAGCTAAGGTGGGGATGGGTCGAAATCCACTCATCCAATATAATTTAGACATGTTTAGGTATCCATTTTAACCTTATCATTTAGATTTAACTTTATGTTACGTAATTTAACTTTTACCGTGTCTTCTTGTTTTTTACACTATAAGGTTAATAAACATACTATATCAAGACAAACGAACCCCTAGTTGTTTATTATTAAAATATCTAACCTTATATAAGTCATTTGGCAGAAAAATAGATTTTTAGGAATAAAATAACAATTAATAATATAGTATTTGTTTTAAAAACTATTTTATGTCAATTTTGACACTATTTGGTAATTGATTTTTGTAAAACTCATAACAGAATTATTAGTTAGAAAAAATTTAACTAAATATATACTAACATTTCATATTAACATATAGAATTATTGGAATTCATTAAAAGTCTCAAATTGCATTTATTTGGGTATTTATAACATCAATTATGTCAATATTTCATTAATAAGATAATTATTGCATCATCATTGTATCATAAATAAATTAAATTATTTTAATTCTAAAAATTACAAATAAAATACCATTATGTAGGAAAGCATTTTAGATTTATAATTAATATTTATAGTCGAATTTATCTTATGTATAAACCTATATAAAAAATTCTTTAGTTATTAAACATTGATTTTATCTATTTTAACCCTTCTTTAAATAAATTGATAATAAATGTCCTAATCTAATCCAAGTGGGCCTAAATGGTCATATTTTATTCCCAAGGTTGTTTTTCGTAGAATTACACTTATCCAATAGAATTAGGACATGTGTTAGGGTAATAATAATATAATTTTTACCCTTAACTACCCTATTTAATTTTAACCGTGGTAAAAAAAAGTAAAAAGTTACTATTCACCAAATATTATTTTCATCACATTGAACTACATTTTAGTCCTTGATATTAACTGTGTCTCTCGGATTTTAAAAATTCCATTCACAGAAGCGGTAAAATTATGTTTTATGAAAAAAATTCAGTGTTTTAACTACCACTTAGTGGTTTCACTATTCATCAAAAAATGAAAGTTTCCAGAAAAATACCAAAAATTAGGCCTAAGATATATTTGATATTATGAATTCAAAAATGATGTTTATTTTACCAAATTCAAAACATATCAGCTACTTTAAATAATTTAAAAAGTAATTCCCGTCGTCAAGACAAATAGCGTGTTTTAATAGATAATAGCTATCAAAAGATTGACACTTGTTTATGTCTGGTTTAAATGTGAAATTACATCTAATGAACAACATTGTATTAATTTGTAAAAATATATTCTAAATATACTTTAAAACCACTCAAATTAATAATTTATCACTATTAATTATTTCAATTAAAAAAGTTGTTTTTAATTAAAATTTAATAGTTTTCTCTATTCATCAGAATATTAAAGTTATCCGAAAAGTACCAAAATATTACCCTAAGCTAATTTCGATATTACGAATCAAAAAAACGAAGTCCATTTTGAAAAATAAAATTTACAAAATTTCAAAAAGTGGTTATTACTATTCATAATGGCTAGTTTAAATAATATTTTAATAGCATATCGTTGTTTAGTGAAACTCGGTATTGCGTACGATGCAAGCTATCAAGGAAGGCCTCGGTTGCGTGTAAAGCAAGCCAAGCTAGTGTTGTGTGTAGTGAAAGATTCCTTTGATTATTTATATAACATAAAAACAAAATATTTCTCATAAAAGTCTCGGGTGTTACATGGATGATGCCTCATGAATTATTCAAAAGAATGTTGCTCATTCCTTTGCTCATTTAGAATTCCTGCACAATTCATAGCTTGAGAAAGTTTGGTGATCATGGCTACAAGATTGATCATTCTATCTCCCATAACATTTGGTTTTTCTGTGGGACAATCATTGCATTGCCCATCGCATTCCGCAATAACACGGTTCCTTCATGTTCCATCCATCGACTAAAACCACGAATCATAGTGTGAGAAACACTAATAATATTAGGAAAACCACATAATCAAGAATAAAATTTCAAATTAGCACAAATTAGGTTTTATCATAGGTTATTCATGGAAATTTCTAAAACACTATGATTGTATCCTATACATAGACATATACTAATGGTTCTTTGTTGAAACTCCGTTATATCAAAGAGCAAAAAGATCATGATGAAGGGAATCCATTAGAAATAAAATAGGGAAAGCATAATGAAAATTCAAATATTTTCAATGGCATAAGTTTTTGGCCACTTTAGTATAGCCAAAAATCATTTAGTGCACAACCTACATGGGTTCCCCTATATGTCGCACAACCCACATATGCATCATCACGATGGAGATGAATGAATGTATAATTTTAGCTACGTCATAATGGTGATTCCATATTCTAGAAAAAACAACATCGGTGGAGAAGGTACTTGCACTCCCCAATTTGGCATGCAAGTCACTTGCGCTCCCATATTATTTTCACCCAAGGTCATTTATTTGTCTATAAATAGACCCTTCAGGTTCCCATTTGTACGAAAGAATTTCCATGAAGCCTAATTGATTCTCTGGACACCCTATTACTTCTCCCCTGTCTTCCAAAACATTCAAGGAAATTCTTCAAAACCTTGAGCAGAGGATTTAAGGGAGGATCATTGGAAAAAAGTTCTTTTAGTGTTTGAAAACCCTAACACTTGTTCGCCTAAAGCGACCAACCTCCACAAGTCATGAATACTTCTGCACCGCCCATTCCACTTATAGGATCTTGAGCACCCCACTTCTTGGATCACCTGTGAATACTCTTGAAGGCTTGATCAAGATCTCTCCCATGTATTACTATAGAGGTTTTTTTTCTCCTAAGTGAACATCATGTCACCCAAGCCTACTTGTGTGCCCTTACATGTTCACCCTTACCTACTTGCGCTCCCTTCTCTACTTGGACGCCCCTCCTTGATTCACTTACTTTCTCCAATCTATTCAATATACAAGCCATCATGCATTCATCAAATCCATTAATTGAAAGGCATCTTCTTCATTGTCTCCCTTATCCAAATAGGATTCTATTGAGTCCTCCACCAAAACATTCTGTCTTATCAATCCTTTGGGAAAGTCACATCATCATATCTCATATTTGTGTTTGTATTTCCACAGTCATAGGTTTCCCACTTTTGTTTCACAATGGGGTTAGGATTCATGGAGTGTCTATGGGTTTTTATATCCATAGTCACATGGAACTTTCTCCAAGAAACAATGTTGGTAAGTTCCTAGTTTAGAGGAGGGTTGGGTCTTGGCCTCTCCCTTCTCAAAGAGATGACCTAGAACCTCAGGTCTCTGGTAGAAGAAGGTATAGTTCCATATTGATTTTCCATGAATACATAAGATAAGTCTCCCTCCCCTACTAGGATCAATTTTAGAGAAACCATCTAGGCGTAAGCCCCAAGATTTTCTTGCAGGATATGGTATCATTGCTTCTGCTCTTTTCATCGGTACTAAAGAGCAAAGGGGGATGGACACAAAGACTCCTGTTAGCTTTCCCCTCTACCATTGAGCTTTGTCTCCATGGGTAGCCATCCTGTAGTAAGACTCTAACCTTCATACCTTCCTCCCTACATTGGAACCTTGTACAATGTAAATAGAAATGAGGGAAGGCTCGTCGCCTCTCCCTCTTCCATGGTCGACGTCCTCTCTTCCATTAGTAGAGGAGGAAAAGATTTAATTTCACTGTTTAATATCTCACATACTCTTTTTTCTCACACCGAGAATGACTCATGTGGGATTAGAGAGACATGATGGTTACAACATGTGCACAAAAACTCATTGAAATGAACTTACAGAACTCTGATTCATGTTCAACGCTATATGCATATGAAGCCTTTTCAGGGCCTGAGCTCACTGGACGACCGCTTCAAGAACCCAATAATAATTCCTTTAATATAGACATCCTCCATAGGAATAAGGCCCAAATTAACCCCCAAATCATCAAGGAATCCTTTTTGGGATGTAATCCCAATCTTATATATCTCAATGGACCATACTCTCTTATGAGACATATAGAAGAACATGGGATTTGATTCCCATCCATATGGGATACATAGGATGCCTCCTTGAGGTTCAAACCCAACAATTCAAATCAAACCTGTTGTCCTTGGGCCATATTACCAATATGGTATAATCTTACATGGAAACCCATATTCATTCCAAATATCATTGGGCTGCTTCATCATAAGTCCCACACTATGTTTTGACCAAGCACCTTTCTCTTAGATATCCTTATCACATGAACTTAAAAGGTAGAATGTGTCATATAAAGTGGCACCAAACTATGAAGTTTCCTATTTCTTTCACAAGGATACACATGTAGCCCATTTTACAAGCATGATCCCAAGATCAAAACAAACCATCATCTCCCTAGATGATAATAAAATCAATAGTTCCCCACTGAGTTTCTTGAAAACTGGTATCATCACAATAATGATTAAAAGAATCTATAATCATTATAATAGAGGATACCATTGATTGAAAACCTCAAATATATACAAATATTTCCATTAATGAATAACCTTGAAAGCATACTGATGAATCTAAATTTTACACATGTTAATAAGTGATTGTAAATTTCAAGGGATACTTATGATAAAATTGGTGAATTAATAAGGATTCATTAAAATATTTTAAATTTACCAAGAGATTCCCAGAGTAGATTGTAATTTTCTCCCAAACGGCGTGATGAGTTTAACCTCCCATACTCTCAACCAATACACATTCTTACGTATCGTAAATCTCAAAATTAACGAATTCATTCCTTTGGAAATCATGTCCCCTTTGGATAAAGAACTATTGTATGTTTCCAGTTCTATAAATAAATCCAATGGAAACAGCCTGGAAACAGTGATTTATAAAACTAGAACACACATTTCAAGGAACTACAATAAAAAAATGGTGAACATGATGTGAATCCTTAGCCAAGTTAAAATTTGTACCCACATGTTAAGCCCCTATAAATTTGTAATGGAAGGCCAGAAAAAGGAATCAATCATACATTTATCCATCTAGGAATATGTTTCATTAATGGATTTTGTTGTTGTCATTAATGTTTTTCTTCTCAGAATTCCCTTCATTCCAAAAATGGATTTCTCCAAGACAACATCTGTGAACATCCTGATCGCTTCTCAAGATAAATCTCCATACACGTGAAGGACATAATCAGTAACTCAGCATCCTCATTGGTAGTTCTCTAATGTACAGGTAACAAAATATCTCCACCATGATACAATCCTGACTTTTATGGCTACTCGACAGGCCCTATAAGTCAATAACAATCATCAATCATCTGGCCAATGACAAACAATGATAAAGAAGTAAACGGTTCCAACCACCATATCCAACTATTTTGGTTCCTTATCCCCGGAAGGAAAAAATAAATCACTCTCGTACTACTTGGAGGTGGATCAGTAGGTTACTCAAAGCCTCAATTCAGGAAAGAAGGATTCCTTGTTTCAGACTCCCACTAGTAGTCGCCACCAGAATCATGCGGTAGTATAACCCCAACATGATGGGGGTGTTACCTTTGGACATTTGGCCCATGTCTCTCAGAATCAGGCACAAAAGACGAACCACTAGGGACAAATTTAGTTCAATAGAGTGCAGGTTATCACCTCTACCACATTTGGATAAACGATCAATTTAACTTAACGAAAACAATGAGTGGGCACATAAACTCGTCCGTCCGAACATCACTTCTCAGCAGAGTCATCTGACAGCAAACCATCAATCCAACCAGATAAACCCAGTGGAGTATTGTGAATAGGCACATACACCTACTTACAAGTCATCAGGCAGTCAGTAGGCTCAAGTGACTGCATTTAAAGAATCCTTCTAGTATAATGTGGTGGCGACTAGTAAATAGGAACATACACCTGTTTACAATAACCAATTCTATCAGTAGTCTCTTCTTCTAGTATTAAAAAAAGTCTATCAACTAGAATTTACATAAAACAGCCACCTGGCACATACACCTTCCAATGTTCATCAAGCATACCAAAAGTCTTATTTGGTATCACCCAGAAAAGTCATTCGGAAAGCTCCGACGAAAAATTAAGGGTAGACCAAAATCTATGCCCCCATGCATGAGTACTCACAATATCCATTGATAGAGGAAGGACATGAGCAGGAACATACATATACTCCAGATAAATAATGGAAATATATTCCCATTCTGGATGATGAAGTCACCAAACACATTTTATCAATGGTGAAAGGGAAGACACATATCCCTGCCCATATTCTGGAAGCATTCCAGGATATTTTTACAACTACTTCAGCAGTATCCGGTGAACATACAGCTAAATATGTCCCCACACATGGGATGAGACATCAGCATGACATCCTGTAGTTGATACATACACCAGTTCTAGTCGAATAGGATCATGAGGCATATTTCCCTATATCATACAGTCAACAATATTGGGAACATACACCCCTTCCAATTGTAGGTAATTGGTTTGTTCCAGTAACCACTCCAAGGAAGACACATACACTTTCCCATAATAACAACTTTTCCATGAAATTGGCCCCAACTAAGTATAAGAGAACATCCAATAATAAGTCTCTCCAAGCACTGTTGGAAAATCAATAGTGAAGATGCAATTTGGATCCTCTTAATGTTGTAGATCGTGAATCCCTTACACAATTATCTATTGCAGCTCCAGATACTACCCTCTCATTAACAAAGTATGGGAGTGGTAGTTGTAATTATGAAGTTCCTCATTGGATACTTCATCATTAAGGCTTGATTCATGAAAATTTAGTCAATCCAGAGTGCCTATATCTGGATGAGAGCCACAACAACACTCCCTGTGTCTAGAAGAACAAGAAGCAAGAAGATTTATCCCTTGTTGTTATCTATCATGGTGATCCTCTCCAAAAGGGAATTAATTTAAAACGTCATCTTCGTAGTAGTATTTCTCATTTTCAAGAAAATTACATAATTGAAAATGTAGCAATTATAAATCCCTCATATATTAAGCCAATTGAAAACACCAGTCTAGTCATGTCTGATGCCTTTTTATTTGTAGGTGAAACACTTCTCAACCAGAGGACATCTTAAGGGAATGGCCATTCTCTAACATCCCTTTGGTAATTTTATTCTAATACAGAGAATCGACTTTGGTCAAACCAAGTGGATAATCCTCTGGTAAAAGATGATGAATATGTGTCAAACATGAGTAAACAATTATCTAAAAATTAATTATTTTTCATTTTTGGGACTTTAGAAAAATATCAGTATAATATTCGAGAATTGATTACAGAAGATTGCATTCATGAATTCCTCCTCATCTTAGGGAAAACACTTCACCATTTTAAAACCAATGTATTACCATATGATGAATATAAAAATAATGTAAAGGTAATAAAAGGGTTACGATGCCAAATTGACATGGCCTCTCTCTTAGTTTCCCAAAATCCAAAGGTTGAAAAACAGTAGAGAACCCTTCAGCGTGCATGTCTCCAGGCTCTAATTAGACTGCACCATTTAATTTCTAATTCCCCTTCTAGTGTTTTTATTAGAAGTTGGGGTGCATTTAGAGCATTTCACTTTACTTCACTCAAAAATTAGAAAATTCCACCGAATGTGGTCTCATTCAATGTTATTTTCCATGGTCAGCGACAATCAATAAATTTTGTATGTAATTAAGTGTACACTAAAGAATAGGCCTCAATAAGTTGTCATCAAAATAAGTACAAAAGAAAAGAGGTTGTTGAGTTACTTTAAAATCATGTTTCAAAGAATCTTGACCAGGCGTCCCACTTAGAGGATGTCAGGTGTCATAGAATGAAAATGTCTAAAATAGAACAACAAACTTCCAAAACATGTGATTTACGTGGTTTTCGGATGATACACTCAGGTAATGATCGAAAACAAATATGAAAAATCAGAAGAGCAGTTGCAAAAATTTCATCCATAGTAGTTCAATAATCACACCCACTATTAAGTTTGGGGATCACATAATTCAACCTTCAATTTCATTCCACAATGTTCAAATATTTGAAGAAGAAGAAGAACAACAAGAAAAACCCTATCCTGTATGGAAGGTTTTTTTCACATCTGCAATCACCTCCTCAATGGAAGTTAGTTTTCCCCTGATTAGGGAAGAAGCCACAAGGATGGATTACAACTAAACTATCCATGGATTCCCTTTAGGTTACTGTCAACAAAAAATACCAGGGAATTCATCGTATAGGAGAAATAAGTCTCAGGGAGGACACAATAGAACATGATCTTGAAAAAATACTGATAGAATTCCATCGATGCATTACGTGTCAGTAAATTTCATTAACACCATTATCAAAGATCCTAAAAAACACAAGTCCAGTTCAGGGGAATCAGTAGATTATGTTCTTGTCCATAATATGGTACAAGCAGAGGCAAATGAAGAAGGTGTGAGCACCATAAATCTGAGTCTTACCCAGAATCTAGGTATGCCTTCAAATAACCAACTCCACCCTCTCTGAAAGGCATATATCAAGGGGAGAAAAATCCAGAATGCATCTCACTTTTCCACTAGAGAAGGTCAATCTCAATCACTTGAAGATAGATTTTCATAGAAAGAAGAGGAAAGGAAGGATTTGACAAGAATCAATACAGAGTTACTTTGAAATAGCATTTCTGCTAGATGTACTACCCAGACATGTCCTCAACATGAAAATCCTATAGGATCTCCTCAACAAAGTGGATTTCTAGTAACTATAGATATGGATAATGAATTCCCTTCACTGGGTACACAATCAAGGTAAGACCATATACATCTTGATAGGCCTGTTCTTGTGGGTTATCCAAGGTAGACATCAGCACCACCTTCAGTGGTTTTGTTGGTCGTTGCACTAGCTCAAGCTCCAGTTGCTATAGCTGCATATGTTTTGGCTCATTCGGATGTTCCCAAATTATTATTAACACAATTTATGCATTAATGACTCAATTGGAAGCTCTGGAAGAATGACGTGTAACAGTTCATCCAGAAAAGAGATCTTACCCTGAATGGGAGGATGCAATTCCTCCCCCACCCAATTTTCTTAATACCAAATTCCCAATATTTAATGGTTTGGGAGATCCAGAAAAACACTTACCAAATTTTGTTTCTCGTTGTTATCCTATGATGGAAACTTCTCAAAAACAAAAAGCAGATAAGTTTAGGTGTTTTGTGTAGTCATTACAAGGACCAGCTTTTGTCTGGTATACAAGTTTACAATCTCAATCAATTAATGGATGGGACAATCTTTGATAAAAATTCCATATTCAATTTATCTCAACACTACCAAAGACGAAAATTTTTGA